>CM035126.1:100223901-102623901 GCA_020205555.1 Panax stipuleanatus
GCTTAACAAAGCCTCTCTATTTATAGAAATGGCAAGAGTTAGGGTAGTTTGGGTCTTTGGACCAAACCTCCTTTGACCCTCACCTGTGCTTATGTTTTTCCATGTGGTCGCATGTGCTAACCACATGCCACCCCACATGCCACCCAGGGTTTAACCCACCCGTTTACCCAACGGTTTGACCCACGGGTTAAATCATCAAACTTAATTTCAAATTCCATGTTTTTACTTCGTATAAAATTCGTATTATACGTCATATTAATTCTCAAATCCTCGTATTATACTCGTACAATATCTCGTATTATACGCGTATTCATTCCCTATAATAATCATTATTATCATAAAATAATTTTACTTTTCCTACACACTTAGGATTTAAGTTCTCACGTTAAAATTTCGTGAGCCATAAATGAAATATCATTACATATTCCTTCTTGTCTTCAAATACCATCATTACGCGTTTTTCAAAAATCATTAATAATTCCCGAGCAGAAAACGGAATGAATATAATTTCTTCCCGAGAAAACTTTTCTCGGTTAACTTAACTTTTCACTGTATATTACCGTCAAATCTTCCGACAGAATGTCATTCCGACATTCCGAACTCCTAAAAAGCCTTAAAGTCTCAAACCCTAACCCTTAGGTTAAACCTTAATCCTTAGGGTTTTAACTGTGAATAGTGCCTAATTTCATCTTTTTCTCAAAATATTTATTTTCGTCTTATAATTTCACATCAATTATTTCTAGCATGTAGTCAGAATCCTCCCCATTTCTGCATTCTCTAGGTCATAGAATGACCCTCGATTAGCTTACTCAGTTTAATAAACAAATAATTAATTTTATTTAATAAATCAAATAAATTCATTTACATAAACGTTCGATTTTCTCGGGCGTTACACTTGTAATGCATCTCTTGATATTATTGTGTAACCGGGTTTAAGTCTAGGTGGCTTTGGGGAGTTATTATTATAATATTCATTATGTTCGAGCGAAGAATCAAAGTCTCAAAGGTGAGAGATGTTTGCAGAGGTGCAAGGAGGGCAGAGGTTTCTTGACGATTCTCGTTGTAACTGGGAGTTTTAATTTTCTGCGTAATTATTGAATATTATCTTAATAAAGTGAGTCTTCAATACCTTTTGGTATTGAACGTGGATGTAAGGCAATAGACTAGAGGTTTATGGGTTGAACTATGTATAATTCTAGGTGTGATTACATTCTATATTTACAGTATAGTTGCTTAAGCATTCTGCAGATTTTAGTTAAGTTCGTTCTTTAAATTATACTAAAACATACAGATATTCCCCGTTCCGCTTATAACAGACAAAAACTTACACTAATACAGACAGGTATTCCCCATCCGTTTATAGAAGAAGAAGAACATATACTAATACAGACAGGGTTAGCCTGTCAGTTTATAAGCTGCATTAGTTAACTTTAAAATTGACCATTGTAGATCACATTTGGGTATTTACACCTATTCACCCCCCTCTAGGTGTGCTTATTTACAGAATTACAGAATATAGTATTCTATATGTGCATGCTAGTATTATATATATATATATATATATATGATATTTTATGCAAAAATGCTTCGCATGTTTTAATAAAATGACTCATATTATATATATATATATATATTATATATATATATATATATATATATATGTGCATGCACGCTAAACAAGATGAGACAAATAATAACAAACTCCTCAAAGAAATTATTTTAAGTCTAAAGCGTTCAAAGATATTTGGAATATCGAACGTCGCCTTCTAGCATGATAAAATTAATAGAGCATTAAATATTTAATATGAGTTTGTTGTGTTTTTCACAAGGAAAGTATTAAGTATTTGAGATGTTAATTTATCACATTTGATGCTTATAAAAAAAATTGAACATATTATTTTGTTGAGTTTTCCACAAGGATAATATTTTTCTTTTTTGAATATATGGAAGTGCTAGGTTGGACTTAAGTCAGATAATTTTGATTCGGATGTGTTACCACTTGATCAAAATAATCTGAGAGGCAAATAAAAGGAGTTACATGTTGATGTAATTGACAAAAAGTTGTCTACCTATTTGTTTATATATGGTTTGTAATGTTTTCCATAAGGCTATATACATTTGAAATATGATCCTTATTCTCACTAGCAAATCTTTAATTAGATTTTGCCGAACTATATAAGTGAGGGTAATATAGCTTGAAGATAATAGTGGGAGACACCAATTTAAAATAAGACCTAATTTATCTTGGTATGTAAATAATTAATTAAATGAATGTTTGCTAAAATATTGTCTTTTCATATGCAGAAAGTTAAAAATGTCGAAATCACTAATTTCACTGCGTAGCATACTTAATGCTAACAAACTAACTGGACCGAATTATACGGACTGGTTAAGGAATCTGAAAATAGTTCTCACTGCTGAAAAGATTTCTTATGTCTTAAATTCGCCTATCTCTGCAATTGTTGCAGACACAACCCTCTAAGGAAGAGATTGCCATTATAGAGAAGTGGCAAGATGATGCATCTTTGGCTCAAGCATCATGCTCGCATCTATGGAATAACGAGCTTCAGCGTCAGTATGAAAACATGGATGCTCCTACTATGTTGCTTCACCTTAAGGAGTTGTATGGTGAACAAAGTAGGACTGCTAGATATGAGATATCTAAGGAGCTCTTCCAATCTCGGATGACCGAGGGCACTACCGTTGAGACTCATGTCCTAAGGGTGATCAATCTGATTGAACGCCTTGGACAGCTTGGGTTCGTCATGGATGGGGAGTTGAGTCAAGATTTAATCTTGTAGTCATTCCTTGAGACCTTCTCACAATTTGTTGTGAATTTTCACATGAATAAGTTGGATGTCAGCTTGCTTGAATTACTTAACATGTTGAAAACTGCTGAAGGTCACTTCCCATCCAAGAATAACCATGTCTTAATGGTGGATGATTCTTCCAAGAAAAGGAAGAGGCTTAAGGTATCTTATCAAAAGAAGAAATATAAGAAGGTTAAGGGCAAGGTGATAGGAAAGGATAATAAGAAACCTAATCCAAATAGCAAAGGAATGTGCTTCTATTGCAATAAGTCGGGTCACTGGAAGAGGAACTGCAAGTATTTCCTTGCGGAACAAAAGCAGAAGAAGCTTGGAGAAGCTTCCACTCCTAATCAAGGTTTGTTTATAATTGAAATTAATTTTTTAGAAAGTTAAAATTCTACTTGGGTATTAGATACCGGCTGTGATTCTCACATATGTAATACTATGCAGGGACTGGTCAGAAGTAGAAACCTGAACAAGGATGAGGTTGTCCTACGAGTGGAAAATGGAGCAAAGTTTGCTGCATTAGCTGTAGGCACTTATTGTTTAGCACTGTCTACGGGCAAGTCCATTAATTTGAATAATTGCTATTTTGTTTCGAATATCATTAGAAACATTATGTCTATTTCCGTATTAGATATGGATGGATATGACATTATAATAAAAAACAACAGTTGTTCTATTTATAATAAGAATGTTTTATATGGTGTTGGTAATATGCGAAATGAACTTTACATACTTGACTTGCATGAAAATATATTTCAAATTGAATAAACTAAGAAAAGGAAAAGAGATTATGTTAATTATACCTATATGTAGCACTGTAGACTCGGTCATATCAATGAAACAAGATTATCCAATCTGCATAAGGATGGGCACTTAGAGCTATCTGATTATGAATCATATCCAACTTGTGAATCTTGTCTCATTGGTAAAATGACTAAATCTCCTTTTAGTGGAAAAGGAGAAATAGTTAATGAGTTTTTAGCGTTGGTTCACACAGACGTTTGTGGACCTATGACAACGAATCCACGGGGAGGGTATTCTTATTTTATTACTTTCACTGATGATCACTCAAGATTCGGATATGTGTATTTAATGAAATATAAATCTGAATCATTTGAAAAGTTCAAAGAGTTCAGAAGTGAAGTAGAGAAATAAACTTGTAAAAGTATTAAGATTCTTCGATCGGATCGAGGTGGAGAATACTTAAGTGGTGAGTTTCTCAAAGATAATGGTATAGTCTCACAATGGACTCCCCCAGGAACCCCACAATTAAATGGAGTATCTAAAAGGAGATATCGAACATTGTTGGACATGGTTCGTTCCATGATGAGTTTTAGCGATTTTCTAGTATCATTCTGGGGTCATGCCCTAGAAACGGATGCATACCTACTTAACAAGGTACCTACTAAATCCATCCCAAAGACCCCATATGAGATGTAGAAAGGGAGGAAACCAAATCTTAAGCATGATAAGACTTGGGGTTGTCTAGCTTATGTCAAAAAGTTTGAAAATGATAAGCTATAGACTAAATTCAACAAGTGTAGATTTGTGGGATAGCTTAAAGAAACATAAGGGTATTATTTATATCATTCAACTGATCAAAAGGTGTTTGTTGCGAAACATGCTACCTTCTTGGAAAAGGAGTTTATCCATAAAGAGGTCAGTGGGAGTAAGATATATTTTGAAGAAGTTCAAGAACCACAAATTACTACGTATCAAAGTCAGGTACCTGACCAAGTGGATGAACCTACTGTACAACACCCTATTCATAAATCTGGAAGAGTACCGAAGATACCTGACTGATATGGATTCGTCATAGAGGATGACGATGAGGTACACATTATAAATGATGATGATCCATTGAATTACGAGCAGACTATGAGTAATAAAGAATCAAGCAAATGACTAGAAGCCATGAAATCCAAGATGGACTCCATGGATGAGAACCAAGTATGGACTTTGGTTTCACCACCTGAAGGCATTAAGCCTATTGGGTGTAAATGGGTTTTTAAAAGAAATATTGGAGCAGACAACAAGGTAGAGATTTATAAGGCCCGATTGGTTGTAAAAGGTTTCAAACAAAGACAAGGAGTTGACTATGATGAAACATTATCACCAGTAGCTATGCTCAAGTCCATTTGGATTTTGCTTGCGATTGCAGCTTATTACGACTATGAGATTTGGCATATGGACGTGAAAACAACCTTCCTCAATGGGAAACTTGAAGAGGATATGTATATGACACAACCAAAGGGATTTTGTTGTCCGTTTTATACAATGACAAATACGCGCAAGTGCACACGGTCAATCAAGCAATAAAGTGATAAGAGAGGTTGTTGAACCCATAGAGAACAATCACTAACAATTATTCTAATTACCAAATTTCTATCAATTTAATTCCACTTAAACAGTCACTCAATTATTTTGAGAAAATTATTTTTATTAAAAGAAAATAAAAACCAATTAACTAAAAATTATTGATAACCAGATGATAAAGTTATAGGAATACAATTTCCCCAATTGCTCAACCATAATTGCCTTATTTTATTACCACTTAATTAATCCAATGAATTGATAACTAGGATTGCCTATCAATTCATTAACATCTTTCAATGATTCATAAAAAGACCTATTTCAGTTATTTTGCTACTGTCGTGCAAAACACTTAAAACAGATTTATTAAGCACAAACTCCTAACATAGTTACACATGACATACAAGTGCTGTCATCTCATACACTATTATGTTATCCTTAATAAGAATCAACAAATTCATACATTATCACATCTAGATCTAATCCTAGATTTCCTCTTTCAATTTCATCTAGGATATCAAATTAACTGCTAGCCAGATAACTAATAGATTAAGCACAAAATATAATAATCAACTCAATAGGATTAACAAGTGAAAATAATGATAATTGAATTGTTGAATTGCAAAAGGTTCTATTGTACCCCTAATTGGGAAATTAGTGCATCATCATAATAGAAATAAGAAGATTAAAATTAAATAGTATTATAGTTACAGATAATGAAATTAAGAGAAGAAGAAAAAAACTCTATCGAGGAATCTCTAATCTCCAAGCTTCAATCTCTGCCTTCAACTGTTCTCCAATGCAATCTCCAAGTCTCCACAAGATGTCTCTCAATAATTTGTAGTCAAAAGTCTCCCAAATCCAAGTTATCATCAAGTATTTATAGTCCTAAGAGAAACCCTTACACTTTAGGCATCCCAAAATCCTATTACAACTCAACTTCGACATTAAAACATCCAAATAAACTCTCTCCACGCCGTTCGACGAGCCCCACGCTGTTCCTAGGCCATTCTGGACGTGCGCCGCGCTATAGTTGCAGAAAATTTGATGTTCCAGCGCGGCTTGCGCCAGTTTTAGTTCATTCTTGGCGCGCCTCGCGCCGGTCAATTTTATGTTGCGACGTCCTTTTGTAAAACGGCCATAACTTTTGATCCGGGATGATTTACAGGGACCGCTACCTATCAAATCAAAAATATCGTTAAGATCTACAACTCTCATTGAATTTACAGATTCAGGTTGGGACATGGTCGAAATTGGGCTTCAAGTGGATGCTGTGTAAATGGCAAGCATGATAACTCTGAGCTTTGATCTCTGTTGATAAAAATGTCATAACTTTTTCATTCGCACTTCAATTTGGACGATTAAAGATGTTCTGAAAAGATAAGAAGTAGATATACAATAAATTCTAAGTTTCAAGCTAAGAAAACGAATCCAACTTGGTGGTAAAAGCCGTTCAATCTCCCTATATTGTCTTTGCTTGCATATTGTATTTCAAAAGATGTCAGGATTGCTTTTCCTTGCTTCTCCATGCCAATGTTGTGTCATAGCCTACTCGTGTCTTGTTTAGTTGTGCCAAGCTCAAATCGCTTAGCACCACTTTGACACCGCTTTAGCCATGTAGCTTCATTTTTTATAGTTTTGTTCTACTTTCCCTTTTTTCTACACAAGATCAATTAAGCATATAAAAAGGAACGAAAAATACCCGAAAACTCACAATCCATCAAACTAAAGATATTCAATTCATAGGTATAAATCCTACTCATCAGATTTATTTCAAAGGTTGGAACAAATTAAGTCTATAAGCTACAACGATCTATTTATGGATTAAAGTAAGCTTGTCATAGATGGAACATCCGTTTTGATGAGTCAATCAAAGAGTTTGATTTTATCAATAACGAGGATAAACCATGTGTGTACAAGAAGGTTAGTGAGAGCGCTGTTTCATTCCTTGTATTATATGTTGATGATATATTACTGATAGGGAATGATATTCTTATGCTACTGTCAATCAAAATCTTGTTATCTAAATACTTCTCCATGAAGGACTTGGGAGAAGCATCCTATATTTTGGGGATAAAGATCTATAGAGATAGATCTAAAGGATGCTTGGCTTATGCCAAGGAGCATACATTGACTCGATGCTAAAGAGGTTTAGCATGGAAGATTCAAAAAGTGGTCTCATGCCGATGAGTCATGGAATACATCTCTCCAAGAAACAGGCCCCAAAGACACCTGATGAGAGAGACCGTATGAGTAAGATTCCTTATGCTTCAACAATAGGATCTATCATGTATGGTATGATATGTACTAGACCGGATGTCGCTCATGCACTTAGTGCAACAAGAAGATATCAGTCGAATTCAGGAGAAGAGCACTGGAAGGTAGTGAAAAATATCCTAAAGTACTTACGAAGGACTAAAGAAGTATTTCTTGTCTACGGTGGGTCTAAAATAAAACTCAAGGGTTTCACAGACTCAAGTTTTCAAACGGGCCAAGATGACAGTAAATCTATTTTGGGGTATGTGTTTACCTTAAACGGTGGCGCAATGAGTTGAAAGAATTCCAAACAGCAAATAATTGTTGATTCAGTGACAAAGGCAGAGTACATAGCTGCAAGTGAAGCTGCAAAGGAGGCTGTTTGGATGAAGAAGTTCATAACCGAACTTGGTGTGATTCCTAGCATTGGAGGAGAAGTCCCCTTATACTGTGACAACACCGGAGCTGTTGCACAGGCTAAGCAACCCAGGTCTCTTCAGAAATCCAAACACGCGTTGAGGCGATTTCACTTGATCAGGGAGATCATTGAAAGAGGAGACGCCACCTTGGAGCGTGTAGACTCTCAAGACAACATTGCAGATCCATTTACTAAAGCTTTGACACAATAGCAGTTTGATCGTCACTTAGAGAAGATGGGTATGAGATACCATGACGATTGACTTTAGTGCAAGTGGGATATTGAAAGTAGTATGCATAAAAGCCAATCATGTATGATGGCATATACTTTGAAAACGATCTTATTTATTTATTGATAAAAGTATTCATTTATTAAAGACATTTAATTATCTATATGATGCTGTTTTTATAATATGTAAATAACCCATATCTGGATCTCTTTGAATAGCTATAGCAGTAATATATTTGGTCAGCCACTATTTTGGCTATTTGGCAGTTGTGCCATCATTTTGATAGACCACTGTTAGTAGTTGGGTGGTGGTGCCCCATTTTCCTGTACTTTTTTATTTTTCTTTGTATTATAAGAGAGGGATGATGCCCGCAGTAGATAGTTTATCGTAGATATTCATACTATTTCTTATCTGTCGCATCATGTTTATATTTGTCATCATGCATGTATTATGTCATATGTATGTATTTAGACAGATGAGTTCAGATGTGACCCCTGGATGTTCTTGTGGTACGGTGACACAGATGACGTCATCTGCTGTGAGCCGTATTGAGCATTTGCCACAGTCTGAGGTGGCTTCATCATTGAGGTCGTGGTACGAGAGCCTGCCCTTCTCAGCCAGAGGGACAGTTGACCATATGTTAGGGCATTCGCTGGCCCTTGCAGATTTTTAGGTGCTATATGGGTTTGTAGATGGCATATTATCCTACTGGATACCCGAGAGGCAGGTGTTTCGCATTAGGCGACATGAGCTGACGCCGACTTTGGAGGAGTACGAGCGACTTATCGGTCTGGCTTTGGACTTGCCATGCGCCCGGACTGCAATTAGTGATATGCAAAGACCATTCCTGCGGATGTCCGGTCTTCGTCAGAGGGTAGTCGCGGACGAGATCGTATCTGGGCGTGTGATCTCAATTGACTTCATGATCGATCATTTTGGGGATCTTAACAGCTACGATCGACATGTTGGGGACTTTATTATTTTAGCAGAGGCGTGACATCTGGCCAGGGTAGATATTCTGTTGATGTGCATTGTGGCATACGTCTACATGCCACTGGGCTTGTATCACCTAGATATGGGATTGGTAGTTGTTGTTCAGGTCCTTAGACAGGGTAGCACCATTCTCCCAATGATATTATCTGAGACGTTGCAGTCAGCCACTTATTGTATTACCCACCCGGAAGGGTTCTTTCGAGGTAGCTCGGTTTTGCTGTATATATAGCTGATGTCCCATATCCGACCGATCAGATTTTTTAGGCCTCATGGATATTGCTTTACCCGTGAGGTAATCACATCTTACTCCTTTCAGTCTGCAGAGTGTACTGATGCCGAGATGTGGTCAGCATTTCTATCAAATATTGAGCATCCGTTCTTGATTTTGCCATGCTCAGGGTTAGCCCCCCCATATAGCTTCATTACTCATGCGCCTGGCATGGATTACTTGCCCCTAACGAGTTTGAGGGGAGTGACTATTTATCATCCCCTGGCTGTTATGAGCCAGTTTGATCAGTTCCAGAGCTTGCACTGATTCGAGGGGTCTGCTGATCAGAGGATGTCAGCATCGTCTATGTCATCGGCCGATTTGATCAGACTATATGAGTGTTGGACTCATAGAGAGAGGGATGAGTTCTCCAGTAGCCACCCGGACCGTTCTCTAGAGTTCTCAGCGTGGTTGGAGGCAAATTTGGCAGCAGCTACACTTGTTCATTTATCTCCAATTTTGGATTCTGATAGAGAAGAGCCTATGGAGGATCCTGAGTCTTCTACTGAGGATGAGATGTTTGTGGGCTTGACAACTGCTTTGGTTAGCGACCCACCGACTATTCCTACAGGCACAGATCCGGCTTTGGCAAATTCGCTATTCAGGATGAACTTTGAGCGGGATTCAGCTAGAGCGCAGATGTTGACTGCCTTATCTGGCAGAGATATAGCTTTGGCTAAGAGGGACGCACTTCGAGTAGCTCAAGATGCTGGCTTGATAGAGAGAGGAGCTCTGATCTGCCAGAGATGCAGCTGTTGTGGAAAGGGATGAGAACCACTCAGCAAAAGATGCAGATGTTGATGAGATCGAGGAGACTTTGATTGCTAGGGACGCAGCTTTTGCGGAGAGAGATGAGGCTATAGCTTCCCGTGATTTCTACATTGCTGACAATACTACCCTTCGATCTTATACTCACGGCCTGGTTACCGAGATGAGCGCATATATTAATGACCACAATGCCATACTGCAGATGACGATGGAGGTTTTGAGCCGTATGGAGGCTGAGGGTATTGCACTTGCAGCTGCTCCTCCATCTTTCGAGAGAGATGCCATGGTGGCATTGCTAGCCCGCTTATCCTTAGGTCCATAGACAAGCTTTATCTTTCCTACACAGACTAGATCAGCCATTTTTGTCATGTACAGGATACTATGTATATATCAAATAGTTTTATATTAGAGAAATATAATTTTTTGATTCACTTCCTTGTTTGCAGATGTATTGTCATTGCTGAGTGATTACCACTTCTTTCATGACTTGCTGTTGTTGATGTATCCTGAGCTTCTCCTTGATGGACTGACAGTAGAGATGTCAGGGAGTATCTCAGATGGGCCTGTTGATTAGGTAAAGTGGATAGGATTTAGGTTTTATATGGTTTCGGTGTCTTGGAACTGGTTTCTTATTGGTTTTTGTTTTTTCTTGAAGGTCAAACCGCTCCGTAAATGGCTGCCTACGTACTCCCGGGTTGAGGGAGATCAGGTCATTCGTAGTTCTGGTTTTGTATGAGAGAGGCTTGAAAAGTATTTGTCTTGGGTTTTTAGTTTGGTTTGATAAGTTTTTGAGTTTTTATTTTGTTTGACCGCACCAGAAATGGCTGCCTAAGTACTCCCAGGTTGACGAAGATCAGGTCATTCATAGTTTCGACTTTCTAGTGGAAAAATTAAACATAATTTGATTTGTAGGACCCGGATGCGGGTATGCATGTGCTTCAGACATAGTACTTTTTTATGGTGTTTGAGTTGATGAGTTGGGGAAATTCATTCCCGTCCATTTCTTGTAATCTGATAGCTCCTCCTATCAACACCTCTTTGACAATGAAAGGGCCTTCCCAATTCTGGGTGAACTTTCCTTTGGCTTCATCTTGATTGGCCAGGATTTTCTTCAGCACCAAGTCATTTTCTTTGAATTACCGTATTCGGACCTTCTTATTGTAGGATCGAGCAATCCTTTGCTGTTATAACTGCCCATAGAAAATGGTTGTATCCCTCTTTTCATCTATTAGGGGCAGTTGGTGGTATCGGTCTTGTAACCAATGATCCTCGTCTAACTGAGCATCGATTAATACTCGCAAAGATTCCATCTCTACCTCTATGGGGAGGACTGCTTCCATGTTATGGACCAATGAATAGGGGGTAGACCCAGTAGAGGTGCGCATTGACGTCCTGTATGCCAACAGGGTTAGGGGCAACAGGTTAGGCCATTTTTTGTGATTGGCGGACATTTTCTGCATGATCTTTTTGATGTTCTTATTGGCCGCTTTGACAGCACCATTCATCTTGGGCCGATAGATGACGGGGTTGAGATGCTTGATGTGGAACTTGCTGCACAGTTCTCTCGTCATTTGATTGTTTGGGTTCTTGGCTTTGTCCGATATAATCACCTTTGGTTGTCCATATCGACATACGACATTATTTCTGATGAAACTAATGATGACCTCTTTGGTGAATTTGGTAAAAGAGGCTGCTTCAACCCATTTGGTGAAGTAATCGATCATGGTGAAGATGAATCGATGACCATTACTGGCTTTTGGTTCCACTGGACCGATCACATCCATTCCCCACATGGAGAAAGGCCATGGCGAACTCATGTTGTGTAGCTCATTTGGAGGAGCATGTATGGCATTTCCATATACTTGGCATTGAAAACATCTCTTGACGTGATCTTCCCAGTCAGGTTTGAGCGAGATCAGTAATGTCCTGTTCTTAATATCTTTTTGGCAAGCAGATGACTGTAAGAGCCCGAATTTTCAGATATTATTAAATAAGGATTTAATAAATAAAATTCTTAAACTGTGAGATGGGTTCGAATAATAATATATATGTGATATGAGGTATGTGGTATTATATTACATAGGATAATATGGACTATGTAAAATGTGTTTTTGTGATTTATAAATATATTATTAATATATATTTGTTACTTATCGTAGAGACGATCCAGTTGAGATAAAGGAGGTGGATAAATTCATATCGATATTAAATAATTTATAGAATTATTTTATAGCAAGTTGGTGACATTAAATATCCTTAATGTATAATCACCATATTCTTGAGTATGTTTATTAATAACTAGTATGTTTATAATATAGGTTATTAATAGCACTTAAGCTATCCGTGAATAGGTTTGGATAGTGAAGCATGAGTTAGTTAAGGGAATTAACTAATAAGAATAAATATTAGTTAATATAAGTTGTGAGTTATATTATGGAATAATATAATGAGAGTATTGAACCTTAATTAACTATGATGATATAGTACAGTGTTTAATTTACTTAAGTAAATGAGTGAATTAATATGTGTGTTGAATATGTAATTATAGTTGGTACTTTTATATATATTACTTAGAATAGTAATATGTGAGAAAGTCTAATGTACGAATAACGTTAAATATATATATATATATATATATATATATATATATATATATATATATATATATATATATATATACGTTATTAAAGGGAGATGGAAATCATTATATCTTTAAATGAATATTTGAAGAAATTGTTTTGGGAACAATTTATAGAAAAGAAAGAGATATGATTTTTCTAATAAAGGATATTAAAATAGTTTCTAATATTGAATTATTTTAATAAAAAGAGGAAATGTTATTTTTGAATAATAATATTACCTTATATATTTTTTTGTATGAGGTAATAGGTATGATTAATTAATATGGTAAATATATTAAAACGTATTTGCTATATGTAATTAAATTGATGGAAACGATTTATTATAATAGAAAATAAACTTATTATCTATTTTCTATATATAATATATGTACATGTGTCATACATATAGTTATTTGATATTATATTAAAAATAATATCACGAGACAATAAGTAAATTATTTTCTAATAACGAATGTGCTTATTTGGAGAAAACATAATATTTTATGATATGGCTAAATACATAATTTTAAATATATTTTCAAGGGAGTTTAATTAATGAAAGGAAACTAAGTTATTTTA
The DNA here is from genome assembly GCA_020205555.1 of Panax stipuleanatus. Classification (NCBI taxonomy): domain Eukaryota; kingdom Viridiplantae; phylum Streptophyta; class Magnoliopsida; order Apiales; family Araliaceae; genus Panax; species Panax stipuleanatus. Next base: position 100,237,163 of record CM035126.1, read on the forward strand.
ATATATTAAATAACTTAAGTTATTATTTGATCGTGAATATTATTTTTGGAATAATTAATAGAGTATATATTAATTATTATAAGCGTAAAGGTTATACTTATTATAAGTATAATTAATTGAAGTAGTTTAGCATTTTAATAGCTTGAGTTATTATATTTTCGTAAAGGTTATATATAATATTTGAATATTCAATTTGTAAACTATTTATATGTGGACCTTGGATTTAATAGTTCTAATTTAATTAAACAGGTTATAAGTAGTAATGTGGTGAGAAATGAGTAAGTGATGAGAATAACGATAAGCTTAAGATTGAGCTTGTGAGAGATGCCTTGTGTGGCACAATAATAGATTCAGTAATGAATTAACTAATTTAATGATAGAGGAATTATTAATTAAATAATTAATCTAAATTAATTGTTAATTGTTATTATGATAGTATGTTAAATTATTATGGCTAGTGATAGTATAATAATAAGGAAATCGATTATAAGTATAATCGGATTTGTGATGAGATAAATTGTCTTCTAATATTAATTATTGTTATGAACAATATACTATTATCAAGTAATTATTTGATAATATGATGATTAATGAGTAAATGATTTATAAATATAAAAAGATTTATATTTATTTAACGTGATAATAAATCATATAAAGTGTTAATCAATTAGCGTGGGAATTATAATTCCATGGATTAATGAGAAATGGATTAATTAATATTATTATTAATTAATTGATAAGATAAGTAATTTATTAATTTCTATGTGCAACCATGCGATATTAAAGTATAACGTATGATAGTTAACTATATGTTATGCGAAGTATAAAGTGCAATGCGACTATGCTATATATGAATATAAACTATATAGTAAAGTTATTGAGTTGTAATAGGTACATGAAATGTGGGTTTGACAATGTGTATATTAAGTATACAATAAAATAATATATCATGAATATATAGCAAACAATTATTGAATTAATAAAATTTAATAATAAAGGAGACAATACACTGTGATGATACCCGATAGAATTATATCCGGTGGGATGAACTGTACATGGATTTTATATGTGTGAGTTAAAATTTACTACATGATAGTAGTATTTATTTATTAGGATTACATGGTAACCCCATTTTTAACCTAAGTGTACAATTATACATTGATATATATAATATACATTTGTATATTGCCCAAAGGAATGCAAAGCTGAGATTATTTCTTGTCCCTAATTGTGAGTCACCCCTCAATTTCCTCTCACGTGAACTCCCTAGTCTACACTACTCTTCTTCTCATTTTCCTCACAATTGTAGCCAATGATTTCAAGGGATGTGGGTTTGATGATGTGATTTACCAACCCTCTACCTAATCTCCATGAACCATTAGATTCTTGTTCCTTCCATTAGTTTGAAATGGTGAGTAAATTCATGGACTAGGTAATGGATTGTCTATAAATGCAAGCTCCTCTCTTCTCTTTTTAATTTGCTGAGAATTCAAAATGAAGTAAATTGGGTAAGTATATTGAGAGAGATTTTCTAGTGAGTTGAAGAAAGCAATATGGCAGTGTAGTAGAAACCATTTAGCAAGCTTTGCAAAATTGAGATAGCAGAGGTATAAACTTCCCATCTTTGTTCTCTGTCAAACTTTATATTCTTGAATTTCAAATTCTTGATTAGGTGGAGATAAATGATAATTGAGTTGAGGAATGTATACTTAGTTGTTATATGGGCTTATAAGCATGATAGAACTAATATATAGTTGCTCATAATCGAATTGCTGTGGAAAATTTTGAGTTTGGGCTAAGTTCTGCCGAAGCAGGCTGTCTCTTCCCCGGGCCGGCCGCCTGCGCAGCTGCGCCAGTTTTGTTCTGGCCAGCGACGCAGCTGCGCCGGTACCAGACTTGAGTTGGGCAAGGCCCTGCGTAGCTGCGCCAGTTTTGAACTGGGGAGCTGCGCAGCTGCGCCGGTCCCCTGTCCCAGTTTCTGGTTTTGGTTTCTGTTTCAGTTCTGTTAAGTGTTAGCATGTGGCCTCACTTGGAACAAGCATGTGAACATGATCAAACTATAGATATTAGTACATTACATGACATAAGCATGAATAATCATGATAGTGTACACGATTGATGAAAAACTTATAGTTTTAAACTTAAATTTATAGTTTTAAATATGAACGTTGCCACATACGTGAGACGTGGACATTCTGATCTTGTGAAGATGTTAACATACTTTATCTACATATGATAAGAGCTTTAAAGTTATCTTGTATGTGTCGAATTGTATCGTTCAAGTTTAAAATGATTTCAAAGGCGAACTTGAATATGTTTTCAAATCAAGTTGCATTAAGTATGAGTAGCTAGATTCTAAAGATTTAAGATGCCATGTTTGTGTTTATTACGTCTCTAAATATGATTCGTATGTGATTGGATATATTGAGAACTAACCAAGCATAAGTTCGAGCATGTTTTAAAGTGATAAACGAAGCATGTTTTTAAACTAATAACTATGATAGTTACATGTATGAAGAATGGATATTCATAAACATGCCCAGTATGAGTTATATGAATACTTTATGTGTTTAAAGAACTAGCATGATAAACTTTGTGATGTTCATGACCTTGAGTGGCCTTCAATTGTTAGAATGTTGACTTAGAACCTATATCGTGTAAATTGAACGTGAAAAGGTTGAACGAGCATGAAAGTATCATTTAATATGTATACATGCTATGTAGGACCATATGTTAATATTTGAATCTGACTTCGACGGTTAATAGCGTATATTTGCTTTGTTATGGCCTTATGTGTTAGTAATGATATATGAGAATGATTAACTCAAAAGACGGACTACACTAGATATATGTAAATAGATTAGTGGTAGACAGGCATGTGTATGTGAAGAATGGTAGTAAGTATGTAAGGTTAAAATATACTTATACGTACATAATTATTCTAGGAATACGATAAGAATGTGAGACGAAGGTTCTAAGAACCAAGCTAGACAACAATGTAATACTTATTATTATATTGAGAATGTATGGAAGTGTATAACTGATGGGTGTGATCTCTATGATTAATATAACTGTGTAGGATTACACAAAGTGCAGAGATTCTTAAGCAGTTAAGTCGTAGTTGTTAAACTACGAATCAGGCAAGTCTTTCAGTTCCTATTTGATATATGAATTCAATAACTGTTAGTTGAATTATATTATGCTGTGATAATGTGAACTTATATATGAACTGTATATGAGATATAAATGAGATTGAAAGTTGATCTTTGATGATATACTTGTTATGTGAAAAGTAACACGCGTAGTAAATATAAACTGTTTATAAATGCATGAACTGAGTATGATGTTATATGCTATGTGATGCATGAGGACTGTTAGAATTGTTGAGCTGTCGAGCTTACTCTTGCAAACAACCACTTTTGCAGGTTAAGGATTCACGATAAAGATTTCGTGCTTCTTGATTGATAAAGATAGATAGTATCGCATTGAAGAATATTACTTAGATTATTGTCTGGACCATGTTTAGATTCTAGATGATGTACTCGATAGTTGCTTACACTGTTTAATACTTGTTGTATTGTAAGAATGTATTAATTAATACATAGAGGATATCGAGTTGAGTTGTAAATGTTTATACGATAACTCAGATAAGAAGGAATCATATTATATAGTTGATTCAAGATTTGTAATCGGTATCAAAGTTATGGAATCAATAAAAAGATTTTTATTCAAAGGATATTGAAAAGTTTAAATTATTCCGTATTTTAGTAATATCGAATATGATGTAAAGACGAGATCTTGGATATGAATAGAATTTATATTCTAAATTATAATAAACAAAGTTGTATTCTTTTACTAATGATTAAAAGATGTAATAGTTTGACGATAGTAGTATCGTGACTGCACCGAATTCGAGGTTTCGAAGGAACGTGGATTTGGGGGCGTCACAATGACCGCTCATGTGTGGACCACAGACACCGCCGTGGATTTCATCCATCAGTCTCTGGGCTTGTTCTTTATCAAGGCGTCTTAACAGGCCTATTCCAGCATCTCTTTTGTAGAGGGAATCTCCGCTTAGATAGAACTTCATAGCTATCTTATGAATCCTCTTTCACGCGGATTGGCTTGCTCCAGCGGGTGTAGATCCATCTCGTAGATATTCCTTGATGTCTTGATACCAAGGCTGCTTGATAGGAGGTATTTCATCTGATACTTCTCCAATATAATTCCCATGTGTCCGGGCTTTCTGAACTGTGAATTTGATGATGGGAAATCCACTCCTATCGGATATGCTGATTAATGAAGCCAACGTTGCCAAAGCATCAGCGAAATTATTCCTACTCTAAGGAATATGGTTGAAGGTTATGTCTTCAAACTCCAAGGATATTTTGACGAGCTGCCGATGGTAGGGCAGCAAATATAGTTCTTTGGTGTGATATGCCCCAGTGGATTGTCTAATGACCAACTCAGAGTCTCCAAAGATCAATAGGTGTTTGATACCCATGGATTGGGCTAGTTTCAACCTCATTATACAGCCTTCATACTCGGCCGTGTTGTTGGTGTTGCCAAATTAAAGTTTGGTTGCCACAGGATATTGTTCTCCTGTACCAGAGATAAGGACTGCCCCAGCTCTGGCACCTTCCATGTTTACTACTCCATCGAAATACATTTTCCATGGTTGGACTGTATTCTCTTGCTAGAATTGCTGAATTTTCATGATTCCATCATCTGGGAAATAGGTCTCCAGGGGCTCGAACCCTATTGAAGGTGCTTCAGCTAATTGGTCTGCAATGCCTTGACCCTTGATTGATTTTTAAGTCACATAGACAATGTCGAATTTTTATAGGATCAACTGCCATTTGGACAGTCGACAGTTCAATATTGGCTTGTTGAATATGTATTTGAGTGGATCCATGCGGGATATGAGGTAGGTCGTGTGCCCATGGAGGTAGTGATGTAACCTCATTGCAGCCCATGCTAATGCACAACATGTTTTCTTGATCAGGGTGTATTTCTGTTCCCCACTGCTGAATCTTTTGCTGATGTAGTAGATGGCTCTTCTTTGCTACTATCATCTTTCTGTCCTAGCATGCAGCCCATTGCACTGGCATTGACGGACAGGTACATGAACAAGGGAACTCCATCCCTCGGAGGTACCAAAACTGGTGCTTCGATCAGCTACTTCTTGATAGCAAGGAAGGCTTGTTGACAATCCTCATTCCATTTAGTGGAGGAATTTTTCCTTAGTAGCTTGAATATGGGTAAACAGGTTGCTGTGAGCTGGGAAATAAATCGACTTATGAAGTTGATCCTCCCCAGAAACCCACGTATCTCCCTCTCTATTCGAGGTACTGGCATCTCAGTGATGGCTTTGATTTTGGCAGGGTCTAGTTCGATGCCTCGATTACTCACCAAGAATCCTAGCAACTTGCCTGCTTTGACGCCAAAAGCACATTTGGCGGGATTTAGCTTGAGGTTGTATTTACATAACCTATTGAGTAGCTTCCTGAGATTGTCGATGTGATCATCCTCCCTCCGGAATTTGATGATGATGTCATCCACATAGACCTTTACTTCTTTGTGCATCATGTCATGAAACAGGGCCATCATGGCTAGCTGATACGTGGCTCATAGCAAAAGGTTCCCCAAGGAGTGATGAAAGCTATTTTCTCCCAGTCCTCTTTAGCAACCATGATTTAATGGTAACTAGCAAACCAATCTACGAAGGAATATATGCAGTACTACGCAGTATTGTTGATAAGGATGTGGATGAAAGGTACTGGGAAGTTATCCTTAAGGCAGACCTTGTTCAAGTCCCGATAATCCACATATACTCGTACCTTCCCTCCGGGCTTAGGCACGGGAACTATGTTGGAAAGCCACTTTGGGTAGGTTGATACCATGATAATCCCGACTTTGAATTGCTTAACAACTTCTTCTTTGACTTTCAGACTCCATTCAGGTTTTAATCGCCTGAGCTTTTATTTGACTTGCTTGAATCCCGTCGTTGATGGGCATTTGATGGATGATAATTTCAGTAGAGAGGCCAATCATGTCTTTATATGACCATGCAAATACATCTTGGAACTATGTTAGGAGTTCGATCAGGTCGGCTTTTTGGTTTGATGCGAGGTCTAAACCTATCTAGATTTCTTTGATGTATTCGGAGGTTCCTATGTTGACAGTAGTGGTTTGGTCTAGGTTTGGTTTGGGTTTGTCTTCGACCCATTCTTTGATCTCCTCGGGCACCTCATATTCATCTTCCTCCTCTTAATCAATATCCATCAAGTCGAAGTTCAGTTCTACATCAAAGTCGTAGTCACTTTGACAGGTTGGCATCTCATTTGCAGAGACAAACATATCCAACGTTTGAGTCCTGAAAACAAAAAGGCTTTCATCTTAGATATATACAACTGTTTAAATATACATAGCATTCTGCAACGCATGACAAAGTTGCTGCTATAGCTGTGCAATCAAAAGTAAGCAGTAAATGAAAGCATGATTAAAGGGCAGATGCACTCTCTTTGCCCCCTTTACCCTTTTCTATCGAGGCAAGGGACTCTGCTCTAGTTATCCAAGGTCAGATCCTCATGAACCGGAAAGATTAGGGATTTGTGATTATCTACCTCGTCTTGAATGATGACTAAGACATCCTTTATAATAGGGTCAGGGTTTTTCTTTGAACTGCCCCTCTTTTCCTTCTTGATGCAAGGAATTTGAATCTGATCCTCGTCTTCGCTGTCTGGGATCTCATTATTCATACCCTTGTACTTTATAATGACCCGTATGTTAGCGAATGGGTCTCGTCCTTCATACAGGATCTTTTCTTTTTCCTTTTCGCTATCTGCCTCGTGCTTAAGGGCTTTTCTTTCATTGACAGGTATAACTGGAGGAAATAGTATTGCTAATACCACAGTAGGGATCTTCCTCATTGGTTTTACCCATCCAGCATTAGTAAGGTTTGGCAGCAATACGGTGAAAGCATGAGCCTTGGGATGCTTATGTGGGTTCCGGTGATTTGCCGGGGATGAAAATCCCAATCCTGCTCTCCCAATCTGACTAGGGATTATTGGGCTCTTGATACCTTGCTGATTCTTTCCTAATCATTTTCCAGGTTGGAAACCCAGGGATACAATTTCCTAGCCCACTGTCATTACTTTGGTGGAGACCCTAGGCTTCAGGGCTGGTGCCCCGATAGGTAGATACTGGGTATCACTCACCTCCAGGGCTTGAAAACTTGCAGGTTCAATCCCTGCGTCCAGACTGATCACTAGCATGTCTCCCTGTATGCCAACAGGGTATTTTGGTTCAGCATTGACCGTGATGAGGTTGCCGTTGATAATGTATTTGAGTTGTTAATGGAGGGTGGATGGCACTGCTCCTGCTTATGAATCCAGGGCTTGCCCAGCAACAGGTTATATCCAATGGCGATATTGAGCACCTGAAAGGATATGTAGAAAGTGTGTGGGCCAATCTCTAAGGGTAGTTCTATTTCTCCCATAGCTTGGCGTCGCGATCCATCGAAAGCCCGGATGACCACATGACCGGTTTTGATCCGATTTGGGTTAATTTTCATTCTTTCCAAAGTATCGTAGGGACATATGTTGAGGGATGATCCTTCGTCAATGAGTACCCCTCCGATTACATACCCTAAAGATATCACAGCTATATGCAGGGACTTATGATGGCCCGTTCCTTCTGCAGGGATATCATCATCAGTGAAAGATATCACATTGTTGTTGAAAATGTGTTCCACCACGTGACGGAATTTCTCGGCATTTACGGTATGTGACAAATAGGCTTCTTCTAGTACTTTCACTAGAATATTGCGATGATCCACTGAGGATAAGACCAAATCTAGGATAGACATTTGCTTGGGTGCATCTTTCAGGTCTTGCACCACCTTAATTTCATTGTGTCCCATTTTGTTGAGAAACTCTTCAATCTTCTCAACATTCACCTTTGCTTTGGCTTTGATGACTGGTTTAATCACCCGCTGAGGCAGGTATAATGGATTGTCCTTTGGCACAATGGTAATGTTGTTTGAGGTGGACCCTTCATCATTCCCATAGTTCCATGGGACCTGCTTCAGACTGATATTTGGATACTACGGTCTGAAGGGCATGATTAAAGGCTCAGATGCGGCTCCCTTCACAGGATTTTGTATCTCTTGAACCCCTTTCCTTGACAATACTAAGGGTTTGAGGGTCGACTCCTTATCGCATAATATGACAGCCACTGTGTTCTGGTTCCATACAATGGGGATCCAGAAAGTGTCTTCATCTGGGAGGTCGAGAACTTGATTTCCCCTCATCAATTCACCGCTTTCAATCATGTCTTGAATCTGGTTGCGAAGTGCCCAGCAATCCTCGGTATTATGGCCGAGTGAATTGGAATGGTACTGACATATTTGGCCAGGTTTGAACTTTCTGGACCTAGGGTTCAGTGGAGGTAACAAATCTGCAACTATTCTCTCATTGATTAGCATATAGAGAATTTCTTCCATTGACTGGTATAAGTTGGTGAAGTTCCTTTGAAATAGGAATTTTCCACTAGTTTGGACGCTTTCTTCTTTGGTCACCCTGTTGGTCCAAAGTTCATTCTCATGAGGCTGATATTGATTCCTCAGGGAAATGATCTCCGGTGTGGGAGGACGATCGATGTCAGACTGGTTAGCCCGTTTGATCATTTTTCTGGTGATCTGATGCTGGTAGACGACCAGTTCTGCTAATTGTTCGATTTGTTCTTTGATAGACTTCATTTCATATTCTATTAGGAACCTCCTTTCGGAGACTTCCCAACTGTCTGGGGTGATGTTGTTGGATGGAGTTGATTCTCCCACATAACGGAGGTACTTAGATCCTTCTCCACTTGTGGTGCTGATTATGTTGACATTCTCCTCTTTATGTTATGGGACAGGATTGTCCTACACATGCTGTTGTTCGGGTTTTGTTACCACAATCTCTCTGTTGTCAATCAAGTCTTGAATTTTGTGCTTGAGAGACCAACAGTCTTGAGTGTCATAGCCCGGAGATCCAGAATGGTAAGCACATTTCTTGCTTGGATCAAAATTTTATCCACCGGTATTGGTGGGTGGAAGGAGTTGGACAATCTTCTTTTGAGCAGTCAAAAGTTTGAATACATTCTCAAGTGAATCCCCTAGAGGGGTGAAAGTTCTTCGACGCCTGACCTCCATATTTTTCTGGAATGGAGGGTTTGAAGGCTGTGCTGGAGTTTGGAAAGGGGTATAGTTCCTCTTTTGAATGGGCATACTGTTTGCCTCTCCCCTTGAATTTTGTCCTTGCAACACTAAGGACACTTCTTCATCTTTCTTTTTGTGTACCCTCCGGGGATTACTCTCATAATTTTCGGACTGGATATGTTCAGCAACAGCTTCGAGGGCGGTTAGATCCTTGATCTTCTCGGATTTGAGCCCCATTTCTGCCATTTCACCGTGCTTGATCATTTCAGAGAATGGTTTTCCTATGCCTGCTAGGACCCTCTCATAATATGGCGCCTCTTGGATGTCGATGAAGGTCATGACTATCTTAGATTCATTCATGGATGGGCTAACTTGTGCTGCCACCCGCCTCCATCGTTGGCCATATTCTCTAAATGATTCAGTGTTCTTTTTCTTGATTTTGGTTATCTGGTATCTGTCTTGAGCCAGCTAAGATTGGAAGCTGTATTTACTGAGGAAGGCATGGGCTAACTCTTCCCAACTGTGAATCTTAGAGTTGTCCAGACGGGCATACCAGGCTTTGGCTTCTCCAATTAAACTTTTTTGGAATAGTTGCATTCGAAGCTTCTCGTCCTCTGCATAGGATCCGAGTTCTCCGATGAACACTTTCAGATGTGTATATGGATCTCCCAATCCATCATATTTCTCGAAATAAGGAGTTCAAAATTTTTCAGGATAACGAGCCCCGGGAAAATACAGAGGTCGGAGTAATTAACACTGTCTAATGCCCCAGTCCCTTTGATAGACCGGAGAGTTTCCTCCATTTGTTGTACTTTCTTAAGAAGGTCACCAGCTTCGTGTTCTTTGTTGAGGGTGGTGATTTTAAGGGTTTTATTGGTTATGTCCTGGTTTTGTGGTCCAGGAATCTGAGTCTCGGCCTTTTCAGTCTCTTGACTACCACTACCACCAAGTGCTCCTGGTTCTGTATGAGTTTGGGTTTGCTTTCCATTAAGGGCCTTGCTTTGTCTCTCAGAAAATCGTCTAGTTAAGCTATCTGATTTCTCAGTCCTTCGAACTCTTCCCTAGATACAGGGGTCGATTCTGTTTGAGCACTCGAAGTTATGTCCATGGATGGACTTAGTGCTTTCTTAGACTTAGATCTAGTGATATGACCAATTTTTCACCTACAACAAAACGTAGGCGTGTCAATTTCCTAAGGTAGGTAGAGATAGGATGCATGATGTGGTTTTTAATTTTATCCTGCAAAACAGAGATCAATTGTTTTGATGACAGGATGATAAGAAAGAAATATTGAAAACTGGACATTAAATTGAAAGAGGAAGGCATGTAGAAGCTTCCCATTGGATTTGGTTAATCAGAGGCTGACCTATCTTAGGCTACTCTCGTGGCTTTTTTGGCATAAAGGTTCCCAGATCATCGCAATCTACTAGAGGGAAAATTAATCCGATCTTTTAACTGGAGCGAATCTGGGTGGTGCATTTTCATGTGCCCCAGAGACTAAGCCGTCCCCAGAGACATTACTTATCACCGACGGGTTTTGCCTCCTTGTGAGAGGAACACACAACATACATTCACATACATCGCCCTCACCGTATGCATATGATGACAGTTGGTGCGAAGCACTAATATGGGTGCGAAGCACTAAAAAGCAGAAAAGCATTCATTCACATCCATTCAATGTAAAGAGGCAGCATTCACGCATTCATTAATTGTAAAGATGCAGAATTCACGTATTTATAGTTTTGAAAGGGAAATGCTTTGAAAAGATTTGAAAGCGTCCTAAGCCCTCTACTGTCCCAGCAGAGTCGCCACCTGTCGACGTTGGGTAAAAAAAGCCGTCGGTCGGGTAACAACCCGGATCTTTTATCTCTTCCTAAGTTATCTCTACCCTCACTCTTTTTATTGCGAAAAAGGTTTTGAAGGATTTTTTAGGAAAAAGGCCAACATGTATCATGTCGACGATTGAACGTTTTACAAAGTCGCCAGTTGGTAGATTTAAAATGGTTATACCAACTCAACCGAGTTTTGTTTGAAAGAGGCCCAATTGCTGGACACTGTCGAAACTTTATCTTTGAAAACAAAGTTTTGAGTTCGAGGACTTGGTTAAGTGTGGGGAAGGCATTAGGCACCCCACAACTCTCATGTAAACATGGTACCGCAATTTTTTCAATATTTCCCTTATAACTAAAATGCGTGTGAATGCTGTTTTGAAAAGTGGGCCTATGTTTGATTAATTAAAAGTAGTGATTTGCTTCGTTGAACCTATATACGAAGGGTTTTATTTGATTTTGCAAAAGTCTTTGGTTTGATTTGCAAAAGTATTTGATTTGATTTGCAAAAACATTTCTTTTGATTGAATTAAAAATGATGTTTTGAAAGCTGGTTTATCAAACCCTTACGCTAACATAGAAATTGAAGCCTGTTAATACTTTCATTTTTATCTATATAGCCTTAAGGCTTGCATTTGAATAGTGATTTGTCGGGCTGTGAAGCATCCTCGACCACAGAAATACATACAAGTGTCGGTCTCCTCATGGGCATAAAAACCATAGGAGGGACGCTAACACGGCAAACCATATTTTTCACTATGTTGAGACCTTAAATCCGGATAACCGTTTTAAGGTCTTTGCATGTACATTTTACAGAAAAACTGGCAGGGTACATTCGTAAAGCGGAGTTTATCCATCGTGGGAATCAGATTCTGATCAATTTGATTATGAATCCCACGATTCCTAGGTTCACATGAGAGTAGACAATAAACCTGCACAGTTCAAATTTGTACAGAAATAGATATATATCCCAATATTGCCAAAACTGAGAATTCATCAGTAAATCCTGATTCGCACCTAGCTGAAGCGACTCGTTCCCACTAGACAGCAATCTAAGGGACGCGAGGTTGCTTTTGTGACTGAAAAATGTCGATTCATATCGAATGAATATTTAAAGCATTAATTTAATGAAATGCAAGTAAAGCTAAGATATATACATAGTTATATATAAAAAAGTAGTAAAGGGCGATGGGTTTTCACACCGGTGCCCCGACTATAATTGAAATATATATATATTAACAGAAAAGTAGTCAACCAAGACTGGGAAGAGAACCCAGTGGTGGTGAAGGCTGCTTATATATGCATATTTATATATAAAAATAATAAAAAGGCCACAGAATAATCCAGGCCGAACTGAAATGTAAATGTACAGAAATGTAGTCAACCAGGGACTGGGAAGATAACCCAGTAATGGTGAAGTGTGCAAAAACAGTATAAAGGTCACAGAATAATCCAGGCCAGATAGAAATATATATATATATATATATATTGACTGAAATGTAGTCAATCAAGACTGGGAATAGAACCCAGTGGTGGTGGTGAAGGCTGCTTATATATGCATAAATATATATAAAAGCAGTAAACTACCTCAGATTTGACATCTGGGCTTGAAAGAATTGAAAAGTTAGTATATATATACTTAAATAAACACGAGAAAAAGTCAAACTCGAACTAGGAAGAGAACCCAGTCCGGCGAAGTTGCTTAAAATGAAGGTGCTAGTGCACTGAAGTTGTTAGAGCTGCTGGATTGTCAATCCGAGTTGTAGAAATGCCAGAAATTGAGTTTATGTACAAAAATGTATCAAATTTTGACGAAAACGGCCACGAAATTAAGTTTCGGGCATATTTAGAAAATGAAATTTGATATGCAAGTACAAAATAGTGCAAAGAAGTAAGAATCACTTTCTGATCGTAAAAATACTTACAATGGACTGATACACGGGCTTTTTGCCAAATTGTAGGCTCTAAACGTCAGAATCTATAGCTTATTTTCTGATATGTGGTAGTATGTGGGTATATCTACGTGTTAGAGTGAAAAAATTTGGATTTAGAAGAGGTGAAAAAGTCAGAAAATCAAACGGACAGAGGTTCGCTATGGTTTTTTCTTCAAATGAGGGAGGGTGCACGTTTATTTATAGGCCAGGGAACCTCAGCTCTACTTGCTACTGCTATAGGTAGAGGTGCGGCTCCCCTAGTGGGGCCCACGTGTCTGGTTGAGTCGTCTTGAAGTACATGCACTCCGAGCAACGCGAGGTCGAAGTCGAAACTTTATAACTTTTGATCGAAGTGTCTGTTTGAGGCGTGCGATACCTTTTCGAAAAGCTCTCGCCGAGAGTGTCACAATGATATGGGATAAAATATTTTTTGGGTCCAAGAAGATGGGTTCATAACCAGGTCTTCAATTCCCCGTAGTTTGTCCGTTGAGTTGTCTTGCTTTGTTTGCACTCGGGATCGTCGTTATGGTTCGTTCTAACCTCGGTGGCATCAATTCGGCTTAATTTTGACCAAATCAGCTTGAGGTTGGTAAAATAACCATTTTGCCCCTCCCAGGGTTGCCTTCAGTGTCGGCATAGCCTTTGGTTGACTCCCAAGAGTTGTTTCCAAGACTTGGATCCCATTTAAGTCTATCTGCCCAAAGTGTAATCTCTGAAGTTGACTTGGTCATTCCAGGTTGTCTTCTAGAGATATTGTGGAGCTTCAGGTTCGTTCCCAAACTTGACTTGACTTCCCGGGTTGCGACTGGGCTGACCTGTTCGTCCCGGGCTGAGACCGGGGCTGATCTGTACCTCTCGGGTTGAGACCGAGGCTGAGTTGACATCCTGAGACTGGTGTTCAAGGCTGTGGTTATCCCGGTATTGGTGACCGGGGTTGATTTGATAGCCCGATATTGAGATCGGGGTTGATCTGATAGTTCGATTAGAGATCGGCGTTGATTTGATGGCCCGATATTGAGATCGGGGTTGATCTGATGGTCTAATTAGAGATCAAAGTTGATTTAACGGCCCGATATTGAGATCAGGGTTGATTTGACGGTCCGATTGGAGATCGGAGTTGATTTGATGGCCCGAAATTGAGATCGGGATTGATCTAACAGTCCGATTGGAGATCAGAGTTGATTTGATGGCCCAATATTAAGATCGGGGTTGATTTGACGGTCCAATTGGATATCGGAGTTGATTTGACGGTCCGATTGGAGATCGGAGTTGATTTGATGGCCCAATATTGAGATCGGGGTTGATCTGACGGTTTGATGGGAGATCAGAGTTGATTTGACAGTCCGATTGGAGATCGAAATTAATTTGAAGGCCCGATATTGAGATCGGGGTTGATTTGACCCTCCGATATTAGGATCGGGGTTGATCTGACGGTCCGATTGGAGATCGGGGTTGATTTGACAGTCTGATTGGAGATTGGGGTTGATTTGACGGTCCGATATTGGGATCGGGGTCGATTTGAAAAGACAGTTTTACCCTACTACAATGTTAGTATCGGGGCAGGAAATTTCAAGTGTCTACACACGAGATGGAGCGTAAAACGCACTCGTGCAATTGAAGCGAGATGGAGCGTAAAATGCACTCCTTCAATGGAAAAGTGGAATGGAGCGTAAAACGTACTCACTAAAAAAAGGAAAAAATTGTTTTTGAAATACTTGGGAAGGGTTCATATGTGCTTAATATTTAAATATCTGTTTGATCCTCTAAATTTATGTTTTGCCTTTAGTAGTAGAATTGATGTGGATATTAAGTTTCAAGAGTTGATATTGAAAATCTTTTATAAGTATTTTGTGATGAATAGTTGAACATTTGTATGTACACACGAACTTAAAGGATTATAAGTAGTTGTCGAATTGATGATTAGGTTGAAATTTTAGGCTTTGCTTGTTTTCAAAAATTTCTATGGAGTTATCGTTAGAAAAAATCTTTTCAGGCCATTGTTAAAATTTATATTGATTCATTGCTTGAGTAGTTCAACGCTTGATTTTTGCTTTAGGACAAGCAAAAAGTTAAGTCTGGGGGTATTTGATGAGTAGGTTTTATTCCTATGAATAGAGTGCATTTGAGCTTAAGCTTTTGTTAGTTTTAAGTGTTTGGTGTACGATTCATGCATGTTTTAATTTTTTTGTAGGAATCGTGTCATCGGATGGAAACTGGATTAATGGGATGGAGAATAGCAAAGCAAAGTAGCTAAGAAACTGTCCTGATGCACTGGCGCGGCCGCGCCAGAAAGACTATAAGAGACAGCGTGGTAGCGTTAGTGTTCTAGGGTTTTTAATGTAAGCTGAGCATAAACAACACGGCAGCACTGTAAATAATGAAGGAGTTGGCGCGGCAACGCTATCTCGCAGAGGTTTGCGAAAGTCCTTATGGCGCGACAGCGCCGTTATCAATACTAGACCTGTCGCGGCCGCGCCAGGTCGGGTTAAAGTCAGTTGTTTGTAATTTTTGGTAGGAAATTATCTGAAGATTGGTTTGGAAATTCTTTTGGGATTAGGATTTGTTCAAGGAAATATAAATAGAGGGGCCATCCATTCATTGGGGGCTAACCCCTAGTTTTGGAGAAGAGATCAAGGTTTGAAGCGAATAAGATTCATCAAGAAGGAAGATCAACGTTCAAGATCAAGGAGGAGTCTAGGATTGCTTCAAAAGAGTTTTTCCTTACTCTATCTTATCTTTTATTTTGTAATTTCTGAATGATGGTTTATTTGTGGATGATAGTTTTTATTTCAATTATGAACTAAATTTCTATTTAGGATTGTAACGGAAATTGATGAGTAACTCTAATTAATATATTTCCTATTGATTGTTATTGGTTAATTTTGGATTGTCTATTATCTCTTGTGCTTAACTGCTTAATTGTCTGGCCAGTAATTAGTGTGATAATCTATAAGAAATTGATAAATGGAATATAGGTTTGGATCTAGATATGATATCATAAGATTATAATTTCTGCATATGTTGGAACTTGTAATTTCTTTATAGGATAGAAATATACCTATATGCCTTATGTGATCTAAAAGAGAACTTGTACTTGAAATTCTTGTTAATTTCAATTCACATAGAGATATAGTGAGTTGATTAGCTAGGGTGTTTCTACTAATTCTAATCTTTATTGAATTTAGGAGAATATGTTTATAAGATCATTGAAGGGTGCTTATAGATACTAATGAGTTCTTGATCAACAATTCATGTTAACTAATATAAATTTAATGGGAAATATTGACATTAAGGTGAATCATTAAGGGAAGTTGTGATCATAAGCCTTCTTATCTGAATTCAATTTTTGGTAGCTAATGTTTTCCTAGTTTAATAAACTTTGTTTGCGTAAATTCAAAACAATTATCGATTGGTTTAATAAAATTGGTTTAATACAAAGTTTGTAGGTGATAGGTATTTTATATAATTCTCTGTAAGATACGATACTCTATTTGCTGCTTTACTGCTATTTGATAATGTAAACTTGCATGTTTTGCTAGTACGTATTTTAGGCAAACATAACGCATGTGGTAAAACTAACTAAAACACCAGAGTTGTCTCTATTCAATGTCATATGAAAATAAAACTCAACAATGAGGCCAGGATAAATATGCCTATCATTAAATACTACCAAGGACTCTCATCCTATGCTTATCAGTTCGTCCAAAAGATGAGGAAAGTTGTTAAAGGTTATTCCCAACCCAGGAGAAAGATTATGCCTTAGAAGTATGTATTTGTCATATGCTTGTGGAGTGATTAAGTGTGGAATGCATATATCAGGATGTATTTCAAAGAACAATGCAGATTTTTTACGTTTTAAAGATGAAGTTGTTTCCATTTTAAAACTAAGACAGAAGATATGCGATAAAAAGGTTGGACAGAGATGAAAGTGTAGAGTAGGACTTAGAGTACATAATAGATAAAGAGCAAAAGACTTATATATAAGTAAGGTTAGTTTTTACAATATGAATTTATATAAGTAAGGTATAGTCACACAAGATATTCTAACATTTAATGTACAGATATGTAGAATAACTGACCCATATAGAACTGAGTAGATTATCAATAAATGTAAGGAAAGATTTGCACGTAAGATCACCATAATTTGCACTGTTGAACATGTTCCCAATATATTGAGAAAACAGTGCTTTTAGGTGTGAAACACTATTTATTGCATTAAATAAGCTCAACTCAGTAAAACACATTCATCATAACCTTTGACCAAAAAAATTGTTGTTAGTTTTCCAAATATAGAAATAGAGTGTTAACGGTATAAATTATATAACTAGTCAAGAAAATACATAACTAACAACAGATTGCTATATATATAAAGTAATGTATTATATAGAGGTAAGACATTTAGGTCTTTATACAATCTTATACGAAAAATAATAAGCCCAACACAACAGTCCAACCAATTTCAATATATCAGAACAGAGAAAAAAAAATCTTATACTAATGATTTTAAAATCTCAGACCAATATACGAAAGTAACTACACTTACACCAAACAGTTTATCCAATATAGTAGTTCAGCCAAATTCATAACAGCAATTCAGAGTAATTATGAGGTTAAAAGAGGCAGTATCCCATTCAATCTATCAGTTAAGAACAGATAGACACAAGTATACCAAACAGAATAGATAGACACAAGTATACCAAACAGTTTATCCAAGATAGTAATTCAAACAATTTTTCTCCCCCTTTTTTTTAAAAAAATTTATAGTTCGGCAAGGATGAGCGTAGAACTCCAATAATCAGCAACTTAAAGAGATAGACAGATAATACCTGAGTAATAGCTTAGTTTTAACAGTGTAGGACATGCTTGTACATCTTTTTGGTTTATTTAAAAACAACCTCATCGGACAGAGTAACACATGTATATATATATATAAGTAAAAGAAAATTTTCAGAAGAGAATGATGTGTATATATATATATATATTTGAATATATTAGTAAAAAATTAAAATATTTATAAATATATTTCGTAAATGAAGTAGATCTGTGAAAATAAGGATTTCAGATCTGATTTTAAAACCCTTAATTTGTAATATATCATGCTGATAACAAGACATAAGTAAATGATTTTTAAATGGGTCTGGAAAGATTTATGAGCAAATAAGCGGATGACAAGAAAAATTACAGCTATTATAACAAATTCAAACCAGAGCAAATGAGAGTTTTGTAAATGATTTTATTAAGACTAACACAATAGATCAAAATAAAGATTCGATCGTATCCATAAATAATTTGAAGCTTGAAAGCACTCCGAAATTAAGATATATAATTGAAACTGAGAGTAGTATGCATACAAGCCAATCATGTATGATGATAAAGTATATACTTTGGAGACGATCTTATTTATTTATTAATAAAAGTATTCACTTATTAAAGGCGTTTAATTATCTACATGATACTATTTTTTATAATATGTAAATAACTTATAGTTTTAAGCAATGCTTTTAGAATCATGATGTTGATCATGCTAATGAGATCTAAATTCTTAGAAAGCTAAAAACAAAAATAGTTCCCAATCGTTGGATTACTAAAAAAAAGATTAGTAAATCCGGATAGATTGGTACATATGTTAGTTGTTCATTGGATGAGGACGGTTGATCTCATGATCATTTGTGCAAAAGACACTAAAGCAAATATGTAAGTGCTTATTGCAGAATAAGTTCACTAAACGTGACTCGCTATGAAATACCCAATGGAGTTTTATAACTTGCATGTCAATAGGAATTCCTAATGTAATAGTAGTACAAGTGATCCCTGGAGTTAAGATCATCATAGTATCTTGTGTGTAATGAATTATACTTTGACTTATTTTTTAAGACCCTCAGGGTATATCAAAGGGTATGCTTGGGTATAATGAGTTACATATAGAGATAATGAATGATCAAAAAATAATCTACCACTTCTAGTAAAAGAAGAAATATATCCTATGTGATTCGTTAAATGACAATCCAATAGTCCTTGGCCAAGGCAGAATAAAATTAGAAAGGAGTTTCTAATTTGCATTATTTGGAGTTGTGCATTTTCTAATCAAAATACATATAATTAAATAAAATAAGACTTGACAGTAATTTCATGTCTTATATTTAATTGGGACATTGTATGGTGGAAGGATTGAATTGTACGGTAACTATTTACTCACATGTTCTTTTATGATTAATGTTGAAATTTATATTATCTGAAAAGTCGTTGATCGCTAGGAAGACTTATCCCTATTGTAGAATAAATATTATTTATTTAAATAGATTATTGGTTTAATTTATTTATTAAAATAAAATTAAAATTATTCTAATTGATTTATTCACAACTGATTTAATATGGAGAACCTAAATGGTCACACCATAAAAGGAAGAATAATTATTTATGAATGTAATGGCATGATCGTAATAATGCATTAAGTATAATTAATTTAATCTATGGTGATAGAATAAATTAAATAGCTTAATGTTTATTATTTAATATTTTAAAAATATTAAATATAAATTAATAAGAGGAGTCTTATTAATATTATTACAATTATTATTATTTTAATTTCTAAAGGAGTTTAGAAATTAATTTAATATTAGTACTCTCATTTATTCTTAATAAGATTAGGAGGTAAATTAATTAAAGGAGTGTAATTAATCCCAATATGATTGGGAAAGCCTATTTAATTAAATGAGTTTAATTAATTAATTGAAACCCTATTTCTAATAGAATTAGAAGGGTTGACCAATATCTATAAAAGAGGAGTCTTATGTTAGATATCAGTTGATGCAATTCCAATTGTTGGAGAGTATTTTTTTTCTATAAAGGATAGAAAACTAGGGTTTAGCCAACCACCCTCCTTCCTAATAATTCTTCTTCCTTGGTGGATCACCTCTAGAGTCCAAACACTTGGGTGGCTAACGTTGATCAAAGGAATGAATATAACCCGGATATTCAAGGAGATCGTGAAGAACAAAGGAGTTGAACTTGTACATGTGGAAGCTTCGTTCTACAAGGGTATGAATTCTATAACTTCTTATTTATCATTTTAAATTAATAATTGTGCATAAAGGATGATCCGGGTAATGATTTTGTAAAAAAAATTTAAACTCTGATATACCATGCTTCTGCTAATTTTGCAATTTGATTGCGCTCATGATTTTGCACAAACCCAACAGTGATATTAGAGCCAAACCTTTATGCAATTATTAATTATTTTGATTCCATATATGTATGGGTATGTATTTAGAATAATTTATTGGGACATAATTAATTGTATAAAATTATTTTTTTTATGAAAGAAAAAAAAATGAATGGCGATATTTTTTTTTTTTGGCAAATCACGTCACAGGTTATATATATAAAGTAGCTAGCCTGGTGAATCTTTCAAAAAGGGAGATTATCTATTATATATATATAATATATGGTATATATAGTAACAGTGAACAAAGGATTTCAAAAGGCGACTCTAAAGTCTGGATTCACGTCAGGATTTACGTTATATATATATATATATATAGATAGATATAAAGTGGCATGATTAGTACTATTATATATATATATATATATATATATATATAATGTTTTTAATAATTTTATAATTAAAATAAAGAGTTTATTTTAATCTTGAAATTGAATTTCATGCAATTTAAAATTGTCCATTAAATGATACTCATATATATGGAATGTTTTAATTTATGAGACGAATATTTATTTATTGATGCATATGGTGATATGTATGATAATAAATGGTTTTGATAATGGACTATTGACCAATGTGATTGGATTTATTTTAGTTGGATGCTTGAATGAATGGATTTTATTAAATGGGGTCTGCGTACCTCATCTTCTCTAATTTATTCTTGATGTGAATTCTATCTCCCTCCTATGTAATTCTCCTTGACTGCTGATCAAGGATTCTATTTAATTTAAATAGTTTATGTAATAGAAATAGTTAGAATTATCGTGCAGAAATTGGAGACCAAGGAGCAAGGAGCGCGTGAAGACCCGTTTGTAGGGGGCCCGGGTTTAAATATAATAATTACATTTAAATTTAAATTCTTGCACTCCTAGATTTAACCTTTTAGTTCACTTAGTGGATCTAGTGAACCAAACTAGAATAGAAATTCATAATCAATCCGGGTAGAATATAGTATTCTATATGTGCATGCAAAGTATTATATATATATATATATATATATTATATTTTATGCAAATATTCTTCGCATATTTTAATAAAATGACGCGTATTATATATATATATATATATATATATATATGTGTGTGTGTGTGTGTGTGTGTGTGTGTGTGTGTGTGTGTGTGTGCATGCGCGCTAAACAAGATAAGACAAATAATAACAAACCCTCAAAGAAATCATATTAAGTTTAAAGCATTCAATGATATTTTGAATATCGAACGTCACCTTCTAGCATGATAAATTAATAGAGTATTAAATATTTAATATGAGTTTGTTGTGAACACAATGCAAGTATTAAGTATTTAAGATATTAATTTAATCGCATTTGATGTTTATAAAAAAAATTGAACAATATTATTTTGTTGTGCACACACAAGGACAATATTTGTTTTTTGAATATATGGAGTGCTAGGTTGGAATTAACTTAAATTATTTTTGTTCGGATGTGCACACACTTGACCATTATGATCTAAGAGGCAGAAGACAAGGAGTTACATGTTAATGTAATTGACAAGAAATGTCTACTTATTTATTTGTATATCGTTTGTTGTGTACACACAATGCTATATACATTTGAAATAGGATCATTAATCTCACTAGCAGATCTTTAATTAGATTTTGTCGAATTATATATATGAGGGTAAAATAGTTTGAAAAAAATAGTAGTAGATACCAGTTTAAAATAAGACCTAATTTATTTCGGTATATATAAAATTAATTAAATGAATGTTTACTAAAATATTGTCTTTTCACATACAGAAATTTAAAAATATCGAAATGACTAATTTCACTGCGTAGCATAATTGATGCTAACAAACTGACTGAACCGAATTACACAGACTGATCAAGGAATCTGAGAATAGTTCTCACTGCTGAAAAGATTTCTTATGTCCTAAATTCACATGTCCGTGGAACTGTTCCAGAATCAGCCTCTGAGGAAGAGATTGCCACCATTGTAAAGTTGCAAGATAATGCATATGTGGCTCAATTCATCATGCTCACATCCATGAATAACGAGCTTCAGCGTCAGCATGAAAACATGGATGCTCCTACTATGTTGCTTTACCTCAAGGAGTTGTATGGTGAACAAAGTAAGACTGCTAGATATGAGATATCTAAGGAGCTCTTCCGATCTCGGATGACCGAGGGCACTGCCGTCGAGACTCATGTCCTAAGGGTGATCAATCTTATTGAACGCCTTGGACAGCTTGGGTTTGTCATGAATGGGGAGTTGAGTTAAGACTTAGTCTTGCAGTCACTCCCTGAGACCTTCTCGCAGTTCGTTGTTAATTTCCACATGAATAAGTTAGATGTCAGCTTTCCTGAATTACTTAACATGTTAAAAACTGCAGAAAGTCACTTCCCATCCAAGAAGAACCATATCTTAATGGTTGATTCTTCCAAGAAAAGAAAGAGGCCCAAGGTATATTCTGAAAAGAAGAAATCTAAGAAGGCTAAGGGCAAGGTGAACATAAAGGATCAAAAGAAACCTGATCCAGCTAGCAAAGGAATGTGCTTCCATTGTAACGAGTCGGGTCACTGGAAGAGGAACTGCAAGAAGTTTCTGGTAGAGAAGAATCTTGGAGAAGTTTGACTTCCAATCAAGGTTTGTTTATGATTGAAATTAATTTTTCAGAAAGTCAATATTGTACTTGGGTATTGAATACTGGTTGTGGTTCTCACATATGTAATACTGTGCAAGGACTGGTTAGAAGTAGAAAGCTGAACAAGGATGAGGTTGTCCTACGAGTGGGAAATGGAGCAAAGGTTGCTGCATTAGCTGTAGGCACTTATTGTTTAGCACTGCCTACGGGCAAGTCCATTTATTTAAATAACTGTTATTTTGTTCCGAATATCATTAGAAACATTATTTCTATTTCCGTATTAGATATGGATGGATTTGACATTATAATAAAGAATAATAGTTGTTCTATTTATAAAGACAATATTTTATATGGTGTTGGTAATTTGCGAAATGGACTTTATATACTTGACTTGCATGAAAATATACTTCAAATAGAACAAACTAAGAAAAGAAAAAAAGGAGATGTTAATTATACCTATATGTGGAACTGTAGACTCGGTCATATTAATGAAACAAGATTATCCAAGTTACATAAGAATGGGCTCTTAGAGCTATCCGACTATGAATCATATCTAACTTCTGAAACTTGTCTCATGGGTATAATGACTAAATCTCCTTTTAGTGGAAAAGGAGAAAGAGTTACAGAGTTGTTAGCGTTGGTTGACACAGACATTTGTGGACCTACGACAACGAATACACTTGGAGTGTATTCTTATTTTATTACTTTCACTGATGATCACTCAAGATATGGATATGTGTATTTAATGAAATACAAATCTGAATCATTTGAAAAGTTCAAAGAGTTCAGAAGCGAAGTAGAGAAACAAACTGGCAAAAGTATTAAGATTCTTTTATCAGATCGAGGTGATGAATACTTAAGCGGTGAGTTTCTCAATTGTCTCAAAGAAAATGGTATAATCTCACAATGGACTCTACTAGGTACACCACAGTTAAATGGAGTATCTGAAAGGAGAAATCAAATATTGTTGGACATGGTTCGTTCCATGATGAGTTTTACCAATCTTCCAGTATCATTCTGGGGTTATGCCCTAGAAGCGGCTGCATATCTACTAAATAAGGCCCCCTCAAAATTCATCCCCAAGACTCCATATGAGATGTGGGCAGGGAGAAAACCTAGTCTTAAGCATGTTAAGATTTGGGATGTCCAGCTTATGTGAAAAGATTTCAAAATGATAAGCTTGGGACAAAATCTGATAAGTGCACGTTTGTGGGATATCCTAAAGAAAATTTGGGATACTATTTCTACAATCCTACTGAGCAAAAGGTGTTTGTTGCAAAACATGCTGCCTTCGTGGAAAAGGAGTTTACCCTTGAAGGGGATAGTGGGAGGAAAATAAATCTTGAAGAAGTTCAAGAACCACAAACCACTATAGATCAATTGGATGAATTTGTCCAAGTAGAGACACCTACTGTACAACACTCTATTCGTAAATCTAGAAGAGTACCGAAGATACCTAAAAGGTATGAATTTGTCATAGAAGATAACGATGAGGTACACGTCATGAATCAGGATGATCCATTGAATTACGAACAGGCTATAAGTAATTAGGACTCAAAGAAATGGTAGATGACCATAAAATTTAAAATGAATCTTTGAAGCAATGCACAAGACCATTTGGATTTTACTTGCGATTGCAACTTATTATTTCTAGATCTGGCAAAATGGACGTGGAGACGCCCTTCCTCAAATATACATTATTAGAGGAGAATGTATGTATAATACAATCAAATGGATTTGTTTCAATGGTTGAAGCAAATCATGTATATGAGCTACAACAATTCATTTATAGGTTGTAGCAAGCTTCTCAAAGATGGAACATTCATTTTAATGAGACAATCAAAAGAGTTTGATTTTATCAAAAATGAGAATGAACCTTGTGTGTACAAAAAGGGTTAGTGGGAGCGCTGTTTCATTCCTTGTATTCTATGTTGATGATATATTACTGATAGGGAATGACATTTCTATGCTACAATCGATTAAAATAAAATTGTCTAAACATTCCTCCATAAATGATTTGGGTAGAACATCCCACATTGGGGATATAAATCTGTATAGATAGATTTAAAAGGATGTTCGGCTTAACCCAAGGAACATATATTCATTAGATGCTAAAGGCGTTTAGCATGGCAAACTCCAAAAAGGTGTCTCATGATGATGAGCCATAGAGTGTATCTCTCTAAAATTGTTCTCAATAAAAGAGAGATCGCATGAGTTACTATCATGTATGTAATGAAATATACGAGACTTGATGATGATCAGTCAGATTCTGGAGAAGATCAATGTAGGACAGTGATAAACATCCTAACGTACTTAACTGATACTAAGGATGTCATTATGACACATAATGGATCTGAATTAAACTAGATGACTAAAATGACTCAAGTTTTCAAACTAACCAAGACGACAACAAATCCACTATAGGGTAAGTCGTTACCTTGAAAGGTGGTGTAGTGAATTGGAAAGGTTCCAAACAGAAAAAGATTATTGGTCTAGTAACAAAGACAAAGTATATAACTGTAAGTGAAACTGCAAGTTGATGTTTCGGATGAAAAGTTCATTAAAAAACTAGGAATATTTCCTACGTCTCATCTTGAATCTAAATATGTGTTGCGGCACTTTGATTTAAGAAATCATTGAAAGAGGAGACGTCACCTTAGAGCGTGTAGACTCTCAAGACAACATTGCAGATCTATTTACTAAAGCTTTAACACAACAGCAGTTTGATCGTCACTTAGAGAATATGGGTATGAGATACCATGGCGATTGACTTTAGTGCAAGTGGGAGATTGAAAGTGGTATGCATACAAGCCAATCATGTATGATGATAAAGCATATAATTTAGAAACAATCTTATTTATTTATTAATAAAAGTATTCACTTATTAAAGGCGTTTAATTATCTACATGATGTTGTTTTTTATAATATGTAAATAACCCATAATTTTAAGCAATATTTTTAGAATCATAATGTTGATTATGCTAATGAGATCTAAATTAATAGAAAGCTTAAAACTAAAATAGTTCCCAATCGTTAGATTACTAAAAAAGGGATTAGTAAATCCGGATAAAATGGTACATATGTTGCTTGCTCATTGAATGTGGATGGTTGATCTCATGATCATTTGTGTGGAGACACTAAAGCAAGTATGTAGGTGCTTATTGGAGAATAAGTTCACTGAATGTGACTCGCTATGGAATACCTAATAGAGTTTTACTTGCCTGTCAATAGGAATTCCTAATGTGATTGTAGTACAAGTGATCCTTGCACTTGAGATCATCATAGTATCTTGTGTGTAATGATTTATACTTTAACTTATTCCTTAAGACCCTCAGGGTATATCAAAGGGTATGCTTGGGTATAATGAGTTACATATGGAGATAATGAATGATCAATAAAGAATCTACCATTTCTAGTAAAAGAAGAGATATGTCCTATGTGATTCGTTAAATGACTACCCAGTAGTCCTTGGACAATGTAGAATGAAATTAAAAAGGAGTTTCTAATTTGTATTATTTGGAGTTGTGTATTTTTTAATCAAAATACATATAATTAAATAAAATAAGACTTATCATTAATTCCATGTCTTATATTTAATTGGAACATTGTATGGTGGAAGGATTGAATTGTACGATAACTATTTACTCACATGTTCTTTTATGATTAATGTTGAAATCTATATTATCTGGAAAGTCATTGATCGCCAGGGAGGCTTATCCCTATTGTAAAATAAATATTATTTATTTAAATAGATTATTAGTTTAATTTATTTATTTAAATAAGATTATAATTGTTCTAATTGATTTATTCACAACCGGTTTAATATGGAGAACCTAAAAGGTCACACCATAAATGGAAGAATAATTATTTAAGAAGGTGTTGGTCATTTTACAGATCAATATATTCGTGCAGGCATACACGGTCAACAAGTAATAAAGAGTAAGTAAGATATCGTTCCCACGGAGAATTAAGTAATAAAAGTCACCAAACCACTAGCTCATAACCATTTCAGTCTTATTTAAACGAGCGAGTGAATTGTTTGGAATTTAAAACTAAACAAATAATTAAACTAAAACTAAATAATCCTAGAGTAAAATCAGATAATGAAGATATGAGATCTCAATTTCCCCTATTGATTCATCTAAGTCAACATACTTCCTGTCAAGTCAAATTAATCATCACATAATGCTAGCCGAGAACACGAAAGTGAGATAAGGCAATCTTTCGATGTACCAAATCCATATCATATATAATCCACAGATGATAGAACACATATGAACACCCACATTATCTAAACCCCTATATGCTTATGTGATTTACAAATAATTAGGGTTTAAGCCCAAGTTCTCAATTGACTACGAGCGGCGCTTCGGTATATGTTTATCCTAAGAAAAAATCATATGTCCCAACGCCATGTAGAACAAACAATTGCAAGCTACTATGATCAGATCTAAACCCACATTTCGTCTTTCAAGTCCATATGGATTATCATGGTAATTGGTAGCTAAGCAATTAAGCAATTTCCAGCACGAATCATAATAGATAATCACATAACAATCAATAGACCAACATGGAAGCATATCAATATAAACTACTCAATAGGTTCCATCAAAATCTCAAAATAAAGTTTAAGTCATAAATGACTCAAATATATCATCCACAAGTTGAATAAACATCAAAAGATTACACAAAAGGATTCAAGAGAAAATAAAGATAGAAAGTTCAAATCTAATTTCTCAAACTCCACGGTTGAATCATCAATAATATCCACTTGTTTCAATCTTTGATCTAATCAACTCTAGAAAACTAACTATCTAAAACCTAATCTTAATCTACTCCTAATGTAGACAACGAAAGTAAAGAGAAGTAAAAATGGAAGAGAAAAGCTAGGGCTCCCAAGAGGAGAGTATATGAAATTATGAGAAATAAGCCCTCATATTGCCTTGAAGTTCGTCTGCCTATTTCTCCCAACAAAATTCCAATCGGCTAGCTTTAGTGAAAGTCAAAACTTCAGAAATGGACCGGCGCAGCTACGCAGGGAGGGAGTGTAAACGTGGCATAGCTGCGCAGCAGGGGAACCAGGCCAGACTACTGGCGCAGCTGTGCAGCCTATAGGCATGAAGCTGGCACAGCTGCGCCATGCTTTAGGGGCTGATTTCTACTTTCTTTTCTGCTGCATTTTTCTGACTCTTTTCCCATGCTAGATTCATGATGCTCATTGCTCCTATCAATCACCCATGCTAATGCTTCTTGTTCCCTTTTGTTTTGTCCATCATCATAAGCCTATTTCTTTGCTTTGTCCCTTTTTAGCACTCTTTCATCCTTTTTAGCTCAATGTGAACCAAAAGAGTTCCAAATAAAGAAAACTACAAAAGAAAACAAAAACACATGAAAAGCACAAAAACACTTGAGTTTAAACAACAAATCAAGCTAGTTAGTATTTGAATAAGTGGTTATAAAAACCACTTATCAAATACCCCCAAACTTAAACGTTGCTTGCCCTCAAGTAACAACAACAAAACCAAACACAAGGTGCAATGCAATAATTACAATGAATGCAACCTATCCTATCATGAATGCGAATCCAAGTATCAGTCAGAATTGATATTCAAATGAAATGCCTCAGAAAAACCATAAGATAATCAAACAGAAAAGCTACCCAAGACAAGATCATATGGCATATCCTCATAAATCCAAATCTGTCAGCACTGATGTATTGTGCGTTGTGTGCCTAGCAACCATTAAACATACTTTTGAACAAATATATCATATACTATGCTTCTTAGGGGAAAAATAAGTTTTAATTTAAGAAAATAGCAAATTAGATAAGTTCTAACTAAGACCATGCATTACTTAAGCTAAGAGTCACATAGGATTTATTATGCTTTTTATTTACTCACGAGGGTGTTTTCATTTTTTCCCGTGTACACACCCGACTGTGCAATGCCTAGTCCTCTTAGGCATTTCAACAATACCCGTGTAGCGAGCTTTCGACCAACGACTCCCAGACCCAAAGGCCTTAGGGCGCTAGGTGTAGAGACACCCCTAGGGCTTACTTGCTCGAATATCAAAGGCTACAGGATTCGACGTACCCGAAGTGTTTATTCACATTCCATTTTCTTCTTCTTTTTCTTTTTCTTTTTTTCTTTTTTTCTTTTTATTTTATTTTTTTTATTTTTTTCTTTTTATTTTATTTTCTTTTTCTACTACTGGTAAGCTTACCCCCTGTTTCCCCCAAACTTAAGCTTTTTACAATCCTAGTTATTATCACTTGATTACTGAAACTCTTTTATTAAAACATAGATTTCCCACCAGAAGACAAGTATGTGAAAATTTAAACTAAGCAAGTCATGGTGGTTACTCTTAGACTGCTAACCGGTGACATCAGTATCTGAAAGATAAAGATTACATATATGACATTATAATCAAGCTTAAGTCTCAAATCAGTTCAAAAGTCAAGTAATTTCAGTTTCCTCATAGGCTAAATAAGTAACAAACCAACTTCAAACTGGATTCATGCAATATGTCCTAAACTAGTTAACTAAAACAAAACAAAAATTTTGAAAATTTTTCACAAAATACGCAAAATACGACCTAACATGCACTACACAATATGCAATATGATATGAATTAAACTACATGCAAAATAAACCTAATACCCCCAAACATAAAATATTCAATGTCCTCATTGAAGGTAAGAGGCAAAAATAACTCCCCTAGTCGGACTCGTCGTCCTCCTTCTCAGCTTGCTCAGGTGGTGTGTCTGCAGGAGGGTACCGGCTGCCTGTGCCAAAAATAGGGAACTCTGCATGCACACCCAACATCCTAAATACCCGAGATAAAGCCTGGGAGAACTCGGATGTGTAGGTCTGGAAGTCCATGTACGTGGTATCCATTCGTCTCCTTAGCTGCCTGATCTACCTCTTCTGACTAGCAAATTCTGCGGGAGATGGCCCTGCTGCTTGCTGGGCCTGCCCTGGAACACCTCCTGCTTCCACTTCTTCTTCCTCTTCCTCATCATCATCAGCATCTCCCCGCACAAATCCCAGTCCTCAGGGATGAGACTCTACACCCTCCTAGATGGTGTACTGCTGTATGGCTGTATGATTGATATCGCGCATCGGGAGCTGCATAGCCTCATTATCCCACACTACTCTCGCAGGTAAACATAGCCGGGTAATCACCGAGGCGTGTGGGATCCGTCCTGATGTGCTCCCCCTCATGAACCTCAGCATGGATTGATTGAGGATGTGTCCTATGTCAATCACTCTATTTTTGACGATGCCATAAAGTAGGGTAGCTCTCTCAGTAGTGACATCAGCATGATGACTAGACGGGAGTATGCTCACGCATACGAAACTATACCAAGCCTTAGCATACCGACTCAAGGCAGTCTGTGGGAAACTCACTTTTTTATCTGTGCCTGCGTAAGTCGTCCACTTTGTGTCTGGCTTGCACATTGCTTTGATCATCCTGTCAAGGTTAGTCTCATGACGCTAGGACTCTGCCCAATTTGTTGGACCAGAAGGAACAGTGTCCACTTTGAAGATTTCATTGATCGCCTGCTTTGTGTACGGAACATGTTTCCCCCTCACATATGATATGTGACACCCCTGAATCCGGGTCCTCTGACCCCGGTCCGGTCGTCACGAAATAATACTAAACATCCACCTCTAAATAACATACGATAACTAAAATACGGAATATAATAAACGTACGTCGTTCATTCAAAAGGTGTTACTAGTCCCAAGATTCGATAACTTTAAATACAAACATACCCTAGAATAGTCATTAGGGTTCATATTTCATAACAATAATTAATTAAACATAAAAATAAAGTCTGCTCCTTGCAAACTAATCCTACATCTTCCCTTTACCCTTGTCCTTCCCTGAAGTCTCGGGCTTAACTGCAATATAAGTCATGATATAGCAAGAATGAGCAACAAGTTTGCTCAGCAAGTTTAAGTACAATAATAAAGGATATATCATGATGAATTCAACAATATGAATATCGAAAGCAAGAATAATGATTACTTTTAGAATAACTGATAGTCAAGTAGACTTTTGAACTATAAAACTCTAACAGAATCAATAGCTGATTGACCCTTTGGTTACTGGCTACAGAATAAGTACTTGAGGGGATCAACCTCGCGTACGCCATGTATATGCATAACATTCAACTCTGCTGTTTGTATCTTTATACTAGATACCTGGGGTACTCCCCTATATATACAAGGGGTGTTCTTTAAGTCTAAGAATCCTTACCATCAATTGGTTTGGATAGCTTTTATAAAAATTTTATACAATTGTCTGACCGAACAAGGGTTCAGACTCTATCTGACGCAGTTCAAGAATTATAGAACTTTAAATAATGTACAAGTCCAAGACTGTACGAAATCAAGTGCACCAAGTGCGAATAATAATAATATCGATGTGGAATAATTGTAAAGTAATTAAACAACCTATTAGCATGCTTGGAAATAAAGTTCAAGCTTTAAATAATTAACTGTCAAAACGATAATAACCTGCTCAATACAATATGAGAAGGATAGGAACTTGTACAAATAAGAATTAAAGAACTTGCACAACCAAATAGTGAAGTTCGGAGACTTGCCTGATTGCTCAGCTACAATTAAGTTCTAGCTTTAATTAAATCTCGCTGAAATAACCTAACATTAATAAGTCGGTATTCCAATTAGCATGTGTAAACTAATACGAGTCTACACTTACAAGAATCTGCTTATCATATTAATCTATCCATAATTCACATAAGTCAATCTAATCATGTCATAGATTTAATAACTTTAGATTATCTAGTTTCTATGCATCAATATAGGCTTGAACACATAATACTTCAAGTTACTTATATTTAATCAACACACATACTTTATCAAGTTATTAACTTCTCGTTCGAAACTAGCATGCTTTTTCTATATTCAATTCGAAGTCGTGTTTTCATGCAAGTAATTCACATACTTTAACTAATACATATTCATGTTTCAAAGATTATTTACATCGCCATATTACACCTCACGAGACTAACAATACTTAGTAAATATGCTTGTGCTTATACTACTCATGTATATTCCTATCACATAGGCTATACTTTAGAAATTCATTTTCTATGAATATACGTGCATAGGTGAAATCTATATATAAACAAATGATGTTCATGTTAATATGTCTATAGGCATAGTGAGCTCCTAATCTTCATTCTTGCATGCTCATAATATAACCCACATGGTAATTGATGTTATTAACTTTCAAATCTTAAGTTTCCTTTGAAAAGTATACTAAGTCCACAAAGGTAACATAGTACATGTAAAGCGTCTCAACATATAATTCGTATGCAATTGAAACACATATCTAAACCTTGTAAATGTTCTCATATGGTCAGAATCTAAAAGATACTAATCTTGGTCAAGTTTGTTTTCAAAAGGCTTAAATTTCTCGTTAAAGTCGTTGAAATCTTGCAATCGTTCATGCTAGTGTGTTCGACACTTTAAACGTACCTTTCATGTCAATATAGACTATACGGTCATGCTTTCAGAATCAGAAGATGCACGTGCTACGTACGTGTCTAAGTTCATAATTGAAACTATAAGTTTCCCTTTTAAAACATATGTTTTCCTTTCATCACACATACTATCATGGTCATGGCATATATGTAGTATTAAGAAGCTTATAGTGTGGTTTAATATTAGTTTACAT
Organism: Panax stipuleanatus; assembly: GCA_020205555.1. Classification (NCBI taxonomy): domain Eukaryota; kingdom Viridiplantae; phylum Streptophyta; class Magnoliopsida; order Apiales; family Araliaceae; genus Panax; species Panax stipuleanatus. The sequence continues at coordinate 100,269,661 of CM035126.1, forward strand.
GCTTGGCCAAAGGGTATCATCAAGATAGCATGGACAGAAAATGAAACAGAAAACAAATTCTGCAGAGGGGCGCGGCCGCGCCCAATTTGTACTAGGGAGACGCGCGGCCGCACGGCTCCGTTTCCAGACCAGAAGCTTCTCTGTAAAACAGAGCTTAAGCCAAACTCCTCAATTCTTTCTATGAAATCCATTCCAGACATGTAGCATCAACATTCTAGCATTCATATCAACTTATATGTTACTTAGCAATCTTATTCCAACCAATTAACACCTAAATCATAAAATCAAGAACTTAAAATTGAAGAACATGAATGTGAGTTTTATACCTATGTAAATTGCTTTGAATTGGCTAGAGTTCCCTCTTGAATATCAGATTGCTCTCACTCTCTCTATAGCAACTAACAATCTACTTAACAAGATCAAATGAAGAGAGGAGGGTTCTATTTATAGAGAAATGGATATCCATACAATGAGAATATCCTCAAAATCAAACTAATGGGTTGAGCAATTGACTAATGGTTCACTTAGATTAGGTAGAAAGTTGGTGAATCCCATCATCATCACTACTCTCCCATGATCATTAGCTAACCTTTGTTGAAATTTAGGAGAAGAGTAGAGTAGCTAGGCTTGAGTTCACGTGAAGAGCAATGAGGGGTGACCCTTAAATTGGGACAAGCTAAACTCAGCATATGTAAATATCACACTTGGGCTATATCATGTATACACATAACATACACACTTAGGTTACACATTTTATATAACTTAGGTTATAATGAATTAAAGGGTATACAATGCATTTTCAAATTACAAGGTAACAAGTAGGGGTACACATAGATACATCAACATATAATCCATGTACATTTTCTATTAACACCAAATATAAATTAATTAGGCATTTATTATTAATTATTATCATGACTGTTATTATAATAATTATAATAACTTAATGAAATCATTATTAATTAATTATTGATCTTATTATATGTCAATAGGGGATACATGAATGTTTACCCACACATATCATGTTACATAAGTCATACTATTATGTCACTCACATAATGTAATTACTCTTACCATATAGTCAATATATAACGTATAATCATATTGATGTGCCACCTTGCATTATATATAATATAAGGTAATCCACCATATATTATAGGTTTATATATCACATGCTTGTATAAATCAATTAAATATAATATTATTATATTTATTAATCTCTTACTTATTAATTATTATTTATTCATAATAATTATTAATCAGCACATTATCAAATAATTAATCATAATTGAAATTAATCAAACACGTTCAAATCCTGTGACTATATTCAAATAAGTTGAATATTTAATTATTAATAATCTTATCAATTCTCTGATATTAAGGTCTCAGGGCTAGTCCACTAAGTTAAATAACTCTTTAGTGACTTCCTTTAATCATTTTACAAATTCTCACCATCACATAAGGTTTAAATAAACTCACAAAACTAACTCGTTAAAATTAAATCACATATTTAATAAATAAAGAGTTTAAAATTCATGGTCGTTACATGATATCCCATTTTGCGTCTCGTGCGCGTTTGCATAGAACTCTTCAATAAGTGGTATAGGAGTTGACAGTGCCGTGGCTGCAACTAACGCCCAGCCATGCTCCTGGCTTCAGCCCCCTTTCTTTGACGAATGTCTTGCCTACCAAAACATTTGCGTAATAGCGCTAAGCTGTCAGGTCCACAAATCTAAAGGCGTCCAATGTCTTGCTGGCACTACCTTCGTCGTGCTCATTAGTGGGAGGAGGAGAAGGAGGAGATGGGGTTAGGATTCGCTTAGGCATGATGGCTGGTTGGGCTTGCAAATGATGGTACTAAGGTCTGACTTTCATGCTCTAAAAATTATCCCAAACTCTATCAAAACTTATATCAACCAACTGAAGCTCACTCAATAACAAGCCCAGAATCTAATTCTTCCTTTCACTGTCTATCTGAAACAACCCCAAAATCTAACCCTTGCAGATGGGTACAATCCCTCACTGTCTGGAGCACTGCACTTTTAACAATTGAACAAGCCCACACCACCGAATGCCTCACTGTGTAAAGTGATTTATGATTGAACAAACAAAGGAATGCAAACCCTAAGTCTCTCTGAATTTTCTTCAAACAAGTTGTGTGCAACTGCCCTTAAATGTTGAGGAGTTCGGTTGGAATGGGGGTTGAGTGCCTATTTGATAATAAAGGAGTAGTGGGATTAGGGCTTCATGGAATTCAGGGATGTGTAGATGAACTAGGGTATTGGAATTTAGGGATTAGATTGGGAGATAGTATATGATCAGGAAAGGGTGGCACGAGGATGAGAGAAATAGGGTCTTTGCCTTCGAGCTTAAGAATGAAAGTTGCCGAAATAAGATAGAAGTTGGAGATGAAATAAGACGCGAGCTGGCTTTCTTTTAAAATCAAAGTTTAATGCTGGCGAGCCTGGCGCAGCTACGCAGGGAGGCAGCAAAAATATGGCGCAGTTGCGCAGCTTAGGAAATATCAGCTTCTAGTCTGAAAGTCGGCGCGGCCGCTCTGTATACTAGGCATGTGCTGGCGCGAGCGCGCCCATACTCAGGGATTTCCTTTTTTGCAACTTCTTAGTTGCACTTGACCCCATGTCCTTGCACCAAATGAATTGTTCCTGAGCAAGGCATACAAACTTTATTAAATTACTATAGCTACCAAAAACTTAATATGAACTTATTTATAACTTATGAAGAATTAAACATAAGGGGATATATGCATGTGAATTCCCAAAAATGACTATATGTGCGTATATGCAATATGTTAATGCTTTAAAAATATGTACAATACTTCAAAGTCCCAAAAATGTACGCACTAATGCCTAAGTCCAAAAATGAAGGCACCGAGCTCCTAATTCCTAAAGTATTCAAAAAAAATTTAACTAAGAATTAAACTACTTAGAATTAAACAGGGGGAAGGGTAATGGAGATAGGTAAGTAGAATTAAACATGAGGGAAAAGAGAGAATATGATGGGGTGCCTCCCATCGAGCGCTTGGTTTATAGTCCGTTAGCTAGACTTTCTCTTTGACCCAACTATCCGATTCCCTTATGATATTTGAGAAACCCTCCATCCATTGGAATTGCAGTGTATGTTGGGAGGTTCCCCTTCACGAGAGGCTTCAGATTTAAGTCACCTAGCATCTGTCTTGTATATGAATTCTCCATTTTGAAGCTCGAATATCTAGGCACTTCTTCCATTGTATTTGCGAAAAGATTTTTGCATTGAGGCATGAACAATACAACGGGCTCTTCTTCAATTATCTCTTCCTCAGACCACTATGGTTTCAAAAATGTGGAATCTCTCATATCATCAAGATCCTTGTTTGTGAGGTGACTACCAAGGGGGCGCGAGTGTGCAAACTTCAGTAGTTTTTCCAACTTTGGCGGAGAAGGCTCTTGGGGTGTTATTACGGTTGGCTCACATTCATAATTTTTCACGTCCCCAATTGTCTCCTCGATGTCGCCTTCTTTCAGTTCATCCAGCTGTATGAGCACGTCGGGCTCTCCATCATTGTCAGCGTCCACGTCATAGCATAAATTTTTCTGAGGATCATTGCTCACGGCTTCCAATATCTGAGACAATTGATTCTGAAGATTCTGAGTCTTAATCCATTGCTCAATCAACTCCTCTTTCATTAAAGCCATGCTGATTTAATCCATCCATTTCTGAATATTCTCAATTGACTTTGCTTGCTCAATCAAGGTCTCCTTCACTGATGTTATGCCACATTATTTCTCCAATCTTGCCTTTTCTGTGTCACCCTCCATGTAATGAGGCTCATGAGTTGGAGTCTGGAATGTGAATTCTGGTGCGTATGCTTGATTTGGATCCCAGTATTGGTCTTAATAATAGCTACCTGACGCATCTAGGTGATACCCCACATCTTGATGATAATTGGGATACTCATTGTGGTTGAAGTTATCACCCCCAAACTGTTTATCCAAAACTGATGGGGCACTGATGGCTCAAATAGTTGCCAGCACAATGATCATAAGTAATTGTCGTCTCTCAACTCCATTGGGCTGTAACAGTGTCCAACTTGCTCGAGAGTGTCTCAAGTTGTGCTGATAGTGTAGCAATTGGGTTGAGTCCATCACTCCCTGTTTCCCTTGGTTGATCTTTCCTTGTGTAAAACCATGGATAAGCATTGAGATCCATTGTACCTGAAAAGAGAATATAAGAAGAGAATTAAAACAAAATAAAAAATGTTTAAATTAAGAATAATTTGATTAAAACTAATGTTGGCAAAAATTTATCAAATTAATTCCCCGACAACGGCGCCAAAAACTTGCTGGTCGTTTTACCGATTAATATATTCATGCAAGCATACACGGTCAACAAGTAATAAAGAGTAAGTAAGATATCGTTCCCACGGAGAATTATGTAATAAAAGTCACCAAACCACTAGCTCATAACCATTTCAGTCTTATTTAAACGAGCGAGTAAATTGTTTGGAATTTAAAACTAAACAAATAATTAAACTAAAACTAAATAATCCTAGAGTAAAATCAGATAATGAAGATATGAGATCTCAATTTTCACTATTGATTCATCTAAGTCAACATACTTCCTGTTAAGTCAAATTAATCGTCACAGAATGCTAGCCGAGAACAAGAAAGTGAGATAAGGCCATCTTTCGATGTACCAAATCCATATCATATATAATCCACAGATGATAGAACAAATATGAACACCCGCATTATATAAACCCCTATATGCTTATGTGATTTACAAATAATTAGGGTTTAAGCCCAAGTTCTCAATTGACTATGAGCGGCGCTTCGGTATATGTCTATCCTAAGCACAAATCATACGTCCCAACGCCATAGTAGAACATACAATTGCAAGCTACTATGATCAGATCTAAACCCACATTTCGTCTTTCAAGTCCATATGGATTATCATGGAAATTGGTAGCTAAGCAATTAAGTAATTTTCAGCACGAATCATAATAGATAATCACATAACAATCAATAGACCAACATGGAAGCATATAAATATAAACTACTCAATAGGTTCCATCAAAATCTCAAAATAAAGTTTAAGTCATAAATGACTCAAATATATCATCCACAAGTTGAATAAACATCAAAAGATTACACAAAAGGATTCAAGAGAAAATAAAGATAGAAAGTTCAAATCTGATTTCTCAAACTCCACGGTGGAATCTTCAATGATATCCACTTGTTTCAATCTTTGATCAAATCAACTCTAGAAAACTAACTATCTAAAACCTAATCTTAATCTACTCCTAATGTAGACAAGGAAAGTAAAGAGAAATAAAAATGGAAGAGAAAAGCTAGGGCTCCCAAGAGGGGAGTATCTGAAATCATGAGAAATTAGCCCTCATATAGCCTTGAAGTTTGTCTGCCTCCTTCTCCCAACAAAATTCCAATCGGGTAGCTTTAGTGAAAGTTAAAACTATAAAAATGGACCGGCGCAGCTGCGCGGGGAGGGAGTGTAAACGTGGCGCAGCTGCGCAGCAGGGGAACCAGGCCAGACTACTGGCGCAGCTGCGCAGCCTATAGGCATGAAGCTGGCGCAGCTGCGCCGTGCTTTAGGTGCTGATTTTTGCTTTCTTTTCTGCTGCATTTTTCTGACTCTTTTCCCATGCTTGATTCATGATGCTCATTGCTCCTGTCAATCACCCATACTAATGCTTCTTGCTCCCTTTTGTTCTATCCATCATCATAAGCCTATTTCTTTGCTTTGTCCCTTTTTAGCACTCTTTCATCCTTTTTAGCTCATTATGCACCAAGAGAGTTCCAAATAAAGAAAACTACAAAAGAAAACAAAACACATGAAAAGCACAAAAACGCTTGAGTTTAAACAACAAATCAAGCTAGTTAGTATCTGAATAAGTGGTTATAAAAACCACTTATCACATACCCCCAAACTTAAATGTTGCTTGCCCTCAAGTAACAACAACAAAACCAAACACAAGGTGCAATGCAATAATTACAATGAATGCAACCTATCCTATTATGAATGCGAATCCAAGTATAAGTCAGAATTGATATTCAAATGAAATGCCTCAAAAAAACCACAAGATAATCAAATAGAAAAACTACCCAAGACAAGATCATAAGGCATATCCTCGCACATCCAAATCTGTCAGCACTAATGTATTGTGCGTTGTGTTCCTGGCAACCATTAAACATGCTTTTGAACAAATATATCACATACTATGCTTCTTAGGGGAAAAACAAGTTTCAACTTAAGAAAACAGCAAATCAGATAAGTTCTAACTAAGACCATGCATTATTTAAGCTAAGAGTCACAGAGGATTTATTATGCTTTTTATTTACTCACGAGGGCGTTTTCGCTCTTTCTCGTGTACACACCCGACTGTGCAATGCCTAGTCCTCTTAGGCTTTTCGATTATACCCGTGTAGCGAGCTTTTGACCAACGACTCCCATACCCAAAGGCCTTAGGGCGCTAGGTGTAGAGACACCCCTAGGGCTTACTTGCTCGAATAGCAAAGGCCACAGGATTTGACGTAGCTGAAGTGTTTATTCACATTCAATTTTCTTTTGACGTAGCTGAAGTGTTTATTCACATTCAATTTTCTTTTTCTTTTCTTTTTCTTTTTCTCTTTTTCTCTTTTTTTTTATTTTCTTTTTCTTTTTTTCTTTTTATTTTCTTTTATTTTTCTACAACTGGCAAGCTTACCCCCTGCTTCCCCCAAACTCAATGATTTTTGCAGAAATGAAGTTGGAGTTTGAGAGGGTTTTAGCAAGACGGAGAGAACAGACGGTTGAAGAGAGAGAATAGAGAAAAATGAATTAAAAAATATATTTTTGATATTTATATCTGGTACCTAGTCATCCAACGGATAAAGATTGATCCTAAGGATGATCAACAGTCATAATCGATTCGATGTGTCAAAAACACATCTGACTTGTTGATTATGATCTGAAGGACGAGATTTAATGTTGGCTCGTGATCGAACGGCTGAGAGACTAATCTATGTGCTTCCTTGTGATTGGCTCAAATCATAGTGCATATATTGAGTTTATTTTTACCCTTTGATGAACTTAGATAAACGGTTCAGATTAATCCGGTCATAACTATGTATATATGTATTTTTTGAAAAATAATTTTTAACTCCCCCTTTTTAAAAAAAAAATGTAAATATTAAAAATATATGAAGAAAATATTTAAAATATAGGTAAAAAATTAGATATAGGATATAATATATACAGTAATTTTCTATTTTTTTAAGAGAAATAGTTTGAACTATTTGGGTATTAAAAATAGATTATTAACTATTTATGATATATTTATAATAATATTTTTAAAGAAAATATTTTTATAAATATATAAATATAAAATAACAACTTACTAATTAAAATATATTGGTATATATTACTTGTATGAAAGAGAATGTGACTATTAAAATGAAAAATATAATTTAATAAATATTTATAATAATATTTAAAAAATTACAATAATATATATGTATATATATATAAATTACTATTATGTTTATAAATATAATTTAGAATATAAAATTAAATATATATGAATATAAAAATATATAGACCTTAATGTATTTTCAAAAAGAAATAGTTCTCAACTATCAGATATTAAGCAAGTAAAAAATAGTAAATAATTATAAATATATAAATAAGTATTCACAATAATTATGAGATAATATCTAACATTCATAAATCCATACATAATTTGCAGAATCTTTCAGAACTTAAGATTTAGTGAATATATCTGCAATATTTAAATTCTTATCAATATGTTCTATTTTAATAATGCCACTATTTACATGATCATGTAAAAAATAATTTCTGACATCTATATGTTTTGATCTAGCGTGCAACATAGTATTTTTACATAAATTAATAGTACTTGTATATTTACATAGTATTGACACACAATTAAATTTTATATTATAATCAGGTTTGTTTCATTCATAGTATATGTGCACAACAACGTGCCGTAGCTATATATTTTGTTTCGGTGGTTGAAATAGATACTGAATTTTATTTCTTAGAAAACCAAGAAACTAAACATCCACCTAGAAACTAACAGAAGCCGCTTGCACTTTTTCGATCAACGTGATAGCCTGCATAGTCATAATCTGAAAAACAAACAAGATTAAATGGTTGACCTTTAGGATACCACAAACATAAGTCTTTGGTTCCTTTCAAATATCGAAATATTATTTTAACTGCAACCAAATGTGACTCTTTAGGATTTGATTGAAATCTGACACATTTACAGACACTGAACATAATATCAGGTCTACTAGCTATGATATATAGTAAACTTCCAATCATTCCTCTATATTTCTTTGTGTCAACACTTTTTCCATTTTCATTAGCAGTTAATTTATCAATAGTTGACATAGGAGTATTGAGAGTTTTCATAGACTCTAAACCAAATTTCTTAATCATTTCTTTGCAATATTTGGATTGAGAAATATGAACACCTTTTTCACCTTGCTTGATTTGCAATCCTAGGAAGAAATTTAATTCTCTCATCATGCTCATTTCAAATTCCTTACTCTTGCTTTCAGAGAAATCATTACACATAGTAATATTAGTAGAACCAAAAATAATGTCATCAACATAAATTTGAATAATAAGAATATCATCATTTTTATATTTAGTAAACAGAGTAGTATCGACAATACCCCTTCTAAAACCATTTTCTAGCAAAAATTTACTTAAACATTCATACCATGTTCTTGAGGCCTGTTTCAAACCATATAAAGCTTTATGAATTTATAAACATATTCAAGATGATCAAAATTTTCAAAACCAGGAGTTTGTTTAACATAAACTTCCTCTTCAATAACACCATTTAAGAATGCAGATTTGACATCCATTTGAAATAATTTAAAATCTTTATAACATGCAAAAGCTATTAGTATATGAATAGACTCAATTCTAGCAACATGAGCATGTGTTTCATCATAATCAATACCTTCAAGTTGATTATACCCTTGTGCAACAAGTCTTGCCTTATTACGAGTAATAGTTCTATTTTCATCTAATTTGTTACGAGAAACCCATCGAGTTCCAATAATGGAAGTATCCTCGGGTTTTGGAACTAACTCCAAGACTTTGTTTCTGGTGAACTGTCCAAGTTCATCTAGCCTGACAATTATCCAATCTACATCCAATAAAGCATCTTTTATGTTTTTATGCTTAATTTGGGATACAAAGGATAACTAACAAGCCAAGTTATGTGCTTGATATCTAGTAAGAATTCCTCTATCAATATCACCAATAACATTTTTTAAAGGATGATTTTTAATAACAAGTGTATCTTTGGGTAGATCATTTAACTGTGGATTGAGATTTTCAAGAGGATTTATATATTGATAGGTGGAGATGTATTTTCTAAATTTTGGTTCCTCCATATTTCTGAGAATTTCTTCAATGACCACGTCACTGTCAACTAACTCATTATATTTAGGAGGTGGTTGAGACTCATCAAAAGTTACATTCATTTATTCTTCAACAACTAAGCTTCTTTTGTTAACAACTCTATATGCTTTACTATTCAGTGAATATCCTATAAGATTTCCTTCATCAGATTTGGGATCAAACTTTAGCAAATGTTATTTAGTATTTAAAATAAAACATTTACTTCCAAAAGCATAAAAATAATTTATTTTTGGATTTGTTTTTTAATAGAGTTCAAAGGGAGTTTTAAGCAAAATAGGTCTTAATAAGACTCGGTTTAAGATATAGCAAGACGTTGCTACTACTTCAGCCCAAAAATATTTAGGAAGACGTTATTCATTTAACATAGTAGTAGCCATTTTTTGTAAAGTTCGATTTTTCCTTTGAAACACACCATTTGATTGATGTTTGTAAGGAGCAAAGAAGTTATGACTTATACCGTGCTCATCATAGAACATAATAAAATTAGAATTATCAAATTCTCTTCTGTGATCAGATCGAATATAAACAATAGAACTTCTCTGTTGATTCTGAATTTTCTTACATAAAGAAGAGAAAGAATTAATAGCTTCATTTCTTATATTTCAGAAAATTAACCCATGTAAGTCGAGAGTAGTCATCAACCAAAACTAGAATATATACAGCACCACACATGCTATGTTTCAGAACAAGTATAACTAGGTCCATATGCAAGAGTTATAAAGGTCGTGAGGTTGACACTTTAAGTTTAGTTTTATGAGATGCATGCACTTTTTTTTTCCTAATTCACAAACTTCACAAATATGATCTTTTAAAAAGTTTAATTTTGAAAGACCACAAACATGTTCAATAGAGGAAATATTGTTGATTAGTTTCATTTTAATATGTCATAATCTGCGATGCCAAACCTATGGATCATCATTTGCAGATACGACAAACATTATCTAGATGAGAATATGTATCTAGGTCACATGTGTATACATTCTGATTTCTAGGGCATAATGAAACTAATTTTCTAAATTTAGCAATTGTGAGGACTGAACGATATTTGAAAACCGCTATCACATATTTGACTTATATATATATATATATATATATATATATATATATATAATATTATACCTGAGTCACGTGACTAATTGAACGTTGAAAATTTTTATGTGCTTATTACCAATACTTTCGATTCTAATAAATTTACCTTTGTTGTTGTCTCTAAAGGTTACCTCACCATAGTTTGTATCTTGTAAATTATTCAACTTTGATTTGTCACCAGCCATATGTCTTGAACACACGCTATCGAGATACCATTTGTTTCTATTTGAATCAGCTGTAAGACTTACCTGCAATATATAATAATTTTACAGACTGGTACCCTTTAATAAGGAGGGTCCTTTGGGTAAGTTTCACATTTTGTATAAGGAATATTTGTATTGTTCTTTACAAAACTGGGTACATGATAATCATTCTTAGCGGAGATAAACATTCTATAAGTTACAGGACTATAAGATGTATGATAATAATTATTGAAACTTTTATCTTGTAATAGTTGGTGCAGTGTATGTTCCTCTGGGAACCCAAATTATTTTTCCTTTATAGTTTTCATTTCGAGCATTGCACATAAAAAATAAATGATCATTTCTATTATAGTAAGAACATTTAGTAAAAGGAGATGTATGACTTTCTTTTTCTTTGCTTTTAACATGATAAAGTCCTTTATCTTTTGTTTTACTAGACTCTCCAATATATCATTGTCCTTCTTTATTAAATTCACATCTCTATTGATTTAACATGACATCAAGATTTTCTTTTCCTTTTGTAAATTTAAGAACTATAGTATTCAGATCGTAATGTTCTTTGGTCAAATTATTAATTTGATCTATTAAAAAAATTATTTTTATTATATTTTTCTAACTCAATTTTTATATATGAATTCTCAATCTTAAGTTTTTTCATTTCTTCATTTAACATTTAATCTTGTATTTGAGTATCTTCATTAATTACTGCGAGTGTTAAATTTTCAACTTCAAGATTTTCAATTGAAACAACAAGTATTGGATTTTCTATTTCAAGATCATTGTTTATTTTTCTTAATTTTTCTAGTTCTTCTTTCAATAATAATTCCTTTTTTATTTTTTATTCATTATCTATGATTAAATTTGAATTTTCTATTTCAAGATTTTTATTTATTTTCTTTAATATTTCTAATTCTTCTTTTAATAATAAATTATTTTCTAGTTTTTCTTCATTCAAATTTTCATTTGTTATAATTAAACTTAAATTTTCTATTTCAAGATTTTTGTTAGTTTTCATTAATTTTTCAAAATCTTCTTTAAGTATTTCATTATTTTCATATAAATAATTATAAGCTTCTTATAATTCATAATGTTCTTTATTTATATTATAAGTATCAAATGAAGTGATGGGTAATTGATGTTCAAAGTTTACCTCAGATCTTGGTGATGAATCATTCTCTGCCATTAGACATAGATTTGCAATTTATTTAGTTTGTTCGACAATATCTTCTTCGTCACTCAGATCCCAACCTTCCTCAGCTACTAGTACTTTGTTGTTGGCTAGTTTTGGACAATCTTTTTTGAAATGTCCAGGTTGGTTGCATTCAAAACATGCATTTGAATTTTTGCTTGAACTAACAATTCTGAAATTGTTATTGTTGTTTGCTTTGAAATTTTCTCCTTGTACTTTTGGCTTAAAGACTTCTTTGTCTTTGAAGTTGTTGAAATTATTATTTGTCTTCAGAAATCCCTTGTCATATTTACGAGTTTTACTTTGAATAACTCTCCTGAGTTGTCTTGATAACAAGGCAACTTCATTATTGTCTAAACTAAGGAGTTCTTCATTTAATTCATCATCATCACTTTCTTAATCAACAAGTAAAGCTTTGAATACAATTCCTTTCTTTTTGAGGTCATTATATAATCCAGCTTTTTTGACTAGCATATCGACCTCATGAGCACGAAGATTTCCAATAAGGCTATCAAGAGGATAGGAAGTTAGATCTTACATTTCCTTAATGGTTGTAACTTTCATTTTCCAGATAAAAGGAAGAAAGGAAGAGCTTTGAGAATTATTCTTGTTCTTCACATTTGTTGTGTATGTCTTTCCTAGTTGTTCCAGCTCATTAATGATTCTGAAAAAATGTTTTTCCATATCAATGATCTTTTCACCTTCTCCCAGCTTAAAATTTTTATATTCTTGAATTAGAGCATCCTTTCTAGTTTCTTTAATATGATTGGTTCCTTCATATATTACAATCAATTTTTTCCATATTTCTTTAGCATTCTTACAGTTGTCAACTCTTTTGTACTCTTTTTCAATGAGAGCACTTGTTGTAAGGATCGAGAATTTTATATGATTATATATGTATATTTTTATGAATAATTTTTTTTATTTTATTATTAGTATTATTACTTTGAGCATATGAGTGAATATGAGATGTGAATTAAGTAAGTTAGTCAATTTATTTATTTTAAGTTGACTAGGAAATGAAAAAAAGGCCAAGATGAATAATTAATCAAGTTGATTAAGGAAAAACAAGATAAGCTTATATCATAGCTTGAATATTGACCTTGAATGATAAATGAAAATATTTATAATCATTAAGTGATTAATTAGTATTACTAATATAAAGGATAAATATGGATAATTTATCCAGCCAATTAGGGCTAATTAAGTTAATAAATTAATGGAACAAAAAGAAAAACCAAGAAATAAGAATATATTTAGTTAAGCTTATGTTACTAAATAACTAAGCTTGAGATGAAAAACCTTGTAACCTAATTGTATATTAGGTATGAGAATTAATAACCTAAGGGTTATATTTATATAAGAATCCTAGTATTTATAATATATACTAGTAGACTAACTTAAGAGATTTATTTTATTATCTCAACCTATTATATTATTTTAACCTAATTAAAGCACGTCTAATTGAGTTATATAATTAAATCTATATGAGTAATTATTTAAAGTCCAATGTAAGTGAATTAGAAACCCTAATTAAATATCAAGGGTAGATATTTTTAGGTGTTGGACATATACAAATTTATATAGCCCAAATAATTTAAATTAAGAGCCCAAACAAATAATTCGATTGGCCTAAACTTTAGCCCAAATAAAATGGAAATTCTAGAAGATTAAATCAACAAATAAATCACTAAAAGAAAATCAAATTTTGGGCAAATAAAGGAGTATATGGCCGAGTATGGTAGGAGGAATTGTCACATGGGAGAATTAAATGCACACCTCTCAATTTTCAAAACCTATCTTACTAACTCACCTAGTCTAATTAAAAGAAAATCCCTAGCTTGAGATTTGGAAAGATTTGGAAGAGATGGGAGATTTGCAAGATATTGTGTATATATATGTAAGTTATATGTATATATTTGAAGGCTATGAATAGAGAGCTTCACTTATGCTAAAGAAAGTCTCTCATTTTCATTTCCTTAGTTTTAAAGAGAGAGAGAGAGAGAGCAAAATATTTAAGAGAGAGTGATAAAGAAAGGTGGGGGTATTGTCGAAGCTAAGAGGAGGAGGAGAAGGAGGGCTTTCTTGAGTCTTCAAGCTCCATTTTATACTTTGAAAGAAGAAGGAGATGTGAATCCAAGAAACAAAGGTTCAAAAGTTTACTAAACTCAAACCCTAGTAGTTTAACATATAATCTTGTGGTTGTTTTTAATAAAATGATGAAATTATGTTCTTTATCCCTAGAGTAGTAGATCTACATATTTTATGATGTTTCATACCTTTATCATGCCATTTTATGTGTTGATGAACTTAGAAATCAAAAGAGAATCAAAACAGTTTTAGCCTACGAAAACCCTAATTTCAGTCCACTTTGGACTTTCACCATTTTAAATCTGTATCTTATTTTTGTGATCCGTCCAAGATGTTTATTAGATCCATGAGTTATCTGATGCAACCAAGTGGTATCACTCGAAAATGTTAAACGAACGAACTGTTGTGTCATGTTTAGTAAAACACTCCCTGCCGACGAAAAATTTGGAAAAAAAAACCCCTAGAGCATATTGTCCAGTTTTTGTGAAGGTTGTTTTGGCCACTTAGAAGGCTCTAAAAATTCTGGTCTTTTGCGGGATGTTATTTTAACAAGTTAAATAGATGTTGTCCAAATATGGGATTTTTTCGATATCCTGAGAGGTAGTTATGGCTTTTACAAGAAAATACAATTTTAAAAGTAAGCTGTTATAACTCAATGTATACTGCCTAGAAAAATATGAAATTTTTACAGAAGTTATTATTTGATGAGATGAGTCTACCGTGTACATTTTCAAATTTTTGGATAAAAGGATAATTTTTAATAAATGTTTCCATTTTGAACTATTTTAGCCTATTTAAAAATAGAAAATGAATTTGGAAAATTGCAAGAAAATTTTTTGTAACTAAAATAATATATATTAAGTTTCTCTAGAAGATATAAAAAATAATAAGTTTATTTGGTATTTTTCATGCCTATGAATGAGTTAAGGATAATTGAGAAAATTAAGTTATAATAAATTATAAAACTTGTAAATGTGATTTTATTGACTAATAACAATTAATATGATGTATTAAGATTTTATAAGGGTAATTTGGTCATTTTTAATAAAATGTTACGTGTATGGCTTGTTTTGTTTGTTAAATAAATTAAATAGTAAGGAATAAACAATTAAATTAAATTGTTTATAATTAATTAAAATATTATTAATTAATTAATAAATAATTAACATATTATTAAATGATTAATAATATTATAAAATGAATAAAATATTATTAAATGATTAATAATATTAGTAAATTGTTAAAATACTATTAAATAATTAATAATATTAGTAAATAATTAAAATATTATTAAATAATTAATAATATTAGTAAGTGATTAAAATATTATTAAATGATTAATAATATTAGTAATTGATTACAATATTATTAACTAACTAATAATATTATTAAAGGATTAAAATTTTATTAAATGATTAATAATATTAGTAAGGGATTAAAATATTATTAAATAATTATTAATATTTATAAATGATTATGTTTTTATTAAAGAGCGATTAAAATATTATGAAATAATTAATAATATTAGTAATTTAATAAAATATTATTAAGTGATTAATAATATTAGGAAGTGAACAAAATATTAATAATATTAGACGAAAGTTTAAGATGATGATTACATGATAGCAACATTATCAAGAGATAATAATATTACTAATAAGTTAAGATATTATCTAATATTTGATTATGTGATTAAATATTAGATAATTTATGATAAAGTAGTAGTGTTATGAGCTAAAATATGTTATGCTAATTGAGAGATCAATAATATTAATGATAGGTCTTTCATAAGAGATTATATTAAATTGTGTAGCAGTAATCATCAAACAAGACAAGTTTTCTAACTCAAACTCGAATTATTATGTTTCAAGCATGCTAGTAGATTAATTATTGACAATTATTCCACATCTATAATATTTATTGATATTCGCACCTTGTGCAAGGTTTTATTGATATGTAAGTTCTTACATTCATTTATCTTAATTCTTATGATTGCTTCACAATGTTTGAAATTCTAAATTTCTTCAATGATCTTATGTTAAATAAATCCTAAAACTTATACAAATATTTTATATTTGTACAAGTGTTCAAACTATCTTTAAGAATTCAATTATGCCTAAATTGTTTAAATACTACGTCGATGCCATTTGTTTCGGCTAGACTAATATTAAATTCTTAAAGCGTGAAATGTTCCATTATTTGTGAACTAAGTTGTTATTGAAGATTTATACCACTTGATTTGGCTAGATCAATATTGATATAATATGTTGAAATCAAAATATTTCTTTGAAATCAATCCAAACCATATTGTTGTGGTACGGACTCATGATGTAAGACTGAGATGAACAACCCTTATAAAAAGGAGAACATTATTGTCGGACATTCGACCTCGCGCTCTATGTTTGAGTATTATGCATAATATAGGGTATAATGGAGCTGATCACCTCACGTACTCGCAGAAGAGTATAATTAGTTTTTATAACTAACTTATATTCTTGAGGTATTCAGTTTTATTAACTGATAATTCCTCTAGGAGTTCTCGATCCATTGTGATCACTCAGCATGAAATCTGGGAAAAAAATCCCTCTATATTAAATAATGTTGCAATATTGCTAATTCTTCATAATCAATTAGATATTGTTGAACCCTCGAAAGAATTTAACTCTTTCATTCATGATATGTTATTCAGTATAAAATTTAAGAAAATCTTTGTTATTGGAAATGATTCATTGTTTCAGCTACTTCGCAAGCTTTTGAATATTGTTGAAGTTCTAAAAAGTTAAACTCTTCTATTCATGATATATTATTTATTGTACGCTTTAGACTTGCTGAGCAAATTAGTTGTTCACCCTTGCTTAAAATAAAACTTTTAAGCTAAAGTCGAGGTAGCCAAAGGTTCTAAGAAGGACAAAGGCAAAGCGAAGATAATCGAACAGTGTCATGTGTGTACTAATTATTATGTTATATAATGATATAAGCTGTTGGGAATTGCATATTCAAATTTGATATTGAAAGTAAATATATATGCTTATGTGTACAGTCCTTCAATAGAACATATGTACAAGGACTTAGATGGTAGATCAAAATTATTAGGTTGATCTGTGTTAAATATTTATCATTCTATAAATGAATGTATAGAAGAAAGATCAAATCTGTTAGGTTGATCTCTTGAAATGTAATAGATAGGCCTCAACAAAATCGTAGTCTGTCGAGCCAGCCGAGAGATTGCAGAAGCCAAGGCAGAATAGTGGAGTATCGAGAAAGTTGCTCAGAATCGTAGTCTGTCTTGGATGCCACACTCAAAATCGTGGAGACAGTCCGAGCGCCCGCCGAGCCAAGTCAAGATTCGCAGTCAGCTCTCGGAAACATGGAGTCTGCTAGACAAACAAGTAGAGATCATAGTCTATCAAGGCTTAAGAGAAATCGCAATGTTCTCTACAATCAAGACTAAATCATGCATGATCGTGGTACAAAGACAACGATCGTGGTGTCTCTTCAGTTATCTTCAGAAGCATAAGGTTTTACCCATCTGATGAAGGAAGAAGTATAACAAATGAAGAATGGTTTATGAACGTTGACATTTCTGGAGTACCAATGATTCTAATATTCATTCTTAGTTCAAATCAAAGAAGCGTATGGTAGAAGCTAAGGAGAGTGTTTTCTGTCTGCTGAAAACACCTTTTCAGGTGTTAGGTGAGAAAGAAGTCTACTGTGTTAGGTGGGCCAGACAGCAGAACTCCATATTCCCAGGATGTCACCATCAGTGCTCAGAAATGTCTGAAGCATTAAATGCTACAACGAATGCCTTCAACGGAAAGATTTCAAAGGCTCCTTTATAAGCAGAATAGATTGCAGATTCAGTCTAAGCAAGAAAGAACGATAAAGCTCAAAAACACTCAACGTCCAAACTCTACGATCCATATAGAAAGCTTGCTCATATAGTCAGTTCTTTCGAACGTATGCTTAACTGCAACTGAGTAGCACACCCAAGAACTCAACTCTCATAAAGTGTACTCCAAGTCTGCTGGACTTGAAGAGTTCTAAGTGAACTAAGAAGTTCCAAGACTGTTGGTCTTGAAGGAATCTAAGTGATTCAAAGATTGTAAAGATATCCTTAGTGGATTTCCTACTCGTGGAGTAGAAGAGTGGACTAGGAGCCTTGAGTGCTCTAAACCACTTAAAATCACTGTGTCTGATATATCTGCTATAACTGCTATATCTTTCATAAACTGCATTAACTGCTTATCATCTATAAACTTGGTTTATCTTAAGGGGAACAAACAAATCATATATTCCGCTGTGGTTAATTTATTAACAAATCTGATAAGTATTTTGAAAAGAAAAAAGTTTTAAAATATCTATTCAACCCCCCTTCTAGATAACTATTGTGCCTCTAGGAACTAACAATTGGTATCAGAGCAGGTTCTCTCAACTAGCCTTCAAAGCTTGAGCAGATTTGATGGCACACCTGATAAGCGAGTCCAAGACCGGTGGAGGCAGCCAGCCACCAATATGCAACAAGGACAAATTTGCCAACTGGAAAGTTCGTATGCAAGCCTACATGGATTCAATAGATGGCGAGCTATTTGAAACCGTTATAAATGGGCCCTATGTTCCAACAAAGCATCCAACTCCAAAAGATCAAAAAAAAGTTCAGATCAAGATCAAATCAGAATTGACTGACAACGACAAGAAAGTTGTCGAGCTAGACAAAAAGGCCAAGAACATTTTGTTCCAGTCTTTAGAGGATTATCTGTTCAAAAATGTGGTCAACAACAAAACTGCCAAAGAAGTTTGGGAAACATTGCTCATTATGCACGAAGGAACAAAAGAAGTCAGAGAAAACAAGCAATCTCTTCTGACTCAACAGTATGAGATGTTCGCCCATGTTCCAGGAGAAAATATCACTTCTACCTACGAGAGATTCAATGTGCTGCTCAACTCTCTTCGAGCTTTTGGAAAGATCTATCCAAACAAAGATCTAATCATCAAGTTCATGAGGTCTTTACGGAGCAAGTGGGATGCCAAAACCATTGCCATCAGAGAGTCAAAGAACCTCCATGAAATGAAAATTCAACAACTTTATGTCAACCTTAATGTGGAATAGGTCTTCTTCATCCATGGACTCCCTGATCTCTAGTCAGAGAAGTGCACCTGACAGAATAGGTTTAGGTTTTGGGGAATCTACCTTAGAACCAAGTGTAGAAAAACTCAAGGAAACTAACATTAATAGTGCTTCAAATTTTAATAGAGGCATTACATTTGTGAAATCCACAAAGAAGGAAGAACAAATGCATCCTTGCTCTTCTGATCAAAGTCATGTCTCAAGACATCATGGATCCTATGCTGGCCTGGGATTCATAAAGGTGAAGAGTAACTCAGTCACTACTCTCCAACCTCGAAGGGTCGTAGAGTCAAGTTAAACCGGCTTCACGAACCAACCAGGAAGGAATCGTAGAGTTGAGATTCACTCATCACAAGCTCTGAATCACAAGTCTGCATTGAAAAAGAAGAATTAGTATAAGGAAAAGGCCACCAAGTATCCACACAAGTCCCAATGGAGAAAGAATCCACACACACACACAAGCATGCGTCATGCTAGATGCTTTATATGTGATAGATATGGTCATAAGACTGTAGTATGCTACTATAACCCTCTTTATAATAGACCCAAAGTCATGCAGATTTGGGTCCCCAAGGGTACTAAAAAGGTAGGGCCCATACAAGTCTGGGTACCAAAATGAAAGCTTAACCTTACTGCAGGAACCGAGCTACATGATCACAACATGGTATCTGGACAGTGGATGCTCAAGGCACATGACCGGGAACAAAGCCCTCCTATCTAACTTCACAGAGAAGGAGGGCCCAACAGTCATCTTTGGAGACAACGGCTCTGTCAAGATAAGAGGATATGGCTCAGCTGGGAATGATGCAGTGTCATTCAGCAAAGTAGTATATGTGGAATGACTAAAGCACAATCTTCTGAGCATCAGCTAACTTTGTGACAAGGGTCATCAAGTCACCTTCCTCAATAATCAGTGTCAAGTCAGAGATCTGAAGACCTCTTCTATAAAGCTGACCGGAACAAGAAAAGGGAATGTTTACACTGTTAATCTTGCTCAACTGAGTTCTGATGAGACAATCTGCTTTCTTGCTAAAGCCTCTGAAGAAATGAGCTGGCTATGGCATAGAAGGTTGTCTCATCTCAACTTTAAGAGTATGTCAAAACTGGCCTCCAAAGATCTAGTAGCAGGCTTACCCATGCTGAGCTTCGTCAAAGAAAGGCCATGCAACGCCTGTCATCTTGGAAAGCAAACAAGGAGCTCATTCAAAGGCAAAGCAGTCAACTCAATCGATAAGCCTCTAAAGTTACTTCACATGGATCTTTTTGGGCCAATTTCGACTGTAAGCCTTGGAGGGAAGAGATACTCACTAGTCGTAGTGGATGACTACACCAGATTCACATGGGTGTTCTTTCTAAATTTAAATATAAAACAAGCTCCCAACTGATCAAGATATTCAAACTGGTGATGAACAAAAATGGAGAGAAGATCAAGGCCATAAGGAGTGATCATAGAAGAGAGTTTAACTTCTCTGAGATGGATCAGTTCTGTACAGACAACGGCATCAATCACAACTTCTCAGCTCCATGAACTCCACAGTAAAACAGAGTAGCTGAATGGAAGAACAGAACCCTGATCGAAGCAGGAAGAACTCTACTAGCAGCAGCTCATCCGCCTGAATATTTTTGGGCAGAAGCTATCAACACTGCATGCTACACTCAGAACATGTCTCTTGTCCACTCTACACTAAATAAGACTCCCTACGAGCTATGGAGAGGAAGAAATCCAAACGTCAGCTATTTCTATGTGTTCGGCTGTGCATGCTACATTCTCAACAATGGAAAAAAATATCTGTCTAAGTTCCAACCCAAGTTAGACAAAGGAATCTTTCTTGGATATGCCACAGATAGCAAGGCCTATAGAGTGTTCAACAAGAAGACGCTAAGTGTTGAAGTCTCAATTCACATCATCTTTGATGAAACAGACTCAAACAAGTCTGTACCACAAGGCACTGCGATCGACAATCCAGACACTATGAATGAGGTGGTCGATCCAAAAACCATGACCGCAGCCCAGAAGATAGGATCGTCGAGCCTAAAGAAGAGATCGTGGAGAGAGCTCCACCAGACGAAGAACCTCTGCAACAAGATACAAAAGTTGATCTTGAAGAATTCAGACAAGAAGGCACCAGAACAGATGTTCCAATAGGGAGCAGATGGGCAAGAGATCATACTTAAGACCTGTTTATTGGAGATCCAACTACAAGAATCAAGACGAGATCTGCCACTCAGAATGAGTGTTTTTATCTGAGCTTTCTGTCCCAAATGGAACCCAAGAAGATAGAAGATGCCATGGAAGATTCAAGTTAGATAGAAGTCATGCAAGAGGAGCTGAATCAGTTTGAAAGAAGCAAGGTCTGGAGATTAGTTCCTAGACCAAGGAATCACCCAGTTATTGGCACCAAATGGGTCTTCAGAAACAAAATGGATGAAGATGGGGCGATCACAAGGAACAAGGCAAGACTAGTGGTCAAAGGTTATTCCCAAGAAGAAGGCATCGACTACGATAAGACCTTAGCACCAGTTGCCAGACTATAAGCTATCAGGATATTCCTTGCCTTTGCTGCCCACATGTAGTTCAAAGTCTTCCAGATGGATGTCAAGAGAGCATTTCTGAATGGTGAACTTCAAGAAGAAGTAAATATGGAGCAACCTCCAGGTTTCATCAATCCAACTATCTCTAATTATGTCTACAGATTAGACAAAGCCTTATATGGACTTAAACAAGCACCTAGAGCATGGTATGAAACACTAGCAAACTTTTTTATTGAAAAAGGTTTACTAGAGGTAGAGTAGACACCACATTGTTTCTTAGGAAGCACAAAGATAAAGTTTTGCTAGTTCAAATATATGTAGATGACATTATCTTTGGCTCTACTGATGAAAATCTGTGCAAGCGATTTGCCAAGCTTATGCAGAGCAAGTTCAAAATGAGCATGATGGGTAAGCTGAATTTCTTTCTTGGACTGCAAGTGAAGCAGACTGATGAAGGTATCTTCATTAACCAAGCCAAGTACATCAAAGACTTACTTAAGAAGTATGGCATGGAATCAACCTCTCCCATGAAAACACCAATTGCTCCAACTACTAAGTTTGACAAAGATAAAAAAGGTAAATGTATTGACATTACTCAATACAGAGGTATGATAGGTTCTCTTCTGTACTTAACTGCCAGTAAACCAGATATAATGTTTGCAACATGCATATGTGCCTAGATTTCAAGCTAATCCTAAGGAATCACACTTAACTGATGTAAAGAGAATTTTCAGGTATCTCAAAGGCACACCCCACTTGGGACTTTGGTATCCCAACGAGTCCTCCTTTGAACTGACAGGATATTCAGATGCTAATTTTGCAGGCTGCAAAATTGATAAAAAAAAGTTCCAGTGGCACTTGTCAACTGCTAGGAAACAGACTTGTGTCCTGGTTTAGCAAGAAGCAAAATTCAGTGTCAACTTCAATAGCAGAAGCTGAATATATTGCTGCAGGTAGCTGCTGTGCTTAAATCCTATGGATGAAGAACCAGCTAGCAGACTATGGGTTTGATTTCAAGTCTATACATATTCACTGTGATAACACAAGTGCCATAGCAATAACACATAATCCTGCCATGCATTCTAGGACTAAGCATATAGAAATAAGATATCATTTTATTAGGGATCATGTTCAAAATGGAACTATATCTTTATAGTATATCCCTACTGAAAATTAACTTGCTGATGTCTTTACAAAACCCTTAGATGAATCCAGATTTAATAAATTAATAAGTGAGTTAGGTATGCTAAATCTACAACCATAAATTCTATGCTCTAGATGGTGCTAACTATGTAGATAAAAAGGCTATGTCAAAATCGTGGAGATGACTAAGAGAAACCACGATCGTGAAGTAGTCTCGACATGGCAGAGAAGCCCACTGTGATGACAACATTTCTACCAAGACTAAGCAGCCCTTCTGATAAGCGCCTCAGGGATAAACTTGACCCTTAGTTTTAGACTAAGAGGTTGGCCCTTCCTGAGCAACCTTAACCTAGAAGGGATGCTGATTCAGAATGCATCACAAGGACCAGTAGAGACAATTGTCGTGGAGCAGGTTTAACAATAAATTCAATAATCGTGGAGTAGCCTCGACAATCATAGTCATCCTGAAGGATACACTAGCTCAGGAGGAGCTAAGGGCAAATTAGTAATTTTTATATGACTTAAAGTCATAGAGCCCTGCAGAACTTGACACGTGCCCCACTCTGCAGATCGTGAAAGAGGGAAGTTACAAATATATTTGAAATATTCTTTTGTCAAATCACCTTTGAACTTCAAAAGTTTGTCCCTCTCTTTCTCTCTCATAGAAACCCTAGCTTTCAGAACGCTCAGCTAAGTTTGCTCGTCACAAGAAAATCAACAAAATCAATGGCTGCTTCCAACGTTGTATCTGGTTACCAACTATGCTTCGACGAATTCAAGACAGCTGACCCACAGTTTAACAAAATTATGTCCCTTCTAAAGAAAGCTGGTCTCGAAGAAGCTCTGAGCACCAGTATAAGGATTTACCCAAAGCTGGTGAAAGAATTCTACTACAATGGAGTCTTCGAGAATAACGTCATCACTACAAAGGTCAAGGGGTGCAGATTCAGCTCAGAGCTGAAGATATAAACCTAGCCCTAGGTTTTAAATCAAAGGGCCTTCTGTCTTTGTGCGTCATTAACTTTTAAGAAGGTCTGAAGAGGATGCACTACAAGAAGGTTTAAGGCATTAAGGGATACAAGAAGAAAGAATTTCCCCAGAAGTATGAGTTTCTGGCTGATATTGTTGGGAAATGCATATGCTGCAAGAGCTCTGGTCACGACTCTGTGAATGAGAACCAACTGAAGATTATGATAGCCATCTGCTTTAAATCCCAAATCAACTATGGAGCTTTACTCATGGGATGGATTGGGAAGTGGATTCTGAGCACAAAGAAGGCAAAAAACTCAAGCAAGATGCTCTATGGGAGATTCATCAGCATAATTCTCCAATCTGCTCTGGGAGACAAAATTGGAGACAAGGAAGGAGCACCTATCAACGCCAATAGAAAGATGACCCATCAGCTATTTGAAAATTGGAAGAGGAATCCTGCAGAGAACGTGAAGATGATGTCTGAGTCCAGTAGAAGGACTGGTGATGTGAAGAAGAAACCTGATCTGCAGGAAAACATGTCTGTGGTGAAGGAAGCTGAGGAAGAGGAAGAAGTAAATCAAGAGGAACCCTCTGCTCTGGTCAAAAAGAGTAAGGGAAAGAGGAAACTGAAAGAAAGTGTTCAGATGGCAGAAGAGCCTCAAGGCTCAACCACTGATGCACCCTAAGGGGATTCTAGCACTAAGTTTTTTGGCCTCTTCTCACAAAGGGAACTCACCCTGAAAGTGACCGAATCACTAGAAGAAGCTCTGAAGGAAAAGAAGAAGAAGAAGAAAAAGAGTAAGGATAAGGCTGAAAGAAGTTCTGAGCCTCGGAAGAAGAAACGCAGCCATCGAATAAAGAAGTCTTAACTCACCACGATCATGGAGTCATTACCGTTCGTGGAGTCTAGCCTTACCATCATTCCAGAGAAGGATGCTGCAACAGTCTCTCAGCCTAAACAAACTGTCAGAGCTGAAGCTGAAGAAAGTGATGAGGCTGTGGCTGAGCCCAGGAGAACAAAGAGAAAGCTTATCAAAAAATATGTTCTTGTCAATGAAGAAGTCTTGAAGGAGGAAGAAAGAAGAATTTCTGCTGAGCAGGCTGAACCATGATCTGAGCCTCAAGAATTTGATACTCACAATGAGTCCTTGGATGAGACCAGGATCTTTACTAATGTAATCGCCAACCTCAACAGTGCAGTAACCCCTACTGTATCTGATCAAGCTATCATTTATGTTGAGGAGGAGGTGCCAGAAGCAATTAAGGAGAGTATAGCTAACGTTGAGGGGGAGCTTCATGAAGCACCTAAGCCAGAGAATGCTACAGCTAAGGGGGAGCTATCAGAAGATGCTCATGAAGCTCCCCCTACCCCTCGAGAAATCGTAGTCTCTAAAGCTGTAGAAATGGAAAGTGTTGAAGCTGTGGAGATGGAGAGTGCTGAAGAACAAAGGGGAGATGCTGAGATAATGGATATGGATGTGGTGGAAATTTCAAATGAAGGTGATGAAGACAGAGAAGAAGAAGAGGAAAAAGAAGTTGAAATTATAGCAACGGGCTGGAATGGAGAAAGGAGAGCCAACTACAATCAGTTGTTCTCCTACTTGCCTATGATGCCCAATCACAGAGCTCTGATCCTCAACTCTTGGGATCATATGTTCTGGGCATACAAAGCTTATCCAGCTATTTTGGTGCTAGCCTATGGTTTCCCAAGCAACCTCAACTTTGCTCTAAAACTGATCACTAATCATTCTTCTTCAAGGACTGAGCATGAGCTACACTCTAATCCTATCTCTTTCAAAGTCAACCACTGTCCTCTACCAAACTTCTATCAGTTTGATGAATTGCCAAGGTGGATGGAAGTGGTCCTTAACCCACTGAACCAATTTCTAGTTATAGAGTCCCAAAACTCTGTAATTGATGAACCAAATGACTAACTTTCCACTATCGTCGAGCCAACTGTTAGTGACTCCATGGTCGTCGAGCAACGATTCACGCTCGTCGAACAACAACCCATGGTCGTCGAACAAAGATTCATAATTATCGAATGACTACTCGACACCATGACCATTGAGCCACCAACCCAAACCATCGAGCCAATTATCCCATATATTGAACCATCCTCCTCTCCCATACACCAAACCCAAACACCTCTCACACAGACTGATATTCCCTCGTCCTCCAACAATGAATATTTCGATATGGCACTTGCTCTCACTAGCATGCCAAGGCAAAAGGGAGTACACTATGGCCTCCCCTTCTGATTTCAAGAAATTTTTTGATCATCTTTCTTTCCTCCCCACCAAAGAGGTGCTTGCTGATGTAACAAGCCAAATGGTCCTAGAGATAGAGGAGAACCTTGAAGCTCACTCCCTGGTACTTCATAAACTCTTCAATCACATGATCGAGTCTGTAAATACTCTGCCTGGAAATTTGGAGACTGAGCTCTCAAAAAGACTGAAGGAGATTATAAAGGAGATGAGCGACAGTCTTAGCAAAAGGGATGCAATCCACTTTCAAGCTTCTAACAAGCATAAGGAAGCAGTGAAACTTCTCCAAAAAACTCAAGAATCTCAAAATGCTCTTCTTGCTGATCAGATCCACCAGTTGCGTCTCTCCCTGTACGAATTCCAAGATTATTCTATAACTCAAATAAAATAGACTGCAGATGCTATGACCATGTTGCATCAATAAAGAAGAAATATTGAATCCAAGGTTAAGGAAAATCGCAATGACATTGCCCACAATCATTCTCAAATGCATGAGCTGGTGCAAGGAGTCAATCTTCTGTCAGAAGACATTCGAACCCTGGATGCTGTCATAAAGGGGGAGAATAAAGAGGAAGGGGAGAAAGGCAAAGGGAAACAAATTGCATCAAAGAGAAATTCGAGAAATCAGCCTCGCCAGCCTCTCTATCAGACTCAACGAATTGAACAGCAGCAGCACCAACCAATCATCATTGTGCAACCTATAAGGAGTCAAGGCCCATCTTTTAGCCCACAAGGAGTATCTAATACTGGCTTGAGCATGCCCATTGGAGATCCTGCCTGTCGACGTCGAGAAAAAATCCACGGGTCGGGTCACAATCCGAATCTTTCTCTCTTCCTAAGTTATGTCTACCTTTACTCTTTTTATTTATAAAAAAGGTTTTAAAGGTTTTTTTAGGAAAAGACCAACGTGTATCATGTCGACGATTGAATATTTACAAAGTCGCCTGTTGGTAGATTTAAAATGGTTGTACCAACTCAACCGAGTTTTGTTTGAAAAGAGGCCCAATTACTGGATACTGTCGAAACTTGATCTTTGAAAACAAAGTTTTGAGTTCGGGGGCTTGGTTAAGTGTGGGGCAGGTGTTAGGCACCCCACAACTCCCATGTAAATACGGTACCGCATAAGTTAAAAAGTTTTAAATCGGACCTCACATTGCTCGGAGTGCACATACTTTAAGATGACGGGACCCACTATGGGACCCCTGCCACATGGAACCGCAGGTGGACCCGCGGCAGCCGCAGGTTGACCCGCTTCTCCTGGGTCTATATATATAAGTGCACCCCCAACTCATTTCAAAATTGGAAAACGCTCTGAACCCTGCCCGTTTGGTTTTCCAGCCATTTTCTTGTCTTCCAAACCCAAATTTTTTCACTCTAACACGTAGATATACCCACATACTACTATATATCAAAAAAATTAACCGATAGATTTGGACGTTTAAAGCCTACAATTTGGCAAAGATCTCGTGTAGCAGTCCATTATGAGTATTTTTACGATCAACAAGTTTATATTACTTCATTACACTGTTATACACTTGTATATCAAGTTTCGATTTCTAAATATGCCCGAAACTAAGTTCTGTGGCCGTTTTTGTTAACTTTTGGTACATTTTAGTACCTAAATGCATTTTCTGACATTTCTATAACTCGGATTGACGATCTGTCACCGCTAACAGCTCCTATATACTTGCATCTTCGTTATTAGCAACTTCGCCGGACTGGGTTATCTTCCCAGTCCGGGTTTGACTTTTTTTTCTATATATTTAACTGTATATATACTAACTTTTCAATTCTGTCAAGCCCGGATGTCAAATTTGCTGTAGTTTATCTCTTTTATATATATACATATATATATATATATGCACCTTTCACCGAACTGGGTTATCTTTCCAGTCCCGATTTGACTATTTTTTGTCTATATTTATATTTAACTATAAATATATATTTACATTCCAGTTCGGCCTGGATCATTCTGTGGCCTTTTACTGCTTTTATATATATATATATTTATATTTATATTTCTGTCCGGGCCTCGGAGTGAAAATCCACCGCCCTTTATCGCTTTTATACATATATATATTTCCATTCTGTCCAGCCTGGATCATTCTGTGGCTTTTAAACAGCTTTTATATATATATATATATTTCCATTCCAGTCCGAGCATCAGAGTGAAAACCCACCGCCCTTTATTGCTTTTCTATATATATTTACATTCTGTCCAGCCTGGATCATTCCGTGGCCTTTATACACTTTTTATAAATATATATTTATATTTCAGTAAGGGCATCGGAGTGCAAACTCATCGCCCTTTACAGCTTTCGTACATATCATTATATATATATTGCTTTACTTATTACGATTAAATTGCTGCTTTAATATTCATTTGATATGAATCGGCACTGACATTTCTGCGGGCGAACTAGATTTCTTTAAATCTCGCCAACTCTAGCTTTCAAACGGTTCAAAATAGGTCAAGATAGAACCGGGAAGCTAGAATGGCTGATATTTATTTAAATCTAGCATATCCAAACAGGGAAGTGAATCAAAATATATTTCTCTGATATATAATACTATTTGATATATACATAGTATCCTGTACATGACAAAAATGGCTGATCTATTATGTGCAGGAAAAACAAAGCTAGTCTATGGACCCATGGACAAGCGGGACAGCAATGCCAACATGGCATCTCTCTCTGAAGATGGAGGAGCTGCTGCAAGTGCAATACCCTCAGCCTCTATATGAGTCAGAACATCCACAACCATCTGCATAGTCTCGCTGTGATCATCAATATAAACACTTATCTCGGTAACCAGCCCATGAGTATAAGATCGAAGAGCAGTACTGTCGGTAATGTGGAAATCTCGGGAAGCTATAGCCTCGTCCCTCTCCACAAAAGCAGCATCCTTGGCAATCAAAACCTCCTCAATATCCTAGTAAGCTGCATCTCTGGCAGATCGAATCTCATCCCTCTTCGCAAAAGCTGTGTCCATGGCAATCAAAGTCTCCTTAATATCGACAAAAGAAGCGTCTCGAGAAGATCAAGCCTCATCTCGCTCAACTAATGTCATATCTCGAGTGGTTCGAGCCTTATCTCTCTCCTTAAAAGCTATATCTCTGCCAGCCAGGGCAGTCAACATCAGCGCTCTAGCCTGATCTCTCTCAAAGGTCATCCTAGCTAGTAAGTCTGCCAAAGCTGGATCTGTCCTGCTGGGAATGATCGGCAGATCACTAACCAGTGTTGTTGTCAGACCCATGAAGAACTCATCCTCAGTGGGAAAATTAGGATCCTCCATAGGATCCTCCTCGTCTGAATCCACTATCGGAGCTGACTGGATGAATGCAGCTGATGCCATATCTGCTTCCAACCACGCTGAGTACTCTAGAGAACGATCCAGATGGCTACTGTAGAAATCAGCCCTCTCCCTATGAGTCAAACAATCGTACACTCTAATAAAATTGACGGATGAAATAGACGAATCTGACATCCTCTTATTAATAGCCCCCTCAAACTGATGTAGGCTCTGAAACTGATCAAACTAGCCCGTAATAGCCAGAGGATGGTAAGTAGTCACTCCCCTCAATCCTGCTAAGGGCAAATAGTCCATGCCAGATACGTGGGTGATGAAGCTATAGGGGGAGACTATCCCTGAGTATGGCCGAATCAAGAACGGATGCGCAATATCAGACAAAAATACTGACCATGTCTCTGCGTTAGTACACTCCGCTGGCTGAAAAGAGTAAGATATGGCTATCTCATGGGTGAAACAGCACCCCTGGTGTCTGAAAAATCCAATCGGTTGTAAATGGGACATTAGCCATACATACAGTAAGATCGAACTGCCTCTAAAAAACCCCTCCGGGTGGGTACTGCAGTGGGTGGCTGCTCTCAGCTTCTAGGCTAATATCATCGGAAGAATGGTGATACCCTGTCTAAGGGCCCGAACCACGACCATCAATCCGACATCCAGGTGGTCCAAGTGAAGTGGCATATAGACGTATGCTACTAATCACATCAACAAAGCATCTATCCTGGACAAATGCCATGCCTCTGCCGAAATAATAAAATTTTCAGAATGACAATCGCAGCTATCTAGCCGGCCGATACGATCGATCAAGAAGTCTATAGAGATCACATGTCCATAAACGATCTCATCCAAAACTACATTATGACGTAGACCAGACATCCGTAAGAACGGTTTCCTCATGTCGCTAACCGCAGTACGAGCGCAGGGCAAGTCCAAAGCCAAACCAGTGAACCGCTCATACTCCTTTAAAGTCGGGGTCAGCTCGTGCCGCCCAAAGCGAAAAACCTATCTCTCGTGTATCTGGTAGCTGTCGTCTAGCACTACAAAATTTACCTTACTTCTATTCCACTAACTCAAGAATTAGTATAGTAATAAGCAAGGATCGATCCCATAGAGAGTATTATGTTTTATATTTATCCAAATATTTCCAATGAATTGGGGGGTTTTAGTTTGAACAGTTTATTTAATGAAAGTTAATTAACAAGAATTACCAATGAGTAAAAGCTTCAATTCTTCAGTTCAGTATCCCCCTTTTCACAATTATGGATTAACCAAGTGTTTACACTATTTATCTTCCAATGAGATTAATAACCCCAGATAATCGCGATCGCAAATTACCCGAAATTATCCATAAGTATAAATCTAATGCGACGATCGCCAACAAAAGATCCTAACTATCATACAACCTAGAACAATCAGTCTAGATTTCATATGGCAGAAGCATGAAGAATGAGAATTAGATTATTCCAAGCAATAATTACACAATCAGGAATTATTTAACTTGTTTTCTGAAAATCTTAACAATATTCAAAAGCTTGACCACAATCAAATATCATTAATTGCTACTTATGATTAGACATACATCGTTTGCTTAATATATATCTTAATCTAGCAGATATTATCGATTTACTAATTTAATCCTGCAAAAACCAAATTAGTTAATTGAATAGCATACATGAAAGTTTGTATAGATAATAAGAATAAATCTCAATATGAAAGAATAAATAGAATAAAACTGATTATACCATTAATTGATAATAAGGTTCAACATCCTTTCAAAATTGAATAAAAGAACTTAGCCTGATATGCTTTGATGAAATCACCCCCCTTTCTAGTTCCAAGATGAGAGATGAAATATAAGATCCAAGATCCCCAAAACCTAAGAAAATAGCTCATATAAATAGCCTAAACAAACCCTAATACAATAAGGCAAGTCTACAATCCTATTTCTAATCAACTTTGTATTCTAAAGTAACTAAATCTGGTAAATCCAGTTAGGCACGCGCGCTCAGCGCTTGGGTCATCCCTATAGCCACGCGGTCAGCGCCCGATATGCAGAGGCTTCATCTCAATATCGTGCGGTTAGATCTCCTTTCAACACTAATGACGCGCGGTCAGTGCTTGGCTGGAAG
This sequence comes from Panax stipuleanatus, assembly GCA_020205555.1. Taxonomy (NCBI): domain Eukaryota; kingdom Viridiplantae; phylum Streptophyta; class Magnoliopsida; order Apiales; family Araliaceae; genus Panax; species Panax stipuleanatus. The sequence continues at coordinate 100,301,175 of CM035126.1, forward strand.
CAACTTTGGTCCGAACACGCGCTCAGCGCTTAGCATGTAGAAAATCTGGTGTACTAGCGCGATCAGCGCTCCAAGAGGCCAAGACCATGAATCCAACTTAGCATTAAAATTCCAACAATCTTCCCATTTTCCTCGTTTCATCTCTATTTTGACCTGAAACCCATAAACAAACCTATTAATCCCTTATTAACAACCAAGCATGCAATAGACTACGCATAAAGGAATCAAAATAAATGAATATTATGCACTCATCAAATTCCCCCACACTTAGCTTTTACACGTCCTCGTGTAAACCAAAAGTTTGATTTCCAAAAACTCTACTCAACCATAACGACAAAAGATTTCAAGATCAAATCATAATTATCAACACTAAACCCACAAAAACGTAATCAATGCTTCATCAATTAACTCAAAACAACAACCATGCCTTTTCACCATTGAATTTCATTAAGTCAAATTGTATTCACATAAGCACTCTTCTATGATCCACACACTTACTCAACTTAGTTACCATGGAGCAAAAACTGTGCACACCACTTAAGACTCAATTCATACTTTTCCTGCTTTATTTTTTTACCAGAACCTTTTCATTTTACTCTTTGTTTCCGGTAAATGCATTTTATACTCCGTTTCACCTTCCTCAATCTTTCTTTTGCAAGTAAGTGCACTTTATGCTCTATCTCACTTATTCGCACGTGTTTATGGAAGAGTGCGTTTTACGCTCCATCTTATCCCACCACATGATTTCTCTTTTGCTTCTTTTTCTCTTTTTAAACTTTTCTGATATTTTTTTCCACATGGTCCTGCAAAAAGCATGAGCAGTTTAATAGTTCTAAAGTATGAGACTAGTGCACATAGATAACTTCACAGATAACTAAGCCAAATGAGCATATATCACATGTTCAAGTACTCATGCGACACAAATTCAATTCAAATCAATTACTATGGATCATGACTTACTTTTTCTCAATCATTAACCAATTAAGCATCAAATAGATTTTGAAATTTAGCATTGATTTTCAATTTTTGACATTAACCTTCAAACACATAGGCAAATAGAATTATGGAACTTAAATTTTTCAAAATATTTCAAAGGCATCAAATTTTCAAATTTCCTATCAAAATCAGATTAATATCCCTAAATAAAATAAAAACCTAAATCTTCCCCCCCCCCCCCCACACACACAAACCTTACATTGTCCCTAATATAAAAATATCATGAAAAGAAGAAAACCACTTTAACTAACAAAATAAAAAGGAAAAGGATAGAAAGATCAAATCTGAATTTTTAGGTTGCTTCCCAAGCAGCTGCCCTTGTTCATTGTCATTGGCTTGACATCTTCCCTCTCATTCTATGTAATTGGACTTGTGAACTTCAAGTGGACTGGTAACAGTTTCAGCTCTAAAATAGGAACATTTTGTACTTTATGATTGTGACGCCCCCAAATCCACGTTCCTTCGAAACCTCGGATTCGGTGCAGTCACGATACTATTATCGCCAAATTATTACATCTTTTATACATTACTAAAAGAATATAACTTTACTTATTACAATTTAGAATATAAATTCTATTTATATCCAAGATCTCGTCTTTACATCATATTCGATATTACTAAAATACGGAATAATTTAAACTTTTCAATATCCTTTGAATAAAAATCTTTTTATTGATTCCATAACTTTGATACCGATTACAAATCTTGAATCAACTATATAATATGATTCCTTCTTATCTGAGTTATCGTATAAACATTTACTGTGACACCCCCAAATCCGAGTACTTCAATTCCACGGGACTTGGTGTTCACTGTACGAATATCATCTATCTATCTACCCATAGTAAATGCAAACCATGCAATAAATAGAATTAAATCCTCCCTTATGGGTTACAACATCTGAAAATAAATACATTAATCCCAGGTAATACTAACCTTAAACATCTGTGCGGAACATAAACAATTAAATAGTCTTACACAACTTTAACATAGAGCTGAAATATAAACATATAAAATAAACAACAAGTCTTCATCACTTGTTGACCTTGTCCTTGCCTTTGCTAGTAGAAGGCTCGTTGGACCTTTCGTTTTTAACTGCAATGTTATTATACGCAAGAGTGAGCACGATTGCCCACAAGTATAATAATATGACAACAATATAATAACATGCGAGTGAATCAAAGACATCTGAATAAAGAAGCTCAACTTTTGATTCGAGGATAAATAACAGGAATCAAAATAACATCTGAGGGTCATAAGACCTTGAACTATGTCCTAGGTTGTAAAGTGTTTATACTTTAAACCTTTAACAGTCATAAGACTATGGACTCTACTTCTCGTACTTAGGGGGATCAGCCCTTATTACCATACTGTGCACAATATCTCAACGCTAAAGCGTAAATAATCCCCTTTACAGGGTTGTTCATCTCAGTTTTGACATCAGAGTCCGCACCAAAGGAAGTTTGGTTTGGATAAGCTCAATAAAGATTCTAGAATTTAGAAAGTACATCAACTATGGACTAGTCGAATCGATAAGGGTTCACTAGTCCTATAAGGTTCAACAATAAACCATGCTCAAATCGAATAATAAATTCTCAAGAGTATACAATTGAATAAGTATTGTATAACTGAATCATGCTTTCAAAGAGTTATAACATCTAATATGGAATTTCGAACTTGAACAATTAAGAACAAGAGCTTGCTCGATATAGAACACAAGTCTACGACTTGATAAATGAATAACTTAGAATTTAAAAAACTTGCTCAATGAAAAAAGTAAAGTTTGAGTTTAGGAAACTTGAAAAATATTAAACAAGTTTAAGGATAGGAAACTTGCCTCTTGCACAAGCTACGAATATAATTACAATTCACTTCCTCAACGTCCTACACATTATATTATGTATACGACATCGATTAGTTTTCATAACTACTATGATTAACTGTTGAACTATTCACTTAAGTTCGACTTACAACTCGGTTTATAATATTACTCAATGGCTAACCACATAACATGAATGTAAACTCACAACATGCATATCACACATTTATAGCCCTTTAAACAATCATAATCAAGTTTTACAATTACGATATTCAAGTTCGCACTTAGTTTGTTAACTTGAACATTCATATTATCTTATACATGTCAATAACTTAATTTATTAATCATGAACTTTAAATCATATAATATTCATGTATGTAACTTAAAACAACATCTTTTATTATCGAGAACACTATACTTGTGTGCGTGCATGTCCGAAGCCCTCCGATTGCCTCCGAATACGAATCAGTCACAAAGATGGCTATTTTTACCCATTTTAACGATTTTAAAATGAAAAACTTAAATAATGAAAGTTGTAGGTCTACTCGTTATCTTTCCGAATCATCTTGAATCGCCTAAATCGGAGTTCGTATGAAAAAGTTATGCTTATTTTACTACAGGAGGTCAAAACAGTCTCGGAAACAAAAAAAAAAGGCTCCCGAACAGTCCTTATACCCGCTGGGGCGGGTCCCCCTGCTGGTGCACTCCCTGGTTCGCGATTTTGACAGTTCGTTGGCCTAATTACTCCAATTAAATGCAAATTAAACTCACACAACGATTTCTATGAAGTACGAACTTCATAGAAACATTATACAATGTTACTAACATGTTTTTAACATCTTAAATCATGCAATTACTCGAATCAAATCATTAAATTTCACTGTTCTTGGTGTTCTTGATGGTTTTGAAGAAAAATCAAGAAATTCAACGTTACGGATTCGTTATAACACCGAATCCGTTCGTTTAACTTCCGTTTTGTTCGTATAAACGTGTACAATCATATGCAAATGTTAATTCAAAGTTAAACCATCGATTCATTGTATAAAATTTATACGTAAGGGCTGTAAGGGTCGTATGCCATATATACGACTCTGTAATTTTCGAAAACCCAATTTAAACAAAATTCGATCACTGCAAGTTATGCATATATGGCATATAATATGTTATAAACACATAGGAACACACATATAGCCATATAATGAACAAATATCAATTTTCCCATTCACAGAGAATTTTTAAAGCACGTAAATGGAAAAACTCTGTAAAATTTTGAAAACCCAATTAAGGCCTAATTACATGAATTCGATTATTTTAATCCATTCATACCAAATACAAAACATGTTATAATGATATAATAACACACATATAAGCATATAATCAAAAATTGCTAATTTTTCCCATACACAGAGAACTCAGAATATATGTTCATAAAGGAAACATAATACATGAAATAAAACTGGGACAAAGGAATTACCCCTTGCAAACTCTGTGAAGATGATATGGATTCCCTTTTTTTTTTATTCTTCAAATTCTTTCAACTCTCTCAATTCTCTTTTCTCTAAGTTTTCTCAGAGTATGTATATGATATATAGTAGTTCTGATATATGTTTATAATATATAAGTCTGATAAGAATAATATACATATACGTATAATTAGTCGTGGGGTCATGGTCGTCAGTTAATCCCATAATGGGTTAACTGGCCTCAACCTTCACCAAGGCCTTGTTTGCTTGTCCCTTATTCCTCCTTTTTCATTTAATTTAATTAACTTACTATTATATAGTTAATTAAATGTCACACCCAATTAATAAAATAATCCTATTTAAATCAATTAAATAAAATTGCATAATTCCACAATAATTCACATAGTCACATAATTAAAATTCTTATTTATTAATTATGTCAAATCATTAAATCTCTAATTAATTATTAAATTAATTAGAATAATATTATGCTTATTAATTAATTCATTAAATCAAATAAACTCAATTAAATACGTACTTTGAATATAAAAATTCTCCACATTAATTTAACTAATGTAACACATATAATTAAATTACTCTACCACAAATTCATCAATTAATTATTTAACTCAATAATTAAATCATCGAAAAAAATTTATTTAATTCAATAAATATTCAAAATAAATTACAAAAATCTTGTTCGTCACATCTTTCCCCCCTTAAAAGGATTCTGTCCCCAAAATCACGGTTCAATTAAATTTCGTCCCGTTACATTCTCCCCCCTTACAAAGATTCTGTCCCCAGAATCGCATAAACAAAAAATTAAGTAAATAAATCTGGGTAATTCTTCATCATATGCTCTTCGAGTTCCCACGTAGCTTCTTCAGCATTGTGGTTCCTCCAAATTACCTTAACAGAAGGTATAACTTTATTTCTGAGGACTTGCTCTTTCCTGTCAACAATCTGAACAGGAATTTCTTCATAGGATAAGTCTTTTTCAAAATGTAGGGGTTCATATTCAATAACATGTTTGTAATCGGGTTTGTAGGGGCGTAAAACTGAAACATGAAAGACGTTGTGGACATTCTCGAGCGCCGGAGGTAAGGCTACCTCATATGCAACTTCTCCAATCCTTCGCAGTACTTCAAAGGGTCCAATGAATCTTGGCCTCAATTTTCCTTTCTTACCGAATCTGATCTTTCCCTTCCAGGGAGAGACTTTCAAAAATACAAAGTTACCCGATTCAAACTCAACATTCTTACGGTGTGGATCGGCGTACTTCTTCTGCCTATCCTGAGCTGCTACTAGTCTTGTTCTGATCACTTTGACTATCTCTGCTGTCTGCTGTACCAGTTCTGGACCTAGTAGTTGTCTCTCGCCAACTTCATCCCAGTATAGCGGAGTTCTGCATTTTCTTCCGTACAATGCTTCGTAAGGCGGCATGCCAATACTAGCGTGGTAACTGTTGTTGTAACTGAATTCCACAAGCGGTAGGTGATCATCCCAATTTCCTTTAAAATCCATGATGCATGCTCTCAACATATCTTCCAATGTCTGGATCGTTCTTTCACTCTGCCCGTCTTTCTGAGGGTGATAAGCAGTACTCATTCTCAACTGTGTCCCCATGCATTCTTGTAGTCGCTTCCAGAAGTTCGATGTGAAACGCGGATCTCTGTCGGAAACAATTGACACCGGAACTCCGTGCCTCGAAACAATCTCTTTCACATATAGCCTTGCCAACAGATCTAAGTTGAATCTGATTTTGATCGGAAGGAAGTGTGCTGATTTCGTCAGTCGGTCAACGATAACCCATACTGCGTCGTAGCCTTTCTGAGTCGTCGGAAGGCCGACCACGAAATCCATCGTAATGTGTTCCCATTTCCATTCTGGGATTTCCAGGGGTTGTAGCAAACCACTCGGTCTCTGATGTTCTGCTTTCACTTTCTGACAGGTTAGACACTTTGCAACACACTCAGCAACATCTCGTTTCAAATTCGGCCACCAAAAGTGCTGTCGAAGATCCTGGTACATCTTGGTACTACCGGGGTGAATCGAATACCGTGAGCTATGAGCCTCGCTCAAAATGTCATCCTTAATCTCTGGCACTGACGGTACCCAAACTCTGTTCTCAAATCTCAGTAGTCCCTCACTGTCTATCTTGAATCTCGGTTCGGTTCCTTCAGATATCTTTTTCTTAACCTTCTCACATTCTTCGTCCTGAAGTTGAGCTTCCTTAACTTTATCCAATAGGGTTGTACCAGTTTGCATCTGAAACAACTTCTCGTCAATCTCCATCGGATACTTCACTTCCAATTCCAGCTTTTCCATTGCTGAAATTAGCTCCTCCTGAGCAGTCAACATCATCAATTTCTCCCGACCCTTTCTGCTTAAGGCGTCGGCAACCACATTAGCCTTACCCGGATGGTATAAGATTTCACAGTCATAATCCTTAATTAACTCCAGCCACCTTCTCTGGCGCATATTCAAGTCCTTCTGTGTAAAAATATATTTCAGACTCTTGTGGTCTGTATATATTTCACACTTCTCCCCATAAAGATAGTGTCTCCAAATTTTTAAAGCAAATACCACTGCAGCTAACTCCAAGTCATGGGTCGGATACCCCTTCTCATAGTCTTTCAATTGTCGTGACGCATACGCAATGACCCTGCCGTTTTGCATAAGCACACAGCCAAGTCCTTTATGCGATGCATCACTATAAACCACAAAATTGCCTGTGTCGTCCGGAAGGGATAACACAGGTGCTGAACTCAACCTCCTCTTAAGCTCTTGGAAACTTTTCTCACACTTCTCTGTCCAAACGAATTTCACCGATTTTCTAGTCAAATTCGTCAGCGGAGTTGCGATCTTGGAAAAGTCCTGAATAAATCTTCTATAATAACCCGCCAATCCAAGAAAACTCCTCACTTCCGACGGTGTTTTCGGCTGATCTCAGTTCATCACAGCTTCGACTTTAGAGGGATCTACCGAAATTCCGTCCTTGTCGATCACATGTCCAAGAAATTGCACTCTTTCAATCCAGAATTCACATTTCGAAAATTTGGCGTACAACTTCTCTCTTCTCAACGCCTCTAATGTTAACTTCAGATGTTCTACATGTTCTTCCTTGGTCTTGGAGTATACCAAAATATCGTCGATAAAGACCACAACGAATTTGTCCAAAAACGGCTTGAACACTCCATTCATTAAGCCCATGAATGCTGCAGGAGCATTCGTTAGACCAAATGACATTACCAAAAATTCGTAGTGACCATATCGAGTCCTAAATGCTGTCTTTGGAACATCCTCTGGCCTCACCTTCAGCTGATGATAGCCACTCCTCAAGTCTATCTTTGAAAAGTACCTTGCACCCTTCAATTGGTCGAACAGATCGTCGATCCTCGGTAATGGATATCTATTCTTAATTGTGACCTTATTCAGTTCTCTGTAGTCGATGCAAAGCCGCATCGTCCCATCCTTCTTCTTCACAAACAACACCGGCGCTCCCCACGGCGATACGCTTGGTTGGATGTACTTCTTGTCCAGTAACTCTTGCAGTTGTACCATTAACTCTTTCATCTCTACCGGAGCCATCCGGTACGGTGCCTTCGATATTGGGGCCGTCCCTGGCGCCAAATCGATCACAAACTCAATCTCTCTGTCTGGCGGAAGTCCTGGCAGATCATCCGGAAATACGTCTAAGAAGTCCCTCACGACTGGTATATCTTCCAATTTCGGATTTTCTTTACGGCTATCGACTATGTAGGCTAAATATCCTACACAGCCTTGTCTTAACAACTTCCTGGCCTGCATCATCGTCAGACAATTCGCTTGTCTAGGCGATTTGCTGCCATAAAACACAACCTTTGACGGGGTCATAAGGTTGATACACTTCCTTTGGCAATCAATTACAGCCCCATAATTGACTAGCCAATCCATTCCCAGAATAACATCGAATTCCCCAAGCCTAATCGGGATAAGATCTACGTTCATAATGTTACCCTTAATATCTACTCTACAGTTCTTGTGTACATACTTAACAGGGATTACTTCTCTATTCGCAATCTCTATATTCATGGGGTATTCTAACTCGTCCATAGGAAGTTCTAAGTTCTTAGCAAAGTCATCGGATATAAATGAACAAGTAGCACCCGAATCAAATAATACATAAGCATTAACTTTATTGATCGGAATGATACCTGACACCACATCGCTAGACTGCACAGCATCCTGCACTGTCATGTTGAAGGTCCTGGCGGTCGGTCGGTTGGTTGCGGTTGGTCCCGTGATAGTTAGAGCACTTCCACCGCTGTTTCCCCTGTTTCCTCCTGATCCTGCCCCTCCAGATCCCTTCTTGGGACAGTCCCTTGCCAGATGGTCCTTGGAGCCGCAAGTGAAGCAAGAACCCTTCTTTGGGTTCGGACAGTTAGGTGCTATGTGGCCTTCCTGACCACAATTGTAGCATACTCGTTTTCCCTTCATACAGACCCCCAGGTGAGCTTTTCCGCAGGTCGAACAAGCTTCGATCCTCTTCTTTTGACCTCCTTGTTGATTCCCAGTTGATGAGTTATCATTCCACCTCCTCTTCTGATTATTACTTCCCCCCGTGTTGCTACCACTAGCCTTGTTAACTCCTTCACCTTCACTCTTTTTCTTCTTCTGGTCTTGATTGTACTTTGTAACAGCGTCACTCCCGCCTTCAGCGAGAATGGCCTTCTCCAACACCCCAGCAAAAGTGTTCAATTGGAACATTGACACCTTGCTATATAACCAGGGCTTCAGGCCCTGCTCAAACCTCCTTGCCTTCCTCTGATCGGTGTGCACTTGATACGTAGCAAACCTAGCCAACTCATTGAATTTCGCCGCATATTCCGGTACGGACATATTTCCCTGTTTCAGCTCCAGGAACTGAACCTCCATTTGATTTTGCGAACTGGTCGGAAAGTACATCTCGAAGAACATCTCTTTGAACCTCTCCCAGGTAATCACACCTTCACCTCCCCGGACCTTATTCGCTTGCCACCAATAGCTGGCCTCGGATTTTAGCATGAACGTTGCATAGGCGGTTTTCTGGTCTTCCCTGACTCTGGCGACATCGAAAACTTTTTCCATCTCCATGACCCAGGTTTGAGCTTCTATCGGGTTCATGGTGCCTTTAAACTCTGGCGGTCCCACCGCCTTAAAGTCCTTGAACATTGTGTTCGGTGGAGCTTGAGATTGGTTGTTAAGTGCTCCAGCAAGTAAGTTCGCCAACTGCTGAACGGGGTTAGCATTGGCGTTGTTGTTGTTGTTAGTTGACCCTTCCTGGGCCGGTCGACGGTTTGGTCTTCTCCTTGGCGGCATATTTCTGTTAAGATATACGCTTATTAGAACTTTATTCAATCTTTTAAATATTTAAAGCTTAACTTAAACATTTAGACACAATCAGTCAACACATTATTTCAAATAAACTCTGATATATTACTAAATCAAAAGTTTTAACATAATACGATAGCATCACTGCTATTTACATCAACTATCCCGAGATAAAGAATCTACAGGATTTAAAACATAAAATATTCCTCTGTTTATAAACACATTGGAATTTACATTATTAACTACCAGATAGGTTTTACAAAATCAAATGTTCCTATCACTGCCCATTAAGGCGACGAACAGCTTTGCCACGCTCTTCTTCCATAATCCTGGACATCGTCCTGCGATCTAGCATGTACGACGGTAGTCCTTCGAACTGAATTGGGTACCTCATAACCCGATCCTGGGCCTCGTCAATTGCATACTGAAGTGTAGAGTACGTCTCCTCAAGCCTGGCCTTCTTCGCCCAACAGTTGTCTTCTGCGAGATCTGCTCGTCGTGATTCCCTTACCCAAGCTTCCTCTGCTATGGTCAGCCTTGCTGATTTCTCTTTTAGTTCATTCCTCAATTCCTCTATTTCCTTTGACTTCTGCTCGGTTTGGCCTTTCTCGTGAACCAAATTCCACTCTACATTTCCCAAACGTGTGTGAAGAGCCTCAACCTCTCCATCCCTCAGCTCGATGGTAGACTGTTGAGTAACCGACCGCTCCTTCAGCTCCTGAACAGTCTCCCTCAGCTCCTGAACAGTATCACGTAACTCTATGTTACGGTCATACAGCTCGTCATACATCTCGGCACTGATAGAGCTCGGCGGGAACTCTTCAGAGTCTTCCTCCTCCTCTTCGGCTGCCTCAGCCTGAACCTCAATCTCCTCAGGGTCTTCCTCAGAGTCCTCCTCTGAATCAGACACCGGCACATACTCCTGACCAATGACTGTGATCAAGGGTGATGGCTCTCGTTGGACTAACTGCTCCCAGACTACATGGATATCTCGGGGCTCCTCCTCTCTAGCCTCTAGGGGTACAAGGTCCCTGGACTGACTAGGTTCTCCAGCATCTGTCATCCTGACAAATAAAATTTTAAGTTTTAGTAATTACGTGATGCTAATCGATACTCGAATATATAAGTATAAGCACATAGCACATAAGGTAAGTTATTATCTTTCTTAGAACTCGATAAGAGCTATCATTACTATGTTCTCGATCTCTAAAAGGCTACTATCCTAAGGTTTTTCCTACCTAAGGTTCATAACCTACAGCTTTGATACCAACCTGTGACACCCCCAAATCCGAGTACTTCAATTCCACGGGACTTGGTGTTCACTGTACGAATATCATCTATCTATCTACCCATAGTAAATGCAAACCATGCAATAAATAGAATTAAATCCTCCCTTATGGGTTACAACATCTGAAAATAAATACATCAATCCCAGGTAATACTAACCTTAAACATCTGTGCGGAACATAAACAATTAAATAGTCTTACACAACTTTAACATAGAGCTGAAATATAAACATATAAAATAAACAACAAGTCTTCATTACTTGTTGACCTTGCCCTTGCCTTTGCTAGTAGAAGGCTCGTTGGACCTTTCGTTTTTAACTGCAATGTTATTATACGCAAGAGTGAGCACGATTGCCCACAAGTATAATAATATGACAACAATATAATAACATGCGAGTGAATCAAAGACATCTGAATAAAGAAGCTCAACTTTTGATTCGAGGATAAATAACAGGAATCAAAATAACATCTGAGGGTCATAAGACCTTGAACTATGTCCTAGGTTGTAAAGTGTTTATACTTTAAACCTTTAACAGTCATAAGACTATGGACTCTACTTCTCGTACTTAGGGGGATCAGCCCTTAGTACCATACTGTGCACAATATCTCAACGCTAAAGCGTAAATAATCCCCTTTACAGGGTTGTTCATCTCAGTTTTGACATCAGAGTCCGCACCAAAGGAAGTTTGGTTTGGATAAGCTCAATAAAGATTCTAGAATTTAGAACGTACATCAACTATGGACTAGTCGAATCGATAAGGGTTCACTAGTCCTATAAGGTTCAACAATAAACCATGCTCAAATCGAATAATAAATTCTCAAGAGTATACAATTGAATAAGTATTGTATAACTGAATCATGCTTTCAAAGAGTTATAACATCTAATATGGAATTTCGAACTTGAACAATTAAGAACAAGAGCTTGCTCGATATAGAACACAAGTCTACGACTTGATAAATGAATAACTTAGAATTTAAAAAACTTGCTCAATGAAAAAAAGTAAAGTTTGAGTTTAGGAAACTTGAAAAATATTAAACAAGTTTAAGGATAGGAAACTTGCCTCTTGCACAAGCTACGAATATAATTACAATTCACTTCCTCAACGTCCTACACATTATATTATGTATACGACATCGATTAGTTTTCATAACTACTATGATTAACTGTTGAACTATTCACTTAAGTTCGACTTACAACTCGGTTTATAATATTACTCAATGGCTAACCACATAACATGAATGTAAACTCACAACATGCATATCACACATTTATAGCCCTTTAAACAATCATAATCAAGTTTTACAATTACGATATTCAAGTTCGCACTTAGTTTGTTAACTTGAACATTCATATTATCTTATACATGTCAATAACTTAATTTATTAATCATGAACTTTAAATCATATAATATTCATGTATGTAACTTAAAACAACATCTTTTATTATCGAGAACACTATACTTGTGTGCGTGCATGTCCGAAGCCCTCCGATTGCCTCCGAATACGAATCAGTCACAAAGATGGCTATTTTTACCCATTTTAACGATTTTAAAATGAAAAACTTAAATAATGAAAGTTGTAGGTCTACTCGTTATCTTTCCGAATCATCTTGAATCGCCTAAATCGGAGTTCTTATGAAAAAATTATGCTTATTTTACTACAGGAGGTCAAAACAGTCTCGGAAACAAAAAAAAAAAGGCTCCCGAACAGTCCTTATACCCGCTGGGGCGGGTCCCCCTGCTGGTGCACTCCCTGGTTCGCGATTTTGACAGTTCGTTGGCCTAATTACTCCAATTAAATGCAAATTAAACTCACACAACGATTTCTATGAAGTACGAACTTCATAGAAACATTATACAATGTTACTAACATGTTTTTAACATCTTAAATCATGCAATTACTCGAATCAAATCATTAAATTTCACTGTTCTTGGTGTTCTTGATGGTTTTGAAGAAAAATCAAGAAATTCAACGTTACGGATTCGTTATAACACCGAATCCGTTCGTTTAACTTCCGTTTTGTTCGTATAAACGTGTACAATCATATGCAAATGTTAATTCAAAGTTAAACCATCGATTCATTGTATAAAATTTATACGTAAGGGCTGTAAGGGTCGTATGGCCATATATACGACTCTGTAATTTTCGAAAACCCAATTTAAACAAAATTCGATCACTGCAAGTTATGCATATATGGCATATAATATGTTATAAACACATAGGAACACACATATAGCCATATAATGAACAAATATCAATTTTCCCATTCACAGAGAATTTTTAAAGCACGTAAATGGAAAAACTCTGTAAAATTTTGAAAACCCAATTAAGGCCTAATTACATGAATTCGATTATTTTAATCCATTCATACCAAATACAAAACATGTTATAATGATATAATAACACACATATAAGCATATAATCAAAAATTGCTAATTTTTCCCATACACAGAGAACTCAGAATATATGTTCATAAAGGAAACATAATACATGAAATAAAACTGGGACAAAGGAATTACCCCTTGCAAACTCTGTGAAGATGATATGGATTCCCTTTTTTTTTTATTCTTCAAATTCTTTCAACTCTCTCAATTCTCTTTTCTCTAAGTTTTCTCAGAGTATGTATATGATATATAGTAGTTCTGATATATGTTTATAATATATAAGTCTGATAAGAATAATATACATATACGTATAATTAGTCGTGGGGTCATGGTCGTCAGTTAATCCCATAATGGGTTAACTGGCCTCAACCTTCACCAAGGCCTTGTTTGCTTGTCCCTTATTCCTCCTTTTTCATTTAATTTAATTAACTTACTATTATATAGTTAATTAAATGTCACACCCAATTAATAAAATAATCCTATTTAAATCAATTAAATAAAATTGCATAATTCCACAATAATTCACATAGTCACATAATTAAAATTCTTATTTATTAATTATGTCAAATCATTAAATCTCTAATTAATTATTAAATTAATTAGAATAATATTATGCTTATTAATTAATTCATTAAATCAAATAAACTCAATTAAATACGTACTTTGAATATAAAAATTCTCCACATTAATTTAACTAATGTAACACATATAATTAAATTACTCTACCACAAATTCATCAATTAATTATTTAACTCAATAATTAAATCATCGAAAAAAATTTATTTAATTCAATAAATATTCAAAATAAATTACAAAAATCTTGTTCGTCACAGTAGAGGTAGCAACCTTACCGACCAATGATGCTAGGGTGGTCTTACGTTTTCTTCAGACCCCTAGAGCCATCATAAGTGATGAAGGAACAAACTTCTATAGTCGTCAGTTTTTTGCACTTTTGGCCAAGTATGGGGTGAGTCACCGTATTGCTACTGCATACCATCCCCAAACAAACGGCCAGGCTGAGGTATCTAATGGTGAGGTAAAGCAGATTTTAGAAAAAATTATGAATCCCACGAGAAAGGATTGGTCCCTCAAGCTCGACGATGCTGTGTGGGCCTATAGGACTGCCTACAAAATGCCACTAGGTATGTTGTCATATCAACTTGTGTACGGGAAGGCCTGCCACCTCCCCATGGAGCTTGAATATAAGGCTTACTAGGCCATAAAGAAGCTGGATTTTGATTTGAAGGCTGCGGGGGAGAAAAGGCTTCTCCAACTTAGTGAGCTTGACGAGTTCAGATTGCAAGCCTATGAGAACTCCAAGCTGTATAAGGAGAAGGTCAAAAGGTGGCATGACCGGAAGATTATGGAAAGAACATTTGAGCCAGGGCAAGCAGTGTTGCTTTATAACTCTTGTCTCAGACTCTTTCCCGAAAAGCTTAAATCACGGTGGTCGGGCCCCTTCACGGTGAAAACCGTATTCCAATATGGCGCAGTGGAAATTTATGATCAATACCCAGACAAGCCCTTCAAAGTGAGTGGACAAAGATTGAAGCACTATCATGACGGCGAGGTAAATCAAGAGAAGGTCGCCTCAGTTCTTTCCACCACGTGACCAACTCAGACAGAGTATAGCTAATGGACTATAAACAAGAGCTCGATGGGAGGCACCCCATCATCTCTCTTCTCTCTCTCATATAATTCTTTCATCATATTCTATTTCTCCCTCTTGTTTAATTCTGGTTACATGACTCTATATTTTCTTCCCCTTGTTTAATTCTAGGCATTTTGAAAACGTTGACAATTTTTGAACAATTTTGATGTTAGAAGCTCATTGCCTACATTTTTGGACATTAGGCATTGTTGCATATATTTTTGGGAACTAGAAGCTCATTGCCTATATTTTTGGACATTAGGCATTGTTGCATATATTTTTGGGAACTAAAAGATCATTGCCTACATTTTTGGACTTAGGCACGTTTTTTGCATATATTATTGGGATTTAGGAGCTTATTGAACATATTTATGAGGTATTAGCATATTGCATATAAACACAGATAGAAATTTTTGGGAATTCACATACATATAACTCACGGACATAGCATTGCTAAGGATTTAAGCGTACATACATCTTATATAGGCAAATTATGATTATGAAATCAAGTTACATCTTATTTTTGATTGCTATGTGTGCAGTAAAGAAAAGTGTTTAAAGTTGCTTCTTAAGCCTTCACATCATTGTTGCAGAAATCAGAAAATTTTTGGCCAGGCTCAAGGCAGCGCGGCCATGCCAACCTCAAGGCACTCAGCAGTGCGCCCGCGCCAATGTTCAGAGTGTCCAGAGTTGTCCTTGACCTATGCGGTCGCACCCCATAAGAGTACCCAACCGCATGCCCGCGCCCGATCTCAGCAACAGATAATTTTATATGTTTTAAAATCTGATGTTAGGCCCCAATTCTATATCCTATTTGATCGAGATTTCCTCTCCAAGCAGATTACAACCTTCGAACCCCTTCTCCTACTTTACCCACATATCATCTCTCTCCATCATAACCCTAATCCCTTTCAAAAACACAAACCCCTCATTCTCCTATACAAATTCTCCCTCTTTTCCTTATATAAACCTAGCCTCCACTTCCCTACCATCAATCCACACCGAATTGTGTTCAGAGTTAGGGTTTCATAATTCAAGGTTTGCGGAGAGATTCTGATACAAGTTTGGGGGTTGTTATTCACAAAGTAAATTTCAGAGATATATTGGGAATTGTTCTTCGGATTCAAGTTAGGGTTTGTTCAATCAATTGCAGAGATACAAGTTTGGGGGTGTTTTCCATTCATAATCAAGGGTTTGCACATCAAATTTTCTAAAAATCATTAATGGGACCAAAACGTGCACGATCTGCCACTCCTACATCGCCCGCTCGCAGTGACCAGGGCGACGTCATAGTGGATTGGACTAAATTTATTAGTATTGATGCCCAATTGGAGTACTATTGGATCGTAGCCAAATCAGTATTGAAAGAGCGGTGTTTGAAGCCGGCGAGGGAGGATGGGCAGTTGCTTGCCATGATCCGAGAGATGGGTTGGGAAGGGGTCTGTGCAACACCGTCGTCTGTGCCGTTGGCCATTGTTCGTGAAGTTTATGCCAACTCTAAGGAAACGCAGAGTGGCTTGTCGTTTATCCGGGGCAAAACTATTGACTATCTTCCGGCGGCGATCCGAGAGGTGTTAAGTTTGCCTCCACCCTCGACTGGACAAGTGAATTGGGTTGAAGCGGAGATGTTTAAAATTGATTTGGATCAATTAATCATTGATTTGTGTGCGCCAGACACAAAGTGGAAATATAGGGTGGGCACCAATAAACATACCACTTTCCTCGCCTCTGGTCTGAACAGATACGCCAAGGCATGGAACCTATTTTTATGTGCCAATCTTATGCCATCCTCTCACCAACACGAGATTACAGCCGAGAGGGCTATCATACTTTGGGAGATCATCACAAGGAAGTATATTGATGTTGTCCATTTTCTCTATCAGAACATACTGCGTTTCATGAGAGGCAGTGCCACTAGATCAATTCCACACGCATCAGTGGTGGTTCACCTGTGTTTTGAGGCAGGCAATGAATGGGACGATGAACAGGTCCAAATGCCGAGCGGAGACATAACTCATGCCAAGATTAATCATTTTGAGGATTGGCCTGGGGGCACAGCTCACCCATGAGGAAAAGGATTCATCTTGCCGCATCCTCTAGTAGTTCCTCCCCCGCAGCCACAGCCAGACGAGGCCGCTGCCCCTCCCCAGCCGGTGACATGCATCAGGATCGCAAGATTAGGCGATTTGAGAGGAGGATGGACGCATTGCACAATAACTTTGCAGCGTTTGTCGATGGTTTATCATAGTCCTTAGCTGAGGCCTTTGCACAGCAAGGGACGATGCTAGAGTGGCCTATCTTCGGCTCTGCCATGCTGTACCAACCGCTAGATTCAACACCCGAGGACGGTGGCCATGTCGATCCATAGGGGAGTTTTCCTAACCCTTTACCTTTAATACGGACATTGAAAATTTTAAGTTTGGGGGTATTGGGTGTAATTAGTAGTAGTGCATTTAGTTAAGTGCATATAGTTTTTATTGCATGTTAGGTTACATATAGTAGTTGCATTCTAGTATGTGTTAGTTAAATTTTGCATAAATTTTTTTTAGTTTTATTTTATTTTGCTTATTTAGTTTATGTTTAATTGCATTGCATAGCATAATCCCATGTGTTTAGCCTGTTGAATTCCAGTTTGGCCAATGATGATATTGAATTATGATAGATTTCTGAACTAAGTGGTTAGCTTAAGCTCAGTTATATTTTTATACATGATGTAATCTATACATGTTTCTTTGATGTTATCGGATAGCACGAAATTGTCTTTATTTACTTGTTGGCTAGATTAGCACATGTTTGTCTTCTGTGGTGGAAAATTTTGTTTTTAATTGCTAGAATTGTGTAATAAAATGAATAATGACCTTAAAGACACAGAAATACAAGTATGGGAGAAAACACAGGGTATGCATGCTAAAAAGAAAAGAAAATAAATTGTGAAAAAGGAAAAAAATAGAATAAACACTTTGACTAGCTAAGTCTTGTGGCCTTTGATACTCAAGCAAGTAAGCCCTAGGGGATTGTCTCTACACCCAACGCCCTAAGGCCTTTATGGTTTGGGAGTCATTGGTCGAAAGCTCGATAAATGGATATCAGTGAAAAGCCTAAGAGGGCTTAGCATTGCACAGTTGGGTGTAACCACGGGAAAGTACGAATATCGCCCTCGTGTGTGAATAAAGGCATATTAAGCCCTTGTTGAACCTTAGCTTGTATCTATGCGTTGGTTTGGTCATTCTTTTGTATATATGAAAAATTCTTAATTTAAAACCTCATTTTTCCTTCCTTAGAAGTATAGCATGTGAAATCTTCACCTCTGTCAAGCTTGTTTATAACATAGCACACACACACTACATCTTAGCAACATGTTGTGATTTATGGATTGTATGTCTTTATAACTGTAGCTTGAGCTGATACTCTGTTCATAGTTCTTGTTATTTTCTCTGAGGCGCTTCTTATTGGAATTCATAACATGGCTGATACTTTAGGATTCATTTTCATGTAGTTTAGTTGCATAGCATGTAGTTTGCATTTGTGTCTATAACTTGAGGGAAAGCAATAGTTCAAGTTTGGGGGTATTTGATAAGTAGGTTTTATACCTACTTATTGTCTATCAACTTGCTAGAATTATAGCTTAAACTCAAGCATTTTAGTGTCTTTTGATATGTTTTGTCTTTGTTTTGTATATTTCAGGCGGGAAGCTTAACTGGCATGGAATGGCATGAAAATGGCATTGAATTGGAAAAGGCAAGATGGCTTGGCAAGAGAAGGCTTGGGTTTGGCATGGAGATGGCTAAAAGCTTCATGGAGAACTTATGATGATCAAAAGGTGGATTCGGTATGATGTGCAAATGGTCTAGAGGCAGCAGAGTGAAGGAGTAAGAAGCAAAAGAAAGCAGCAAGAAGCACAAAGAAGCAAAACACCAGCAATGCACCAGCAGGAAACAGGCCCGCGCAGCCGCGCCGGGATAACAAAGGGAAGCCACGCGCCGCACCAATTAGTAGAGTCCAGCTAGCATTCTGGGGAAGCACGCGGTCGCGCCCCAAATGTATTACTGGGCCGCGCGGTCGCGCTTGTCAAGAAATTTATTTTTTCACTTATTCTTTCTACTGAGTGTGTATTCTATATATTGGGTGTATTTGCAATGAACGAAGAAGGATCGAGACATCATTTTATTACAGCATTGAATACTTTCCTATCTTCTAAGGTTAGAGAAGTAGAGAGCTTTGGAGACTAACTCTTTCTCTCATCTAGTTCTAGTAGATTTCATTTTTCTAGGTTTTCATTTGGGGAGTTTGATTGTGGTCTGAACTTGAGCTTGAAAGCTTCTATTGAAAGGAGAACCACAAGATTTGCACTTTCCATCTCTCTACTCTCTGTATTTTTATATTTGCTTCAATGCTTTGCTCAAATCCCATAATAATTATTGGTTCAGAGATGAACTAACTACCATTATGGGATTCTAATGAATCTTATTGCTTAGTCTAGCTTTATATGCCTCATTGATATATGCTTGAATTTGTATAGTTTGCCTTGCTTGGTTGTATTGAATATATATAGATGCTTGATCACCATCTACTGTAATAGTTTATATAAAATTAAAAGAGGAAGTATAAACTTAGATTTTGCTATGCTAGCATATGTTCATGAAATTTGCATGTTATGAATTTTATGATTCGTTATCCATATAGAAATATACGGCCTTACCATATGTAGCCAATAGGGAGCTTGCACTAAAATTGATATTGCTTGTAAATCACATAGACATATAGTGATTTAGGTTTTATTGACGTTCATGTGAATTCTATCTCTTTTGTGGATTTTATATGATTTGGACTTGGTTTATTGAATGATAGATATTTCTTACATTCATGCTCTCGACTAGCAATCCTAAGTGATTAACTTGACATGAGATATGTAATCTAGACGATGCAATATGTGAAGTTAGGATCCCATATTTCTTCAATTTGAATCCTTCGTCTGTTAATTAGTTAATTTAGCTTTAAAATCAGTTTAGTTATTAATTCACACTTCGATACTCGTTTGAGCAGCTGAAGATAACTATAGAATTGTTGTATGATAGTTTAAATCTAATTTCTTTTCTCCGTGGGAACAATCTTTACTTATCTTATATTACTTGTTGACCGTGTATACTTGCATGTGTCTATGTCCGTTTTATTAACACTGAAACGGCGCAATAAGCAGGTACATAAACAGGGGAACTCCATCCCTCAAAGATACTAAGATAGGTGCTTCGATCAACTGTTTCTTGATGGCAAGAAAGGCTTTTTGACACTCTTCATTCCATTTTGTGGAGGAATTCATCCTTAGCAGCTTGAAGATGGGTTCACACGTTGCTGTGAGCTGAGAAATGAACCGGCTTATGAAATTGATCCTTCCCAAAAATCCGCGTATCTCCTTTTCTGTTCGGGGTACTGGCATCTCTATGATAGCTTTAATCTTGGTAGGATCCAGCTCAATGCGTCTATTGCTCATTAGGAATCCCAACAACTTGCCTGCTTTGACGCTAAAAGCATATTTGGCTGGATTCAGCTTGAGGTTGTACTTACGCAACCTGTTAAACAGCTTCCTGAGATGGTTGATGTGATCGTCTTCCTTCCGGGATTTAACAATGATGTTATCCATATTAACCTCTATCTCCTTATGCATCATGTCATGAAACAGGGCCATCACGGCTCGCTGATATATAGCACCGACATTGATAAGGCCGAAGGACAATCTCTTGTAACAGAAGGTTCCCTAGGGAGTAATGAAAGTTATTTTCTCCCTGTCTTCTTCAGCAACGATGATTTGATGGTAACTAGCAAAGAAATCCACGAAAGAATACACGCCATACTGCGTCGTATTGTCTATAAGGATGTGGATGAAAGGTACCGAGAAATTATCTTTAAGACATGCTTTGTTCAAATCCCGGTAATCCATGTATACTCGTACCTTCCCTCCGGGCTTAGGCATGGGAACTATATTCGACTGCCACTTCGGGTATGTTGATAACATGATGATACCGGCTTTGAATTGTTTGACAACCTCTTCTTTGACTTTCAGACTCCATTTAGGTTTCAATCGCCCGAGCTTTTGCTTGAGTGGCTTGAATCCATCTTTGATGGAGAGTCGATGGATGAAAATGTTAGTAGACAAGCCAATCATATCTTCATGCGACCATGCAAATATATCCTAGAACTGTGTTAAATTTTAATTAGGTCTGCTTTTTAGTCTTGGGTGAGGTCTAGGCCTATCTGGATTTCTTTGAGGTTTTTTGAGGTTCTGATATTGATAGTGGTGGTTTGGTCGAGGTTTGGTTTGGGTTTGTCTTTGACCCATTCTTTGATTTCCTCGGGCACCACATAGTCATCTTCCTCTTCTTGATCAATCTCCATCAAAGCGAAGTTCAGTTCTACATCAAAGTTGTAGTCACTGTGACAGGTTGGCATCTCATCACCAGGGACAAACAAATCCAATCTTGTAGTCCAGAAAACAAAATGCTTTCGCTTTAATATATGCAACTACTTAAATATACAAAGCATTTAGGAAAGCATAATAAAAGTTACTGCTATAGCTGCACAATAAAACAAGTAGTAAATGAAACCATTTTATAGGGCAGACGGACTCTCTACCCTTTTACTCTTTTTGAATGAGGCAAGGGATGCTGCTCCAGTTGTTCAGGGTCAGATCCTCATGAATAGGGGGGATACAAGATTTGTGGTCGTCTGTCTCTTCTCGGATGATGACTAAGACATCCTTCAGATCAGAGCCGAGGTTTTTCTTTGAACTGCCCCCTTTTCTTTCTTGATGTGAGGAATTTAGATCTGATCCTCTTCATCACTGTCTAGGATATCATCATTCATACCTTCGTAGTGTATGAGAACACGCATGTTAGCAAATGGGTCTCGTCCTTCGTTAAGAACTTTTCTTTTCCCTTTTTGCTATCCCACTCATGCTTTAGAGCTTTTCTCTCACTTATTGGTATGACTAGAGGCAATAGCATGGCTGACACAACAGCAAGACTTTTCCTCATTGGCTTCACAAACCCTGCATCAGTGAGGTTTGGCAATAGTATAGTGGAAGCATGAGCCTTTGGATGCTTGCATGGGTTCTGGTGGTTTGACCCGGATGTGTAGCCCAATCTGGCTCTCCCAGATTGACTTGGGATTTGCACCGAGCTCTTGATACCTTGTTGATTCCCTCCTAACCCTTTTCCAGGGCAGAAACCCAAAGATACCATCTCCTGGCCCACTTTCATTACTTCGGGGGAGATTTTTGGTTTCAGAGCTAGTGCCTCAACAGGTAGGTACTGAGTATCGCTTACCTCCAAGGCTTGAAAACTTGAAGGTTCAATCCTTGCATCCAGACTGATCACCGACATGTCTCCTTGTATGCAGACATGGTATTCTGGTTCGACGTTCACCGTGATTAGGTTGCCATTGATAATGTACTTGAACTGCTGATGGAGGGTGGATGGAACTGCTCCTGCCATGTGGATCCAGGACCTTCACAGCAACAATTTGTATCCAGTGGTAATATTAAGTACCTGGATAGATACATAGAAGGTGTGGGGACCAATCTTCAGTGGCAGCTCAATTTCTCCCACGGCTTCTCAGCGAGACCCATCGAAAGCCCGAATAACCACATGATTGGTTTTGATCCGGTTTGGATTGATCTTCATTCTTTCCAAGGTATCGTAGGGACATATGTTTAGGGACGATCCTCCGTCTATTAGTACCCCTCCGATCACATACCCGGATGACATTACTGCTATGTGTAGTGACTTGCGATTATCATCATCAGTGAAAGATATCACATTGCTATTGAAAATGTGTTATATTATGTGACGGAATTTCTCTGCATCCACGGTCTTTGGTAGATGGGCTTCTTCCAGTACTTTCACCAGAATGTTGCTATGAACCACCGCGGATAAAACCAGATCCAGGATGGTCATCTTCTTGGGTGCATCTTTCAGGCTTTGCACCACCTTAGTCTCATTATGCCCGATTTTGTTGAGGAACTCTTTGATATTCTCTTCAGCCACCTTTTCTTTGGCCTTGAACTGAATTGATCACCCGCTGAGGCAGGTACAATGGATTCTCCTTGGATATAGTGGCAATGTTATTTGAGGTGGAACCTTGATCATTCCCATAGTTCCATGGGACCACTTTCAGACTGATGACAGGATACTGTGGTCAGAAAGGCAGTATTAAAGGTTCGGGCGTAGATACCTTCACAGGATTTCGTGCTTTTTTAACCCTTTTTACAGGCAGTACTAAGGGTGTGATGGCTAGCTCCTTCTCATAGGAAATTACAGCCACTGTATCCTAATTCCACGTAGTGGGAATAAAGAGCGTTTCCTCATCAGGGAGGCCATAATCTTGATTCCCTCTTATCAGCTCAGCGCTTTCAATCATATTCTAAATTAAGTGACGAAGTCCCCAGCAATCCTCGGTGTCATGACCGGACGCATTGGAGTGATACTGATAAATCCTATCAGGCTTGAAATTACTTGATTGAGGGTTCACCGGGGGTAACAAATCTGTAACCATCCCCTTATTGATCAACATCTTGAGGATTTCCTTCATCAGTTGGTTCAAATTAGTGAAGTACCTTTGAAAGGCAACCTCCCTATCTGCTTGAAATTTCTCATCCTTGGCCACCTTGTCGGCCCAAGGTTAATGATCATGAAATCGGTAGTGATCCCTCATAGCGACGGGGTTAAGTTCTAGTGTAGGAGGACTTGCTTTAGCCTGGATGGATTGGTTTCTCAGCTGTCTGGTTACCTGATGCTGATATATGACCAAATCCGCTAGTTGTCCAATATGTTCCTTAACCAACTTGATCTCCTGTTCTATCAGGAATTATCTTTCTAATAACTCACAACTGTCTGGGCTATTGTTGCTGGATTGAGTTGATTCATCGACATACCGAAGGTATTTGGATCCCTTTCCACTCCCTGTGTTAATTATATTGACACTCTCCTCTTTGCGCTGAGGGAGAGGATTGACTTGCACGTGCGGTTGCTCTGGTTTGGTCACCACAATCTCTCTGTTGTCTATCAAGTCTTGGATTTTGTGCTTGAGAGACCAACAGTCTTGTGTATCGTGGCCCGGAGATCCAGAATGGTATGCACACTTCTTACTTGGGTCGAAATTCCTTCCCCCGGTACTGGTTGGTAGAAGGAGTTGAACAATCTTTTTCTGTGTTATCAACAGTTTTAGCACATTCTCGAGTGAATCCCCTAAATGGGTGAACGTTCTCCGACGTCTAGCCTCTAAATTTTTCTAAAAAAGAGGATTAGAAGGTTGGGCTGGAGCTTGGAAAGGGGAATAGTTCCTCCTTTGAATGGGCATACTGCTCGACTCGCTCCTCTGATTATGTTTTTTTAATACTAAGGATACTTCTTTATCTTTCTTCTTGTATACCCTCCGGGGATTACTCCCGTAACTCCCAGATTGGATATGCTCAGCAACAGCTTTCAAGGCAGTCAGATCCTTTATCTTCCCCGATTTCAGCCCCATTTCAGCCATTTCTTCGTGCTTGATCATCTCTGAGAATGATTTTCCTAAGCCTACTAAGACCCTTTCGTAATACGGAGCTTCCTGGATGTCGATGAAGGTCATGACTATCTCAGACTCAGTCATAGGTGGGGTAACTTGTGCTACCACCCGTCTCCATCGTTGGGCATACTCTCTGAATGATTCGGTATTTTTTTTCTTGATTTTAGTGATCTGACATCTATCTGGAGCCATTTGGGACTGAAAGCTGTATTGATTGAGGAAGGCATGTGCCAACTCTTCCCAGCTGTGAATCTTGGAGTTATCCAGACAAGCATACCAAGCTCTAGCCTCTCCGGTCAAACTCTTATGCAATAACTGCATTATGAGCTTCCCGTCCTCTACATAGGATCCAAGCTCTCCAATGAATACTTACAAGTTAGTGTAGGGGTTTCCCAATCCATCATATTTCTCAAAATTAGGGACTTGAAATTTTTTAGGATAACGAGCCTTGGGGAATATACATAAGTCTGAACAATTGACACTCCCAAATGCCCTAGTCCCTTTGGTGGACCGGATGGTTTATTCCATCTGTTGGACTTTCTTCGGAATATCACCAGCTTCCTGCTCTTTGTTAAGGATGGTGATTTCAGGGGTTTTATTGGTAGGATCTTGGTTCTGTGGTTCAGGAATCTGAGGGTCTTTCTTTCTAGTCTCTTGACTGCCACCGGGTGTACCTGGCTCTGTATGACCCTGTGCTTGTTTCCCTTTAAGAGCTTTACTTTGTTCTCTCAAGAAGATAGCTAACTCGACTATCTGGTTCTTTAATCCTTCAAACTCATCCCTAGAGACTGGGGTGATTCTGATTGAGCACTTGAAGCAATGTCTGGAGATGGGCCTAGTGCTTTCTTATAATTTAATCTGGTGACAGGACCAATTTTTTACCTACAACAAACGTAGGTGTGTTAATTTCCTGATGTAGGTGTTCGTTGGATGCATACCATGCAATGTGTTTATTTACGAGGTTTTTTAATATTATTCTGTAAAACAAAGGTCAGTTGTTTTAATGACAGGATAGTATGACAGGTTTTACAAGACATAGAATGTATATTAGAATTGAAAACTTGACTTTGAATTGAAAGAGGAAGGCATGAAGAAGATTCCCTTCGGAATTTGTTGATTAGAGGCTGACCTATCTTAGGGTACTCTCGCGGATTTTAGGTATGAAAGTCCCCAGATCATCGCAATCTACTAGAGGGGAAATTAATCCGATCTTTCAATTGGAGTGGATCTGAGTGGTGCGTTTCATGAGCCTCACAGACTTAGTCGCCTTTGAGTCCATTACTCAAACACCGACGGGTTTTCCTCCTGGTGGAGGAATCACACAACATACATTCACATACATCGTGTCTCACCGTATGAAAAGATGACATTTGTGCGAAGCACTAATATAAAGCAGGAAAGCATTCATTTACATCAATTCAATGTAAAGACGCAGCATTTCACACATACGCAGATATAAATGGGAAATTTTGAAAAGATTTGAATGCGACCTAAGCCCTCTAATGTCCCCAGCAGAGTCGCCACCTGTCAACGTCGGTGGAAAAATGTGCGGGTCGAGTCGGAACCCCGATCTTTCATCCCTTTTCTAAGTCTTGTTTCTACCCTTATTTTATCTGTTTGAAAAAGCGAATGGTTTTTTTAGGAAAAGACCAACATGTATTATGTCAACGATTTGAACATTTTAAAGAGTCGCCAATTGATAAATTTGAAATGGTTGTACCAACTCAACCGAGTTTTATTTGAAAGTAGGCCCAATTGTTGGACACTGTCGAAACTGAATCTTTGAAACCAACGTTCTTAGTTCGGGGGCTTGGTTAAGTGTGGGGAAGGTGTTAAGCACCCCACAACTCTAGTGAAAACACGGTACCGCATCTTTTCAATATTTTCCTTTTAAATCTGCAATGTGTGTGAATGCTGCAAGAAATTGGGCCTATTTTTGTTTGATTGAAAGTAGTGTTTTGCTTTGTTGAACCTATATACGAATGGTTTGATTTGATTTGCAAAAAGTCTCTTTTAGACAAGATATTTAAAATGATGTTTTGAAAGTCGGTTTTCAAACCCCTACGCTCTCATAGGAATAGAAACTTGTTAATACTTCCATTTTATCTTTTCAGCCTTTTGGCTAAATTCGAATGGTGATTGTCGGGCTGCGAAGCATCCTCGACCACAGAATATAGACAAGTGTCGGTCTTCTCATGGGTATGATAGCCATCGGAATGACTCTGGCACGATAAACTATTATTTCACTATGTTGAGACCTTAAACCCGGATTACCATTTTAAGGTCTTTTGGATGTACATTTTTTACAGAAAACTGGTAAGGTACATTTGTAAAGTGGAGTTTGTCCATCGTGGAAATCAGATTCTGATCAATTTGATCATGAATCCCACGATTCCTAGGCTCATATGAGGAAGTCAAATAAACCTGTACAGCTCAAATATGCACAAAAAATTGATATTTACATCTAGACATCGCAAAAACAAAGTATTCATCAGTCAAATTCAGGCTTGCGCGTAGCCAAAGCGTCTTGTTCATGCGCTCCTTGCTCATTGGTCTCCAATTTCTTCTAGATAATTCTAACTATTTTATTACATTAAACTATTTAAATTAAATAGAAACCTTGATCAGCAGTCAAGGGGAAGTACATAGGGGGAGATAGAATTTTACATCAAGAAAAATTAGAGAAGACGAGGTACCTAGACCCTATTTAATAAAACTCATTTATTCAAGCATTCAACTAAAATAAAATCCAATCAAATTGGTCAATAATCTATAATCAACCCCATTTATTTTCATACGTATCACCATATACATCAATAAATAATCATTCATCTCATGAATTAAAATATTCCATTTATATATGAGCATCATTTAATGGGCAATTTTAAATTGCATGAAATCCAATTTCAAGATAAAAACAAACTCTTTATTTCAATTATAAATTTATTAGAAATATTATATATATATATATATATATATATATATATATATATAAACCATTTCAAAATCCTTTCAAGAAACTTTTGAAATAATGATCCAGGATTTTTTCTTTATAAAAACTAATGATTCATGGTTCGTGGGTCACCTTTGGGCTTTAACGTGATTCGTCCCAAAAAAGAAAAGGAATTCGCGATTTTTGTTTTTCTTTTCCACAGTTCGCGAATTTGATCTGGTTAGTCTGAAAAAAAAGTTTGCAATTTTTTTTTCTCACAATTCGCGAATTGTCCTTTTTTTCATAAAATAATTTTATACAATAAAATTATTCCCAATAAATTATGCTAAGTACATACACATACATATATGAAATCAAAATAATTAATAATTACATAAAGATTTGGCTCTGATGCCACTGTTGGCTTTGTACGAAATTGTGGTGCAATCAAATATAATTGCAAAATTAGCGGAAGCATGGTATATTAGAGTTTAAAAAATTTCTACAAAATTATTACCCGGATCATCCTTTATGCAAATTATTAATTTAAAACAATAAATAAGAAGTTATGAAATCATACCCTTATAGAACGAAGCTTCCACAGGTACGAGTTCAACTCTTTGTTCTTCGTGATCTCCTTGAATTTCCGAGTTAGATTCCTTCCTTTGATCAACGTTAGCCACCCAAGTGTTTGGCCTTTAGAGGTGATGTGACACCTCCAAATTCGGGTACTTCGTTTCCACATGATTTGGTGTTCACTTTCTAACTATAACAACATCTACCCAATATATCTCAAAATATATTACAATCTTTATTCAAAATAATAAAATCTCCCTTAAAACAAGGGTTACAACCTTTTCAAAAATCAATCCCACGGTTACTCTAACATTAACATAAATAATAAAGTGCGGAATAAAAATATGACATAAAAGTCTTATTACAATCATTTTAAAATAATTAAACAAGTCTTCACTTGTTCATCTTTCCCTTGCCTTTACTCGTAGACGGGGCATCAACTTTATCAACCTTAACTGTAATTGTTATTTAATGCAAGAGTGAGCAAACAACAGCTCACTGGAGTTTAACAATAATAATTACATGAAAGAATATCTTTTAAACTCAGCTTGCTTCAATAATAAAGAATTGAATAATAATTCTTTATCTACATTAAAATTTGAATATGGAATTTGTCTGAGGGTCGTAAGACCTTTGAACTCTTGTCCTAGGTTATAAATGTTTCTATTTAAACCTTTAACAGTCAATAAGACTATGGACCTTAACTCGTACTTAGGGGGATCAGCCCTTCGTACCATGTATTGTGCACAAACATCTTAACGCTATGCGTAATAACCTCCCCTAATAATTAGGGTTGTTCAACTCAGTAATTTGAATTCAAGTTCGCACCAAAGAAAGTTTAGTTTAGATAAGCTTACAAGGGTAATTTAGAATTCACGTTCATCAACTAAGGATTAGTTGAAACGACTTTCAATAATTCATAAATAAAAGAATTATGAATTAACATATGCTTTAGAAGTAAACTTAAATTATTTAAAATAATAACTTGATCTTACTTGAACAATAAGTCAAGATCATTTCAATTAAATAAACAATTGTCCAATACAAAAATGGAAAGGAGATTCTCAACAATGAATATATGAACTCAAGAAATTGTATAGAATTAACAAGTTTAGGGTTAGAAGACTTGCATAAAATTAATACAAGATCAGGGTTTATAAAACTTGCATAAAATTAATACAAGATCGGGGTTTAGAAAACTTGCCTTACGCGCAAGTTACTTAACTTAACCACGTACTTAAACACTTCCTATATACATCCAATCATAATAATCTAAATCAGTTAACACATAACTAATTCACATAAGTGGTTAACCCTCATGGTTAACTCACTCTAGTTAAATAAATAATAATAATCGACTATCACATAGTTAATTACATCACACACATACTCACATAATTATGTATTTAGCTAAATTATAATTATAATTCAAACACTTAATCAAATTATAATTACTTAAATTATAATTACCTTTTAAATTATAAACAATTATAATTTAAAATCAATTAAACTACATCATGCATTATAACTACACAATTTATAATTAATCATGTAATTATCAATTTATAATCCATAACTAAACATGCATTTATTAAATTATAATTACATAAATTATAATTTAAATTAACATCTAATTGATTAAAATAAATCAACTTCTATACATTATAATTTCACAAAATTATAATTTAAATTAAATATTTACTCTTAATTATAATTAATCAAATTATAATTAAGTAACTCATTTACAATAAAATATTTATAATCTAATTAAAGTTTTTAAAATTTCTTTTATTTCCCAAATATGAATTTGTCACAATCATATAACAACATGTTATATCATTTAAATATATGTCCACTATCAATGAATAATAAAACTAAGGCTTTAAAATAAACTGCACAAGAAACTAAAGTCACTGCCCAAACACTGTGCACGGCGCAGCTGCGCAGCCAGCAGCCTGTGTAGGGTTTTCGGCACATAAACGCAGCGTAAATTAAAAAAATTTTGAAACCCTAAAACAGGATCCATGCGAAAAACATATTAATTCAGAGGTTAAGATTTTCTTTACCGATTATTCAAGCCTGAACGGAGACGATGGAGATTCTGGAACTGCTTCGAATCCTCAACGCAATCCAACGGAACTGCACCTCTACGGTATCCACACGAACGTCCCGTCAATCGTCACACGATCTGCAGCAAGGAAAGCTGCGGTACTAGCCGCCAAGGATCTGGACTTTCGAAATTTTTCTCTCTAGTCTTTCTCTAAGAGCGGCTAATGTCTTGATATCGATAATACCCTAAACGACTGATATATCATATATATAGCAGTTAAAGGAATTAACCAAAACCTAATCCAATTAGAAAAATAAAATCCAAATTTATATATATATATATATATATATATATATATATTATATCTTAATTAAGTCTTACTTAATTAATATACATATATATATACAAATTATCCTATTAATTTAAATTCATAATTTAAATACTATCAATCATATTGATATATTTAAATTCATATAATTTAAATTAATTCCCTTTTAATTACGTTCTAAGTGTGTGACCCTATAGGTTATTATTATGTTGGCAATAATTTTAAAATCATATTATAAAATTATAAACAGTGAGCGGCATCTAGTAATGCATCACTGCTACCCAAATAATAATAAGATCGATGATTCGATACAACCTTTTCGTGACCAATGTTTCAATGTAATTTAATCCTTTTAACCTTAACATCCTAGATTAAACTCGAGGCATGAAATGTGTCATCCTCTTCATAATTTAATCTGAGTTTTCTTGATCGATGAGTAGACTATATGAAACAAATCACTATTTGAGCATGGTCATGCATTTCATAGTCCTACTCAATCAAGAGGCCTATGGATATCACCCCTAATATATAGGGGTTAAATTCTATCTAGATCACTCATATTCCTCACACGATTCATGATGTACCCAATAATCACCTTTATCATCCACCCTATTAAAGGTGGCCTTTGATGATATCAAAGTACATAAATTCTCGTGTAGTAATATAGTGATTTCAGGTCGGAGGATCATTACATCATTGTCACTATGAGAATTGCTTATGACACTTTGCATAATGTTCCACGTAGAATTCTCATGGTGGGTCTGTCCAGTATATTGTTCCCTAACATGTACCTATGCATTGACTCAATATCTCATATATTTATGACCAATGAGATTTGGCCATCAGTCAATCCACATACTAGTCTCAATGTATCATTGTTGTCCCATTAGCAATGACACTCGACTAGGGACATTTAAGAGTAATGATACTAATAGTAATTATATGATCTCATGTTCAAGTCACATTCTTGAAACCATATAATTTGTATCACTATTCTAAGGACTTTTATTATGTTAATATTTATATAACGCAGTAAATAAAATCATAAGAAAATAATTCATTTATTCAATCAAATATAATATCAAAAATGTTTAAGCAATTACATCAAAGAATTAGCCTCTAGGGCATAAACTCTAACAGCCTGGGCACCGGCGCAGCTGTGCAGGGAAAGGATCTGGGAAGGGCAAGCGGTGCAGCTGCGCTGCTCCTGGCCTTGTTGCCGGCGCAGCTGCACAGCAACTCGGCCAGACGCAGACAGCCACAACTCTTTGCTTACCGAACAACCCATACAAGCCAACAAACAAAAAATTACAGTAACGTAGCCACTTTAACTCCATACACATGCAATAATAGATAACATAACATGTTTCTACAACATAATAACCATCTAAATAATGATAATCACAAGTTTTAAAGATCCAATTTGGCCATTTTCATGAAAACTTATATTTTTCCAAAATAATCCACTGTAAGAAATTTTCTCCATCAATTCCACTTTATATACGTACATTATATACGTAATTGAATATAATCATCATAACCAATTCTAGTTAGGCATAATAACACATATAATCCTAAATTTTCCATTCTAAAACCAATCAATATACATAAAACCATATGAACAAAACTTTTTCCATGAAACTTGTTTTAACAGTAGTTTAATTCTTGAAAATCCTCTTATGTCATACAATTACCACAATCAACACATGGATACAATACATATATATATATATATATATATATATAATTCATGATTTTTACAACTTCATAAAATTCACAGAAAACTAAAATTTACAGAAACATAAAACAATGAAGAACAACTACTTAACGTTTGTAAAACTATGAGACAGTAATTACCTTTATGCTTAGAGATTGAAGAAGAATATGAAGATGATTTCTCTAGCCTTCTCAAGCTTTTCTCTTTCTTTTTCCTTCTTCTTCTTCCTCTCTAACACACTGTATAGTTCTAACTTTTGCTGCTCTTTTCTCTCTTTTTCTTTTAGTCTTAGGCCTAGAATACTAACGTAAACACATATAATAGATATAATACGATATAACTTATACGATATAACTTATACGATATAATAATTGACAAAATAATAATACCCTTATTAAGTATATCAGTTACATAAGTTTTAAAATTCAAAAAGCCTTAAGGCTTTGTTTGGCCAAACCTCTTTAATTTAAAAATAGATTTTAGTCACTAAGGCCATGTTTGGTAAATTAAGTTTAAAACGAATACAAGGGCCTTGTTTGGCAAAATAATTTTAAATTTTTTTTTCTTCTATTTAATAAATCTTTTAACACATATTTTAAATGTCACATTTTAATTAATTAAACATAGAACATGTGACGCCCCCAAAATAGGTCCAGTCAACCCAACCCATTCTGAGTCGCCAAATACATGGTACAGAATTCAAATACAATCTTTTATATCACACGGTCGTGCAAAATACGATCATACAACTGTGAGTGTCAATACAAATATGTAAAAAATATTAACATTCAAATTAAGTTCTCATTACAATTATTATCACACTATTTATTAGAAATAGTGAGGACTACTACTGCTCTAATTCGGACCATCACTTTGTCCCCTGACTAGTTCCTGCGACATTCTCACTTTCTGAAGAGGACAATAGATGAAAAAGATGAGCTCAACTAGCCCAGTAAAGAATATTATGACTAAGATAATGGAAAATAAATTATCGTTAGTCTTCAATAATTCAGATAAAATATTATTGACAACAAGTTTTAGATAAATATTCGCAGCGAAAATAACAATTCATTAGAATAGTTAAGTAGAGAATGAAGTATACTATCTTCTATGATTTAAAAGTCCATCATCAATATTTTATCCTTGGAACATCAATCAATATACATCTCAAATCAAATATTCATCTTTGCACTACGGCCAAAGATATTCATTTGTATCACCAGTGGTCATGTTTATCTCAACACCTGTCCATCTTCGCACTACGACCAAAGATATTCATCAGGTAATCATTCATCTTTGCTTTATAGGCCAAAGATATTCAGTTATATCACCTTTTTGGACTGAGTATGATGAAAAATATTTTAAAGAACGAATCTAGTGAGATAAAGGACAAAGATTAAGGATTCGTATTTTAGTTTATCCAATTCAAAAATACTTCGTAATAATCAATTGTGGAGCAAAATTCAAGAATAAAGCTCAAAACTTAGATCCAATCAAAGATAGGAACCTTAACAAGCAACTTGGATAAATAGAAGAAAATTTAATTTTTCTGTGAATAGTGCCGTATATATGAATAGTAACCCCGACGGAAAAAGTAAGAATTTCATAATAAAATCCATTCCAATATTTTGGTATAATGATATTGAAAAGAATAACATCATTTACGAAAGAAAATAACATCCCTTACCTCAAATGAATAGTACTTATGGCTGGAATATCGAATATAATACCAAAAGAAACTTGCACTGAATAGTAACACTCAAAGTATCTAAATACTCACAAAAATACGCTCGATATTATAGAGAGAGAGAAAATTTCTGATTCTGGTGTGATTTTCAATTCTAACCTAAGCACCCTATTTATAGGAAAAGCTTAGGATGTCAAAGTAGACTTTTGCGCCCGGCTGCTTCTCCTCAGCACACCTCGTGAGAAAAAAAATTCCACATTCAACAAGTAAATGACAAAAGTGGGCCCACCATTTTATTTTAAAAAAACATTTATTTTTGAAACTTCAATAATTCATAATAAATAGTCAATTTTTCAGAAAAATACAAATTTTATGTCCTTCGATAAAAAATTTAATTCTCTACAACTTTGTGGAAGGAAGTTTTTCCAAATTATCAACCGAAAATGGCCAAAATCCACAAACGAAAGATTTTCCACACCAAAATACTGATAAAAACATATCAGCACTAATTCCTTCTTTTATGTCCACAAAATAAATATTTCCTTATCATATAAATCAATAATTAATTATTCACAAATAATATTACAAAACTACAATATTGATAATCAGGTCGTTCCCAGGAAAGAGGGGGCCTTCCGATAAAAATTTCTCCTTACTTGCGCGCAATTAAATAATGTGACGCTCCCAAAATATGTTCAATACCAACCCATTCTGAGTCGCCAAATACATGGTACAGAACTCCAAACACAAAACTTTTATCTCAAACAGTCGCGCAAAATACGACCACACAACTGTGAGTGTCAATACAAACGAAATATTAACACTCAAATTCAGTCCTCACTAATTACAATTATTATCACACTATATTACAAAAATAGTGAGGACTACTACTGCTCTATTCTGACCATCACACTGATCCCCGACTAGTTCCCGCAACATTCTCATTCCCTGAAGAGGACAATAGATGAAAATGGTGAGCTCAACTAGCCCAGTAAAGAATATTATGACTAAGATAATAAAGAACAATTTATCGTTAGTCTTCAACAAATCAGATAAAATATTATGGACAACAAGTTTTAGATCAACAACTACAGCGGAAATAACAATTCATTAGAAGAATTAAGTAGAGAATGTAGTCAACTATCTTCTATGATTTAAAAGTCCATCATCAATATTTTATCCCTGTAACATCAATCAATATACATCTCGAATCAAATATTCATCCTTGTACTACGGGCCAAAGATATTCATTTGTATCATCAGTTGGTTATGTTCATCTCAACACCTGTCTATCTTTGCACTACGGGCCAAAGATATTCATCAGGTAATCATTCATCTGTGCTCTACAGGCCAAAGATATTCTGTTATATCACCATTTAGAACTGAGGATGATGAAAAATAATATAAATAACGAATCCAGTGAGATAAATGACAAAGATTAAGGATTCGTAATTTAGTTTATCCAAGTTCAAGAATACTCCATAATAATCAATTGTGGAGCAAAATTCAAGAATGAAGATCAAAACTTAGATCCAATCAAAGATAGGAACCATAATAGACAACTTGGACAAATAAAAAAATTTAATTTTTTTGTGAATAGTGCCGTATTCGTGAATAGTGCCGTATACGTGAATAGTAATCCCGACATGAAAAGGTAAAAATTTCATAATAAAATTTATACCAACATTCCAATGAAATGATACTAGATGAAACGCAAAATTCGAAAAATTTCTGATCATTTCAGGAATTATAGAAGCAATACTTACCGTAGTAAGTTTTAATTTTGGTTTATGAAATGAAATATTATCGCTTTCATAATATGGAATATGAAAGAAAATAATATTTCTTACGAATATTGCAATAAAATAATATTCTTTACCTCAACAGAACAGTACTTCTGATTGGAATTTCAGGTATAATGCTGAAGAAAACTTG
This sequence comes from Panax stipuleanatus, assembly GCA_020205555.1. Classification (NCBI taxonomy): domain Eukaryota; kingdom Viridiplantae; phylum Streptophyta; class Magnoliopsida; order Apiales; family Araliaceae; genus Panax; species Panax stipuleanatus. Next base: position 100,336,910 of record CM035126.1, read on the forward strand.
CACTGAATAACAACACTCAAAGTATCTAAACACTCACAAAAATACGCTCGATATTATATAGAGAGAAAACTTCTGATTCTGGTGTGATTTTCAATTCTAAATTAAGCATCCTATTTATAGGAGAATGGAAGGGTACTATTTGAATAAAAATCACGGACTGCACAGTGAAAAATATCGGACGAATTCACGGGCGCGCATCGGCGAAAAAATTTGATTTTACTATTCATTACTGTGCAATAAAATATTCTAATAAAACAAAACTTTAAATAAAATATAAAATATATATATATTACCTACCGTATAAGGTAGGTAATTATAATATATAATAATAATAATAATAATAATAATAATAATAATAATAATAATAATAATACACCCTCCCCCATACGTTTCCTCCCTCCCCCCACCCCATTTTCATTTCATCCCACATATGGGCCCCACCCCACATGTCACTTTCACACATATAATATATATATATATACTGAATAATTCTATATCGATTATTTTAAAAAATGAGTAAGTGGGGGTACATATAATCAGCCAAATTTATAACAAATACTTCAATAAAAACCCCTCTATTTATCTCAATTCACTTGGCTTCACAAAAAACATTTAATAATATTTTTTTTTCATCATTAATATTATAATTCACAATGTTAACATCCAATACTGATAAAAACACCTCAGCCCTAATTCCTTCTTTTATATCCACAAAAATAAATATTTTCTTATCATATAAATCAATAATTAATTATTCACAAATAATATTACAGAACTATAAAATTGACAACCAGGTCGTTCCTAGGAAAGAGGGGGCCTTCCGATAAGGATTTCTCCTTACTGGCGCGCAATTAAATAACCCCTCCTAGACAGAACTTCCTTAGACATTGCCAATAATGCTATCTAATAATATTATTTAAATAATATGAGTTATTGATTTGATAATTTGAAATACTGTGCAATGACAATTATTGAATCAATAAAATATTATGCAATTATCAATGTAGCAATTATTGAATCAATAATATAAAATATTGAACAGTAATTACTGTAACAATTATTGAGTAGTGACTTCTTACGTAAGAATCAATAATTAGAATTACTGTGCAATACTGTGTGCTACTGTGCAACACCGTGTATTGCTGTATTTTAACCACCAGGTATTTCAACAGGTTTAACGGTAACAACCCCGTCGTTATTTTTAGAAAACTCATTCTTGTATTTTTTTTCATCCGATTGTTATTCTGTTGTGGGGTCCACAAATAGCTGCGCCGTCGTACGAATATTCCCCGACAACCAGAATATTCCACGACCAAACGAATATTCCCGACAACTTTAATAATTTATTTCCACTTGCTAACTTTCAAAAATTTGCATAAATCACCCCCCATAACTTACCAAAATTAACACCTTACTATTTCAAAATCATATATAGAGAAATTAAAAAAAAAATCACAAAAGTTGGGGTCTTACAACCTCCCCTCCTTATGAAATTTCGTCCTCGAAATTGACATGCGTACCTGGTATGTCGAAAAGGTGAGGATACCTTGCTTTCATTTCTGATTCCAACTCCTAGGTCATTTCCTCAATAGCATGGTTCCTCCACAAAATTTTAACTTGTGGTATAACCTTTGTGCATAGGACATGCTTCTTCCTATCCAAGATCTTGACTGGTACCTCCTCATACGTTAAATCTTCGGCTATCTCGTCCGGTTCTAACTAAATAATGTGGTTCGGGTCTTTCACATATTTACATAACACGGATATGTGAAACACGTTATGAATACGAGACATGCTTGGAGGTAATGTGAGTCTATAGGCCACATTTCCTACTCGATCAAGAATCTCAAATGAACCAATGAATCGTGGATTGAGCTTTCCTCTCTTCCCAAACCCCGTAACTCCTTTCCACGGAGCAACACATAACAATACATGGTCCCCAACATTAAATTCCACGTCCTTTCGATGAAGATCCGCATAACTCTTTTGTCGATCCTGTGCTGTTTGTATACGCTGTTGGATTATTTGGATCTTTTTCGTAGTCATACGTACTAACTCCGGTCCCAACAATGTTGCCACACCCACCTCGGCCCAGCACACTGGAGAATGACACTTTCTCCCATACAATGCCTCGAATGGAGCCATGCCTATACTTGCCTGATAACTGTTGTTGTAAGAGAATTCCACCAATGGTAGGTACTTATCCCAACTCCCTTTGAAGTCTAGAACACAAAGTCTCAATAGATCTTCAAGAGTTTGAATTGTTCTTTCTGGTTGCCCGTCCGTTTGAGGATGATATGCCGAACTAAATAGTAAATCCGTGCCCATAGCTTTCTACAAACTAACCCAAAATCGTGAAGTAAATCTTAGGTCACGATCCAAAACTATGGATACTGACATGTTATGCAACCTCACAATCTCATTCACGTACATACGAGCAAGACGTTCAAGGGAATATGTCTCCCGTATCGACAAGAAATGAGCAGACTTGGTTAATCTATCAACAATAACCCAAATCGCATCTATGCCCTGAGAAACCTTGGGAAGACCTGTAACGAAATCCATGGTAATGTGTTCCCAGTTCCATTTTGGAATCTCAAGTGGTTGCAATGGACCCTTCGGCACTTGATGCTCCGCCTTTACACGTTGACAAGTTAAACACCTCGAGATAAACTCCTCGATCTCTCTCTTCATATTGTTCCACCAAAATGTATGTCGAAGATCACGATACATTTTGGTACTCCCAGGATGGATTGCAAAAGGTGTGTTGTGTGCCTCCATCATAATTCTATGCTTCAGGTCAGAATCATTAGGAACACAAAGTCTGGAGTTAACTCGAAGTATTCCTTCTTCAACGATTCTTCCTTCCGGAACCGCACCTTCTTGCACCTTCTTTCTCATCTTCATCAGCTCCGGATCTGTAGCTTGAGCAGCTTTAACTTTATCAATCAAAGCTGGTTCTACGCATATACTTGACATCATTATGTGGGTCCCCGGAGTCTTGAACTCTATCTCCATCTTTTGTAATTCACACAGAATAGGCCTTTGTATGGACATAATCGCACTCGTTCCCGCATATGATCTTCTACTCAACGCGTCAGCTACCACGTTCGCTTTTCTCGGATGGTATTGGATGGTATGATCGTATTCTTTTAACAGCTCAAGCCAACGTCGTTGCCGCATGTTAAGTTCCTTTTGAGTGAAGAAATATTTAAGGCTCTTATGATCCGTATAAATCTCCACTTTCTCTCCGTACAGGTAGTGTCTCCAGATCTTCAACCCAAAAATGACTGCTGCCAACTCTAAATCATGAGTAGGATAATTCCTCTCATATTCCTTGAGTTACCGTGAGGCATAGGCTATGACTTTCCCATGTTGCATGAGAACACATCCTAACCCTTTGCCCGAAGCATCGCTGTAGATAACAAATCCATCTGAACCAGATGGTATTGTCAGAACAGGTGCTGAAATGAGTCTCCTCTTGAGCTCTTGGAAGAACTTCTCGCATTCCTCACTCCAAATGAATTTTGTATCTTTCCGAGTCAGTTGAGTTAATGGAATAGCGATTCGAGAGAATCCCTCCACGAACCTCCGATAATAACCAGCTAAGCCCAGAAAGGTACGCACTTCAGTCACCGACTTTGGTTGCTCCCAACTTTGTATTGCTTCAATCTTCGCCGGATCCACAGATACTCCATATTTCGATACCACGAGCCCAAGGAATGCTACTTCCTCAAGCCAGAACTCGCATTTCTTCAGTTTGGCATATAGCTTGTTTTCACGAAGCCTTTGAAGTACCAGCTTCAGGTGGTTCTCATGATCTTCACGACTTTTGGAATAGATGAGGATGTCATCAATAAAGACAACCACGAACTGATCCAAATATTCCTTGAATACTCGGTTCATCATATCCATGAAAGCAGCAGGAGCATTAGTCAATCCAAAAGACATGACTAGGAATTCATAATGCCCGTACCGAGTTCTGAAGGCAGTCTTCAGAATATCCTCAATTTTAATCTTCAGCTGATGATATCCAGAGCGAAGATCGATCTTTGAAAAGAATTGTGCACCTTGAAACTGGTCGAACAGATCATCAATGCGAGGTAGCGGATACCTATTCTTGATGGTGACATGGTTTAACTCCCGATAGTCAATACAAAGTCGCATACTCCCGTCTTTCTTCTTTATGAATAAGACAGGAGCACCCCAAGGAGACGTATTAGGACGAATAAAACCGATGTCCAACAACTCCTGTAGTTGGACCTTTAACTCCTGAAGTTCAACAGGAGCCATTCGATATGGGATTTTAGAAATGGGTTTTGTACCGGGCTCAAGGTCAATAAAGAATTCAACTTCACGTTCTGGGGGTAGACAGGAAAGTTCTTCGGGAAATACATCAGGAAACTCATTAACAACAGAAATATTAATCAAATCTGACGTATTCTAGTTTAGATCAGTGGCATGAACTAAGAAAGCTTGACATCCGTTTTTCAATAAACGAATAGCTTTGTGACTTGAAATGACATTGATTGATTTTAGGGGGTTTGGTTGTTTGAATTCTCACAACAGGTTGGTTAGGAATATGAAAACTAACAACCCTACGAAAATAATCAATTTTGACATGATAAGTGGTTAACCAGTCAATTCCTAAAATCACATCAAATGCAAGTATTGTCAAAGATATAAGATCAATAGGTAGGGTGAGGTTGCCACTTTGAATCAAGTAAGATTTATAAACTGTAGATGTAACGAAGGTCTCTCCCAACGGAGTCTCAACAGATAAGTCAAGGTCTAATTTCTCAGGTGTCAAGTTCAAACGTTGAGCACATGTAGGTGATATAAAAGAATGGGTAGCACCAGTATCTAACAAAGTGTAAACTTCGCAAGAGTTTATGATTAGCTTACCCGTGATCACCTCGTTCGGGTTCTTCATGTTTTGGGCAGTCACGACAAACGTTCTTCCAGAAACCACCGACTTTGACTTGTCTAGAACCGCCTTTGGAATCACCACCCCCGCTGGTCTTGGTTTCGCTACAGGACAATCTCGAGCTATATGTCCTTCAGTTCCACAGTTATAGCATGCCTTGAATTGTTGTGGGCAGTTTGGGCTGATGTGTCCCTCTTTCCCACATTTATAGCATATGACCAGTGGTCGTTCTCCTCCTGTAGAAACAGTTGATGCTGGTGCTGCTGTCGACGTTTTCACGTTCTCATTGTTGTACCTTCTCTTCTTGAAATCTCCCCCCGACTCACTTCTTCTATTATCATGGCTACGATTACCACCGGAGTGGTTACTGCTTCTGTCATGATACTTTCCCCCCCCCCCCCCGCTGGTTGTCATTGCTCCGATGACTACTGCCACTGGTACGATCTTGGTTGTGGTCCCTTGGTTGAACGGACTCATTATCTCATTCTAATAACTGAGCCTTGTTTACTACATCTGAATAGAGAGAGAATTTGTGAGAAATGAGGTATTGACGAATTTTGGGTTTCAAACCTCTCAGAAACATCCGCGTCATACGTTCCTCATTCTCTACTAAATGAGGTGCAAACCTGGACAACTCCGCGAACTTAGCCTCGTACTGGGACACAGTCATATTATTTTGTTCCAGTCTGATAAACTTTACCTCCTTCATATGATGAATACTTTCAGGAAAGTACTTATCATTGAACAGTTTCTGGAACGCTTCCCAAGACATCTTGAGTGCGGCAGTCTGGGTACGCTTCACAGATTCCCACCAGTAGTCTGCCTCTCCTCGAAACATAAAGGTGGCGAATGGAACCTTCTGTTCCTCCATGCATCCCAAGACATCAAATATCTTGGTAATTTGTTTAACCCATGTTTCCGCCTTGATTGGGTCCGGCTTTTCCAAAAATTCTGGTGGTCCCAATTCTTTGAACTGCTTGGCAGTGACAAGCCGCGAGTTGCTATTATCTCTACCTGTATTTTGCACACGAGTCTCCCTCGTCTGGTTTTGCATAAACTGTAAAAAACTTCTAAACCTCTCATCGTTTATCGTCTGATCAGTGTTGTTTTCAGGATGAACATTGCCTTCCTGTTGCACGTTCTCCTGGTTGGTGATTAAAGGTGTCTCCACGGTCTCATTCACTCCATTGTTAACATTCTCAGCTGCATTCTCAAATACTTCCATAAAACAAGGGTTAATTAAACAAATTAACATATCACATGCTAATCCTATGCTCCGACTGACCAATTAAATATCAAATAAGCTTAGGTAGGACACACTAGCGAAGGATTTATTCGTCTCTCCCCTCCTAGTTCTATTCCCAGATCTGCACCAGAGATCATATCCCTAAACTCTGATACCAACTGTGACGCCCCCAAAATAGGTTCAATACCAACCCATTCTGAGTCGCCAAATACATGGTACAGAACTCCAAACACAAAACTTTTATCTCAAACAGTCGCGCAAAATACGACCACACAACTGTGAGTGTCAATACAAACGAAATATTAACACTCAAATTCAGTCCTCACTAATTACAATTATTATCACACTATATTACAAAAATAGTGAGGACTACTACTGCTCTATTCTGACCATCACACTGATCCCCGACTAGTTCCCGCAACATTCTCATTCCCTGAAGAGGACAATAGATGAAAATGGTGAGCTCAACTAGCCCAGTAAAGAATATTATGACTAAGATAATAAAGAACAATTTATCGTTAGTCTTCAACAAATCAGATAAAATATTATGGACAACAAGTTTTAGATCAACAACTACAGCGGAAATAACAATTCATTAGAAGAATTAAGTAGAGAATGTAGTCAACTATCTTCTATGATTTAAAAGTCCATCATCAATATTTTATCCCTGTAACATCAATCAATATACATCTCGAATCAAATATTCATCCTTGTACTACGGGCCAAAGATATTCATTTGTATCATCAGTTGGTTATGTTCATCTCAACACCTGTCTATCTTTGCACTACGGGCCAAAGATATTCATCAGGTAATCATTCATCTGTGCTCTACAGGCCAAAGATATTCTGTTATATCACCATTTAGAACTGAGGATGATGAAAAATAATATAAATAACGAATCCAGTGAGATAAATGACAAAGATTAAGGATTCGTAATTTAGTTTATCCAAGTTCAAGAATACTCCATAATAATCAATTGTGGAGCAAAATTCAAGAATGAAGATCAAAACTTAGATCCAATCAAAGATAGGAACCATAATAGACAACTTGGACAAATAAAAAAATTTAATTTTTTTGTGAATAGTGCCGTATTCGTGAATAGTGCCGTATACGTGAATAGTAATCCCGACATGAAAAGGTAAAAATTTCATAATAAAATTTATACCAACATTCCAATGAAATGATACTAGATGAAACGCAAAATTCGAAAAATTTCTGATCATTTCAGGAATTATAGAAGCAATACTTACCGTAGTAAGTTTTAATTTTGGTTTATGAAATGAAATATTATCGCTTTCATAATATGGAATATGAAAGAAAATAATATTTCTTACGAATATTGCAATAAAATAATATTCTTTACCTCAACAGAACAGTACTTCTGATTGGAATTTCAGGTATAATGCTGAAGAAAACTTGCACTGAATAACAACACTCAAAGTATCTAAACACTCACAAAAATACGCTCGATATTATATAGAGAGAAAACTTCTGATTCTGGTGTGATTTTCAATTCTAAATTAAGCATCCTATTTATAGGAGAATGGAAGGGTACTATTTGAATAAAAATCACGGACTGCACAGTGAAAAATATCGGACGAATTCACGGGCGCGCATCGGCGAAAAAATTTGATTTTACTATTCATTACTGTGCAATAAAATATTCTAATAAAACAAAACTTTAAATAAAATATAAAATATATATATATTACCTACCGTATAAGGTAGGTAATTATAATATATAATAATAATAATAATAATAATAATAATAATAATAATAATAATAATAATACACCCTCCCCCATACGTTTCCTCCCTCCCCCCACCCCATTTTCATTTCATCCCACATATGGGCCCCACCCCACATGTCACTTTCACACATATAATATATATATATATATATATATATATATATATATACTGAATAATTCTATATCGATTATTTTAAAAAATGAGTAAGTGGGGGTACATATAATCAGCCAAATTTATAACAAATACTTCAATAAAAACCCCTCTATTTATCTCAATTCACTTGGCTTCACAAAAAACATTTAATAATATTTTTTTTTCATCATTAATATTATAATTCACAATGTTAACATCCAATACTGATAAAAACACCTCAGCCCTAATTCCTTCTTTTATATCCACAAAAATAAATATTTTCTTATCATATAAATCAATAATTAATTATTCACAAATAATATTATAGAACTATAAAATTGACAACCAGGTCGTTCCTAGGAAAGAGGGGGCCTTCCGATAAGGATTTCTCCTTACTGGCGCGCAATTAAATAACCCCTCCTAGACAGAACTTCCTTAGACATTGCCAATAATGCTATCTAATAATATTATTTAAATAATATGAGTTATTGATTTGATAATTTGAAATACTGTGCAATGACAATTATTGAATCAATAAAATATTATGCAATTATCAATGTAGCAATTATTGAATCAATAATATAAAATATTGAACAGTAATTACTGTAACAATTATTGAGTAGTGACTTCTTACGTAAGAATCAATAATTAGAATTACTGTGCAATACTGTGTGCTACTGTGCAACACCGTGTATTGCTGTATTTTAACCACCAGGTATTTCAACAGGTTTAACGGTAACAACCCCGTCGTTATTTTTAGAAAACTCATTCTTGTCTTTTTTTTCATCCGACTGTTATTCTGTTGTGGGGTCCACAAATAGCTGCGCCGTCGTACGAATATTCCCCGACAACCAGAATATTCCACGACCAAACGAATATTCCCGACAACTTGAATAATTTATTTCCACTTGCTAACTTTCAAAAATTTGCATAAATCACCCCCCATAACTTACCAAAATTAACACCTTACTATTTCAAAATCATATATAGAGAAATTAAAAAAAAAATCACAAAAGTTGGGGTCTTACAACCTCCCCTCCTTATGAAATTTCGTCCTCGAAATTGACATGCGTACCTGGTATGTCGAAAAGGTGAGGATACCTTGCTTTCATTTCTGATTCCAACTCCTAGGTCATTTCCTCAATAGCATGGTTCCTCCACAAAATTTTAACTTGTGGTATAACCTTTGTGCATAGGACATGCTTCTTCCTATCCAAGATCTTGACTGGTACCTCCTCATACGTTAAATCTTCGGCTATCTCGTCCGGTTCTAACTCAATAATGTGGTTCGGGTCTTTCACATATTTACATAACACGGATATGTGAAACACGTTATGAATACGAGACATGCTTGGAGGTAATGTGAGTCTATAGGCCACATTTCCTACTCGATCAAGAATCTCAAATGAACCAATGAATCGTGGATTGAGCTTTCCTCTCTTCCCAAACCCCGTAACTCCTTTCCACGGAGAAACACATAACAATACATGGTCCCCAACATTAAATTCCACGTCCTTTCGATGAAGATCCGCATAACTCTTTTGTCGATCCTGTGCTGTTTGTATACGCTGTTGGATTATTTGGATCTTTTTCGTAGTCATACGTACTAACTCCGGTCCCAACAATGTTGCCACACCCACCTCGGCCCAGCACACTGGAGAATGACACTTTCTCCCATACAATGCCTCGAATGGAGCCATGCCTATACTTGCCTGATAACTGTTGTTGTAAGAGAATTCCACCAATGGTAGGTACTTATCCCAACTCCCTTTGAAGTCTAGAACACAAAGTCTCAATAGATCTTCAAGAGTTTGAATTGTTCTTTCTGATTGCCCGTCCGTTTGAGGATGATATGCCGAACTAAATAGTAAATCCGTGCCCATAGCTTTCTACAAACTAACCCAAAATCGTGAAGTAAATCTTGGGTCACGATCCAAAACTATGGATACTGACATGTTATGCAACCTCACAATCTCATTCACGTACATACGAGCAAGACGTTCAAGGGAATATGTCTCCCGTATCGACAAGAAATGAGCAGACTTGGTTAATCTATCAATAATAACCCAAATCGCATCTATGCCCTGAGAAACCTTGGGAAGACCTGTAACGAAATCCATGGTAATGTGTTCCCAGTTCCATTTTGGAATCTCAAGTGGTTGCAATGGACCCTTCGGCACTTGATGCTCCGCCTTTACACGTTGACAAGTTAAATACCTCGAGATAAACTCCTCGATCTCTCTCTTCATATTGTTCCACCAAAATGTATGTCGAAGATCACGATACATTTTGGTACTCCCAGGATGGATTGCAAAAGGTGTGTTGTGTGCCTCCATCATAATTCTATGCTTCAGGTCAGAATCATTAGGAACACAAAGTCTGGAGTTAACTCGAAGTATTCCTTCTTCAACGATTCTTCCTTCCGGAACCGCACCTTCTTGCACCTTCTTTCTCATCTTCATCAGCTCCGGATCTGTAGCTTGAGCAGCTTTAACTTTATCAATCAAAGCTGGTTCTACGCATATACTTGACATCATTATGTGGGTCCCCGGAGTCTTGAACTCTATCTCCATCTTTTGTAATTCACACAGAATAGGCCTTTGTATGGACATAATCGCACTCGTTCCCGCATATGATCTTCTACTCAACGCGTCAGCTACCACGTTCGCTTTTCTCGGATGGTATTGGATGGTATGATCGTATTCTTTTAACAGCTCAAGCCAACGTCGTTGCCGCATGTTAAGTTCCTTTTGAGTGAAGAAATATTTAAGGCTCTTATGATCCGTATAAATCTCCACTTTCTCTCCGTACAGGTAGTGTCTCCAGATCTTCAACCCAAAAATGACTGCTGCCAACTCTAAATCATGAGTAGGATAATTCCTCTCATATTCCTTGAGTTACCGTGAGGCATAGGCTATGACTTTCCCATGTTGCATGAGAACACATCCTAACCCTTTGCCCGAAGCATCGCTGTAGATAACAAATCCATCTGAACCAGATGGTATTGTCAGAACAGGTGCTGAAATGAGTCTCCTCTTGAGCTCTTGGAAGAACTTCTCGCATTCCTCACTCCAAATGAATTTTGTATCTTTCCGAGTCAGTTGAGTTAATGGAATAGCGATTCGAGAGAATCCCTCCACGAACCTCCGATAATAACCAGCTAAGCCCAGAAAGGTACGCACTTCAGTCACCGACTTTGGTTGCTCCCAACTTTGTATTGCTTCAATCTTCGCCGGATCCACAGATACTCCATATTTCGATACCACGAGCCCAAGGAATGCTACTTCCTCAAGCCAGAACTCGCATTTCTTCAGTTTGGCATATAGCTTGTTTTCACGAAGCCTTTGAAGTACCAGCTTCAGGTGGTTCTCATGATCTTCACGACTTTTGGAATAGATGAGGATGTCATCAATAAAGACAACCACGAACTGATCCAAATATTCCTTGAATACTCGGTTCATCATATCCATGAAAGCAGCAGGAGCATTAGTCAATCCAAAAGACATGACTAGGAATTCATAATGCCCGTACCGAGTTCTGAAGGCAGTCTTCAGAATATCCTCAATTTTAATCTTCAGCTGATGATATCCAGAACGAAGATCGATCTTTGAAAAGAATTGTGCACCTTGAAAATGGTCGAACAGATCATCAATGCGAGGTAGCGGATACCTATTCTTGATGGTGACATGGTTTAACTCCCGATAGTCAATACAAAGTCGCATACTCCCGTCTTTCTTCTTTATGAATAAGACAGGAGCACCCCAAGGAGACGTATTAGGACGAATAAAACCGATGTCCAACAACTCCTGTAGTTGGACCTTTAACTCCTGAAGTTCAACAGGAGCCATTCGATATGGGATTTTAGAAATGGGTTTTGTACCGGGCTCAAGGTCAATAAAGAATTCAACTTCACGTTCTGGGGGTAGACAGGAAAGTTCTTCGGGAAATACATCAGGAAACTCATTAACAACAGAAATATTAATCAAATCTGACGTATTCTAGTTTAGATCAGTGGCATGAACTAAGAAAGCTTGACATCCGTTTTTCAATAAACGAATAGCTTTGTGACTTGAAATGACATTGATTGATTTTAGGGGGTTTGGTTGTTTGAATTCTCACAACAGGTTGGTTAGGAATATGAAAACTAACAACCCTACGAAAATAATCAATTTTGACATGATAAGTGGTTAACCAGTCAATTCCTAAAATCACATCAAATGCAAGTATTGTCAAAGATATAAGATCAATAGGTAGGGTGAGGTTGCCACTTTGAATCAAGTAAGATTTATAAACTGTAGATGTAACGAAGGTCTCTCCCAACGGAGTCTCAACAGATAAGTCAAGGTCTAATTTCTCAGGTGTCAAGTTCAAACGTTGAGCACATGTAGGTGATATAAAAGAATGGGTAGCACCAGTATCTAACAAAGTGTAAACTTCGCAAGAGTTTATGATTAGCTTACCCGTGATCACCTCGTTCGGGTTCTTCATGTTTTGGGCAGTCACGACAAACGTTCTTCCAGAAACCACCGACTTTGACTTGTCTAGAACCGCCTTTGGAATCACCACCCCCGCTGGTCTTGGTTTCGCTACAGGACAATCTCGAGCTATATGTCCTTCAGTTCCACAGTTATAGCATGCCTTGAATTGTTGTGGGCAGTTTGGGCTGATGTGTCCCTCTTTCCCACATTTATAGCATATGACCAGTGGTCGTTCTCCTCCTGTAGAAACAGTTGATGCTGGTGCTGCTGTCGACGTTTTCACGTTCTCATTGTTGTACCTTCTCTTCTTGAAATCTCCCCCCGACTCACTTCTTCTATTATCATGGCTACGATTACCACCGGAGTGGTTACTGCTTCTGTCATGATACTTTCCCCCCCCCCCCCGCTGGTTGTCATTGCTCCGATGACTACTGCCACTGGTACGATCTTGGTTGTGGTCCCTTGGTTGAACGGACTCATTATCTCATTCTAATAACTAAGCCTTGTTTACTACATCTGAATAGAGAGAGAATTTGTGAGAAATGAGGTATTGACGAATTTTGGGTTTCAAACCTCTCAGAAACATCCGCGTCATACGTTCCTCATTCTCTACTAAATGAGGTGCAAACCTGGACAACTCCGCGAACTTAGCCTCGTACTGGGACACAGTCATATTATTTTGTTCCAGTCTGATAAACTTTACCTCCTTCATATGATGAATACTTTCAGGAAAGTACTTATCATTGAACAGTTTCTGGAACGCTTCCCAAGACATCTTGAGTGCGGCAATCTGGGTACGCTTCACAGATTCCCACCAGTAGTCTGCATGAATACTTTCAGGAAAGTACTTATCATTGAACAGTTTCTGGAACGCTTCCCAAGACATCTTGAGTGCGGCAGTCTGGGTACGCTTCACAGATTCCCACCAGTAGTCTGCCTCTCCTCGAAACATAAAGGTGGCGAATGGAACCTTCTGTTCCTCCATGCATCCCAAGACATCAAATATCTTGGTAATTTGTTTAACCCATGTTTCCGCCTTGATTGGGTCCGGCTTTTCCAAAAATTCTGGTGGTCCCAATTCTTTGAACTGCTTGGCAGTGACAAGCCGCGAGTTGCTATTATCTCTACCTGTATTTTGCACACGAGTCTCCCTCGTCTGGTTTTGCATAAACTGTAAAAAACTTCTAAACCTCTCATCGTTTATCGTCTGATCAGTGTTGTTTTCAGGATGAACATTGCCTTCCTGTTGCACGTTCTCCTGTTGGTGATTAAAGGTGTCTCCACGGTCTCATTCACTCCATTGTTAACATTCTCAGCTGCATTCTCAAATACTGCCATAAAACAAGGGTTAATTAAACAAATTAACATATCACATGCTAATCCTATGCTCCGACTGACCAATTAAATATCAAATAAGCTTAGGTAGGACACACTAGCGAAGGATTTATTCGTCTCTCCCCTCCTAGTTCTATTCCCAGATCTGCACCAGAGATCATATCCCTAAACTCTGATACCAACTGTGACGCCCCCAAAATAGGTTCAATACCAACCCATTCTGAGTCGCCAAATACATGGTACATAACTCCAAATACAAATCTTTTATCTCAAACAGTCGTGCTAAATACGACCACACAACTGTGAGTGTCAATACAAACGAAATATTAACACTCAAATTCAGTCCCCGCTAATTACAATTATTATCACACAATATTACAAAAAGAGTGAGGACTACTACTGCTCTATTCTGACCATCACACTGATCCCCGAATAGTTTCCGCAACATTCTCATTCCCTGAAGAGGACAATAGATGAAAAGGGTGAGCTCAACTAGCCCAGTAAATAATATTATGGCTAAGATAATAAAGAACAATTTATCGTTAGTCTTCAACAAATCAGATAAAATATTATGGACAACAAGTTTTAGATCAACAACTACAGCGGAAATAACAATTCATTAGAAGAATTAAGTAGAGAATGTAGTCAACTATCTTCTATGATTTAAAAGTCCATCATCAATATTTTATCCCTGTAACATCAATCAATATACATCTCGAATCAAATATTCATCCTTGTACTACGGGCCAAAGATATTCATTTGTATCATCAGTTGGTTATGTTCATCTCAACACCTGTCCATCTTTGCACTACGGGCCAAAGATATTATCAGGTAATCATTCATCTGTGCTCTACAGGCCAAAGATATTCTGTTATATCACCATTTAGAACTGAGGATGATGAAAAATAATATAAATAACGAATCCAGTGAGATAAATGACAAAGATTAGGGATTCGTAATTTAGTTTATCCAAGTTCAAGAATACTCCATAATAATCAATTGTGGAGCAAAATTCAAGAATGAAGATCAAAACTTAGATCCAATCAAAGATAGGAACCATAATAGACAACTTGGACAAATAAAAAAATTTAATTTTTTTGTGAATAGTGCCGTATTCGTGAATAGTGCCGTATACGTGAATAGTAATCCCGACATGAAAAGGTAAAAATTTCATAATAAAATTTATACCAACATTCCAATGAAATGATACTAGATGAAACGCAAAATTCGAAAAATTTCTGATCATTTCAGGAATTATAGAAGCAATACTTACCGTAGTAAGTTTTAATTTTGGTTTATGAAATGAAATATTATCGCTTTCATAATATGGAATATGAAATAAAATAATATTTCTTACGAATATTGCAATAAAATAATATTCTTTACCTTAACAGAACAGTACTTCTGACTGGAATTTCAAGTATAATGCTGAAGAAAACTTGCACTGAATAACAACACTCAAAGTATCTAAACACTCACAAAAATACGCTCGATATTATATAGAGAGAAAACTTCTGATTCTGGTGTGATTTTCAATTCTAAATTAAGCATCCTATTTATAGGAGAATGGAAGGGTACTATTTGAATAAAAATCACGGACTGCACAGTGAAAAATATCGGACGAATTCACGGGCGCGCATCGGCGAAAAAATTTGATTTTACTATTCATTACTGTGCAATAAAATAATCTAATAAAACAAAACTTTAAATAAAATATAAATATATATATATATATATATATATATATATATATATATATATAATAATACACCCTCCCTCATACGTTTCCTCCCCCCCACCCCATTTTCATTTCATCCCACATGTGGGCCCCACCCCACATGTCACTTTCACACACATATATATATATAATATATATATATATATATATACTGAATAATTTTGTACCGATTATTTTGAAAAATGAGTAAGTGGGGGTACATATAATAAGCCAAATTTATAACAAATACTTCAATAAAAATTCCTCTATGTATCTCAATTCACTTGGCTTCACAAAACACATTTAATAATTTTTTTTTTCATCATTAATATTATAATTCACAATGTTAACATCCAATACTGATAAAAACACCTCAGCCCCTAATTCATTCTTTTATATCCACAAAAATAAATATTTTTTTATCATATAAATCAATAATTAATTATTGACAAATAATATTACAGAACTACAAAATTGACAACCAGGTCGTTCCAAGGAAAGAGGGGGCCTTCCGATAAGGATTTCTCCTTACTGGCACGCAATTAAATAACCCCTCCTAGACAGAACTTCCTTAGACATTGTCAATAATGCTATCTAATAATATTATTCAAATAATATGAGTTATTGATTTGATAATTTGAAATACTGTGCAATGACCATTATTGAATCAATAAAATATTATGCAATTATCAATGTAGCAATTATTGAATCAATAATATAAAATATTGAACAGTAATTATTGTAACAATTATTGAGTAGTGACTTCTTACGTAAGAATCAATAATTAGAATTACTGTGCAATACCGTGTGCTACTGTGCAACACCGCGTATTACAGTATTTTAACCACCGGGTATTTCAACAGTTTTAACGGTAACAACCCCGTCATTATTTTTAGAAAACTCATTCGTGTCGTTTTCTTCATCCGACAGTTATTTCGTTGTGGGGTCCACAAATGGCTGCATCGTCGTACAAATATTCCCCGACAACTAGAATATTCCACGACCAAACGAATATTCCCCGACAACTTGAATATTTTATTACCACTTGCTAACTTTGAAAAATTTGCATAAATCACCCCATAACTTACCAAAATCAACACCTTACTATTTCAAAATAATATATAGAGAAATTAAATTTTTTATTCATAAAAGTTGGGGTCTTACAAATAACCACTCCTAGACAGAACTTACTTAGACATTGTCAATAATACTATCTAATAATATTATTCAAATAATATGAATTATTGAGTTGATAATGTGAAATATTGTGCAGTGACAATTATTGAATCAATAATACAAAATATCAACGGTAGCAATTATTGAATCAATAATATAAAATATTGAACAATAATTACTGCAACAATTATTGACTAAGTGACTTCTTACGTAAGAACCAATAATTCGAAATACTGTGCAATACCGTGTGCTACTGTGCACAACGCGTATTACTGTATTTTTATCAACGGGTATTTCAACAGTTTAACCGTAACAGTTTTACCGTTATTTATAAAAAAGTTATTACTATATCCGACAATTATTCTGTTGTGGGGCACACAAATAGCTGCGCCGTCGTACGAATATTTCTCGACAACAAGAATATTCCACGACCAAACGAATATTCTCCGACAACAAGAATATTTTATAACCATTTGCTTATTTTGAAATATTTGGATATTTCACCCATAACTTTTCACATTTATCAAATCAACACCTTACTATTTCAAAATAATATATAAAGAAAATTAAATCTTTATTTATAAAATTCGGGGTCTTACATAACATTCTTAATTAATCAATTAAAATCAATTAATCACATAAAATAATTTATCACGTAATTATAATTACTCGCTAATTATAATTCATGTAACACTTAACACACGATTCATCTAATTTAATTCTCTCAATTAAATTAGAACTATAATATAAAATTAATATACATTAATTAAATAAATATTACACATTCATTTAATTAATATATAACACTTAATTAAATCACTCCAAAAATCACATAATTTATTTATTTAACTCCATAAATAAATTACATAAAATATTTATTTAACTCAATAAATATTTAAAATTATTATATAAAATCACAATCGTTACAATCTTCCCTCCTTAAAAGAATTCTGTCCCTAGAATCACACATAAAAAAAAAATTCTCGTCTATTACATTCTTCCCCCCTTAAAAGGATTCTGTCCCCATAATCGGTACATAAGGGGTTACACACAAAAGTTAAGCAAATAATTGCGGATAAGATTTCATCATAACATCTTCGAGTTCCCACGTAGCTTCTTCAGCACTGTGGTTCCTCAAGATTACCTTAACAGAAGGTATCACTTTATTCCTAAGTACTTGTTCCTTTCTATCAACTATTTGAACAAACACTTCTTCATATGTTAAGTCTTTATCAAATTGTAAAGGTTCATATTCTATTACATATTTATAATCATGCTTGTAAGGTCTTAACACAGAAATATGGAAGATATTATGTATATTCTCGAGCTCCGGAGGTAATGCGATCTCGTAAGCTATCTCGCCAACTTTTCGTAACACCTCAAAAGGTCCAATAAATCTGGGACTCAGCTTTCCCTTCTTACCAAATCAAATCTTCCCCTTCCAGGGAGATACTTTCAGGAACATGAAACTTCCTTGTAAGAATACTCAGTTTTGTCGATGAAGATCGGCATACTTCTTCTGTCTGTCTTGAGCAGCGACTAATCTCGTTCTGATCAGTTTCATAATTTTGGCGGTTTGTTGTACCAATTTTGGTCCCAACAATTGACGTTCACCGACTTCATCCCAGCACAAAGGAGTTCTGCATTTTCTGCCAGTATAATGCTTCATAAGGCTACATGCCAATACTCGCATGATGACTATTGTTGTAGGCGAACTCCACCAACGGTAGATGATCCTCCCAGCTTCCTTTGAAGTCTATCACACAAGCTCTCAGCATATCCTCAAGCGTCTGAATCGTTCTCTCGCTCTGTCCATCAGTCTGAGGATGATACGCTGTACTCATTTGCAATTGCGTTCCCAGACATTCTTGCAATCGCTTCCAGAAATTAGACGTAAAACGTGGATCTCTGTCGGACACAATTGACATCGGAATACCATGTCTAGAAATAATTTCCTTCATGTATAGCTTCGCTAGCTTATCCATGTTGTACTTAACCCTGATCGACAAAAAGTGGGCTGACTTCGTCAATCGATCCACTATAACCCATATCGCATCAAATCCATTCTGAGTCGTTGGAAGTCCTACCACAAAATCCATCGTGATGTGCTCCCACTTCCACTCAGGAATCTCTAACGGTTGTAGCAAACCACTCGATCTCTGGTGTTCTACTTTAACTTTCTGGCACGTAAAGCATTTCACAACGCATTCAACAACATCCCTCTTCGTACTCGGCCACCAGAAATGATGCTTGAGATCCTGGTACATCTTTGTACTCCCGGGGTGAATAGAATATCTAGAATAGTGAGTTTTACTCAGAATCTCCTCTTTGACCTCAGGTACTGGTGGTACCCAGATTCTACCTTCAAACCGTAACAGACCTTCATTATCGATCTTGAACTTAAACTCTTTGCCATCAGTTATCCTCCTCCAAATCTTCTTACATTCTTCATCGTGAAGTTGTGCTTCTTTCACTTTGTCTACTAGAGTAGAACCAGTGGTTACTTGAAACAACTTCTCATCCAATTCCTTTGGAAGCTTCACCTTCAACTCCAATCTAGCCATCTGTTCTATTAACCGATCCTGATCAGTTAACACGTTCAGCTTCTCCCGAGCTTTTCTGTTCAAAGCGTCCGCGACAACGTTAGCTTTACCTGGATGGTAAAGTATCTCGCAATCGTAGTCTTTAATCAGTTCCAACCATCTTCTTTGGCGCATGTTCAAATCCTTCTAGGTAAATATATACTTCAGACTCTTGTGATCTGTGTATATTTCACACTTTTCTCCATATAAGTAGTGCCTCCAAATCTTTAGGGCAAACACTACTGCCGCCAATTCTAGATCATGGGTCGGATACCCCTTCTCATAATCCTTTACCTTACGTGACGCATAGGCAATGCCTTTGTCGCTCTGCATCAACACACAGCCTAATCCTTTATGTGAGGCATCGCTATATACTACGAAATTCCCCGAACTATCCGGTAAAGACAATACAGGCGCAGTACTCAGCCTCTTCTTCAGCTCTTGAAAACTTTCCTCACATTTCTCCGTTCAAACAAATTTAACCATTTTACGAGTCAAATTCGTCAACGGAGTTGCAATTCTAGAAAAGTCTTGGATAAATCTACGGTAATAACCTGCCAATCCCAAGAAACTCCTCACTTCAGACAGCGTCTTCGGCTGATCCCAATTCATAACAGCTTCAACCTTCGACTGGATCCACTGAAATACCATCCTTGTCGATCACGTGGCCAAGAAATTGCACACGTTCAAACAAAATTCGCACTTCGAGAATTTCACGTAAAGCTTCTCTCCTCTCAAGGCTTCTAAGGTTAGTCGTAAGTGTTCAGCATGTTCCTCCTCGGTCTTGGAATAAACCAGGATGTCATCTATGAACACTACCATGAACTTGTCCAGAAATGGCATGAACACCCTGGTCATTAAGTCCATAAATGCAGCTGGGGCATTCATGAGACCAAATGACATCACCAAGAACTCGTAATAACCATATCGAGTCCTAAAAGCCATTTTAGGTATATCTTCCTTCCTCACCTTCAATTGATGATACCTGCTTCTCAAAACAATTTTGGAGAAGTATTTCGCACCCTTCAGTTGATCAAACAAGTCATCGATCCTAGGTAAAGGATACTTATTCTTAATCGTAACTTTATTCAACTCCCTATAATCAATGCAAAGACACATCGATCCATCCTTCTTCTTCACAAACAAAACTGGCGCTCCCCACGGTGAAACGCATAGTTGAATATACTTCTTGTCCAGTAATTCTTGTAGTTGAACCATCAGTTCCTTCATCTCAACTGGAGCCATTCTGTACAGAACCTTCGAAATAAGAGCAGTTCCCGGCGCTAGATAAATCATGAACTCACTACAAGAAAAGAGGCTATCAGAGACCAAAGGTATCAGCGATCGCAAAATTCGGTCGCTAGTAGTGGAACCAGTGACCGCCTTTGGTGACCATCCTGAAATCTGGTCGCTAGTTTATATCTGCGACCGCATGCGGTCGCTATTCGGTCTCAGGTGTGTTTTTGCCGCCTAAAAATTGGCGTGAATTGCTCGCGGGCTTTTCTTCAGCGACCACGGAGTTACAGCGATGGCATGCGGTCACTGGTATATCCACGTCATTAAAAACTAGCGACCGCATGCGGTCGCTGAAAGCGGTCGCTAATTCTTTTAATTGTTCTCAGCAATAGGCCTGGACAACAGACGCGAAACAGAAAGAAAAAGAGGGAGACAGAGAAGGCGAGAAGAGGGAGAAGGGGGAGAAGAATAGGGAGAAGAGGAAGAAGGGTTTCTGCCGCCCATTGCTACCGCCTCACCGCCACCGCCCGCTGCTACTGCCGCCGACACTTAGGTATATATTAGTTATACTATGAATGATTTTGTTATACAATGAATGATTAATTTGGGTAATGTATACATATATGCATTGATATGTTGCTATGAATATATATATATATATATATATATATATATATATATACACACACACACAGATATACATGTTATTATATTAATTTGTTGCTATAAATATGTATATATATACATAAATTTGATTAATTTGGTGTATGTATACTCTATGTTTAAGAACCCTGAATTAGGTTTAATTTGGATAACTAGATTTAATTTGGGTAATTAGGTTTAATTTGGGTAATTAAGTTTAATTTGGGTAATGTATACTATATATATATTCTTTGTAACATTACTAAGTTACCATTTACTTAGTTTTCAACTAATAAATAAATAAAAATTAAATTAAAATAACGTGATATAATATTTGACACATGCATTACTTAGTTTCTCTCATACTAAATTTAGTAACATTTAATATTTGACATATAATATATATTAAATATGATTAAATATATAATTAAATTAAATTATAATATCATATAAATAGAATATTAAACTTAAATAATATAAAATATATTATTATAATATAATATAATATAATATAGTAAAATATTATATTAAACTAATATAATATGGTGTTGTGTTTGAACCCCACTTAATCCAAATTCTAAAAATTCCAAATAAAATAGGGAATAGTTATCAAACAAGCAAGTTTCGCACTTTGTCAATTATCATATGGTGTTGTGTTTGAACCCCATCTATTAGACTGAATCCATTAACTGCTAGTTCAGAATCCATCAACCACAAAGTTTGTCCAAAATATACCAATAATTAGTTCATGGGACATCTTGCATAACAGAACAGCTAAAAAATAGTGCCTAATACTTTCAGGTACAAAACACAATCTTAATAGTCTAGCTACCAATTGTCATCCTTGTCGTCATAGTTTCATACCCCACAACTAAGAGTCAGGTCTATTGCAAAGTGCAGACATGCATATGAGATCAAGTTTGCTCTAAAAAGTGCTTTGTACTAGGACGTCGTGCCTAATCAAAAGGTTTAATAGTCTTAATTCTCTAATCGCTTTCATGATTCTTGCTCCATGGACGCTTATAAGAATTAATCCAATTCATAACAAGTTAAGCAAAAATCTTTTTTCCTTTCCTCTTTTTTTGAGATTCTAATGCAAAATTTATCTACACTTAACATGTATACCCTTGTCAATGCATGTAACTGGAAATTGAAAGCACATAAAGAGATGAAAGAGTAGTACCTTATCAGTGGATCGAAGTATTCTCATAAAACTTATAATTGGAAAAGATCGATTGATCATACCGGATCGCCAAAGATAAAAGCTTGGATGATGATGGACCATGCTAATGGTGCCGACTGATGCATTTTCATTGGATGGTTGTTGGTCGATTTATATGACACAATTTACACGCAAGTATACGCGGCCAACGAGTAATAAAGAGTAAGTATAGATATCGTCCCACATAGAATTAAGTGATAAAAGACACCAAACCACTAGCACATAATCATTTCGGTCTTATTTAAACGGGTGGTAAATAGATGGAATTAAAACTAAATTAAACTAGGCAAGGAATTAAAACATAAAATAACAAATCCTAGAGTCGAATTAGATAATGAAGATAAGAGATTCCAATTTCCCCTAATGATTCGTTTAAGTCGACACACTTCCAATTAGGTCAAATTAATCATTACAGTTGTTAGCCGAGAACACAAAGGTAAGAGAAGGCCATCTTTCGATGCACCTAATCCATATCACGTGCAATCCATATATGATAGAACGCACGTGAACACCCATATTATCTAAACCCCTATATGTCTATGGTGTTTATAAATAAATATGGTTTAAGGTCAAGTCCTCTATTGACTACGAGCGACGCTTTAGTATATGTCTATCCTAATCACTAATCATACGTCCAACGCCATGTGAACGTATAATCGCCAGCTACTACGATTAGATTTAAACCCACACTTCGTCTTTCAATTCCATGTGGGTTATCACAATAATTGGTCATGACTCAATTAAGCAATAAAAGCATAAATCGTAGTAGAGAATCACATAGCAATTAATAAGAACCAACCATGGAAGGAAATCAATATAAACTACTCATTAGGTTCCATTGAAACCTCAAAATATAAATTAATTCATAGACAACTCAAGTATATTATCCACAAAATTGATAAACATCATCCGAATATACAATGATAACAAGGAGAGATTAAGGATAGAAATTACAAATCTTTCTCCTAGCTTGGATCCTTTGATGTCAAAACACTTGCTTCAATCTTCAAAAACTAACTAAACCCTAGAATCTAGCTAACTAACAACTAATCTAACACTAATTTATACAAGAAATGTAAAGGAAATAGAGGAAAGCTAGGGCTTAAGGCCTTGTTTTCTCCCTATTGGAGATCTTTTACAAATATGGCTTAAAAGCCCTTATATCTCTGCCTTCTCCTGTTCAATAAATCAAAAAGTCAATGTCTGGCCGAAAATAGACTGGTGCGGCCACGCGTGGAATAGGCTTGCATGGGGCACGGCCGCGCAGGCAGGAAAGTTGGGCTTCTGGCTCTGGAGATTGGCGCGGGCGCGCGTGCCTGCTGCCTTGACTAAGCTCAGCCACGCGGGCCTCTAATGCTGGTTTTTCTGCTACTTTTTGCTGCACCTAGCTTTGCCACTCCTATGCTTGGCAAGTGAACTCCTTTTTATCCTTTTTGCATCATCACATTGTCATTTAGCCGTTTGACTTCATGGTTTTCCCTATCATGCCATCATCTCTTTTAGCCTATTTCAGTGCGATGCCCCTTTTAGGCCATCTTAGGTCCTTTTACGCTCAATTTGCACCCGGAGAGTTCCTAAACATAAACACTGTAAAACAAAGGAAAAACATTAAATGCACTGGATTACTTGAGTTTAAGCAACAGAATGAGTTAGTTACTATCTGAATAAGTGGTCTTAAAACCGCTTATCAAATACCCCCAAACTTAAACGTTGCTTGGCCTCAAGAAACCAAAATAAAACTAAACAACATATGCAATGAAGTATATACAATGTATGCAACTTACGCTATCATGAATGAAAATCCAAGTTCTAGTCAATATTAAACCTTAAAGCAATGCCTCGAAAAAACCACAAGATAGTCAAACCGATAAGCTACCCAAGACAAGACCATAAGGCATATTCTTGCAAATCTAAAACTGTCAGCACTGATGTGTTGTGCGTTGTGTGCTTAGCAACCATTAAACATGCATTTAGATAGATAACTCACATACTATGCTTCTTAGGAGAAAAACAAGATTTAATTTAAGAAAAATAGTAAATCATATAAGTTCTAACCAAGACCATGCATTACTAGAGTCAAGAGTTAACAGGGGTTTTTCATTAAGCTTTTATTACTCACGAGGGCGTATTCGCACTTTCCCGGTTATACAATTGACTGTGCAATGCCTAGTCCTCTTAGGCTTTTCAATGATATTCATGTAGCAAGCTTTCGACCAATGACTCCCAGACCAGACGGCCTTAGGGCGCTGGGTGTAGAGACACCCCGAGGGCTTACTTGCTCGAATATCAAAGGCCACATAACTCGACGTAGCCGACGTGTTTATTCTATTTTTTTTCTTTTTCAATGCATTTTCTTTTATTTTCTTTTTCCAGGGGAGTGCATCTTACGCTCCATCTCCCCACATAGATGCAACATACCCCTGCTTCCCCCAAACTTAAGCTTTTAACAGTCTTAGTTATTATCATATAAGAACTGAAATTCTTTTATTAAAACAAAGCTTTCCCACCAGAAGACAAGTATGTGAAAATTTAAACTTAGCATGTCGTGATGGTTACTCTATCGTGCTCATTGGCTACATAGTATCTGACAGATAAGGATTTACATATATGACCATGGAATCAGGCTTAAGTCTCAAATCAGTTCAAAAATCAAGTGTTTTCAGTCTCTTCACAGGAAACATACATACTAACCAACTGAAAACTAGATTCATGCAATATGCTTTAAACACAATATGCAATATGCATGCAAATTACACTATATGCAAAACATGAAATGAACTAACTAAATATGCAAAATAAAACCAATACCCCCAAACTTAAAGTGTTCAATGTCCTCATTCAAGGTAAAGGTAAAAAGAAACTCCCCTATTCGGCTTCTTATGCTGCATGAAATGAAGTGGCCTCCTCTCAGAAGTTTCCCCCGTCTCTCTTTCTGCTCTGAGAAAATAAACCCCGCTTAGCACTGTACTCAACGAACAAACCTAACTCAATATCAATCTTGCTCTGTTAATGATCCCACACTCACTGTCTCAATTGATCAGGTTGAGCGGCTGTGGTGGATGGGAATTGGTACTTTGGATTGAGGAGGTAGGAGGTTTTCAAAACTAAGGCTTTTAGTGGGGGGGATTGAATGAGATGAAAGAGATGGGGGATTGCATGAAGGAACTTTGAGGGTTTGAGATAAGAGGGACTGAGGCTTGGGTGTTGCTGATAATTAACATGAAGCGGTGCCCCCAAAAGCTTCCAGAATTTTCCTTAAGTCAAGCCCAGTCTGTGAAAGGCGCGGCCACGAGCCAGCTTAGGCTTATCCTAGCGCGGCCGCGCGGCATGCCAGATCCTGTTTTTTGCAGAATTTTTCTAGGCACAGTGGCTATGGCATTTGAACTTTGCTCCCAAGCAGCTTTGAACCTGAAATATGCAGACAAGACTTATTAAGCCCTATTAAACCATCAAAAGCTAATACTTAATATTTACATTAAGAGAATTAAACATGGAAAGATATATGTATTTAAATTCCCAAAATTCTCTATGTGCGTAAATGTAACATGCTCGTGATTCAAAAATATGCAATAAACGTTTAAATCCCAAAAATAGATACATCAATGCCTAAGTCCAAAAATATAGGCAATGAACTCCAAAATCTACGAGCATTCAAAACTTTTAAACTAAATATTAACTAATAAGAATTAAACAAGGGGGAGGGAATTGTGATAGAAAGCTGGTAATGGAGAATTAAATAGGTGGAGAGAGAGAGAAATGATGGGGTGCCTCCCATCGAGCGCTTGGTTTATAGTCCTCTAGCTGGACTGTGTCTGACCACTGCTATCCTACTCCCCGACGATATTTGAGAACCCCTCCATCCATCAGAACTGCAATTTGCTTTTGGAGGCTTCCCAATAGAGGAGAACTCAAAATTAAACTACCTAGCACATGATATGAACAAGACTTCCCCGTACGTAAGGTAGGGGAGCTAGGCAATGGTTCCGTTGTGCTTGTGACAAGATAGGGGCATGGAGGCATAGAACACACAACAGACTCTTCTTCTATTCTCTCTTCTGCTGACCACTATGGTGTCGAGACTGTGGAATCTCTCGTGTCATCGAGATCCATCTCCGTGATGTGGCAACCAAGGGGGGAAGGGTGTTCAAACTTGACTGGCTTGTTCCACCTAGGCGGAAGAGGCTCTTGGGGGATTGTCACTATTGGTTCACATTCATACTCCACAGCCCCAATTGGCTCCTCGATATCCATTGCCTTTCGATCGTCCAGTTCTAATTACACTTCGGATTCTCCATCATTCTCTGCATCCATGTCATACCGCCATGTATCTTGGGGATCATTACTCACGGCTTCAAACATCTGAGGCATTGGACTTTGACTATCTTGAGCTTCATTTACTTGCTCAATCACCTTCCTCAATCCTTAAAGCTGTGCTAATTTGCTCTACCCAAGTCTGAAGATCCTCAATTGACTGCTCTTGTTTGACCAAGATCTCCTTTGTTGATGCTAATGAGATACCCACATAGTGTCCAATCATTCCTTTCCTGTTTCATCCACGGGCTCCCTGTATTGAGGCTTATTTGTAGAAGCATAGTTGATTGGGGACATCTGATATTGAAAATTTTGGTTTGATGGTTCCTTGATCCCAAACAACTCCTCTTGGCTTTCTGAGCTTTCATATATAAAGTCCATTGTTGACTGTTCTCCTTGTAAACATGGGGATTGATAAGTGGGTTCGGGTGCACAATTCGGACTTGGCTTGTATTGTTCTTGATAGCTCACAATATGGGTCAAAATCCCTTGTTCTTCCTCTATCATCAAGGCCTTGCTAATTTTCTCTGCCCAGTTCTGGATATTCTTAACTGACTCTCGTTGCTCAATCAAGATGTCCTTCAGTGATATGTCACCTCCTTCCTCCAATCTTGTATTTTCTGTGTCACCCTCAAAATTGTATTGAGGCTCGTAAACTGGAGTCTGGAAAGTGCATTTTGGGGCGTAAATGGGATATGGATCCCAGGACTGGTCTTGATAATAGTTTGATTAAGGGTTTGCTGAAGGGTCTGGGTGATACCCCCAATCTGGCTGATAAGTGGGATAAGGTTCGGTGTAGGAAGAACCACCCCCATACTGCTCCTGGCCATAACTGATAGGCTCTTGATGACTCGTGTAGCTTCCAACACCATAGTCATACGAAGTAATTGGCTCTCAATTTCGTTGGGCTGAAACAATATCCAACTTCCTTGAGAGAACCTCTAGTTGTGCTGAAAGTGTTGCAATTGGGTTAACGCCATCATTGTATGCTTCCCTTGGTTGCTCTTGCCTTTTACCATTCCATGGATAGAAATTTAAGTCCATTGTACCTGAGAAGAGAACAAATGAAGAGAATTAAAACAAAAATAGAAAGATTAAATTAAGACTAATTTGATTTAAACTAATGTTGGCAAACAGTTTTTCAAATAATTCCCCGGCAACGGCGCCAAAAAATTGTTGGTCGATTTATATAACACAATTTACGCGCAAGTATACGCGGCCAATGAGTAATAAAGAGTAAGTACAGATATCGTCCCACAGAGAATTAAGTGATAAAAGACAACAAACAACTAGCACATAATCATTTCGGTCTTATTTAAACGGGTGGTAAATAGATGGAATTAAAACTAAATTAAACTAGGCAAGGAATTAAAACATAAAATAACAAATCCTAGAGTCGAATTAGATAATGAAGATAAGAGATTCCAATTTCCCCTAATGATTCGTTTAAGTCGACACACTTCCAATTAGGTCAAATTAATCATTACAATTGTTAGCCGAGAACACAAAGGTAAGAGAAGGCCATCTTTCGATGCACCTAATCCATATCACGTGCAATCCATAGATGATAGAACGCACGTGAACACCCACATTCCCCTATATGTCTATGGTGTTTATAAATAAATAGGGTTTAAGGTCAAGTCCTCTATTGACTACGAGCGCCGCTTCAGTATATGTCTATCCTAAGCACAAATCATACGTCCAACGCCATGTGAACGTACAATCGCCAGCTACTATGATTAGATCTAAACCCACACTTCGTCTTTCAATCCCATGTGGGTTATCACAGTAATTGGTCATGACTCAATTAAGTAATGAAAGCATAAATCGTAGTAGACAATCACATAGCAATAAATAAGAACCAACCATGGAAGGAAATCAATATAGACTACTCATTAGGTTCCATTGAAACCTTAAAATATAAATTAAGTCATAGACAACTCAAGTATATTATCCACAAGATTGATAAACATCATCCGAATATACAATGATAACAAGGAGAGATTACGGATAGAAATTGCAAATCTTTATCCGAGGTTTGATCCTTTGATGTCAAAACACTTGCTTTAATCTTCAAAAACTAACTTAACTCTAGAATCTAGCTAACTAACAACTAATCTAACACTAATCTACTCCTAATCTATACAAGAAATGTAAAGGAAATGGAAGAAAGCTAGGGCTTAAGGCCTTGTTTTCTCCCTATTGGAGATCTTTTACAAATAGGGCTTAAAAGCCCTTATATCTCTTCCTTCTCCCGTTCAATAAATCAAAAAGTTAAAGTCTGGCTGAAAATAGACTGGAGCGGCCGCGCGAGGAATAGGCTTGGATGGGGCAAGGCCGCGCGGGCAGGAAAGTTGGGCCTCTGGCTCTGGAGATTGGCGCGGGCGCGCGTGCTTGCTGCCTTGACCCGGCGAGGCTGCGCGGGCCTCTAATGCTGGTTTTTCTGCTACTTTTTGCTACACCTGGCTTTGCCACT
Organism: Panax stipuleanatus; assembly: GCA_020205555.1. Classification (NCBI taxonomy): domain Eukaryota; kingdom Viridiplantae; phylum Streptophyta; class Magnoliopsida; order Apiales; family Araliaceae; genus Panax; species Panax stipuleanatus. The sequence continues at coordinate 100,366,144 of CM035126.1, forward strand.
CCCATGCTTGGCAAGTGAACTCCTTTTTAGCCTCTTTGCAACATCACATCCCCATTTAGCCATTTGACTTCATGCTTTGCCCTATCATACCATCATCTCTTTTAGCCTATTTCAGTGCGATGCCCCTTTTAGGCCATCTTAGGTCCTTTTACGCTCAATTTGCACCCGGAGAGTTCCTAAACATAAACACTGCAAAACAAAGGAAAAATATATTAAACGCACAGGATTACTTGAGTTTAAACAACAGAATGAGCTGGTTACTATCTGAATAAGTGGTCATAAAACCTCTTATCAATGGTTGATAAATGCTCCAGTATTGAGTTGTCTCCATTTTTGGAATTGGTCCAGTCTTGTTGTAAGGGTCCCCACATCGGGTTGTCATTGATTCTGAACTTGCCCCAGTCTTTCTTGTCATATGGGGTGATTATTTTATGGTATGTTTGACCTGTGGGCTGATAAGATGCCGAAATCGCTAAAGTCTTTAATCGCATGACCCCCATGGTGAAAAGGTGGTGGATTTTGGATTTAATTCTTGGATGCCCTAGTCATTGTTATTAATTTTGTAGGAGCAATTAGCTTTGGTGACCTTTCTTCTGATTTGGTGAAGGTTTCAGATTGAGGGTGTCAGCTCTTCGAAGGTCCTTGCTGATGATTAGGCTTGATATATCGTTGTGTTGTTGTTTCAACTTTATTGTCGAGATGCCTTCGGACTCCGATGAATTGGACCAAAGAGTTCAGCTTGGTTGGTGGTGTGATGGCTCTAACCAGATTTGGCTTAATCTGTGAGGTTTAATCCGTGGCCTTTTGCTCGAGGAATATATCGTCATGTATGAGATAGAATTTTCTACGACGGTAGCCCATGTGCTTATGTGGGTCAAAGGAGATTAAGTCTTCTCGCAAATTAGGAATGATGAGTTGCTGACAGGTTACATCCTATGATGATTGCCATTTCATCCCTGTAATTGGTCATTTTGATGTATCACTGTCTCTTCCTTTCGAGACTTTCTTTGGATTTGATGAAACAACATTGAGGTGTCGTCGAGTCCTCTCAACATGTGTCATCGATCTTGAGTGTAGGCTTTTCATATTTGGCCTTCACGAGTTGACTCCTATACTGGAGGAGTATGAGCGTCTTATGGGCTTGGCATTAGCTATGCCCTGGGCCAGGACAACCATTAATGACATGAGACGACCATTCATGGCCATGATTGGTTTGAGACATAGAGTCGTTATTGAGGAGGTTAGTACCGGACATATAGTGTCTATTGATCACTTTAGTAGTTTGGACCGCTACGGGCAGATGAGCGGTAGTCTGCACGAGTGGATATGCTGTTGATATGCATCACTGCTTATCTGTACATGCCCCTATATATGGACCACTTAGATACTGGCTTGATGGTAGTGGTTCGCGCGCTCAGACAGGGTTGTACGATTCTACCTATGATATTAGCCGAGACTGTGAGGTCAGCTACTTTATGCAGTACCTATCTAGGGGGAATTTTCAGAGGTAGCGTCGTTCTGCTATATGTATAGTTCATGACGCATTCGAGTCCAATCGGCACCTTCAGAAATCATAGGTGTAAAGACCGAGAATTTAACATGATTATATGTGTAATTTTTACGAATAATTTATTTTATTTTTTTTAAGAAAGTACTTGAACCATATAAGGTATATGTGAATTAAGTTAGAAAGTTAATTTATTAACTAAGAAGTATACTTACTCATTTTCAAGGAAGAATAATATAAGTTATGTTAGAAATTAACATAGCTTGAATGTTAGCATTGATTATTAAATTGAAAAGATTTACAATCTTTAAGTAATTAATTATTGATATGAGTATGTAAGTGTTTATAACTTATTAAGTCAATTTGGGCTATTAAGTTAATAAACCAGGGGAATATGTTATGACATATGTGAATTATGTACGTGATTGAATAAATATGTATTATATAATGTGTATACATTTATTTTGTAAAGAGATTAAAAATAAAGTTGGGTAACCTAATACATACATTAGGTATAGTAAGTAAATAACCTAATGAGTTATAATATAAGAGAATGATAGTATTTCAAAATATAAACTAATCTTAGGAGATTTACTATATACATCTCAATTAATTAATTTTATAACCTAAGTAAGGCAAGTCTAATTGGGTTATAAAAGTAAAGTGGTAATCTTGATTTATGGGTATGTGTTATAGTCCAAGTAGTAAGTGTTACTAGTGGGCTAGCCCAATTGAATGATTAAATCAAGCCCACTAATTTTATTGGGAGATAAAATTTAATGGACTTAGTTAAATGAATTAACTTAGCCCAACTTTTGGAATTATAATAGTAGCCCAAGTAATATAAAAATAAACTTGACTACTAATAGCCCAAGCTAATTAATTGCAAGCCCAAACATAAATAAATAAGGCCAAACCTTTGGCCCATGGAAGAAAGGATAATTAATCATTATAGTATGTATATAACACAATAAAAAAATAAATCTATAATGGGTAATAGGGATATGGCCGGCCACATGAGGGCAAAAGGGGGAGAAAAATTCAAATTTTAACAAAGCTTGGACAATATCTTGTATATAATCTTTGAGCCCAACACCCATGACAAGTGTCATCCTCTTAGCATGCCCAACACATATGTTTAGTGACTAAGCTTGCAAGTAATGATTAAGTTAGAAGTGAGTGGGATGCATGCTTACAATTTCAATTATACATATTCTCACTAACTACACTTCATTTGCACACTTACACTTCAAAGCCCATTTAGCTAGAGAAAGAAAGGAAACATAGAGAGGAAAGAGGGAGAGATTTTTGGCCAAGAGGAAGAAGAAGAGAGGATCTTGTGCTTCATGCATGCCAATTTTGTAAGCTACTTTGGCAAGATAAGGAAGATAGCAAGAAAAACTAGGTATTGATTCTCTTTATTTTTAAAGTTTGATTTTTTAATTTAGTGGGTTTTTGATGAAACAAAAGTCTTAAGTTTGATCTTTGATAAACACTTCATCTATTGGTGTATAAATGTTTTATTTGATGATCAAAACATTTTTGAAGTTGGATATAAGATCAAAAGGGAGATTTGTACTAAATGAGTAGAGAAAGGCACATGCATGCACTAGGTGATTGTATGATAGATTCTTGTGATGCATGTTGAATATGGTTAATATCATGATTAGAGTGTTAGATCTTGAGTTTAACAAATGAGACTTGTGAATTTATATGAGTTCATATGGTGAGATTTGGAAAAAGGAAGTTAAATGGATTTTTGAAGGAATTTTTGTTTAACTAGTATGCTTTATCATGTGCATGTTGAGGTCTACAAGTGATATTTGAGGTTTTTTTCTTGGTATGCTAGATGCATGAGTTAATGGCTAAACCCATTTGGAATCACTCAAATATGTTTTAAAATGAGCAAGATATGGATTAAATCCCAAACTACCCCATTGTTGAAAATATGCTACTGATCAGTCACTTGTGGACTATTTTCGGTAACTAAAACAAACTCAAATTTGGAGTTTGATATATGAAAAACGTAGTTCGGGAAAATATGAATCCAACTATACAAAATGGACCCAAATCTGAGATGTAGATCTCGAGATATGAGCGTTTCCGTAAAGGACCTCAAATCTGGAAAACGACTGCGAATTTTCCAACTGATCAGTCACTTTGGTACTGATTTTTGTGACCTAAACAAAACAGAGTCTGATGTTTGATGAATGGAAATTAAATTTTGGGAGGATACGAATCCAACGCCTCTGACGGAACCAAAATCCGAGTTGTAGACTTCGTTCTATGGGCGTTTCCGTGTAGGACCCCAAATCTAGATATTTTGGGCGCTAAAATTTGAGTATCATTATGGAACGAAATGAAAGCAAGATATTATAATAAATACCTTTAAGGCCACTAATGGGCTATTAAGTTAAATACATATAAAATGAAATATAATTAATAATTTAATTATTATTTAAATGATGTTAAGTAATAATTAAAATGGGTTAGTGTTAGTAAGATAACTACTTATTATTTAACTACGCTTGAATAATGAATTGAGTTAATCAATTAATTAATTATTATTTAATTAATATTAAATAATGATTAAAGTATAATTAAGTAAGATTAAATAATTACTTACTTACTTTGACATAAAAGTTTAAAGAATTAATTATTTATTATTTGAATAATAAATAAAGATGAATGTTAATTAATTATCCTTTTAAAATAATAAGGAATAATTAAAGAAGAATGAAGTGAATACATCAAATATTATTTATTCAAAGATGAGGGAGTTATTAATTATTATTTAAAGACAAATAATAATTTAATTGTCCATTATTTAATTAACATTAAATAATGAGGAGTTATAATTGGTTATTCGTAAGTAATAACTAAAGGTAAATAGTTAATTACTATTTCACTAATATTAAATGGTAATCAAAGGAAGAGGAAGTTAACAATTGAACGAAATTAAATAACTCCTTAATTAAACAATTAAAATAAATTATTTAAAGATCTAATAAATGTTAATTCACAAATTGTATGATATAGTAGTATTAAGTCTAAGGTAGTATGGTTGTACTCTTTAATGATGATTATGTGTTTACATGTTAGATAAATTATTATGAATAAGATATATGATGCTAATTAAGAGATCGATCTTATTAATGATAGGTCTTACAAAAGAAGTTAACTTAAATTGCATAGCAGTAGTCAACGAATCAGGCAAGTTTCTTAACTCAACTTGAGTTACTATTTTTCAAGCATGGTAGTGAATAATTATTGATAGTTATTCACCTCTATAATGATTGTTGTTATTCGCACGTAGTGCAATTGATTCTTGTTCTATTATTTGAACTGTTTATAAGTCATGTCTCAGCTAATTATTTTGGCAAGACAAATATTTGTTAAAACATGAAACGTTCTATATCTTATGAACTGATTTATTATTGAAAGATCTATGCCATTGATTTTGGCTAGATTAATATTAATATTATATGTTGAGATCATAGTATTTCTTTGAAAGTAATTCAAACCATATTGTTGTGGTACGAACTCGTGATGTAAGACTGAGATGAACAAACTGTATTGTCGTAAAAAGACCCTTGCTCGATTATTGAGTATTATACATAATATAGGGTACAAAGGAGTTGGCCGCTCCAGGTACTTGTAGAAGAGTATAGTTTAGTTTTTATAACTAATTTATATTCTTGAGGTAATTTAGTTTTAATAACTAATAATTCCTCGAGTAGTTCATGATCCTTTTGAGATCACTCGGCATGAAATATGGGAAATATCCCACTTTGATGAATATTGTTGCAGTATTGTTAATTGTTCATATTCACTTGAATATTATTGAATCTTTAAAAGAATTTTACTCTTTCATCATTGTGATGTTATTTGGTATGGAATTCGAGAAAGTTTTATAATTGAGATTGAATTATTATTCAGCTAATTCAAAATTCTTTGATTATTGTTGAAGTTATATAGAAGCTAGACACTTCTATTCTTGATATATATATCCTTTATTGTATACTTTAACTTGCTGAGCAAACTCGTTGCTCACCCTTGCTTAAATAAAATATTTCAGCTAATGTCGAGGTAGCAGAAGGTTCTAACAGGGATAAAGGCAAAGGCAAGGCTCAGGAGTAGTCATTGTCAACTTTTAATGGTTATGTTATATTATGTAAATTAATTATGTAAACCTTTTGGATACATAAGGGTATGTAAGTTATGTCAAGGTAAGTTAACTTGAGATATTGTTATAAGTTGTATTAAGTAATGTAATGAATGATGTTTTTCATAAATGAATCGGTAGTTAGATGAGATATGTATGATGGATCATGAGCACGAAATCGTAGATTAGGGAACCTAGATTTGGGGGCGTCACAGGTTGGTATCAGAGCTGTAGGTTATAAACCTTAGGTGGGGGAAAATCCTTAGGAATATAACCATAAACAGGATAGATAAAACTCATTTAGAGTTCTAAACGATGGATTGAGAAAATTCATCAATAGTTAGATATGTGAACACTTAGTGTTTATATATTGTGTTTAATGGTGAGGTATTAATTAAGTTATTTAAAACTGATTAAAGGATATCAGTAGATGATGAAAATTAAAGAATAGAAGGAGATAAAACTCATGAAGAGTTTTCTTGGAGAATTAGTAGTGTTATGAAATATATTTTCATTCCCTACAATGAATTTATGTTTTATTGAGTGATATTAATGAAAATTGTTTGTTGTGATATGGTTGTAGGATGTCAGAGATTGGTGAACATATTAGAGCAATCGAAGAGGAACCATATGACATACATGTGGTGTTTGAAACACTCCGAATAGTTGACCCCACTTCTGTGGTATCCCTAGATGAGGAGGAGACGGAGTCAGAGACGGAGTCAGAAATGGAGTCCGAACGGGGATCCGCAGCAAGAAGTTTCTTTCAAATATGGACGCGTATGGATAATTTAGCGATTCAAAACTCTTAGAATGAGAATAAAATCAGGGAGTTGGAGGCAAAAATTCGAGACCTTCAGATTGGTAAAGAAGTGATACAATCCTGCTGGGAGGATGAAGTTAGGAATCGATTAAGGATGGAAGATCAAGTGGAAGCCCTAAAAGAGGAATTAAGGGAAGACAGGTGAAGGAAGTGAACAAAAGAAAGATTAAGTATGTGAAGTAGAACCTTTCTAAGTAAGATAATATTTTAGTAATATAGTATCGTAGACAATGAGTAGGTATATGTAAATATATATATATATATATATATATATATATATATATATATATGAATGTAATTCTCATTTTTGGAATGAATATCAAGACAACTTTTGTATAAAGTTGTAGTAATAAATCCCGACTTTTGTGGCCAAGGGATTGTAAATGTTTGTAGCAGTATGAGCTATGTAGTGAAAAGTACTATGTACTATTTGCATGAATATGAAAATAAATGCAATTATATGATTGTATGTGTGATTAAGTAAATAAATTTTGAGAATTAAAATATTAAGATGTTTATCTGATGAATTTGATAATTCAGCAAGCTGAATTAGTTAATCCAGCAAGCTGAAATTGGTTTAAGTTTAAAATCTTGTATTAAATTCTTATTATACTACTAATAAGATGTAGCATAAAGATAAAGTATTAATGTAAGTCTTTATTCATCAGATAATGCCGCCAAGACACCAAAACCGTAACCAAAGCGAGGAACGGTCTGTGAATAATGAAGGAGATCAAGTCGATCCAATACAGAACTTTGTAGACATGCTAGCTCAAGTTATGCAAACTAGAGCCCCAGCAGCAAGAAATCGACCAGCTAATCGATTGGCTAACTTTAAAGACTTTAAGGCTGTAGGACCGCCAAAATTCAATGGAACCACTGACCCTATACAAGCCCAAACATGGGTAAAGGAGATGGAGAAAGCTTTTGTCATTGCTAGAGTAGCGGAGGAGCAAAAGATAGATTTTGCTACCTATTTGATGAAGGGTGAGGCGAATTACTGGTGGGAGACAAACAAGGCTAGAGTTGGAATAGCAGTAGTAACCTGGACAATGTTTAAGGAATTATTTTCGAGAACTATTTCTCAGAAAGTATGCAAGCAAGAATGGAGGTAAACTTCTTAGAGTTGAAGTAGGAGAGTATGTGGGTTGCAGAATACGCCGCCAAATTTAACGAACTAGAGAGATTCGCTCCGCATCAGGTGAACACTGAGGTACGAAATGCGCGAAGGTTTGAGAATGGACTGAAGCCAGGGATATATAACAAGGTAGTTGTGTTGCAGACTAAGACATTTTTGGCCCTGTTAGAAAAAGAAATCATCGCCGAAGGAGGAAGTGAAGCTGTGTCAAGGTATCATCAAGAAAAGAAGAAAAAGATGAATGAATGAGGTAGTAATGGAGGAAGTAACAGCAATAAGCGCAAGTGGAAGGACAATACCCAATCTAGAGATAAGTCAGGAGATAGTAGGAAGAAAGGGGAGCCGTGTGTGAACTGTGATAAAAATCATCCGGGAGTGTGTTTGATGGGAAAAGGAGTGTGTTTCAACTGTAGACAAGAGGGATACATCTCTCCAAATTGTCCAAGTCCAAAGAAGATACAAGGTTATTTCTTGTGTAGATCGTTAGAACATCAAATTTGTAACTGTTCAAAGAAGAATGCAGAGAGGGGAAGCAACAATAGAGGCACCAGCAGTGGAACACTGGCGATCAAAGGACCTGCTCAGCCGGGAAGACCGACAGTGCGCACATTTAACATGACGGTTCAAGACGCAGTGGCCGCAAAAGAAGTGGTGACAGGTAAAGATTTTCGTTAATAATATAACCTTATGCGATTTAGTTGATAGATATCAATGCGAGGAACTATTCCATTACGGGTCCAAGTCACATGTTGATATATGAGTTACAGATTGGTATTATGTAGATAGAAATAAAGAAATTGATGATACAACTTTAAAAAGTTAGTAGAACACAAGTATGCCTATGTGATCTTTGGTAACCCTTAGAGGTTCCATAGTAGAGTGAGAGAAAGCACAAGTTGCTTAACATATTGAAGGAATGCCATTATGAATATAACGTTGATACCTAATTATAACAGGTAAATATGAGCTATGCCAAGTCAAATGAGACTTGAAATAAGCTAAGATTTTTCGCCCTAAATTGGGATAGGAAAGAATAAATGAAGTAATAAATACTAGGAGCGTAATTCAATAAAATTGATTGATTAATAAATGAGTGTATAAGGATAGACTTAAATTAAGATTATGAGAATGGTGATTCCGGGGACGGAATCCTTATATGGAGGGGAGAATGTAAAGACCGAGAATTTCACATGATTATATGTGTAATTTTTACGAATAATTTATTTATTTATTTATTTTAAGAAAGTACTTGAACAATATAAGGTATATAGGAATTAAGCTTGAAAGTTAATTTATTAATTAAGAAGTATACTTACTCATTTTCAAGGAAGAATAATATAAGTTCAGTTAGAAATTAACATAACTTGAATGTTAGTCTTGATTATTAAATTGAAAAGATTTACAATCTTTAAGTAATTAATTATTGATATGAGTATGTAAGTGTTTATAACTTATTAAGTCAATTTGGGCTATTAAGTTAATAAACCAGGGGAATATGTTATGACATATGTGAATTATGTATGTGATTGAATAAATATGTATTATATAATGTGTATACATTTATTTTGTAAAGAGATTAAAAATAAAGTTGGGTAACCTAATACATACATTAGGTATGGTAAGTAAATAACCTAATGGGTTATAATATAAGAGAATAGTAGTATTTAAAAATATAAACTAATCTTAGAAGATTTATTTTATACATCTCAATTAATTAATTTTATAACATAAGTAAGGCAAGTCTAATTGGGTTATGAAAGTAAAGTGGTATTCTTGATTTATGGGTATGTGTTATAGTCCAAGTAGTAAGTGTTACTAGTGGGCTAGCCCAATTGAATGAATAAATCAAGCCCACTAATTTTATTGGGAGATATAATTTAATGGCCTTAGTTAAATGAATTAACTTAGCCCAACTTGTGGAATTATAATAGTAGCCCAAGTAATATAAAAATAAACTTGACTACTAATAGCCCAAACTAATTAATTGCAAGCCCAAACATAAATAAAAAAGGCCCAACCTTTGGTCCATGGAAGAAAGAACAATTAATCATTATAGTATGTATATAACACAATAAAAAAATAAATCTATAATGGGTAATAGTGATATGGTCGGCCACATGAGGGCAAAAGGGGGAGAAAAATTCAAATTTTAACAAAGCTTGGACAATATCTTGTATATAATCTTTGAGCCCAACACCCATGACAAGTGTCATCCTCTTAGTATGCCCAACACATATGTTTAGTGACTAAGTTTGCAAGTAATGATTAAGTTATAAGTGAGTGAGATGCATGCTTACAATTTCAATTATACACATTCCCATTAACTACACTTCATTTGCACACTTACACTTCAAGCCACTTTAGCTAGAGAAAGAAAGGAAACATATAGAGAAAAGGGGGTGAGATTTTTGGCCAAGAGGAAGAAGAAGAGAGGATCTTGTGCTTCATGCATGCCAATTTTGTAAGCTACTTTGGCAAGATAAGGAAGATAGCAAGAAAAACTAGGTATTGTTTCTTTATATTTTTAAAGTTTAATTTTCTTATTTGGTGGGTTTTTGATGAAACAAAAGTTTTAAGTTTGATCTTTGATAAACTCTTCATCTATTGGTGTATAAAAATTTTATTTGATGATCAAAACATTTTTGAAGTTGGATATAAGATCAAAAGGGAAATTTGTACCAAATGAGTAGAGAAAGGCACATGCATGCATGCACTAGGTGATTGTATGATAGATTCTTGTGATGCATGTTGAATATGGTTAATATCATGATTAGAGTGTTAGATCTTGAGTTTAAAAAATGAGACTTGTGGATTTATATGAGTTCATATGGTGAGATTTGGAAAAAGGAGGTTAAATGGATTTTTGAAGGAATTTTTGTTTAACTAGTATGCTTTATCATGTGCATGTTGAGATCTACAAGTGATATTTGAGATTTTCTTTCTTGGTATTCTAGATGCATGAGTTAAGGGCTAAACCCCCTTGGAATCACTCAAATTTGTTTTAAAATGAGCAAGATATGGATTAAATCCCAAACTACCCAACTGTTAAAAATATGCTACTGATCAGTCACTTGTGGACTATTTTCGGTAACCAAAACTAACTTAAAATTGGTGTTTGATATATGGAAAACATAGTTTGGAAAAATACAAATCCAACGACACCAAATGGACCCAAATCCGAGATGTAGATCTCGAGATATGAGTGTTTCTGTAAAGGATCTGAAATTTGGAAAACGACTAAACTGTTGCGAATTTTCCCTGCTGATCTGTCACATTGGTACTAAATTCTGGGACCTAAACAAAATAGAATCTGATGTTTGATGAATTGAAATTGAAGTTCGAGAAGATACAAATCTAACGCCTCTGATAGAACTAAAATCCGAGTTGTAGACTTCGTTCTATGGGCGTTTCCGTGAAGGACCCCAAATCTGGAAATGTTGGGCGAAAATTTGAGTATCATTATGGAACGAAATGAAAGCAAGATATTGTAATAAATAACTTTATGGCCACTAATGGGCTATTAAGTTAAATACATATAAAATGAAATATAGTTAATGATTTAATTATTATTTAAATAATGTTAAGTAATAATTAAAATGGGTTAGTGTTAGTAAGATAACTACTTATTATTTAACTAAGCTTGAATAATGAATTGAGTTAATCAATTAATTAATTATTATTTAACTAATATTAAATAATGATTAAAGTATAATTAAGTAAGATTAAGTAATTATTTACTTACTTTGACATAAAAGTTTATAGAATTAATTATTTATTATTTGAATAATAAATAAAGATGAATGTTAATTAAATATCCTTTTAAAATAATAAAGAAGAATGAAGTAAATAAATCAAATATTATTTATTCAAAGATGAGGGAGTTATTAATTATTATTTAAAAACAAATAATAATTTAATTCTCTATTATTTAATTAACATTAAATAATGAGGAGTTATAATTGGTTATTTGTAAGTAATAACTAAAGGAAAATAGTTGATTACTATTTAACTAATATTAAATGGTAATCAAAGGAAGAGGGAGTTAACAATTGAACGAAATTAAATAACTCCTTAATTAAACAATTAAAATAAATTGTTTAAAGATCTAATAAGTGTTAATTCATAAATTGTATGATATAGTAGTGTTAAGTCTAAGGTAGTATGGTTGTACTCTTTAATGGTGATTATATGTTTAGATGTTAGATAAATTATTATGAGTAAGATATATGATGCTAATTAAGAGATCGATCTTATTAATGATAGGTCTTACAAAAGAAGTTAACTTAAATTCCGTAGCAGTAGTCCACGAATCAGGCAAGTTTCCTAACTCAACTTGAGTTACTATTTTTCAAGCATGGTAGTGAATAATTATTGATAGTTATTCACCACTATAATGATTGTTGTTATTCGCACGTAGTGCAATTAATTTTTGTTCTATTATTTGAACTGTTTATAAGTCATGTCTCAGCTAATTGTTTTGGCAAGACAAATATTTGTTAAAACATGAAATGTTCTATATCTTATGAACTGATTTATTATTGGAAGATCTATGCCATTGATTTCGGCTAGATCAATATTAATATTATATGTTGAGATCATAGTATTTCTTTGAAAGTAATCCAAACCATATTGTTGTGGTACGAACTCGTGATATAAGACTGAGATGAACAAACTATATTGTCGTAAAACGACCCTTGCGCGATTATTGAGTATTATACATAATATAGGGTACAAAGGAGTTGGCCACTCCAGGTACTTGCAGAAGAGTATAGTTTAGTTTTTATAACTAATTTATATTCTTGAGGTAATTTAGTTTTAATAACTAATAATTCCTCGAGTAGTTCATGATCCTTTTGAGATCACTCAGCATGAAATCTGGGGAATATCCCACTTTATTGAATATTATTGCAGTATTGTTAATTCTTCATATTCACTTAAATATTATTGAATCTTTGAAAGAATTTTTCTTTTTCATCATTGTTATGCTATTCGGTATGGAATTCGATGAAAGTTTTATTATTGAGATTAAATTATTATTCAGCTACTTCAAAATCCTTTGATTATTGTTGAAGTTCTATAGAAGCTAGACTCTTTTATTCTTGATATATATCCTATATGGTATACTTTAACTTGCTCACCCTTGCTTAAATAAAATATTTAAGCTAATGTCGAGGTAGCAGAAGGTTCTAACAGGGACAAAGGCAAAGGCAAGGCTCAGGAGTAGTCATTGTTAACTTTTAATGGTTATGTAATATTATGTAAATTAATTATGTAAACCTTTTGGATACATAAGGGTATGTAAGTTATGTCAAGGTTAGTTAACCTAAGATATTATTATAAGTTGTATTAAGTAATGTAATGAATGATGTTTTTCATAAATGAATGGGTAGTTAGATGAGATATGTATGATGGATCGTGAGCACCAAACCCGAGGTTAGGGAACCCGAATTTGGGGGCGTCACAATAGGTATTGCTTTACCCCTGAGATAGCCTGCCGTACTCCTTCTAGCCAGTGGAGTGTCCATATGCGACATCATAGTAGACCTTTTTGTTGGAGATCGAGCACCCTTTTTCGATCTCGCCATATTTAGGGCTGAATTCCCCCTACAGCTTTAATACTCATGTAGTTCGCATGGATTATCTGCCCCTGGAGGGTTTGAGAGGGGTGACCACGTATCATCCGCTGGCAGTCATGGGCCAGTTTGATTAGTTTCAGAGCATTCACCACTTTGAGGGGCTATGGATCAGCGGATATCAGCTTCGTCTTTGTCATCAGCTGACCTTATCAGGTCTTATGGGTGTTAACTCGTAGGGAGAGGGCTGATTTCTCTACTAGCCATCCAGATCGTTCTCCAGAGTATTTGGCATGGTTGGAGTCCAATATCGCATTGGCTGCAGCTGCCCAGTCAGCTCTAAGTATTAATTTTGATGAGGAGGAACCTATGGAGGATCTTGATTCTCCCACTGAGGATGATTTGTTTATCGGTTTGACAGCGACTTTAGTTAGTGACCCTCCTAGCATCCTTGTCGGGACAGATCCAACTATCGTTGATTCACTAGCTCAGATGACCTTTGAGAAGGATTAGACTAGGGTGCTGATGTTGACAGCCCTATCTGGCAGAGGTACAACTTTCTCTGCTAGAGACGAGGCTCAACCTACTCGAGCTGCAGCATTGAGAAGAGAGATGAGATCCGTTCTGTCAGAGATGCAGCCTTTGAGGAGATTCAGGAGGTTTCAGTTGCTCGGGATGCCGCTATTGCTGAGACGGACGAGGCCATAGTATGCAGATGGCAGTGGATGTTCTGGCTCGTATGGAGACTCAGGGTTAGGAGCTTGCAGCTTCTCCTCTATCTTTAGAGAGATGCCATATTGGTACTGTTATCCCGCTTATCCACGGGTTCAGAGTCCAGCTTTGATTTTCCTCAGCAGGGCTTGTTGACCAGGAGATTTGATAGAATTTGAGTTTTAGAAGATTCGGTGTCTTGGGACTGGTTTTTTTTAAGGTCAGGTCGCACCAAGAATGGTTGCCTACGTACTCCCGGGTTGAGGGAGATCAGGTCATTCGTAGTTTTTGTTTTTGTGTGAGAGGCTTGAGAAGGGTCTTTTTTGGGGTTTGAGTTTGGTTTGATAGGCTTTTTAAATTTTTGTGTTGGGATTCGATGGTTTTTGAATTTTTTGGTTTGGTTTAACGCACCAAGATGGTTGCCTACGTACTCCCGGGTTGAGGGAGATCAGGTCTTTCGTAGTTCATGTTTTTGGCTTGAAAGGCTCGATTTTTGATTTTTTTTTTCTTTTTAATTTTTTTGATTTTTTGATTTTTTTGGTCTTTTAATTTTGTATGCATGGAAAATAAAGGGCATAATGCTAAGAAAAGGATAACGTCCCAACATCCTCTGGAACTCGTAACTTTCCTCTGAATCTACGTCCTCCTAGCTAGCTGAGGTCTAATAGTCCAATCGTCCGTGGTTATGTTACCTTCGAGGCTCGTGATAGAGGTTTCCTCTTGGTCATTAATATCTTTAATCACTGCCATAAATTGATCGCCTCCTGAATCAGCATATCCCTTAAGGAGGCTTAAACTGGACTCGTCGCAAAAAGGGATGAACTCTAGATTCCTCGATGGGTTGGCTTCCCTGAAAACTTTACCATCTTTCCCTTTATCTGTTCCTTCACCTTTCTCATGGGCTTGAGAGGATTTGAGTATGAAATCCCTCTCGCACTGTTGTTATATCTCTCGCAAGGAACTTTCATTTTGGGCTTTTTCTATACGGGGAAGGATTAGTATCTCCTCCTCATCATCTAAGAGGATAAGGTCAGGAATGTGGTTGCTAACTTCTGGCAACAAGATGTTTGATGGTGGCGGATGAATTTCCTTAGAGAACTCTCCTGTTTCCTCTGTCACTCTAAGCATTAAGATTTGTCCACCTAGTGTTCTGTCAGGATTGATTCTTACATTCGTCACCTCCTCTAAACTACATGCCTCGAGTGGACCTCTTAAGATCTTTATTTTCATTTTGCCTTTTTTGGTCATGGGGACTTCTATCTGTAGTTTTCTATTTTCAATGAGATCCTGTATTTTGTGCTTTAGAGACCAACATTCCTCAGTTGCATGTCTAGGTGAGTTAGAATGATAGTGACATATTTTTGTGGCATCATAACTTTTTGTCTCGGGCTTGGTAGGAGGAAGCAACTCATTAATCTTTCTTTGTGCAACCATTAATGCCAACATATTTTCCAATGAGTCCCCCAAAGGTGTGAATACCCTTCTCCGCCGACTCTCCCCGACTCTCGGTGCCGTAGGATTTTGAGGGTTTGCTCTTGTTTGGAATGTCTCTTGATATGTCCTCTTTGGGAATTCGCATTCCATCGGACTATTTTTCCTTTGTCGAGAACTTTTGGTAATTTTATCATTCCACCTTTCTCGTCCATTTCAACCTGCTTTGCTCTTCTTCATTCAGCTGGCTGATCTTGGAGGGAGATCTGCTTATATTCTGAATATCCTCCTCTTTCTCTTGGCTTTCTAATAGTTGAGTGAAATGCTGCCTTGTCTCTTGATGTTGGCGCACTACCAGATTAGCCAGCAGAGTTACTTAATGTTGGATCGCATCCAATTTTGGCATTATTGTCATACCCTCCTCTGAATTTTCTAACTCTAGGACATTTGTTCTATTCCTTCGGGGGGTAATCCTCTATCTTGCGTATATATTTATAATTTGGATACATTTCATAGCTTCCTGACCCGATCATGTTTACTCCCTCTGTATCATGCGACATTAGAAGGTTGGTGTTGACATTTGGATGGTCTGGTTGCTAGACCACAATATCGCTATTTTTGATCAGGTTTTGGATTTTATGCTTTAAGGACCAAAAATCTTGTGTATCGTGTGTTGGAGATCTTGAATGGTAAGAACATTTCTGGCTAGGATTATATCTTTGGCTTTTTGGATCTAGAGGTGGAGCCAGTTCGATAATTTTCTTGTGATCTATTAGCATCACCAACATGTTTTCAAGGGAATCGCCTAGTGGAGTGAACACCCGATTTTTCGTTCTCTCAAATTTTCTCTTTCTGTCCTAGTAATTATTGATTGCAGTTTGTTGTGATGAGAGATTACTTTCCTTCTTCCAAATGGGGGGACTATGGTTGGGTCTCCTAGATTGCCCCTGTACAATGAGGGATACATCTTCATCGCCTTCCTTGGGTACCTTTATGGGATCATTCGTATAGTTGCCAGACTGTATATGATCGGCGACTACTTTCAAGGCTGTGAGATCTTTGATCTTGCCTGCTTTCAGGCCCATCTCTGTCATTTCACCATGTTTGATCATCTCTGAGAATGGATTTCCTATTCCGGCCAGAATCCTCTCATAGTAAGGTGCCTCTTGGATGTCTATGGAAGTCATCACCATTTCAGCTTCGGTCATAGGCGGGCTGACTTGTGCTGCCAGACGTCTCCATCTTTGGGCATATTCACTGAAAGACTCGGTACTCTGCTTTTTAACTTTGGACACTTGACACCGATCCAGAACCATCTGAGACTGGAAGCTGTATTGAGTTAGGAAGGCATGAGCTAGCTCTTCCCAACAGTGGATTTTTGCATTATCCAGTCGGGCATACCATGTCCTAGCCTCTCCAGTGAGACTCTTTTGGAAAAGCTACATTATAAGGTTTTCATCTTCAGCATAAGACCGTAGCTCGTCAATGTATACTTTCAAGTGCGTATAGGGATCGCCTGCCCCATTGTACTTTTCAAACTCTGGGACTTGGAATTTGTCAGGATATCTAGCCCATGGGAATATGCATAGATTTGAATATGTGACACTTCCAAGGTTTCCAGTCCTATTGATTTTTCAGATGGTTTCTTCCATTTGTTAGACTTTCCTTCGGATATCGCCAGTTTCCCGATCTTCTCTAAGATTTGTGATTTTAGGGGTTTTGTTGGTTCTTTCACTGTATCGCGGTTCAGGGATCTGCATTTCCCCCTTTTTATCAGCACTTTGATTACCACCCTGTGAGGAGGTATCTGTTTGATTGAGTGTTGGCTGGCCCTGAGTGTTTTTGCTTTTTTCTCTTAGGAGGATAGCCAACTCTGCTATTTGATTCTTAAGTCCTTCGAGCTCTTTTAGAGATACGGAATCCGACTTGTATTGGCTACTTTCAGCCATATCGGTTGGATAGGCTTTGTGCCTTTTTAGATTAAGATCTATTAGTGAGACCACTTTTTCACCTACAACAAAACGTAGGCGTGTCAATTTCCTAATGTAGGTAAGGATAGGATGCATGATGTGTTTTTTAGATCTTATCCTTCAAAACCAAGGTTAGCTATTTTTGATGACAGGATGACATGGTATTTATTTGACAAGGAAAGTAAATCTTTCATTATGATATTTACATTGTGCTCCTCGCTAATTAGAGACTTAACATGGAATTGAAAAAGGAAGGCATGAAGAAGCTTCCCTTCAGATTTTGTTAATCATAGGCCGACCTATCCTAGGTTACTCTCGCTGCTTTTGTTTCTGCATGAAGGCTCCTAAATCATCGCAATCTACTAGAGGGGAAATTATTCCGATCGTTCAACTAGAGCGAATCAGGGTGGAGCATTTTTATGAGCCCCAGAGACTTAGTCGTCCCAGAGACATTACTTATCACCGACCGGGTTTTCCTCCGTGTGAGAGGGACAGAAAACATACATTCATATACATCGTGCCTTATCATAGTGCATATGATGACATGGGTGCGAAGCACTAATTATAGGTGCGAAGCACTAAAAAGCAGGAAAGCATTCATTCACATTCATTCAATGTAAAGATGCAGCATTCACTCATTCATTGACTGTGGAGATGTAGAATTTCACGCATTCAATAGTTTTGAAAGGAAAATTTTTGAAAAATATTTGAAAGCAGCCTAAGCCCTCTGTTGTTCCTAGCAGAGTCACCACCTATCGACGTTGGTTTAAAAAATTTGCGGGTCAGGTCACAACCGGATCTTTTAATTTCTTTTCCTAATTTCTCTCTACCCTCACTCTTTTTATTTAGGAAAAAGGTTTTGAAAGGTTTTTTAGGAGAAAGGCCAACATGTATCATGTCGACAATTTGAACGTTTTATAGAGTAGCCAGTTGGTAGATTTGAAATGGTTGTACCAACTCAATCGAGTTTTGTTTGAAAGAGGCCCAATTGCTGGACACGGTCGAAACTTGATCTTTGAAAATAAAGTTTTGAGCTCGGGGGCTTGGTTAAGTGTGGGGAAGATGTTAGGCACCCCACGACTCCTGTGTAAACACGGTACCTCATCTTTTCATTATTTCCCTTTAAAAACTAGAATGCGTGAGTGAATGCTGTTTGAAAATTGGGCCTATTGATTTGATTGATTGAAAGTAGTGCTTTGCTTCGTTGAACCTCTATACGAAGGGTTTGATTTGATTTGAAAATCAGTCTTTGATTTGATTTGCAAAAGCATTTAATTTGATTTTTTCTTTTGAAAAGCTTTTCTTTTGATTGAATTGAAAATGATGTTTTGAAAGCTGGTTTATCAAACCCTTACGCTGCCATAGGAATTGAAGCCTGTTGATACTTCCAATTTTATCTTTACAGCATTAAGGCTGCATGTGAATACTGATTTGTCGGGCTGCGAAGCATCTTCGACCACATAATATACAAGTGTCGGTCTCCTCATGGGTATGAAAATCATCGGAGGGACACTGACACGACAATCAATATTTTTTCATTATATTGAGACCTTAAACCCGGATAACCGTTTTAAGGTCTGTTTACATGTACATTTTTCTGCAGAAAAACTAACAGGGTACATTTGTAAATCGGAGTTTGTCCATCGTGGGAATCAGATTCCGATCGTTTTGATTGTGAATCCCACGATTCCTAGGCTCACATATGAATAGCCAAAACCTACACAATTCAAATTTGTACAGAAAGATATATATATCCCAAAATTGCCAGAACCGAGGATTCATTCAGCAAATCCCGATTCGTATGGCCGAAGCATCTCGTTCCCACTAGATAGCGATCTAAGGGACGCGAGGTTGCTTTTGAAGCTGAAACTAGAAAAAAAGCTAGATCTAAGGAAATCTCAGCCATTTTAGCTTCCCGGTTCAGTCTGGAGGTTTTAAAAAGTTTGAAAACTAGAATTGGTGAGATTTAAATAAATCTAGTCCGCCTGCAGATATGTCAATGCCAATTCATATAAAATGAATATTTAAAGCAGCAGTTGAATAGAAAGCGAGTAAAGCAATATATATATATATATATATATATATATATATACACGCACACAAATATATATAAAAGCTGTAAAGGGCGATGGGTTTTCACGCCGGTGCCCGGTCTAGAATTGAAATATATATATATATATATATATATATTGACAAAAATGTAGTCAACCAATACTAGGAAGAGAACCCAGTTATGGTGAGAATCGCTCATATATGCGTAAATATATATAAAAGCGGTAAACTACCTCAGATTTGACATCCGGGCTTGACAAAATTGAAATGTTATTATATATACAGTTAAATATATACAAGAAGGGCCAAACCCGGACTGGGAAGATAACCCAGTCCGGCGAAGATGTCAGAACGTGTGTGCTAGTGCATTGAAGCTACTGGAGATGACTGATCGTCAATCCGAGTTGTAGAAATGCCAGAAAATTAGTTTATGTACAAAAATGTACCAAATTTTGACGAAAATGGTCACGAAACTATGTTCCGGGCATTGTTAGAAAACGAAACTTAACGTGTAAGTGTATAAAAGTACGAAGAAGTAATATTCACTTTCTGATCATGAAAATACTTACAATTGACTGCTACATGGGCTTTTTACCAAATCGTAGGCTCTCTATGTCCAAATTTGCCTGTTATTTTCTGATATGTGGAAGTATATTGGTATATCTACCTATTTAGAGTTTGGAAGATGTGTAAAAGTCGAAAAATCGAATTTGCAGCTTCTCTGCGTTTTGGAATTATAAAATATGTGGGGGGTGCACGTTTATTTATAGGCCAGGGAGCCTCCAATCTACCTGCTTCTGTTGTAGGTAGTAGTGCGGCTCCCCAAGGTGGGCCCACATAACTGGCTTTGTCGTCTCGAAGTGCATGCATGCCGAACAATACGATGTCAGGTTTGAAACTTCTTAACTTTTGATCGGAGAATTCGTTTGAGGCGTGCTATATCTTTTTAGAAAGCCCTCGCCCAGAGTGTTGCAATGACATAGGATTTAACCATTTTTAAGCCCAAAAAGATGGTTTCATGGCTGGGTCTTTAGTTCCCCGCAGTTTGCCCGTCGAGCCGTCCTACGCTGTTTGCACTCGGGATCATCGTTGTGGTTCATTCTGACTTTGGCGGCATTAATTCGACTTTAGTTTGATCGAATCGGCTCAAAGTTGGTAAAATGACCATTTTGCCCCTCCCGGTTTGGCCTCTAGTTGACTTCCGGGAGCTGTTTCCAAGACTTGGATCCCATTCGAGTCTGTTTATCCCCAGTGTTGCCTATGTGGCTGACGTGGTCATTCTATATTTTCTTCTGGAGTTGTTTTGATGCTTCAGGTTTATGTCTGAAGTTAACTTGATTTCCCAAGCTGGTACCGAGGCTGACCTGTACCTCCCGGGTTGCTGCCGGGACTGACCTTGACTTTTCGGGTTGCTTTCGGGGCTGAATTGGTTGACCGATATTGAGACCAGATTTGAGTTACTTGACTGATATTGGTGGTCAGATTTAAGTTGACTAATATTGGGGATCGAATTTGAGTTAACCGATATTTGGGATCAGATTTAAGTTGACCGATATTGGGGATCGGATTTCAGTTGAAGGACCGGTATTGGCGAACGAATTTGACTTGAAGAGACGGCCTTGCCCTCCTGCAGTGTTAGTAACAAGGACAAGAAATTTTTGAGTGTCTACATTATACATAACGAATACGAGTATATTACTAGTTATTATACGAGTACTTTATGAATTTAATACGACGTAAAATTCGAATATTATACGAAGTATATACGAAGAGAATACGAGAATTATACGAAAAGAATGCGATAAGTCTTGGTGAACTTTTACTAATTGGACTTGGACTTTGTCAAGCCCAATTGGTGAATGATTAAGGCCCAATGATTATTTAAATCAAGCCCAAGAGTAAGCCCAATGTGAATCAATTCTAAGCCCAAACTAATAACCGAACTCGTGGATTGAACCTATGGGTCATCGGGTGGGTAAAAACCCATGGGGCCCATGGGGGCACATGGTAACAGATGGGGGGCGCATGGGAAAATATGGTAGCACATATGGTGCACATTGGGGTTGAGGAGGTTTGCTTGATGACCAAACTACCCTTGGTCTTGGAAATCTATATAAGAGAAGCTTAGCTAGTTCATTTGTGGTTTTTGCAGCTCACCAACTAGTATATTGAGAGGGAGAGAGAAGAGCTTTTTGCAAGCAAATCAAAGGAGAAAGAAAGCTATCTTCGACTTTTGTCAAGAACATAAAGTCAAGAACACAAGAACACCAAGAGGTATAAAAATTCAATCTTTGAAATTTCATCTTCCTTCAATATGTAATTGATAGATAAGTGATAATTAGTGGAGCATGAATTGTACGAAATGATAAGGAGGATAATAGTGGACTTTAAACCATTAATAACTAAGAACAAGTAAAACAACAATTGAATGGTTAAGTATTAATGATGAAGAAAACCATTAAAACCTTGAAAAGTTTGTTAATGAACAATTAAAACCATTTAAAACTTAGATGTTTATAATGGTTAGAATCATATATGAATAACCAATGGATTGATTCCATTTGGTTTGGAGTTAAAATCTCGAGTAACGAAGTTATGGCAAAATTTATGCGATTAGACGTTAAACGTCAAAATCGTAAATTTTCCCATAATGATAGTCATAAGTCGCCATTTAACTCAAAAACCTTAGTTTTTGATGGCGTATCATAGAATTAGGTAATTAAGAATTGCGAAAGTAATAATGGTCGAATTCGGACTTAAAACGAAGAAATGAGCGTCGAAGGTTCATGAATGTTTAACGAACGCATAAAAAGGAATCAAACGGTGAATTTATCGCTAACGGATTCTGAACCTATTTTTGTTTGGATATATTTGAAGAATATGAGATATGTGAACTAATGGTTTTGGAATGAGCCAATTCCGAGTTATAACGATTGAGTTATGAGCTCGGGAATTTTATAAGCTGAAAAAAAATTCAAGAGTTCAGGGTCGGCGCCGCAACGCCGCCCAGGCTTTGTTTTCTAGTGCCGCAGCATCGGGATGGGGCTGAGCTGACCGCAAGACAGCGTAGCAGCGCTGCCTTTATAACTAAGGCTGGCGCCGCAGCGCCGTTAACAAAAAAATTTCCGACACGGATGTTTGTTAACCAAACTTTTTACATAGTAATTGTGGGGCAAGTAAATGGTTAATGTTCATGAAGAAAGAACCATTAAACAACATGTTTAAGGATGGGTTTAAGAATTAAACGTTGAATAAATGTATTTAAATTTAAAACTCAAAATCCAAAAACGTAAACCGTGAATCGTAGTCGAGTTTAATGCATGCCTTAGAGTTACATAATATGTAATAGAGGTGTGACGTACGAGAATGTTAAGAAATGAAGATAAAACTTATGTAATTTCTATACTGAGTTCGATAATGGTAATCCGGTGGAAATGTGTTCGACTTAGCAAATCGATTAGGGTTTCGTCCATCGTTGTGCCTTACAACGATTGACCAGAGTTGGTTTGTGACATGTGAATGTTAATAAGCCATAACAAATGTTAAATAACTTAAACAGATGTTATTAGTTTAACCATTCAGCTAAGTTATGCAAGAAAGAGAAGATACTTATACAGTGTGTATCGATTGTGGTAACCTAATTTGTATGCTATGTGGTTATATCATGTAGAACCTATAAAGACTTTAAGTAAAGTAAACTTTAAGGTTGAAGACACTTGAGGCAAGTTTTCTACACTCTTGTCTATACTTTAAGTGGATAAGTTGTCAATATGCATAATTTCTTATGCATAAACAATTATTGAATAGTCGATGCCATTTGTTTTGGCTAGACTGAGATTTAAAGTATTTTGGTTGATTTTTTCGCAAATCTTTCAAAATTTTCATAATGCTGCTATCCTATGCCAAATGCTTTGGTACGGATTCAAAGGTAAGCCTGAGTATGAATATACAATGGTTTTAACGTCGTTAACTCGACAGGCGCATCATGTTGCCAAAACTTAAACGTAAATAAGTTTAATAAATGAATGTTGATCAGCATAGAGTACTACAGGCTGATCACCTGGAAGTGCTCGTAAGCTATATCGTACTTGCGGTCATAGTGCCAGGTTGTTCTTTTCTTGAATGAGAACTAAAGAGAATGTTCATGGTCTTTGACCAACTCTGATTCATAAGTGACTATAAGTCCTTGGGAATGGTTTTAAAGAAATTAAAATGCTATTTTGATTATTCGTAGTACCTCATAACCATTGTACAATTATTAAAGAGTGAATCATATGATTCTTTATTTTGTGGTTGCAAAATATAATGTTATACTTGCTGAGCTAGTTATGCTCATTCTTGTTTAAAATTATATAATTTCAGCTAAGAGCGAATAGACCGAAAGATTCGGTAAGGACAATGGCAAGATAAAGATGGATAAATAGTCTATCCTTGTAATAACATAATATTTTTTTTGTATTAAATGATATTATGATACAGAACGAATGTAATGGTTATAAAGAACCTAGGAAGGGATTATTATAATGTAATAATTATTAAACTTATGCTTATCATTGAAGTTTTCAATTAAATGTATGAGTAGTTTGTTGCACCGTGTAGCACTATATCTGTGGGCTAAAAGTACCCGAATTTAGGGGCGTCAAAGGTTGGTATCAAAGCTGTAGGTTATAAAAGTTAAGGGCAGAAAACCTTAGGCTATAACCTTGAGAAGTGAAGTAGAAGTTATAAGTAAATAAACTCAAGTAGAGTTTTAAGAAGAAAGTAACCTTAAACATATTAAAATATGATATGTGTATTATATTTTGATATTGTGTACTAATCAAGATATTGTGTTTTATTGTAGATGTCAAGAAATACTGTCATGTATAGGGATATACATATAGTAGGAAAGGGATCTGTCAACATAATAGAGCTAGTACTAATGCCAGTACCTGAGGTACCTATTGTGAACATAGAGGAGACTGATCTAGAAGATGAGGATCCGTCTGAGCATTCTGATAACTTTGATTATACAACATTGTTTGATGGAATGTCTGAGGAGGAAGTAGAGATGGTATCGTTTAACTCGGTACTACCTATTGAGGAGGAATAGCTGACACTGGTAGAGTCAATGAAGGCATTGTTCATGTCAATGTTAGATAGGAATGTCCAGCTGAGTAAGGAGGTTCCTGATTTTAAGCAGAAGGTTCACGATGTCCAGGAAGACAATGAGGATATGGAGATCTTTTGGGAAGTGGAGCACGATAAGAAAGTGCTAGCGAAGGATAAGGAACAAGATCTAAAAGAAGAGGTCCAGGAACTTAAGGGAGAGCTTCTGAGCAAGAAGCAGAAGATAACCAGAATGTCCTACATTCATAGGAGTTCACATCAGCATCAGGTTGCTGAGTATCCGGTGGTGGAAGGGCAAACTCGGCATACTGTCAGTCGGGATGTGGTGGTTAGTCTTGTCGATGTGGATTACACTAATGACGTGAGGTAGATGTAGTCCAGTTAGTATTTAGAGTAATAATAGCAATGTAAATATTGTGTAGCTAAGTAATGACGTAAAACCCTCTTTTGTATAATCAAATGGTAGTCTTTTGTAAATCCCAATTTTTGGAAAGCAATTGCGGGATAGTTTTATAAATGGCTAAGGCTATGTAATGATGAAAGTTATGGTGTTATACTATAAGAAGAAAGCATATTAATATAAGAAGTTTATTGAAATGCTTGGCAATGTGTTTGAGTTATTATTAACTGTGAATAATAAACAACTGAAAGAAATAAATAATGATGAAATAGTTATTACGTTAATAGAAAATGCCGCCAAGAAGACGACAGAGAAATCAAGAAGCAGAGCCTCGTAATATGGAGGAATAAGGGGTTCAGAATAACCCAATGTAAGAATTCGTAAACCTTATAACTGCTGCCTTTAATAGGACCGGAGGGGTGTAAGAGTTAATCCTAGGGTAGTAGGGGTTACTACTTTTAAGGATTTTAAGAGCATAGGTTCGCCTGAGTTCAAAGGAACTACAGATCCTATCACTGCCCAAACTTGGGTAAAAGAGATAGAAAAGGCATTTATGATAGCAAATGTCAGAGAAGACCAAAAGACTCCTTTTGCTACGTACATGATGAAGGGAGAGGCCAACTTCTGGTGGGAGGCAAACCAGAGTTGGGATGGAGTAGAAAATGCTACGTGGGAACAGTTCAAGAAGATTTTCTTCAAAAACTATTTCCCTACGAGCATGCAGAGTAGGATGGAAGTTAAATTCGTAGAGCTGAAGTAGGGGGCTATGACGGTTCCCCAATATGCTGCTAAGTTCAATGAACTGGCAAGATTTGTTCCACATCAGGTGGACACGGAGGTGAGGAAGGCCAGAAGATTTGAGCAAGGTTTGAAACCTTGGCTCTATAGTAGGGTCTCAGTGTTCCAAAGTGAGATCTTTGGAACAGTGTTGGAGAAGGCGATAATTGCTGAGGGTGGTAGTGAGGCTTTGAGCCTGTACTACAAGGAGAAGAAAAATAAGAATAAGTTTGATAGAGGAGTCAAGACAGAGGGAGATAACGGTAGCGGGAGTGCACCGAAGCGAAAGGGTTTCAACTCAGGGAATACCGCGGTGAAGCAGGGTGATCCTAAAAGAATGATTGAGGCGTACAGGACGTGCGGGAAAGCTCATCTTGGAGTCTGTCTCAAGGGTAAAGTTGTGTGCTACAACTGTGGGCAGGAAGGGCACATCTCGCTTAATTGTCCCAACCTTAAGAAGAATAATGGATGCTTTATGTGTCGGTCAACTGGCCACATAGCAAAGAACTGTCCGAGGAAGGGGTCGGATAGTGGGAAGGGAGCTAGTGGTGGTAAGCTAGATATTAGTGGTTCTGCCTGATCGAGTAGACCGATGGCCCGTATATTTAATATGACTATCCAGGATGCTGTTGCATCAAGTGATGTAATAGCAGTTATTATCCCAATCAATGATAAAAATGCATATATATTATTTGATTCGGGTGCTACTTGTTTTTTTATAGCATGCAATTTTGCTAAACGGTTAGAGTTATTCCTGGAAAAGCTTGTAATACCTTTGAATATTAAGGTAGCAAACGAAGAAGTAATTCTTGTCGATCATATTCATAGGAGTTGTTGTGTAGATATAAGAGGTAACAATTTGTCGGTAGATCTTATACCGATAAAGTTGGGAGAATTCGACGTAATTCTTTGGATGGATTGGTTATTTAACCATGGGGCGATTATAGATTGCCAAAAGAAAAGTGTTAACCTTCAGATTTATAAGAAACCCAAGGTAGTGTTCTACTGTAGTAAATCACTAGGATGCTATTGTTGTCTAACCATGACACAAGCTTGAAAGTTTTTAAGGAAAGGATGTGTAGGATACCTGTGCCATGTTGTTGATACACAACGAGTGGGAGTAACATTGGAATAGATACCTATAGTAAATGAATTTGCAGACATATTTCCAAATGAATTTCTAGGTCTTCCACCCGATAGGGAGGTCGAATTTGTTATAGATGTTGTGCTAGGGACAACACCAGTTTCAAAGGCACCATATCGTATGCTGCCGGTAGAATTGAAGGAGTTAATGATTTAGTTGCAGGAACTGTTGGATAAGAAGTATATTCAACCGAGTGTCTCTCCATGGGGAGCGCTAATATGTTTGTAAAGAAAAATGACGGATCGTTGAGGCTTTGTATAGACTATCGAAAGTTAAACAAACTAATGATAAAAAATAAATACCGATTGCCTAGGATCGATGATCTCTTTAATCAGTTGAAAGGAGAGAAATACTTTTCTAAGATAGATTTACGAACAGGGTATCACCAGCTAAAGGTTAAAGAAGAAGATGTACCTAAGATGGCGTTCAGGACACGTTATGGTCATTATGAGTTGCTGGTAATGTCGTTTGGGTTAACTAATGCGCCAGCCGCATTCATGGATATTATGAATATGGTGTTCAAACAGTATTTGTACAAGTTCGTCGTGGTGTTCATTGATGATATTCTAGTATATTCAAAGACGCAAGAAGATCTCGCTGAACATTTAAGATTAGTGTTGGAAGCACTACGGAAGGAAAAGTTGTATGCGAAATTCACTAAGTGTGAATTTTTGTTGGAGAGAGTGCAGTTTTTGGGGCACATTATAGACAAAGAAGGGATTTCAGTGGATCCAGCGAAGGTGGAACCAGTTATTAATTGGGAGCAACCGAGAACACCGACTGAGGTGCTGAGTTTCCTAGGGTTAGTGGGATACTATCAGAGGTTGTGAGAACCCGAATTTTCAGAAATTATTAAATAAGGATTTAATGAATAAAATTCTTAAGGCATGTATTGGGTTCAAATATATATATGTGTGTTATGAGGTAGGAAGTATTGTGTTACATAGGGTAATATGAACTATGTAATATGTGATTTTGTGATTAATAAATATACTATTAATATATATTTGTTATTTAGCGTAGAGACGATTCAGTGGAGATAAAGGAAGTGGATAAATTCCTATCGATATTAAATAATTTATAGAATTATTTTATCATATTAAGTTGGTGACATTAAATATCCTTAATGTATAATCACCATATTCTTGTGTATGTGTATTAATAACTAGTATGTTTATAATATAGGTTATTAATAGCACTTAAGCTATCCGTGAATATGTTTGGATAATGAAGCATGAGTTAGTTAAGGAATTAACTAATAAGAATAAATATTGGTTAATTCATAGTTGAGAGTTATATTATGGAGTAATATAATGTTAATATTGAACCTTAATGATATGGTGCAGTGTTTAATTTACTTAAGTAAATGAGTGAATTAATAAGTGTGTTGAATATGTAATTATAGTTGATACTTTTATAGATATTACTTAGAATAGTAATATGTGAGAAAGTCTAATGTACGAATAACATTAAATATGTATATATACATTATTAAAAGGAGATGGAAATCATTATATCTTTAAATGAATATTTAATATTTGAAGAAATTGTGTTGGGAACAATTTACAGAAAAGAAAGAGAAATGATTTTTCTAATAAAGGATATTAAAATATTTTCTAATGTTGAATTATTTTAATAAAAGGAGGAAATGCTATTTTTGAATAAGAATATTACCTTATATGTTTTTGTATGAGGTAATAGGTATGACCAATTAATATGATAAATATATTAAAACATATTTGCTATATATAAATAAATTGATGGAAATAATTTATTATAATAGAAAATAAACTTACTATCTATTTTCTATATATAATATATGTATATGTGTCGTACATATAGTTATTTGATATTATATTAAGAATAATATCATGAGACAATACGTAAATTATTTTCTAATAATGAATGTCTTTATTCGGAGAAAACATAATATTTATGTTATGGCAAAATACATAATTTCTAATGTATTTTTCAAGGGAGTTTAATTTATAAAAGGAAACTAAGTTATTTTAATAATTTGAGTTGCACTAGTACCGTAAGTGTTATAAATAATATTTGAATATTCTATTCGTAATATATTTATATGTGGACCTTAGACTTAATAGTTCTAATTATATTAAACATGTTATAAGTAGTAAGTGATGGGAATAATAATAAGCTTGAGATTAAGCTTGTGAGAAATGCCTTGTGTGGCACGATAATAGATTCGGTAATGAATTGATTAATTCGAGGATGGAAGAAGTATTAATTAAACAATTAATCTATGATTAATTGTCATTATAATAATATGTTGATTTATTATTGTGGCTAGTAATAGTATAGTAATAAGAAAATTGATTATAAATATAATCGGAATTGTATTGATGAGGATTGAGATATATTGTCTTATAATATTAATTAGTATTATGAGCAATATACTATTATCAAGTAATTATTTGATAAAATGTTGATTAATGAGTAAAGGATTTATAAATATAATAAGATTTATATTTATTTAACGTGATAATAAATCATATAAAGTGTTAATCAATTAGTGTGGAAATTATAATTCCATTGATTAATGAGAAATGGATTAATTAATATTATTATTAATTAATTGATGAGATACGTAAATTATTTACTTCTATATGCAAGCATGCGAATAAAATGTATAGCGTATAGTAACTAACTATATATTATATGAAGTGTGAAGTGTAGTGCAACTATATTATATAGTGTGGTGTAACAATTATGTGACTATACTGTATATAGGAACCATGTATTAAAATTAATTGCATTATGTGAATTACATAATGTTACTGCTTATGTAACATGATGTGTGTGGGTAGACTTTAAGGAATACCCTATTAGCATATAGTAATTATTAATTGATAATGATTTCTATAGGATATTATAACTGTAATAATAACCGTTATAATAATGGGTAATACCCGATAGAATTATATCCGGTAGGATGAAATGTATATGGATTATATATTTACAAGTTAGAACTTACTACATGATAGTATTATTTATTTATTGGGATTACATTATAACTCTATTTTAAACCTAAGTGTATAAACAATGTATATGTATATAGCCTAAGTATTCACACTTGCTATGTTGCTTAGATTAAAATTTGTCCCACAAAGAGAGTCCCATCTTCTCTACACGTGAAAGCTCATGAAGCCTATACTAGCTACTTTATGCCTATTTCTCTCAAACTCAGCAATTGTAGCTTATGATGATAAGGGGAATGGGTATCATGATGGATATCACCAACTCCTGCTTGCAAAATGGACTCTCCTTCATTCCATTAGTTTGTAATAAGAAGCAAAGCTATTGTCTGTGTATTTAGTTTTCTATAAATGAATCCCCCTCCTTCTCATTTGATGTTGCTGAGTTTTCTGTCAAGTATAAAGCTATAGAGTGAGTGCCTTGAGTTGTGAAGAGTCTGAGATATAGAGAGAGAGAGTTATCAGTTGAGGGAGGATCACAATAGCAGCAAAACAAATTGTAGAGGTATAAAAAAATTTACATTCATGTTCTTTATTTCTGTAACTTGCTAAAATCTTAATTCTTGGATTGAGCATGGATTTATTAATTATTGGATTGGAATATGATTATTAGGTAGTATATAAGTTTATATGTATGTTCGAGCTGTGTTAGAACATGTCTGGAATAAATTTGGTAGAAAAATCTTGAATTGGGTTTGGTAACTGTCGAGCAGAAAGCTGCTTCAGTTCTGGCCGGCCACCTGCACAGCAGCGCCAGTTTTGTACTGGCCAGCGGCGCAGCTGCGCCGGGCCTGAACCAGAAATTTATTTTTCTGCAACCTGCTTGATTCTGTTAAGTAATAATTGTTTAAAGTAGCTTAAACAAGTAAGCTAGAAGGTTTAACATGCCTATATGAGTATATTAACATGACATGCACCCGCATTGCTATGATTGCATGCATGATTCCTAAAGGTTTATAATTTCCAAAAGTAAACATAAAGTTTTGTAAACGAAAATGACTTATACGAACCATGTCGACATTCTGATTTTTCAAGCATGATTATATTATTTAGGAATGCATGAGAAGCGTATTAACTTACGAATATATGTTTCATAGTATAACATGAGCATACCAGACCTCGTTAGTAAATATTTCCAACGAGAATGTAAGTTTTGAAGGTGGATCTTGACATGTAAATACCATGTACGCATTCTGATTTTTGTGAGCATGTTTAGATGACTTAGAAATGGATATCGGACATGTCAACCTATATATAGATAGCATGAACATGTTAGGTTTTGTTAGTAAGCTTCACTAATGAAAATGCGAGCTTTGAACGTGGACGTTAACATGTTACCTTAAGATTTGGGATTTTAATGTTTATGGACATATGTGATAGCACGCTTGAACTCTCTCATGAATCATACATGTATATATACCATGATTACATATCATGAAACCAAGTTTAGCATAAACAAAGCATGTTTTCAAAATAATAAGTATGATAGTTACATGTATGAAGTATGAATATTCATGAACATGCCCAATATGAGTTATATGAATACTTTATGTGTTTAAAGAACTAGCATGATAAACTTTGTGATGTTTATGACCTTGAGTGGCCTTAAATTGTTGGAATATTGACTTAGAACCTATATCGTGTAAATTGAACATGAAAAGGTTGAACGAGCATGAAAGTATCCTTTAATATGTATACATGCTATGTAGGACCATTTGTTAATACTTGAATCCGACTTCGACGGTTAATAGAGTATATTTGCTTTATTATGGCCTTATGTGTTAGTAATGATATATGAGAATGATTAACTCAAAAGATGGACTACACTAGCTATATGTAAATAGATTAGTGGTAGACGGGCATGTGTATGTAGAGAATGGTAGTAAGTACGTATGGTTAAAGTATACTTATACGTACATAGTTATTCTAAGAATACGATAAGGAAGTGAGACGAAGGTTCTAAGAACCAAGTTAGACAATAATGTAACCTTTATTATTACATTGAGAATGTGTGGATACATATAACTAATGAGTGTGATCTCTATGGTTAATATAACTATGTAGGATTACACGAAGTGCATATATTCTTAAGCAGTTAAGTCGTAGTTGTTAAACTACGAATCAGGCAAGTCTTTCAGTTCCTATTTCATATATGAATTCAATAATTGTTAGTTGAATTATATTATGCTATGATAATGTGAACTTATATATGAATTGTATATGAGATATAAATGAGATTGAAAGTTGATCTTTGATGATATACTTGTTATGTGAAAAGTAACATGCATAGTAAATATATATTGTTTATAAATGCATGAACTGAGTATAATGTTGTATGCTATGTGATGCATGAAAACTGTTAGAATTGCTGAGATGTCGAGCTCACTCTTGCAAATAACCACTTTTGTAGGTTAAGCACTTACGATAAAGACTTCGTGCTTCTTGATTGATAAAGATAGATAGTATCGCAATGAAGAATACTGTTTAGATTATTACTTGAACCACGTTTAGGTTCTAGGAGTGTGCTTGATATATACTTACAATGTTTAATACTTGTTGCATTGTAAAGATGTATTAGTTAATACATAGAGGATATCGAGTTGAGTTGTAAACCTTTATACGATAATTCGAATATAGTGAATCATATTATATAGTTGATTCAAGAATTGTAATTGATTCAAAGTTATGGAATCAATAAGAAAAATTTATTCAAAGGATATTGAAAAGTTTAAATTATTCCGCATTTTAGTAACATCGAATATAATGTAAAGACGAGATCTTGGATATGAATAGAATTTATATTCCAAATTGTAATAAGCAAAGTTGTATTCTTTTACTAATGATTAAAAGATATAATAGTTCGACGATAGTAGTATCGTGACTGCACCGGATCCGAGGTTTCGAAGGAACGTGGATTTGGGGGCGTCACAGAGGTTCATTCAGGACTTCTCTAAGATAGCAACTCCGTTAACAATTTTAATAAGGAAGACAGTGAAGTATGTGTGGACGGAGAAATGTGAAGACAATTTTCAAGAGCTAAAGAAGAGGTTAAGTCAAGCACTTGTATTGTCTTTACCAGATGATACGGGAAATTTTGTAGTTTATAGTGATGCTTTGCATAGTGGACTGGGTTGCGAGCTCATCTAGCATGGTAAGGTCATTGCGTATGTGTGATAAGCGAGAATTTTTTAATTTAATTTAAATATTTATTAACTTAAATAAATATTTTTGATGATTTATTTATTGAGTTAAATAATTATTTGATGGAATTATGGTAGAATAATTTAATTATATGTGTTACATTGATTAAATTAATGTGGAGAATTTTTATAATTCAAAGTATGTATTTAATTGAGTTTATTTAATGAAATGAATTATTTAATAAGCATAATGTTATTCTTATTAATTTAACAATTAATTAGAGAGTTAATAATTTGACATAATTAATAAATGAGAATTTTAATTATGTGATGATGTGATTTAATGTGTAATATTATATTTTATTTAATAAAATTTAAATAAGATTATTTGATTAATGAAAGTGTGATAATTAAACTATTTAATAACACTTTAATTAAATTAAATGGGAAAGGAACTCTTTTGTGACCAACTTGTGACGCCCCCAAATCCAGGTATTTGAAACCAATACTTGGTGCTACACGATACCATTCATACGAACCGCTTAATATATTATAAATTTAAAAATTATATCAAAGTTAACTAATCGCTAGGTACGACAACCCTTAAGTATTTTATTACATTATAGATAACATATTATCACAATACAAAGTTCTAAATATTACAACCAACATCTTGAAACTATTCTTTCAGCTTCCCATTCCTTTTGTCCTTGTCAGAACCTTCTGGTCGATCACGCTTAGCTGAAAACATTTATTTTAAAGCAAGAATGAACATTTAATTGCTCAACAAGCAATATCAGATAATAAACATCAGCTAAAAGAAATAAATGTTTTCTTTGAAGTATACTTTTACAACGAATCAATAGTTGTGAAGCCATTTGAAACCATTAATAACGACATATCAAACCGTTTACAATTTTGAAATGACATAGTGGCTATAAATGTTGAGCGGCCAATAGACCTTGAACCATTGTTTTCAAGTTTGAAAAGGTTTGTACAGAAATTCATCTGCAAATCGTCATGACTTATGTACACGTTGGGTAATCAGCCCGTATGCCCTGTATTGATCAACACTACATGCTGGAACGACATTTATGCTCATCATAACCGCCTTTGGCGAACAAAAGTTTCCCAATTTCGGGATGTTCATACTCAGTTTAGAGTCCAAACCAAAGCAATTTAGTTGGACGACACTATCATAATCAATAATATTCAACGATACATTATTTCAAACTATGTCTAGCCGAATCAAATAGCGCAGACAACTTTTAAACCATGTATTCATACAAATATTGAATAGTATGCATCAAAACTTGTCGTGTCAAAGAATTTTGAGTTCAAAAATATTTGTTCAAATACAATAGTTCATACAAGTGAGGAAACTTGTACACCCAAACTTAGCTTACAAAGAACAGAATAATTTTTATTATATATGAATCATATAAAGACAATAATAAGATACTGGTAAACAATAAACGAATTGAATGAAATTCGAGAGTTTGCTTGAATATAAATGAATTAAGAATACTTGTTCAAGCAAAGATCCATTGCATAAATGCAAGGATTCAGATAGTTGCTCAATAATAAATAAGTTAGAGATACTTGCTCAATAATAAACAAGCTAGAAATACTGGCTTACACAAAAAACCAGTGCATAAAGTAACTGCAAAGGTTAGAATACTTGAAGTGTTATAGATCTCTTGCACAAAGTAAATGCATAAAGTAGGGATACTTGCCTTGATCGCTGCTTACTGCTACACAATATAGTTTTATCTTTAATACAAAGACCTATCATTAATAAGATTATTCTTGTAATCAGTATATCACATTATACTTCATAATACTACTACTTTATAAGTAAATTATCTAGCATGTAATCACATAATCAAACATTAGATAACTCATACGTATTCATAAGTCTAAACCTAGCACACATCGAGTCTTTAATAGTATTCAATATAGTATACTGAGTGGTTTCTCACAAACAACCAACAAATTAGTTTCTGTCTCGTCTACACTATTTTTACAGTGAGTTAGATCGGTTACTAATGATAGTAGTATGCATACAAGCCAATCATGTATGATGATAAAGCACATACTTTGTAAACAATCTTATTTATTTATTAATAAAATATTCATTTAAAGCATTTAATTATCTACATGGTGCTGTTTTTAATAATATGTAAATAACATATAGTTTTAAGCAATGATTTTAGAATCATGATGAGAACATGCTAATGAGATCTAAATTCTTAGAAAGCTTAAAAACTAAAATAGTTCCCAATTGTGGGATTACTAAAATGGGGATTAGTAAATCCCGATAGATTGGTACATATGTTGCTTGCTCATTGGATGAGGATGACTGATCTTATGGTCATTTGTGTGGAGACACTAAAGCAAGTATGTAGGTGCTTATTGGAGAATAAGTTCACTGAACGTGACTCGCTATGGAATACCTAATGGAGTTTTACTCGTCTGTCAATAGGAATTCCTAATGTGATAGTAGTACAAGTGATCCTTGGACTTGAGATCATCATAGTATCTTGTATGTAACAAATTATACTTTGACTTATTCCTTAAGACCTTTGAAGGCATATATAAGGTATGCTTGGGTATAATGAGTTGCACATGGAGATAATGTATGATCAATAAAGAATCTACCACCTCTAGTAAAAGAGGAGATATGTCCTATGTGATTCGTTAAATGACAATTCAGGAATCCTTGGCCAAGGTAGAATGAAATTAGAAAGAGGTTTCTAATTTGCATTATTTGGAGTTGTACGTTTTCTAATCGAAATACATATGATTAAATAAATTAAGACTTGACAGTAAATCCATATCTTATATTTAATTGGGACATTGTATGGTGGAAGGATTGAATTGTACGGTAACTATAACTCAGGTTCTTTTATGATTAATGTTGAAATCTATATTATCTAGAAAGTCGTTGATCGCTAGGGAGGCTTATCCCTATTGTAGAATAAATGTTATTTATTTAAATAGATTATTAGTTTTATTTATTTATTTAAATAAGATTAGAATTATTCTAGTTGATTTATTCACAATCGGTTTAATATGGAGAACCTAAAGGGTCACACCATAAAAGGAAGAATAAATATTTAAGAAGAAAATGGCATGATAGTAAGAATGCATTAAGTGTAATTAATTTAATCTATGGTGATAAAATAAATTAAATAGCTTAATGTTTATTATTTAATATTTTAGAAATATTAAATATAAATTAATAAGAGGAGTCTTATTAATATATTTTTTATTATTATTATTTTAATTCTAAAGGAGTTTAGGAATTAATATAATATCAGTACTGTCTCTCAATTCAAATAAGATTAGGATACAAATTAATTAAAAGTGTTTAATTAATTAATTAAATAAATAAAAACATATTCTAATTGGATTAGGAGGGTTAACCTAATATCTATATAAGAGATTCTTATATCAGAAATAAGGTACGTGAATTTTTCTAAAGGTTGGGAGTACACATATTCTATAGAGATAGAAACAAGGGTTAAGCCAATAACCCATCTTCCTGAGTTCTTCATCTTTCTTGGCGGATCACCGTTAGAGGCCAAACATTTGGGTGGCTGACATTGATCAAGGGAAGGAGCCACTACAGAGGAATCAAAAGAGTAGAACTTGTACCTGAGGAAGCTTGGATCTTCAAAGGTATAATTCCATCCTTTCCTTCTATGTATTGACTGATAATTGATGCACAAGAAAGATCATGGTTAAGGGTTTGTAAAAAAAATTTAAAAATTGATTTTCATCCCTTCCACTGCATTTATGTAATTTGATTGCATGCTTATGTTTCTAGCAAACCCAACAGTGGTATCAGAGCCAATCTTGTGCTAATTATCAGTTTATGTTATTCCATACATATATGATATGCGATTGGATCGAGTTCTTGGGCAACAATTTTTTTTCAGAATCTGCGAAGCTGCGCAGCTGCACCGGTGCAAGGCATTCTTGCTGCGCAGCTGCGCCGGTGTCTGTTCCTGGTTTTTATGCTGCGCAGCTGCGCCAGTTCCTTTTACATTCCTGGCGCAGCTGCGCCACTGGACAGGAACTGGAAAATTTTTCTTTTGTTTTGATTAATTATATAAATGGTTTATTTAATTAATAAAGGTTTAAAAAAAAGATGTTTATTTTATATGAAATATGATTTCAGAATTGCTAAAATTAAAGAGTTTAATTTGGAATTGTTTTTGAATGAAATAAAGGAGTTTATTTTTCCAAAAATAAAGTTTAGCAAACTTTTGTCCATTAACTGATATTAATACATATATGGAATGAATTTACTTTCATGAGATGGAAAAGTTTTATTGATACGTATGATGATATGTATGTTAATAAAAGGGATTGATTATGGACTATGACAAATGTGATTGGATTTTATTTTGGATGAATGCTTGAATGTATGGATTTTATAAAATGGGGTCTGCGTACCTCGTCTTTTCTGGGTTTTTTTTATTGTAAATTCTATCTCTCTCCTATGTACTTTCCCTTGAGTGTTGATCAAGGTTTCTATTTAAATGAAATAGTTTATGTAGTAGGATTAGTTAGAATTTTTGAAGAACTGGAGATCAAGGAGCAAGGAGCGCTTAAAGACCCATTTGTATGGAGCCCGGTTTAAATGAAATCGTTACGTTTAAATTTAAATTCTTGCACTCCTAGGTTTGACCTTTTTGGTTCACTTGGTAGCTCTAGTGAACCAAACTAGAATAAAAGTTCATAATCAATCTGGGTAGAATATAGTATTTTATATTGCATACTAAATATTATATATATTATATTTTATGCAAACATGCTTCGCATGTTTAATAAAATGACGCGTATTTTATATATATATATATATATATATATATATATATATATATATGTGTGTGTGTGTGTGTGTGTGTGTGTGTGTGCATGCGCGCTAAACAAGATGAGACAAATAATAACAAACCCCTCAGAGAAATAATATTAAGTCCGAAGTGTTCAAATGATATTTGGAATATCGAACGTCGCCTTCTAGCATGATTAATTAATAGAGTATTAAATATTTAATATGAGTTTGTTGTGCTATCCACAAGGCGAGTATTGAGTATTTAAGATGTTAATTAATCACATTTGATGCTTATCAAGAAAATTAAACGATCTAGTCTTGTTGTGTTATCCACAAGGACGAATGTTTTTCTTTTTTGAATTTATGGAAGTGCTAGGCTGGACTTAACTTAAATCATTTTAGTTCGGATGTGCACACACATGACTATTATGTTTGAAGAGGCAAAATAAAAGGAGTTACATGGTGATGTAATTGACAAGAGTTGTCTACCTATTTATTTGTATATCGCTTGTTGTGCTATCCACAAGGTTATATACATTTGAAATGGGATCCTTAATCTCACTAGCAAATCTTTAATTAGATGTTGCCGAACTATATAAGTGAGGGTAATATAGTGTGATGAAAATAGTTGGAGATACCAATTTAAAATAAAGATCTAAATTTATTTTGGTATGTAAAGTTAATAAAATGAATGTTTGCTAAAAATATTATCTTTTCACATGCAGAATTTTAAAAATGTCAAAATCCTTAATCTCACTACGAAGCATACTTGATGCAAATAAGCTTACCGGGCCGAATTATGAGGACTGGCTAAGAAATCTGAGAATTGTTCTCACTGCTAAAAAGATTTCTTATGTCCTAAATTCAACTATCCCTGAATTTATTTTGGAAACAGCCTCTGAGGAAGAGATTGCCACTTTCAATAAATGGCAAGATATTGCATCTGTGGCTCAATGCATCATGCTTGCATCCATGAATAATGAGCTTCAGCGTCATCACGTAAATATGGATGCTCCTGCTATACTGCTTCAACTCAAGGAGTTGTATGGTGAACAGAGTAGGACTGCTAGATATGAGATATCTAAGGAGCTCTTCCGATCTCGGATGACCGAGGGCACTGCCGTCGAGACTCATGTTCTGAAGGTAATCAATTTGATTAAACTCCTTGGACAAC
Organism: Panax stipuleanatus; assembly: GCA_020205555.1. Lineage (NCBI taxonomy): Eukaryota > Viridiplantae > Streptophyta > Magnoliopsida > Apiales > Araliaceae > Panax > Panax stipuleanatus. The sequence goes on from CM035126.1 coordinate 100,405,100, forward strand.
TTCGGTTCGTCATGGATGGGGAGTTAAGTCAAGACTTGGTCTTACAGTCACTCTCTTAGACCTTCTCGCATTTTGTCGTTAATTTTCACAGGAATAAGCTAAATGTCAGCTTGCCTGAGCTGCTTAACAAGCTGAAAACTGCAGAAGGTCACTTTTCATCCAAGAAGAACCATGTCTTGATGGTGGATTCTTCCAATAAAAGGAAGAGGCCCAAGGTGTCTTCTGAAAAGAAGAAATCCAAGAAGGCTAAGGGAAAGGGGAAAGAAAAGGAACAAAAGAAACCTGAACCAGCTAAAGGAATGTGCTTTCATTGCAATGAGCCGAGACATTGGAAGAGGAACTGCAAGAAGTTTCTAGCAGAGAAGAAGCTTGGAGAAGCTTCGACTTCCAATCAAGGTTTGTTTATGATTGAAATTAATTTTTTTGAAAGTCATAATTCTACTTGGATATTGGATACCGGCTGTGGGTCTCACATATGTTACACTGTGCAGGGACTGGTCATAAGTAGAAAGCTGAACAATGAAGAGGTGATCCTACGAGTGGGGAATGGAGCAAAGGTTGCTGCATTAGCTGTAGGAACTTATTGTTTAGTAATACCTTCGGGCAAGTCCATTTATCTTAATAACTATTATTATGTTCTAAATAATATTAAAAATATTATTTCAATTTCTGTATTGGATATGGAAGGTTTTGACGTTATTATAAAGAACAATGATTGTTCTATTTATAAAGACGATGTTTTATATGGTATTGGAAATTTGCGAAATGGGCTTTATATACTTGACTTGCAAGAAAATATATTTCAAATTGAACAAACTAAGAAAAGGAAAAGAGATGATATTAATTATACCTACATGTGGCACTGTAGACTCGGTCATATCAATGAAACAAGATTATTCAAGTTGCATAAGGATGGGCTCCAAGAGCTATCCGATTATGAATCATATCCAACTTGTGAATCTTGTCTCATGGGTAAAATGACTAAATCTCCTTTTAGTGGAAAAGGAGAAAGAGTTACAGAGTTGTTGGCATTGATTCACACAGACGTTTGTGTTACTTTCACTGATGATCACTCAAGATTTGGATATGTGTATTTTATGAAATACAAATCAGAATCATTTGAAAAGTTCAAAGAGTTCAGAAGTGAAGTAGAGAAACAAACGAGCAAGAGTATTAAGATACTTCGATCAGATCGAGGTGGAGAATACTTAAGCAGTGAGTTTCTCAATTGTCTCAAAGAAAATGGTATAATCTCACAATGGACTCCTCCAGGTACACCACAGTTAAATGGAGTATCTGAAAGAAGAAATTGAACACTGTTGGACATGGTTCGATCTATGATGAGTTTTACCAACCTTCCAATTTCCTTCTGGGGTTATGCCCTAAAAACGGCTGCATATCTACTTAACAAGGTACCTATAAAATCCGCCCCAAAGACTCCATATGAGATGTGGAAAGGGAGGAAACAAAATCTTAAGTATGTTAAGACTTGAGGTTGTCCAGCTTATGTCAAAAAATTTGAAAATGATAAGCTACAGACTAAATCCGATAAGTGTAGATTTGTGGGATACCCTAAAGAAATCGTAGGGTATTATTTCTATCATCCAACTGATTAAAAGGTGTTTATTGCGAAACATGCTGCCTTCTTGGAAAAAGAGTTTATCCATGAAGAGGTCAGTGGGAGTAAGATATATCTTGAAGAAGTTCAAGAACCACAAATTACCATGGATCAAAGTCAGGTACCTAACCAAGTAGAAGAACCTACTGTACCACACCCTGTTCGTAAATCTAGAAGAGTACCGAAGATACCTGAGAGGTATGGATTCGTTAGAGAGGATGATGATGAGGTACACATCATGAATGATGATGATCCATTGAATTACGAACAGGCTATGAGTAATAAAGACTCAGGAAAATGGCTTGAAGCCATGAAATCCGAAATAGACTCCATGTATGAGAACAAAGTATGGACTTTGGTTTCACCACCTGAAGGCATTAAGCCTATTGGGTGTAAATGGGTTTTAAGAGAAAGACTGGAGCAGATGGGAAGGTAGAGACCTATAAGGCCCGACTGGTTGCAAAAGGTTTCAAACAAAGACAAGGAGTTGACTATGATGAAACCTTCTCACCAGTAGCCATGCTCAAGTCCATTCAGATTTTGCTTACGATTGCAGCTTATAACGACTATGAGATCTGGCAGATGGACGTGAAAACGGCCGTCCTCAATGGGAAACTTGAGGAGGATGTGTATATAACACAGCCAGAGGGATTTATTTCAAAAGTTGGAACAAATCAAGTCTGTAAGCTACAACGATCCATTTATGGGTTGAAGCAAGCTTATCGTAGATGGAACATTCATTTTGATGAGACAATCAAAGAGTTTGATTTTATCAAAAATGAGGATGAACCATGTGTATACAAGAAGGTTAGTGGGAGCGCAGTATCATTTCTTGTATTATATGTTGATGATATATTACTGATAGGGAATGACATTCCTATGTTACAATCAATTAAAATCTGGTTATCTAAAAACTTCTCCATGAAGGACATGGGTGAAGCATTTTATATTTTGGGGATAAAGATCTATAGAGATAGATCTAAAAGGATGCTTGGCTTATCCCAAGGAATGTACATTGATACGATGCTAAAGAGGTTTAGCATGGAATATTCCAAAAGAGGTCTCATGCCGATGAGCCATGGAATACATCTCTCTAAGAAACAGGCCCCAAAGACACCTGAGGAGAGAGACCGTATGAGTAAGATCCCTTATGCTTCTGCAATAGGATCTATCATGTACGGTATGATATGTAGTAGACCGGATGTTGCTCACGCACTTAGTGTAATGAGCAATACCAGTCGAATCCAGGAGAAGAGAGCTGGAAGGTAGTGAAGAATATCCTAAAGTACTTGAGAAGGACTAAAGAATTTTTTTTATCTACGGTGGGTCTGAATTAAAACTCGAGGGATTCACGTACTCAAGTTTTCAAACAGACCAAGATGACAGTAAATCTGTTTTAGGGTATGTGTTTACCTTGAACGGAGGCGCATTGAGTTGGAAGAGTTCCAAGCAGCAAACAGTTGCCGATTCAGTGACAGAGGCAGAGTATATAGCTGCAAGTGAAGCTGCAAAGGAAGCTGTTTGGAAGAAGAAGTTCATAACTAAACTTGGTGTGGTTCCTAACATTGGAGAAGCATTTCACGTATACTGTAACAACATCGGAGCGGTTGCACAGGCTAAGGAACCCAGGTCTCATTAAAAATCCAAACACGTGTTGCGGAGATTTCACTTGATCAGGGAGATCATTGAAAGAGGAGACGTCACCTTAGAGCGTGTGGACTCTCAAGACAACATTGCAGATCCATTTACTACAGCTCTAACACAACAGCAGTTTGATCGTCACTTAGAGAAGATGGGTATGAGATACCATGGCGATTTGCTTTAGTGCAAGTGGGAGATTGATAGTAGTGTGCATACAAGCCAATTATGTATGATGATAAAGCACATACTTTGTAAACAATCTTATTTATTTATTAATAAAATATTTATTTAAGACATTTAATTATCTACATGGTGCTGTTTTTAATAATATGTAAATAACCCATTGTTTTAAGCAATGATTTTAGGATCATGATGAGATCATGCTAATGAGATCTAAATTCTTAGAAAGCTTAAAAACTAAAATAGGTCCCAATTATGGGATTACTAAAATGGGGATTAGTAAATCCGGATAGATTGGTACATATATTGCTTGCTCAATGGATGAGGATGACTGATCTCATGGTCATTTGTGTGGAGACACTAAAGCAAGTATGTAGGTGCTTATTAGAGAATAAGTTCACTGAACGTGACTCATTATGAATACCTAATGGAGTTTTACTCGCCTGTCAATAGAAATTCCTAATGTGATAGTAGTACAAGTGATCCTTGGACTTGAGATCATCATAGTATCTTGTACGTAACAAATTATACTTTGACTTATTCCTTAAGGCCTTTTAAGGCATATATAGGGTATGCTTGGGTATAATGAGTTGCATATGGAGATAATGTATAATTAATAAAGAATCTACCAACTCTAGTAAAAGAGGTGATATGTCCTATGTGATTCGTTAAATGGCAACCCAAGAATCCTTGGCCAAGGTTGAATGAAATTAGAAAGAGGTTTCTAATTTGCATTATTTGGAGTTGGGCATTTTCTAATCGAAATACATATGATTAAATAAATTAAGACTTGACAGTAAATCCATGTCTTATATTTAATTGGGACATTGTATGGTGGAAGGATTGAATTGTACGGTAACATTCTTTTATGATTAATGTTGAAATCTATATTATCTAGAAAGTCGTTGATCGCTAGGGAGGCTTATCCCTATTGTAGAATAAATGTTATTTATTTAAATAGATTATTAGTTTTATTTATTTATTTAAATAAGATTAGAATTGTTCTAATTGATTTATTCACAACCGGTTTAATATGGAGAACCTAAAGGGTCACACCATAAAAGGAAGAATAAATATTTAAGAAGAAAATGGCATGGTAGTAATAATGCTTTAAGTGTAATTAATTTAATCTATGGTGATAGAATAAATTAAATAGCTTAATGTTAATTATTTAATATTTTAAAAATATTAAATATAAATTAATAAGAGGAGTCTTATTAATATTATTATTATTATTATTATTATTATTATTATTTTAATTCTAAAGGAGTTTAGGAATTAATATAATATCAGTACTCTCTCTCAATCCTAATAAGATTAGGATATAAATTAATTACAAGTGTTTAATTAATTAATTTAATAAAAAAACCTATTCTAATTGGATTAGGAGGGTTAACCTAATATCTATATAAGAGAGTCTTATATCAGAAATAAGGTACGTAAATTTTTCCAAAGGTTAGGAGTACACATATTCTATAGAGATAGAAACAAGGGTTAAGCCAATAACCCATCTTCCTAAGTTCTTCATCTTCCTTGGTGGATCACCGTTAGAGGCCAAACATTTGGGTGGCTGACATTGATCAAAGGAAGGAGCCACTATAGAGGAATCAGAGGAATCAAAGGAGTAGAACTTGTACCTGAGGAAGCTTGGATCTTCAAAGGTATAATTCCATCCTCTCCTTCTACGTATTAACTGATAATTGATGCACAAGAAAGATCATGGTTAAGGGTTTGTAAGAAAATTTTAAAAAATGATTTTTCATCCTTTCCGTTGCGTTTATGTAATTTGATTGCATGTTTATGTTTCTAGCAAACCCAACAACTAATTCGTATATACCTCTGCTCCTTGAAGGAATTGTTTAGTCCAAATACTATACATCAACCTTTAAAGAGTACGACTTCACTAGCTTAGACTTAACACTTATAAGTTTTTATTATAACTCGGTAACTATTTACTATTTCAGCAAACCGAATACATTATTTCAGTAAGCTGAAACTAAACTGTTTTCCCTTCATGACAATTTCAGTTTCCATTTCAGCAACCTGAATTGTTCATTTCAGCAAGCTGAAATACTATTTTCACGAAAATACCAAATCAAATTATTATTTTTATATCTTTTGACCAAACATATACACATATTTTCCATAGACAAAAAGATTTTTTCTGGATTTTTTCAACTCTTTTTAGTATTTTTCAAAAATCCGTTTTTTAGTTCATAGCTTAAGAAATTAGTCCTATCATGCTCAACTCCAGAAATTCCCAACTCTTGATGGGATCTTACACGTATTAACGTGAACTTCCAGTTTAAATTTCGTGGCCATCGGAGTTATAGAACTCCGGTTATAGCTGTTTTCGTTGGAAAATCACAAATATTGAAATGACCATAACTCGGTAAATTTAAGTCGGAATAAACTCCTTTTTGGACAGAGTCTACTTTATAACATATATTTTAATGTCCCAAAATATTGGAATTTAGTTAAATAATTAAGTTGCCAAAACTGCCCTTAGCAATGTTTGGTAGATTGCTCAAAGTTATTTTTCAGATTTTGTCTCCTTTATTAAAATCAGTCAACAAGAAAATGTACAACACCTTTTTCAATGATTCTAGATAGAAAAGTTAGAAGACTCATAGATATATCTCCAAAAATTGACCACACTCAAAAAATTCAAAATATAATAGGAGATATGGTCATTTGAATTTTATGTTTCGTTTTTTCAAAAATCTGATTTTCAATCTTTTGTGATTTTAAAGAAATCTTTTATATTCTCACATAATAACCAACATAACTCATCATATTACCTACTAATACCTCATATACTCATAGATCTACCATGATCCATGATCTATTTCATCAAACATCACTAAACACAATCAAGGCTAAGAAAAATTAGGTTTTCTAACTTTTGAAAAACCTAGTTTCTGTTTCATACTTTAGATCTAACTTTTGATCCTCAAAAGGGTTAGATCTAAACATGTAACACTATTAAACACATGGATCTAAGATTTTAAATCTCAAGATCATAACTTTATAAAAATCAAAACTCAAATCAAACCAAAAAGAAATTAGACTATATAAGAAGGAATTTTTGTTCTACCTTAGCTTTTCCTTCCTCTCCTTCTTCCTAAGAATTGATTAGGAAACTATGAAAACATTAAAACTCTCCTTCTCTCCTCTCCTCTCTTGACCGAAATCTTCCTTGCTCTCTCTCTATGTCTCTCTCTCTTGCTTGATTAGCTAGCTTATACAAATGAGAGGAAAGAGAAAAATAAAAAGCTTTTGTTATTAGTTAAAAGATAAAGAGATATAATGTATATCTCTATTCTTATCTCCCACACTCTTACTCTCTCTCTCTTTCTCATCATTGCTATGTTGCTTGCAAGGTAAAGGTAACTTCTAAGTTTGGATAAAGTGGGGGCTTGAATGAGAGAAAGACACTTGTGAAGAGTTGGTTACCAACTAAAGTATAGTAATAATTACATGCACTCCCCTTCCTCTCCTCTTGTAAATTTTGTCCATATAGGCCTTTTGCGCCCAAATTTTATTTTCTTTTCATGCTCCACTTAGCATACTTAATGTCCAATAAGCCCCCTTTCCCATTGGGCTAAGTTTGGGCTACTCTTTTAATTATTTGGGCCAGCAAATTCTAATTCTCTGGGCTTGCAAATCAACATGGTTCCATAATTTTAATTTTTTATTACCCTATTCATTTAGTTAGGGTTTCCATTACACACATTGGTAAATGAATTCCTTACTCACATATCTTTAATTTCATAACCCAATTAGACGTGCTTTACTTATGTTGTAAAATTAATTAATTGAGATGTATAAAATAAATCTCTTAGGATTAGTATATATTTTAAAATACTATCATTCTCTCATATTATAACCCATTTGGTTTTTAATTACCATACCTAAAATATGTATTAGGTTACCTAACTTTATTCTTAATTCTCTTTATATACAAAATAAATGTATACACATTATATAATGTATATTTATTTAATCATGTACGTAATTCACATAAATCATCACACATTCTAATAGTTTATTAATTTAATAGCCTTAATTGGCTTAATAGTTATGATCACTCACATAAACACTATATATAATTCATATCAATAGTTAATTACTTAAAAATTATAAATATTTTTAATTTAATAATCAAGACTAACATCCAAGTTATGTTAATTGTAAACTTAATTTATCTTACTCTTCCTTAATCAAAATGATTAATTATTCATCTTAGTTAATAAATAAGTTAACTATCTAGCTTAATTCACATATTCACTTATATAGTTCAAGTACTTTCTAAAAAAAAAATTATTCGTAAAATTATAGTTGTATAAAATTCTCGGTCCTTACACAACCAAACAATCCCTAAGGAACATTGTAAGAACCCGAATTTTTAGAAATTATAAAATAAGAATTTAATAAATAAAATTCTTAAAGCATAAGATGTGTTCGAATAAGATATATATATATTATATATCTTAAAGTATGTGGTTTGATAAGAAGGAATTCTATATATATGAGATTTTATAGTTGAATAACTATTAAAGGAAAATAGAATTTGAACTTGAAGTTTAATCTCTAAGTCATTGAAGGAGGTAGTAAAAGTTATTGGTTAACTGGTATAACAAGTTAGCAATTTACAAGCGTGCACTAAGTATTTAAGAACTTAGATTTTGGTTCTGCTATAGCAGAACTTGTTTGCACCTAAACTTGAGGTGGCGCAGCTGCGCCACTTCCAAGCATTAAACCAGCGCAGCTGTGCCGGTCTGTAGAAAATTCCGAGTGAGTTTGTAAAATATGAACTTACAATACATATATTAGTGGTTAATATACGTCATAATTAGTGAACAATCTGTCCAAGAATAGATTGACTTAGTAAAGTATGAATTAGTTAATTATGGAAATTAACTAACAAGAATAAATATTGGTTAATTAAATTGGACGTTATATTATGGAATAATATAATTTGAGTATTAAAACCTTAATTAACTGTTGTGATATAGTAAGGGGTTTAAGATCACTTAAATAAATAGTGAGTTAATACATGTGTGGAGTATATGAGTATAGTAAGTGCCTTAATATATATTACTTGGCATGGTATTATGTGAATGTGCGAACGACACTAATAAAATATATATATATATATATATATTAAACCAATATATATTTAAATCAATATTGATTAGAGAGTTAATTAATATTTGAGAAATGATTAAATATATAGATTAAAGAAATTGTGTTGGGCACAATTTATAGAAAGGAAAGAGAAATAATTATTATATATTTCTAATAAAGGATATTAAAATAATTTCTAATATTGAATTATTTTAATAAAGAGGGAATGTTATTTTAAATAATGATATTACCTTATATGTCTTTGTATGAGGTAATATATATGATTAATTAATATGGTAAATATATTAAAATATATTTGCTATATGTAATAAATTGATGGGAATAATTTATCATAATAGAAAATAAACTTATGATCTATTTTCTATATAAAAGGTGTACATGTGTCATACATGTAATTATTTCAATAATACTTAGATATTATATTAAAATAATATCTTGAGAAAATGAGTAAATCATTTTATTATGATTAATGCCTATATTGAAAGAAAACATGATACAAATATTTTTATGTCATGTTATGGCAAAATACATAATTTTTAATGTATTTTCGAAAGAGTTAATTAATAAAAGAAAGCTAAGTTATTTTAATGTACTAAATAACTTAAGTTATTATTTTACCGTAGATTCTATTATTTAAATAACAGAGTAAATCTTAATTATTCTAAGCATAAAGGTTACACATATTATAAGTGTATAATTATTTAAGGTAGCTTGACATTAGAGTGCATGTGTCATACAAACCTTATATTAAAAGGAATATTAAAGTGTGGTGGAAGTGATAATAAGCTTAATAGTATAAGCTTATGAAATATACCTAGTGTGGCAAAGTGGTGGAATAAGCATTCATTAAATAATTTAATGAATGAATAATTAACGGAATAATTAGTATTATTATATAAATTAATTGATATGTGCAATGATATGTAATTATATGTTATATAGTAGCTACATCTATATGACATGAAATGAAGTGTGACACTTCAAGAAAACTATATAATATAGAAAACTATATGGTAAAGTGAAAGGAGTCACATGAGTTACATAAAGGGACATATGTGACAATGTGTTATGTGTGGTACATTAATGTGTACTTTATGAATGATATTAGGTTAAACTAAATAAATAATTGTTGATAATAATTATCTCAATGATTAAGTATAAGTGAAATAATAAAACTTATATTAATGTGGGGTGACACTACTCAATTAAAATATAATCGGTATTATTAAATGTACATAAATTATATGTTGTATAATATAAGTTGATGGTTACATGTATACATATATGTATAGGTATATATGTATATGGATGTATAAGGGAGAAATTTAATTACATATGTAAGTATAAAGACTTGTATGCTAACTTTGTGTACAATGTGAGAATTAATTATGTAGCATTGTGCAATAGACCACTCTCATGACCCTTAGAATGCTAAAAATTGGAGTTAAATAAGCTTGATAGCCCATGTGATAGCAATGATGGTTAATCAAGTGGCTAGGGTACATGAGTAGTATTAGTTGGTGGGAGTTAGCCACCAACTCCCCTTTGCCCTTTGGGTAATGACCATATAAGGGTAATAGCTTGACAATAATTAGAGGTAATGCATTGGTGTGTGGAGTTTGTTAGTTCAATTGCTAAATTATTAGTAAGAGAGCATATAATAAGTAATGTAATGATATTACATCATGAGCATATTATAAGGTATAATGATAAGAAAAATTTTATTTTATGAGATTATATTATTATAAGCTTGTGGACTATTAATTACTAAGTTCACATAATTATGTCTTGTGTGATATAAATAGTGAAGTTAAATCAAGGAGATTGAATTGGAAGTATTAATTATCATTATAATATTTGAGTATATTAGAGATAATAAATTTTATGGAAAACAATGGGTGGAGGATACCCAACTAGAATACATTTGGCCCAATTAAAATATTATTGGATTAAAACAATGTACATGAAGTATATTATTATATGTATTGGTATTCTTGTAAAATGTGGGTGTAAATATATATATATATATATATATATATGTATATGTATACCTACAACTTAATGTGGTGTAGTAACATAAAGTTATGGAAATTGACTTAATAAGCTCAAATGAGATAAACATAAGTATGTATGCATAAAATTGCCAAATGCTGAGTTTAAAATGCTTGTCCCGTATTCATAATCCCACTCTTTCTCATTCACGTGTATTAGACCTTTGGTCTATTCTAAGAGTTGATAAAGGCTAGCAAGAAAGCAATAATGGCTATGTAATAATGGTGATGATGAAGTGGGGAGTGGTCTCAATAGTGACCCTCCACCAAACCCCTTTTGCCCAATGTCTTCTTCATTATCCCATTGGTTTGATTCAATGTGCAAGAACCAAATTTGGTCCATGATTTGTCTATAAATTGAAGCTTCATATTCACAAATTGAAGTTGCTAAATAATTTCTAAGTTGCTATAGAGAGTCTGAGGGAGAAATCTGATTATGAGAGGAAGCACTGTCCGTTCAAGCTTCAATGAGGTATAACTCTTAATTATGTTCTTGAGTTTCAAGATTTGAGAATTCTTAAAAATTATTGAATTCTTGATTGTAAGTTGATAGTAGAGTTATATGCATGTTTATGGTGTAGTGTAGTTGGTCTAAAGCATGCTACATTGAAGTATTAGATAAATAGTTCATGGGAATTCTGCAGAAGCAGAACAAATCCTGAACCTGAACCGAGGTGGCGCGGCCGTGCCACTTCCCCATACAAAACCAGCGCGGCCGTGCTGGTGGGCAGATAATGAAAAGTGATTTTTGTGCTTCCGGTATTCTAAGCATGTGTGTATAACTTAAATAGGTATATTAGTAGTCTGACTTGTGGCCTACAGTGGCCTTGCATCTAAATGGTTGCACTATCTTGGTATTAATGATTTTCTAAAAGAAAACTTGAGGTTTTGAAAATGAAACTTGACGAACTTTGTGTCTTCCAAGTTTCAACACTTCGAACATGAGTATGTGACCTAGTCATGTGAGAGAATGGATTAAGAATATGGTTTTAATATATATTGCATATAGAAGGTTGTTGTGACACCCCCGTATCCGGGTCCTCTGACCCCGGTCCGGTCGCCACGATCTAATACAAACATTCACCTCTAAACAACATACGATAACTTAAATGCGGAAAATAATAAACGTACGTAGTTCATTCAAAAGGTGTTACTAGTCCCAAGATTCGATAACCTTAATACATCATTACAAATATACCCTAGAATAATGATTAGGGTTCATATTACATTAACATTAATTAAACTAGACATACAGATAAAGTTTTCTCCTTGCAAACGAATCCTATATCTTCCCTTTACCCTTGTCCTTCCCTGAAGTCTCGGGCTTAACTGAAATATAAGTCATGATATAGCAAGAATGAGCAACAAGTTTGCTCAGCAAGTTTAAATACAACAATAAAGGATATATCATGATGAATGGAAAAATATCTGACAATGAATTCAACAATATGAATATCTTACGAATTCAATAATATGAATATTAGAACGATTCAATAATATGAATATCTGAACGATTCAACAATATGAATATTAGAACGATTCAATAATATGAATATTAGATAGATTCAACGATAGGATCATCTGAACAATTCAACAATATAAATATTAAAAGCAAAGATAATAATTGCCTTTAGAATGACTGATAGTCGAGTAGACTTTGAACTATAACTTTCCAATGGGTTCAATAGCTAATTGACCCTTTGGATTACTGGCTACTTGCTACAGAAACTTAGTACCTCGAGGAGATCAGCCTCGGGCACAACGTGAATATGCATAACACTTACATCTGCTTACTCATATCATATATTAGATACCAAGGCACACTTCTACATATAAGGGGTGTTCTGTTCTATCTAATAATCCTTACCATCAATTGGTTTGGATAGCTTTAAACAAAACTTCATACACTTGTCTGACCGAGCAAAGGTTCAGACTCTAACTGATACGGTTCAAGAAATTTAGAACCTTGAATAATGTACAAGTCCAAGACTGTAAGAGCTCAAATGTACTAAGTGCGGATATCAATAATATTGATGTGGAATAATTAACAAGTAATTAAACCACTAAATAACATGCTTGGAAATAAAGTTCAAGCAATTAAGTAAACAACTTTCAATTCAACAATAACCTACTCAGTACAATATGAGAAGGATAGGGAACTTGCACAATAAAAGTGAAGTTCAGAATTTTGCACAATATATAAATTGGTGTAAGTTCGGGGAACTTGCACAATAACCAAAGTTGTGTAGTTCGGGGAACTTGCACAATAATAGACCCCTTGCATAAAATACATGCATAGGTTATGACACTTGCTCAAATAATCAAAGTGTGAAGTTCGGAGAACTTGCACGGTAATAGATTCCTTGCATACAATAAATGCATAGGTTAGGACATTTGCTTACAATATTCCTTGAGTAAAGTAAACACAAAGATAAGATACTTGCACAATATACGAGTTTGTATAAGTTTAGAGAACTTGCATAATTAAAGAAATGAAGTTCAGGAACTTGCGAAATCAAAAAGTGAAGTTCGGGAAACTTTCACAATACTCAAAGTGTGGAGTTCGGGGAACTTGAACAATACTCACGTGTGAAGTTCGGGGAACTTGCACAGTACTCAACGTGTGAATTTTGGGGAACTTGCACAATACAATAATAACCTGCTCAATACAATATGAAAAGGATAGAAAACTTTCACCAAAAATAAGTGAAGTTTAGAAACTTGCTTACACGGTTCATTGAATAAAGTAGTACAAGAATTTAGAATATTTGCACAATAAAAGTAGGGTTCGAATACTTGCTTACAATATCAGTTGAATAAAGTAATATAAGGGTCTAGGATACTTGCATAATAAATAAGTGTAAGTCAAGAAAAACTTGCTCAATATAAATTTGAGTAAAGTTAGGGAGACTTGCAAATAATACAAGACGAGTTCAAAAGAACTTGCCTGTTTGCTCAGCTACAAATAATTCTAGCTTTAATTTAAACGACGTTGGAACGACCTAATATTAACAAGTCGATCTCTCTAATTAGTATATATAAGCTAATATAAGTTCACACATACAAGAACCTAGTCATAATATAGATCTATCACATAAGATCACATAAGTTAATCTAATCATGTCTTAGATTTAATAACTTTTAGATCATCTAGTTTCTATGCATCAATATAGGTTTGAACACATAGCACTTCCAGTTACTGATATAAATCAACACACATGCTTATAAGTTTTATCTAACTCAAGTTCTAAAGCTAACATGTTCATTCTATGTCCACCTCAAGACCACATGTTTTTATGTCGGACATTCACATACTTTAAACAATATAAGTTTATGCTTCAAGATTGGTTACTAAAGTCATGTTATCACATAACAAGGTCAAACAATACTTAAGCAGTTATGCTTGTGCATATACTACAAGTGTACACTTTAATCGTCATAACTCATGCCTTAGAAATCACTTTCTATGATTATGGGTGCACATGCAAAATCTCTTCTCAACTATTTAACAATACATATGACTAGCTAGCATGCTTGTAAATCATGACACACTTAACCACGATATCAGATCCTAGAATACTTGTAATGTAGTTATTGACAACTAGTCTTCAAGGTTCCTTTAGAAAGGTCTTTTAATGCCAAGCTATCAAAATCGATCACTCATGAAGCAAACATATGCCTCATGTTAGACTCCTTCACATACATATCTAAGTTATCTACACATGTTCACAAGATCAGAAATCGCAAGACAAAATATTGGTCAAGTTTGCTTTTCAAACTTCTTAAGTTTCTTATTTAAAAATGACTTAAGTTTCTACTTTGAAAATATCTTAACTTACGATCAAGTATACTAGTATGTTCTACCACATTAGACTTAGTGCTCATGTCCATGTGGACCATACTAACATGCTTGCCCAATTAGAATGCATTTACAATACTTTCATACTAACGTTCACCTTTGAAAATCCTATATGTTTCGTTAGAAACGTTCAATATTCAGGTCCACATGCTCAAGTTATATTATGATACCTATATACACAAGGTAATACATCTTTCATGCATCTCTACATTATATTATCATGCCTGAAAAATTAGAATGTCGACATGGTTATAGCATGTTAAAGTTTATTTTCAAAACTTTTATTTTCGTTAGGAATGTGTAATAGTTAGGTTCGTACGTTCTCTTTACAATATAAAACATATATACATCAATTAACATGCGTTTCATGCCTTCCTAGTTCATACTAACACGTCTCAAAAGTCAGAATATATCTATGACATTTCTATACCAAAGTCCCCTTTTAAAACTCAACATTTATTTCGAAAACCATGAGTTATTTTGTCGAAATGTATACCATCATAGCTCGAACATGTTTATATTAGGTTTATGTACCCATATATACATATTACCCATGTTAACATGTTTGTTTAAATCAATGCAAGAAAACTATCACATAATAACACTGATGCAGAAATCAAAAACTCATGTTTAGGCCCGGCGCAGCTGCGCCGCTGGCCAGTGTAATACTGGCGCAGCTGCGTAGGCTGGCGGCCAGAAGCAAACGCAGGCAGTTTTCGGCAGACTCACAACCCAACTCAGAAATAACTTCACAAATTCGATTCAATCACAATGTAATTCAGTTCTAATATACTTCTAAGCTAACATAACAACTACCAAGCATTCCCCAATCAACTCATCGTATAATTCATGCTTTAATTAAGAAATCAAGAACTTAGCAGTTGACAAAATTTGAAGAACTAGAATGTAAATGTTATACCTTTGATGTTATGAACTTGTTGCTAAACAATTGCTATGATGCTGGTATAGTACTTTCCCTCACTGATATCTGTCACAGCAACTTACTAGAATTTCAACACTTAATGAAATCTCAGCAATGAAATGAAGGAGAAGGGAAGAGTTCTTATATAGCCATTTTCTTACCCGGTTCTTGCCTTTGTTCACCAAATCAAACCATCAGATAGCAAGATTATATAATGGTCAAGGATTGGTGGTTGAGTAGTTGGTGAATCAAATTATGAAACCCACTCCCCATCTCATGATTAGCTATAGCTTGTGAAGAAAATGAGGAGAAGATAGACTAGTGTAGCATGTGAGTTCATGCGTATGAGAAATAAGAGAGCAATTGGGCACTTAATATGGGACAAACAAACTCAACATTGTATTAGCTAGCAAGGTGTATAATGTAAGCACATACTTGGTTAAATATACAACTATACCCATTATAAATATAATTGGGTTAAATAATATACACACCTTTCATTTCATGTATGCTTAGGTTATACATTTAGTTAGTGTCACAATGTTATTTAAATTTAGAAATGTAACAATACAATGTATCAAGTAAGGACATATGTACCAATCATATAATCCATGTACATTATATAAACACCGAATATCAAGCAATTGGGTATTATTACTATCACCATGGTTATCATTATAATTATAATAACTTAATAAAATCATTATCAAATAATAATAGTTTATTGATATTAACACAACGTAATAAGGTATACATATTAATGTCTACCACTCATATCATGCTACATAAGTCATATTATAATATAACTCACATAATGCAATTACTCTTACTATATAGTCTATATATATAATATAGAGACCTATTAAAGTGTCACCTTGTACTATATATAGTTAACTACCATATATAAAAAGTTTACATATCACATGCTTGTATAAAATATTTAATCAATTAAATATAATATTATTATATTTATTTATCTCTTACTCATTAATTATTATTTATTCATAATAATAATAATTAATCAACACATAATCAATTAATAACTCTCAATTCATTAATTATTATTAATTCATAATAATTATAAATGAACAACAATAATAATTTCATACGTTATCAATTAATTACTTAAATATAAATAATTAATCCCGATTAAATCTCTACACCATATTTGTAATACCCGAGATTTTCCTAATGTTATTAAATAAATATATTAATGGAAATAAATATTTATTTAAATATAAATGAATTGTTACTTAACTCAATTATATTAAATTGAATGATTATAATAATTGAGAATATATAGAGTTGCGATAAACTCGTTGAAAGCCTTGTGTGGCACAGTGATGCGATATATTAATTGACGAAGGATTTATTAAGTGAACAATTAATTAATTGTAAATTGTTGTTAATTGTTATCGTAGAATATTAATTAATTGTTATAGAATATTAATGATAATTAATTGATGATGTGGGGATGATTATTATTGCAAATAATATAATAATAATAAGCAACGTGTTCATAAATATAATAAGATCAATATTCATGTGATAATTAATCCTATGATTATTAATTAAGTGTTATTAATAATTACGAGGAAGGGATTAAGTAATATTATTGTTAATTTATAAGATAATGAATTTATTAATTCATATGTGCAAGCATGCAATATTAAAAGTGTAATGTATAATAACCAACTATATTATATAGTGTAATACAACATCTATGTGACTATATTATATATAGAAACCATATAATAAGATTCATATTTATTGAAGCCATATGAATGCATCATGAAATGCTTATGTGACAATGTATATATGAATATACATTAAAATAATGTACATGGGTTGTATGTGTACAACTTTTCCTTACTATATTAACATATTACTTATTCATTGGGAATATATTGTGGCATTTCATTATAGCCTAACCATACATTATACAACCTAAGTGGATATATAATGTTAAGCCTTAGTGTTGTATATATGCATGAATGCTGAGTTTATTTTTGGTTATCCCTTATTATTAGTCTCATTTCCCTTTTCACGTGCATAGCATCATGAAGCTAAAGCCTATTTTCTCAAACTCACAAACTCAGCTTGCTAGCTATCATCATGAAGGAGAATGGCTGATTGATACAGCCTCACTATTTCACCAACTAATCTATCTACTACTCCTTAACCCCCAAGCAATTCACAAATCCAGTTGGTTCAATTTGATGGACAATTGTATTGTCTGGGTATGAATTCCTCCATAAATTGAACTCTCTCCCTCACAAACTCACTTGCTGAGATTTTGGCTAGGATAAATTGAGAGCATTTATATATCAGTGTTAGTAGTCTGAAGAGTAGAGAATTCCTTAGCAGCAAGTTCTTAATTCGTATTACAGAGGTATAATCACTCTTCTTGTTCTTCATTTTCATTTTCTGTCAAAATCTCATTTCTTGATTATACCAAATTAGATTGTGTTTGGGTTGTAGAACCCTTATATTGTTGTTATATGAACATACATACATGATGGAACCACTATATAGCTTTCTTGTCTTTCATTTCCATTTTCCTCTGTAATTTTTGTAAAAACATCGAATTCTTGAATTTAGTTGGAGTTCATGAATTTGGGAATTGATAAACGGCGATTGACTGTTATATAAGCATATATATGTGTTAGTAAGTTAAAGAGGTTAGTCTAATAGCATATGGGTATGTTGAAATCGATGAAATGGGAAGTTTTGGGTCTTTTTTGGCTTCAGCGTGAACTGCAGGAACTGAGTCTGCATCGCGGCGCCGCAGCGCCGATGCGCAGCAGTTATCTGCGCCCTACAGTGCCTCAGTCCCAGCGTCCCCACGCCGCAACACCGATTCCAGATATTGTGTCCGCGCCACAGCGCCTCCAACGCCGCAGCGCCAGCTTGCTGCTATTGTTGCAGCGCCGCTGTGCAGACAGGCCTAGAAATGACTATTTGTTTGTCCAGTCCGAGAGCAGTGAAATTATAATTCATACTAAGAAAATGTAACATAATTTATGGAGTCCCTCTTGTGCAATACATGTTTCCATAGTTTACTTAACACAAAAAGAGAACTCATGATTTTGAAAATAACCCTTGACGAAGCATGTGTTATTTAACTCCGAACTTGCTAGCATATTTTCGTAACTTAACTAGGTGTGAGATATGATTTGAAATTGCCTATATGAACTAGATTGCTTTGTCTTGGTTTAAAATGTCTGTTAAAGACTAACTCGGATATGTTTGTAAACTAAGTTTCATACACGTTGCATGGTTGTATTATGAACTTATAGTGTTGCATGCTAGTATTCTTTATGTCGCTACGCATGATCTCTATGAACACTCACATAGTTGGACACGACGTAAACTATTCAAGTATAATTTTCTAAGACAATTACAAGTAAGGACTATTGTTGATTATTAAACTATGTGGTTTGTTAATATATAGTTATACGATTTGATTGTGTAGCTAAGATAGAAGTTGATGTATGTGCTCAATTTACATGTCAAGTATGTGAATCCAATGTGTATAACTAATAAGTGTGTATATATATATATATATATACACACACGTTAATAGGATATCATAATTCTTTGAAGCAATATTAGGCTTTACGTGGATAAACTACGCTCAAGACAAGTATCCTAACCGACGCATTTACTTTATACAAGGAAATCTATGATTGTGCACGTTTTCTGACTTACACTCATTTATAGTGCAAGTATCCTAACCGACGCATTTACTTTATGCAAGGAAATCTATGATTGTGCAAGTTTTCTGACTTACACTCATTTATAGTGCAAGTATCCTAACCGACGCACTTACTTTATGCAAGGAAATCTATGATTGTGCAAGTTTCCTGACTTACACTCATTTATAGTGCAAGTATCCTAACCCTTGTATTACTTTATTCAACGAATATTATAAGCGAGAATCTAAACTTTATCTCTTTGAATGCAAGTTGTCTTACTCGTTCATTTGAGCTAGTATGTTTAAACTCTTGTGAAAGCTATTATTCATGTTGAACTTGGTATTGTTCTTGAATATTATGAAAGTGTCTATGCCACTTGATTCGGCTAGACTATATGCATGTTTATAAAACTGTCCAAACTTTTTTATCGGTACAAAAATCTTGAAAACTGAGTTGAACAACCTTTATGGTAAGGGGAGTGTTTATTGTTGGAAGCCCCAACACACGCGTGAATATTACTGTGGTTATGCATAACATAGAGTATTATAAACTGATAATCTATTATACTTGTTTCTTTTGGGTTATCAGTTTAATATTGGTAATTCTAGTAGATGTTCAATAGTTCTTAGTGACTGCTCAGTATAAATTATTTTATCAAGTTGGATACGTTGATAGCCTTTGAATTCATATATATCTGTTGATCTATATTGAATTATCATTTCATATTCCAAAGATGTGATTTGAGAATTGTTGATATTTGTTGTTCCTGATATTATTCTAAAACTCTGAACTATCTTAGAGTTTAAACTTTGATATTTCAAACTCGTGATATAATACTCATCACCCTTGTTGTATATTACTTGCTGGGCAATTTGTGCTCATTCTTGCTTATTTTAAAACCTTTCA
This sequence comes from Panax stipuleanatus, assembly GCA_020205555.1. Lineage (NCBI taxonomy): Eukaryota > Viridiplantae > Streptophyta > Magnoliopsida > Apiales > Araliaceae > Panax > Panax stipuleanatus. The sequence continues at coordinate 100,425,126 of CM035126.1, forward strand.
GTTAAGGCGGAACAGGGAAGCGTCTCTGGAAAAGACAAGGGCAAGGGCAAGGCTACCGACTAGCTTGTTCCTTTATGTTTCAAATTATTGTGTTGTATTAAGACTGTTTTCAGACTATGTTTAAGCTTAAGTAGGATTATGTAATAAGTCTTTATTCGATATCATTATGTAATCTATTAAGTACTGTAGGTTGCGAGACTTGGGAGAATAATTATAATAAATTATTGTATATTATTCTAAATTAGATCTTCCACTGTGAATGTGTGATTTTAGTTATTATTGTATTACCATGAGCACGTGACGAACCGAATTCGAATGACTAAGTGGCGGTCCCGAATTTGGGGGCTTTACAATATTCAAGAAATTTGAATATATAATTTACTAACAATTTTATCAATATTCTGATATAAAAGTCTCAGGGTTAATCTACTAATTTAAATAACCATTAGTGATTCTCTTTAATAAAAATCCTAGCATTTATTCGCATAGGTTAAATTCCCATAAGCACATAACCACATAAGGTTTAAATAAGTTTGAAAAATTAACTCCTAAAAATTTTAAATCACATATAAAATTAATAAGGAGCTTAAAATTCTTAGTCGTTACATCCCTCCCCCCTTATAAAAATTTCGTCCGCGGAATTGTAAAAATAAGGTTACTCCAATAAAAACAGATAATTTGCTCTTATCGCTTAGATAATCTCTACCGTCTGCTGTACCACTTCTGGTCCCAACAGTCGACGTTCATCTACTTCGTCCCAACACAACGGTGTTCGACACTTCCTCCCATAAATGCTTTTTGTAAAAATCTCTTCTCTTAGTTCTGGTACTAACGGTACCCAAATTTGTCCTTCAAATCTTAGCAATCCAGTGCTATCAATCTTAAATTTCAACTCATCACCTTTAGCTAATCGCTTCTTGATGTTATTACAAACTTCGTCCTTCTTTTATGCCCCCTTAACCTTATCTAACAAAGTCGGGCTTGCTGGCACTGTATATAATTTCTCGTCGGTCTCCATCGGATACTTAACGTCTAAGTCTAGTCTTTCGAAAACTTTCACTAATTCTCCTGGAATGGTCAACTTCGATAACTTCCCTCTGCCTTTTCTGCTCAAGGCATCTGCCACTACATTTGCTTTGCCTGGATGGTACAGAATCTCACAATCAAAATCTTTGATCAATTCTAGCCATCAGCGCTGCCTCATGTTTAATTCCTTCTGCGTGAAGATATACTTCAGACTGTGTATATCTCACACTTCTCGCCATACAAATAATGCTTCCAAACCTCTAAGGCAAAAACTATTGCTGCTAAATCTCGTTTGGGAAGACATCCACGAATTCCCTTTAAATCGGTATAACAGTTCTTATGAATGTATTCTACGGGGATAACTTCCTTGTTTGCTACTTCTATGCTCATAGGGTGTTCTAATTCCTCACGGGGTAAGTCTAACTGTTTAATAAATCTTCAGAAACAAAACAGCAGGTGGCACCCGAATTGAATAACACATATGCATATATATCATTGATCGGGATAATACCTGACACTACGTCCTTGGACACCACCGCATCCGGTATGGTCATGTTGGCCTGACTGGCTGGCTCTTTGATGTTCAGTCCGTTGTTGTTGTTGCGTTTTTTGCTAGCTGCATCGCCCTTTTTCTTCGGGCAGTCCTTGATTTGATGGTCTGTGGCTCTACACGTGACACATCCTCCTTTCGACTTGTTCCAACACTGAGGAGCCATGTGCCCCGGTTTTTCACAACGATAACAAGTGCTCTTTCCCTTCAAGCATTTCCCCGAGTGGTTCCTCCCGCAGTTACTGCACTTTACACTTTTCTTAGCCTCTCCCCCGGATTTGTTACCTCTGGATGGGGGTTGTTGCCTCCGCTGCTTTCCCCCTTCTGACCTTCCTGACCGGTCTTCTTTTCTTGCTTGAATCGAGTGATGGCTTTGTTGCCTCCTTCGGCAATGATAGCCCTTTTCAAAAGATCAGAGAAAGTCTTAATCTTCAATACATCTACTGCTTCTGCACCCATGGTTTCAATCCTAATTCAAACCTCTTTGCTTTCCTGGCCTCCGTATCCACCTGATGTGAGGTAAATTGGGCTAACTCGTTAAATCTTGTCGCGTACTCTCCGACAGACATACCTCCTTCTCTTAATTCCAGAAACTTAACTTCCATATCTTGTTGCGTATTCTCTAAAAAGAAATTCTTAAATTTGTCCCATATAATAACTCCTTCGCCTGCTAGTCCTGTATTGGCTTCCCACCAATAGTTAGCTTCACCCTTCATCATGAAAGTGGCAAAACTCGTCTTCTGTGCTTCGGCCACCCATGCGACCTCAAACACCTTCTCAATTTCTTCTATCCATGTCTGGGCATCGATTGGGTCTAAGGTTTCCCTGGAATTCCAGTGGTCCTACCAATTTAAAGTCCTTAAAGGTAGCCAAGTGATGTCCTGGCTGCCCTGCTGCTTGCTGGGGTCTATTCTGCATTGCTTCTATTAACAGGTTAACGAAGCTCTGCATTGGGTCGACATTTCCCCCTCCACCATTGCTAAAAGATATTTCCTCTCTCTGGTTCCGCAAAAATCTCCTAGGCGACATGATCCTAAGGACATAAAGAAAACATTAGGCTTTATGTGATATGCTATTCATGTTAGCATTAAGAAGTAAGGACGTCTATCAATCATAGCTGATTTAAATAAACAACTTCAGTATCACAATAAGACTCGATGGATATCCTCAATCCATCACCTACAAACTCTACTTGAGTTTTCTACTAAGGTTATAACTTATGTTTCGCATTCCTAACGTTTATAACCTAAAGCTTTGATACCAACCTGTGACACACCCAAATTCGGGTCCTCTGACCCCGGTCCGGTCGCCACGATCTAATACAAACATTCACCTCTAAACAACATATGATAACTTAAATGCAGAAAATAATAAACGTACGTCGTTCATTCAAAAGGTGTTACTAGTTCCAAGATTCGATAACCTTAATACATCATTACAAACATACAATAGAATAATCATTAGGGTTCATATTACATTAACAGTAATTAAACTAGACGTAAAGATTAAGTTTACTCCTTGCAAACGAATCCTACATCTTCCCTTTACCCTTGTCCTTTCTTGAAGTCTTGGGCTTAACTGCAACATAAGTCAAGATATAGCAAGAATGAGCAACAAGTTTGCTCAGCAAGTTTAAATACAACAATAAAGGATATATCATGATGAATGGAAAAATATCTGACAATGAATTCAACAATATGAATATCTTAAGGATTCAACAATATGAATATTAGAACGATTCAATAATATGAATATCTGAACGATTCAACAATATGAATATTAGAACGATTCAATAATATGAATATTAGATTGATTCAACGATATGAACATCTGAACAATTCAACAATATGAATATTAAAAGCAAAGATAATAATTGCCTTTAGAATGATTGATAGTCGAGTAGACTCTGAACTATAACTTTCCAATGGGTTCAATAGCCTACTCAATACAAATATGAGAAGGATAGGGAACTTGCACAATAAAAGTGAAGTTTAGAATTTTGCACAATATATAAATTGGTGTAAGTTCGGGGAACTTGCACAATAACTAAAGTTGTGTAGTTTGGGGAACTTGCACAATAACCAAAGTTGTGTAGTTTGGGGAGCATGCACAATAATAGACCCCTTGCATAAAATACATGCATAGGTTAGGACACTTGCTCAAATAATCAAAGTGTGAAGTTCAGAGAACTTGCACGGTAATAGATTCCTTGCATACAATAAATGCAAAGATTAGGACATTTGCTTACAACGTTCCTTAAGTAAAGTAAACACAAAGATAAGATACTTGCACAATATACGAGTTTGTATAAGTTTAGAGAACTTGCATAATCAAAAAAATGAAGTTCGGGAACTTGCGAAATCAAAGAGTGAAGTTCGGGGAACTTTCACAATACTCAAAGTGTGGAGTTCGGGGAACTTGAACAATACTCACATGTGAAGTTCGGGGAACTTGCACAATACTCAACGTGTGAAGTTCGGATAACTTGCCCAATACAATAATAACCCTGCTCAATACAATATGAGAAGGATAGGAAACTTTCACCAAAAATAAGTGAAGTTTAGAAACTTGCTTACACGGTTCATCGAATAAAGTAGTACAAGAATTTAGAATACTTGCACAATAAAAGTAGGGTTCGGATACTTGCTTACAATATCTGTTGAATAAAGTAATACAAGGGTCTAGGATACTTGCATAATAAATAAGTGTAAGTCAAGAAAAACTTGCTTAATATAAATTTGAGTAAAGTTAGGGAGACTTGCAAATAATACAAGAACGGGTTCAAAAGAACTTGCCTGTTTGCTCAGCTATAAATAATTCTAGCTTTAATTTAAACGGCATTGGAACGACCTAATATTAACAAGTCGATCTCTCCAATTAGTATATATAAACTAATATAAGTTCACACATACAAGAACCTAGTCATAATATAAATCTATCACATAAGATCACATAAGTCAATCTAATCATGTCTTAGATTTAATAACTTTTAGATCATCTAGTTTCTATGCATCAATATAGGTTTGAACATATAGCACTTCCAGTTACTAATATAAATCAACACACATGCTTATAAGTTTTATATAACTCAAGTTCAAAAGCTAACATGTTCATTCTATGTCCACCTCAAGACCACATGTTTTTATGTCGGACATTCACATAATTTAAACAATATAAGTTCATGCTTCAAGATTGGTTACTAAAGTCATGTTATCACATAACAAGGTCAAACAATACTTAAGCAGTTATGCTTGTGCGTATACTACAAGTATACACTTTAATCGTCATAACTCATGCCTTAGGAATCCACTTTCTATGATTATGGGTGCACATGCAAAATCGCTGCTCAACTATTTACCATTACATACGACTAGTTAGCATGCTTGTAAATCATGACACACTTAACCATGATATATCCTAGAATACTTGTAATGTAGTTATTGACAACTAGTCTTCAAGGTTTCCTTTAGAAAGGTCCTTTAATGCCAAGCTATCAAAACCGATCACTCATGAAGAAAACATATGCCTCATGTTAGACTCCTTCATATACATATCTAAGTTATCTACACATGTTCACAAGATCAGAAATCGCAAGACAATATCTTGGTCAAGTTTGCTTTTCAAAGTTCTTAAGTTTCTTATTTAAAAACGTTTTAAATTTATCCTTTGAAAATATCTTAACTTACAATCAAGTATGCTAGTGTGTTCTACCACATTAGACTTAGTGCTCATGGCCATTTGGACCATACTCACATGCTTGCCCAATTAGAATGCATTTACAATACTTTCATACTAACTTTCACCTTTGAAAATCTTATATGTTTCGTTAGAAACGTTCAATATTAAGGTCCACATACTCAAGTTATATTATGATACCTATATACATAAGGTAATACATCTTTCATGCATCTCTACATTATATTATCATGCCTGAAAAATTAGAATGTCGACATGGTTATAGCATGTCAAAGTTTATTTTCAAAACTTTTATTTTCGTTAGGAATGTGTACTAGTTAGGTTCGTACGTTCTCTTTACTATATAAAATATATATACATCAATTAACATGTGTTTCATGCCTTCCTAGGTCATACTAACACGTCTCAAAAAGTCAGAATATATATATGACATTTCTATACCAAAGTCCCCTTTTAAAACTCAACATTCATTTCGAAAACCATGAGTTGTTTCGTTGAAATGTATACCATCTTAGCTTGAACATGTTTATGTTAGGTTTATGTACCCATATATACGTATTATCCATGTTAATATGTTTGTTTAAATCAATGCAAGAAAACTATCACATAACAGTACTGATGCAGAAATCAAAAACTCAGGTTCAGGCCTGGCGCAGCTGCGCAGGATGGCGGCCAGAGGCAGACGCAGGCAGTTTTCGGCAGACTCACAACCCAGCTCAGAAATAACTTCATAAATTCGATTCAATCACAATGTAATTCAGTTATGATATACTTCTAAGCTAACATAACAACTACCAAGCATTCCCCAATCAACTCATCATATAATTTATGCTTTAATTAAGAAATCAAGAACTTAGCAGTTGACAAAATTTGAAGAACTAGAATGTAAATGTTATACCTTTGATGATATGAACTTGTTTCTAAACAATTGCTATGATGCTGGTATAGTACTTTCCCTCACTGATATCTCTCACAGCAACTTACTAGAATTTCTACACTTAATGAAATCTCAGCAATGAAATGAAGGAGAAGGGAAGAGTTCTTATATAGCCATTTTCTTACCCGGTTCTTGCCTTTGTTCACCAAATCAAACCATAGGATAGCAAGATTACATAATGGTTAAGGATTGGTGGTTGAGTAGTTGGTGAATCAAATTATGAAACCCACTCCCCATCTCATGATTAACTATAGCTTGTGATGAAAATGAGGAGAAGATAGACTAGTGTATCATGTGAGTTCACGTGTATGAGAAATAAGAGAGCAATTGGGCACTTAATATGGGACAAACAAACTCAGCATTGTATTAACTAGCAAGGTGTATAATGTAAGCACATACTTGGTTAAATATACAACTATACCCATTATAAATATAATTGAGATAAATAATATACACACCTTTCATTTCATGTATGCTTAGGTTATACATTTAGTTAGTGTCACAGTGTTATTTAAATTTAGAAATGTAACAATATAATGTATCAAGTAAGGACATATGTACTAATCATATAATCCATGTACATTATATAAACACCGAATATCAAGCAATTGGGTATTATTACTATCACCATGGTTATCATTATAATTATAATAACTTAATAAAATCATTATCAAATAACAATAGTTTATTGATATTAATACAACGTAATAAGGTATACATATTAATGTCTACCACTCATATCATGCTATATAAGTCATATTATAATGTAACTCACATAATGCAATTACTCTTACTATATAGTTTATATATATAATATAGAGACATATTAAAGTATCACCTTGTACTATATATAGTTAACTACCATATATAAAAAGTTTACATATCACATGCTTGTATAAAATAATTAATCAATTAAATATAATATTATTATATTTATTTATCTCTTACTCATTAATTATTATTTATTCATAATAATAATTAACCGACACATAATCAATTAATTACTCCCAATTCATTAATTATTATTTATTCATAATAATTATAAATCAACAACAATAATAATTTCATACGTTATCAATTAATTACTCAAATATAAATAATTAATCCCGAATAAATCTCTACACCATATTCAAGAAATTTGAATATATAATTTACTAACACTTTTATCAATATTCTGAGATAAAAGTCTCAGGGTTAATCCACTAATTTAAATAACCATTAGTGATTTCCTTTAATAAAAATCCTAGCATTTATTCGCATAGGTTAAATTCACATAAGCACATAACCACATATGGTTTAAATAAGTTTGAAAAATTAACTCCTAAAAATTTTAAATCACATATAAAATTAATAAGGAGCTTAAAATTCCAGGTCGTTACAGTTGTTAAGTATGATATAACCTATCCAAACATATTTTGAAGTAAGTTTTCAAAAGAGAAATTATACTAACTCTATGTTGATGAGTTGTTGCACATGATCATGCATATTAAGGATCATTGAGCACCCTTGATAAGCAGTTTTATGACCATTTATTCAGATAATAACCAGCTCATTCTGTTGCTTAAACTCAAGTAATCCTGTGCGTTTAATATGTTTTTCCTTTGTTTGCACCGTTTATGTTTAGGAACTCTCCGAGAGAAAATTGAGCGTTAAAGGCATGATAGCATGATAGATGAAGATGTTGCGAGGCTAAAAGTGCAGAAGTACAAGGAAGCGGAGCAGAAGCCAAGTGCAGCAACAAAGAAATGCACCAGTAGAATTTCATGGCACGCGCAGCCGCGCCGTGTTAAGGCAGCCAGCCCGCGCGCCCGTGCCAACCCCCAGACCAGAGTCCTAGTTTTTGTGCTCGCGCGGCCGCGCCAAGACCAAAGACGAATGCCGCGTGGCCGCGCCGACTCCCAGCTTGACCAAGTTTGACTTTCGACTTAGCAGATCGGGAGAAGGCTTATATTAGGGCTTTTGCCCTCATTTGCTCGGCATCTCCACTAGGGAGTTCATGCCCTAGTTTTCCATTTTCCTTCTCTTTTCATTTCTTATTTAATCTAGATTAGCAGTAGATTAGAGAGTAGATTAGGTTTAATTAGTTTAGTTAGATTCTAGGGTTTCTGTTGGACTTGAAGATTGAAGCAAGGGATAAACAACAAAGATCCACACTTGGAGAAAGACTCAAGATTTGCAATTTCTATTTCTTAATTCTCCTTGTATTCATGTATATTTGGATGATGTTTATAAACCTTGTGGATAATATATACAAGTATTTATGACTTAGTTTATATTTTGGGATTTCAATGGAACCCAACACATAGTTGTATTGATTGCTCTCTCTCTTTGCTATTCTTGCGAATTGGTTATCATAACTTGTGCGTTTAGATTGATTTATTGTGAACCTATATGAAATTGACAAATGGATTTTAGGTTTAGACCTAGTTATGATATCATGCAAAAGTTAGAGATTCCTGCGGGTAATCTATGAGATTATGTGACGTGTGTCTCATTCATTGTCCTAAAGAGTTGATAATTTGTTAGTGTTTAGGATATAAATATACCTAAATGCCGTCTGTAACCATTTGAGAATCTAATCTTAATGACTTCCTATGCGAAAGTTGGTAATTGATGGAATAGTTAACGAGATTTCCCGTGACATGTGTCTTGTTAATTGTTCTGGATATTAGTTACTTGATAGTGTGTAGGATAGACATATACCTACATGTCGCATTAGGAAGATTCATAGTTGTCCATCGAAAGAGGCTATTATGTAATCGTGATTTCTCGGTTGTCAATTCTAGGTGCTTATTATTCTAAGTGAGAGAGTTAAGAGATTCTAACGAAGTGTTGGGGGAAATTGTAATCCCATGTCTTCATTATCTAAATTTACCCTAGGATTAGTTATTGCATATTTTAATTCCTTGCCTAGTTAACTTAGTTTAAATTCAGTCTCTTTACCATCCGTTTAAATAAGACCGAGATGATTACGGACTATTGATTTGGCGACCTTTTATCTGTTAATTCTCCGTGGGAACGATATCTGTACTTTCACTTTATTACTTGTTGACCGCGTATACTTGCGCGTAAATTGTGTCATCTAATCGGACCAACAAGTTTTTGGCGCCGTTACCAGGGATTTAATTGGATAAATGTTTGCCAACATTAGTTTAATCAAATTAGTCTTACTTTAAACATTTTCTTTTTATTTTTGTTTAATTCTCTTCTCATATTCTCTTTTCAGGTACAATGGACTTAAATTTCTATCCATAGAACTGTACAAGACAAGAGCAACCAAGGGAAGCAAGCACTGATGGACTCGACCCAATTGCGACACTCTCAGCACAGTTAAAGGAGCTCTCGAGAAAGCTGGATACTATTTCAGTCCAACAGAGTCGAGAGTCAGTGACTTCATATGACTATAGTGCTGGAGCTTATATGAGCCATCAGGAGCCTATCAGTTATGGACAGGAGCAGTATGGGGGTGGTTATTCCTACACCGAACCTTATCCCACTTATCAGCCAGATTGGGGGTATCACCCAAGCCCTTCAGCAGACTACTATCAAGACCAACACTGGGATCTAAATCCCACATATGCCCCAGAATGCACCTTCCAGACTCCAGTTTTTGAGCCTCAACACAATTTTGAGGGTGACACAGAAAATGCACGATTGGAAGAAGGAGGTGACATATCACTGAAGGACATCTTGATTGAGCAACAGAAGTCAGTCAAGAATATCCAGAACTGGGCAGAGCAGATTAGCAAGGCCTTGATGATAGAGGATGAACAAGGGATGCAAAATAATACTGCGAGCTATCAAGATATATGCAAGCCAAGTCCAATTTATGCACCCGAACCCATATACCAACCCCCGAGTTTACAAGGAGAGCAGTCTTCAATGGAATTCATGTATGCAAGCTCAGAAAACCAAGAGGAGTTGTTTGGGAGCCCAGAAGAATCGAGCCAAAATTTTCAATATCAGATGGCCCCCATCAACCATGCTTCTACCAGTGAGACGCAGTACATGGATCCCGTGGCTGAAACAGAAAAGGAAGGATTGGATAGTCTGTGGGGGAACTCATTAGCATCAACACAGGAGACCTTGATTGAGCAAGAGCAATCGATTGAGGATCTTCAGATTTGGGTGGAGCAGATTAGCACGACAGTAAGGAAGGAGGAGGTATGTGAACAAGAGACAACAGTGCAAGATTTTGTGCCTCCAATGACTGAAGCCATGAGTTATAACCCTCAAAAAGATTGGTGCTATGCAGAGACTGATGAAGAGCCCAAAGTGCACTTGGAACTGGACGAGTGAAAGGCAATAGATATCGAGGAGCCAATTGGGGTTGTGGAGTATGAATGTGAACCAACAGTGACAATCCCCCAAGAGCCTCCTCCGCCTAAGTGGAACAAGCCAGTTAAGTTTGCACACCCTTGCCCCCTTGGAAGCCACATTACAGATATGGATCTCGATGACATGAGAGAGTCCGTGAGCTACAAGCCTAGGTGTTCAGAAGAGAAGAGAATAGAAGAAGAGTCCGTTGTGTGCTCTATACCTCCATGCCCCGATCATTTCACCTACACAACGGAACCCTTGCCTAGCTCCCCAACCTTCAGGACGGGGAATTCTTTTACTTATCCAATGCTAGGTAGTTTAAATCTGCATCCGCTCCTACTGGGAAGCTGCCAAAGTCACATACCTATTCTGATGGATGGAGGGGTTCTCCAATATCATCGGGGAGTTGGGTAGCAGTGAGCAGACACAGTCAAGCTAGAGGACTATAAATCAAGCACTAGATGGGAGGCACCCCATCATTTCTCTCTCTTTGTTTAATTCTCCATTACCTACTTCCCATCATCCCTCTCTCTATCTCTATGTTTAATTCTCCATTTACATGCTTTCTATCACATTTCCCACCCCCTCGTTTAATTCTTATTAGTTTAGTATTTAGTTTAAATTTTTTGAATGCCCTTAGGAATTAGGAGTTCATTGCCTACATTTTTGAACTTAGGCATGAATGCGTATATTTTTGGGATTACAAAGCTCATAGCATATTTTTGATGCACTTGCATTGCTTATACGCACTTAGAGAAATTTTTTTTTGGGAATTTAAATGCATATATCTTTCCATGTTTAATTCTCTTAATATAAATAGTTAGTATACTTTTGATAGTGTATGAGGGCTTAATAAAGGTTATATGTCTTTCTCAGGGTCAATCCAAGCTGCAAGAAGCAAAGCTCAAGGGGCCATCATCAGCCCATGCCAAATGCTACAGAAAACCAAATCTGGCAAGCCGCGCGGCCGCGCCTGATTAAGCTTGTTGGGGCGCGCGGCCGCGCCGCACACTGACTATGCCTAGCTTAAATAATTTGCAGCCCATACTTCCATTGCATTATCAGACGAGCTTGCCACAAATCTCCCCCATCCCAAGCCCTAATTTTAATTGAAAACATAACCTTCTATCTCCTAATCACAATCAACCAACCCACATCATCACTCCCATTTTCTCAACCTGATCAATTGAGACAGTGTATGGGAGTTCAATAGCATAGCATGATTTCTAAATCGGTTGGGTTAGTTGAGTTCAGTATTGGATTGCATCATCTATTCTCATTTCATATGGCATCCAAGAGGAGTAGGAGGGAGTCTACATCTATGGGCAGCAATTTTGAGCACTGGGGAGATGACATCGACTATGATGCAGTCCGAGTCCTCCCACACTATTCATGAGCATATTGATAGGATGGAGAGACGACGACAAAGCCGAATAGGGGAGTTTCTTTCTTTTTACCTTTACCTTCAATGAGGACATTGAACATTTTAAGTTTGGGGGTATTGGTTTTATTTTTGCATGTAGTTAGTTCATTTCATGTTGTGTCAGTTCATTTAGTGCATGTAGATTGTATTTTGTTAAAATTTTAAAATTTTTCTTTTGTTTTTGCATTCTGTGTTAGAGCATACTGCATGAATCCAATTTTCAGTTGGTTAGTTATGTATGTTGCCTGTGAAGAAACTGAAATCACTTGATTGTTAAACTGATTTGAGACTTAAGCCTGATTCCATAGTCATATATGTAAATCCTTACCTGTCAGATACTGTGTAACCAGTAAGCAAGATAGAGTAAACACCATGATATGCTAAGTTTAAATGTTTACATACTTGTCTTCTGTTGGAAAAACTATGTTTTAATAAAAGAGTTTCAGTTCGCATATAATAATAACTAGACTGTTAAAAGCTTAAGTTTGGGGGAAACAGGGGACATGCATGATTTATGCGGGGAGATGGAGCGTAAAACGCACTCCCTTGCAGGAAAAGAAAAAGAAAAAGAAAACAAAAGAAAATGCATTGAAAAAGGAAAAAAATAGAATAAACACTTCGGCTACGTCAAGTTCTGTGGCCTTTGATATTCGAGTAAGTAAGCCCTCGGGGTGTCTCTACACCCAGCGCCCTAAGGCCGTCTGGTCTGGGAGTCGTTGGTCGAAAGCTTGCTACATGGATATCATTGAAGAGCCTAAGAGAACTAGGCATTGCACAGTCGATAGTGTACACGGGAAAGTGCGAATACGCCCTCGTGAGTAATAAAAGCTTAATAAACACCCCCTGTTGACTCTTAACTTTAGTAATACATGGTCTTGGTTAGAACTTATATGATTTACTTCTTTTCTTAAGTTAAAACTTGTTTTTCCCCTAAGAAGCATAGTATGTGATATATTTGTTCAAAGCATGTTTAATGGTTTCCAGGCACACAACGCACAATATATCGGTGCTGACAGTTTTGGATTTGCAGAATACGCCGTGTGATTTGTTTTGGGTAGCTTATCTATTTCGACTATCTCGTGGTTTTCTAAGGCATTGCTTTGAAAGTTCAATACTGACTGAAGCTTGGATTCGCATTCATGATAGCGTAGGTTGCATACATTGTAGATACTGCATTGCATATGTTGTTTAGTTTTGTTTTGGTTGCTTGAGGGCAAGCAACGTTTAAGTTTGGGGGTATTTGATAAGCAGTTTTATGACCATTTATTCAGATAATAACCAGCTGATTCTGTTGCTTAAACTCAAGTAATCCTGTGTGTTTAATATGTTTTTCCTTTGTTTGCACCGTTTATGTTTAGGAACTCTCTGAGAGCAAATTGAGCATTAAAGGCATGATAGCATGATAGATGAAGATGTTGCGAGGCTAAAAGTGCATAAGTGCAAGGAAGCGGAGCCGGAAGCCAAGTGCAGGAACAAAGAAATGCACCAGCAGAATTTCATGGCACGCGCGGCCGCGCCGTGTTAAGGCAGCCAGCCCGCGCCAACCCCCAGACCAGAGTCCCAGTTTTTGTGCTCGCGCGGCCGCTCCAAGACCAAAGCCGAATGCCGCGCGGCTGCGTCGACTCCCAGCTTGACCAAGTTTGACTTTCGACTTAGCAGATCGGGAGAAGGCTTATATTAGGGCTTTTGCCCTCATTTGCTCGGCATCTCCACTAGGGAGTTCATGCCCTAGTTTTCCATTTTCCTTCTCTTTTTATTTCTTATTTAATCTAGATTAGGAGTAGATTAGAGAGTAGATTAGGTTTAATTAGTTTAGTTAGATTCTAGGGTTTCTGTTGGACTTGAAGATTGAAGCAATGGATAAACAACAAAGATCCACACTTGGAGAAAGACTCAAGATTTGCAATTTCTATTTCTTAATTCTCCTTGTATTCATGTATATTTGGATGATGTTTGTAAACCTTGTGGATAATATATTCAAGTATTTATGACTTAGTTTATATTTTGGGATTTCAATGGAACCCAACACATAGTTGTATTGATTGCTCTCTCTCTTTGCTATTATTGCGAATTGGTTATCATAACTTGTGCGTTTAGATTGATTTATTGTGAACCTATATGAAATTGACAAATGGATTTTAGGTTTATACCTAGTTATGATATCATGCGAAAGTTAGAGATTCTTGCGGGTAATCTATGAGATTATGTGACGTGTGTCTCATTCATTGTCCTAAAGAGTTGATAATTTGTTAGTGTTTAGGATAGAAATATACCTAAATGCCGTATGTAACCATTTGAGAATCTAATCTTAATGACTTCCTATGCGAAAGTTGGTAATTGATGGAATAGTTAACGAGATTTCCCGTGACATGTGTCTTGTTAATTGTTCTGGATATTAGTTGCTTGATAGTGTGTAGGATAGACATATACCTACATGTCGCATTAGGAAGATTCATAGTTGTCCATCGAAAGAGGCTATTATGTAATCGTGATTTCTCGGTTGTCAATTCTAGGTGCTTATTATTCTAAGTGAGAGAGTTAAGAGATTCTAACGAAGTGTTGGGGGAAATTGTAATCCCATGTCTTCATTATCTAAATTTACCCTAGGATTAGTTATTGCTTGTTTTAATTCCTTGCCTAGTTAACTTAGTTTAAATTCAGTCTCTTTACCATCCGTTTTAAATAAGACCGAGATGATTACGGACTATTGATTTGGCGACCTTTTATCTGTTAATTATCCGTGGGAATGATATCTGTACTTTCACTTTATTACTTGTTGACCGCGTATACTTGCGCGTAAATTATGTCATCTAATCGGACCAACAACCCTTATGTGGACTAATGGTTAACATAGCTAGTCCCTTGTTAAACGAACATATTTAGTCTTGATTAAAGAGTTTTGAAGGGAGTTTTAAAACCCCATTCGAGTATTACCTCAAAGCATGTTTTAGATACTTGAGAAGGTTTTCAACTTGGTCATTAAATTGTTAAACATATTGATCCTAGTTGAGCAAAAGAATTTAAAGGGGAAACTTGGAAGTTTTGAGAACTAATAGTCTTGAACATTGTGTGAAGTGTATTATGACTTTTCAAACATGTATACTAGGATGCATTATGCCTCTAGACGTGTCGAGTGTGTTCATCATGTAGCTAAGCATGAATTAGACTATTTGAACATGGTTTAAAATAAGTTTTCAAATAATGAACTATGCTATGTCTATGTAAATGAGGTAGATACATATGAGCATCCGTGTTAAAGGTTGATTAGTACCAATACATGGTTTAAAATCTTATAACATTGAAACATTGTTAAAAGAAGTGTTAGACCTTGTTGATTTAAGTAATTCAACGTAGAGCTATGTAATTCAAAACTAAATGGTTTGAAATACGAACTTGAAGAAATAACAGAACCTACTTGATGTATGTTTATAGTATGCATACTATGTTAGGACTAGACTGAGCAATGAAAATCTCAAGTCTGGTTCTGGAAGAGAGTAATGCGGCCGCGCCACTCCCAAGCTTATATGCAGCGCGGTCGCGTCGTGTTGTAGAGTTGCCAAGAGCAGTTTGTTAACTGCCTGGTCTTAAGTTATATATTTTTTCTTAAGGACCCTAAGGACTGAAACAATATGGTTTCAATAGAATAAGTATGAAAGTATGATGTGGTAACATCGTGGTTGTCCTAAGATAGAGTAAAACGGAACCAACATTAGAAAATGATATACGAATTGTTATTCTATTAAGAGCATATGAAATATATGACTGATGGATGTAAATCCATGATTATATAACTGTGTAGGAATACACGAAGTGCAGATAGCTTTAAACAGTTAAGTCATAGTTGATAAACTACGAATCAGGCAAGTCTTTCAGTTCCTATTTGTTATATGAATTCGATAACTATTACTTGAATTATGTTATGCTATGAGAATGTTGATATGAAATGCATATGGAATATTTATGATATTTGAAAGCTGATATTTGATGATATATGCTTGTTATGTGAGCAATAACATGCGTAGTATATCTAAATTGTGACGCCCCCAGAATAGGTCCATTCAACCCAACCCATTCTGAGTCGCCAAATACATGGTACAGAATTCAAATACAAACTTTATATCATACGGTCGTGCAAAATACGACCACACGACTGTGAGTCTCAGTACAAATATGTAGAAAATATTAAGATTCAAACTAAGTCCTCATTACAATTATGATCACACTATTTATCAGAAATAGTGAGGACTACTACTGCTCTAACTCGGACCATCACTCCATTCCCCGACTAGTACCCGCAATATTCTCATTTCCTGAAGAGAACAATGGAAGAAAAGGGTGAGCTCAACTAGCCCAGTAAAGAATATTATGACTAAGATAATGAACAATAAATTATCGTTAGTCTTCAACAGTTCAGATAAAATATTATGGACAACAAGTTTTAGATCAATATTCGCAGCGGAAATAACAAATCATTAGAAGAGTTAAGCAGAGAATGAAGTCTACTATCTTCTATGATTTAAAGTCCATCATCAATATTTTATCCCTGTAACATCAATCAATATATATCTCGAATCAAATATTCATCTTTGCACTACAGGCTAAAGATATTCATTTATATCACCAGTGATCATGTTCATCTCAACTCCTGTCCATCTTTGCACTACGGGCCAAAGATATTCATCAGGTAATCATCTTTGCACTACAGGCCAAAGATATTCATCAAATAATCATTCATCTTTGCACTACAGGCCAAAGATATTCATTTGTATCATCATTTAAGACTGAGGATGATGAAAAATAATATAAAAACGAATCTAGTGAGATAAAGGACAAAAATTAGGAATTCGTAATTTAATTTATCCAAGTTCATGAATACTCCGTAATAATCAATTGTGGAGCAAAATTCAAGAATGAAGTTTCAAACTTGGATCCAATCAAAGATAAAAATTTTTTTTTTTTTTTTACCGTGAATAGTAACTCATGAATAGTAACCCGTGAATAGTAACTTGTCATAAAAAAAATAAAAATTTCATAACAAGTTCAGACCAATATTTCAGTGAAATAATATTTCATACGAGTATGAATGAATATACGAAACTGTAATTGGATTTTCACCCGTCATGCGGTAATCCGCGTAGACAGATCATTTCCACAATTTAATAGAAATGAATACGAAGGGTGATTCACCACGCATGCGGTAATCCGCGTAAACAGATTATTCCCACAGATTATTAAGGAATTGAATGAATACAAAAGGTTTTCACCAGGCATGCGGTAATCCGCGTAGACAGGTTACTCCCACAGATCAACAAAGAATGAATACAAAGGGTTATTCACCATGCATGCGGTAATCCGCGTAGACAGGTTACTCCCACAGATCAATAAAGAATAGAGTAACAACCCTTACGAGTATTGAAAGAAAATAGCATTCTTTATGAATATAAAAGAAATAACACCCCTTACTTCAGTAGAAGATTGGATACTGGAGTAGTGTAGTAGCAGAATACTCTTCTTCTTTTTCTCTCTATAATTTTTCTCACTATAATAACTTTGTTCTTCAAGAATGGTGAGAAATGAATGAAATTAGCTTGCTATTTATAGGCTAGAAAAAGGTTGGACAATTACACTTTAGTACCTCCATCTTTGCCTAAATTTTTAATTTAGTCCCTCAAGTTTATAAATCTTGCACCTCCACCCCTGCAACTACCCACCAACTATTTATTATCCACCAATAAGTGGGTCCCACATGTTAACCACCCATTAATTGCTCATTTATCTGATTAATTCTCCGTTAGGTCAATTTGACATCCGAAAATTAACTATTATCGAAATAAATGTCGATTTCTACTAACATTAATATTTCCAACACAATGAAAATATTTTTATCAACCATTCATCAATTATTATATAAATTAATATTACAGAATCACAATAATGACAACCAGGTCGTTCCCAGGAAAGAGGGGGCCTTCCGATAAGGACTTCTCCTTACTGGCGCGCAATTAAATAACCCCTCCTAGACAGAACTTCCTTAGACATTGTCAATAATGCTATCTAATAATATTATTCAAATAATATGAATTATTGAGTTGATAACGTGAAATACTGTGCAACGACAATTATTGAATCAATACTACAAAATATCAACTGTAGCCATTATTGAATAAAAAAATAGCAACGTAGCAATTATTGAGTCAATAAAATATCAATGCAGCAATTATTGAGTCAATAATATAAAATATTAAACAGTAAATACTGTAACAATTATTAAATACTGAGTGACTTCTTACGTAAGCATCAATAATCAAAGATATTGTGCAATACCGTGTGCTACTTTGCAACAATGCGTATTACTGTATTTTTATCACCGGGTATTTTAACAGTTTAACGGTAAAAGTTTTGCCGTGAAAATGTTATTTCTGTCGCTTTCTATATCCGACAATTATTCTGTTGTGGGGTCCACCAATGGCTGCGCCGTCGTACGAATATTCTCCGACAAAAGAATATTCCCCGACACAACGAATATATTATGACCACTTGCTTACTTTGTAAAATTTGCACATTCCATCCATAACTTACCACATTTATCAAATCAACACCTTACTATATCAAAATAATATATAGAGGAAATTAAATTTTTATTTATAAAAGTTGGGGTCTTACAACCTCCCCTCCTTATGAAATTTCGTCCTCGAAATTGACGTACGTACCTGGTATGTCGAAAAGGTGAGGATACCTCGCTTTCATTTCCGATTCTAACTCCCAGGTCATTTCCTCGATATCATGGTTCCTCCACAAAACTTTAACTTGAGGTATAATCTTCGAGCGTAGGACATGTTCCTTCTTATCCAAGATCTTGACAGGTACCTCCTCGTACGTTAAATCTTCGGCTATCTCGTCTGGTTCTAACTCAATAATGTGATTTAGGTCTTTCACATATTTACGTAACATGGATATGTGAAAAACGTTATGAACACGAGACATGCTTGGAGGTAAAGCGAGTCTATAGGCCACCTTTCCTACTCGGTCAAGGATCTCATATGGACCAATGAATCGTGGATTGAGCTTTCCTCTCTTCCCGAATCTCGTAACTCCTTTCCATGGAGCAAAACGTAACAATACATGATCTCCGACATTAAATTCTACGTCTCTTCGATGAAGATCCGCATAACTCTTTTGTCGATCTTGTGCCGTTTGTATACGTTGTCGGATTATTTGAATCTTTTCCGTAGTCATACGTACTAACTCCGGTCCTAACAATGTTGCTTCACCCACCTCGTCCCAACATACTGGAGAACGACACTTTCGTCCATACAACGCCTCGAATGGAGCCATGCCTATACTTGCCTGATAACTTTTGTTGTAGGAGAATTCCACCAATGGTAAGTACTTGTCCCAACTCCCTTTGAAATCTAGAACACAGAGTCTC
This sequence comes from Panax stipuleanatus, assembly GCA_020205555.1. Lineage (NCBI taxonomy): Eukaryota > Viridiplantae > Streptophyta > Magnoliopsida > Apiales > Araliaceae > Panax > Panax stipuleanatus. The sequence continues at coordinate 100,444,507 of CM035126.1, forward strand.
AATAGATCTTCAAGAGTTTGAATAGTCCTTTCCGATTGCCCGTCAGTTTGAGGATGATATGCAGAACTGAATCGTAGATCAGTGCCCATAGCTTTCTGCAAACTGACCCAAAATCGTTAAGTAAATCTTGGGTCACGATCCGAAATTATGGATACTGGCATGCCATGCAATCTCACAATCTCATTTATGTACATATGAGCAAGACGTTCCAGTGAATAAGTTTCTCGTATAGGCAAGAAATGAGCAGACTTAGTTAATCTATCGACAATAACCCAAATTGCATCTATGCCTTGAGAAATCTTGGGAAGACCCGTAACGAAATCCATGGTAATGTGTTCCCACTTCCATTTCGGAATCTCCAGTGGTTGCAATGGACCCTTCGGTACTTGATGCTCCGCCTTTACACGTTGACAAGTTAAACATCTAGAGATGAACTCCGCGATCTCTCTCTTCATATTGCTCCACCAAAATGTATGTCGAAGATCACGATACATTTTAGTACTCCCAGGATGGATCGCAAACGGTGTGTTGTGTGCCTCCATCATGATTCTATACTTCAAGTCAGAATCGTTAGGAACACAAAGTCTGGAGTTGACTCGAAGTATTCCCTCTTCATCGATTCTTGCTTCTGGAATTGCACCTTCTTGCGCCTTCTTCTTCATCTTCATCAACTCCGGATCTGTAGATTGAGCAGCTTTAACTTTATCAATTAAAGCTGGTTCTACGCGTAAACTTGACATCATCATGTGGGTCCCCGGAATCTTGAACTCTATCTCCATCCTTTGTAAGTCACACAAAATGGGCCTTTGTGTTGACAGCATCGCACTCATTCCCGCATATGATCTTCTACTTAACGCGTCTGCTACCACGTTTGCTTTTCCAGGATGATATTGGATGGTATGGTCGTAATCTTTCAACAACTCAAGCCAACGTCGTTGCCGCATGTTAAGTTCCTTCTGGGTAAAGAAATATTTGAGGCTCTTATGATCTGTATAGATCTCCACTTTCTCCCTATACAGGTAGTGTCTCCATATCTTCAACGCAAAAACGACTGCTGCCAACTCTAGATCATGAGTAGGATAATTCCTCTCATATTCTTTGAGTTGTCGTGAGGCATAGGCTATGACTTTCCCATGTTGCATGAGAACACATCCTAACCCCTTGCCCGAAGCATCGCTGTAAATGACAAATCCATCCGAACCAGATGGTATTGTCAGAACAGGTGCCGAAATGAGTCTCCTCTTGAGCTCTTGAAAGCTCTTCTCGCATTCCTCGTTCCATACGAATTTTGTATCTTTCCGAGTCAGCTGAGTTAATGGAGTAGCGATTCGAGAAAATTCTTCCACGAATCTCCGATAATAACCAGCTAAGCCCAGAAAGCTACGTACTTCGGTCACCGATTTAGGTTGTTCCCAACTTTGTATTGCTTCAATCTTCGCCGGGTCAACAGATACCCCATGTTTTGATACCACGTGCCCAAGGAATGCTACTTCCTCAAGCCAGAACTCGCATTTCTTCAATTTGGCATAAAGCTTGTTATCACGAAGCCTTTGAAGTACCATCTTCAAGTGGTGGTTATGATCTTCACGGCTTTTAGAATAGATGAGGATGTCATCAATAAAGACAACCACAAACTGATCTAAATATTCTTTGAATACACGGTTCATCATATCTATGAAAGCAGCAGGAGCATTAGTCAATCCAAAAGACATGACTAAGAACTCATAATGCCCGTACCGTGTTCTGAAAGCAGTCTTTGGAATATCCTCAGTTTTAATCTTCAACTGATGATATCCAGAACGAAGATCGATCTTTGAAAAAAATTGCGCTCCTTGCAACTGGTCGAATAGGTCATCAATACGAGGTAACGGATACCTATTCTTAATGGTGACATGGTTCAACTCCCGATAGTCAATACAAAGTCGCATACTCCCGTCTTTCTTCTTTACGAATAAAACAGGAGCACCCCAAGGAGACGTACTAGGACGAATAAAACCGATATCTAACAACTCTTGTAATTGGACCTTTAACTCCTGAAGTTCAATAGGAGCCATTCGATATGGGGTTTTAGAAATGGGCTTTGTACCGGGCTCAAGGTCAATAAAGAATTCAACTTCACGTTCTGGGGGTAGACCGGGAAGTTCTTCGGGAAATACATCAGGAAACTCATTAACAACGGAAATATCATTCAAATCTGATGTATTCTGATTTAGATCAGTGACATGAGCTAAGAAAGCTTGACATCCGTTTTTCAATAAACGAATAGCCTTGGGATTTGAAATGATATTGACTGATTTTAGTGGTTTGGTGGTTTGGATTCGCACAACAGGTTGATTAGGAATATGAAAACTAACAACCTTACGAAAACAATCAATTTTGGCATGGTAAGTGGTTAACCAGTCAATTCCTAAAATCACGTCAAATGCAAGTATTTTCAAAGATATAAGATCAACAGGTAAGGTAAGGGTACCAATCTGAATCAAGCAAGATTTGTAAACTGTAGATGTAACAAAGGTTTCTCCTAACGGAGTTTCAACAGATAAGTCAAAGTCTAATTTATCAGAAGTCAAGTTCAAACGTTGAGCACAAGCAGGTGAAATAAATGAATGGGTAGCACCGGTATCTAACAAGGTGTAAACTTCGCAAGAGTTTATGATTAGCTTACCCGTAATAACCTCTTTCAGGTTCCTTGCTTGCTGGGCAGTCACGACAAAAGCTCTTCCAGGAACTACCGACTTTGACTTGTCCGGAACAGCCTTAGGGATCACTACCCCTGCTGGACTTGGTTTTGCCACAGGACACACTCGAGCTATATGTCCTTCCTTTCCACAGTTATAACACACCTTAGATTGTTGTGTGCAGTTAGGACTGATGTGTCCCTCTTGCCCGCATTTATAGCATACGACTGGTGGTCGTTCTCCGCCCCTAGAAACAGTTGGTGCTGCTGTTGACGTCTTCACGTTCTCATTGTTGTACCTTCTCTTCTTGAAATCTCCCCCCGACTCACTTCTTCTATTATCATGGCCACGATTACCACCGGAGTGGTTACCGCTTCTGTCATGATGCTTTCCTCCCTGCTGGTTGTCATTGTTTCGATGACTGCTGCCACCGGTACGACCTTGGTTGTTGTCCTTTGGTTGAACGTAATCACTATCTCGTTCTAATAACTGGGCCCTGTTCACTACATCCGAATATAAAGAAAATTTGTGAGAAATGAGGTATTGACGAATCTCGGGTTTCAAACCTCTCAGAAACATCCGCGTCATACGTTCCTCATTCTCCACCAAATGAGGTGCAAACCGGGATAACTCCGCGAACTTAGCCTCGTACTGGGACACCGTCATGTTGTTCTGTTCTAGTCTGATAAACTCTGCCTCTTTCATGTGACGAATACTTTCTGGAAAGTACTTGTCATTGAACAGTTTCTGAAACGTCTCCCAAGACATCTTGAGTGCGGCAGGCTGGGTACGCTTCACAGATTCCCACCAGTAATCTGCCTCTCCACGAAACATAAACGTGGCGAATGAAACCTTCTGTTCCTCCGTGCATCCCAAGACATCAAATATCTTGGTAATCTGCTTAACCCACGTCTCTGCCTTGATTGGATCTGGCTTTCCCTGAAACTCTGGTGGTCCCAACTCTTTAAACTGCCTGGCAGTGACAAGCCGCGAGTTATTATTTCCACCTGTATTATGAACACGAGTCTCCCTCGTCTGGTTTTGCATGAACTGCAAAAAACTTCTGAACATCCCGTCATTTATCATTTCTTCGGTAGGGTTGTTTACAGGAGAATTGTTGCCTTCCTGTTGTACGTTCTCTTGGTTGGTGATTAAAGGTGTCTCAGCGGTCTCATTCACTCCATTGTTAAGATTTTCAGCTGCCATTCTCAAATACTGCCATAAAACAAGGGTTAATCAAATAAATTAACATATCACATATCAACCCTATGTTCCGACCGACAAAATAAATACCACATAAGCTTAGGTAGGACAAACACTAGCGAAGGATTTACTCGTCTCTCCCCTCCTAGTTCTATTCCCAGATCTCCGCCAGAGATCATATCCCTAAGCTCTGATACCAACTGTGACGCCCCCAGAATAGGTCCATTCAACCCAACCCATTCTGAGTCGCCAAATACATGGTACAGAATTCAAATACAAACTTTATATCATACGGTCGTGCAAAATACGACCACACAACTGTGAGTCTCAGTACAAATATGTAGAAAATATTAAGATTCAAACTAAGTCCTCATTACAATTATGATCACACTATTTATCAGAAATAGTGAGGACTACTACTGCTCTAACTCGGACCATCACTCCATTCCCCGACTAGTACCCGCAATATTCTCATTTCCTGAAGAGAACAATGGAAGAAAAGGGTGAGCTCAACTAGCCCAGTAAAGAATATTATGACTAAGATAATGAAAAATAAATTATCGTTAGTCTTCAACAGTTCAGATAAAATATTATGGACAACAAGTTTTAGATCAATATTCGCAGCGGAAATAACAAATCATTAGAAGAGTTAAGCAGAGAATGAAGTCTACTATCTTCTATGATTTAAAGTCCATCATCAATATTTTATCCCTGTAACATCAATCAATATATATCTCGAATCAAATATTCATCTTTGCACTACAGGCTAAAGATATTCATTTATATCACCAGTGATCATGTTCATCTCAACTCCTGTCCATCTTTGCACTACGGGCCAAAGATATTCATCAGGTAATCATCTTTGCACTACAGGCCAAAGATATTCATCAAATAATCATTCATCTTTGCACTACAGGCCAAAGATATTCATTTGTATCATCATTTAAGACTGAGGATGATGAAAAATAATATAAAAACGAATCCAGTGAGATAAAGGACAAAAATTAGGAATTCGTAATTTAATTTATCCAAGTTCATGAATACTCCGTAATAATCAATTGTGGAGCAAAATTCAAGAATGAAGTTTCAAACTTAGATCCAATCAAAGATAAATTTTTTTTTTTTTTTTTACCGTGAATAGTAACTCATGAATAGTAACCCGTGAATAGTAACTTGTCATAAAAAAAATAAAAATTTCATAACAAGTTCAGACCAATATTTCAGTGAAATAATATTTCATACGAGTATGAATGAATATACGAAACTGTAATTGGATTTTCACCCGTCATGCGGTAATCCGCGTAGACAGATCATTTCCACAATTTAATAGAAATGAATACGAAGGGTGATTCACCACGCATGCGGTAATCCGCGTAAACAGATTATTCCCACAGATTATTAAGGAATTGAATGAATACAAAAGGTTTTCACCAGGCATGCGGTAATCCGCGTAGACAGGTTACTCCCACAGATCAACAAAGAATGAATACAAAGGGTTATTCACCATGCATGCGGTAATCCGCGTAGACAGGTTACTCCCACAGATCAATAAAGAATAGAGTAACAACCCTTACGAGTATTGAAAGAAAATAGCATTCTTTATGAATATAAAAGAAATAACACCCCTTACTTCAGTAGAAGATTGGATACTGGAGTAGTGTAGTAGCAGAATACTCTTCTTCTTTTTCTCTCTATAATTTTTCTCACTATAATAACTTTGTTCTTCAAGAATGGTGAGAAATGAATGAAATTAGCTTGCTATTTATAGGCTAGAAAAAGGTTGGACAATTACACTTTAGTACCTCCATCTTTGCCTAAATTTTTAATTTAGTCCCTCAAGTTTATAAATCTTGCACCTCCACCCCTGCAACTACCCACCAACTATTTATTATCCACCAATAAGTGGGTCCCACATGTTAACCACCCATTAATTGCTCATTTATCTGATTAATTCTCCGTTAGGTCAATTTGACATCCGAAAATTAACTATTATCGAAATAAATGTCGATTTCTACTAACATTAATATTTCCAACACAATGAAAATATTTTTATCAACCATTCATCAATTATTATATAAATTAATATTACAGAATCACAATAATGACAACCAGGTCGTTCCCAGGAAAGAGGGGGCCTTCCGATAAGGACTTCTCCTTACTGGCGCGCAATTAAATAACCCCTCCTAGACAGAACTTCCTTAGACATTGTCAATAATGCTATCTAATAATATTATTCAAATAATATGAATTATTGAGTTGATAACGTGAAATACTGTGCAACGACAATTATTGAATCAATACTACAAAATATCAACTGTAGCCATTATTGAATAAAAAAATAGCAACGTAGCAATTATTGAGTCAATAAAATATCAATGCAGCAATTATTGAGTCAATAATATAAAATATTAAACAGTAAATACTGTAACAATTATTAAATACTGAGTGACTTCTTACGTAAGCATCAATAATCAAAGATATTGTGCAATACCGTGTGCTACTTTGCAACAATGCGTATTACTGTATTTTTATCACCGGGTATTTTAACAGTTTAACGGTAAAAGTTTTGCCGTGAAAATGTTATTTCTGTCGCTTTCTATATCCGACAATTATTCTGTTGTGGGGTCCACCAATGGCTGCGCCGTCGTACGAATATTCTCCGACAAAAGAATATTCCCCGACACAACGAATATATTATGACCACTTGCTTACTTTGTAAAATTTGCACATTCCATCCATAACTTACCACATTTATCAAATCAACACCTTACTATATCAAAATAATATATAGAGGAAATTAAATTTTTATTTATAAAAGTTGGGGTCTTACAACCTCCCCTCCTTATGAAATTTCGTCCTCGAAATTGACGTACGTACCTGGTATGTCGAAAAGGTGAGGATACCTCGCTTTCATTTCCGATTCTAACTCCCAGGTCATTTCCTCGATATCATGGTTCCTCCACAAAACTTTAACTTGAGGTATAATCTTCGAGCGTAGGACATGTTCCTTCTTATCCAAGATCTTGACAGGTACCTCCTCGTACGTTAAATCTTCGGCTATCTCGTCTGGTTCTAACTCAATAATGTGATTTAGGTCTTTCACATATTTACGTAACATGGATATGTGAAAAACGTTATGAACACGAGACATGCTTGGAGGTAAAGCGAGTCTATAGGCCACCTTTCCTACTCGGTCAAGGATCTCATATGGACCAATGAATCGTGGATTGAGCTTTCCTCTCTTCCCGAATCTCGTAACTCCTTTCCATGGAGCAAAACGTAACAATACATGATCTCCGACATTAAATTCTACGTCTCTTCGATGAAGATCCGCATAACTCTTTTGTCGATCTTGTGCCGTTTGTATACGTTGTCGGATTATTTGAATCTTTTCCGTAGTCATACGTACTAACTCCGGTCCTAACAATGTTGCTTCACCCACCTCGTCCCAACATACTGGAGAACGACACTTTCGTCCATACAACGCCTCGAATGGAGCCATGCCTATACTTGCCTGATAACTGTTGTTGTAGGAGAATTCCACCAATGGTAAGTACTTGTCCCAACTCCCTTTGAAATCTAGAACACAGAGTCTCAATAGATCTTCAAGAGTTTGAATAGTCCTTTCCGATTGCCCGTCAGTTTGAGGATGATATGCAGAACTGAATCGTAGATCAGTGCCCATAGCTTTCTGCAAACTGACCCAAAATCGTGAAGTAAATCTTGGGTCACGATCCGAAATTATGGATACTGGCATGCCATGCAATCTCACAATCTCATTTATGTACATATGAGCAAGACGTTCCAGTGAATAAGTTTCTCGTATAGGCAAGAAATGAGCAGACTTAGTTAATCTATCGACAATAACCCAAATTGCATCTATGCCTTGAGAAATCTTGGGAAGACCCGTAACGAAATCCATGGTAATGTGTTCCCACTTCCATTTCGGAATCTCCAGTGGTTGCAATGGACCCTTCGGTACTTGATGCTCCGCCTTTACACGTTGACAAGTTAAACATCTAGAGATGAACTCCGCGATCTCTCTCTTCATATTGCTCCACCAAAATGTATGTCGAAGATCACGATACATTTTAGTACTCCCAGGATGGATCGCAAACGGTGTGTTGTGTGCCTCCATCATGATTCTATACTTCAAGTCAGAATCGTTAGGAACACAAAGTCTGGAGTTGACTCGAAGTATTCCCTCTTCATCGATTCTTGCTTCTGGAATTGCACCTTCTTGCGCCTTCTTCTTCATCTTCATCAACTCCGGATCTGTAGATTGAGCAGCTTTAACTTTATCAATTAAAGCTGGTTCTACGCGTAAACTTGACATCATCATGTGGGTCCCCGGAATCTTGAACTCTATCTCCATCCTTTGTAAGTCACACAAAATGGGCCTTTGTGTTGACAGCATCGCACTCATTCCCGCATATGATCTTCTACTTAACGCGTCTGCTACCACGTTTGCTTTTCCAGATTGATATTGGATGGTATGGTCGTAATCTTTCAACAACTCAAGCCAACGTCGTTGCCGCATGTTAAGTTCCTTCTGGGTAAAGAAATATTTGAGGCTCTTATGATCTGTATAGATCTCCACTTTCTCCCTATACAGGTAGTGTCTCCATATCTTCAACGCAAAAACGACTGCTGCCAACTCTAGATCATGAGTAGGATAATTCCTCTCATATTCTTTGAGTTGTCGTGAGGCATAGGCTATGACTTTCCCATGTTGCATGAGAACACATCCTAACCCCTTGTCCGAAGCATCGCTGTAAATGACAAATCCATCCGAACCAGATGGTATTGTCAGAACAGGTGCCGAAATGAGTCTCCTCTTGAGCTCTTGAAAGCTCTTCTCGCATTCCTCGTTCCATACGAATTTTGTATCTTTCCGTGTCAGCTGAGTTAATGGAGTAGCGATTCGAGAAAATTCTTCCACGAATCTCCGATAATAACCAGCTAAGCCCAGAAAGCTACGTACTTCGGTCACCGATTTAGGTTGTTCCCAACTTTGTATTGCTTCAATCTTCGCCGGGTCAACAGATACCCCATGTTTTGATACCACGTGCCCAAGGAATGCTACTTCCTCAAGTCAGAACTCGCATTTCTTCAATTTGGCATAAAGCTTGTTATCACGAAGCCTTTGAAGTACCATCTTCAAGTGGTGGTTATGATCTTCACGGCTTTTAGAATAGATGAGGATGTCATCAATAAAGACAACCACAAACTGATCTAAATATTCTTTGAATACACGGTTCATCATATCCATGAAAGCAGCAGGAGCATTAGTCAATCCAAAAGACATGACTAAGAACTCATAATGCCCGTACCGTGTTCTGAAAGCAGTCTTTGGAATATCCTCAGTTTTAATCTTCAACTGATGATATCCAGAACGAAGATCGATCTTTGAAAAAAATTGCGCTCCTTGCAACTGGTCGAATAGGTCATCAATACGAGGTAACGGATACCTATTCTTAATGGTGACATGGTTCAACTCCCGATAGTCAATACAAAGTCGCATACTCCCGTCTTTCTTCTTTACGAATAAAACAGGAGCACCCCAAGGAGACGTACTAGGACGAATAAAACCGATATCTAACAACTCTTGTAATTGGACCTTTAACTCCTGAAGTTCAATAGGAGCCATTCGATATGGGGTTTTAGAAATGGGCTTTGTACCGGGCTCAAGGTCAATAAAGAATTCAACTTCACGTTCTGGGGGTAGACCGGGAAGTTCTTCGGGAAATACATCAGGAAACTCATTAACAACGGAAATATCATTCAAATCTGATGTATTCTGATTTAGATCAGTGACATGAGCTAAGAAAGCTTGACATCCGTTTTTCAATAAACGAATAGCCTTGGGATTTGAAATGATATTGACTGATTTTAGTGGTTTGGTGGTTTGGATTCGCACAACAGGTTGATTAGGAATATGAAAACTAACAACCTTACGAAAACAATCAATTTTGGCATGGTAAGTGGTTAACCAGTCAATTCCTAAAATCACGTCAAATGCAAGTATTTTCAAAGATATAAGATCAACGGGTAAGGTAAGGGTACCAATCTGAATCAAGCAAGATTTGTAAACTGTAGATGTAACAAAGGTTTCTCCTAACGGAGTTTCAACAGATAAGTCAAAGTCTAATTTATCAGAAGTCAAGTTCAAACGTTGAGCACAAGCAGGTGAAATAAATGAATGGGTAGCACCGGTATCTAACAAGGTGTAAACTTCGCAAGAGTTTATGATTAGCTTACCCGTAATAACCTCTTTCAGGTTCCTTGCTTGCTGGGCAGTCACGACAAAAGCTCTTCCAGGAACTACCGACTTTGACTTGTCCGGAACAGCCTTAGGGATCACTACCCCTGCTGGACTTGGTTTTGCCACAGGACACACTCGAGCTATATGTCCTTCCTTTCCACAGTTATAACACACCTTAGATTGTTGTGTGCAGTTAGGACTGATGTGTCCCTCTTGCCCGCATTTATAGCATACGACTGGTGGTCGTTCTCCGCCCCTAGAAACAGTTGGTGCTGCTGTTGACGTCTTCACGTTCTCATTGTTGTACCTTCTCTTCTTGAAATCTCCCCCCGACTCACTTCTTCTATTATCATGGCCACGATTACCACCGGAGTGGTTACCGCTTCTGTCATGATGCTTTCCTCCCTGCTGGTTGTCATTGTTTCGATGACTGCTGCCACCGGTACGACCTTGGTTGTTGTCCTTTGGTTGAACGTAATCACTATCTCGTTCTAATAACTGGGCCCTGTTCACTACATCCGAATATAAAGAAAATTTGTGAGAAATGAGGTATTGACGAATCTCGGGTTTCAAACCTCTCAGAAACATCCGCGTCATACGTTCCTCATTCTCCACCAAATGAGGTGCAAACCGGGATAACTCCGCGAACTTAGCCTCGTACTGGGACACCGTCATGTTGTTCTGTTCTAGTCTGATAAACTCTGCCTCTTTCATGTGACGAATACTTTCTGGAAAGTACTTGTCATTGAACAGTTTCTGAAACGTCTCCCAAGACATCTTGAGTGCGGCAGGCTGGGTACGCTTCACAGATTCCCACCAGTAATCTGCCTCTCCACGAAACATAAACGTGGCGAATGAAACCTTCTGTTCCTCCGTGCATCCCAAGACATCAAATATCTTGGTAATCTGCTTAACCCACGTCTCTGCCTTGATTGGATCTGGCTTTCCCTGAAACTCTGGTGGTCCCAACTCTTTAAACTGCCTGGCAGTGACAAGCCGCGAGTTATTATTTCCACCTGTATTATGAACACGAGTCTCCCTCGTCTGGTTTTGCATGAACTGCAAAAAACTTCTGAACATCCCGTCATTTATCATTTCTTCGGTAGGGTTGTTTACAGGAGAATTGTTGCCTTCCTGTTGTACGTTCTCTTGGTTGGTGATTAAAGGTGTCTCAGCGGTCTCATTCACTCCATTGTTAAGATTTTCAGCTGCCATTCTCAAATACTGCCATAAAACAAGGGTTAATCAAATAAATTAACATATCACATATCAACCCTATGTTCCGACCGACAAAATAAATACCACATAAGCTTAGGTAGGACAAACACTAGCGAAGGATTTACTCGTCTCTCCCCTCCTAGTTCTATTCCCAGATCTTCCGCCAGAGATCATATCCCTAAGCTCTGATACCAACTGTGACGCCCCCAGAATAGGTCCATTCAACCCAACCCATTCTGAGTCGCCAAATACATGGTACAGAATTCAAATACAAACTTTATATCATACGGTCGTGCAAAATACGACCACACAACTGTGAGTCTCAGTACAAATATGTAGAAAATATTAAGATTCAAACTAAGTCCTCATTACAATTATGATCACACTATTTATCAGAAATAGTGAGGACTACTACTGCTCTAACTCGGACCATCACTCCATTCCCCGACTAGTACCCGCAATATTCTCATTTCCTGAAGAGAACAATGGAAGAAAAGGGTGAGCTCAACTAGCCCAGTAAAGAATATTATGACTAAGATAATGAAAAATAAATTATCGTTAGTCTTCAACAGTTCAGATAAAATATTATGGACAACAAGTTTTAGATCAATATTCGCAGCGGAAATAACAAATCATTAGAAGAGTTAAGCAGAGAATGAAGTCTACTATCTTCTATGATTTAAAGTCCATCATCAATATTTTATCCCTGTAACATCAATCAATATATATCTCGAATCAAATATTCATCTTTGCACTACAGGCTAAAGATATTCATTTATATCACCAGTGATCATGTTCATCTCAACTCCTGTCCATCTTTGCACTACGGGCCAAAGATATTCATCAGGTAATCATCTTTGCACTACAGGCCAAAGATATTCATCAAATAATCATTCATCTTTGCACTACAGGCCAAAGATATTCATTTGTATCATCATTTAAGACTGAGGATGATGAAAAATAATATAAAAACGAATCCAGTGAGATAAAGGACAAAAATTAGGAATTCGTAATTTAATTTATCCAAGTTCATGAATACTCCGTAATAATCAATTGTGGAGCAAAATTCAAGAATGAAGTTTCAAACTTGGATCCAATCAAAGATAAAATTTTTTTTTTTTTTTTTTTACCGTGAATAGTAACTCATGAATAGTAACCCGTGAATAGTAACTTGTCATAAAAAAAATAAAAATTTCATAACAAGTTCAGACCAATATTTCAGTGAAATAATATTTCATACGAGTATGAATGAATATACGAAACTGTAATTGGATTTTCACCCGTCATGCGGTAATCCGCGTAGACAGATCATTTCCACAATTTAATAGAAATGAATACGAAGGGTGATTCACCACGCATGCGGTAATCCGCGTAAACAGATTATTCCCACAGATTATTAAGGAATTGAATGAATACAAAAGGTTTTCACCAGGCATGCGGTAATCCGCGTAGACAGGTTACTCCCACAGATCAACAAAGAATGAATACAAAGGGTTATTCACCATGCATGCGGTAATCCGCGTAGACAGGTTACCCCACAGATCAATAAAGAATAGAGTAACAACCCTTACGAGTATTGAAAGAAAATAGCATTCTTTATGAATATAAAAGAAATAACACCCCTTACTTCAGTAGAAGATTGGATACTGGAGTAGTGTAGTAGCAGAATACTCTTCTTCTTTTTCTCTCTATAATTTTTCTCACTATAATAACTTTGTTCTTCAAGAATGGTGAGAAATGAATGAAATTAGCTTGCTATTTATAGGCTAGAAAAAGGTTGGACAATTACACTTTAGTACCTCCATCTTTGCCTAAATTTTTAATTTAGTCCCTCAAGTTTATAAATCTTGCACCTCCACCCCTGCAACTACCCACCAACTATTTATTATCCACCAATAAGTGGGTCCCACATGTTAACCACCCATTAATTGCTCATTTATCTGATTAATTCTCCGTTAGGTCAATTTGACATCCGAAAATTAACTATTATCGAAATAAATGTCGATTTCTACTAACATTAATATTTCCAACACAATGAAAATATTTTTATCAACCATTCATCAATTATTATATAAATTAATATTACAGAATCACAATAATGACAACCAGGTCGTTCCCAGGAAAGAGGGGGCCTTCCGATAAGGACTTCTCCTTACTGGCGCGCAATTAAATAACCCCTCCTAGACAGAACTTCCTTAGACATTGTCAATAATGCTATCTAATAATATTATTCAAATAATATGAATTATTGAGTTGATAACGTGAAATACTGTGCAACGACAATTATTGAATCAATACTACAAAATATCAACTGTAGCCATTATTGAATAAAAAAATAGCAACGTAGCAATTATTGAGTTAATAAAATATCAATGCAGCAATTATTGAGTCAATAATATAAAATATTAAACAGTAAATACTGTAACAATTATTAAATACTGAGTGACTTCTTACGTAAGCATCAATAATCAAAGATATTGTGCAATACCGTGTGCTACTTTGCAACAATGCGTATTACTGTATTTTTATCACCGGGTATTTTAACAGTTTAACGGTAAAAGTTTTGCCGTGAAAATGTTATTTCTGTCGCTTTCTATATCCGACAATTATTCTGTTGTGGGGTCCACCAATGGCTGCGCCGTCGTACGAATATTCTCCGACAAAAGAATATTCCCCGACACAACGAATATATTATGACCACTTGCTTACTTTGTAAAATTTGCACATTCCATCCATAACTTACCACATTTATCAAATCAACACCTTACTATATCAAAATAATATATAGAGGAAATTAAATTTTTATTTATAAAAGTTGGGGTCTTACATAAATGATTATGAATGCATGAACTGAGCATGATATTATATGTTATGTGGTGTATAAAAACTATTAGAATTGCTGAGCTGTCGAGCTCACTCTTGTAAATAACCATTTTTGCAGGTTAAGGACTCACGGTAAAGATTACGTGCTTCTTGATTGATAAAGTTAAATAGTATGGCAACGAAGAATACTATTTAGATTATTGCTTGAACCATGTTTAGGTTCTAGGAGTTGTACTTGATAGTTGTTTACGATATTTAATACTTGTCGTATCGTAAAGATGTATTAGTTAATACATTGAGGATATCGAGTTGAGATGTAAACGTTTATACAATAATTTATATAAAACGAATCATAATATAGTTTGATTCAAGGATATGTAATTGATTCAAGTTATGAAATTAATAAAAGATTTTATTCATAGAAGATTGAAAAAAGTTTAAGTTATTTCACATTTTTATAATATCAAATATAATATAAGGCAGGAATGGTAAATGACCAAGATTGTAACTTATTAAAGTTTGGGGTCATTATACAGATCCTGAAAATGGAAGAGAATTTATATTCTAAATTGTGATAAAGCAAGTTTTATTCTTTAACCCGAATTTGGGGGTGTCACAAACATGGTAGCAGTTAAGGCCTGATGTGCTTAACTGCTACCCATGACTTCTACGGTTAATTTATACGTAAGTTTAAATATCAGACTCTATACGTTATATCTATATTCTTTAATATACTTTATACATATCAGAGAAATATACAGAGAGAACTTAAAGAGAAAGTTGAGAGAAAGATTAAAGATTGAAGGAGAATTGAAGAAGTTCATATCATCATCTAAATAAACTAGCAAGGGTAATTCCCTCATCTTAAGTTTTATAGTTCATGTTTTTAGTTTCCATTAACGTATATTTTTAAGTTCTTTGTAAATAAAATTTTAGAATGATTGTTAATTATATGAATATATATGTGTTAATATATGTTCATAACATGTTTTCTCTCATTTATGTATGCTTTAAAGTAATTAAATCCATGTAATTATATTTTAATTAGAATTTCATAAGTTTCAAAGTATGAACATATGAATATGGCCTTTATGTACAAATTTGCATGCTTTAATTGTTTATTTCACTTGGAATTGAAGGTCGATTATGATTATGCATGTTAAAACGAACAAAACAAAATTCAAACGGACATATTCGGTGTTATAACGAATCTGTAATTATGAATTTCATGATTTATCTTGAAACTTAGAAAAATACCAAAAACAGTAAATTAATGTGTTTTATTTGAGCGATTATGTGATCTAAAGTGTTAAAAATATGCTAGAAGCGTTGTATAATGTTTATGTTAAGTTTACAAACAATGGGTAACATTAAAAGTGTTGTTTGAACTTAATTTTTGCATTTTCGTGGGTTATTTGGGTAGATGAACAGTGCATTCGCGAACTGCAGTTCGTCATACTAGAGACCCCCGCCTCGGCGGGCTTTCTAGTATAGGACACCCCCCCGACAAGCATGCCGCCCCGACGGGCAACCTACGGTTAAACCCCCGCCCCGGCGGGAACTACAAAGATGAGGTGGTTTTGTTTTGTGTGGCTTGCCGTCCATAACATGATGAGTTAACTTAACCCAATGAACCTGATAACGTGTTGAGCATGTAACACAGTATTATAACAGATTGTTGACATTTATAAGATGATTTTAAGTCGCATATTAACAAGTTATATATGAACTTGGATTTGTTGTTGTAAGGTTTGATTATGAGCGTTTAAGAGTTTATACTGAGTTTATACTTGTGTGATATGCATGTTTTGGGTTCAGATTCACGTTATGTGGTTAGTCAAAACGTTAAGATTATGAACCAAGTTGTTAAGTCATGCTTAAGTGAGAAGTTTAACAATTAAATGTAGTGGTAATGGAACTAGTTGATATTGTAAACATAATGAAATTTGTAGGACGTTTATGAAAGTGAATTGTAGTTATAATCTACGCACGAGGCAAGTTTTCTAAACTGAAACCTTTAATTGAGCATGTTTTTATCCTTGATTCATTATCATGGTTCAAGTTCCTTAACTCTAAGTTGTTTATTGAGCAAGTCCTAGACTTATGTTTCTATATTGAGCAAGTTCTTATTCTTAATTATTCAAGTTCAAGATTTCACATGAGATATTATAAAATTTTTTAAAGCATTACTTCAGTATACAATACCTATTCAGTTGTATCCTCTTGAGACTCATTATTCGATTTGATTATCAGTTTATTGTTGAACCCTATAAGACTAGCAAACCCTTATTAATTCGACTAGTACATAGTTGATGGACGTTCTAAATTCTAGAACTATTACTGAGCTTATCCAAACCAAACTTCCTTTAGTGCAAACTCTGATGTCAAATTGAGATGAACAACTGTAACGCCCCCAAAATAGGTCCAATCCAACCAACCCATTCTGGGTCGCCACGAAATACACTCAACAAAAATTTCAAATACAAATCTTCAAATTCTATCTTTTAAAATGTCGTACAAAATACGACCACAATTAAATTGTGAGTTTCAATACAAATACATTGCCCATACTTCAAATCAATGATATGTTATAGAAAAGTACAGTTAATAACTATTTTAGGAATTAAAATCTTTGAAAAATGCTCAAGGAAACCTTCGTACATGGGAGGCCATGCGTCTAAGTTATAATAGATATCATATGACTTGAGAATTATCCTTGGTTGACCCAATAGACCCCAAAGAAAAATGAGAAGATTACTATCATGTTCTTTCCAATGGTGGGTCTTCTCTTGCCATATAATTATCTCCATTGTCTCCAATTGAGAATTATATTTTAACCAAACTCCAATATTATATAGGTAGTGCTCATAGATATAATCAGCAAGTGGATGTGCACAACCCTGTCTTATGATAACACGAAGTCGTATGTCATTAGACATCTTGTACGATAGTGGCAAAACACCCTTCCAAAGTTGGGTTCACCTCAGCCTATTTGGTTCACCAAAATCAACTGTTAAATAACGTATAAAATACGACATACACATTTTAAATTCTCAATATAATTCTTCTCATACTGTTTTATGGAAAACCACAACAGCTATAGACCATTGTTCTATTTCCTTGTTATCCCCGCTCGACCCCGCTGTACTCTTATTACCTAAAAGGAATTGTGAAACAAAAGGGTGAGCACAAATAGCCCAGTAAAGAATTTCATGACTAAAGATAATTAAATTATCAATAGTTTTCATCAGTAATAAATCAGAGATTTAAACATATGGTAGATGATAAAACTTTTCAACCATAGTTGCAGCGGAACGAGCAATCCATTAAAAGAGTCAAATAGACCATAATGTCTACTATCTTCTCCATGTTAAAAGTCCACCAACAATATTTTATCCCGGTAACATCAATCAATAGTTTCTGCCCACAATCATGTAAATAGTTCATGATCATAATTATGTTGATAAATTCCTCTTCTCACTCAGGAAGAAGATAATTCTCATCACCTGTCTTTACCTGAAACACCAAAGATCATGGTTATACCAAATCACAGTTCCTGTTCATAATCATGCTAATCAATTCATCTTTGCATTACAAGCCAAAGATATTCAACAATTAATCATTCATCTTTGCACTACAGGTCAAAGATATTCACAAATCAACCGCTCATCTTTGCACTACAGGCCAAAGATATTCATCAATAGTTCATCTTTGCACTACGGCCAAAGATATTCAACAACAGGTCATCTTTGCACTACATGCCAAAGATATTCATATCTCAAAAAAATATCTAATCATTTCAGAATTTATATAAACAATAATTATAACCATGTTGATCAATTCACATTTGCCCTTAAGCTAAAGATATTCAATTGTAAATTCAATGGTCATTAACATACCAGTCAACAATCCATCTTTGCACTACTGGCCAAAGAGAATCTATAGTCATGATCATACCAATAATCTACCCATCTTTACACTCAAGTCAAAGAGAAATTTCATCATTAGGATTATAAAAATGTTATATATGATAATAAAAATAATATGATCAAAACATTAATCTAATTTCAAAAGTAAGATTCATAAATCAACAATAATTTGGTAAGAAAAAAAACCAATTTTGTCGTGAATAGTACCCCATGAATAGTAACTCGTGCATAGTACCCCGTGCATAGTACCACGTATTCGTAAGTAGTACCATATACATAAATAGTGTCGTATACATAAATAGTGCCATATACATTAATAGTGTCGTATACGTGAATAGTACCCCCGACACGAAAAAGTAAGAATTTCATAATACAATCCATGTCAATATTTTGGTATAATGATATTGAAAAGAATAACATCATTTACGAAAAAAAATAACATCCCTTATAAATACGACATAAATAATACCCCTTACCTTAGTAGAAGTTTGGATACTGCAATAGTGTAGTAGCAGAATACTCTTCTTCTTTCTCTCTTATTCTCTCTCTAAAGCTTCTCTCTGTATAACTCTGTGAATTGGTGGTGAGAAATAATAAAGAATTGAACTTCTATTTATAGAAGAACTGAAAGTGGCCCTTGGCTTTAACGAATGTCCAAAATGACTCCTGGTAATATTAAAGAGGCAACTACTATTTGCGAAAAGGCAAGTAACTCTTGGAAAAACAAAGAGGCAAGTTACTAATTGAGTTACTATTTATGAAAATGACTCTTAGATGATGACCTATGGGTCCCAATTTACAAAATTTCACATATCACCATAACTTCCTCTAATGGTTATGTTACTCATCACACAATTAATCAATGCTTTTTAATCCTTTCAAATTCCCAACCGAAAATGGCCGAAATCCACAAACGGACGATTTTCCACACCAAAATACTGATAAAAACACATCAGCACTAATTCCTTCTTTTATATCCACAAAATAAATATTTCCTTATCATATAAATTAATAATTAATTATTCACAAATAATATTACAGAACTACAATATTGACAACCAGGTCGTTTTCAGGAAAGAGGGGGCCTTCCGATAAGGATTTCTCCTTACTGGCGCGCAATTAAATAACCCCTCCTAGACAAAACTTCCTTAGACATTGTCAATAATGCTATCTAATAATATTATTCAAATAATATGAATTATTGAGTTGCTAATGTGAAATACTGTGCAGTGACAATTATTAAATCAATAATTCAAAATATCAACTGTAGCAATTATTGAACCAATAAAATATCATGCAATTATTGAATCAATAATATAAAATATTAAACAGTATTTACTGTAATAATAATTGAGTAAGTGCCTTCTTACGTAAGAATCAATAATTCAAAATACTATGCAATACCGTGTGCTACTGTGCAACATCGCGTGTTATTGTATTTTTATCACCGGGTATTTCAACAGTTTAACCGTAACAGTTTTACCGTTATTTATAAAAAGGTTATTTTTGTCGCTTTCTATATCCGACAATTATTCCGTTGTGGGGCCCACAAATAGCTGCGCCGTCTTACGAATATTCCCCGACAACAAGAATATTCCACGACCAAACGAATATTCCCCGACAACAATGAATATTTTATAACCACTTGCTTATTTTGAAAAATTTACATATATCACCCTTAACTTTAAACTTTTATCAATTTAACCATTTACTAAATAGAAAAATTGAATACTTTTAATTCATAAAATTCGGGGTCTTACAACAACCCTTTTATAGGAGATTATTTATGCGTTAGCGTTGAGATGATGTGCACATTCATGGTACTAAGGTCTGATCCCCCTAAGTACGAGTAGTAGAGTCCATATAGTCTTATAATTGTTAAAAGTTTAAAGTAGAAATATTTGACAACTTGGGACATAGTTCTTGGTCTTATGACTCTCAGATGTACTTTTGATTCTTGTTATTCATTCTTGATTCAAAAGCCAAACTTTCTATTATTCAGAACTCTTGTATTTACTCGCATGTTATTATTTCTATTATATTGTTATACTTGTGGGCAACCGTGCTCACTCTTGCATAATAACATTGCAATCAAGAACGAAAGGTCTGACGAGCCTTCCTGTGACAACCCAAAAATTTATAAGATTTGATATAATTAAAATAAAGGTTAAAAGAATAAAACCTAAATGAAAATTTGAGGATTAATTAAAAATTTTAAGTAAAACCTATATGGTTTACTATTTGAAAGAGAATAGAGAAAACATGGGTTATAAAATTTTAAAACCCTAGAAATGGAGTTATATGTATTTGAAGATTGTTAAAGATAAGGTATTACGATACCTATAAATTTAATGTGAACTAAATAGTGTAAGAAATGTTATAATGATACATGGGAAAATTTTAATAAGGAAATAAAATTTCACATGAAGAGATGCTATGAGGTTAAACGAAGATGAGTATATGTATTGAAATATATATATACATACTTAGTAATGTGTGATATATTTTAGCAAGAGGAATGATTAAAATTTTCGAGAAAAATCTATATGAGTTAATATTTGAAAGAATGTAAAGAGACTTAAATGAGAACGGTAGAAATTCTAAATACTAAGAATTGAGAAGATTGTTATATGAAGTTTTGTAATTAAAAGAATGTTGAAGAATAAATTTTTTTTTATGAATTTATAAGAAAGGTGGATAAAGATGTTAATACCTGAGAATAAGCAAGTAGTCGTGAGCCGAAGCAAGATAGCTAAGACTTGGGCTAAGAATGGAATTATGTCCATGGATTGGATAGAAAAGGATAATGGAAATAGATAATAAGATAATACCTATGATAAGTTAAGATGAGGAGATGAGTTGTTAAGAGAAATTGTGTAAGCGTTTCGTAGTAAACTAAACTAGAACGTTGCAGTAATAGTGATTCGGGTCAGGAATCCTTGTCAATGGGGAGAAAGTAATAACTAAAGAATGAAAAATAAGTCAATATAATGAATTAAGTTAAGGATATAAGAATCAAGATAAAACTATGTTAGTAATTAACATAGCTTGAATGTTAACCTTGAATGGTAAATTAAAAAGATTTACAATCTTTAAGTGATTAATAATATGAATTATATATAGTGATTATGTGACTAGTGTGCTACGAGTATTTAAAGGAAGTCTCACTAATGAGTTAAATAAGTTAGTGGACTAACCTAAGCATTTTAATAATTCAGGAAATTGATTATGGTATTGAACCCTAATTACATACTCAATACGCTTGAATATGGCAAATCTAATTGGGTTATGTAAATGAATTAACATTATTGATTGATGAGAGTATGTAAATATCAAAAATAATGAGTATTAGTTCAAGTGATAATAGATTTAATAGACTAAGAAAGATAAGTAATTTAAACAAGCCCAATTGTTTATGTAAGCATTGGACTTGTAGCTAATTTGATTTAAGAGCAATTAAATTGTTAAACTAGCCCAACATTATATGTAAAGGGCAAGTATATTAGTGGCACAATTAATTGGTGGTGGAAGCCCAAGTTCATTCTAGTTAGTAACAAAACTAAGAAAATTGCAAGCCCAAAAGAATTAAATAAAAGCCCAAACTTGGCCACTTGAGGAGGGGTATTTTTGTCATTGAATAAAGTAATTAAAGAATAAAAGAAAACAAAAATTAAGGGGATTAGAATGCCATGTGGCCGAAATTTAGGGAGGAGGAAAAAGATAGGAGAATGTAATGATTATGTTACTTTATTATGTAAACAACTTTTGTTAGGTGTCACCCATTTTATGGAAACAACACTTATGTTTATTCTTGCAAGAAACACCTACAATGATGAAAGAGAGAGAAAGGATAAGAACTTGGGAGATAAGAATAGAGAGATACAATATATCTATTCACCTTTTTCTAACTAGTAAATTAAATATATCATTTTGTTCTTATTTCATTTCCTAGGCTAAACTAAAGAAAGAACAAAAGAAACTAGAGAGACAGAGAGAGAGGATTCGGTGGGAGGAAGAAGAAGAGAGGAAGAGGGTTTGAGCCATATGCATCCTAGATTCATCATTTACTTTGGTTGAAAAAGGAAGATAACAAGAAAATCAAGGTATAAACCTAATTTCTAATCCGTATTCTCATTTCTTTTAATGATTTAATGAAATATGGGGTTTATAATTTTGAGGTTTAAAACCTTAGATCTATGGATATAATTGTTTCATGTTTAGATCTAACTCTTTTGCGGATCAAAAGTTAGATCTAAACCAATAAATGAAAACTAGGTTTTTCAAAAGGTAGAAAATCTAATTTTTCTTAGCCTTAATTGTGTTTAATCTTGTGTTTGGTGAAATAGATCATGGATAATGATATATCCATGAGTATATGAGGTATTCGTAGGTATTATGATTGGTTATCTTGGCTAATATGTGAAAACATGGATGTTTTCTTAGAAATCACCAAGGATTGAAAATCAGATTTTTGAGATAACAAAGTATAAAATTCAAACGACCATATCTCTCATTATATTTTGAAGTTTTGAGTGTGGTCATATTCTAGAGTTATATCTATGAGTCTTCTAACATTTTCAAGTGGAATCACTGAAAATGGTGTTGTAGATTTTTGTGTGGACTATTTTTAGAAAAGTAGGCAAAATTTGAAAAATGAGAAAGAGCAATCTGTCGAAACTTTCTAGGGGTAGTTTTAAAAACTTAATTAATGAAATAAATTCCAATATTTTGGCACATGAAAATATATGATATAAAATAGCTCTTGTCCAAAAATTAGCTCATTCCGACTTAAATTGACCGAGTTATGGTTATTTCAATATTTGGATTTTTTTTCGACGAAAACCGTTATAACCGGAGTTCTATAACTCTGATGATCATGAAATTTAAACTAGAAGTTCACGTTAATACGTGTAAGATTATGCCAAGAGTTGGGAATTGTTGGAGTTGAGCATGATATAGCTAGTTTCTTAAGCTACGAACTAAAAACAGATGTTTGAAAAATACTAAATGGAATTGAAAAATTCGAGAAAAATTATTTTTGTTTATGAAATATATGTATATATGTGTGGCCAAATAATAGAAAAATAATAAGATAATTTGGTATTTTTGTTAGAAGAGTAATTCAGCTTGCTGAATTGAACAATTCAGGTTACTGAATTGGAAACTGAAAATGTTAGGAAGGAATGACAGTTTGGTTTCGGCTTACTGAATTGATGTATTCGGTTTGCTGAAATAATAAACAGTTTACCGAGTTATAATAAGAACTTATAAAATGAGTGATTAACTGTTAAGTCTAAAGTAGTACAGCCGTACTCTGTAATAGATGATGTATAGTATCTAGGCTAAACAATTCCTTCAAGGAGCGGAGGTACATACGAATTAGCAACCGATCTAACTCAGTGTAAAAATAGTGTAGACGAGACAAAAATTAATTTATTGGTTGTTTGTGGGAAATCACTCAGTATACTATATTGAATACTATTAAAGACTCGATGTGTGCTAGGTTTAGAATTGTGAACACGTATGGTGTTAAGGTATTATCCAATATTTGACTATGTGGTTAAATGTTAGATAGTTTACTTATAAAGTAATAGTATGATGGGATAAAGTATCTTATACTAATTGAAAGTTCAATCTTACAACTTATAGGTCTTATCAATAAAGAGATTAAATTAGATTGCCTAGCAGTAATCAACAGTACAGGCAAGTTTTCCTTAACTCAAACTTGAGTTATATTTTCAAAGCATTTTAGTGAATAGTTATTGTTGATTATTCACATCTATAATGATTATTGATTCGCACTTAGTGCATGTTGCATATGTTCATCAGGTATGAAAGGCTGATCACCTTCATTACCATAAGGTTCAGCTAAAGTTGTTCATAGTCCTTGTTGACATTAAACATTATTGATTTAGTCATTCAATTATTGACATTATGACTTATGCTCTTTCACAATTATTATATTGTTAAAAAATTGAAAGCTTATTCTTTCTTTTAATCATGATATATCTTCATTGTATTTAACAAATTTTAGATTAAGACGAAGGCTCGAAGAAAGACAGGCAATGGCAAACTACAAGAGTAGATTATTATGTATCTATAACTATTAGTTATCCGATGTAAATTATATATGTGAAACTTTTAAATTACTTAAGGTATGTATTCAGTTAAGGTTAATAGACCTTGGGAAATGTTATAGAATCATGTGAAATAAACAATTTATATTTATATATTCTGCATTAGTTTATATAATATGTATGAAGATGAAATACCATAACGTACCAAGTCTGAGGTTCTTGGGACCCGGATTTGGGGGCGTCACAATTCCACTAGCAAAGGCAAGGGAAAAGCTAACAAGTGATTAAGACTTGTTATTTATTTAAGAATGTTTACTGTTAAGGCTATGTTGTTGCTAAACTTATTTGTTTAATTATGTTTCCGTATGTGATGTTTAAGGTTAGTTCAACATGGGATTTATTTATGTATTCAGATGTTGTAACCTTTTCAGGGGAGGATTTCTCTTTATCTCATAGTTTGCATTTATTATGGGTAGATAGATATGTGATATTTGTACAGTGGACACCAAATCCCGTGAAAATTGAAGTACCTGGATTTGGGGGTGTCACAGTATGCATCTCGGTAGTTAAAGGAGTATGAGAAATGTTATCCTACTCATAACCTAGAACTTACAGCGGTGGTTTTTGCCTTAAAAATTTGGAAGCATTACCTATACGTAGAGAAATGTGAGATATACACAGATCATAAAAGTCTGAAGTATATCTTCACAAAGAAGGAGTTGAATTTGAGACAGCGAAGATGGTTAGAGTTGATAAAGGATTACGATTGTGATATCATGTATCATCCGGGAAAGGTCAATGTAGTGGCCGACGCTTTAAGTAGAAAGGGTCGGGAGAAACTATCAATGTTAACAGCTCAGGATGAGTTGATAATATAGATGGCAAAGATGGAAGTAGAAGTAAGATTTCCAAGTAAGGAAGGAGTGAAGTTATTTGCAATGGAGATTCAACATACAATAGGGGAAAAGGTGAAGAAAGTGCAACTTAGAGATGATGTGTGTGAACAGATGAAGAAGAAGATTGAAGACGCTACATAAGATAAGTATCGTCTTTATAACGAAAGGTTGCTAAGATTTGAAGGACGAATTTGGGTTCCGTGTGATACGGAGTTGAAGGAAGAAATAATGGATGAAGCTCATAACTCGAGGTACTCAATTCATCTTGGAAGTACAAATATGTTGCAAGACTTTCGACATAATTTTTGGTGGCCAAACATGAATAGGAAATATCAGAATATATAAGTAGGTGCTTAACTTGTTAGAAAGTTAAGGCTGAACATCAACAACCTCATGTTTGCTACAATCATTGGAGATTCCGAAATGGAAGTGGGAGCATATAACAATGGATTTTGTGGTAGGACTTCCAACAACGCAGAAAGGATACAACGCTATTTGGGTAATAGTGGATCGTTTGACGAAGTCGGCTCATTTCTTGCCGATAAGAGTCAAGTATAACTTGGACCTGTTAGCTAAGCTTTATGTCAAGGAGATTGTTTCAAGACATGGATTACCGGGTTTGATTATGTCAGATCGTGATTCACGATCCACTTTAAATTTCTGGAAACGTTTGCAAGAGCAAATGGGAACGCAGTTACGGTTGAGTACGACGTATCATCCACAAACGGATGGACAAAGTGAGAGGACAATTGAAACGCTAGAAGACATGTTAAGTTCTTGCGTTATATATTTCAAAGGAAGTTGGGACGATCATCTACTGTTGCTAGAGTTTGCCTGCAACAACAATTATCACGCAAGTATAGGCATAACGCCTTACGAAGCGTTACATAGACGAAAGTGCAGAACTCCATTGTGCTAGGATGAAGTAGGAGAACGTCGTATGTTAGGACCCGAAATGGTATAGAAAACGGTGGATGTAGTCAAGTTAATACGATCACGACTAGTAGCAGCTCAAGATAGACAGAAAAAATATGCAGATCCGCATCAAAATAATATAGAGTTCAAAGTTCGTTCGTACATATTTTTTAAGGTATCGTCTTGGAAGGGAAAGATACACTTCGAAAAGAAGGTAAAGTTAAGCCCTAGGTTTATAAGACCTTTTGAGATTTTGAGAAGGGTAGGAGAGGTAGCGTATGCAATAGCATTATCTCCGTAGTTGGGACATATCCATAATGTATTTCATGTATCTGTATTGCGTCATTATAAGCCAGATTAAAAGCACATAATCGAGTATGAACCAATTCAAGTGGAGAAAGACTTAACATACGTGATAAGTGGTCTTTATAACCACTTATTCGGATAGTAACTAGCTTGTTCTACTGTCGAAACTCAAGTATCTTTGTGATTTTCACGTGTTTTTGCTTGGTTTTGTAGTTTGCATATTTTGGAACTCCCTTGGTGCTTAATGAGCTAAAAAGGACAAAATGAGGCCAAAAGGAGCAAGAATGGAATGATGGCATAACAATGTGAAGGAAATGCAATTCGGACATCGTTTGGGGGGTTTATGTTCATTTCATGTTTTTGGATTAGAACTTTATTCATATTGTAGAGCGTCTTCTAAGCTTTTTGGAACATCTTGAATCATCCTAATCGGAGTTCAGAGGCGAGAGTTATGCCCCGTATACCAACGGACGTTAAACTTCACGGTTTTGGGTCTCCATTGCACATCTGTCACTTGGAGCTCAATTTCAACCTTCATCCATCCGTTATTTCTTAATGCTCAAAAAATGAAAGTTGTAGAGATCTTCGATAGCTTCGATTGGATAGGTGGCAGGCTCTGTAACTCTTCCCGGATCAAAAGTTATGGCCTTTTTACCAGAGGATACTGCAGTAGAAAATCCTTGGCGCGGGCGCGTGTATTTCTAGTGCATTTTGGGCGCGGCCGCGCCAGTTCAACAGGCTGCCAGATTTGACTTTTCAATTGAACGGGGTTGGCTTGAACAAAGGATATATAGGGGGCTCATTTTTGGCAAGAAAGGGGATCAGATATTGGCCTTAAGCCCTAGCCCTAGCTTGTTCTTCCATTTCTTTTATATTTCTTGTATAGATTAGGAGTAGATTAAGTCTAGATTAGGGTTTAGTTTAGTTAGTTAGTTTTCTAGGGTTAGATTATGTTTGAAGATTGAAGCAAGTGGATTCCATTAGAGATTCAACAAGGAGCTTGAGCACTCATATTTGCTATTTGCTATCTTTTGAATCTCTTTTCTTCCTATTTGTAATCTTATGATGTATATTCAACTTGTGGATGATATGTTTGAGTCATTTATGACTTAGACCTTATTTTGAGGTTCCAATGGAACCTAATGAGTATTTTAATTTGATTTTCTTCCATGTTGGTTCTTATTTGATTGCTTTGTGATTGTCTACTGCGATTTATGCTGTCATTGCTTAATTGAGTCATGACCAATTACTGTGATAACCTATGTCGACTTGAAAAGTGGCGGGCGATTGTACGTTCACATGGCGTTGGACATATGATTTATGCTTAGGATAGACATAAACCGAAGCGCCGCTCGTAGTCAATAGAGAACTTAACCTTAAACCCTATTTATTTGTAAACACTATAGACATATAGGGGTTTAGATAATGTGGGTGTTCACGTGCGTTCTATAATCTGTGGATTGCAAGTGATATGGATTAGGTACATCGAAAGATGGCCTTCTCTCACTTTCGTGTTCTCGGCTTTCAAACTTTAATGATTAATTTGACCTAATTGGAAGTGAATCGGCTTAGACGAATCATTAGGGGAAATTGGAGTCTTTTATATACATTAGCTGATTTTAACTCTAGGATTGTTTAGTTTAAGTTTAATTCCTTGTCTAGTTTAATTAGTTTTTAATTAAAACAATTTGCCACTCGTTTAAATAAGACAGAGATGATTATGGACTATTGATTTGGCGACCTTTTATTTGTTAATTCCTCGTGGGAACGATATCTGTACTTACACTTTATTACTTGTTGACCGTGTATACTTGCACGAATATATTGATCGGTAAAACGACCAACAAGTTTTTGGCGCCGTTGTCGGGGAATTAATTGGATAACTGTTTGCCAACATTAGTTTCAATCAAATTAGTCTTAATTTAAACATTTTTTTTAATTCTCTTCCTATATTCTCTTTTCAGGAACAATGGACATAAATTTCTATCTATGGAACTACACAAGGCAAGAGCAACCAAGGGAAGTTGGGAATGATGGCGTCGACCCAATTGCTTCACTTTCAGCATAATTATAGGTTTTCTCGAGGAAGTTGGATACTGTTGCAGCCCAACAGAGTTGAAAGCCAGAGATGACTTATGCTTACGATGCTGGAGCCTAAACTAGCCATCAATAGCCCATCAGTTATTAACAAGAGCAGTATGGGGGTGAGTACTTCCACAATGAATATCCCAATTGTCAGCAAGATTGGGGGTATCACCGAGAGCCTTCAGGAAGCTATTATCAAGACCAATACTGTGAGCCAAGTCCAAATTATGCACCACAACCCCCTTATCAATCTCCGTGTTTACAAGAAAATCAGTCACTAAGGGAAGTCCTGTATAGGAGCTTAGCGAACCAAGAGAAGATGTTTAGGAGCCAAGAACTATCAAACCAAAATTTTCAGAATCATATGGCCCTAATCAACAATAATCCTACCAATGAGCTCCAGTATATGGATTCCGAGGCTGAAACAGAAAAGGCAAGATTGGACAGTGTGTGGAGAAATTCCATAGCATCATTAAAAGATACCTTAATTGATAAATCACTAGTCAATCGAGAATCTTCAGAATTGGGCAACTCAGATTAGTATGGCATTGATGAAAGAGGAGTTGATTGAGCAAGGGGTGCAGACTCAGAATCTTCAGAATTAACTCTCTCAAGTAGTGGAAGCCATGAGCAAAGGGCCTCAAAATTTCAGTGAGACTCAGTACATGGATTCTAAAATTGAAACAGAAAAGGAGAGCTTGATTGAGCAAGAGGAGTCGATTGAGGATCTTCAGGATTAGGTGGAGCAAATTAGCACGGCTTTATGGAATGAGGAAGTGATTGAGCAGACAAAGACTCAAGATCTTCAGAGTCCTATGCCTCAACTATTTGAAGTTGTGAACCAAGGCTCCCAAAATGATTGGTGCTATGACATGGATGCAGAAACTAAAGAAGAGCCAGAAATGTACTTGCAGCTGGACGAGCGAAAGGCAATGGATATAGAGGAGACAATTGGGGATGTGGAAAAGTATCAAGCAACCGTGACAATACCCTAAGAGCCTTCTCAACCTAAGTGGAACAAGCCAGTGAAGTTTGCACATCTTTGCCTCGTTGGTAGCCACATCATAGAGCCGGATCTCGATGGCATGAGAGAGTCCGCACTTCTGAAACCATGGTGGCACGAAGAAGAGAGAATAGAAGAAGAGACCGTTGTGTTGGTAGAACCTCAATGCCCCATTCATTTCATGAATACAACGAAACCAGCGCCTAGCTCCCAAACCTTCAAGACGGGGAATTCTTATACACATCCAATGCTAGATAGTTTAAATCCGAAGCCTCTCCTATTTGGAAGCCTCCAAAAGCACATAGCAGCTCTAATGGATGGAGGGTTTCTCAAATATCGTCGGTGGGTCGGATAACGGTGTTCAGACACAGTCCAGCTTGAGGACTATAAATCAAGTGCTCGATGGGAGGCACCCCATCATTTTTCTCTCTCCCTCCTTGTTTAATTCTACTTACCTATCTCTAATTCCCTCCCCCCTGTTTAATTCTTAGTAGTTTAATTTTTAGTTGAAAATTTTTAAATTTTTTTGGACTTAGGAGTTCATTGCCTACATTTTTGGACTTAGGCATTGAAGCGTATATTTTTGGGACTATGCAGTATTGGATATATTTCTGATGCATTTGTATATTGCATATAAGCACATATAGGAGTTTTTGGGAGTTCACGTGCATATGATTCTCACCTTATGATGATTCTCCACATAGTTGTAAATAGTTCATATTATGTTTTGGTGGATTAGAGGGCATAATAAATGTTGTATGCTTTTCTCAGGTCAAGGCTGTTAAAATGAATCAAAAGTCTAAAGGCCATCCTCAATGCATTAAAAAAGCTGCATATCAGAAATCTGGGGAAGGGCGCGGCCGCGCCTGAATCAAGGCTAATAGGCTCGCGGGCGTGCGACATGCAGGTTGTTTCAGACTTAAAGAAAAATTCTGCAGAAACTGAGCACCACGTCATTTTATGTAACAGACGAGGCTGACTAGGGGAGTTTCTTTTTACCTTTACCTTCAATGAGGACATTGAGCATTTTAAGTTTGGGGGTATTTGTTTTGTTTTTGCATGTAGTTAGTGCATTTCATGTTGTGTTAGTTCATTTAGTGCATGTAGGTTGTAAATAGTTAAAATTTGTCAAAATTTTAAAATATTTGCATTTTATTTTGCATTCTGTGTTAGGACATTGTGCATGAATCCAGTTTCAATTGGTGAGTTATGTATTTGGCCTATGAAGAAATTGAATTCACTTGATTTTCGAACTGATTTGAGACTTAAGCTTGATTTGAAGGTCATATATATAAATCCTTATCTGTCAGATACTGTGTAGCTAGTTAACATGATAGAGTAACCATTATGACATGCTTAGTTTAAATGTTTACATACCTGCCTTTTGGTGGAAAATTTATATTTTAATAAAAGAATTTCAGTTCTCATAAGATAATAACTAGACTATAAAAAGCTTAAGTTTGGGGGAAAACAGGGGTTATGTATGCTAAGTGGGGAGATGGAGCGTAAGACGCACTCCTCTGCGAAAAAGAAAAAGAATACAAAAACAAGAGAAAAATGCAATGAAAAAGACAAAAATATAATAAACACATAGGCTACGTCGAGTTCTATGGCCTTTGATATTCGAGAAAGTAAGCCCTCAGGGTGTCTCTACACCCAGCGCCCTAAGGCCGTCTGGTTTGGGAGTCGTTGGTCTAAAGCTCGCTACACGGATACCATTGAAAAGCCTAAGAGGACTAGGCATTGCACAGTCAATTGTGTAAACAAAAAAGTGCGAATACGCCCTCGTGAGTAATAAAAGCTTAATGAAAACCCCCTGTGACTCTTAGTTTAAGTAATGCATAGTCTTGGTTAGGACTTATCTAGTTTACTATTTTTCTTAAGTTGAAACTTGTTTTTCCCCTAAGAAGCATAGTATGTGATAAATTTGTTCAAAAGCATGTTTAATGGTTGCTAGGCACACAACGCACAATACATCAGTGCTGACAGCTTTGGATTTTCAGAATATGCCTTATGGTCTTGTCTTGGGTAGCTTATCTATTCAATTATCTCGTGGTTTTCTGAGGCATTGCTTTGAAAGTTCAATACTGACTGGGACTTGGATTTGCATTCATGATAGTGTAGATTGCATACATTGTATATATGACACCCCTAAATCCGGGTACTTCGTTTCCACATGATTTGGTGTTCACTTTCTAACTATAACAAACATCTACCGAATATATCTCAATTAAATTACAATCTTTATTCAAAATAATAAAATCTCCCTTAAAACAAGGGTTACAACCTTCTCAAAACTCAATCCCAGAGTTACTCTAACCTTGACATAAACAATAAAGTGCGGAATAAAAGCCTGACATAAAAGTCTTATTACAATCATTTCAAAATAATTAAATAAGTCTTCACTTGTTCATCTTTCTCTTGCCTTTACTCTTAGACGGGGCATCAACGTTATCAACCTTAACTACAATTGTTATTTAATGCAAGAGTGAGCAAACAACAGCTCACTGGAGTTTAACAATAATAATTACATGATAGAATATCTTTTAAAGAATCTGAACAACTTAGCTTGCTTCAACAATAAAGAATTGAATAATAATTCTCTATTAACATTAAAATTTGAATATGGAATTTGTCTAAGGGTCATAAGACCTTTGAACTCTTGTCCTAGGTTATAAATATTTCTATTTAAACCTTTAACAGTCAGTAAGACTATGGACCTTAACTCGTACTTAGGGGGATCAGCCCTTCGTACCATGTATTGTGCACAAACATCTTAACGCTATGCGTAATAATCTCCCCTAATAATTAGGGTTGTTCAACTCAGTAATTTGAATTCAAGTCCCCACCAAAGAAAGTTTGGTTTGGATAAGCTTACAAGGGTAATTTAGAATTCACGTTCATCAACTAAGGATTAGTTGAATCGACTTTCAATAATTCATAAATAAAAGAATTATGAATTAACATATGTTTTAGAAGTAAACTTAAAGTATTTAAAATAATAACTGGATCTTACTTGAACAATAAGTCGAGATCATTTCAATTAAATAAACAATTGTCTAAAGCATAAATGGAAAGGACATTCTCAACAATGAATATATGAACTCAAAGAAATTGTATATAATTAACAAGTTTAGGGTTAGAAGACTTGCATAAAATTAATACAAGATCAGGGTTTAAAAAAACTTGCATAAAATTAATACAAGATCAGGGTTTAGAAAAACTTGCATAAAATTAATACAAGATCAGGGTTTAGAAAACTTGCCTTACGCGCAAGCTACTTAACTCAACCACGTACTTAAACACTTCATATATACATCCAATCATAATAACCTAAATTAGTTAACATGTAACTAATCCACATAATTGGTTAACCCTCATGGTTAACTCTTTCTAATTAAATAAATAATAATAATCAACTATCACCTAGTTAATTACATCACACACATACTCACATAATTAAATTAATTATGTATTTAGCTAAATTATAGTTAAACAATTATAATTTAAACACTTAATCTAATTATAATTACTCAATTATAATTACCTCTTAAATTATCACCAATTCATAATTAATAATTAATTAAACTATATCATGCATTATAATTACACAAATTATAATTAATCATCTAATTATCAATTTATAATCCATAACTAAACATGCATTTATTAAATTATAATTACATAAATTATAATTTAAATTAACATCTAATTGATTAAAATAAATCAACTTCTATACATTATAATTTCACAGAATTATAATTTAAACCTTTACTCTTAATTATAATTACATATCACATTAACCAATTCACAATTAAATAATAATTCAAATAATACTTTAAGGTTTTCAAAACATCTTTTCTTTTACAATTACCAAATTGTCAAATTCATGTTATCAACATGCTATTGCAACTTACATATATGATCATTATTCTAGCAACAATGTAACTTAGGCATAAAAATAAATTGCACACTTGATTAAAACTCACTGCCTCTGCCCAAGATATGATGCACGGCGCAGCTGCGCAGCCAGCAGCCTAGGCACCGGCGCAGCTGCGCAGGGAAAGGATCTGGGAAGGGCAACCGGCGCAGCTGCGTAGAACTCGGTCAGACGCAGATAGCCACAGCTCTCTGCTTTACCAAACAACCCATACAAGCCAACAAACGAAAAATTACAGTAACGCAACCACTGTAAATCCATACACATGCAATAATACATAACATAACATATTTCTACAACATAACAACCATCTAAATAATGATAATCACAAGTTTTTAAAATTCAATTTGGCTATTTTCATGAAAACTCATATTTTTCCAAAATAATCCACTATAAGAAATTTTCTTCATCAATTCCACTTTATATACATACATTATATACGTAATTGAATATAATCATCATAACCAATTCTAATTAGGCATAATAACACATATAAATTCCTAAATTTTCCATTCTAAAACCAATCAATATACATAAAACCATATGAACAAAACTTTTTCCATGAAACTTGTTTTATCAGTAGTTTAATTCTTGAAAATCCTCTTATGTCATACAATTACCAAAATCAACACATGGATACAATACATATATATATAATTCATGATTTTTTCAACTTCATAAAATTCACAGAAAACTAAAATTTACATAAACTTAAAACAATGAAGAACAACTAAACGTTTTTAAAACTATGAGATAGTAATTACCTTTATGCTTAGAGATTGAAGAAGAATATGAAGATGATTTCTCTAGCCTTCTCAAGCTTTTCTCTTCCTTTTTCCTTCTTCTTCTTCCTCTCTAACACACTGTATAGTTCTAACTTTCTCTTCTCTTTTCTCTCTTCTTCTTTTAGTCTTAGGCTTAGAATACTAACGTAAACACATATAATAGATATAATACGATATGACTTATACGATAAAATAACTAACAAAATAATAATACCATTATTAAGTATATCAGTTACGTAAGTTGTAAAATTCAAAAAGCCTAAAGGCTTTGTTTGGCCAAACCTCTTTAATTTAAAAACAGATTTTAGTCACTAAGGCCATGTTTGGTAAATTAAGTTTAAAACGAATACAAGGGCATTGTTTGGCAAAACAATTTTAAAATCCTTTTTCTTCTATTTAATAAATCTTTTAACACATATTTTAAATGTCACATTTTAATTAATTAAACATAGAACATTCTTATTTAATCAATTAAAATCAATTAATCACATAAAATAATTTGTCACATAATTATAATTACTCGCTAATTATAATTCATGTAACACTTAACACATGATTCATCTAATTTAATTATCTCAATTAAATTAAAACAATAATATAAAATTAATATACACACATCAATTAAATTACATTCATTAAATTAATATGTAACACTTAATTAAATCACTCTCATAATTCACGTAATTTATTTATTTAACTCCATAAATAAATTACATAAAATATTTATTTAACTCAATAAATATTTAAAATTATTATATAAAATCACAATCGTTACAGTATATACTGCATTGCATCTTTTATTTAGTTTTGTTTTGGTTGCTTGAGGGCAAGCAATGGTTAAGTTTAGGGGTATTTGATAAGTGGTCTTTATGACCACTTATTCGGATAGTAACCAGCTTGTTCTGTTGTCGAAACTCAAGTATATTTGTGCTTTTTACATGTTTTTGCTTTGTTTTGCATTTTACATGTTTTGGAACTCCCTTGGTGCTTAATGAGCTAAAAAGGACAAATGAGGCCAAAAGGAGCAAGAATGGAATGATGGCATGACAATGGGAAGGAAATGCAATCCGAACATCGTTTAGGGGGTTCATGTTCATTTCATGTTCTTGGATTGAAACTTAGTTCATATTGTAGATCGTCTTCTAAGCTTTCTGGAATATCTTGAATCATCCCAATCGGAGTTCGGAGGCGAGAGTTATGCCCCGTATACCAACGGACGTTAAACTTCACGGTTTTGGGTTTCCATTGCACAACTATCACTTGGATCTCGATTTCAACCTTCATCCATCCATTATTTCTCAATGCTCAAAGAATGAAAGTTGTATAGCTCTTCGATAGCTTCGATTTGATAGGTGCCAGGCCCCGTAACTTTTCTCGGATCATAAGTTATGGTCGTTTTACCAGAGGACACTGCAGTAAAAAATCCTTGGCGCGGGCGCACGGATTTCTAGTGCATTTTGGGCGCAGCCGCGCTTGTCCAATAGGCTGCCAGATTTGACTGTTCAATTGAACGGGCTTGGCTTGAGCAAAGGATATATAGGGGACTCATTTTTGGCAAGAAAGGGGATCAGATATTGGCCTTAAGCCCTAGCCCTAGCTTGTTCTTTCATTTTCTTTACATTTCTTGTATAGAGTAGGAGTAGATTAAGTCTAGATTAGGGTTTAATTTAGTTAGTTAGTTTTTAGGGTTAGATTAGGTTTGAAGATTGAAGCAAGTGGATTTCATTGGAGATTCAACAAGGAGCTTGAGCACTCAGATTTGCTATTTTCTATCTTTTGAATCTCTTTGCTTCCTATTTGTAATCTTATGACGTATATTCAACTTGTGGATGATATGTTTGAGTCATTTATGACTTAGACCTTATTTTGAGGTTCCAATGGAACCAAATAAGTAGTTTAATTTGATTTTCTTGTATGTTGGTTCTTATATGATTGCTATGTGATTGTCTACTGCAATTTATGCTTTCATTGCTTAATTGAGTCATGACCAATTACTGTGATAACCTATGTGGACTTGAAAGACGAAGTGTAGGTTTAGATCTAATCGTACTGGCGGGCAATTGTACGTTCACATGGCGTTGGACGTATGATTTTTGCTTAGGATAGACATATACTGAAGCGCCACTTGTAGTCAATAGAGAACTTGACCTTAAACCCTATTTGATTGTAAACACCATAGACAAATAGGGGTTTAAATAATGTGGGTGTTCACGTGCGTTCTATCATCTGTGGATTGCAAGTGATATGGATTAGGTACATCGAAAGATGGCCTTCTCTCACTTTCGTGTTCTCGGCTTACGAACTATAATGATTAATTTGACCTAATTAGAAGTGAATCGACTTAGACGAATCATTAGGGGAAATTGGAGTCTTTTATCTTCATTATCTACTTTTAACTCTAGGATTGCTTAGTTTAAGTTTAATTCCTTGTCTAGTTTAATTAGTTTTTAATTAAAACAATTTACCACTCGTTTAAATAAGACTGAGATGATTATGGACTATTAATTTGGCTACCTTTTATCTGTTAATTCCTCGTGGGAACGATATCTGTACTTACACTTTATTACTTGTTGACCGTGTATACTTACACGAATATATTGATCAGTAAAACGACCAACAATACGAGAAAGTTCTGATTCAAATTATTGATAGGAAAGAACAAGTCTGAAGGAGCAAGGTAATACCTTCGGTGAAGGTGATATGGAGGAATCACAATGCTAAAGAAGCAATGTGGGAACTCTAAGATAAAATGAATAAAGCTTATCCTCATCTATTTGACTTACTTGTATCAAAATTCTGGGGTCAGAATTCTTATAAGGGTGGGAGAATGTAACGCCCGAGAAAATTGGACTTTTATTTAAATATATTTTATTTAATTTTATTGAATAAAATTATAATATATGTGTATTAAAGTGAGTAAGCTGTTTAAAGGTTTTTCTATGACCTAGAAGATGCTAATGTGGTTAGGATTTTGGCTATGTGCTAGAATTAAATGATTTGAATTTTCACGAAGAAAATAAAGATTTTTAGAGAAATTTTAGAGAAATCACTATTCATACGTTTCTGCTCAGGAATTATTTTTGAATTTCTGAAAAACGCGTAATGATAGGATTTGAAGATGAGATAGAATATCTAATAATATTTAACTTATGCAAAACAAAGTTTTTGCCCGAGGACTTAAAACCCTAAGGGTTAGGGAAAGTGAAATCGAAGAAGAAATGGTTAAGTGTAATAATGATGATTATTATACATAATGAATACGAGTACAATACTAGTTATTATACGAGTACTATATGAATTTAATACGATTAATACGAATATTATACGAAGTATATACGAATAGAATACGAGAATTATAC
This sequence comes from Panax stipuleanatus, assembly GCA_020205555.1. Taxonomy (NCBI): domain Eukaryota; kingdom Viridiplantae; phylum Streptophyta; class Magnoliopsida; order Apiales; family Araliaceae; genus Panax; species Panax stipuleanatus. The sequence goes on from CM035126.1 coordinate 100,481,989, forward strand.
GAAAAGAAAACGACAAGTCTTGATGGACTTTAACTAATTGGACTTGGACTTTGTCAAGCCCAATTGGTGAATGATTAAGTCCCAATGATTATTTAAATCAAGCTCAAGAATAAGCCCAATGTGAATCAATTCTAAGCCCAAACTAATAACCGAACCCATAGATCGAACCGATGGGTCATCGGGTTGGTAAAAACCTATGGGACAACCCATGTGGGGCTTATGGGGGCACATGGTAACACATGGGGGCACATGGGAAGACATAGTAGCACATGTGATGCACATGGGAGGACATTGTGGTTTACGAGGTTTACTTGATGACCAAACTACCCTTGGTTTTGCAAATCTATATAAGAGAAGCATAGCTAGTTCATTTGTGGTTTTTGCAATTCACTAACTAGAATATTGAGAGAGAGAGAGAAGAGCTTATTTCAAGGAAATCAAAGGAGAAAGAAAGCTATTTTAGACTTCTGTCAAGAACTCAAGAACACCAAGAGGTATAAGCATTCAATATTTAAAATTTTCATCTTCCTTTAATATGTAATTGATGGAGAAGTGATAATTGGTGGAGCATGAATTGTACGAAGTGATAAGGTGGATAATTGTGGACTTTAAACCATTAATAACCAAGAACAAGTAAAACCATAATTGCATGGTTAAGAATTAATGTAGAAAACCATTGAAACCTTGAAATGGTTGTTAATGAATAATTGAAACCATTAAAACTTAGATGTTTATAATGGTTAGAATCATAAATGAATAACCAATGGATTGATTCCATTTGGTTTGGAGTTAAAATCTCGAGAGTTGATTTATGACATGTGAATGTTAATAAGCCGTAATAAATGTTAAATAACTTAAACGGATGTTATTAGTTTAACCATTCGGCTAAGATATGCAAGAAGGAGAAGATAGTTATACAATGTGTGACACCCCCCAGAATAGGTCCAGTCAACTCAACCCATTCTGAGTCGCCAATTACATGGTACAGAATTCAAATACAAACTTTATATCACACGGTCGTGCAAAATACGACCACACAACTGTGAGTGTCAATACAAATCGTATATAATACGAAATATCAACATTCAAATTCATTCTTTATTTATTACAATTATTATCCCACTATTTTACAAAAATAGCGAGGACTACTACTGCCCTAATTCAGACCATCACTCTGTCCCCCGACTAGTTCCCGCAACATTCTAATTTCCTGAAGAGGACAATAGATGAAAAGGGTGAGCTCAACTAGCCCAGTAAAGAATATTACGACTAAGATAATGGAAAATAAATTATCGTTAGCCTTCAATAAATCAGATAAAATATAATGGACAACCAATTTTAGATCAATATTCGCAGCGAAAATAACAATTCATTAGAAGAGTTAAGTAGAGATTGAAGTCTACTATATTCTATGATTTAAAAGTCCATCATCAATATTTTATCCCTATAACATCAATCAATATACATCTCGAATCAAATATTCATCTTTGCACTACAGGCCAAAGATATTCATTTGTATCACCTGTGGTCATGTTCATCTCAACACCTGTTCATCTTTGCACTACGGGCCAAAGATATTCATTAGGTAATCATTCATCTTTGCTCTACAGGCCAAAGATATTCAGTTATATCACCTTTTAGGACCGATGATGATGAAAAATCATATAAATAACGAATCCAATGAGATAAAGGACAAAGATTAAGGATTCGTATTTTAGTTTATCAAAGTTCAAGAATATTCCATAATAATACATTGTGGAGCAAAACTCAAGAATAAAGCTCAAAACTTAGATCCAATCAAAGATAAGAACCTTAACAAGCAACTTGGACATATAGAAGAAAATTTAATTTTTCCGTGAATAGTGCCGTATACGTGAATAGTGCCCCCGACGGAAAAAGTAAGAATTTCACAATAAAATCCACGATAATATTTTGGTATAATGATATTGAAAATAATAACATCATTTATGAAAGAAAATAACGTCCCTTACCTCAAAAAAATAGTACTTCTGACTGGAATATCGGATATACTACCGAAGAAAACTTGCACTGAATAGTAACGCTCAAAGTATCTAAATACTCACAAAAATACGCTTGATATTATAGAGAGAGAAAACTTCTGATTCTGGTGTGATTTCCAATTCTAACCTAAGCACCCTATTTATAGAAAAAGCTTAGGATGCCAAAGTAAACTTTTTACTAAAATAATATTTTTTTAAAAAAATATTCCGTCGCCTGGCTGCTAAGAAATCAGAATTTTTCAACAAAAAGCAAAAGTGGGGCCCACTAAAAAATATTTATTTTTTAAAACTCTAATAATTCATAATAAATAGCCTTTTTATCAGAAAAATACAACTTCTATGACTCTTTATAGGAAATTTAATTCTCTACAACTTTGTAGAAGAAAGTTTTTCCAAATTCCAAACATAAATTATCTGAAATCCATAACGGATGATTTTTCACACCAAAATACTGATAAAAACACATCAGCGCTAATTCCTTCTTTTGTATCCACAAAATAAATATTTTCTTATCATATAAATCAATAATTAATTATTCACAAATAATATTACAGAACTACAATATTGACAACCAGGTCGTTCCCAGGAAAGAGGGGGCCTTCCGATAAGGACTTCTCCTTACTGGCGCGCAATTAAATAACCCCTCCTAGACAGAACTTTCTTAGACATTGTCAATAATGCTATCTAATAATATTATTCAAATAATATGAATTATTGAGTTGATAATGTGAAATACTGTGCAGTGTCAATTATTGAATCAATAATACAAAATATCAACTGTAGCAACTATTGAATCAATCATATAAAATAGCAACGTAGCAACTACTGATATAAAATATCATGTAATTATTGAATCAATAATATAAAATATTGAACAGTAATTACTGTAACAATAATTGAGTAGTGACTTCTTACGTAAGAATCAATAATTCAAAATACTATGTAATACCGTGTGCTACTGTGCAACACCGCGTATTACTGTATTTTAACCACCGGGTATTTCAACGGTACTAACGGTAACAACTACGCCGTTATTTTATAAAAAGGTTATTTCTGTCGCTTTCTATATCGACAGTTATTCCGTTGTGGGGACCTCAAATAGTTGCGCCGTCGTACGAATATTTCCCGACAACAAGAATATTCCACGACCAAACGAATATTTCCCGACAACAAGAATATTTTATAACCACTTGCTCACTTTAAAATATTTGCATATTTCACCCATAACTTTTCACATTTATCAAATCAACACCTTACTATTTCGAAATAATATATAAAGAAAATTAAATCTTTATTCATAAAAGTTGGGGTCTTACAACCTCCCCTCCTTATGAAATTTCGTCCTCAAAATTGACGTACGTACCTGGTATGTCGAAAAGGTGAGGATACCTCGCTTTCATTTCCGATTCTAACTCCCAGGTCATTTCCTCAATAGCATGGTTTCTCCACAAAACTTTAACTTGAGGTATAATTTTCGAGCGTAGGACTTGCTCCTTCCTATCCAAGATCTTGACAGGTACCTCCTCGTACGTTAAATCTTCAGCTATCTCGTCTGGTTCTAACTCAATAATGTGGTTTGGAGCTTTCACATATTTACGCAACATGGATATGTGAAAAACATTATGAACACGAGACATACTTAGAGGTAAAGCGAGTCTATAAGCCACATTTCCTACTCGGTCCAGAATCTCAAAAGGACCAATGAATCGTGGATTGAGCTTTCCTCTGTTCCCAAACCTCGTAACTCCTTTCCAAGGAGCAACACGTAATAACACATGGTCCCCAACATTAAATTCCACGTCCTTTCGGTGAAGATCCGCATAACTCTTTTGTTGATCTTGTGCTGTTTGTATCCGTTGTTGGATCATTTGGATCTTTTCTATAGTCATACGTACCAACTCCGGTCCCAATAATTTTGCTTCACCCACCTCATTCCAGCATATTGGAGAGCGACACTTTCTTTCATACAACGCTTCGAATGGAGCTACGCCTATACTTGCCTGATAGCTGTTGTTGTAAGAGAATTCCACCAATGGTAAGTACTTATCCCAACTCCCTTTGAAGTCTAAAACACAGAGTCTCAATAGATCTTCAAGAGTTTGAATAGTCCTCTCTGATTGTCCGTCTGTTTGAGGATGATAAGCCGAACTGAATCGTAAATCCGTGCCCATAGCTTTCTGCAAACTGATCCAAAATCGTGAAGTAAATATGGGGTCACGATCCAAAACTATGGATACTGGCATGCCATGCAATCTCACAATCTCATTCACGTACATATGAGCAAGGCGTTCAAGGGAATAAGTCTCTTGTATCAGCAAGAAATGAGCAGACTTGGTTAATCTATCAGCAATAACCCAAAACGCATCTATGCCTTGAGAAACCTTGGGAAGACTCGTAACGAAATCCATCGTTATGTGTTCCCACTTCCATTTTGGAATTTCCACTGGTTGCAATGGACCCTTCGGTACTTGATGCTCCGCCTTTACACGTTGACAAGTTAAACATCTCGAAATAAACTCCGCGATCTCTCTTTTCATATTGCTCCACCAAAATGTATGTCGAAGATCACGTTACATTTTAGTACTCCCAGGATGGATTGCAAATGGTGTGTTGTGTGCCTCCATAATTATTCTAGGCTTCAAGTCGGAATCGTTAGGAACACAAAGTCTGGAGTTGACTCGAAGTATTCCTTCTTCATCGATTCTCGCTTCTGGAATGGCACCTTCTTGTACCTTCTTCTTCATCTTCATCAGCTCCGGATCCGTAGCTTGAGAAGCTTTAACTTTATCAACCAAAGCTGGTTCTACGCTTATACTTGACATCATCGCACTCGTTCCCACATATGATCTTCTACTCAATGCGTCAGCTACCACGTTCGCTTTTCCAAGATGGTATTGGATGGTATGATCATAATCTTTCAACAGCTCAAGCCAACGTCGTTGCCGCATGTTGAGTTCCTTTTGAGTGAAGAAATATTTAAGGCTCTTATGATCTGTATAAATCTCCACTTTCTCTCCGTACAGGTAATGTCTCCAGATTTTCAACTTGAAAATGACTGCTGCCAACTCTAAATCATAAGTAGGATAATTCCTCTCATATTCTTTGAGTTGTCGCGAGGCATAGGCTATGACTTTCCCATGTTGCATGAGAACAGATCCTAACCCTTTGCCCGAAGCATCGCTGTAAATAACAAATCCATCCGAACCAGATGGTATTGTCAGAACAGGTGCCGAGATAAGTCTTCTCCTGAGCTCTTGGAAGCTCTTCTCGCATTCCTTGCTCCAAATGAATTTTGTATCTTTCCTAGTCAACTGAGTTAATGGAGTAGAGATTCGAGAAAATCCCTCTATGAACTTCCGAAAATAACCAGGTAAGCCCAAAAAGTTTCGTACTTCGGTCACCGACTTAGGTTGCTCCCAGCTTTGTATTGCTTCAATCTTCGTCGGGTCAACAGATACTCCACGTTTCGATACCACGTGCCCAACAAATGCTACTTCCTCAAGCCAGAACTCGCATTTCTTCAGCTTGGCATATAGCTTGTTCTCACGAAGCTTTTGAAGTACCACCTTCAAGTGGTGCTCATAATCTTCACGACTTTTAGAATAGATGATGATGTCATCAATAAAGACAACAACCAATTGATCCAAATATTCCTTGAATACATGATTCATCATATTCATGAAAGCATTAGGAGCATTAATCAATCCTAAAAGACATGACTAAGAACTCATAATGCCCGTACCGAGTTCTGAAGGCAGTCTTTGGAATATCCTTAGTTTTAATCTCCAGTTGATGATATCTAGAACGAAGATCGATCTTTGAAAAGAATTGTGCTCCTTGCAACTGGTCGAACAGGTCATCAATACGACGTAGCGGATACCTATTCTTGATGGTGACATGGTTCAACTCCCGATAGTCAATACAAAGTCGCATACTCCCATCTTTCTTCTTTATGAATAAAACAGGAGCACCCCAAGGAGACGTACTAGGACGAATAAAACCGATGTCTAACAATTCCTGTAATTGGACCTTTAACTCCTGAAGTTCAATAGGAGCCATTCGATATGGGGTTTTGGAAATGGGTTTTGCACCGGATTCAAGGTCAATAAAGAATTCAACTTCACGTTCTTGGGGTAGACCGGGAAGTTCTTTGGGAAATACATCAGGAAACTCATTAACAACGGAAATATTATTCAAATCTGACGTATTCTGGTTTAGATCAGTGACATGGGCTAAGAAAGCTTGACATCCGTTTTTTAATAAACGAATAGTTTTGTGACTTGAAATGACATTGACTGATTTTAGTGGTTTGGTGGTTTGGATTCGCACAACAGGTTGATTAGGAATATGAAAACTAACAACCTTACGAAAGCAATCAATTTTGGCATGGTAAGTGGTTAACTAGTCAATTCCTAAAATCACGTCAAATGCAAGTATTTTCAAAGATATAAGATCAACAGGTAAGGAAAGGATACCAATCTGAATCAAGGAAGATTTGTCAACTGTAGATGTAACGAAGGTTTCTCCTAACGGAGTTTCAACAGATAAGTCAAAGTCTAATTTTTCAGAAGTCAAGTTCAAACGTTGAGCACAAGCAGGTGAAATAAAAGAATGGGTAGCACCAGTATCTAACAAGGTGTAAACTTTGCAAGAGTTTATGATCAGCTTACCCGTAATCACCTCGTGTGGGTTCCTCGCATTTTGGGCTATCACGACAAACGCTCTTCCAGGAATCACCGACTTTGATTTGTCCGAAACCACCTTTGGAATCACCACCCCCGTTGGACTTGGTTTCACAACAGGATAATCTCGAGCTATATGTCCTTCTTTTACACAGTTATAGCATGCTTTGAATTGTTGTGGGCAGTTTGGGCTGATGTATCCCTCTTTCCCGCATTTATAGCATACGTCCGGTGGTCGTTCTCCTCCCCTAGAAACAGGTGATGCTGGTGCTGTTGTTGACGTCTTCACGTTCTCATTATTGTACCTTCTCTTCTTGAAATCTCCTCCCGATTCTCTTTTTCTACTATCATGGCCACGATTACCACCGGAGTGGTTACCGCTTCTGTCATACTTTCCTCCCCGCTGGTTGTCATTGCTCCGATGACTGCTGCCACCGGTACGACCTTGGTTGTTGTCCCTTGGTTGAACATAATCACTGTCTCGTTCTAACAACAGGGCCCTGTTCACTACATCTGAATATAGAGAAAATTTGTGAGAAATGAGGTATTGACGTATTTCGGGTTTCAAACCTCTCAGAAACATCCGCGTCATACATTCCTCATTCTCCACCAAATGAGGTGCAAACCTGGACAGCTCCGCGAACTTAGACTCGTACTGGGACACCGTCATGTTGTTTTGTTCCAGTCTGATAAACTCTACCTTCTTCATATGACGAATACTTTTAGGAAAGTACTTGTCATTGAACTATTTTTGAAATGCTTCCCAAGACATCTTGAGTGCGGCAGGCTGGGTACGCTTCACAGACTCCCACAAGTAATCTGCTTCTCCACGGAATATAAACATGGCGAATGGAACCTTCTGTTCCTCTGTGCATCCCAAGACATCAAATATCTTGGTAATTTGTCTAATCCACATCTCCGCCTTGATCGGATCCGGCTTTCCCAAAAACTCTGGTGGTCCCAATTCTTTGAACTGCTTGGCAATGACAAGCCGCGAGTTGTTATTATCTCCACATGTATGTTGCACACGAGTCTCCCTCATCTAGTTTTGCATGAACTGCAAAAAACTTCTAAACATCTCATTGTTTATCGTCTGATCAGCGTTGTTTTCAGGATAAACATTGCCTTCTTGTTGCACGTTCTCCTAGTTGGTGATTAAAAGTGTCTCCACGGTCTCATTCACTTCATTGTTAACATTCTCAACTACCATTCTCAAATACTGCCATAAAACAAGGGTTAATTAAACAAATTAACATATTACATATTAACCCTATGCTCCGACTGATCAATTCAATATCACATAAGCTTAGGTAGGTCATACTAGTGAAGGATTTACTCGTCTCTCCCCTCCTAGTTCTATTCCCCGATCTCCGCCAGAGACCATATCCCTAAGCTCTGATACCAACTGTGACGTCCCCAGAATAGGTCTAGTCAACTCCAACCCATTCTGAGTCGCCAAATACATGGTACAGAATTCAAATACAAACTTTATATCACACGGTCGTGCAAAATACGACCACACAATTGTGAGTGTCAATACAAATCGTATATAATACGAAATATCAACATTCAAATTCATTATTTATTTATTACAATTACTATCCCACTATTTTACAAAAATAGCGAGGACTAATACTGCTCTAACTCGGACCATCACTCTGTCCCCCGACTAGTTCCCGCAACATTCTAATTTCCTGAAGAGGACAATAGATGAAAAGGGTGAGCTCAACTAGCCCAGTAAAGAATATTACGACTAAGATAATGGAAAATAAATTATCGTTAGCCTTCAATAAATCAGATAAAATATAATGGACAACCAATTTTAGATCAATATTCGCAGCGAAAATAACAATTCATTAGAAGAGTTAAGTAGAGATTGAAGTCTACTATCTTCTATGATTTAAAAGTCCATCATCAATATTTTATCCCTGTAACATCAATCAATATACATCTCGAATCAAATATTCATCTTTGCACTACAGGCCAAAGATATTCATTTGTATCACCAGTGGTCATGTTCATCTCAACACCTGTTCATCTTTGCACTACGGGCCAAAGATATTCATCAGGTAATCATTCATCTTTGCTCTACAGGCCAAAGATATTCAGTTATATCACCTTTTAGGACTGAGGATGATGAAAAACCATATAAATAACGAATCCAATGAGATAAAGGACAAAGATTAAGGATTCGTATTTTAGTTTATCAAAGTTCAAGAATATTCCATAATAATACTTTGCGGAGCAAAATTCAAGAATAAAACTCAAAACTTAGATCCAATCAAAGATAAGAACCTTAACAAGCAACTTGGACATATAGAAGAAAATTTAATTTTTCGTGAATAGTGCCGTATACGTGAATAGTAACGTATACGTGAATAGTGCCCCCGACGGAAAAAGTAAGAATTTCACAATAAAATCCACGACAATATTTTGGTATAATGATATTGAAAAGACTAACATCATTTATGAAAGAAACTAACATCCCTTACCTCAAAAAAATAGTACTTCTGACTGGAATATCGGATATACTACCGAAGGAAACTTGCACTGAATAGTAACGCTCAAAGTATCTAAATACTCACAAAAATACGCTCGATAGTATAGAGAGAGAAAACTTCAGATTCTGGTGTGATTTTCAATTCTAACCTAAGCACCCTAATTATAGAAAAAGCTTAGGATGCCAAAGTAGACTTTTTAATAAAATAATATTTTTTATAAAAAAAAATTCCGCCGCCTGGCTGCTAAGAAATCAGAATTTTTCAACAAAAACAAAAGTGGGGCCCACTAAAAAATATTTATTTTCCGAAACATCAATAATTCATAATAAATAGCCCTTTTATCAGAAAAATACAAATTCTATGTCTCTCTATAGGAAATTTAATTCTCTACAACTTTGTAGAAGAAAGTTTTTTCAAATTTCAAACATAAATTATCTGAAATCGATAATGAATGATTTTTCACACCAAAATACTGATAAAAACACATAAGCGCTAATTCCTTCTTTTATATCCACAAAATAAATATTTTCTTATCATATAAATCAATAATTAATTATTCAAAAATAATATTACAAAACTACAATATTGACAACCAGGTCGTTCCCAGGAAAAAGGGGGCCTTCCGATAAGGACTTCTCCTTACTGGCGCGCAATTAAATAACCCCTCCTAGACAGAACTTCCTTAGACATTGTCAATAATGCTATCTAATAATATTATTCAAATAATATGAATTATTGAGTTGATAATGTGAAATACTGTGCAGTGTCAATTATTGAATCAATAATACAAAATATCAACTGTAGCAATTATTGAATCAATCATATAAAATATCAACGTAGCAATTATTGATATAAAATATCAACGTAGCAATAATTGAATCAATAAAATATCATGCAATTATTGAATCAATAATATAAAATATTGAACAGTAATTACTGTAACAATAATTGAGTAGTGACTTCTTACGTAAGAATCAATAATTCAAAATACTGTGCAATACCGTGTGCTACTGTGCAACACCGCGTATTACTGTATTTTAACCACCGGGTATTTCAATAGTACTAACGGTAACAACTACGCCGTTATTTTATAAAAAGGTTATTTCTGTCGCTTTCTATATCTGACAGTTATTCCGTTGTGGGGCCCACAAATAGCTGCGCTGTCGTACTAATATTCCCGACAACAAGAATATTCCACACCAAACGAATATTCCCCGACAACAAGAATATTTTATAACCACTTTCTCATTTTAAAATATTTGCATATTTCACCCATAACTTTTCACATTTATCAAATTAACACCTTACTATTTCGAAATAATAGATAAAGAAAATTAAATCTTTATTCATAAAAGTTGGGGTCTTACACAATGTGTATCGATTGTGGTAAACTAATTGGTATGATATGTGGTTATATCATGTAGTACCTGTAAAGACTTCAAGTAAAGTAAACTTTAAGGTTGCAGACGCTTGAGGCAAGTTTTCTAAACTCTTGTCTATACTTTAAGTGGACAAGTTGTCAATATGCCTAATTTCTTATGCATGAATAGTTATTGAATAGTCGATGCCATTTGTTTTAGTTAGACTAAGATTTAAAGTATTTTGGTTAATTTTTTCGCAAATCTTTCAAAATATTCATAATATTTCTATCCTATGCCAAATGATTTGGTACGGATTCAAAGGTGAGCTTGGGCATAAATACACAAAGGTTTTAACGTTGTTAACTCGACGGGCACACGAGGTTGCCAAAACTTAAACGTAAATATGTTTAATAAATGAATGTTGATCAACATAGAGTACTACAGGATGATCACCTGGATGTGCTCATAAGCTATATCAAACTTGCGGTCTTAGTGCCGGGTTGTTCTTTTCCTGAATGAGAACTAAAGAGAATGTTCATGGTCTTTGACCAACTCAGATTCTTAAGTGACTATAAGTCCTTGGGAATGGTTTTAAAGAAATCAAAACGCAATTTTGATTATTCGTAGTACCTTATAACTATTGTATAGTTATTGAAGAGTAAATCATAAGATTCTTGATTTTGTGGTTGCAGAATATAATGTTAAGCTTGCTGAGCTAGTTACACTCATTCTTGTTTGAAATTATATGATTTCAGCTAAGAGCGAATGGACCGAAGGATCCGGTAAGGACAAGTACAAGACAAAGATGGATAAATAGTATATCCTTGTAATAGCGTAGTAATATTTTTGTATTGAATGATATTATGATATAGAGCAAATGTAATGGTTATAAAGAACCTAGGAAGAGATTATTATAATGTAATAGTTATTAAACTTATGCTTATCACTGAAATATCAATTGAATGTATGAGTAGTTTGTAGCACCGTGTAGCACCATATCTGTGGGTTGAAAGTGCCCGGATTTGGGGGCATCACATGAGGAAATAAATGTTAAGGAAATAAATACTTGATATTAATTATTATTATGTTATTTGGGTGTATTTTAAATAATGGATTATTAGTACACCACTAGATTATATTCTAGCTCAACCCTAATATTATTTGGTTTAACCCAATATACATGGATTATATGAATATGTGTATAAATGTCCATTACTAAAACCTAAGTAGTATTATTAACTCATTAAAATTGCATTTGTGAGCATCAAAGGAAATAACCTTAGTCTGTGAGGTCCACTTTACTAATAAAAAGGAGAGTAATAAGCCTTGTCCCATTTTTTGTGTCACCAAAACTTCTCAGACGTGAATGGCCAAAAGCCTATAGCCTACCTTACTCAAACTCAGTGAAATCAAATTAATGGTTGGGGGGAGTGGCTTCAATAGGATTTCAGTACAAGCTTTTCACCAAATCTTCCTTTCCTATCATCTTCTTCTCTATTCCATTGGTTTGATTTAATGTGCAAAACCCAATTTTGGTCCAAAACTTCTCTATAAATGGCATCCATTTTCTTCTCATTTTCAGTTATTAGTTTTATCTGTGAAGTTCCAACTTAGAGTATGAGTATTGTTGAGTTGGAGAGCAAATCAGAGAGTGAAAGAAAGAGTTAACAATTCATCTTTCTAAAGGTAATGTCCTAAACCACGTTCTTAAATTCAAGTTTTACAAGTTCTTAGAAATATTTATGAATACTTGTTATTTGAGTCAAAAATTGATAGTTAAAACTTGTTGCTATATGTAAATTGATGTTAGACACTGTTAATGTGGTTAAATACGAAAACAACGAAAGTTAAACGATTCAATTTAGTCCAGAAACGGTTCTGTAATGAGGGAAATTGCTAAAAATGTTAAACTATGGAAAAATGGAATGAACTTTGAATTTGAGTCCTTAATTTGGTTGTTTATTTGGTTTGAGTTGTTAGAATCATGCTATGTATGTTTGGTAGTAAGTTTGTGTAGTTTATATAAAGTGGGTATGCTAAAATTATTATTTGTATGTGTTTTTGGGAGTATTGGGTCGCAACTGTTATGAAGAAACAGAGAGCAGGGGCCGAGTCTGGGCTTCTCTGCCCCGGCGGAGTTCCCAGTTCAAAACATTTGCCCCGGCGGAAGTTCTGCCCCGGTGAGCTTCTTGCAGTACAAATTTTTGCCCTCGGTAGAAATGGGCAGAATGGCCTAAGATGTTTGTTTTGCCTGTTCAATCCAGGGAGATGCTAACCTAACCTAACCTAACTCAATGAACATGAATAAGCTATAAACATGTATGAAGACTTATCGTAAGTTGTTTTAGTTGACATGAGGATTAATTTATAGCATTTTTGAAGAAAATTTGAAAGTTGAAAACCAAACTAGATAAATCTCGTATCTTTTGAATTTTGACTTTTTGAGCATACGTATGTAACTTATTAAAGTTTATAAATGAATATGAAATGTGGATTCAAAGTACTTTGCATACTTACTTTGTTTAACACGAGATTTTCAAGAAAAAAACTTAAAAGTTTGAAACCCAATTTTGTTGAAAACTATACTAATTGTATTATGAACTTTTGAATAATCATAATATGATACTTTATGTCCCAGGATATGGCTGACATGTTCACCTATTTATCTAAACACGATATAACTACGCAAACATGAATTAAAATGTGTTTCTAAGTAGAGAGAACTATACTAGTTATGTGCAAATGAATAAAATACACGCAAACATGCGTAGAAAAGGTTGTTTAGCATTATTATGTGGTTTAATGAGTACTACAGTTAGTCTTTGACTTAATGAACTCTCTTAGTTTTGTAAATGGCAATCTTATGAATAAATATATCAATGGTTTGAAAGTAAATAGAAGGGACCAAACCTAGTTTAAAAATCCTGTAACATGTCTGTGTGAATGTCTTAAGCTATAATACGTGACCTGAGCAATGATCTAAGTGTCCAAGCATAAAATGAGTATATAGAACCAAGAACCCAAAAGTTTTTTTACATATCTCCTTAAATAAGCTTTTAGGAGAAAATTCAATGGTGGTTACATAGCTACGTGGGTTGATAGTGTACTAATGTATGGTTCGATTATGTAACTAATATAGCACTTGATATATATCTTTAGCTTACGTGATTGAACTATGTATCAGATTGATGGTTTATGTATAGAGCTTGAATAACTAATTAATGTATATATATATACATAACTATGATAAAATAAGACTTTGTGGTAATATTAAGCTAAAAGTTGGTAATTGACGCTAAAGGCAAGTTTGCTAACTTCATTTGATTTTTACATTAAATGCAAGTTCCCTAAAATTTCACAACCTCGGATATTGGGCAAGTTTATGATTATTGTTACATCAACTATATGTTAGAGCGAATCATTCTTGTGATAACTAGACTCTTAGAAATTATCATTTATACTTAAAGGCTTAGTTGAATTCGCTACTATATTTTTGAATCATTCACTTACAAATTATTCTTAAGCGTATTGAGAAAGGTGTCTGAGCCATTTGATTAGCTAGACTAGTATCAATGAATTGAAAGAGTTATCCACACCTTTTGATTTGTTATGGAATGTTATAAATCTACTGAGATGAACAATCCTCATAAAAAGGGGAAATTTTATATTGTTGGCAAACCAACACACGCGTGAACAACATGTTTAAATGTTATGCATAACGTAGGGTATTTTAGGCTGATCAACTATTATACTTGTTTATAATGAATTAGCGGTTATCATTATATTACTTACCGGGCAAATTTATTGCTCATCCTTGCTTCCCTTAAATATTTTAGTTAAGGCAGAGCAGTGCGGACCTTCGAGAAAGGATAAGAGAAAGGGCAAGGTTACGACGTAGCTTTGTTCTTCTAGAAGAAGAATTTTATTATGATGTTGTATTAAACCTATCTAGGATTATATATCAAGACTTAATTATGGTTTATGTAGTAAGCTATAGTAGGGACCTTATTATGTAATGTCTTAGTAATGGTTACGAGACTTGGGCAAGAAAATTAATATTTCATCGATTAAAATTATTATATTATTTTGTTGTGTGAGATTTTGGTATGTTGTTAGAATTAGAACGTGAAACACTGAATTCGAGGTATAAGTACCTGAATTTGGGGACGTCACAGGTTGGTATCAAAGCATTAGGTTAGAAACCTTAGGAGAGAGAATCCTTAGACTATAACCTTAGAATAACTTTAGAAGAACGTAGAGAATAGAAAGAGATAAAACTCGTGCAAAGTTTTCCTAGAGAGTTAGTGGCATTATGAAATATATCTTCATTCCATACAACGAATTTATTTTTTATTTGATATTCTAATGAAGTTTGTTGTTTGTTATCTTGTGTTTGTGGATGTAGGTTGCCGGATTTGGGAGGACCTAGTAGAGTGGTAGAGGAGGAGCCATGTGACAAAGATGTGGTATACGAGGCACCCTTAATAGCGGGGCCCATTTCGGCAATGGTCCCTATTAGTGATGAGGATGACGAGGAGATGGAGTCGGATCTTGAGGAGGAACCTGTAACACCCCCAAATCCAGGTACTTCATTTCCATAGGATTTGGTGTTCACTATCTAAATAAAAAATAACTAACTGTCCATGAATAAAGGAATGCAAAATAAATTGCAACCTTAATTAAAATCTTCCTTTTAAAAGGATTAAATAATTGTCAAAAACTTCTCAGGTGTCTAACTTTAAATCATAGATCAAGTGCGAAAATAAAACATCACATAATAGAATAAAGTCTTGGTACAAAATCACATAATAAATTGAACAAGTCTTTATCACTTGTTCATCTTGCCCTTGCCTTTACTAGTTGACAACTCGTCGACTTTCTCAATTTTAGCTGCAAGAGTGAGAAAAATAAAAGCTCACTTGAAATAACAATCAATAATGATAACATGTCACTGAAATAAGTTCAATCGAATTAAATAACATTCTCTATCATCAATAATCAAGAATTGAAGAAAAGATTTAGAATTCATTGAGGGTCACAAGACCTTGAACTATATCCCATGTTATAAATATTTCTACTTAAACCTTTAACAATCATTAGACTATACGAACCTTCTATCTCGTATTTAGGGGGATCAGCCCTTCGTACCATGTATTGTGCACAAACATCTTAGTGCTTTTGCATAATAATCCCCTATAATAGGGTTGTTCATCTCAGCTTTAACTAACGAGTCCGTCCCAAAGAATGTATGGTTTGGATTAGTTCAATGATTAATTAAGAGTTCAGCAATCATCAACTAAGGAGTAGTTGAATCAAAACTTAACGATAGCTTAAGAGTTATATAAAAAAGAGTTATGGAATAATTATGAGTCACAAACGAATAGACTTCATACTTAAAAATCATGCTTTAGAAGTAAACTTGAAAGCATTCGAAAGATACGATAAACCTTGCTTAAACGATAATAATAAGCCAAGGTTACACTCTTTTTTAATAAGGAAAGTAAATTAGAAACTTCTCCAATATGAAAATAAGATTAAAGAACTTGCTTAAACGTAAACAAGAAAGGATAGACCAACTTGCCTCGTGTGTAAGCTAGCAAATTAATAATTCGTTCCTCAATTACCCTACACACATGTTATTAACAATAGCAACACGAATTAGTTATCACATAACTAAGACACATAATTAGTTAACCAATCTAAGTTAAATTATAACTTTCAGTCACTAGGTTTAATCATTGGTTAGTTCGTAACATGATCAAACCCTACTTCCACGTCAAACTTAAACTTTTTAATAATTAATCAAGTTACAATTTAAAATCGTCAATCTCATATTACAAATATGATTACACACTGTTTATTTAACATATAATTTCATTAACATACTTTTATAATCATTAGATTAACATTCCCAAATATTATACACTTAAATAAAAATCTCTGGCCAAACAATGAACTACAACCGGCGCTGCAGCGCCATGACACGTCATCACGATTTGTAGTCCAGTCTCGGCGCTGCGGCGCGACAGTTAACACACAGAATCGGCGTTGCGGCACTATGCCACGTCACTAGATACAGTTATAGCGCTGCAGCGCTCTGTTTACTCAATGAACAGGTGTTGCGGTGCCACGACACAGTGGGACGCAGACAGGTTAGCGAAAAACACAGGAAATGCCAATTTGGCTTAATAACTTTGCTCAAACAACAAATTGTACTGATATAATTTATACAAAACTTTACAGAAACACAAAATAATGCTTCTAACATGATTTTACCCATACAAACATCATAATAATCAATTTAAAACCTTTTAATTCCATGTTTTTGAAAAAAAACTCCATTGTTAAACGTTATAGACAAAAACAATCATTGTGAATTCATTCTTTAACAAAATTACTTTCTTTAAATAATGTTGTTTTTGTTTCTTAACATATTATCACAATCTACAATTAATTTATATATTATAAAATGAATTAGATAATAATTTTTGTATCAAATAAGCCATTTTTCAAAATACTTCACTGTAACTTACTATGAACATGATTTCTTCATATTCATCATATTTTCATGAATTAAACAACTTAAATTCTCATACAAATCATATATAAACAGTTTATATAAACAAACTAACATATATAAATCATATTCTCAACAAATTATCACTAAAATCAAATTACCAAGAAGTAAAAATATACTTTTTTATGAAGAACAATAAAAAACATAAACTGACAATTTTAAAGTTAGATTACTACCTTCAAGCTCTTGTTTTATCCAACAAAGATCGTAGCAACCTCTTTTGATTTCTCAACTTACAGAGTTTTTCTTCCTCGCTCTCTCTGCCTTTCTCTTTTCTTCTAACTCTGTTTTTTCTTCTTCTAACTTAACGTAGTTATAAAATATAATACAACAAATATACATATAATACATATTATTACATAATAGCTCTTTTAAATACATGTGATTTACTTTTTTTTAAAATTCAAAAGCCACAAATGCTTGTTTGGCAAAACTAGATTAAAATAGGAATTTCAAAAGCCTTAAGCCTTGTTTGGTAAAACTAAATTAAATCTCTTTCAAATTATTTTAATAACTCATTTACTACATAATTTTAATTGTCACACTTTATTCAATTAAATTCTAATATTCTAATATTCAAATTAAATTAAATTAAAGTTAATTTCACCTTATTAAATAAAATTGTCACATAAATTAAATTGCTACACAATTATAATTTTTTTATTAATCATAATTTCATGTAAAAAATAGTAAATATCTAATTTAATTATTAAATTAAATTAGACACCACTATAATTTTTCATCAATTAAATCATTACTACAAAATTAAAACTTAATAATTCATCTAATTTAATTATCTCAATTAAAATAAACTTCAACTAAACAATTACTAAACATCAGTTTAATTAATATATTACACTTAATTAAATTACTCCACAACCTAATCACACCAATTATTTATTCAACTCAATAAATAAATCAACTAAAATATTTATTTAATTTAATAAATAATTAAAATTAAATACAAAAACTCGTTGGTTACATTCTTCAATCCTGAAAAGGATTATGTCCCCAGAATATTAAACTCAATAAACTCATTTGTCACATTCTTCCCCCCTTAAAAAGATTTTGTCCCTATAAGCATTATTCAAAGATTTTAAAAAATAATTGAGGATAGTTTTTCATCATAACATCTTCGAGTTCCCACGTAACTTCTTCAGCATTGTGGCTCCTCCAGATTACCTTAACAGAAGGTATCACTTTGTTTCTGAGAACTTGCTCTTTTCTGTCAACTAGTAAACATGAACTTCTTCGTATGTTAAATCTT
This sequence comes from Panax stipuleanatus, assembly GCA_020205555.1. Classification (NCBI taxonomy): domain Eukaryota; kingdom Viridiplantae; phylum Streptophyta; class Magnoliopsida; order Apiales; family Araliaceae; genus Panax; species Panax stipuleanatus. The sequence continues at coordinate 100,500,398 of CM035126.1, forward strand.
TATCAAATTATAATGGTTCATACTCTATAACATGTTTGTAATCACGTTTGTACGGTCGCAACACTGAAATATGGAAAACATTATGAATATGGTCTAATTCCGGGGGTAATGTCACCTCATAAGCTACCTCCCCAACCCTTCGGAATATCTCAAAGGGTCCAACAAATTTAGGACTCGGTTTTCCCTTCTTGCCAAATTGAATATTCTTTTTCCAGGGAGATATTTTTAGAAAAATGAAGCTACCCACTTTAAACTGTCGATTCTGATGATGATAATTAGCATATTTCTTCTATCTATCCTGAGCAGCTACTAATCTCGCCCTGATCAGCTTGACGATCTCAACAGTTTGTTGTACCAATTCAGGTCCTAACAGTTGTCGCTCACTAACCTCATCCCAGAATAATGGAGTCCTACATTTCTTGCCGTACAATGCTTCTTAAGGCGGCATGACAATACTTGCATGGTAACTGTTGTTGTAAGCGAATTCCACCAATGGTAGATGATCATCCCAATTTCCCTTAAAGTCCATAACACAAGCTCTTAGCATATCCTCTAAATTCTGGATTGTCCTTTCATTCTGCCCATCAATTTGAGGATGATACGCCATACTCATTTGCAATTGCATTCCCAACCATTCCTGTAATCGTTTCCAGAAATTTGACGTGAAATATGAATCTCTATCTGATACAATTGACACCAAAACACCGTGTCTAGAAATGATTTCCTTAATATATAGATTTGCCAATTGATCCAAATTGAATCTAATCTTGATTGGTAAGAAGTGTGCTAACTTCGTCAGTCGAACCACGATAACCCATACTGCTTCGAAACCTCTCTGAGTCGTTGGAAGACCAACCACAAAATCTATCATGATATGCTCCCAATTCCATTCTGGAATCTCCAACGGTTGTAACAATCCACTTGGTCTCTGATGTTCTGCTTTGACTTTCTAACATGTTAGGCATTTCACTACACACTCAGCAATGTTTCTCTTCATATTCGGCCACCAAAAATGTTGTCTGAGATCCTTGTACATCTTTGTACTCCTAGGGTGAATCAAATATCTCGAACTATGAGCTTCGCTAAAAATTTCTTCTTTGAGTTTTGGTACTGGCGAAACCCAGATTCTCCCTTCAAATCGTAGCAGCCCGCCAGTATCAATCTTGAACGTTATCTCTTCACCTTTGGTTATTCTCTTTCTAATCTTCTCACACTCCTCATTATGAAGTTGTGCTTCTCTCACTTTATTGACCAAGGTTGGACCAGTACCTATATGAAATTATTTTTCATCCAGTTTCTTCGGATTCTTAACTTCCAACTCCAACTTAGTCATTTTATTTGCCAACTGCTCCTGAGCAGTTAACAACATCAATTTCTCTCGACCCTTTCTGCTTAAGGCATCGGCAACGCCATTCGCTTTACCTGGAAGGTATAGAATCTTGCAATCGTAATCTTTGATAAGCTCCAACCAACTTCTCTGTCGCATATTCAAATTTTTTTGTGTAAAGATATACTTCAGACTCTTATAGTCTGTATATATCTCACACTTCTCCCCATATGAATAGTGTCTCTATATCTTCAGAGCAAACACCACTGCCGCTAATTTTAAATCATGGGTCGGATATCCTTTCTCATAGTCCTTCATCTAACATGACACATGTAGACACTCAAAATTTTGTATTCCTGTTACTAACCCTGCAGGAGGGCAAAACCGTCTTATACCTTTCAGAGACAACCCTGGAAGTTCAAACCCAAGTCAAGAGCACCAGCTTCAACCTCGAGAGATCAAACTAAGCCCCGGTCACAATACCGGGATGTCAAGTCAACCCCGATCATAAAATCGGGAGATACAGGAGCCCCGACGACAACACCGGGAGATCCCCGGTCTCAATACCGAGATGTCAAGTCAAGCCCCGGCAACACCGGGAGGTCAAGTCAAATCCCGACAACAATACCGGGAGATACATGAGCCCTAACAACAACACCAGGAGATCAAATCAACCTTCAGAGATAGCCCTTAAGCATCAAATCATCCCCGGAGACAACCATGGGAGACCATATCAACCTCGGAGACAACACCGATAAAACAGTCGAAAACCTCGCCAACACAATAGATAACCCCTAGATGGGAAAAAAGGGTATTTTACAAACTGGGAGCCAAAATCAGTTAAAATCAAGATGAATTGATGCAATGAAGGTCAGAAGGAGCCATAACATCGATCCCGAGTGAAAACAGCTTAAGACAGCTCAACGAACGGACCGCAAAAAAATGAAGATCTGGTCATAAACCCGTCTTCTTTGATTCAAAAATCGTCAAATCCCATGTCATTGTGTAGATTTTGGGAAGGGCTTTTTGAAAAGGTATAGCACGCCTCAAACGGACGTCCGGATCAAAAGTTATGAAGGTTCAAACCTGACATCGCGTTGCTCAAAGTGCACGTACTTTGAGACGATGGGACCCACCAGGTGGTGCCCACCACGATGAACCGCAGCTTTACTCGCTGCTGCCGAGGGTAGACCCGCTACCATTTTGTTCCATAAATGAGACCCCCACCCTTGGCAAAAAAGGGAGGAAAAAAATAGATAAATGCTCTGAAACTCCGCCCATTTCGACCCTTAGCCATACTTCTAGTACTCCAAACTTCAATTTTATTCTTCCAATACTTTTGTATACGTATATTCTACAACATACCAAAAAGTAACCGGTGGAAACTTCCATTTGAAGCGTACCGAGTGGCAAAAAGCCCGTGTAGCAGTCCATTGTAAGTTTTTTTACGATCAGAACTCATTTCTTACTTCATTACGTATATGTGAACGTGCATATCAAGTTTTATCTTTTGGTTTTGCCCAAAACTCAGTTTCGTGCCCTTTTCAACTTACTGTTTCAGTATATATAAGTATATATATATATATATATATATATATACGTTTTCCTTTGTTTGCACAGCCTGGATCGTTGGTCTGTGGCTTTTACTTAATTATATATATATATATATATATATATATATATACTAACTTGTTAGGCCTGGATCGCTGATTCGTGGCCTTTACAGCTCTATTATATATATAATTGACTATATATATACTAACTTTCAATTTAGTCGGGCCTGGATTGCTAATTCGTGGCCATTTTACTACTTATATATATATATACAATTTTTCTAACTTCGTTTGGACTGGATTGCTAATTCGTGGCCTTTTTTGCTTTAAGATATATATACTAACTGTATATATTAACATTTACATTTCAGCTTGGTCTAGATTGGAAATTTGTGGCCTTTTACAGCTTTTATATATATATATATATATATATATATATATATATATATATATATATATATTTACATTCAGTTGAGCCTGGATCAATTCGTGGCTCTTTACAGCTTTTATAAATATATATATATTTACATTCAGTCGAGTCTGGATTGAAAATTCGTGGCTATTTCCTACTTTTATATCTATATATAAATATATACATATCTGTCTGGCCTGGATTGGAAATCTCTGGCCCTTTACAGCTTTTATATATATATATATATATATATATATATTTACATTCAGTCGGGCTTGATTTGAAATCTGTGGCCCTTTACAACTTTTATACATATATATATATATATGTATACATTTTTGTCAGGATTGGGTTAATTTGTGGCTCTTTTACAGTTTATATATATATATATATATGTATATATTTACATTCAATCGAGCCTGGATTGGAAATCTGTGACCCTTTACAACTTATATATATAATTATATATATTTCTTTATTCATTGTGATTAAATATATGTTTTAAATGTTCATCTGATATGCATTCAATGTGAATTTTGGCGAATTAGATTTATTTAAATCTAGCCTCTTCTAACTTTCAAACGGTTCAAAATAGGTCCAACCGAAACCGGGAAGTTAGAATGGCTAAGATTTATTTTAATCTAGTTTTTTCTAGTTTTGTAAATATTAAAGCGACCTCGCGACCCTAGATCCATATCTAGCGGAAACGTTAAGCTTTGGCTACGCACATGCAATGATTTGACTGATAAATCCTTCGTTTTTGCGACGTCTAGAGTACAATTCCTCTTCTATGTGAATATATGTGATGTGCAGGTTTTCTTGGACATTTTATGTGAGCCTAAGAATCGTGGGATTAATGATTAAACTGATCGAAATCAAATTCCCACGATAGATAAACTCCATATTATAAACATATCCTGCCAGTTTGTCTGTAAAAATGTACATCCGAGGGACCCTAAAAACGGTTATCCAGATTCAAGGTTCCAAACATAGTGAAATATAGTTTGTAGTGCTAGAGTCACTTCAATGGCTAGTCATGCCCATAAGAAGACCGACACTTGTAAATACATTATGTGGTCGAGGATGCTTCGCATCCCCACAATAAACATTCAAATCATGCCAAAGGCTGAACAGAATAAAATGGAAGTTCTAATATGCTTCAATTCCTATGTGAGTGTAAGGGTTTGAAAACCAACCTTTTCAAAACATCATTTTTATATCTTGTCTAACAAAAAGGACTTTTCAAACAAATCAAACCCTTCGTATATAGATCCAACAAAGCATGGCACTACTTTCAAATCAAACAATCGTAGGCTCAATTGATTCCAACATATATACATGCATTGCAATTTAAAAGAGAAATATTGAAAAGATGCGGTATCGTGTTTCACGGGAGTTAGGGGGTGCCTAACACCTTCATCCCCCCCCTCCCCCGCTTAACCAAGCCCCCGAACTTTAGAATTTTGGTTTCAAGGCCAAGTTTTGATAGTGTCCAATAATTGGGCCTACTTGCAAACAAAACTGGTACAACCATTTCAAATTTACTAATTGGAGACTTTGTAAACCTTTCAAAATCGCCGACATGATACATATTGGCCATTTCCTAAAAACTTCACCCTTCATAAAACAGATAAAATAAATAAGGTAGAAAACAACAAAATTTAGGAAGAGAGAAAGATCTGTCCAAAGAGACAAGATTTTTTCCAGACGTCGACAAGTGGCGACTCTGCTAAGGACAGTAGAGGGCTTAGGCCGCACTCAAAATTTCCTTTTTCAAATCTACGTATGTATGGATGCTGTGTTTTACATTGAATGGATGTGAATGAATGCTTTACTTCTTTATGTTAGTGCTTCGCACAAATGTCATCATTTCATACAGTGAGACACGATATAAGTGAATGTATGCTTTGTGATTCCTCCACCAGGAGGCAAACCCGTCGTTGTTTGATTACTGGACTCAAAGGAGACTAATCTTACGAGGCCCAGGAAAGGCACCACTCAGATCCGCTCCAATTGAAAGATCAGATTTATTTCCCCTCTAATTGATTGTGTTTATCTGGGGACCTTCAGGCCAAAAAGCCGCGAGAGTAGCCTAAGATAGGTCAGCCTTTAATTAACCAAATCCTAAAGGAAGCCTCTTCATGCATTCCTCTTTCAATTCAATGTAAATTTTTTCAATTCAAATGTAAATTTTAAATATGCATTCCATGTCTTTTGAATCCTGTCATACTATCTTGTCATAAAAATAACTAACCTTTGTTCTATAGGATAGGACTAAAAAACCTCTAAAAATAAACATTTCATGGCATGCATCCTGTTGATATATATACATCAAAACTAATTCACCTACGTTTATTGTAGGTAAAAATTGATCCCGATACCAGATCCAAATCTAATAAAGCAGTAAGCCCATATCCAAACCTGACTTTAAGTGCTCAACCTGAATCTACCCCTGTCTCTAGGGAGGAGTTTGAAGGATTAAAGAACCAAATAACTGAATTAGCGATTTTCCTCAAAGAACAAATCAAAGTCCTTCAAGGGAAACAAACACCTGGTCATACATAATCATCTACACCTGGTGGTAGTCAAGAGACTGGAAAGAAATACACTAAGATTCATGAGCCTCAGAACCAGGATCCGACCAACAAAACCCCTGAAATCATCAACCTTGATAAAAAGCAGGAGGCTGATGATATTTTGAAAAAAGGTTCAACAAATGGAAGAAACCATCCGGTCCATCAAAGAGACTAGGGCATTTGGGAGTGTCAATTATTCAGACTTATGTATATTTTTAGGGGCTCGTTCTCCAAATAAGTTTCAAGTCCCTGATTTCAAAAAATATGATGTATTAGGAGATCTATACACCCATTTTAAGGTATTCATTGGAGAACTCAGATCCTATGAAGAGGACGAGAAGCTTAGAATGCAACTATTCTAGAAGATTCTGACTGGAGAGGTTAGAGCCTAGTATTCTCGACCTGACAATTCCAAAATTGACAGTTGGGAAAAGCTAGCACATGCCTTCCTCAATCAATACAGCTTCTAGTCTCAAATGGCTCCAAATAGATTTCAAATCACCAAAGTCAAGAAGTAAAGCTCTGAGTCATTTAGAGAGTATGCCCAACAATGGAGACGGATGGCGGCACAAGTCACCCCGCACATGACAGAGAATGAGATAGCCCTGACCTTTATCTAGATTCAAAAAGCTCCGTATTACGAGAGGGTCCTAGCAGGTATAGGAAAACCATTCTCGGAGATGATCAAACATGGAGAGATGGCCGAAATGGGTCTAAAGTCTGGGAAGACAAAAGATCTTACCGCCGTGGAAGCCGTGGCTGAGCATTTTCAATCTGGGAGCTGTGGGAGTAACCCCAGAAGAGCACACATGAAGAAAGAAAAAGAAGTGTCCTTAGTACTGTAAGGACAAAATCAAAGAGGCAGTTCGACCAGCATGCCCGTTCAAAGGAGGAACTATCCCCCTTTTCAGGCTCCAGCACAACCTTCTAATCCTCTGTTTCAGAAAACTGTGGAGGCCAAATGTCTAAGAACATTCACCCTCTTAGGGGATTCATTAGAAAATGTGCTAAAACTATTGACAGCACAAAAGAAGATTGTTCAACTCCTTCCACTCGCCAGTTCGAGCGGACGGAATTTCGACCAGAGTAAAAAGTGTGCATACCATGTTGGATCACTGGCCACGATACAAAAGACTGTTGGGCTCTCAAGTACAAAATTCAAGACTTGATAGACAACAGAGAAATTATGGTGACCAACCCAGAGTAACCGCATGTGCAAGATAATCCCCTCCCTCAAAATAAAGAGGAAAGTGTCAATATGATTAGCGCAAGAGTGGAGAAGGATCCAAATATCTCCGGTATGTTAAAGAGTCAACCCAATCAAGTACCAATAACACGAAAAATTGGGAGTTCTCAGAAAGGCATTTCTTAATGGAGCAGGAAATCAAGTCCATTAAGGAACAGATTGGACAGTTGGCGGAGTTGGTCGTGTATCAACATCAGATAACCAAACAGCTGATAAATCAGACCAACCAGAACCTACGTTTATCAGCCATGGACCTACGTTGGGGAAAGTCATAGGAAATGGGAAGCTTTGGCTATGCGCATGTACGTAGGCAGCAACAACCCGGGAGTATGTAGGCAGCGATTCCTGGTGTGGTCAAAACCAAACAAAAAATTCAAAAACCCATTAAAACCAAATGTAGACCCAAAATAAACACTTCTCAAACCATTCAGGCTATGCTCGAACTACGAATGACCTGATCTCCCTCAACTTGAGAGTACGTAGGCAACCATTCAAGGTGCGGTTTGACCCTCAAGAAGAAATAAAAAGCAATAAAAACTTATCCCAAGACACCGAAAACTTGTAAAACCCAAATACTATCAAGTCTTCCTGGTCAACGGGCCCTACTGAGGTACTATCCGACATCTCAATGTCAATCCGTCAAGAAGAAGCTCATGATATGTCAACAATAGCAAGTCATGAAAGAAGTGGTAATCACTCAGCAATGACAATACATATCGAATAGGGAAGTGAATCAAAATATATTTCTCTGATATATAATACTGTTTGATATATACATGGTCTCCTATACATGACCAAAATGGTTGATCTAGTATATGCAGGAAAAATAAAACTAGTCTATGAACCCGTGGTGAAGCGGGATAGCAGTGCCAACATGGCATCGCTCTCAGAAGATGGAGAAGCAGCAGTAAGTTCATGACCCTCGGTCTCCAAATGAGCAAGAATATCCACATCCATCTGCGTAGTGATGTTATGACCATCTATAAATGCACTCATATTTGCAACTAGGCTGTGTGTATATGATCTGAGTGCAGTGCTGTCAGCAATATAAATATCTCGAGTAGCTATGGTCTCATCTCTCTCAATGAAAGCAGCATCCCGGGAAACTAATGCCTGCTCAATCTCCTCAAAAGCTGCATCTCGGGTAGATCGAGCCTTGTCTCTCTCAACAAATGCTGCATCCCGAGTAGCTCGAGCCTTGTCTCTATCAGCAAAAGCTGTGTCCCTGCTAGAAAGGGATGTCAACATCAGCGCTCTAGCCTGATCCCTCTAGAAAGTCATCTGAGCTAGTGAATCAACAAGAGCAGGATCTGTCCCAGTCGGAATGCTCAGATGGTCACTAACTAAAGCTGTTGTCAAACTAGTAAAAAAATTATCCTCCGTGGGAGAGTCAGAATCCTCCATAAGCTCCTCCTCGTCTGAATCAATGCTCAGAGCTGACAGGATAGTCGTAGCTAATGCAATATTGGCCTCCAACCATGATGAATACTCTGGAGAACGATCTAGATAGCTAGTAGAGTAATCATCCCTCTCGCTATGAGTCCAACACTCATAAGTCCTGATAAGGTCAGATGACGACAAAGATGAAGCTGATATTCACTGATCTATGGACCCTCTCAAATTGGTGAAGGCTCTGAAACTGATCAAACTAGCCCATGACTGCCAGCGGATGATATATGGTCACCCCTCTCAAACCCGCTAGAGGCAAATAATCCATGCCAACTGCATGAGTGATAAAGCTGTAAGGGGAGCTAAGTCCTGAGCATGGCAAGAGCGAAAAGGGATGCCCTATCTCCGATAAAAAGGCTGACCATGATGCCGCATCTGAACACTCTGCTGGCCTGAAGGAGTATGACATGGCTATCGCATGGGTAAAATAATACCCATGATGGCGAAAAGTGCCAATAGGACTCAAATGTGTCATGAACCACACATATAGCAAAACAGCGCTGCCTCTGAAGAATCCCCCTGGATGGGTACTGCAAAAAGTAGCCGACCTCAGAGTCTCTGCTAATACCATTGGCAGAATCGTACAACCCTGTATGAGGGCACAAACCACTATTATCAAGCCAGTGTCTAAATAGTTCATATATAGTGGCATGTACAAATAAGCAGTGACGCACATCAGCAGAACGTCTACACGTGCAAACTGCCACTCATCTGCAAGGATGATGAAGTCTCCTAAATATCGCTCGTAGCTGTCTATCCAGCCAAAGCAATCAATTAAAAAGTTCATGGACACTACATGTCATGCTGTAATCTCCTCAGCGACTACTCTGCGTCTCAGACCAGTCATGCTCAAAATTAGACGTCTCATGTCACTAATAGCTATCCTGGCACAGGGCAGATCTAATGCCAAACCTGTCAGGCGCTCATACTCCTCCAGGGTAGGAGTCAACTCGTAAAGGCAGAACCGAAAAACCTAGCGCTCGAGTATCCAGTAGGATAACATGCCATCCACAAACCCCGGTGGAACCTGGAATGTTAGAAGGGCCAAAGAATGCCCTAGCATCTGGTCAACTGTCTCTCTGGCTGTAAGAGGCAGACTGTCATACTACGATTTATGCAAAATTGCTACCAAAGAATGTGGTAAGTGCTCGATACGGCTGACTGTAGCTGACGACATTTGTATAACAGTATCATGAGACCATCCAGAGGTCAAATCTAAACTCACCTGTCTAAATGCATATCAATGACATAATACATGCATAATGACGATGATAAAATTAAAATAGAATGCAATAGATAGGAAATATCATACATTTCTAAAATATACTATCTATTGAAAGCATCATCTCTGTCTGCTCATAAAATATAAAGTAAAAAGTATAGGGAAATGGGGCACAACCACCCAACAACTAACAGAGGCCCATCAAAAGATATAATAAGAAATGGGGCACAGCCGCCCAATATCTAATAGAGGCCTATCAAAAGATATAGCGAGAAAAGCTATCAGAAGAAATCTATAACATCTACATCCAGGCGATCAACCTGCTCCAGCTCCTCCTGAGTGATAGAATCTAGGCCAGTGGGAATGTTTGGTCGATACAAGGGAGGATCAGCACCTGTATAGCTGCCAAAAAAGGATCTGCTGATGGACCAGCTCTAGAGCTGGAAGGATCAAACGAATCTGCCTCAGATGGATCCTAGCCAAGGTGCCTGATGAAGAAATGAGCCCTCTCCAACCGCTGGGTCAATCCTAAAATCTGCTCTAGATGAGTCAGCTCTCGGAGGTAAGCTATCCAGTCTGTCATCATAACAGACCCCAGCACCATATCTACCATAAACTGGGTACCACGAGTCTGAGCCCCAATAGTACGGGGACTCCACCAGCGATGAAATGCCTCTTGGCTGTAAGGACCATCTAACAGGGTAAAGCCATCTACGCCCACCAATGGAATGTCTGTGAGTGGCTAAGCTAACGGCCAATGATGCCAAGCAGGAGGAACAAAAGGAATACGGATATCTCCCGTGATGCTCCGGATAGTGTGCTCGCCTAAATAGAGCTCCCAGCCTCCCTCGATCAAAAAAAGAACCTGACGAGTGGACAATGCAAACTCCCGACTAGTCGGAAAGTCATCCTCGAACCTGACTTTCAAATATACCAAGGTGTAGGGAACCCACGAGATCAAATAGGCCGTCAACAGCCCTAACTGCAAGTGGGAGTGGGTAAATCCCTCTGCTATAGGGACCTACATCGAAGTGGAGTGATGCCAGTGTCGTCCTATTGGATAGGTCTCATAGCCCAAAGTAGTGGCTGGGCGTAGGCAAGGAAGCCTCTCATATGCCCAAAACTGGCGATACAAAGATCAAAAATCCTCAGTGGTAAAGACTGACAAACATAAATGAGGAAATTAAAAGGTGAAAGAGAAAATACTCACCAGTAGGAATGGGTAAAAACCTAGCCAAACCTCTGTCACACCCTCAGAGCATAGATGCATCCCTCAAAGAAAGTAGATAAAGGTATAGGTACCCTTATTAAAATCGTTGAGGCGCTCCACATATCGAGTAGCGCTGACCAGAGTGAAAGACGCCGTCGAGGAGTTATTTGTAATGAAACAACCCCTGATGATCACCAAGTATAATCGCTGAAGAATACGATCTCTAACCCTCTGATCATCAAGCAGAGGCACAGTCAAAGCCCCCCTCTGGGCATCTATACTTAAGTGACCAGAATGGACAGACCGACCCTTGATGGCCGTCGTAGGAACTCCCAAAAGGGAGCGAATGGCAGAAGGTGAAAACACCACTGGCTCACCTGCAAACTCTATCCCGGTGATGAACCTCCAGTCCATAGGTGTCATCGTCACCTCACAGTCCAATAGATAGAGAGACTAGGTCTGGTGGAACCAGTGCTCAGACAAAGCCCACAGATAATCCCAGGGCAACGACGTGGAGGAATAGAAAAGAAGGCCTCGAACCCCCAGGTGTTGACGATGGCCTGTTACTCCAGATGTACAGTATGGTATAAAGAGTGGACGTTGAACCAGTTCCCCCTAGGTTGCGTAAAGCCGGGAACCTACATCAAAATAGCCAGTCCAGATTAAACATGTGCCCTGAAATGGCAAAAGAAAGAGAAATCCAGAATGAAAACTTCAATCACCTCATTGGCATGAAGATATATCGATGGATGACGTCTTAACTTGCCAGTAGCTCAGGAATCAACACAGTGATGGGTGGAAGATCCCTATGTGGAGCATGTGCTAGGGCAAAATCAACAAACGGGACATCTTTATCTTCCACATTATCCGGTATCTTAGCCCGGAACAGACAAATCACAGACTCAGCCAACCTGCGAGGCAGCCGGGCTGGACACGGCTTAGGAACATCAGAAGCTCTCCTCCGCCTCACACCTGAAGTGACTTTGCTAGCACTGTCGGGTCTATCTGGCTCCATAACCTGGACAAAGTCTCCAAATCACCTCAGAAAGGGTGAGGTAAGCCTTAAACCTGTGGCTTATTAAATTAAATCATTGATCTATGCATTTTTAAGTCCTAAAGCATGCATTAGTTAACAAAAATCCCAAGTGGAGTCAAAATTTCATGTTCATTAAATACTCAGGCTTTTAAATTTTTTTGCCAGAGTCTCCTTTGTAAAATGGACTGTTGGCATGCACATAGGCATAACTGGGTGGCCATTCAATAGCACACCTACCTAAAAATAGAAATAGTTCATATTTATGAAAAAAAATAAAAATTAAACTCCCCATGGCAGCTAAATTATCATGTGCATTTAGTTAAAAATCCATGCTCATTTGGCCTCAAAAAGGATGAGTAAACTGATCAAAAAGGGCGTCAATTGACTATCTTAAAAATCAAAAAAATTTACATCAGAACATTCAGCACAGTAAAATATGCATATTTACTAAGCGGCTATTTGTTTAGGACTAAATATATCTGAATGGCTGAATTGGTCAGCTATTAAGTGCGTTTATTTTCGGAAAAAAATCGTCTGAATGGCTGAATTCGTCAGATAATTGTGCTGAATGGCTAAGGGGCTGTTTGATACGGTCTGAAACAGTCTGAATAGCTCTGAATCTGAGCGATTCAACCATTCAGACTGTTTGTTTGTCAATTTTTAATATCTGAATGTTCCAATTTCCACCGACCGAATCAGGAACAATTTTCAGGCTGAATAGGTAAGCTTGTCGTCTGAATGAAATTTTACGAATGTTGCCCCCCCAGACCCATAACTCAGAAAACCAACAAAATTGTGATTGAGTCCAAAATTGACAAGGAGACAACAAATCTCAATCAATGAAAGTTCTAAAATCCTCATTCATCTCCACTAACCCTTTCAATTCCCCATCTTCAAAACCCTCCAAACCCCCAAATCAAAAAGCACCATCATATTATGCTCAATCTCACCAGACCCATGATCCCTCAGCGACGGCAGCAATTTCAACAAACCAAAAGTCAAGTCGAAAACCCCCAAAAATCGACTCTCTGATGACAACGCCCATCGCATAATCAAAGCAAAAGCCCAATATTTAAGCACCCTTAGGCGCAACCATGGCTCACATGCCCGGACCACAAAGTGGATCAAGAGATCGCCGGAGCAAATGGTGCAGTATTTGAAAGATGACAGAAATGGTCATTTGTATGGTAAGCATATGATGTGGCGATCTGAGATATGAGAGATTTGTATGGGCATTTGTAATATATGTTTTATTTGTAATATATGTTTTGGAATTGACTTAATTACCCTTCTTGTTTACGGATTTGTGTTGATATAAATTGAACAAATGAAAAATAAGAGACAAACATGTTTTTTTATATCAATTTTGGTTGACACTTTTTGTGTTAAAAAATGTCAAAAATATCTTTAATTTTTTTAGACAATTCAGAAGGTTAAAATGGGAAATATTGTCATTCAGTTATTTCAAACGAATCAGTTAACAAATAATTTTTTCGTTCAGTGTTCAGTTTCAATCAGTTCATTCAGCCATTCAGAACTGTTTCATTCAGTTTTATCAAACAGCCCCTAAGTCAAATTTTTTGGCTGAATGCCTGAATGAGCAACTGAATAAAGTAAAAAAATATATTAACTATTATATTAAGTAATATTAAATAAATTTACAACAACTTTGAATTTTTTAAGAGGGGTAAAATAATAAAATTATGTCATTCAGATGTTTCAGACATGTTAGTTATCAAACAACTTTTTTCATTCAGATTCAGATTCAGATTCAGCTCATTTAGATTCAGATTCATTCAATTTTTATCAAACACCCCCTAAGTCTAAATTTTTTATCAAGTCATACAGAAACGCATATTCGCTATATTGTGTTTAGGAGCATACTATGTGATATCTAATATTCTAACAGTCAAAACTGGAAAAAAAAGGATGTAAACATTACTAAAGATGTGCAGAACGTTTGTACGGTGACGAAATTTGAAAAAAGCACCCCGAACTCCGTAGATCTGAAGAAGAAATTTTATATTTTCTTTAGATTTCAAGTTTGAAAATTAACTTGGTTAGCCACGGGAGGCCAAGTAATAATCGTAGGGAGTAGCAGCCCCACCTGCGGCTGCCGCACCTCTACCTGTGGCTCCCTAGGGTGGGGCCGACCCCTCCCAGTTTGGTCCAGTTTGAGTTAAAACGGAGTTTACAAAAGCTGAAAAGTTAAATCAGGAAAAAAGCTACTACGCGATTGAGCGGATTGGCCTGAAATCTTGCGTATAAGCGACAAGTTCCTGATGAAGGAACAAACTTCATGTAAGCCACTGGTCAAGACCCTGAAGTGATATTCGAAGGTCAATGATGAAAACTGCTGAAAAACTGCTAAAAGCTGCCTCTGTCTAAGCATCGGGAAGGTCCGACATTATAAATAGCAAGTTTTGAATGTGTCAAAGGTGTCCAGATGGGTCCGAGGGTGTGACTTATCAGAAAGAATAGCACCACATCGAGACCGATCATGACTGACATTCCAGCCGTTGGCGACAACCCCAACGAAGCACCGGGAATGATCCGGTGATACAAACGTTGAAAACTACCTCAGCAAAGGTCAAATTGCCTGACATTCCAGTCATTGGCGACAAACCCCAATGAAGCATCGAGAACGATCCTGTGATACAGCCGTTGAAAACTACTTCAGCGAAGGTCTGATCCCCTGCTCTTCTAGCCGTTGGTGACAACCCCAACGAAGCATCGGAAACGAATCAGTGTTAACAGTCGTTGGCGACAACTCCAGCGAGCCATAAAGAATGAGCCGATAATGAGGATCAGAAAGAAATCTCTCCCCATAAAAGACAAATGATGGAATCTGTTATACAAATCCTCAGCGGGAGCACCGAGAAAGATTGGTGGATCGATCGATCGTGTAAACTCCCATCTGAGTAAGCACCGAGAAGGTTCTGTGGTAGTCACCTCTACAAAACTACTGTTCGAGTAGGCGGCAAGAGAGTTCAATAAAGGCTATCATTGATGAGGTCATCCCCAGCAAAAAATGAAGTAAACAGACAGTAATACAGGGCAACCAGCTCAACCCCGGCCTCAATATCTGGCAATCATCTCAACTCCAGTCTCAATATCGGGTCATCATCTCAACCCTGGGCTCAATACCGGGTCGTCTAATCAGCCCCAGTCTCTACCTGGGAGGTACAGGTCAGCCCCAGTCTCAATCCAGGAAGTACAGGTCAGCCCCGGTCTCAACCCGGGAGGTACAGGTCAACCCCAGTCTCAACCCTGGAGGTACAAATCAGCCTCGATCTTAACCCAGGAGGTATAGCTCAACCATGGTATCAATTCGGGAAGTACAGGTCAGCCCCGATCTCAACCCGGGAGGTACAGGCCAGCCCCGGTCTCAACCCGGGAGGTACAGGTCAACCTCGGTCTCAACCCGGGAGGTACAGTTCAGCCCTGATCTCAACCCAAGAGGAACAGATCAGCCTTGGACTTAACTCAGGAGGTACAGGCCAGCCCCGATCTCAACCCGGTAGGTACAGATCAGCCTCTGTCTCAACCTGGGAAGTACAGGTCATCCCCGGTCTCAACCCGGGAGGTCAGGTCAACTTCAAAAAAATTCTTGAAGAATCACAACATCTCCAGAGGAAAACCTGGAGGGACGAAGTCAGCCTCAGAGACAACACTGAGGTTAAACAGACTCGAATGGGATCCAAATCTTGGAAATAACCCCAAGAAATCAACCGAAGGCCATGCCGACACCAAAGGCAACCCCGGGAGGGGAAAAACTATCATTTTACCAACTCTAAGACGATTTAGTCAAACTCAAGCCGAATTGATGCCACCAAGGTCAGAACGAACCATAACGATGATCCCGAGTGAAAACAGCGCAAGATAACTCAACGGATAAATTGCGGGGAATCGAAGACCTGGTTATGAACCCATCTTCTTGGAACCAGAAAATGTTTTATCCCATGTCATTGTGACACTCTCGGCGAGGGCTTTCCGGAAAGGTATCGCATGCCTCAAACGGACGCTCCGATCAAAAGTTAGAATGTTTTGAATCAGACCTCACGTTACTCGGAGTGCACGTACTTCGAGATGACTAAACCCGCCGTGGGGCCCATGCCACGTGGAGCCACACCTCTACCTACGGTAGCAGTAGGTAGAGTGGAGGCTCCCTGGCCTAGATATAGAGGTTCACCCCCCTCTCATTTAAAAAAATTTAGAAACGCTTCGATCCCCTGCCCAATTGGTTTTCCATCTATTTTCTTGTCTTCTAAACCCAAAGTTTTTCACTCTAGCACATAGATATACCCACATACTACCACTTATCAGAAAATAACATGTAGATTTGGATGTTTAGAGCCTACGACTTGGCAAAGAGCCCGTGTAGCAGTCCATTGTGTGTATTTTTACGATCAGAAAGTTATTATTACTTTTTCGCACTTTTATACACTTTCATATCAAGTTTCATTTTCTAAATATGCCCGAAACTCAGTTTCGTGGTCGTTTTTGTCAACTTTTGGTATATTTTTTTACATAAACTCATTTTCTGGCATTTTTACAACTCGGATTAACGATCCGTCGCTTCCAACAACTTTTATATACTTGCATCTTCGTTACTAGCAACTTCGCTGGACTGGGTTATCGTCCCAGTCCGGGTTTGGCTCTTTTCTATATATATTTAACTGTATATATACTAACTTTTCAATTCTGTCAAGCCCGGATGTCAAATCTTCGGTAGTTTATTACTTTTATATATAAATATGTATATATATACAGCCTTCAGCACACTGGGTTATCTTTCCAGTCTTGGTTGACTACTTTTCTATATATATATATATATATATATATAAAATTCAGTTCGGCCTGGATTATTTTGTGGCCTTTTTACTGCTTTTATATATATTTATGCATATATAAGCAACATTCACCACACTAGGTTACCTTCCCATTCTTGGTTGACTACTTTTCTGTATATTTACCTTTTAATTCTGCCTGGATCATTATGTGGCCTTTTTACTATTTTTGGCACCATTCACCATTACTGGGTTATCTTCCCAGTCTTAGTTTGACTATTTTTCTTGTCTAAATATATATTTTAATTCTAGTCCGGGCCTCAGAGTGAAAGCCAGCCGCCTTTTTTATGTTATTATATAAATATATTTCAATTATGTCCAGCCTAGATCATTCTGTGGCTTTTATACAGTTTTTATAAGTATATATATATATTTCAATTCCAGTCCGGGCACCGGTGTGAAAACCCATTGCCCTTTACAGCTTTCGTATATATAATTATTTATATATTATTTGACTCATTTTTATTAAATTATTTCTTTAAATATTCATTTGATATGGATCGACACTGACATTTTTGTGGGCGAACTAGATTTATTTAAATCTCGTCAATTCTAGCTTTCAAACGGTTCAAAATAGGTTCAGACAGAACTGGGAAGCTAGAATGGCTGAGATTTATTTAAATCTAGTATTTTTCTAGTTTTAGTCATAAAAGCTTCCTCGCGGCCTTTAGATCGCTATCTAGTGGGCACGAGATGCTTCGGCCAGGTGCGAACCATGATTTACTGATGAATCCTTGGTTTTGGCGATCTTTGGATATATTTCTATATAAATTTGAGCTGTGTAGGTTCATTGGCTACTCGTATGTGACCCTAGGAATCGTGGGATTCATGTTCAAACTGATCAGAATCTTATTCCCACGATGGACAAACTTCACTTTACGAATGTACCCTGCCAATTTTTCTGTAAAAATGTACATACAAAAAACCTTAAAACGGTTATCCGGATTTAAGGTCTCAATATAGTGAAAATATGGTTTGTCATGTCAGAGTCCGTCCGATGGCTATCATGCCCATGAGGAGACCAACACTTGTAAATATATTATGGTCGAGGATGGTTCGCAGCCCGATAATCACCATTCAAATTGAGCCTTAAGGCTGTAAAGATAAAACTGAAGTATCGATGTGCTGCAATTCCTATGTTAGCTTAAGGGTTTGAAAACCTTCTTTCAAAACATCATTCAATAATCTTTTCGACAAAAGAAGCTTTTCTAAATCAAATCAAACACTTTTGCAAATCAAATCAAACACTTTTTACAAATCAAAACAAACCCTTCGTATATAGGTTCAACGATGCATAAACATGCTTTCAAACAAACATAGGCCCAATTTTCTTCCAGATTTCAGACACGCATTACAAATTTAAAAGGAAAATATTGAAAAGATATGGTATCGTGTTTACACGGGAGTTGTGGGGTGCCTAACACCTTCCCCACACTTAACCAAGCTCCCAAACTCAAACTTTGTTTTCAAAGATCAAGTTTTGAGAGTGTCCAGCAATTGGGCCTCTTTCAAACAAAACTACGTTGAGTTGGTACAACCTTTTCAAATCTACCAACTAGCGACTCTGTAAAATGTTCAAATCGTCGATATGATACATGTTGGCCTTTTCCTAAAAAACCCTTCAAAACCTTTTTTCGCAATAAAAAGAGTAAGGGTAGAAATAACTTAGGAAGAGAGAAAGATCTGGGTTATGACCCGACCTGCGAATTTTTTCCCGACGTCGACATGTATGTCATATTTCAAGTGTCTAGCAATATTTATCATGTTCAATCCATTGCATTGCTTAAACATGATAAAGAGGGGCATCTGTAGACATTCAAAATTTTGCATTCCTGTTACTAACCCTGCAAGATGGCAAACCCATCTTATACCTTCCAGAGACAACCCTGGAAGTTCAGACCCAAGTCAAGAGCCCCGGCGATAACCCCGGAAGATCAAAATCAGCCCCGGTCACAATATCAGGATGTCAAGTCCACCTTGGTCACAATACCGGGAGATACAAGAGCCCCGACGACAACCTCGGGAGATCAAAATCAAATCCGATCTCAATACCGGGATGTCATGTCTAGCCCAGGGAACACCGGGAGGTCAAGTCAAACCCCGGTGATAATATTGGGAGATATAGGAGCCCCAACGATAACACCGGGAGATCAAATCAACCTTTGGAGACAGCCCCGAAGCATCAAATCATCCCCAAAGACAACCTTGGGAGACCGTATAAACCTCAGAGATAACCCTGAGGAAGAATAGAGTCAGTTGGGATCAAATCTCGGAGACAACCCCGATAAAACAGTCGAAAACCTCGCCAACATAAGAGACAACCCTTAGCGGGGCAAACGATCATTTTACCACTTGGGAGCCAAATCTGTCAAAATCAAGTCGAATTAATGCAATGAAGGTCAGAAAGAGCCATAACATCGATCCCGAGTGAAAATAGCACAAGATAGCACAACGGATGGACAAAAAATGAAGATATGGTCATAAACCCATCTTCTTGGACTCAAAAATGCTCAAATCCCATATCATTGTGTAGCTTTCGGAAAGGACTTTAAGAAAATGTATAGCACACCTCAAACGGACGTACGGATCAAAAGTTATGAAGGTTCGAACCTTACATCGCGTTGCTGGGAGTGCACGTACTTTAAGACTACTGAACCCACCAGGTGGGGCCCACCATGAGAAGACGCATCTCTACTCGCGGTAGTCGCGAGTAGACCAGCTATAATTTTGGTTAATAAATGAGAACCCCCACCTTTGGCAAAAAAAGGAAGAAAAAAAATAGAAAAATGCTTTGAAACTCCGCCCATTTTGACCCTTAACCCTACTTCTCGTACTCCAAACCTCAATTTTATTCTTTCAATACATTTGTATACGTATATTCTACAACATACCAAAAATTAACCGATGGAAACGTCCATTTAAAGCTTACCGAGTGGCAAAAACCCCCTGTAGCAGTCCATTGTAAGTTTTTTTACGATCAAAACTCATTTCTAACTTCACTACGTATATGTGAACGTGCCTTTTTAACTTACGTTTCAGTATATATATATATATATATATATATATATATATACGTCTTTCTTTGTTTGCACAGTCTGGATCGTTGATCCGTGGCTTTTACTCGCTTATATATATATATATATATATATATATAGACACACACACTAACTTGTTTGGCCTGGATCGCTGATTCGTGGCTTTTTCAACTTTATTATATATATATAATTGACTATATATATATACTAACTTTCAATTCAGTCGGGCCTGGATTGCTAATTCGTGGCCCTTTTACTGCTTTTATACATATATATATATATATATATATATATATATATATATATAATTTTTTGAACTTTGTTTGGCTTGGATTGCTAATTTGTGGCCTTTTTATCTTTTATATATATATGTATATACTAACTGTATATATTAACATTTACATTTCAGTTTGGCCTGAATTGGAAATCTTTGGCCTTTTACAGCTTTTATAAATATATATATATATATATATATATATATGTATATATATTTACATTTAGTTGAGACTGAATCAATTCGTAGCTCTTTACAGCTTTTATAAATATATTTATATTTACATTGAGTCGAGCTTGGATTGCAAATTCGTGGCTATTTACTGCTTTTATATATATATATATATATATATATTTTGTAAGACCCCAACTTTTATAAATAAAAATTTAATTTCCTCTATATATTATTTTGATATAGTAAGGTGTTGATTTGATAAATGTGGTAAGTTATGGATGGAATGTGCAAATTTTACAAAGTAAGCAAGTGGTCATAATATATTCGTTGTGTCGGGGAATATTCTTTTGTCGGAGAATATTCGTACGACGGCGCAGCCATTGGTGGACCCCACAACAGAATAATTGTCGGATATAGAAAGCGACAGAAATAACATTTTCACGGCAAAACTTTTACCGTTAAACTGTTAAAATACCCGGTGATAAAAATACAGTAATACGCATTGTTGCAAAGTAGCACACGGTATTGCACAATATCTTTGATTATTGATGCTTACGTAAGAAGTCACTCAGTATTTAATAATTGTTACAGTATTTACTGTTTAATATTTTATATTATTGACTCAATAATTGCTGCATTGATATTTTATTGACTCAATAATTGCTACGTTGCTATTTTTTTATGATTCAATAATGGCTACAGTTGATATTTTGTAGTATTGATTCAATAATTGTCGTTGCACAGTATTTCACGTTATCAACATCAATAATTCATATTATTTGAATAATATTATTAGATAGCATTATTGACAATGTCTAAGGAAGTTCTGTCTAGGAGGGGTTATTTAATTGCGCGCCAGTAAGGAGAAGTCCTTATCGGAAGGCCCCCTCTTTCCTGGGAACGACCTGGTTGTCATTATTGTGATTCTGTAATATTAATTTATATAATAATTGATGAATGGTTGATAAAAATATTTTCATTGTGTTGGAAATATTAATGTTAGTAGAAATCGACATTTATTTCGATAATAGTTAATTTTCGGATGTTAAATTGACCTAACGGAGAATTAATCAGATAAATGAGCAATTAATGGGTGGTTAACATGTGGGACCCACTTATTGGTGGATAATAAATAGTTGGTGGGTAGTTGCAGGGGTGGAGGTGCAAGATTTATAAACTTGAGGGACTAAATTAAAAATTTAGGCAAAGATGGAGGTACTAAAGTGTAATTGTCCAACCTTTTTCTAGCCTATAAATAGCAAGCTAATTTCATTCATTTCTCACCATTCTTGAAGAACAAAGTTATTATAGTGAGAAAAATTATAGAGAGAAAAAGAAGAAGAGTATTCTGCTACTACACTACTCCAGTATCCAATCTTCTACTGAAGTAAGGGGTATTATTTCTTTTATATTCATAAAGAATGCTATTTTCTTTCAATACTCGTAAGGGTTGTTACTCTATTCTTTATTGATCTGTGGGAGTAACCTGTCTACGCGGATTACCGCATGCATGGTGAATAACCCTTTGTATTCATTCTTTATTTATCTGTGGGAGTAACCTGTCTACGCGGATTACCGCATTCCTGGTGAAAACCTTTTGTATTCATTCAATTCCTTAATAATCTGTGGGAATAATCTGTTTACGCGGATTACCGCATGCGTGGTGAATCACCCTTCGTATTCATTTCTATTAAATTGTGGAAATGATCTGTCTACGCGGATTACCGCATGACGGGTGAAAATCCAATTACAGTTTCGTATATTCATTCATACTCGTATGAAATATTATTTCACTGAAATATTGGTCTGAACTTGTTATGAATTTTTTTTTTATTTTTTATGACAAGTTACTATTCACGGGTTACTATTCATGAGTTACTATTCACGGTAAAAAAAAATATTTTTTTTTTATCTTTGATTGGATCCAAGTTTGAAACTTCATTCTTGAATTTTGCTCCACAATTGATTATTACGGAGTATTCATGAACTTGGATAAATTAAATTACGAATTCCTAATTTTTGTCCTTTATCTCACTGGATTCGTTTTTATATTATTTTTCATCATCCTCAGTCTTAAATGATGATACAAATGAATATCTTTGGCCTGTAGTGCAAAGATGAATGATTATTTGATGAATATCTTTGGCCTGTAGTGCAAAGATGATTACCTGATGAATATCTTTGGGCCGTAGTGCAAAGATGGACAGGAGTTGAGATGAACATGATCACTGGTGATATAAATGAATATCTTTAGCCTGTAGTGCAAAGATGAATATTTGATTCGAGATATATATTGATTGATGTTACAGGGATAAAATATTGATGATGGACTTTAAATCATAGAAGATAGTAGACTTCATTCTCTGCTTAACTCTTCTAATGATTTGTTATTTCCGCTGCGAATATTGATCTAAAACTTGTTGTCCATAATATTTTATCTGAACTGTTGAAGACTAACGATAATTTATTTTTCATTATCTTAGTCATAATATTCTTTACTGGGCTAGTTGAGCTCACCCTTTTCTTCCATTGTTCTCTTCAGGAAATGAGAATATTGCGGGTACTAGTCGGGGAATGGAGTGATGGTCCGAGTTAGAGCAGTAGTAGTCCTCACTATTTCTGATAAATAGTGTGATCATAATTGTAATGAGGACTTAGTTTGAATCTTAATATTTTCTACATATTTGTACTGAGACTCACAGTTGTGTGGTCGTATTTTGCACGACCGTATGATATAAAGTTTGTATTTGAATTCTGTACCATGTATTTGGCGACTCAGAATGGGTTGGGTTGAATGGACCTATTCTGGGGGCGTCACAGTTGGTATCAGAGCTTAGGGATATGATCTCTGGCGGAGATCTGGGAATAGAACTAGGAGGGGAGAGACGAGTAAATCCTTCGCTAGTGTTTGTCCTACCTAAGCTTATGTGGTATTTATTTTGTCGGTCGGAACATAGGGTTGATATGTGATATGTTAATTTATTTGATTAACCCTTGTTTTATGGCAGTATTTGAGAATGGCAGCTGAAAATCTTAACAATGGAGTGAATGAGACCGTTGAGACACCTTTAATCACCAACCAAGAGAACGTACAACTAGGAAGGCAACAATTCTCCTGTAAACAACCCTACCGAAGAAATGATAAATGACGGGATGTTCAGAAGTTTTTTGCAGTTCATGCAAAACCAGACGAGGGAGACTCGTGTTCATAATACAGGTGGAAATAATAACTCGCGGCTTGTCACTGCCAGGCAGTTTAAAGAGTTGGGACCACCAGAGTTTCAGGGAAAGCCAGATCCAATCAAGGCAGAGACGTGGGTTAAGCAGATTACCAAGATATTTGATGTCTTGGGATGCACGGAGGAACAGAAGGTTTCATTCGCCACGTTTATGTTTCGTGGAGAGGCAGATTACTGGTGGGAATCTGTGAAGCGTACCCAGCCTGCCGCACTCAAGATGTCTTGGGAGACGTTTCAGAAACTGTTCAATGACAAGTACTTTCCAGAAAGTATTCGTCACATGAAAGAGGTAGAGTTTATCAGACTAGAACAGAACAACATGACGGTGTCCCAGTACGAGGCTAAGTTCGCGGAGTTATCCCGGTTTGCACCTCATTTGGTGGAGAATGAGGAACGTATGACGCGGATGTTTCTGAGAGGTTTGAAACCCGAGATTCGTCAATACCTAATTTCTCACAAATTTTCTTTATATTCGGATGTAGTGAACAGGGCCCAGTTATTAGAACGAGATAGTGATTACGTTCAACCAAAGGACAACAACCAAGGTCGTACCGGTGGCAGCAGTCATCGAAATAATGACAACCAGCAGGGAGGAAAGCATCATGACAGAAGCGGTAACCACTCCGGTGGTAATCGTGGCCATGATAATAGAAGAAGTGAGTCGGGGGGAGATTTCAAGAAGAGAAGGTACAACAATGAGAACGTGAAGACGTCAACAGCAGCACCAACTGTTTCTAGGGGCGGAGAACGACCGCCAGTCGTATGCTATAAATGCGGGCAAGAGGGACACATCAGTCCTAACTGCACACAACAATCTAAGGTGTGTTATAACTGTGGAAAGGAAGGACATATAGCTCGAGTGTGTCCTGTGGCGAAACCAAGTCCAGCAGGGGTAGTGATCCCTAAGGCTGTTCCGGACAAGTCAAAGTCGGTAGTTCCTGGAAGAGCTTTTGTCGTGACTGCCCAGCAAGCAAGGAACCCGAAAGAGGTTATTACGGGTAAGCTAATCATAAACTCTTGCGAAGTTTACACCTTGTTAGATACCGGTGCTACCCATTCATTTATTTCACCTGCTTGTGCTCAACGTTTGAACTTGACTTCTGATAAATTAGACTTTGACTTATCTGTTGAAACTCCGTTAGGAGAAACCTTTGTTACATCTACAGTTTACAAATCTTGCTTGATTCAGATTGGTACCCTTACCTTACCTGTTGATCTTATATCTTTGAAAATACTTGCATTTGACGTGATTTTAGGAATTGACTGGTTAACCACTTACCATGCCAAAATTGATTGTTTTCGTAAGGTTGTTAGTTTTCATATTCCTAATCAACCTGTTGTGCGAATCCAAACCACCAAACCACTAAAATCAGTCAATATCATTTCAAATCCCAAGGCTATTCGTTTATTGAAAAACGGATGTCAAGCTTTCTTAGCTCATGTCACTGATCTAAATCAGAATACATCAGATTTGAATGATATTTCCGTTGTTAATGAGTTTCCTGATGTATTTCCCGAAGAACTTCCCGGTCTACCCCCAGAACGTGAAGTTGAATTCTTTATTGACCTTGTGCCCGGTACAAAGCCCATTTCTAAAACCCCATATCGAATGGCTCCTATTGAACTTCAGGAGTTAAAGGTCCAATTACAAGAGTTGTTAGATATCGGTTTTATTCGTCCTAGTACGTCTCCTTGGGGTGCTCCTGTTTTATTCGTAAAGAAGAAAGACGGGAGTATGCGACTTTGTATTGACTATCGGGAGTTGAACCATGTCACCATTAAGAATAGGTATCCGTTACCTCGTATTGATGACCTGTTCGACCAGTTGCAAGGAGCGCAATTTTTTTCAAAGATCGATCTTCGTTCTGGATATCATCAGTTGAAGATTAAAACTGAGGATATTCCAAAGACTGCTTTCAGAACACGGTACGGGCATTATGAGTTTTTAGTCATGTCTTTTGGATTGACTAATGCTCCTGCTGCTTTCATGGATATGATGAACCGTGTATTCAAAGAATATTTAGATCAGTTTGTGGTTGTCTTTATTGATGACATCCTCATCTATTCTAAAAGCCATGAAGATCATAACCACCACTTGAAGATGGTACTTCAAAGGCTTCGTGATAACAAGCTTTATGCCAAATTGAAGAAATGCGAGTTCTGGCTTGAGGAAGTAGCATTCCTCGGGCACGTGGTATCAAAACATGGGGTATCTGTTGACCCGGCGAAGATTGAAGCAATACAAAGTTGGGAACAACCTAAATCGGTGACCGAAGTACGTAGCTTTCTGGGCTTAGCTGGTTATTATCGGAGATTCGTGGAAGAATTTTCTCGAATCGCTACTCCATTAACTCAGCTGACTCGGAAAAATATAAAATTCGTATGGAACGAGGAATGCGAGAAGAGCTTTCAAGAGCTCAAGAGGAGACTCATTTCGGCACCTGTTCTGACAATACCATCTGGTTCGGATGGATTTGTCATTTACAGCGATGCTTCGGGCAAAGGGTTAGGATGTGTTCTCATGCAACATGGGAAAGTCATAGCCTATGCCTCACGACAACTCAAAGAATATGAGAGGAATTATCCTACTCATGATCTAGAGTTGGCAGCAGTCGTTTTTGCGTTGAAGATATGGAGACACTACCTGTATGGGGAGAAAGTGGAGATCTATACAGATCATAAGAGCCTCAAATATTTCTTTACCCAGAAGGAACTTAACATGCGGCAACGACGTTGGCTTGAGTTGTTGAAAGATTACGACCATACCATCCAATATCATCCTGGAAAAGCAAACGTGGTAGCAGACGCGTTAAGTAGAAGATCATATGCGGGAATGAGTGCGATGCTGTCAACACAAAGGCCCATTTTGTGTGACTTACAAAGGATGGAGATAGAGTTCAAGACTCCGGGGACCCACATGATGATGTCAAGTTTACGCGTAGAACCAGCTTTAATTGATAAAGTTAAAGCTGCTCAATCTACAGATCCGGAGTTGATGAAGATGAAGAAGAAGGCGCAAGAAGGTGCAATTCCAGAAGCAAGAATCGATGAAGAGGGAATACTTCGAGTCAACTCCAGACTTTGTGTTCCTAACGATTCTGACTTGAAGTATAGAATCATGATGGAGGCACACAACACACCGTTTGCGATCCATCCTGGGAGTACTAAAATGTATCGTGATCTTCGACATACATTTTGGTGGAGCAATATGAAGAGAGAGATCGCGGAGTTCATCTCTAGATGTTTAACTTGTCAACGTGTAAAGGCGGAGCATCAAGTACCGAAGGGTCCATTGCAACCACTGGAGATTCCGAAATGGAAGTGGGAACACATTACCATGGATTTCGTTACGGGTCTTCCCAAGATTTCTCAAGGCATAGATGCAATTTGGGTTATTGTCGATAGATTAACTAAGTCTGCTCATTTCTTGCCTATACGAGAAACTTATTCACTGGAATGTCTTGCTCATATGTACATAAATGAGATTGTGAGATTGCATGGCATGCTAGTATCCATAATTTCGGATCGTGACCCAAGATTTACTTCACGATTTTGGGTCAGTTTGCAGAAAGCTATGGGCACTGATCTACGATTCAGTTCTGCATATCATCCTCAAACTGACGGGCAATCGGAAAGGACTATTCAAACTCTTGAAGATCTATTGAGACTCTGTGTTCTAGATTTCAAAGGGAGTTGGGACAAGTACTTACCATTGGTGGAATTCTCCTACAACAACAGTTATCAGGCAAGTATAGGCATGGCTCCATTCGAGGCGTTGTATGGACGGAAGTGTCGTTCTCCAGTATGTTGGGACGAGGTGGGTGAAGCAACATTGTTAGGACCAGGAGTTAGTACGTATGACTACGGAAAAGATTCAAATAATCCGACAACGTATACAAACGGCACAAGATCGACAAAAGAGTTATGCGGATCTTCATCGAAGAGACGTAGAATTTAATGTCGGAGATCATGTATTGTTACGTGTTTCTCCATGGAAAGGAGTTACGAGATTCGGAAAGAGAGGAAAGCTCAATCCACGATTCATTGGTCCATATGAGATCCTTGACCGAGTAGGAAAGGTGGCCTATAGACTCGCTTTACCTCCAAGCATGTCTCGTGTTCATAACGTTTTTCACATATCCATGTTACGTAAATATGTGAAAGACCTAAATCACATTATTGAGTTAGAACCAGACGAGATAGCCGAAGATTTAACGTACGAGGAGGTACCTGTCAAGATCTTGGATAAGAAGGAACATGTCCTACGCTCGAAGATTATACCTCAAGTTAAAGTTTTGTGGAGGAACCATGATATCGAGGAAATGACCTGGGAGTTAGAATCGGAAATGAAAGCGAGGTATCCTCACCTTTTCGACATACCAGGTACGTACGTCAATTTCGAGGACGAAATTTCATAAGGAGGGGAGGTTGTAAGACCCCAACTTTTATAAATAAAAATTTAATTTCCTCTATATATTATTTTGATATAGTAAGGTGTTGATTTGATAAATGTGGTAAGTTATGGATGGAATGTGCAAATTTTACAAAGTAAGCAAGTGGTCATAATATATTCGTTGTGTCGGGGAATATTCTTTTGTCGGAGAATATTCGTACGACGGCGCAGCCATTGGTGGACCCCACAACAGAATAATTGTCGGATATAGAAAGCGACAGAAATAACATTTTCACGGCAAAACTTTTACCGTTAAACTGTTAAAATACCCGGTGATAAAAATACAGTAATACGCATTGTTGCAAAGTAGCACACGGTATTGCACAATATCTTTGATTATTGATGCTTACGTAAGAAGTCACTCAGTATTTAATAATTGTTACAGTATTTACTGTTTAATATTTTATATTATTGACTCAATAATTGCTGCATTGATATTTTATTGACTCAATAATTGCTACGTTGCTATTTTTTTATGATTCAATAATGGCTACAGTTGATATTTTGTAGTATTGATTCAATAATTGTCGTTGCACAGTATTTCACGTTATCAACTCAATAATTCATATTATTTGAATAATATTATTAGATAGCATTATTGACAATGTCTAAGGAAGTTCTGTCTAGGAGGGGTTATTTAATTGCGCGCCAGTAAGGAGAAGTCCTTATCGGAAGGCCCCCTCTTTCCTGGGAACGACCTGGTTGTCATTATTGTGATTCTGTAATATTAATTTATATAATAATTGATGAATGGTTGATAAAAATATTTTCATTGTGTTGGAAATATTAATGTTAGTAGAAATCGACATTTATTTCGATAATAGTTAATTTTCGGATGTTAAATTGACCTAACGGAGAATTAATCAGATAAATGAGCAATTAATGGGTGGTTAACATGTGGGACCCACTTATTGGTGGATAATAAATAGTTGGTGGGTAGTTGCAGGGGTGGAGGTGCAAGATTTATAAACTTGAGGGACTAAATTAAAAATTTAGGCAAAGATGGAGGTACTAAAGTGTAATTGTCCAACCTTTTTCTAGTCCTATAAATAGCAAGCTAATTTCATTCATTTCTCACCATTCTTGAAGAACAAAGTTATTATAGTGAGAAAAATTATAGAGAGAAAAAGAAGAAGAGTATTCTGCTACTACACTACTCCAGTATCCAATCTTCTACTGAAGTAAGGGGTATTATTTCTTTTATATTCATAAAGAATGCTATTTTCTTTCAATACTCGTAAGGGTTGTTACTCTATTCTTTATTGATCTGTGGGAGTAACCTGTCTACGCGGATTACCGCATGCATGGTGAATAACCCTTTGTATTCATTCTTTATTGATCTGTGGGAGTAACCTGTCTACGCGGATTACCGCATTCCTGGTGAAAACCTTTTGTATTCATTCAATTCCTTAATAATCTGTGGGAATAATCTGTTTACGCGGATTACCGCATGCGTGGTGAATCACCCTTCGTATTCATTTCTATTAAATTGTGGAAATGATCTGTCTACGCGGATTACCGCATGACGGGTGAAAATCCAATTACAGTTTCGTATATTCATTCATACTCGTATGAAATATTATTTCACTGAAATATTGGTCTGAACTTGTTATGAATTTTTTTTTTATTTTTTATGACAAGTTACTATTCACGGGTTACTATTCATGAGTTACTATTCACGGTAAAAAAAAAATATTTTTTTTTATCTTTGATTGGATCCAAGTTTGAAACTTCATTCTTGAATTTTGCTCCACAATTGATTATTACGGAGTATTCATGAACTTGGATAAATTAAATTACGAATTCCTAATTTTTGTCCTTTATCTCACTGGATTCGTTTTTATATTATTTTTCATCATCCTCAGTCTTAAATGATGATACAAATGAATATCTTTGGCCTGTAGTGCAAAGATGAATGATTATTTGATGAATATCTTTGGCCTGTAGTGCAAAGATGATTACCTGATGAATATCTTTGGGCCGTAGTGCAAAGATGGACAGGAGTTGAGATGAACATGATCACTGGTGATATAAATGAATATCTTTAGCCTGTAGTGCAAAGATGAATATTTGATTCGAGATATATATTTATTGATGTTACAGGGATAAAATATTGATGATGGACTTTAAATCATAGAAGATAGTAGACTTCATTCTCTGCTTAACTCTTCTAATGATTTGTTATTTCCGCTGCGAATATTGATCTAAAACTTGTTGTCCATAATATTTTATCTGAACTGTTGAAGACTAACGATAATTTATTTTTCATTATCTTAGTCATAATATTCTTTACTGGGCTAGTTGAGCTCACCCTTTTCTTCCATTGTTCTCTTCAGGAAATGAGAATATTGCGGGTACTAGTCGGGGAATGGAGTGATGGTCCGAGTTAGAGCAGTAGTAGTCCTCACTATTTCTGATAAATAGTGTGATCATAATTGTAATGAGGACTTAGTTTGAATCTTAATATTTTCTACATATTTGTACAGAGACTCACAGTTGTGTGGTCGTATTTTGCACGACCGTATGATATAAAGTTTGTATTTGAATTCTGTACCATGTATTTGGCGACTCAGAATGGGTTGGGTTGAATGGACCTATTCTGGGGGCGTCACATATTTACATTTCTGTCTGGCCTGGATTGGAAATCTATGGCCGTTTACAGCTTTTATAAATATATATATATATATATATATATATATATATATATATATATATATATATATATATATTTACATTCAGTTGGGCCTGGATTGAAAATTCATGGCCCTTTACATCTTATATAATATATATATATATATATATATATATATATAATTTTCTATCGAGCCTGGGTTAATTCGTGGCTCTTTTACCATTTTTATAAATATATATATTTACATTCAGTCATGCCTGGATTAGAAATCCGTGGCCCTTTAAAGCTTTTATATATATATATATATATATATATATATATATATATATATATATATATATATATATATCTTTATTCATTGTGATTAAATATATGTTTTAAATGTTCATTTGATATGCATTTAATGTGAATTTTGGCGAATTAGATTTATCTAAATCTAGCCTCTTCTAACTTTCAAATGGTCCAAAATATGTCCAACCGGAACCGGGAAGCAAGATTGGCTAAGATTTATTTAAATCTAGTTTTTTTTCTAGTTTTGTAAATATTAAAGCGACCTCGCGACCCTAGATCCATATCTAGCGGAAACGGGAAGCTTTGTCTACACGCATGCAAGGATTTGACTGATAAATTTTTCATTTTTGTGACGTCTAGAGTATAATTCTCATTCTTCTATTAATATCTGTGTCATGCAGGTTTTCTTGGATCTTTTCTGTGAGCCTAGGAATCGTGGGATTGATGATCGAACTGATCGAAATCAGATTCCCACGATGGACAAACTCCATATTGTAAACATATCCTGCCAGTTTTTCTGTAAAAATCTACATCCGAGGGACCTTAAAACGGTTATCCAGATTTGAGGTTCCAAACATAGTGAAATATGGTTTGTAGTGCTAGAGTCACTTCGATGGTTGTCATGCCCATAAGAAGGCCATCACTTGTAAATACATTATGTGGTCGAGGATGCTTCGCATCCCGACAATAAACATTCAAATCATGCCAAAGGCTGAACAGAATAAAATGAAAGTATCAATATGCTTCAATTCTTATGTGAGCGCAAGGGTTTGAAAACCAACCTTTCCAAAACATCATTTTCATATTTCTTCTAACAAAAAGGACTTTTCAAACAAATCAAACCCTTCGTATATAGGTCCAACGAAGCATGGCACTACTTTCAAATCAAACAATCATAGGTTCAATTTTATCCAGCATACATATATGAATTGCAATTTAGAAGGGAAATATTGAAAAGATGTGGTACCGTGTTTCACAGAAGTTAGGGGGTGCCTAACACCTTCCCACCGCTTAACCAAGCCCCCGAACTTTAGAATTTCGATTTCAAGGCCAAGTTTTGACAGTGTCCACTAATTAGGCCTACTTGGTAACAAAACTCAGTTGAGTTGATACAACCATTTCAAACATATCAACTGGCGACCCTGTAAATCTTTTAAATCGTCGACATGATACATGTTGGTCTTTTCCTAAAAAACCTTCACCCTTCATAAAACAGATGAAACAAATAAGGGTAGAAAACAACAAAATTAAGAAAGAGAGAAAGATTTGTCCAAAGCGGCAAGATTTTTTTCCCTACGTCGACAGGTGGCGACTCTGTTGGGGATGATTTGATACTTCGATGCTGTCTCTGAAGGTTGATTTGATCTCCTGACGTGATCTCACCTATCGACGTCGAAAAAAAATTCTTGTCGCTTTGGACAAATCTTTCTCTCTTCCTAAATTTTGTTGTTTTGTACCCTTATTTATTTCATCTGTTTTAAGAAAGGTGAAGGTTTTTTAGGAAAAGGACAACATGTATCATGTCGACGATTTAAAAGATTTACAAAGTTGCCAGTTGATATGTTTGAAATGGTATTATCAACTCAACCGAGTTTTGTTTGCACGTAGGCCCAATTACTGGACACTATCAAAACTTGGCCTTAAAACCGAAATTCTAAAGTTTGGGGGCTTGGTTAAGCGGGGGGAAGGTGTTAGGCACCCCCCGATGTGACTGTAGACACTCGAAATTTTCTTCAGTCCTGTTGTAGAGACTCAAAAATTGGCAATCCTGTTACTAACCCTGCAGGAGGGAAAAACCGCCTTTTTAACTCAGCCCCGGTCTCAATACCGGGATGTCAACTCAACCCCAGGTCTCAATACCGGGATGTCAACTCAACCCCGATCTCAATATCGGGATGTCAATTCAACACCGGTCTCAATACCAGGAAGTCAACTCAACCACGGTTCCAATACCGGGATGTCAACTCAACCACGGTCCCAATACTGAGATGTCAACTCAACCCCGATCCCAATACCGGGATGTCAACTCAACCCTGGTCCTAAAATCGGGATGGCAGGTCAACCCCGGTCACAACTCGAAAGGTACAGGTCAGCCCCGGTCACAACCCGGGAGGTACAGGTCAGCCTCGGTCTTAACCCGCGAGTTAAAGTTCAACCCCGATCATAACCAGGGAGGTATAGGCCAACCCCGGTCTCAACCTGGGAGGTACAGGTCAGCTCCGGTCACATCCCGGGAGGTACAGGCCAGCCCCGGTCTCAACCTGGGAGGTATAAGTCAGCCCCGGTCTCAACCCGGGAGGTACAGGTCAGCCCCGGTTTTAACCTGGGAGGTACAGTTCAGCTCCGGTCTCAACTCGGGAGATACAGGTCAGCCCCGATCACATCCCGGGAGGTACAAGTCAGCCCCGGTCTCAACCTGGGAGGTAAAGGTCAACCCCGATCACATCCCAAGATGTACAGGTTAGCTGCGGTCACATCCTGGGAGATATAGTTCAATCCAGGTCATAACCCGGGAGGTACAAATCAATCCCGGTCATAACCCGGGAGGTCAGGTCAAGCTCAGGTCCCAGCCTGGGAGGCCAATTCAACTTCGAATACAACCCTGAGGCCTCACAACTTCTCTAGAGAAAAACCTAGAAGGACCAATTCAGCCTCAGAGACAACCTTGAGGACAAACAGAATCAGCTGGGATCGAAACCTTGGATACAACCCCAGGAAATCCGCCAAAGGTCATGCCTGCACTGGAGGCAACCCCGGGAGTGGTAAAATGGTCATTTTACCATCTTAAAGCCGATTACTGCGACCAAGGTCAGAAAGAACCGTAACATTAATCCTGAGTGGAAATAGCGCAAGACAGCTCAACAGACAAACTGTGGGAAACTGAAGACCTGGTTATGAACAAGTCTTTTTAAAGTCAGAAAAGGTTTTATCCCATGTCATTGCGACACTCTCGGCGAGGGCTTTCCGGAATGGTACAGCACACCTCCAACGGATGCTGCTATCAAAAGTTAAATAGTTTCGAATCTGTCCTCGCAATGCTCAGAGTGCACGTACTTTGATGCAATGAGACCCACCACCTGGGGCCTGCCACATGGCACCGCTGGTAGACCCGCAGCTGCCGCGGGTAAACCCGTTTCCATCGGGTCTATAAATAATGGTGCACCCCTAGGCCAAAATCAATTCAGAAATGCTCTGAACCTCTGCCCGTTTCGTTTCTTAGCCCTACCTCTTGTACTCCAAATCCGGATTTTATAACTCTAAAATGTAGATATAGTCATAAACTACCACATATCAAAAATTAACCGATACAAACGGACGTTTGAAGCCTACGATTTGACAAAAAGCCCGTGTAGCAGTTCATTGTGAGTATTTTTACGATCAGAAAGTTAATACTACTTCATTACACATTTATACACTTGCACGTTAAGTTTCACTTTCGGATTTTGCCCAGAACTCAGTTCTGTGGCCGTTTTTTCTTACGTTTTCTTACATTTTAGTACATAAACACGTTTTCTGGCATTTTCACTACCCGGATCATCGATCTGTGACTTTTAATAGCTTTTGTATATATATCTACGTATAGAGCAACTTCGCCGGACTGGGTTATCTTCCCAGTCACGGTTTGGCTTTTTAAAGTATATATTTAACTATATATATGCTAACTTTTCAATTCTGTCAAGCCTGGTTGTCAAATTCGTGGCAGTTTACTGCTTTTATATATATAACTATATATATTAATTTTTTAGACTTATTTGAGCCTGAATTTCTACTTCGTGGCCTTTTTATTGCTTTAATATATATATATACTAACTGTATATATTAACTTTTTACATTCCAGTTTGGCCTGGATCATTTCGTGGCATTTTTACCGCTATCATAAATATGTATTTATATTTCTGTCTGGGCATAGGAGTGAAAACTCATCGCCCTTTTACAGCATTTATATACATATTTACATTCTGTCAAGCCTGGATCACTCCGTGGCTTTCCACAATTTTTTAAAAAATATATATATATATTTCCATTCTAGTCTGGGCACAAGATAGAATCTGTCACCCTTTACCGCTTATATATATATTTATATATATTTCCATTCTGTCCAGCCTGGATTACTCCGTGGCTTTTTACAACTTTTATAAATATATATATATATTTACATTCCAGTCCGGGCATCAGAGTGCAAACCCATCGCCCTTTACAACTTTTGTATATATATATAACTATCTATATATCCTTTACTCATTATGATTAAATTCTTACTTTAAATATTCATCTGATATGAATCGGCGCTGACATCTTTTTAGGCGAACTAGATTTCTTTAAATCTCGCCAATTCTATGTGACGCCCCCAAATCCACGTTCCTTCGAAACCTCGGATTCGGTGCAGTCACGATACTATTATCGCCAAATTATTACATCTTTAAAAGAATGCAACTATGTTTATTACAATATAGAATATAAATTCTATTTATATCCAAGATCTCGACTTTACATCATATTCGATATTGCTAAAATACGGAATAATTTAAACTTTTTAATATCCATTGAATAAAAATCTTTTTATTGATTCCATAACTTTGATACCGATTACAAATCTTGAATCAACTATATAATATGATTCCTTCTTATCTGAGTTATCGTATAAACATTTACAACTCAACTCGATATCCTCTATGTATTAATTAATACATTCTTACAATACAACAAGCATTAAACAGTGTAAGCAACTATCGAGTACATCATCTAGAATCTAAACATGGTCCAGACAATAATCTAAGTAATATTCTTCAATGCGATACTATCTATCTTTATCAATCAAGAAGCACGAAATCTTTATCGTGAATCCTTAACCTGCAAAAGTGGTTATTTGCAAGAGTGAGCTCGACAGCTCAGCAATTCTAACAGTCCTCATGCATCACATAGCATATAACATCATACTCAGTTCATGCATTTATAAACAGTTTATATTTACTACGCATGTTACTTTTCACATAACAAGTATATCATCAAAGATCAACTTTCAATCTCATTTATATCTCATATACAGTTCATATATAAGTTCACATTATCACAACATAATATAATTCAACTAACAGTTATTGAATTCATATATCAAATAGGAACTGAAAGACTTGCCTGATTCGTAGTTTAACAACTACGACTTAACTGCTTAAGAATCTCTGCACTTTGTGTAATCCTACACAGTTATATTAACCATAGAGATCACACTCATTAGTTATATGTATCACACATTGTCAATGTAATAAGAAAGGTTACATTGTTGTCTAACTTGGTTCTCAGAACCTTGTTTCTCTTTCTTAACATACTCCTATAATAGCTAGTATAGGTATACTTTTAATATCAACATTCATACACCTTTACTCGACTCGCTATGTGTTCAACACGTATTTAAAGCCCATAGATACATGATCTATATTGCTTTCATGTTTCTCAAACCTTATCGAAACCATTACATTCAAACTTTTCTAAGTTTCACCTTTCAAAATCCTTGTCATATTTTAAACTAGGCATGCAAGGTTATTATGTTTATCATATAGTCATAAACTAGTAGGGGTCAGACCATGATTTGCAGTTTAAGTAATAATACAAGTCTACTACAAAATCAAGAACAAACAGACTGCACAAATCCTGAAAACAGGATGGCGCAGCTGCGCAGGTATTGGCCTTAAGAGTGGCGCAGCTGCGCCACTCACTGGTCAAACCAGAAATGACCTTTCATTCTGCTGGACAACCCGAGGTCATTCACTAGCATTCAGATTACTGATATCCATTACGTACCTATATCTATAGGGTCATTAACTCAAGTTTGAAACCTAGCATGCACATTCAAATTTAATTCAAAGTTACATGGTTTTCATGTCGGACTTTCATATACCTTAAGTAATTCAAGTCCATACTTTAAGGCCAACTACTAAGGTCATATTACCACATAAAGAGGCTAAACAATACTAAGTAGGCATGCTCGTGCTTATACTACACATGTATACCTAATCACATAGTTTATGCTTTAAAATTTTATTTCTTGAATACGTGTGCATTGGTGATATCCATGCTCCATCAAATGATGCTCATGTCAACATGTCTATAAGCATAATGACATCCTAATGCATATGCTTGCATGATCACAACATAATTCATATGGTAATTGATGTCCTTAGCTTTTCATTGGAAATCGCACTAAGTCAACAAGGAATCATAGTACATGCATGGCATCTATATGTATTTCATATACACTAGAAACTCATATTTAAACCACATAAATATTCTCAAATGGTCAGAATCTAAAAGACATTAGTCTTGGTTAAGTTCGTTTTCAAAAGTCTTAAGTTTATCATTTCGAAAATTGTCTTAACTTCTAATACTAGTGTACGGTTAATACTTTAAGCATGCATTTCATGTCAATATAAACCATACTATCATGTTTAAAATATCAGATTATATACATATTACATATGTGTCCAAGTTCACAATCGAAACTATAAGTTTCATTTCAAAACTATAAGTTTTTCTTCAATCGTGTGTATTAATATCGTTACACATGCTCATTTCATATCAAGGTAATCATATATGTATGTTATCTATGTCCACATGCTTGTTCTAATTATATATCTCATGCTAGCACTAAACAGTACTTAACAGACAACAGAAACTGGGACAGGGGACCGGCGCAGCTGCGCTGCACCTTAGTTATAAACCGGCGCAGCTGCGCCGTGTCTGGTTCATGCTAGAGAGCAGCCTGCTTCGGCAGTGTTCCAGCCCAAACACAGAAACTTAATACGAACTTGATTCTAATCAGCCATATGACAGTCTATACATATGTATAAGCTAGTATAGCAACTAAGGAGCAATTAACAAACATTGCTTGATCACATAATCATGGATTCCATACTCAATTCAAGAATTAGAAATTTACAGAATTTTAGAAAACATGAATTGAAGAACATGAAAGGTATATTATACCTCTGCTAACAACTTGGGCTTGCTGCTACTAAATTCTCTCTCAATTCTAGAATGCTATTACTAAGGTATGCAATGCTCTCCACTTAACACTTAAGCAAAAGCTCAGCAAATGAAAAGATGAAGGAGAAGAGATTCATTTTATAGGCAAATGTTTACACAGACATTACAATTCCACCTCAAATTAAACCAAAGGAATGCAAGCTTGTTCAATGGATAAGGGAGAGTTGGTGAGAGTGGGTGGAACTCATCATGAATTCCTTACCCTTGCTCATCATTTGCTATGGAATGTTGAGTTTGAGGAGTAGGAAGTAGACTAGCTTGGAGCATAGCACGTGAAGGAGAAATGAGATGGGCACATAATGTGGGACAATAAATAACTCAGCAACTGGCTATACAATACACTAAGGTTATATATATAGCATATCATGCTTACTAAGACTATATCATAATTCATTTCATAAACACTTAGGTTATAATGAATTAGAGGGTACACAATATCACTCATAATGAGCAAATAATAATATAATGTATCAAGTAGTGTACATACATATAATCCATGTACATCTTATTAATGCCGAATATAATTCTATCGAGTACCATCACAGTGTATTGTCTCCTCTATTAGTAAATTCAATAATTGTTTACAATATATCTATGATATATTATTTTATTGTATACTTAATATACACATTGTCACACCCACATTTCATGTACCTCTTACAACTCAATAAACTTTACTATATAGTTTATATTCATAAATAACATAGTCATATTGCACTTTATATTTCGTACAATATATAGTTAGTTACTATACGTTATACTTTAATATCGCATGGTTGCACATAGAATTTAATAAATTACTTATCTTATCAATTAATTAATAATAATATTAATTAATCTATTTCTCATAAATCAATGGAATTATAATTTCCATAACAATTAATTAACATTTATATAGTTAATTATCACAATAAATAAATATAAATCTTATTATGTTTATAACAAATATATTTATTATCATGCTATCACTCGCAATAATAATAATTCAACATATTATTATAATAACAATTAATATAGATTAATTGTTTAATTAATAATTCTTTCATCTTTGAATTAATCAATCCATTACCGAATCTATTATCGTGCCAGACAAGGCATTTCTCACAAGCTTAATCTCAAGCTTATTATTATTCTCATCACTTACTCATCTCTCACCACATTACTACTCATAACATGTTCAATTAAATTAGAACTATTAAATCCAAGGTCCACATATAAATATTTTACAAATCGAATATTCAAATATTATATATAACCTTTACAAAAATATAATAACTCAAGCTATTAAAATGTTAAATTACTTTAATTAATTATACTTATAATAAGTATAACCTTTACGCTTATAATAATTAATATATACTCTATTAATTATTCCAATAATAATATTCACGATCAAATAATAACTTAAGTTATTTAATATATTAAAATAACTTAGTTTCCTTTCATTAATTAAACTCCCTTGAAAATACATTTAAAATTATGTATTTAGCCATATCATAAAATATTATGTTTTCTCCAAATAAGCACATTCGTTATTAGAAAATATTTTACTTATTGTCTCATGATATTATTTTTAATATAATATCAAATAACTATATGTACGACACATGTATATATATTATATATAGAAAATAGATAATAAGTTTATTTTCTATTATAATAAATTATTTCCATCAATTTAATTACATATAGCAAATACGTTTTAATATATTTACCATATTAATTAATCATACCTATTACCTCATACAAAAAATATATAAGGTAATATTATTATTCAAAAATAACATTCCCTCTTTTATTAAAATAATTCAACATTAGAAACTATTTTAATATCCTTTATTAGAAAAATCATATCTCTTTCTTTTCTATAAATTGTTCCCAAAATAATTTCTTCAAGTATTCATTTAAAGATATAATAATTTCCATCTCCCTTTAATAACGTATATATATATATATATATATATATATATATATATATATATTTAACGTTATTCGTACATTAGACTTTTTCACATATTACTATTCTAAGTAATATATATAAAAGTACCAACTATAATTACATATTCAACACACATATTAATTCACTCCTTTACTTAAGTAAATTAAACACTGTACTATATCATCATAGTTAATTAAGGTTCAATACTCTCATTATATTATTCCATAATATAACTCCCAACTTAAATTAACTAATATTTATTCTTATTAGTTAATTCCTTAACTAACTCATGCTTCACTATCCAAACCTATTCACGGATAGCTTAAGATTTATCAATAACCTATATTATAAGCATACTAGTTATTAATACACATACACAAGAATATGGTGATTATACATTAAGGATATTTAATGTCACCAACTTACTATGATAAAATAATTCTATAAATTATTTAATATCGATAGGAATTTATCCACCTCCTTTATCTCAACTGGATAGTCTCTACGATAAGTAACAAATATATATTAATAATATATTTATAAATCACAAAAACACATTTTACATAGTCCATATTATCCTATGTAATATAATACCACATACCTCATATCACATATATATATTATTATTCGAATCCATCTCACAGTTTAAGAATTTTATTTATTAAATCCTTATTTAATAATATCTGAAAATTCGGGTTCTTACATTCTATCTTTCAAACGGTTCAAAATAGGTTCAGACAGAACCGGGAAGCTAGAATAGCTAAGATTTACTTAAATATAGCATTTTTTCTAGTTTTATTCTTTCAGGAAGCAATCTCGCAGCCCTTAGATCGCTATCTAGTGGGAACGAGAGGCTTTGGGCTATGCGCATACCAAGATTTATTGATGAATCCTTGGTTCCTGCGACATCTGGATATAAATATACATTTTCTGTGCATATTTGAGCTGTGCAGGTTTATTGGCTTCCCTCTGTGAGCCTAGGAATCGTAGGATTCATGATCAAACTGATCAAATTTGATTTCCATGATGGACAAACTCCAATTTTCAAACGTACCCTGCCATTTTTCTGTAAAAAAATGTACATACAAAAGACCTTAAAACGGTTATCTTGGTTTAAGGTCTCGATATAATGATAATATGGTTTGTCGTGTTAGAGTCACTCCGATGGCTTTTATACCCATGAGAAGACCGACAGTTTTATATATTTTGTGGTCGAGGATGCTTTACAGCCAGACAATCACCATTCAAATTGAGCCAAAAGGCTGAAAAGATAAAAAATGGAAGTATCAACATGCTCCAATTCCTACGAGAGCGTAAGGGTTTGAAAAACTGCTTTCAAAACATCATCTTAATAATCTTGTCTAAAAAAAGAGACCTTTGCAAATCAAATCAAACCCTTCGTATGTAGGTTCAACTGAAGCACGTCCATACTTTCAAATCAATCAAACATAGGCCCAATTTCTTCCAGTATTCACACATACATTGCAAATATATAGGGAAATATTGAATGCAGTATCGTGTTTTCACGGGAGTTGTGGGGTGCCTATCACCTTCCCCACACTTAACTAAGCCCCCGAACTTATTACTTTGGCTTTAAAGATTCAGTTTCGACAGTGTCCAATAATTGAAATAAAACTCGATTGAGTTGGTACAACCATTTCAAAGCAACCAACAGACGACTCTGTAAAACGTTCAAATCGTCGACATGATACATGTTGGCCTTTTCCTAAAAAACCGCTTCAAAACCTTTTTCACGAAAAAATATAAAATAAGGGTAGACAAAACTTTGGAAGAGAGAAAGATTCGTGTCCAACTCGAACCAGATTTTTTTCCTAACATCGACAGGTGGCGACTCTGCTATGGATTATCTGGGGAAATATTGAAAAGATGCGGTACAGTGTTTTCACGGAGAGTTGTGGGGTACCTAACACCTTAACCAAGACCCCTAACTTAGAACTTCGGTTTCAAAGATTCAGTTTCGACAGTGTCCAGCAATTGGGCCTATTTTCAAAGTTCTAGTTTCGACAGTTAACCAAGCCCCCGAACCAATTGCTCTTTTTCAATCCTGTGCCCGGACTGGAATTAATATATATATATATATATATATATATATTTATTTATAAAAAACTGTGAAAAGCCACACAGTAATCCAGACAAGACAGAATTTAAATATATATATATATATAAGCTGTAAAATGCCACGGAGTGATTTAGGCTTGACGGAATTTAAATATATATATAAAAGCTGTAAAAGGGCGATGTGTTTTCACTCCTATGTCTGGACAGAAAAATATATATATATATATATAAAAGCGATAAAAAGGCCACGAAATGATCCAGGTCGAACGAAAATAGAAATGTTAATATATATATATATATATATATATATATATTAAAGCAATAAAAAGGCCACGAAGTCAAAATTCAGGCCAAATAAAGTCAGAAAAATTTACATATATATAGTTATATATATAAAAGCAGTAGCTATCACAGATTTGACATCCGGGCTTGACAATTTAAAAATGTTGTGAGGCCTCGGGGTTGTATCCGAAGTTGAGTTGGCCTCCCGGGTTGGGACCGAGCTTGACCTGACCTCCCAGATTATGACCGGGATTGAACTATACCTCCAGGGATGTGACCGGGATTAAATTGTATCTTTGGGGCTCATGAAAAAGCACTAATCAGATCCGCTCCAGTTGAAAGATCAGATTAATTTCCCATCTAGTAGATTGCGATGATCTGGGGACCTTCATGCTAGCCTAAGATAGGTCAGCCTCTAATTAACCAAATCCGAAGGGAATCCTCTTCATGTCTTCCTCTTTCAATTCAATGTCAAGTTTTCAATTCCAATGTAAATGTCATAATGTACATTCCATGTCTTGTAAATCCTATTATATTATCCTGTCATCAAAACAATTGACCTCTATTTTGCAGGATAAGATTAAAAAACCTTAAAAACACATCATGGCATACATCTTATCCATACCTACATTAGGAAATTAACACACCTACGTTTGTTATAGGTAAAAAATTGGTCCCGTCACTAGATCGAGATCTAAGAAAGCACTACGTCCATCTCCAGACATAGCTTCAAGTGCTCAACCAGAATCCACCCCCGTCTCTAGGGAAAAGCTTGAAGGACCGAAGAACCAGATAACTGAATTGGCCACTTTCTTGAGAGAACAAAGTAAAGCTCTTAAAGGGAAACAAGCACGGGGTCATACAGAACTAGGTACACCCTGTGCCAATCAAGAGACCAGGAAGAAAGACCCTCAGGTTCATAAACCACAGAACCAGTATATTAACAACAAAACCCCTGAAATCACCATTCATAACAAAGAACAGGAAACTGGTGACATTATGAAGAAAGTCCAACAAATAGAAGAAACTATCCGGTCTATCAAAGGGACTAGGGCATTTGGCAGTGTCAATTATTCAGACTTATATATTTTCCCTGGGGCTCGTTATCCCAAAAAATTTTAAGTCCCTGATTTTGTTAAATACGATGGATTGGGAGACCCTTACACTCACTTAAAGGTTTTCATTGGAGAGCTCGGATCCTATGCAGAGGATGAGAAACTCCAAATGCAGTTATTCTAGAAAAGTCTGACCGGATAGGCTAGAGCCTGGTATGCGCGTCTGGACAACTCTAAAATTCATAGCTGGAAAGAGCTGGCACATGCCTTCCTCAATAAATACGTATTTTAGTCTCAACTGGCTCCAGACAGATATCAAATAACCAAAATCAAGAAACAAAATACTAAGTCATTCAGAGAATATGCTCAACGCTGGAGACGAATGGTGGCACAAGTCACTACACCTATGACTGAGTCTGAGATAGTCAT
Source organism: Panax stipuleanatus (assembly GCA_020205555.1). Taxonomy (NCBI): domain Eukaryota; kingdom Viridiplantae; phylum Streptophyta; class Magnoliopsida; order Apiales; family Araliaceae; genus Panax; species Panax stipuleanatus. The sequence goes on from CM035126.1 coordinate 100,544,202, forward strand.
GACCTTCATTGACATTCAAGAAGCTCCGTATTATGAAAGGGTCCTAGTAGGCATAGAAAAGCCATTCTCAGAGATGATCAAACACGGTGAAATGGCAGAAATAGGGCTCAAATCTGGGAAGATATAGGATCTGACCGCCTTAGAAGATGTTACCGAGCATACTTAATCTGGGAGTTATGGGACTAATCCCCGGAGGACACACAAGAAGAAAGAAGGAGAAGTTTCCTTAATATTGCAAGGACAGAATCAAAGGGGTGATTCAAGCAGCATGACCATTCAAAAGAGGAACTATTCCCCTTTTCAAGCTTCAATACAACCTTTAAACCCACCATTCCAGAAAAATTTGGAGGCTAGACGTCGGAGAGCGTTCACCCCTTTAGGGGATTCACTCGAGAATGTGCTAAAACTGTTGATAGCACAGAAGAAGATTGTTCAACTCCTTCCACCAACCAATACAGGAGGGAGGAATTTTTACCCAAGTTAAAAGTGTGCCTACCATTTCGGAGCTCCGGGCCATGATACACAAGACTTTTGGTCTCTCAAGCATGAGATACAAGACTTGATTGGCAATGGAGATATTGTGGTGACCAAACCGGAGCAACCGCATGTGCAAGATAATCATCTCCCTCAGCACAAAGAGGAGAGTGTCAACATGATTAACACCCAAAATGGAAAAGGATCCAAGTACCTTCGGTACGTCAGATAGTCAATTCAATCCAGTAACAATAGCCCGGACAGCTTGGGAATTATCAGAAAAGCAGTTCCTGATGGAACAAGAAATTAATTCCATCAAGGAACATGTGGGATAGTTGGCAGAATTGGTTGTATATCAACATCAGATAACCAGGTAGCTGATAAATCAGACTAACCAACAGGAGACAAGTTCTCCTACCCTTGAGATTAGCCCCATTTCTATGAGCGATCATTACCGATTTCATGAACTAGAACCCTGGACCTACAAGATGGCCAGGGAGGAGAACTTCCAGGCTGGTCGGGAATTTGCCTTTCAAAGGAATTTTGCCTATTTGAATCAACCTGTGAAAGAGATCCTCCAAATGTTAATCAACGAGGGAATGGTTGCAAATTTATTACCCCAAGTAAATCCTCAATCCAGGAAATTCAAGCCTAACCGAACCTGTCAGTATCACTCTAATGCACCCGTTCATGACACCGAAGATTGTTGGGGACTTCGTCACTTAATTCAAAACATGATTGAAAGCGGTGAACTGATAAGAAGGAATCAACATTATGGCCTTCCTGATGAAGAAACACTCTTTATTCCCATGGCTTGGAACCAGGAAACAGTGGCTGTTATCTCCTATGAGAAAGAGATAGACAAAATACCCTTAGTACTACCTATGAAAAGGGTCCTAGAAGCACAAAATCCTGTAAAGGTGGCCGCACCCGAGCCTATAATCTTACCTTTTAGACCCCAGTATCAAGTGACCAGTCTGAAAAGTGTTACCTGGAACTATGGGAAGGATAAAGGGTCAACTTCAAACAACATTGCCAGCATATCCAAGGAGAATCCATTGTACCTGTCTCAGCGGGTGATCAATTCAGTTATCAAAGCCAAAGGGAAGGTGGCTGAAGAGAAAATAGAAAAGTTCCTCTGTAAAATGGGACACAATGAAATCAAGGTGGTGCAAAGTTTGAAGGATGTACCCAAGCAGATGTCCATCCTAGACTTGGTCTTATCCTTAGTGGATCATCGCAACAATCTGGTGAAAGTACTGGAAGAAGCGAATCTGCCAAATATACAATGGATGCCGAGAAATTCCGTCATGTGATAGAACACATCTTTAACAGCAATGTGATATCTTTCACCGATGATGATATACCCGCAGAAGGGACGGACCATCATAAGTTACTGCACAAAGCGGTGAGGTTTTTAGGGTATGTGATAGGAGGTGTGCTAATAGATGGAGGGTCATCCCTAAACATCTGTCCCTAAGACACCTTGGAGAGAATGAAGATCAACCCAAACCAGATCAGAACTAGTCATGTGGTCATCCGGGCTTTTGATGGATCTTACCGAGAGGCTATGGGAGAAATTGACCCTCCTCTGGAGATTGTTCCTCACACTTTCTATATATCTTTCCAGGTGCTCAACATCACCACCGGATACAACTTGTTGCTGGGAAGGCCATGGATCCACATGGCAGGAGCTGTTCCATCCACCCTCCATCAGTAACTCAAATACATTATCAATGGCAACGTAATCACGGTGAATACCAAACTAAAATACCCTGTCAGCATACAAAGAGACATGCCAGTGATTAGTCTGGATGCAGGGATTGAACTTGCTAGTTTTCAAGATACTCAGTACCTACCTATTGGGGCACCAACTCTGAAACCAAAAATCTCCCCGAAGTAATGACAGTGGGCTAGGAGATGGTATCTTGCCCTGGAGAAGGGTTAGGAAAGAATCAGCAAGGTATTAAAAGCCTGGTACAAATCCCGAGTCAGTCGGGAAAAGCCGAATTGGGTTACACATCCAGGTCAAATCATCAGAACCCACATAAGCATCCAAAGGCTCATGCTTCCACTATACTATTGCCAAACCTCACTGATGCAGGGTTTGTGAAGCCAATGAGGAAGATTCCTACTGTTGTGTTAACCATGTTGTTTCCTCCTAATCATACCGATAAGTGAGAGAAGATCCCTAAAGCATGAAGGGGACAGCAAAAAGGGAAAAGAAAAGCTCCTGTACGAAGGACGAGACCCATTTGCTAACATGCGGGTTCTCATACACTACGAAGGTATGAATTTTGATATCCCAGACAGTGACGAGGAGGATCAGATCCAAGTTCCTCGAATCAAGAGAGAGAAGGGATGCAGTTAAAAAAAATCTCGGCTCTGATCTAGGGGATGTTTTAGTCATCATCAGAGATGAGGCAGACAACCGCGAATCTTGTATCCTTCCTATTCAGAAGGATCTGACCCTCGACAACTATAGCAGCGTCCCTTGCCTCATCCAAAAAGGGTAAAAGGGTAGAGAGTCCATCTGCCCTGGAATATGGTTTCATTTACTACCAATTTTGGTTGCACAGCTATAGCAGTAACTTTTGTCATGCTTTTCTAAATGCTTTGCATGTTTAAACAGTTGCATATATTAAAGCGAAAGCATTTTGTTTTCAGGACTCCAAGATTAGATTTGTTTGTCTCTGCTGATGAGATGCCAACCTGTTACAGTGACTACAACTTTGATGTAGATATGAACTTTGAGTTGATGGAGATTGATTAAGAGGCGGAAGATGACTATGAGTTGCCCGAGGAGATCAAAGAATGGGTCGAAGATAAACCCAAACCAAACCTTGACCAAACCACCACTGTCAATATCGGAACCTTAGAAAACCTCAAAAAAATACAGATTGGCATAGACCTCACATAAGACCAAAAAACTGATTTGGTTGAACTCCTAACACAGTTCCAGGATGTGTTTGCATGGTCACATGAAGACATGATTGGCCTGTCTACCGACATTGTCATCCATCGAATGCCCATCAAAGATGGATTCAAGCCAGTTAAACAAAAGCTCAGGCGATTGAAACCTGAATGGAGTCTGAAAGTTAAAGAAGAAGTTGTTAAACAATTCAAAGCCGGTATCATCATGGTATCAGCATACCCAGAGTGGCTATCGAACATAGTTTCCGTGCCTAAGCCCAGAGGGAAGGTACGAGTATGCGTGGATTACTATGATTTGAACAAAGCTTGCCTCAAAGATATTTTTTCGATATCTTTCATCCATATCCTGATAGACAATACTGCGCAGTACGACATGTATTCTTTTGCGGATTGCTTTGCTGGTCACCATTAAATTATTATTGCTGAAGAAGACAGGGAGAAAATAGCTTTCATCACTCCCTAGGAACCTTCTATTACAGATGATTATCCTTCGACTTTATCAATGCCAGTGCCACATATCAGTGAGCCATAATGGCCCTGTTTCATGACATGATGCATAAGGAGATAGAGGTCTTTGTGGATGACATCATCGTCAAATCCCGGAAGGAGGACGATCACATCGACCATCTTAGGAAGCTGTTCAATAGGTTGTGTAAGTACAACCTCAAGCTGAATCCAACCAAATGTGTTTTTGGCATCAAATCAGGCAAGTTGTTAAGATTTCTAGTGAGTAATAGAGGCATTGAGCTTGATCCTGCCAAGATTAAAGCCATTATTGAGATGCCAGTACCTCGAACAGAGGAGGAAATACACGGGTTCCTTGGGAAAATCAATTTCATAAACAGGTTCATTTCCTAGCTCACAGCAACTTGTGAACCCATCTTCAAGCTACAAAGGAAGAATTTCTCCACGAAATGGAATGAGGATTGCCAAAAAGCCTTCCTTGCCATCAAGAAGTAGATGATCAAATCACCTATCTTGGTACCCTGTGGGATGAAGTTCCCTTGTTTATGTACCTGTCCGTCAATGCCAAAGCAATGGGTTGCATGCTGGGACAGAAGGATGATAGTAGCAAAGAGAGAGCCATCTACTACATCAACAAAAGATTCAGAAGAGGCAAACAGAAGTGCATCCTGATCTAGAAGACCTGCTGTGCGTTAGCATTGGTCGCCATGAGGTTACAACACTATCTGTTTGGGCACACGACATACCTCATATCCCGCATGGATCCGCTGAAATACGTATTCAACAAGTCAATGTTGAATTGTCGATTATCCAAATGGCAGTTGATCCTCCAACAGTTCGACATTGTCTACCTGACTCAGAAGTCCATCAAAGGTCAAGGCATTGCAGATCAACTAGCCGAAGCACCATCAGGAGGGTTTGAACCTCTAGAAACTTATTTTTTGGATGATGGGATCATGACAATTTAGCAAATCCAACAAGAGAATATAGTCCAACCTTGGAAAATGTATTTTGATGGAGCGATGAACATGGAAGGTGCCGGAGCTGGGGCAGTCCTTATCTCTGGTACAGGAGAATAATATCCTGTGGCTACCAAGCTGCAGTTTGTCAAAATCAAAGAACTGCATTTACTGCCCTATCATTGGCAGGTCATCAAAATATCCATGAAGTTTAAAGACATAACTTTCATCCATATTCCTCGGGGTAGGAATGATTTTGTTGATGCATTGGCGACGTTGGCTTCCTTCATCCGCATATCCGAGAGAAGGAGGATCCCCGACATCCAAATCACAAGCCAAAAGGCCCCGACATACGGGAATTACATTGGAGAAGTATCAGATGAAATTCCTAATATCAAACAGCCTTGGTAACAAGACTTCAAGGAATATCTCTGAGATTCTACACTCGATGGGGCAAGCTAAGCTGAACGAAAGAGAATTCACAAGATGGCTATGAAGTTCAATCTAAGCGGAAACTCACTCTATAAAAGGGATGTTGGACTAGGGCTCTTAAGATGCCTTGATAATGTGCAGGCCCAGAGATTGATGGATGAAGTCCACGGTGGACTCTGTGGTCCATAAATGAGCGATCATCTACTGGCCAAGAAGATATGAGGAACAGAGCATTATCGGATCTCTCTCAAAGCGGACTGGGATGATCATGTCAAGAGATGCTATCAATGTCAAGTAGATAGAAATGTCATCCACGTTCCTCCAAATGAGCTGCATAAATTAAGTTTGCCATTGCCTTTCTCCATATGGGGAATGGATGTGATAGGCCCAGTAGAACCCAAAGCTAACAATGGACATCGATTCATCTTCACCATTATCGATTACTTTATCAAGTGGGTTGAAGCTGCCTCTTTTCCCAAAGTCACCAAAGAGGTCATCATTGGTTTCATCAGAACAATGTCGTCTGTCGATATGGACAACCGAAGGTGATCGTATCAGACAACGCCAATAACCTAAACAATCAGATAATGAAAGAACTGTGCGGCAAGTTCCACATCAAGCATCTCAATTTGGTCATCTATCAGCCCAAGATGAATGGTACCGTCGAAGCAGCCAACAAGAACATCAAGAAAATCATGCAGAAAATATCCGCCAATCACAAAGAATGGCCTGACCTGTTGCCTCTAACCCTGTTAGCATACAGGACGTCAATACGTACTTCTACTAGGGCTACCCCATACTTATTGGTCTATGGCATGGAAGCAGTCCTTCCCATAGAAGTAGAAATGGAGTCCCTGAGAGTGTTAATAGATGCTCAAATGGAAGAAGATCAGTGGTTGCAAGAGCGATACCACCAATTATCCCTGATAGATGAAAAAAGGGCTACCGCCATTTTCCATGGGCAGTTATATCAACAAAGGATTGCTCGATCATACAACAAGAAAGTCAGAATCCGGCAATTTAAAGAAAATGACTTGGTGCTGAAGAAAGTTTTGGCCAATCAAGACTAGGCCAAAGGAAAGTTCTCCCCAAATTGGGAAGGCCCCTTCATTGTTAAAGAAGTGTTGACAAGAGGAGTTGTCAAATTGCAAGAGATGGATGGGAATGAATTTCGCCAACTTATCAACTCAGACACCATAAAAAGGTACTATGTCTGAAACACATGCATACCAGCATCTTGGTCCTGCGAATCAAATCAATTCGATTTTCACTAGAAAATTGAACTACGAATGACCTGATATCCCTCAAAGCAGGAGTACATAGGCAGCCATTCCTGGTGTGGTCAAACCAAACAAAAAACTCAAAAACTCATCAAACCAAACTCAAAAGAGACACTTATCAAACCTCTCTCACACAAAAATTGAACTACAAATGACCTGATCTCCCTACACTCGAGAGTACGTAGGCAGCCATTCATGGTGCGGGTTGACCTTCAAGAAAATACAAAAACCAATAAAAACCAGTCCCAAGACATCAAAACATAATTTCTATCAAGCTTCCCTAATCAATAGTCCCAGCTGAGATATTCTCTGACATCTCAATGTCAATCCATTAAGGAGACGCTCATGATACATCAACAACAGCAAGTCACGAAATAAGTGGTAATCACTTAGCAATGACAATACATATCAAAATAGGGAAATGAATCAAAATATATTTCTCTGATATATAATACTGTTTAATATATACACTGTGTCCTGTACATGACAAAAATGGCTGATCTAGTATGTGCAAGAAAAATAAAGCTAGTCTATGAACCCATGGATAAGCGGGACAGCAATGCCAACATGGCGTCTCTCTCTAAAGATGGAGGAGCCGCTACAAGCGCAATACCCTCAGCCTCCATAAGGGCCAGAACATCCACAGCCATCTGCATGGTGGCACTGTGATCATCAATGTAAGCACTTATATCGGCAACCAAGATATAGGTATGTGATCGGAGAGTACTATTGTCAGCAATGTGGAGATCCCGGGAAGCTATGGCCTCATCCCTCTCTACAAAAGCAGCATCCCTAGAAATTAAAGTATCCTCAATCTCGACAAAAAAAGCATCTCGAGAAGATCGAGCCTCATCTTTCTCGACCAATGCCGTATCCCGAGTGGCCCGCGCCTCTTCTCTATCAGAAAAAGTTATATCTCTGCCAGACAGGGCAATCAACATCAGCGCCCTAGCCTGATCTCTCTCAAAAGTCATTTTAGCTAATGAATCTGCCATACCTGGATCTGTCCCGACAAGAATATTTGGCGAGTCACTAACTAAGGCTGGTGTCAGACCCATGAACAAATCGTCCTCTGTAGGAGAATTAGGATCCTCTATAGGCTCCTCCTCATCTGATTCCACAATTGAAGATGACTGGATGAGTGCGGCTACTGCTATATCAGCCTCTAACCATGCCGCGTACTCTGAAGAGCAATCCGGATGGCTAGTAGAGAAATCAGCCCTCTCTTTATGAGTTCAACACTCATAAATCCGGATAAGGTCGGCTGACGATTACAATGAAGCTAATATCGGCTGATCAATAGCCCCCTCAAACTGGTGTACGCTCTGAAACTAATCAAACTGACCCATGACTGCCAATGGATGATATGTGGTCACCCCTCTTAATCCCACCAGGGGCAAATAGTCAATGCAGGATGCATGGGTGATGAAGCTATAAGGGGAGACTATCCCAAAGTATGGCAAAATAAAAAAAGGATGCTCAATATCTAACAAAAAAGCTGACCATATCTCTGCATCCGAACACTCCGCTGGCTGAAAAGAGTAGGACATAGCTATCTCGTGGGTGAAGCATTATCCTTGATGTCTGAAGAAGCCAAACAGACATAAATGGGTCATGAGCCATACATACAGAAGGACATAGCTACCTCTAAAAAACCCCTCTGGATGGGTGCTGCAAAAGGTAGCTGACCTCAAGGTCTCGGCCAGTAACATCGACACAACAGTGTAACCCTGTCTAAGGGCACGAACCACGACCATCAAGTCAACGTCCAAATGGTCCAAATATAGTGGCATGTATAAGTAGGCCACGAATGCACATCAGTAAAACATCTATCCAGGCTGAATGCCACTCCTTTGCAGAGATAATAAAGTCACCAGTGTGTCAATCGTAGCTATCTAGCCTGGCGAAACGATCGATCAAAAAGTCAATAGAGATCACACATCCAAAAAAAATCTCATCTGTGACTACTCTCTGACGTAGGCCTGACATCCGCAGGAACGGTCACCTGTGGATTGGACGTGATACGGATTAGGTGCATCGAAAGATGGCCTTCTCTCACTTTCGTGTTCTTGGCTAATAACTATTGCGATTAATTTGACCTGACTGGGAGTGTATCGACTTAGACGAATCATTAGGGGAAATTGGGATCTCTTATCTTCATTATCTGATTTGACTCTAGGATTCTTTAGTTTAACTTTCAATTCCTTGCCTAGTTTAATTTAGTTTTAATTCATTCTCTTTACCATCCATTTAAATAAGACTGAATTAATTATGTGCTAGTGATTTGGAGACTGCTTATCCGTTAATTCTCTGTGGGAATGATCTTTACTTACTCTTTATTACTCGTTGGCCGCATATACTTGCTCGTTAATTGTGTCATCTAATCAAACCAACAAGTTTTTGGCGCCGTTGTCAGAGAATTATTTGGATAACTGTTTGCCAACATTAGTTTAAATCAAATTAGTCTTACTTTAAATATTTTATTTTTATTTTTGTTTAATTCTCTTCTCATATTCTCTTTTCAGGTACAATGGACTTAAATTTCTATCCATGGAATGGTACAAGGCAAGAGCAACCAAGGGAAGCATACACTGATGGCGTCAACCCAATTGCAACACTTTCAGCACAGCTAGAGGTTCTCTCGAGGAAGCTGGATACTGTTTCAGCCCAGCAGAGTCGAGAGACGACAGTGACATATGACTATGTTGCTGGGAGCTATGCGAGCCATCAGGAGCCTATCAGTTATGGACAGGAGCAGTATGGGGGCAGTTATTCCTACACCGAGTCTTATCCCACTTATCAGCCAGATTAGGGGTATCACCCAGTCCCTTCAGCAAATCCTTCATCAGACTATTATCAAGACCAATATTGGGATCCAAATCCCATTTACGCCCCAGAATGCACATTCCAGACTCCAGTTTATGAGCCTCAACACAATTTTGAGGGTGACATAGAAAATGCAAGCTTGGAGGAAGGAGGTGACATATCACTGAAGGACATCTTGATTGAGCAACAGAAGACAGTCAAGAATGTCCAGAACTGGGCAGAGCAAATTAGTAGGGCCTTGATGATAGAGGATGAGCAAGGGCAGACCCATACTGTGAGCTATCAAAAATAATGCAAGCCAAGTCCAAATTGTGCACCCGAACCCACTTATAATCCCCATGTTTACAAGGAGAACAGCCAACAATGGACTTCATGTATACAAGCTCAGAAAACCAAGAGGAGTTATTTGGTAGCCAGAAACCATCAAACCAAAATTTTCAATATCAAATGGACCCAATCAACTATGCTTCTACCAGTGAGCCTCAATACAGGGAGCCCGTGGCTGAAACAGAAAAGGAAGGATTGGACACTATGTGGGGTAGCTCGTTAGCATCAACAAAGGAGATCTTGGTCGAACAATAGCAGTCAATTGAGGATCTTCAGACTTGGGTAGAGCAAATTAGCTCAACTTTAAGGAATGAGGAGGTGATTGAGCAAGTAAATGAAGCTCAAGATATGCAAGATCTTGTACCTCCAATGACTGAAGCCGCAAGTCATGAACCCGAAGATACGTGGTGCTATGACATGGGTGCAGAAACTGATAGAGAGCCCGAAGTGCACTTGGAACTGGACGAACGAAAGGCAATGGATATTGAGTAGCCAATTGGGGCTGTGGAGTATGAATGTGAACCAACAGTGACAATCCCCCAAGAGCTCCTTCGCCTAAGTGGAATAAGCCAGTTAAGTTTGCACACCCTTGCCCCCTTGGTAGCCACATCACAGAGACGGATCTAGATGACACGAGAGATTCCGCAGTCTTGACACCATGGTGGTCAGAAGAAAAGAGAATAGAAGAAGTGTCCGTTGTGTGGTTTATGCCTCCATGCCCCGATCATTTAACATACACAGCAGAACCATTGCATAGCTCCCCTACCTTCCGTACGGGTAATTCTTGTTCATATCATGTGCTAGGTAGTTTAATTCCGAGTCCTCCTCTATTGGGAAGCCTCCAAAAGCATATTGCAATTCTGATGGATGGAGGGGTTCTCGAATATCGTCGGGGAATCGGATAGCAGTGGTCAGACACAGTCCAGCTAGAGGACTATAAATCAAGCACTCGATGGGAGGCACCCCATCATTTCTCTTTCTCCTTCCTTATTTAATTCTCCATTTCCTGCTTTCTATCATACTTCCCTCCCCCTTGTTTAATTCTTATTAGTTTAGTATTTAGTTTAAAATTTTTGAATGCTCGTAGATTTAGGAGCTCATGCCTACATTTTTGGTTTTAGGCATGAATGCGTATAATTTTTGGGAACATAAAGCTTATAGCATACTTTTGATGCACTTGCATTGCATATACGCCTTTAGAGAATTTTTGGGAATATAAATGCATATATCTTTCCATGTTCATTCTCTTGATGTAAATAGATTTTATATACTTTTGTTAGTCTAGGAGGGCTTAATAAGTATTGTCTGCGTATTTCAGGTCGAAGGCTGCTTGGAATGAATGAAAAGCAAAAGCCAACCTCAGTTCATGCCAAAAATCTGCAGGAACAAAATTTGATGGTCCGCGTGGCCATGCCCAATCCAAGGCATTACTTCGCACGGCCGCGCCACACATAAACTGGGCCTGTCTTAAGGAAAATCTTGCAGATTTTGGGGGGCATCACTTCATGTAAATTATCAGCAGCACATAAGCCTCTTATCCCAAACCCTCAAGTTCCTTCAAGCAATCCCCCATCTCTTCCATTTCATGCAATCCCCTCCACTACAAACTTTAGTTTTGAAAACCTCCTACCTCCTCAATCTAAAGTACCAATTCTCATCCACCTCATCCTCTCAACTTGATCAATTGAGATATTGAGTGTGGGATCTATAGCAGAGCAAGATTGATATGGAGTTGGGTTGGTTCATTGAGTATAGTGTTGAGCGGGGTGTATTTTACCAAGAGCAGAGAGCGACGGGGAAATTTTTGAGAGGATGCTACTTCATTTCATACAGCATCAGAAGCCGAATAGGGGAGTTCCTTTCTTTTTACCTTTACCTTCAATGAGGACATTGAACACTTTAAGTTTGGGGGTATTGGATTTATTTTGCATATAGAGTAGTTGCATTCATATTGCATATTGTGTTTGTCTATATAGTGCATGTAGGTCATATTTTGTAAAAATTTGTAAATTTTAAAAAAAAATTGTTGTCTTGCATTCTGTGGTAGAGCATTATGCATAAATCCAGTTTCAGTTGGTTAATTATATATGTTGCCTGTGAGGAAAACTAAAATCACTTGATTTGTGAACTGATTGGAGACTTAAGCTTGATTTCATTGTCATATATGTAAATCCTTACCTGTCAGATACTGTGTAGCCAGTCAGCACAATAGAGTAACCATCATGACATGCTAAGTTTAAATGTTCACATACTAGTCTTCTGGTGGGAAATTTGTGTTTTAACGAAAGAGTTTCAATTATCATATAATAATAACTATACTGTTAAAAGCTTAAGTTTGGGGGAAGCAGGGGGTATGCATGCTATGTGGGGAGACGGAGCGTAAGACGTACTCCCCTTTGAAAAGAAAAAGAAAAAGAAAACAATAGAAAAGATTCAAAAAAAGAGAAAAATAGAATAAACACTTCGGCTACGTCGAGTTCTGTGGCCTTTGATATTCGAGAAAGTAAGCCCTAAGGGTGTCTCTACACCCAGCGCCCTAAGGCTGTCTGGTCTTGGAGTCGTTGGTCGAAAGCTCGCTACATGGATGTCATTGAAGAGCCTAGGAGAACTAGGCATTGCACGGTCGATAGTGTACACGGGAAAGTGCGAATACGCCCTTGTGAATACTAAGAGCTTAATGAAACCCCCATGTTGACTCTTAACTCTTGTAATGCATGGTCTTAGTTAGAACTTATATGATTTACAATTTTTCTTAAGTTAAAACCTATTTTTCCCCTAAGAAGCATAGTATGTGAATTATTTATCTAAATGCATGTTTAATGGTTGCTAGGCACACAACGCACAACACATCAGTGCAGACTGTTTTGGATTTGCAAGATTATGCTTTTAATCTCTTCTTGGGTAGCTTTTCTGTTTAATCATCTTGTAATTTTCTGAGGCATGGTTTTGATGTTCAATACTGACTGGAGCTTGGATTTGCATTCATGATAGTGTAGGTTGCATACATTGTAAATATTGCATTGCATCATGTGTTTAGTTTTGTTTTGGTTGCTTGAGGGCAAGAAACGTTTAAGTTTGGGGGTATTTGATAAGTGGTATTCGGATAGTAACCAGCTTGTTTCGTTACTTAAACTCGAGTGATCCCGTGCTTTTAATATGTTTTTCCTTTGTTTTGTGATTTTCAGGTTTAGGAACTCCTTTAGTGCACATTGAGCTTAAAAGGGCAAAAGAATGCTAAAAGGAGCAAAGCACAGTAGACGGCTTAAAGGAAGGCATGATAGCATGGCGAAAGAGTATTGATAGATGAAGATGTTGCGAGGCTAAAAGTGCAAGAGTGCAAGGAAGCGGAGCGGGAGCCAAGTGCAGCAACAAAGAAATGCACCAACAGAATTTCATGGCACGCGCGGTCGCGCCATGTTAAGGCAACCAGCCCGCACGCCGGCGACAATCCCCAAAGCTAGAGCCTCAGCTTCAGCAGCCGCTCGGTCTCGCCCTCCTCAAGCGTAATCCTCGCATGGCCGCGCCAGTCTAATTTTTGGCCAGTCTTTGACTTTCACTTATCAGATCAGCAGAGGCATATGATATAAGGGTTTTAAGCCCCATTTGTTCGGAACCTCCCCTGGGGAGCAAAATAAGGCCTTAAGCCCTAGCTTTTCCATTCCTTCTCTTTTCATTTCTTGTTTGTTAGATTAGGAGTAGATTAAGTTAGGGATTAGTATAGATTAGTGTAGTTAGTAGATTCTAGGGTTCCTTTTGGAATTGAAGATTGAAGCAAGGATTACATTAAGATCCATAACTTAGAGAAGAACACAAGATTTGCATTTCTCTATCTCTTACTCTCTTTGTATTTAATTATATTTGGATGATGTATATTGTACTTGTGGATAATATATTTGGGTTGTCTATGCCTTAAATCTATTAAAAGGTTCCAATGGAACCTTTTGAGTAGTCGATGTTGATTCCCCTTCCATGTTGGTCTTATTTGATTGCTATATGCTTATCTATTGCGATGTATGCTTTATTTGCTTAATTGAGTTGTAACCAATTATTGTGATAACCTATGTGGGATCGAAAGACGAAACATAGGTTTAGATCAAATCGCGATAACGGGTAATTGTAGGTTCACATGGCGTTGGACTTATGATTTGTGATTAGGATAGACATATATCGACGCGCCGCCCGTAGCCAATAGATAACTTGACCTTCAACCCTATTTATTTATAAATCACATAGACATATAGTGGTTTAGATAATATGGGTGTTCACGTGCGTCTATCACCTATGGATTGCACGTGATACGGATTAGGTGCATCAAAAGATGGCCTTCTCTTACTTTCGTGTTCTCGGCTAATAACTATTGCGATTGATTTGACCTGACTGGGAGTGTATCGACTTAGACGAATCATTAGGGGAAATTGGGATCTCTTATCTTCATTATCTAATTCGACTCTAGGATTCTTTAGTTTAACTTTCAATTCCTTGCCTAGTTTAATTTAGTTTTAATTCATTCTCTTTACCATCCGTTTAAATAAGACTGAAATGATTATGTGCTAGTTATTTGGCGACTGCTTATCCGTTAATTTTTCGTGGGAACGATCTTTACTTACTCTTTATTACTCGTTGGCCGCGTATACTTGCGCGTTAATTGTGTCATCTAATCGGACCAACAACGCTCTCCTAAATAGAGCTCCCAACCTCCTCCTGTTAAAAATGGGACTCTGCGGGTGGATAATGCATGTGACACCCCCAAATCCGGGTACTTCGTTTTCACATGATTTGGTGTTCACTTTCTAATATAACATACATCTACCCAATGAATAATGTAAAATGAACTACAACTTAAATTAGAATAGATAAATCTCCCTTAAAACAAGGGTTACAACCTTTCAAGATAATCCCGGTTTACTCTAACTCTAACATGAATATAATAAAGTGCGAAAACAAAAACATAACATTCAAGTCTTATTACAATCATTCTCAATATAATAAAAACAAGTCTTCACTTGCTTTGCTTTTCCTTGCCCTTACTTGTAGACGGAGCATCAGCGTTATCAACCTTAACTGAAATTGTTATTTAATGCAAGAGTGAGCAAACTACAGCTCATTGGAGTTTAACAATAACATAGACATGAAATAATATATTTAAATGAATATGAACAACTTAGCTTGCTTCAATAATAAAGAATTGAATAATAATTCTCTATCAACATTAAAATTCGAATATAGAATTTATCTAAGGGTCATAAGACCTTTGAACTCTTATCCTAGGTTATAAATATTTCTATTTAAACCTTTAACAGTCAATAAGACTATGGACCTTAACTCGTACTTGGGGGGATCAGCCCTTTGTACCATGTATTGTGCACAAACATCTTAACGCTACGCGTAGTAGCCTCCCCTAGTAAAAAGGGTTGTTTAACTGATTAATTTGAATTCGAGTCCGCACCAAAGAAAGTTTGGTTTAGATAAGCTTACAAGGGTAATTTAGAATTCACGTTCATCAACTAAGGATTATTGAATCGACTTTCAATAATTCAAAAATAAAAGAATTATGAATTAACATATGCTTTAGAAGTAAATTTAAAGCAATTAAAATAATAACTGGATCTTACTTGAACAATAAGCTAAGATCATTTCAATTAAATAAATAATTGTCCAATACAGAAATGAAAATGACATTCTTAACAAGAATATATGAACTCAAGAAATTATACAAGATTAGGGTTTAGAAAACTTGCATAAAATTAACGAGTTTAGGGTTTAGAAGACTTGCCTCAAGTGCAAGCTACTTAACACAATTCACGTACTTTAATACTTCCTACACATATATATTCAATCACAATAACCTAAATTAGTTAACACGTAACTAATTCACATAAGTGGTTAACCCTCATGGTTAACTCACTCTAATAATAATAATCAAGTATCACATAGTTATTTAAATTAATTATGTATTTAACTAAATTATAATTAAACAATTATAATTCAAACACTTAATCAAATTATAATTACTTAAATTATAATTTCCATTTAAATTATAAATAATTATAATCAATTAAACCACATCATGCATTTAATTACACAAATTATAATTAATCATGAAATTATCAATTTATAATCCATAATTAAACATGCATAAATTATAATTTAATTTAACATCTAATTGATTAAAATAAATCAACTTTTATACATTATAATTTCACAAAAATTATAATTTAAATTAAACATTTACTATTAATTATAATTAATAAAATTATAATTAAGTAACTTATTGTACAATTAAACAATTATAGTTTATAATTTAAATAGCATATTAGTTTTTCAAAACTTCCTTTTTCTCAAATTATAACGCATGTTATAGCAGCTAGATACATGCTCCTTGTCATAGATTAATTAAACCAAGCTTAGAATTAACACTGCACAAAAATTAAAGTCACTGCCACTGTCCGGGACACAGGGCAACTGCACCACCTTTAGCCTTGACACCGGCGCAGCTGCGCAGGGGCCAAACCTGCGAAAACCCAGCGGCGCAGCTGCGCCGCTTCTACCCTTACTGCCTGTGCAGCTGCACCGGCAGCGGACAGAAACAGAGCAGCTTCGCGAATAGTGCAGAGAAAAGCCAATTTGGCTTAATTCTCTACAAAGAATTCTCAATTCAGCCAACAATTTTCATATAAGACTTTACAGAAACAAAGTGCAAAGCTTCTAACATGTTTTGAACACACTAATACATCAATTAGCAAAATTACAACGCTTAATTTTTACAAAAATTTAATAAAATACCAACGTCAGTGTTCTAGATGAAATTGAACACTGCAAATTTGTTTTAAAACCAATTCTCACAATTTCAATCCCAATCAACTAATTTCTAAACATAATAACATATTCCACAATTAATTTATACAAAAATCAAAAATCAACATATATTTTGATTTCTATGAGAAACTTTATTTTTCCTAGACACTTCACTTTGACTTTTGAAAAACATAAATTCTCCATTATATCATATATATATTCATGAATTAAACAACTAATGAAGCATATCATCACATATAGACATGATATGAACACAATTACATATGAAAACCTATGAACATCATATATACACAGTCACAATTATACAACTTCATGAAAACTCAACTTTTGACAGAGAATAAAATACATGAAACATATGAATTGAGTTCTATAATAATTAGAGATTATAGATAATACCTTTTGTTAATAGATTGAAAGAGAAAGCGATGTGAGTTCAATTCTAACAATTCTTCTTCCTCTTTTCTCTTCTCTGCTCTTCCTTTTCTCTGCTCTCTTTTCTTCTTAGTTCTTAGTTTAGACTTAGAAAAAACTAACGTAGTTTAGATATATTATAACTGATATAATATACGTATACTAATGATATATATGTAACTGCTAATTACTTAATATATATAATAAATACATTTATTATGTAAGTTACAAAATTCAAAAGCCAACTTGGCTTGTTTGGCTACAAGAAAATTAGAAACTAGTTAAACTTACTTAGGCATGATTTAGGTAAATTAGGTTTAAGCTAGTGTAAGGGCCCTGTTTGGCAATAATTTTTAAAACAAAAGCAAGGGCCTTGTTTGGTAAAAATTATTTAAAATTCTTTTCCTTTTTATTTTAACAAATCATTTAACACATACTTTAATGTCATATTTTAATCAATTAAATATTAATCAACTAATTTAATCAATTAAAATCTAACATCAATTAATCACATAAAATTTGTCACATAATTATAATTACTCGCTAATTATAATTCATGTAACACTTCATCACATCTAATTTAATTCTCTCAATTAAATTAGAACTAAAAATAAAAATTAATATACATTAATTAAATTAAATATTGCACATTCATTTAATTAATATATACCCTTAATTAAATAACTCCATAAATCACATAATTTATTTATTTAACTCAATAAATAAATCACATAAAATATTTATTTAATTCAATAAATATTTAAAATTAAATATAAAATCTCAATCGTTACAATCTTCCCTCCTTAAAAGGATTCTGTCCCCAGAATCACACACAAAAAAATAAAATATCTCGTCTATTACATTCTTCCCCCCTTAAAAGGATTATGTCCCCAGAATCAGTATATAAGGGTTACACATAACTAAACAAATAAATGCGGATAAGATTTTATCATAACATCTTCGAGTTCCCACGTAGCTTCTTCAGCACTGTGGTTCCTCCAGATTACCTTAACAGAAGGTATCACTTTATTCCTAAGTACTTATTCCTTTCTATCAACTATTTGAACAGGTACTTCTTCATATGATAAGTCTTTATCAAATAGCAAAGGTTCATATTCTATTACATGTTTATAATCGTACTTGTAAGGTCTTAATACATAAATATGAAAGACATTATGTATATTCTCTAGCTCCGGAGGTAATGCAATCTCATAAGCTACCTCGCCCACCTTTCGTAATACCTCAAAATGTCCAATAAATATGGGACTCAGCTTCCCCTTCTTACCGAATTGAATTTTCCCTTTCCAAGGAGATACCTTTAGAAAAACGAAACTTCCTCGTAAGAATTCTCGGTTCTGTCGATGTAAATCGGCATACTTCTTCTGTCTGTCTTGAGCAGCAACTAATCTCGTTTTGATCAGCTTCACAATTTCAGCGGTTTGTTGTACCAATTCTGGTCCCAATAATTAACGTTCACCGACTTCATCCCAGCACAAAGGAGTTTTGCATTTTCTGCCGTATAATGCTTTGTAAAGCGGCATGCCAATACTCGCATGATGACTATTATTGTAGCCGAACTCCACCAACGGTAGATGATCCTCCCAGCTTCCTTTGAAGTCCATCACACAAGCTCTCAGTATATCCTCAAGCGTCTGAATCGTTCTCTCGCTCTGTCCATCAGTCTGAGGATGATACGCTGTACTCATTCGCAATTGCGTTCCCATACATTCTTGCAATCGCTTCCAGAAATTAGACGTGCAACGTGGATCTCTGTCGGAAACAATTGACACCGGAACACCATGTCGAGAAATAATTTCCATCACGTAGAGCTTCGCTAGTTTATCCAGGTTTACTTGACCCTGATTGGCAGAAAGTGGGCTGACTTTGTCAGTCGATCCACTATAACCCATATCGCATCATATCCCTTCTGAGTCGTTGGAAGTCCTACCACAAAATCCATCGTGATGTGCTCCCACTTCCACTCTGGAATTTTTAACGGTTGCAGCAAACCACTTGGTCTCTAGTGTTCTGCTTTGACTTTCTGACATGTTAAGCATTTCGCAACGCATTCAACCACGTCCCTCTTCATATTCGGCCACCAGAAATGATGCCTGAGATCCTGGTACATCTTCGTACTCCCAGGGTGAATAGAATATCTAGAACTATGAGCTTCGCTCACAATCTCCTCTTTGACCTCTGGTACTGGCGGTACCCAGATTCTACCTTCAAATCGTAACAGTCCTTCATTATCGACCTTGAACTTGAACTCTTCGCCATCAGTTAACCTCGTCCGAATCTTTTCACATTCTTCCTCATGAAGTTGTGCTTCTTTCACTTTGTCTATTAAAGTAGAACCAGTGGTTACTTGAAACAACATCTCATCCGATTCTTTCGAAAACTTCACTTCCAACTCCAATCTAGCCATCTGTTCTATTAATCGATCCTGATCAGTTAATACGCTCAACTTCTCCCGACCTTTTTTGCTCAATGCGTCGGCAACAACGTTAGCTTTACCCGGATGGTAAAGTATCTCGCAATCGTAGTCTTTAATCAGTTCCAACCACCTTCTTTGGTGCATGTTCAAATCCTTCTGGGTAAATATATACTTCAGACTCTTGTGATCTGTGTATATTTCACACTTTTCTCCATATAAGTAGTGCCTCCAAATCTTTAGGGCAAACACTACTGCCGCCAATTCTAGGTCATGGGTCGGATACCCCTTCTCGTAATCCTTCAGCTGACGTGACGCATAGGCAATGACTTTGCCGCTCTGCATCAATACACAGCCTAATCCTTTATGTGAGGCATCGCTATTAACTACGAAATTCCCCGAACTATCCGATAAAGACAATACAGGCGCAGTACTCAACCTCTTCTTCAGCTCTTGAAAATTCTCCTCACACTTCTCCGTCCAAACAAACTTAACTATTTTACGAGTCAAATTCGTCAACGGAGTTGCGATTCTAGAAAAGTCTTGAATAAATCTTCGGTAATAACCAGCCAATCCTAAGAAACTTCTCACTTCAGACGGCGTCTTCGGCTGTTCCCAACTAATTACGGCCTCAAGTTTCGACGGATCTACCGAAATACCATCCTTGTCGATCACGTGGCCAAGGAATTGCACACGTTCCAACCAAAATTCACATTTTGAGAATTTAGCGTAAAGCTTCTCTTGTCTCAGTTCTTCTAAGGTTAGTCGTAAGTGTTTAGCATGCTCCTCCTCGGTCTTGGAATGAACTAGGATGTCATCTATGAACACTACCACGAACTTGTCCAGAAATGGCTTGAACACCCTGTTCATTAGGTCCATAAATGCAGTTGGGGCATTCGTGAGACCAAATGACATCACCAAGAACTCGTAATGACCATACCGAGTTCTAAAAGCTGTTTTCGGTATATCTTCCTTCCTCACCTTCAATTGATGATACCCGCTTCTCAAATCGATTTTCGAGAAGTATTTCGCACCCTTCAGTTGATCAAAAAAGTCATCGATCCTAGGTAAAGGATACCTATTCTTGATCGTAACTTTATTCAACTCTCTATAATCAATGCAAAGACGCATCGACCCATCCTTTTTCTTTACGAATAAGACAGGCGCTCCCCATGGCGAAACGCTCGGTTGAATATACTTCTTGTCTAGTAGTTCTTGCAGTTGAACCATAAGTTCCTTCATCTCGACTGGAGCCATTCGGTACGGAGCCTTTGAAATCGGAGCAGTTCCAGACGCTAGATCGATCACGAACTCTGTCTCCCTATCTGGCGGAAGTCCTGGCAAATCGCTTGGAAAAACGTCCACAAACTCCTTAACTACCGATATCTCCTCCACCTTCGGGCTTTCCTTACGCGAATCTACTATGTAGGCTAGATATCCTATACAGCCTTGCGTCAGAAGTTTCTTGGCTTGCATAACCGTCAGACAACTCACTTGCCTAGGCGATTTGCTACCATAGAACACCAACTTCGACAGAGTTGTAAGGTTTACCGACTTCTTCTGACAGTCGATTATCGCCCCATGGTTGAACAACCAATCCATACCTAGTATGGCGTCGAATTCCTCAAGTTTTATCGGAATCAAATCTACTCTAAGCTCCTGACCCTTAATGTCTAATCTACAGTTCTTATAAACGCTCCTAACAGGAATAACCTCCCTATTCGCAATCTCTATGTTCAAAGGGTAAATTAACTCCTCTACAGGTAAGTCTAGGGTTCTAGCAAAATCATCAGATATGAATGAGCAAGTAGCACCCGAATCAAATAATACATATACATTTATACTATTGACCGGAATAATACCTGACACCACATCTTTTGATTGCACAGCATCCTGCACCGTCATATTGAATGTCCGTGCAGTGGGTCGAACAGCTTGCAATTGTGCAGCGATAGTAACAGTACTGCCGCTTCCATTCCCTCCGCTCCCTGTTGACCCTGCTGTCAGCTTCTTCGGGCAGTTGCGAGCCATGTGATCTTTGGATCCACATGTAAAGCAAACTCCCTTATTTAATTTTGGGCAATTAGGCGCGATGTGGCCTTCTTGACCATAGTTGAACCACACCCGCTTCCCCTTCATGCACACGCCAGTGTGATTCTTACCGCATGTAGCACATGCTTCGAACTTCCTCTTCTGTTGGCTTCCTTGCTGACTCCCAGCAGAGGTATTATCAAACCATTTCCTCTTCTGGTTCACAGTGCTGCTACCCCCAAACTTGGTTTCTACCTCATTCTTCTTCTTCTTATCTTGGTTGAACTTCGTCACCGCTTCGCTTCCTCCCTCATCAAGTATGGCCTTCTCCAGCACCGCTGCAAAGGTATTCAGCTGGAACATGGAAACCTTGCTGTAGAGCCAGGGCTTTAGTCCCCTCTCAAACCTTCTCGCTTTCCTAGCGTCAGTGCTGACCTGGTATGTAGCGAACTTGGCCAACTCGTTAAACTTAGCGGCATACTCAGACACCGTCATCCCTCCTTGCTTAAGTTCTAGGAACTGGACCTCTATCTGATCCTGCGAACTCACTGGAAAATACATCTCGTAGAACATTTCCTTAAAACGTTCCCACGTGATGACTCCCTCTCCCTCTCGAGTCTTGTTAGCCTGCCACCAAAAGCTAGCATCCGACTTCAACATGAAAGCCGCGAACATTGTCTTTTGGTCTTCTCCTTCCCTAGCCACGTCAAATACCTTCTCCATTTCCATAACCCATGTCTGAGCTTCGATAGGGTTAGTCGATCCTTTGAACTCAGGCTGTCCTACTACCTTGAATTCCTTGAAAGTAGTACCCTGCACCTGCGGTTGATTCGCAAGAGCTTCTGTCAATAGATTCACCAACTGCTGAACCGAATTGGGATTCGTTCCCTCGTTAGTGTTGTTGTTCATCGAACCCTTGGGATTTTGACGTGTTATTCTTCTTCTAGGAGGCATTTTCTGTTAAGAAAATATTATTACTGGACCCTTTATTCAATTATTAAGTACTCCAGTTCACACTTGAACGTTCTAGACAATTCAGTTCACATAGAACACCAAGCACGTCAATAGACTTCTTTTATTCATTAGTCGTAGTTTAAAAACATCAATCAGATAGTATTTCTGCCATTTACATCATCCTTCCTGAACTGGAAAAGTTGCAGGATTATATTATTAACTCATCCCATTCTTATCTCAAATTATGGAATTTACATTATTTAATACAAAAAGCAATATATAAATAAAAGCTCTACTACTATTGCTACTGCTGCTACTACTATTACTGCTACTGCTGCTACTGCCTAGGCATATTAATACGTCGCACAGCCTCTCTACGTTCCTTTTCCATTACCCGAAATGCCGTTCTTCGGTCCACCACATACCACGGTAAACCTTGGAACTGAGCTGGGCAGTAGAAAATACGGTCCTGAGCTCTCTCTATTACTGTATGAAAAGCAAATTTTGTTTCCCTCATCTTGGCTATCTTGGCTTCAGCTTCACCTTCAGCTCGATCGGCTCGTTGATTAGCCCTCAAGCTTGACTCCTCAGCTCTGGCACGCTTCCTCGACTCCTCCTGGATGTCTTGCTTCAGCTTTGCCAATTCAAAACGAGCAGCATCTCTTTCGACCTCCATATATATCAGGTTCCACTGTGCATCTCCTAGTGCACTATCCATCTCTTCGATAGTCTCATCACGCTGCTAAATAGTCTCCTCGAGATCTCATATTTGTCCATGAAGTTCCACATTGCTATCGTAGACTGCCTCGTACATCTCAGCACTAGTAGAGTGAGGTGGGAATTCCTCTTCGGGATCCTTTTCCTCCTCTTCCTCCTCTTCAGACTCGTCCTCATTCTCATCCTCTGGAATAGGTGTCAGCTCACGCTCCCGACCAGCTACGGTGATCACTGGAGATGGCTCTCTCCTAACCAGCTGCTCCCAGACAACATGTATGTCACGAGGCTCTTCCTCTCTAGGCACCTGAGGTACATCCTCTCTAGCCTGACTAGGTTCTCCCACGTTCGACATCCTGACAAAAGAATTTTAAAGTTCATTATTACGTGATAACGAATCGTCACTCTTAGAATACTATAATGTAAACACATAGGCACATAAGATAGTTTATTATCTTTACCTAGCATCACTATCTTTTCGATCTTATCATAAGGCTACTACCTAAGGTTTTTCCCCACCTAAGGTTTCATAACCTACAGCTCTGATACCAACCTGTGACACCCCCAAATCCGGGTACTTCGTTTCCACATGATTTGGTGTTCACTTTCTAATATAACATACATCTACCCAATGAATAATGTAAAATGAACTACAACTTAAATTAGAATAGATAAATCTCCCTTAAAACAAGGGTTACAACCTTTTCAAGATAATACCGGTTTACTCTAACCCTGACATGAATATAATAAAGTGCGTAAACAAAAACATAACATTCAAGTCTTATTACAATCATTCTCAATATAATAAAAACAAGTCTTCACTTGCTTTACTTTTCCTTGCCCTTACTTGTAGACGGAGCATCAGCATTATCGACCTTAACTGAAATTTTTATTTAATGCAAGAGTGAGCAAACCACATCTCACTGGAGTTTAACAATAACATAGACATGAAAGGATATATTTGAAAGAATCTGAACAACTTAGCTTGCTTCAATAATAAAGAATTGAATAATAATTCTCTATCAACATTAAAATTCGAATATAGAATTTATCTGAGGGTCATAAGACCTTTGAACTCTTATCCTAGGTTATAAATATTTCTAGTTAAACTTTTAACAGTCAATAAGACTATGAACCTTAACTCGTACTTAGGGGGATCAGCCCTTTGTACCATGTATTGTGCACAAACATCTTAACGCTATGCGTAGTAGCCTCCCCTAGTAAATAGGGTTGTTCAACTCAGTAATTTGAATTCGAGTCCGCACCAAAGAAAGTTTGGATAAGCTTACACGGGTAATTTAGAATTCACGTTCATCAACTAAGGATTATTAAATCGACTTTCAATAATTCATAAATAAAAGAATTATGAATTAACATATGCTTTAGAAGTAAATTTAAAGTAATTAAAATAATAACTGGATCTTACTTGAACAATAAGCTAAGATCATTTCAATTAAATAAACAATTGTCCAATACAGAAATAAGAAGGACATTCTTAACAAGAATATATGAACTCAAGAAATTATACAAGATTAGGGTTTAGAAAACTTGCATAAAATTAACGAGTTTAGGGTTTAGAAGACTTGCCTCAAGCGCAAGCTACTTAACACAATTCACGTACTTTAATACTTCCTACACATATATATTCAATCACAATAACCTAAATTAGTTAACACGTAACTAATTCACATAAGTGGTTAACCCTCATGGTTAACTCACTCTAATAATAATAATAACTATCACATAGTTAATTAAATCAATTATGTATTTAACTAAATTATAATTAAACAATTATAATTCAAACACTTAATCAAATTATAATTACTTAAATTATAATTTCTATTTAAATTATAAATAATTATAATCAATTAAACCACATCATGCATTTAATTACACAAATTATAATTAATCATGACATTATCAATTTATAATCCATAATTAAACATGCATAAATTATAATTTAATTTAACATCTAATTGATTAAAATAAATCAACTTCTATACATTATAATTTCACAAAAATTATAATTTAAATTAAACATTTACTCTTAATTATAATTAATAAAATTATAGTTAAGTAACTTATAGTACAATTAAACAATTATAGTTTATAATTTAAATACCATATTAGTTTTTCAAAACTTCCTTTTTCTCAAATTATAACACATGTTATAGCAGCTAGATACATGCTCCTTGTCATAGAATAATTAAACTAAGCTTAGAATTAACACTGCACAAAAACTAAAGTCACTGCCACTGCCCGGGACACGGCACAGCAACGCCACCTTTAGCCTTGACATCGGCGCAGCTGCGCAGGGGCCAAACCTGCGAAAATCAAGCGGCGCAGCTGCGCCGCTTCTAACCTTACTGCCTGCGTAGCTGCGCTGGCAGCGGACAGAAACAAAGCAGCTTCGCGAATAGTGCAGAGAAAAGCCAATTTGGCTTAATTCTCTACAATGAATTCTCAATTCAGCCAACAATTTTCCTATAAGACTTTACAGAAACAAAGTGCAAAGCTTCTAACATGTCTTGAACACACTAATACATCCATTAGCAAAATTACAACAATTAATTTTTACAAAAAATTAAAAAAATACCAATGTCAGTGTTCTAGATGAAATTGAACACTACGAATTTGTTTTAAAACCAATTCTCACAATTCCAATCCCAATCAACTAATTTCTAAACATAATAACATATTCCACAATTAATTTATACAAAAATCAATAATCAACATATATTTTGATTTCTATGAGAAACTTTATTTTTCCTAGACACTTCACTGTGTCTTTTGAAAAACATAAATTCTCCATTATATCATATATATATTCATGAATTAAACAACTAATTAAGCATATCATCACATATAGACATGATATGAACACAATTACATATGAAAACCTAAGAACATCATATATACACAGTCACAATTATACAACTTCATGAAAACTCAACTTTTGACAGAGAATAAAATACATGAAACATATGAATTGAGTTCTATAATAATTAGAGATTATAGATAATACCTTTTGTTAATAGATTGAAAGAGAAAGCGACGTGAGTTCAATTCTAACAATTCTTCTTCCTCTTTTCTCTTCTCTGCTCTTCCTTTTCTCTGCTCTCTTTTCTTCTTAGTTCTTAGTTTAGACATAGGAAAAACTAACGTAGTTTAGATATATTATAACTGATATAATATACGTATACTAATGATATATATGTAACTGCTAATTACTTAATATATATAATAAATACATTTATTATGTAAGTTACAAAATTCAAAAGCCAACTTGGCTTGTTTGGCTACAAGAAAATTAGAAACTAGTTTTACTTACTTAGGCATGGTTTAGGTAAATTAGGTTTAAGCTAGTGTAAGGGCTCTGTTTGGCAACAATTTTTAAAACAAAAGCAAGGGCCTTGTTTGGTAAAAATCATTTAAAATTCTTTTCCTTTTTATTTTAACAAATCATTTTACACATACTTTAATGTTATATTTTAATCAATTAAATATTAATCAACTAATTTAATCAATTAAAATCTAACATCAATTAATCACATAAAATTTGCCACATAATTATAATTACTCGCTAATTATAATTCATGTAACACTTCATCACATCTAATTTAATTCTCTCAATTAAATTAGAACTAAAAATAAAAATTAATATGCATTAATTAAATTAAATATTGCACATTCATTTAATTAATATATACCCTTAATTAAATAACTCCATAAATCACATAATTTATTTATTTAACTCAATAAATAAATCACATAAAATATTTATTTAATTCAATAAATATTTAAAATTAAATATAAAATCTCAATCGTTACAATGCAAACTCCCGGCAAGTGGGGAAACCGCCCTCAAATCGGACTATCAAAAAATCTGAGGTATGCGCTACCTATGAGATCGATCCGGCCGTCAAAAGCAGAAGTTGCATGTGGGAATTGGTGAATCCCTTAGCTATAGAGACCTCCGTCAAAGTGGAGTGGTGCCAACGCCTCCCCCGAGGATAAGTCTCCAGGCCCAAAGTAGTTATGGGACGTAGGCAAGGAAGCCTCTCATATGCCCAGAACTGGCCATGTAAATATCAGAAGTCCGCAGTGACCAAGACTGACAAATGTAAATACATAAATCAAAAAGGTATATTAAAGATGTACTCACCAGCATGAATGGGTAGAACACTAACCAAGCCTCCGTTACACCATCCGAGCGCATGCGCATACCTCAGAGAGAAAAGGTAAAGGTGTAGGTACCCTAATCAAAGTCACTGAGGCGCTCCACATGTCGAGTGGCACTGACCAGGGCAAAGGACACCGTCGTGGAATTGTTAGCCAGGAAATAACCCCTGATGATCACTAAGAACAGTCGCCGCAGGATGCAATCTCTTGCCCTCTGATCATCAGGCAGAGGCTCAAGTAAAGCCCCACTCTTGGCATCTATGCTCAAGGGACCAAAATAGACTGTCCGACCCTTTATGGTCGCCGCAGGAACTATCAAAAGGGACCAAACGGCAGTGGGTGTAATATCAGCCACAACAGGCACTGGCTCACCCTCAAACTCTATCCCGGTGATGAACATCCAATCCATAGGCGTCATCATCACCTTGCAATCCAGCAAGTGGAGAGACTGAGTCTGGTGGAACCAGCGCTCAGACAAAGCCCTCATATAACCACAGGGGCAACAACGGGGAAGGATATAAAAGAACGCCTGAAACCCCCATGTGTCAACAATGTCCCTGTAATCCTAGTGCAGAGTGTGGTGAAGAGAATGCACATTAAACCAGTTCCCTCTAAGCTGCGTAAAGCCAGGAACCTCCAACAAATGCCAATCCATATCAAATCTGTGCCCCGAGAATGGCATAAGAAAGAAAGAAAAATCCAAAAATAAGGAAACTTCAGTCACCTCGTTGGCGTGAAGGAATCTCGATAGATGGCGCCTCACATCTCCCAGTAGATCCTAAAGTGGCACTACAATGCCTGGGAGCTCAGCACGTGGAGCCTGAGCTGGGGCAGGATCAAAAAATGGAGCCTCCTCATCATCTATGTCAATCGGTAGATCATATTGGGCCGTACGAATCACTGATTCAGCCAATCTACGAGGCGACCGGGCTGGCCGTGGATAAGGGACATCAAAGACTCTCCTCCGTCTAACTCCTGAAACGACCCTACTAGCACTTCCGGGTCTATCTCGGTCCATAACCTGGACAAAGTCTCCAAATCACCTTAGAAAGGGTGAGGTAAGCCTAAAACCTATGGCTTATTAGATTAAATCAGTATTTTATACATTTTTAAATCGTAAAACATGCATGGGTCAGTCAAAATCCCCAGTAGAAACAAAACTACATGTTTATTAAATCCTCAGGCTTTTGAAATTTTTTTCCCAGAGTCTCCTTTGTAAAGTGGATTGTCCGCATGCACACATGCATGTCTAGGTGGCCATTCAGTAGTACACCTTCCCAAAAACATTAACAGTTCATATTTATGAAAAAAAGTCAAAAATAAACTTCACATGGTAGACAAATTACCATGGACATTTTTTAGTTGATAATCCAGGCTCACTAGGCCTCAAAAAGGATGAGCAAACTAATCAAAAAAGGCAACTATTGACTGTCTCAGAATTCAAATTTTCTTACATCAAAACGTGAATCACAGTAAAATATGCATACTTATGAAGTCATAAAATTTTTATCAAGTCATATAAGCATACATTTTTTATACATTGCGTTCAAAAGCACCTTACGTGTTTTATAGCATTCTAACGATCAAAACTGACAAAGAAAGAATATAAACGTTACCTGCGATGTGTAGAACACGTGGCCGCTGACGAAATCTGTAAAAAGCTGCACGAACTCAGTGGATCTAAAAAAGAAAATTGAATTTTTATGAAAACTCAAAACTAAAAATGAGATTATAAGGCTGCTGCTTCCGAATATAAATTCGCAAGAGGGAGCAGCCCCAACCGCGGCAGCCGCATCTTTACCTGTGGTTCCCTAGGGTAGGCCCCACCCTTTCCGGCTCGGTCCAGTTCGAGTTAAAACGGAGTTTACAGTAGCTAAAAAGTCAAATTTGAGAAAACATTTCTACTCGATTGAGCGGATTGTCCAGAAGTCCTGCATACGAGCGACAAATTCCTAATAGAGGGAAAAACTTCATGAAAACCATTGGTTATCATCCCTAAGTGGTATACAGGGACCAGTGTGGAAAACTACTGAAAAACTGCAAAAAACTACCACTGTCGAAGCATCGGGTACAGAACGGTGACAGTTCAGTCGTTGGCACAGCCCCAACGAAGCATCGGGTACAGACTGGTGACAGTTCAGCTGTTGGAACAACCTCAACGAAGCATCGGGTACAGACCGGTGACAGTTCAGTCGTTGGCACAACCCCAGCGAAGCATCGAGTTTAGACCAGTGACATCTCAGCCGTTGGCACAACCCCAGAGAAGCATCGAGTACTGATCAATGACATCTCAGCCGTTGCCACAACTCCTACGAAGTATCGGGTACAGACTAGTGACATCTCAGCCATTGGCACAACCCCAGCGAAGTATCGGGTACAGACCGGTGACATCTCAGACGTTGGCACAACCCCAGTGAAGCATCGTGTATAGACAGGTGACAGTTCAGCCATTGGCACAATCCCAGCAAAGCATCGGGTACAAATCGATGACATCTCAGCCGTTGGCTCAAACCCAATGAAGTACAGACCCCTGACAGTTCAGCCATTGTCTCAACCCAAGCGAAACATCAGGTACAGATCGGTGATATCTCAGCCGTTGGCACAACCGCAACCGGTGACATTCAGCCATTGAAAGCTACTTCAGCGAAGGTCAGACTTCCTGACACCATCAGCCATTGGCGACAACCCCATCGAAGCATAGGGAATGATTCGGTGGCGGAAACAGTATATCAATCCATCCCCATAAAGGACAAATGATAGAATTTGTTATACAAATCCCTAGAGGGGGGAATCAGGAAGGATTGGATAGTAATTGAGACTTTGCAAAATGCCGTTCCAGTAGGCATCAAGAGCATTCACCCAGGCTATCATGATTGACGTCATCCCCAGCAGAATGTGATGAGAACAGTCTGTGATAGCCTATTAGTAATATCAACCAGTGATAACCATACTCCCTCGGAGGTATCCAACATTTATAACATATCGTGTCATGCATTGCCTTACCTTTGCATTTGCATTTCTAGTGTCTAGCAATCTTTATCATATTCATTCCACTTCATTGCATGAACATGATAAAAAGGGGTATCTGTAGACACTCAAAATTTTCTTCAGTCTTGTTGTAGACACTCAAAATTTGGCATTCTTATTACTAACTCTGTAGGAGGGAAAAACCGTCTTTTCAAATCAACCCCGGTATTAATACTGGGATGTCAACTCAACCCCGGTCTCAATATCGGGATGTCAACTCAACCCTGTCTTAAAACCGGGATGTCAACTCAACCGCGGTCTTAACCCGGGAGGTACATATCAACCCCAATCTCAATATCGGGATGTCAAATCAACCCCAATCTCAATACCGGGATGTCAACTCAACCCCGGTCCTAATACTGGGATGTCAACTCAACCCCTGTCCCAATACCGGGATGTCAACTCAACCCCGGTCCCAATACTGAAATGTCAACTCAACCCTGGTCCTAAAACCGGGATGGTAAGTCAACCATGATCACAACCCGGGATGTACAAGTCAGCCCCGATCACAAACTGAGAGGTACAGGTCAGCCCCGGTCTTAACCCTGGAGGTACAGGTCAGCCCCGGTCACAACCCAGGAGGTACATGTCAAACCCGGTCTCAACTCAGGAGGTACATGTCAACCCCGATCTTAACCCGGGAGGTACATGTCAGCCCCGGTCTTTACTCGGGAGGTACAGGTCAGCCCCGTTCTCAACCCGAGTGGTACAGGTCATCCCCGATCTCAATACCAGGATGTCAAATCAACCCCGGTCTCAATATTGGGATGTCAACTCAACCCCGGTTCCAATACAGAGATGTAAACTCAACTCGTGTACCAATACTGGGATGTCAACTCGACCCCTGTCCCAATACCGGGATGTCAACTTAAACCCAGTTTCAAAATCGGGATGGCAGGTCAACCCCGGTCACAACCCGGGAGGTAAATGTCAGTCCCGATCACAATCCGAGAGGTACAGGTCAGCCCCGATCTTAACCTGGGAGGTACAGGTCAGCCCCGATCATAACCCGTGAGGTATAGGTCAACCCAAGTCTCAACCCGGGAGGAACAGGTCAGCCCCGGTCACATCCCAAGAGGCACAGGTTAGCCCCGGTGTTAACCCGAGAGGTACAGGTTAGCCCTGGTCTTAACCTAAGAGGTATATGTCAGCCCCAGTCTCAAGCTGGGAGGTACAGGTCAGCCCCGATCTTAACCCAAAAGGTACAGGTCAACCACGGTCTCAACCCACGAGGTACAGTCAGCCCCGGTCACATCCCGGGAGGTACAAGTAAGCCCCGGTCTTAACTAGGGAGTTATAGGTCAATCCCGGTCACATCCCGGGAAGTAAGGGTCCGCCCTGGTCACATCCCAAGATATACAGTTCAATCCCGGTGATAAGTGCATATTAATCATTTATTTCTATTCCTTTATATTTAGTTTATTATATGTTTTATAGCGTATATGGACTTATTAAGATATTTATTGATTTCAGGTGGAATTTGAGCTAAAGGGCTGAGGTGATGAAAAAGGAATAAGTTTGTTGGTTTTTTAACCCAAGTGGATTTCAGCAGCTAGGTTGAATAAATGTTACATGGGCCAAGACATGAGCAGCTCACGTTATTTCACCAACTTGCAAAGGAATGGGCAAATTCCGAATTTAACAAGGATTTAGCTTGGGCAATGCAATTAGTGATTGGTTAATATTTCCTAGAAACTTCATGCAATTCAAAGGAAGCAAAGTGGAGGCCCACGGTTTCTAAGGCTTGCAAGAGAAAGGTTCCGCCAGATTTGAGCCTTTTCCGAATGCATTAAGGATTCAATACAAATAAAATAATCATATAGTGGGTCACGAATTATGGTAGCAGATTTCCTTTCCAAGCTGGCCACGGATTTGATTACAAATTGGAGGGATTCTATTATCCAAGGTGGCAAGCAACTTGCAAAGTGTAATCTTAGTGGGCATCATCATGCATTCCTATTCCATGTGGGCCACGTACAAATTGAAGAAGGTTTTACAAGCAAGTTGGAGGGGGCCCACGAATGAAAGCAGTTTGGCAAAATGAGAGTATATAATATATATTAGCACCTCACGAATTTGCTAGCAACTTGATTGGAATTCTAAAGCAACATGCAAAGGATTTCAATCATCATCACAAGTGACCCACGTGGTGCAGTAGCTTGAAAGGATTTCTTATGAGCAAGTGAGCCACGTTATTTACCATCTTGACTAAAGGAGCAGCTCAAGGATTCTAGCAAGCATATGGGTATTAGTGGGCCACGAAAGAAAGAAAGGGAAAGGCAAAGTACAATCCAAAATTCGGCAATTGAGCAGATGGCAAAAGAGGGAATTACATGTGGGTTATCCTAGAAAGCAATAAGCAATAAAAGGAGGGATTTTATTTAGTGGAAGCCACGTCACCAGCTAGCAATTCTTAATGGGTCACGAATTACTGGACGCCACATGGGCCACAGTTACATGCAAAGGATTGTATACTTGGAACGAGAAGACTAGCAAAGAGGCAACATGAAAATAAGCCGGGCAGTATGAACCCCCACTGGGGCGGGGCAGTTGTCTTGGGGATGCGGGTCAGCTGCTGATTCTTTTCCTATTAGGATTTGGATTCCTAGTTCTTATAGGATTTAAGTCCTTGTCTAGCACTATAAATAGAGGATGATAGTCAATGTTTTATTCATTCAATCTTCTACCAACTATCATACCTCATTGAAGTACAGACTTGGAGCATGTCAGGCTAGTTTCTTTATTCAGTTCTAAAGGGAGGTGGAACCTTGTTACAAGTAATTGATTAATTAAGTATTATTATTTATTCCTTCTTGTATGAAATTTCTTCTGATAATCTGTTTTCATTGATTGCATGCTAATTGATCTAATTAATTTGATATGGCCAATTGAGTTAATTTAATCATTATCATATGCTAGATTAAGATTGGTATTACGTGTAATTGATATCTGTCTTCATCACAAGTAGTAAATTAGTGATACTAATTGTGGACAAGCTTTTGGGTATTGCTAAGATTATCAGAAAACAAGTTAAACAAATCGAGCTTATGTGTTTGTTGCTTGGATTAGCCTAATTCTCTATTTCTTAATGCTTCTATCATATTAAATCTAGAGAGCTTGTTCTAGGTTATATGCTAGTTGAATCTGGTGAAGAGCTTGTTTCATACAGTGAATATCTAAGGAGAATTTCGGATAGCAGAGCTTATTGTTATTTAGGGTTAATAGTTTCATTGAATGGTAAAGAATAATAACTTGATTAATTGATTGCTGTGCTTGGTGAAACTGAACTACAGAACTGAAGTTTTTACATATTTGGTTAATCTCTTTATTTAAATTCTGTTTTTTAGTTTAAAAAAATTTCAAAAATCCCCCATCTT
This sequence comes from Panax stipuleanatus, assembly GCA_020205555.1. Lineage (NCBI taxonomy): Eukaryota > Viridiplantae > Streptophyta > Magnoliopsida > Apiales > Araliaceae > Panax > Panax stipuleanatus. The sequence continues at coordinate 100,577,842 of CM035126.1, forward strand.
TATTTTCTGTTAAAATAGTAGAATAAATCTAAAACAAACTCACTCTCTGTGGGATCGATCCTTGCTTACTACTGTGCTAATTATTTAAATTCGTGAAGTGAAAGTGAGGTTAATTTAGGAGTGTAAACGACAGCTCCCACCCGATCACATCTTGAGAGGTACAGTTCAATCCCGATCATAACCCGGGAGGTCAGGTCAACCTCCGGTCCCAATCCGGGAGGCCAACTCAACTTCGGTTATAACCCCAAGGCCTCACAACATCTCCAGAGAAAAACTTGGAAGGACCAAGTCAGCCTCAAAGACTGATGAGTGGGTTTCATACTTACAAATCGGTGTTCTTAATAGCTTGATTATTGGGGTTTTCAAGTAGGTTTCCTATCATTTTTACTTGTTTTATAATATTTTGTGCAAGAAATGGAATAGATGCAAAAGTAGCATAAGATGTGAAGTTTTTAGCTTTTATGACTTGTAAATCCGCTAGGGCAGGTGCTTGAAGAAGCAATTCCTCGCCGGGGCGGGTAGGATGACTACCGAACAGAGAGTACACCCGTCGGGGCTGGTGTTTCAAGAGAAAATTACCCGCTGGGACGGGTAGGCGCAACATCAGCTAGACAATCCTACTTCGAGTAGGTTTTGGTCTAATAAATGGCAATTATTATGGCGCGAGTGAGGGCATATAAAAGGTGATTTAAGGAGCATGTTACAAACACTTAGCCATACACAAGCCCTAGCTTTGAAGATTGACTTGGGACGAGAATTGAAGCATCAGTGGATTGCGAAGAACGCAAGAAGTGTGGAGACGAGTGGTGACATACTTCAGAGTTTATTTTCTCTTTTTTTTAACATCTTGTATTCAGAATGATTTCTACTATGTGGATTATGGATTTTGATTCATCTATGATGAACTAACTTTCTATTTAAGCCTAAAACGGATCTTATTATATAACGGAGGATTAAATATCATTTAATTCAATTTATAAATATTATTTCTAGATTATTTGCTATGAGTTATGCTTAATCTATATAATTATTTGATCATCAATTATCCGTTATCCCATATGAATTCGAGAGATGACATATGAGATTGGAACTACCCATAGTGACATATGTTTGTGATTTTTGCCTCGTTGGGATTCATAATTCATGTATAGGATAGAGATATATATGTATCATATGTAATCTGTTAAGAAGTTGATATTAAACCTTAGTCAATTGTAATTCACATAGAGATATAGTGATTTAGTTAATTAAGGTGTCTTGCTTAATTCTATCATCTGTGGATTTAAGTGAGTATGGATGTAATGCATTAAGAGATGGTTAAATCATGCTTTAGTGTTCTTGATTAATAATCTGGAGTAATTGATATAAACTGGAGGAAAGTATATTATCTAACGTGAAATAATAAGTGAGTTGTAGGCTTAATTCTCCAAAACTTGTTAAAATCTTGAGTTAGTGTTAATTTGGTCTAAGTAGTAGTTATTTATAAAAAATTATCTTTTAATCATTAGTTTAATAAAGCTGAAATAATATAAAACTTGTACTTGTTTGATTAAATAGGAATTATTATCTCTATGAGAATGATATTTGATCTTATCATTATATTATTTGTTGGCCGCGTATACTTGCGTGTAATGTGTATAGAAAATACCCAACAAGTTTTTGGCGCCGTTGCCGGGGACAGTAATTGCGTTTATTACTTACAATATCAGTTTAATTAGAGCAGTTTTAGTTAAACATATATATATATATATATATATACATATTAATTCTTAATTTTGTTTGTTTCAGTATTTCAGGTACGCTCGAGTAGTGTACGTAAACTCGATCATAGAAACCAGAGTTGTTGCCTTATGAGGACGACATCGACAAGCGATTTCAGCGGTTGAGCAAGTGGATACAGAAAACTCGAGCAGAACTTGAAACACCAAACGTAATCATAGCTGAACAGGAACAGAAAGCACTGCAGGATTATGCGACATCGCAGATTTCAAAAATTTAGTCCAGTATCACCATGCCGGCAATTAATGCTAACAACTTTGAGATCAAGCCTGGAACGATACAGATGGTGCAGAACAGTTGTCAGTTTGGGGGTCTTCCGAATGATGATCCAAACGAGCACATTGTCAGTTTCATAGAGATCTGCGATACATTTAAGTGCAACGGGGTGTTAGAGGATGCTATCAGATTGAGATTATTTCCATTCACAATCAGAGACAAGGCGAAGGCTTGGCTCCATTCATTACCACCGGGGTCAATCACCACATGGAATTACTTGGCACAGAAATTTTTGGCTAATTTTTTCCCGCCAACAAATACACATAAATTAAGAACGAATATCTCGTCAATTGCACAGCAGTAGGGAGAATCTCTATATGAAGCGTAGGAAGGGTATAAAGAGTTATTGAGGAAGTGCCCACATCATGGACTACCATAGTGGATGCAGATGAACACATTTTACAATGGGTTAGGGAGTTATATACAGACCAGCATCGATGTAGCCTTAGGTGCAGATTTTATAGCAAAGAAGTTTGAGGAGACATGGGAATTAATAGAAACAATGGCTGCAAATAACTATCAGTGGCAGACTAAGAGAATGAGTCAACCTAGGGTAGCAGGTATTTTGGAAGTGGACATAATGACAGCTCTATCGTCACAAATAGAAGCGTTATCGAAGAAGATGGATAACATATCAAGCGGAAACATTCAGTAGGTAGCATTTATATGTGAACTCTTTGCAGGTGAGCATCCTACAGAACAGTATGTGATCAACCCAGCTTTAGTTCAGTTTGTGGGTAGCTATAACAGGCCACCCAACACTTATCAAAATGCATTCAATCAGGGGGCAAGGAACCATCCGAACGTTTCTTGGAGCAACAACTAGAATCAGAATCAGCAGCATGTTTTTAGAATCAACATCAACAGGCAGCTCCGCATTAAGAGAAAAAGATAGATTTGGAGGAGCTACTGGCAAAATACATAACAAGGAATGAAGCGGCAATGAAATCACAGGCAGCTGCGATCAGGAATCTAGAAAATCAGACTGGACAGTTTGCGAGTGCGTTAAATAATAGACCCCAAGGGACCTTGCCAAGTGACACAGCAAAGAATTCGAGGGGAAGTCATGAGCAATGTCAAGCTGTCACACTGCGGAGTGGGAAACAGCTAGCCGAGCAGGAGTCAAAGAAGAAGACTATGGATAAGCAGGTTGAAACCAGTGTGGAGGAAATAGTGGAAGGGAAAGCAGGAGAAAAATATGTAGAAAAAGAACAAGTGGTTATACCGATAGTCTACCCTCCACCACCATTTCAACAACGGATCCGAAAACAGAAATTAGAGCAAGAGTTCACTAAGTTTCTGGAAGTGTTTAAGAAGTTACACACCAACATCCTTTTTGCGGAAGCATTAGAACAGATGCCTAGTTATGCCAAGTTCATGAAGGATATATTGTCAAAGAAAAAGAAATTAGACGACTTCGAGACCTTGGCACTAATAGAGGAATGTAGTGCGATATTGCAAAAGAAGCTTCCAGCAAAGTTGAAAGATCCGGGAAGTTTCACCATCCCATGTAAGATAGGGAGTTTGGCCTTTAACAAATGTCTATGTGATTTAGGTGCCAAAATAAACCTCATGATATTAGACTGGCAGACAAATCGGTAACTTACCCGCGAGGAATTGTTAAGGATGTGTTGGTAAAAGTGGATAAATTCATCTTCCCAGCAGACTTCATCATATTAGACTACGAAGAGGATAAGGATATTCCAATAATCCTTGGGCGACCATTCTTGGCTACTAGCAAGACTCTCATTAATGTGCAAAAAGGAGAATTAACCATGAGGGTTCAAGACCAAGAGGTGACCTTCAACGTGTTTAAATCTATGAACTTTCCCAAAGAGGATGAGGAGCGTTTTCGGATGGATATTATTGATACATTGGTGGATGATGAGCAATATTAGATACTTAGTACTGACCCGTTAGAATCAACGTTGATGGGAGACTATGATGAAGAGGATTCAGAGATAAAGGAGTATCTGCAACTGTTAGAGGCACACCCGAGAGTAAACATGTTCAAGTTACCATTTGAACCTTTAGAAACAGTTGAAACTCTGTGATGCCCCCAAATTCCTGGACCGTCACGGGGTCGCTCGGATTCGGTTCGTCACGTGCTCATGATAATACAATCATAATAATAATACGACTATTTGTCGCATCGCACAATGGAATAAACACACGACTAATACCGAATAGATTAAATAATATAATTTATTCATGTCCCAAGGTCTCGTAACTTAAATAGTGATTACATAGCTTAGACATATCTTAAGCATAAATAACCTTAACTAGTACATAATATCATAAGTTCTTTATTACAATCATAAAGTCCTACATAAGTAAAGCTACTCAGTAACCTTTCCCTTGCCCTTATATGTGCCCGAGGGTCCGCACTGCTCTGTCTTAACTGAAATGTTTTAGGAAAAGCAAGAATGAGCACAAATTGCTCAGCAAGTAATATACAATAAAGGTGATGAGTATTATATCATGAGTTTGAAATACCAAAGTATAATCTCTAATATAATTCAGAGTTTCAGAATAATATTATGAACAACAAATATCAACAATTCTTGAATCAAATCTTTGGAATATGAAATTTAACCTAGATCAACAGATATATATGAGTTCAAAGGCTATCAACGTATCCAACTAGATAAAATAATTTATACTGAGCAGTCACTAAGGACTATCAAACATCTACTAGAATCATCAATATTAAACTGATAACCCAAAAGAAATAAGTATGATAGATGATCAGTCTACAATACTCTATGTTATGTATAACACCATAGTAATATTCACGCATGTGTTGGGACTTCCAACAATATACACTCCCCTTACCATAAGGGTTGTTCAACTCAGTTTTCAAGATTTCTGCACTAGTCAATTGGTTTGGACAGTTTATAAACATGCATATAGTCTAGCTGAATCAAATGGCATAGACACTTTCACAATATTCAAGAACAATACCAAGTTCAACATGAATAATAACTTTCATAAGACTTAATGGAATAAGAGTTCAAGTTAGAGAACTTGCACAATAAAAGTAGGGTTCAGATACTTGCAAATAATATAAGAACGGGTTTAAGGAAACTTGTCTTTAGCGTAGTCTATCCATGTAAAGTAATTCAACACTTTTAAATCCCTATCGTAATATAGTTACGTATATATGATATCCATTAGTCATATAGTTTAACATTATATCTCATCTCGTATATACGATTAACACATAAGCTAAGTCTTGACCTAGTTATACAGTTATACGGTATCATATAATTTCACAAGTCGCGACTTTTAATGTTTTTTATCATTAACGTTCCTCTTCTCAAGTTAGTCATCTTCATACATTATTACTACCACAAATAGTAAACATACTCTATTTTAGCAAATTATAGCATTACTATAAGTTAACCGTCGAAATCGGATCCACGTATCAACATATGATATCACAAAGCATATATATATATTAAAGAGTCTTTCCATGTTTGTTCAACCCTTTCACGAGAAATTTACAGGATATAGGTTCTATGTTAATACTTTTGACGACTTACGGTCATTCAAGGTCATGACGTTACAAAATATAGCATGCTCACCTTGTAAACATATAAGGTAGTCATATATTAGGCATGCTTACAAATGTTCGCATTTCATACATGTACTATCACAATTATTAGTTGAAAACATACTTTATTTACGCTAAACTTAGCTTCACGACATATAACATAGTAGGCAAACATGAATAATACATTAGCAAGTCTAAAAGTACTATCAAACATGTTCATAAGTATCGGAATTCAAATCTCAACGTAACATGCCGACGTTCACGTTCAACACTTATACTTTCATTAATAAAGTTTGCTAATACGGTCTAACACGTTCATGCTATATTACGAAATCTATATACGTAAGTTAATGTGTCCAACATTCATTTCAAGGTTATATAAACATGCCCAAAAAATCAAAATGTGTATATGGTCTTTATATGTCAATATCAACCTTCAAAACTTATTTTTATTAGAATATTCACTAACTAGGTTCGTAATACTCATGTGATACTATGAAACATATATACATACGTTAATACATCTTTCATGCATCTCTACATCATATTAACATGCCTCAAAAATCAGAATACTAACATGCTTCATTTATGCTAATGTTCATTATTAAAACTTTAAGTTTATTTCAACGTTATACGTCATCTCATTAATCTTGTACGAAATCGTAGTAACACATGTGCACGTCACATTAATATACTCGTATATAGGTATTACTCATGCTAGAATGCTTGTCCTTAATGATCTTAACTATTAACATTTAACAGAATCGAGCAGGAATCAAAAACTGGGATCAGGGTCCTGCGTAGCTGCGCTGCGCCGCAGTGTAATGCCGGCGCAGCTGTGCCGTGCTTGGTTTGATTCAAGATGCAGTCTGCATTGGCAGACTCGTAGGCCAAATGCCAAATTACATCACGAAATCAGTCCCAAGCAGTTACATTATGGTTTAAACATACTACTAAGACTATATAACAATCTAATTAACATTATCAAATCATCAATTCATGACTTTCCAACTCAAACCAAGAATTGAAGATTTACAGAAATTTCAGAATGTAAACAGAAAATGAGAATGAAGAACAATAATGTAAAACATGGAAGCAATATTGTAATTCCCGTCATGTATGTATGCCCATACAACAACTAATTATCATCCTCAAATCATAAAATCATAATTTCCAAATGGAATCAAGAACTCAAGAATTCGCAGAGAATACAAACTGAAGAACATGAAACATAGATTATACCTTTGCTATGAATTAAGCTTGCTAAATTTGAATTCCCAACTCTCTGTGAATTCTCTTGCTATCAACTCACAGTATACTCTCAAGTTATCAGTGTTTCAAGACCCAAAACAAAGTAACGTTAACTGAAAAATTGGTCTACTATTTATAGAGAAAACTTGGACTGGGCATTTGTATTGCACTGAGGTTGGAGTTCATGGTGTAATGGAAGAAAACATTGGTTAATTGAGAGTGGTTCAACAACCCACCACCAGCCATCCCCATAGCCATTGGCTTAGCAATCATCTCCTACTTCATAGCTATTGCACCAAGCTTAGCAGATCACGTAAAGGAGATATAGGTTACTATTTGGTAACTGATTTTGGGACATTGATTTAAAAGCTCAGCAACTTTGTTAAACAATGCTTAGTTTGGTTTCTTTGACTACCAAAAATGTAATTTTAATGTACATTATTACTATAAATGGAAGGTTTAGGGATTATATATGTACTCATATCATATAATCCATGTACATTTTATCATACTGTTATAATTTTATCAGGCATTATCCCATTACATCATCTTCTTTATTAAAAAAAATTGTTTAGTAATTAATAAAGATAACATAAGATAATTAAGTATTAATTATCTACCACATACTCATGATGTCTCACTTAAATGTATATTCACATTGTTACATAGGCATTTCATGTAACTCTCATAATTCAATAAACTTTACTATATAGTTTATATATATGTACATAGTCACATTACACTTTACACTTTGTATAATATAAAGTTAGCTACTATACATTATACACTTAATCGTCACATGCTCGTACATAGAAGTTAATAGATTTCTTATCTTAGCAATTAATTAATAATAATATCAATTAATCTATTTCTCATCAATCAACGAAATTATTAAATTTCACAATAATTGATTATTACTTACACGATTAAATATCACATTAAATGAATATAAATCATATTATTCTTATAAACACATTGCTTAATATTATTATATTATTTGCAATAATAATAATCCACACATCATCAATTATTTGCCATTAATACTCTTATAACAATTAATTAATATTCTATGATAACAATATAGATTAATTGTTCACTTAATAAATTCTTCGTCAATTAATATCATCATTAATATTCCTCATCACTATGCCACACAAGGCTTCCCGAGTTTATTATAAACTCCACATTTTCCTCAATTATTATAATTATTCAATTTAATAGAATTGAATTAATCCTTCTCATAACACAAAATTATTTATATTAAATAAATTCTCATTTTTATTTAATAATATTAAGAAATTATCGAGTATTCGTATTTGGGTAATTCATATACATTACCTATTATTATTGTATATGCACTTAACGAACTGCAGGAGAGTAAGCTGTTAAGAGTTCTGAGGGAATATAAGTCTGTTATTGGATGGGCAATCGCCGACATCAACGGAATCAGTCCGTCATTCTGTATGCATAAGATTCTGATGGAGGAGGATAACAAGCTAACAGTGGAACAACAGGGGAGGCTCAACCCAATAATGAAAGAGGTAGCGAAGAAGGAAATATTAAAATGGCTGGATGCTGGAATTATCTACCCAATTTCAGACAATGCATGGGTAAGCCCAATTCAATATGTTCCAAAAAAAGGTGGGATGACGGTAGTGAAGAACGAGAACAACGAACTGATACCGACAAGGACAGTAACCGGCTGGAGGGTCTGCATAGATTATAGAAAGCTGAACAAGGCAACCAGGAAGGACCATTTCCCCTTACCGTTCATTGATCAGATGTTGGATAGACTAGCTGGACATGAGTACTACTGCTTGTTAGATGGGTATTTCGGATACAACCAGATCGTTATTGCAACGAAAGATCAAGATAAGATGACGTTCACATGCCCCTATGGCACCTTTGCCTTCAGAAGGATCATTCGAACTGTGTAATGCACCTGCAACTTTTCAGCGATGTATGATGGCAATCTTCTCAGACATGGTGGAGCGCAGTGTTGAGGTGTTTATGGATGATTTTTCAGTATTTGGGGAATCGTTTGATAGGTGCCTCAAAAATCTAGTATTGGTACTGAAAAGGTGTGTTGAGACGAATCGGGTACTCAACTGAGAAAAATGCCATTTTATGGTCCAATAGGGGATAATACTTGGACATAATGTTTCTGGAAAAGGTTTGGAAGTCGACCGGGCTAAGTTAGAGACAATTGAAAATCTGCCACCGCCGACTTCAGTAAAGGGTATTCGGAGCTTTCTTTGTCATGCTGGATTCTACCGTCGATTTATTAAAGACTTCTCAAAAATCACAAAGCCACTCTGCAGTCTCTTGCAAAATGATATACCGCTCAAGTTTGATGAAGACTGTCTAGCGACGTTTGAGCAATTAAAGAAATAGTTAACCACAGCCCCCGTGATCATAGCACCGGATTGGACAATATCATTCGAGCTCATGTGTGATGCCAGTGACTATGCAGTGGGAGCAATGCTTGGCCAACGCTGGGAGAAGGTCTTTCACGCCATCTATTATGCGAGCAAGACTCTGACAAACGCACAATTGAACTACACAACCACTGAAAAAGGAATTACTTATAGTTGTGTACACATTTGATAAATTGCGCTCGTACTTGGTGGGAACTGTAACGATTGTGATTTTATATAATAATTTTAAATATTTATTGAGATAAATAAATATTTTATGTGATTTATTTATGGAGTTAAATAAATAAATTATGTGATTTATGAAGTGATTATATTAAGTGCTATATATTAATTAATTTTTTTAATATTTATTTAATTAATGTATATTAATTTTATATTGTAGTTCTAATTTAATTGAGAGAATTGAATTAGATGAATTATGTGATGAAGTGTTACATGAATTATAATTAGCGAGTAATTATAATTATGTGACAATTTTATGTGATTAATTGATGTTAGATTTTAATTGATTAAATTAGATTATTAATATTTAATTAATTAAAATATGACATTAAAGTATGTGTTAAAATGATTTGTTAAAATAAAAGAAAAAGGATTTTAAATAAACAAGGCTTTGCATTTGTTTTAAATCTATTTTTCAAATAAGGCCTTAGCTAATAATCTGTTTTTAAATAAAGGGTTTGCCAAACATGGCCTTATGGTTATTCAAATTCCAATTTTATAACTGTTAAATTAATTAAGTTATTAAGTATTAGTTAGTACGTATATTATTGATACAATAGTTATATATCTATATACTACGTAAGGAAAAACTACGTTATTATATCCTAAGTTTAAACTAAGAACAAAGAAAAGAAGAGCAGAGAATTTAGAGAGAAAAGGGAAAAAGAGAAGGAAGAGAAAGCTTGAGAAGACTATAGTTAATCTTCATATTCTTCTACAATCATCACACAAAGAGTAATTACTATCTCATAGTTTTAAAAATTTTAATTAGTTGTTCTTCCTTGTTTTTAGTTTCTGTAAATTTTGGTTTACTGTAATTTCAAGAAAGTGTATTAACATGAATTGTATATATATATGGTGTTCATGTATTGTCAATAGATGATTGGTATGCTACAAACAAGTTTCAGAAATCAAATTATGGTAGAAACATGTTTTAATGAATAATATATGTTCATATGGAGTTTATGTATTTGGTTGAGTTTTAGAGTAAAAGTTATGATTTAATTGTTGCTAATATATCTATTTAGAATTTCGTGTGATGCTATCGTCAACTACGGATATAATGCATGTATTAAAAGTTGAATTAGTTGAGAAATTTAATTATAGTGAATTATTTTATGAAAATTATGAGTTTGGGAGAAAAATGATTTTCTCAAGTTTTTATTTAAAATTAAGTGTTTTAATCTTGTAATTTGATATCTTGGTATGTTAAAAATGTGTTAGAAGCTTTATATGATGTTTCTGTAATGTTATCTGAATCAATCTTTGGCTGAATTGAGAACTCGATGTGGAGAATTAAGCCAATTTGGTTTTTCTCGGCACTGTTCGTAAGCTGCTCTGTTTCTGTCCGCGTGCTGGCACAGCTGCGGAGGCAGCAAGGGCAGAAGTGGCGCAGCTGCGCCGCTGGGTTTTGAGGATTGACACCAGCGCAGTTGCGCCGTGTCTTGGGCAGAGGCAGTGAGTTTTAATCAAGTGTGCCGTTTGTTTTTATGTTTCCATTACATTATTGCTAAGATAATGAGCATGTATCTAGCTGCTATAACATGTGTTAACATGAAGTTGATAATTTCGTAATTTGAGGAAAAGGAAGTTTTGAAAACCTAATATAGTATTTAAATTATAAGCTATAAATTGTTTAATTATAAAATAAGTTACTTAATTATAATTAAGAGTAAATGTTTAATTTAAATTATAATTATGTGAAATTATAATGTATAGAAGTTGATTTATTTTAATCAATTAGATGTTAATTTAAATTATAATTTATGTAATTATAATTTAATAAATGCATGATTATTATAGATTATGACTGATAAATACATGATTAATTATAAATTATGTAATTATAATGCATGATGTAGTTTAATTGATTTTAAATTATAATTATTTATAATTTAAATGGTAATTATAATTTAAGTAATTATAATTAGACTAAATGTTTGAATTGTAATTGCTTAATTATAATTTTCCTAAACACATAATTAATTTAATTATGTGAGTATGTGTGTGATGTAATTAACTATGTGATAGTTGATTATTATTATTTATTTAATTAGAGTGAGTTAACCATGAGGGTTAACCACTTACGTGAATTAGTTATGTGTTAACTGATTTAGATTATTATAATTGAATGTGTATAGAAAGTGTTTAAGTACGTGGTTGAAATAAGTAGCTTACGCGTAAGGCAAGTCTTCTAAACACTAAACTTGCTATTTCTACGTAAGTTCTTTGATGTTCATATATTCATTGTTGAGAATGTCTTTTTCATTTCTGTACTGGACAATTAATTACTTAACCGAAGAGATCTTGACTTATTGTTCAAGTAAGATCCAGTTTATTATTTTAAATGCTTAACATATGAACCTTTATAATTTGATAAAGACTTGACATATGAAGAAGTGTCCTGTTCAAATAGTTGATTAAAAGGAACAAGTACTTAGGAATAAAGTGATACCTTCTGTTAAGGTAATCTGGAGGAACCACAGTACTGAAGAAGCTACGTGGGAACTCGAAAATGTTATGATAAAATCTTATCCACATTTATTTGCTTAGTTGTGTGTAACCCCTTATGTACTGATTATGGGGACATAATCCTTTTAAGAAGGGAAGAATGTAATAGAAGAGAATTTTTTTTGTGTGATTCTAGGGACAGAATCCTTTTAAGGAGGGAAGATTGTAACGATTGTGATTTTATATAATAATTTTAAATATTTATTGAGATAAATAAATATTTTATGTGATTTATTTATGGAGTTAAATAAATAAATTATGTGATTTATGAAGTGATTTAATTAAGTGTTATATATTAATTAAATAAATGTTTAATATTTATTTAATTAATGTATATTATTTTATATTGTAGTTCTAATTTAATTGAGAGAATTGAATTAGATGAATTATGTGATGAAGTGTTACATGAATTATAATTAGCGAGTAATTATAATTATGTGACAATTTTATGTGATTAATTGATGTTAGATTTTAATTGATTAAATTAGATTATTAATATTTAATTAATTAAAATATGACATTAAAGTATGTGTTAAAATGATTTGTTAAAATAAAAGAAAAAGGATTTTAAATAAACAAGGCTTTGCATTTGTTTTAAATCTATTTTTCAAACAAGGCCTTAGCTAATAATCTGTTTTTAAATAAAGGGTTTGCCAAACATAGCCTTATGGCTATTCAAATTCCAATTTTATAACTGTTAAATTAATTAAGTTATTAAGTATTAGTTAATACGTATATTATTGATACATCAGTTATATATCTATATACTACGTAAGGAAAAACTACGTTATTATATCCTAAGTTTAAACTAAGAACAAAGAAAAGAAGAGCAGAGAATTTATAGAGAAAAAGGAAGAAGAGAAGGAAGAGAAAGCTTGAGAAGACTAGAGTTAATCTTCATATTCTTCTACAATCATCAAACAAAGGGTAATTACTATCTCATAGTTTTAAAAATTTTAATTAGTTGTTCTTCCTTATTTTTAGTTTCTGTAAATTTTGGTTTACTGTAAATTTCAAGAAAGTGTATTAACATGAATTGTATATATATATGGTGTTCATGTATTGTCAATAGATGATTGGTATGCTATAAATGAGTTTCAGAAATCAAATTATGATAAAACATGTTTTAATGAATAATATATGTTCATATGGAGTTTATGTATTTGGTTGAGTTTTAGAGTAAAAGTTATGATTTAATTGTTGCTACTATATCTATTTAGAATTTCTTGTGATGCTATCGTCAACTACGGATATAATGCATGTATTAAAAGTTGAATTAGTTGAGAAATTTAATTATAGTGAATTGTTTTATGAAAATTATGAGTTTGGGAGAAAAATGATTTTCTCAAGTTTTTATTTAAAATTAAGTGTTTTAATCTTGTAATTTGATGTCTTGGTATGTTAAAAATATGTTAGAAGCTTTATATGATGTTTCTGTAATGTTATATGAATCAATCTTTGGTTGAATTGAGAACTCGATGTGGAGAATTAAGCCAATTTGGTTTTTCTCGGCACTGTTCGTAAGCTGCTCTGTTTCTGTCCGCGTGCTGGCGCAGCTGCGCAGGAAGCAAGGGCAGAAGCGGCTCAGCTGCGCCGCTGGGGTATTCAGGGTTGACACCAGCGCAGCTGCGCCGGTGTCAAGGCTAAAGGTGGTGCAGCTGCGCCGTGTCTTGGGCAGAGGCAGTGAGTTTTAATCAAGTGTGCAGTTTGTTTTTCTGTTTCCATTACATTATTGATAAGATAATGAGCATGTATCTAGCTGCTATAACATGTGTTAACATGAAGTGGATAATTTCATAATTTGAGAAAAAGAAATTTTGAAAATCTAATATAGTATTTAAATTATAAGCTATAAATTGTTTAATTGTAAAATAAGTTACTTAATTATAATTAAGAGTAAATGTTTAATTTAAATTATAATTCTATGAAATTATAATGTATAGAAGTTGATTTATTTTAATCAATTAGATGTTAATTTAAATTATAATGTATGTAATTATAATTTAATAAATGCATGATTATTATAGATTATGACTGATAAATACATGATTAATTATAAATTATGTAATTATAATGCATGATGTAGTTTAATTGATTTTAAATTATAATTTAAATGTTAACTATAATTTAAGTAATTATAATTAGACTAAATGTTTGAATTGTAATTGATTAATTATATTTACCTAAATACATAATTAATTTAATTATGTGAGTATGTGTGTGTTGTAATTAACTATGTGATAGTTGATTATTATTATTTATTTAATTAGAGTGAGTTAACCATGAGAGTTAACCACTTATGTGAATTAGTTATGTATTAACTGATTTAGATTATTATAATTGAATGTGTATAGGAAGTGTTTAAGTACGTGGTTGAGATAAGTAGCTTGCGCGTAAGGCAAGTCTTCTAAACCCTAAACTCGCTATTTCTATGCAATTTTTTGATGTTCATATATTCATTGTTGAAAATGTCCTTTTCATTTATGTACTGGACAATTAATTACTTAACCGAAGAGATCTTGACTTATTGTTCAAGTAAGATCCAATTTATTATTTTAAATGCTTGAAGTTTACTTCTAAAGCATATGTTAATTCATAATTCTTTTATTTATGAATTATTGAAAGTCGATTCAACTAATCCTTAGTTGATGAACGTGAATTCTAAATTACCCTTGTAAGCTTATCCAAACCAAACTTTCTTTGGTGCGAAACTTGAATTCAAATTACTGAGTTGAACAACCGTAATTATTAGGGGAGGTTACTACGCATAGCGTTAAGATGTTTGTGCACAATACATGGTACGAAGGGCTGATCCCCCTAAGTACGAGTTAAGGTCCATAGTCTTATTAACTGTTAAAGGTTTAAATAGAAATATTTATAACCTAGGACAAGAGTTCAAAGGTCTTATGACCCTCAGATAAATTCTATATTCAAATTTTAATGTTGATAGAGAATTATTATTCAATTCTTTATTGTTGAAGTAAGCTAAGTTATTCAGATCTTTTTAAATATATCCTTTCATGTATTTATTATTGTTAAACTCCAGTGAGCTGTTGTTTGCTCACTCTTGCATTAAATAACAATTGCAGTTAAGGTTGATAACAGTGATGCCCCGTCTACGAGTAAGGGCAAGGGAAAGCAAAGCAAGTAAAGACTTGTTTGATTATTTTGAAATGATTGTAATAAGACTTTAATGTCATATTTTTATTCCGCACTTTACTGTTTATGTCAAGGTTAGAGTAACCCTGGGATTGATTTTTGAGAAGGTTGTAACAATTATTTTAAGGGAGATTTTATTATTTTGAATAAAGGTTATAATTTATTTTGAGATATATTGGGTAGATGTTTGTTATAGTTAGAAAGTGAATACCAAATCATGTGGAAACGAAGTACCCGGATTTAGGGGTGTCACAGGAACAAAGGTGGTGGTTTACACAGATCACTCGGCCATTCGTTAGGTTTTGTTCCTGCAAGAATTTGATTTAGAGATTAAGGATAGGAAGGGTACAGAAAATCAGGTGGCTAACCATCTTTCGAGGCTAGAGAATCCGATGCAGGACAAGACATACAAGGTAACAATCAACGAGTCTTTTCCCGATGAGCAGTTATTTTTGTTCCACAACGAGTTTTCGTGGTACACAGATTTTGCGAATTATTTGGTAAGCAACATCCTCCCACCAGACTTGACTCGCCAGCAAAAGAAAAAATTTCTACACGACGTGAAGTTGTATATGTGGGATGAACCATATCTATTCCGACGTGTGCTGATAGAATTATTCGGCGGTGTGTACCAAAAAGTGAAGTAGAGAGCATATTACAGGCATGTCATGCCTCATTATATGGGGGACTCTACGGAAGCGAAAGAACGGCTACTAAAGTACTTCAAACAGGTTTCTTCTGGCCCACATTGTTCAAGACGCCCATCAGTGCATGAAAAACTGTGATAGATGTCAGAGAATGGGAAATATTTCGAAGCTGAACGAGATACCACTAAACATGATTTTGGAAGTCGAGATTTTTGATGTATGGGGAATCAACTTCATGGGACCATTTTCGTCTTCATTCAGTAATTTGTACATCCTATTAGCAGTGGACTATGTATCGAAATGGGTGGAAGCAGTTGCATTACCGACAAATAATGCGAAGGTGGTTTTAAAATTCTTGCAAAAGAGCATCTTCACACGATTTGGCACCACGAGGGCAAACATCAGTGATGAAGGGAGCCATTTTTGTAATTAATACTTCACTGCTCTTTTGATCAAGTATGGGGTCAACCACCGAATCGCCATAGCCTACCACCCTCAGATGAGTGGACAAGAAGAAGTGTCTAACTGGGAGGTAAAGCAAATCTTGGAAAAAGTCTTCAATCCAAATCAGAAAGATTAGTTGTTGAAATTGGACGACGCTCTGTGGGCATATCGGATCGCGTATAAATCCCCGATAGACATGTCCCCATATCAGTTAGTCTATGGGAAGGCGTGTCACCTTTCAGTGGAACTCGAGCATAAAGCGTATTGGGCAATCACAAAATCGAACTTTGACTTATCAGCAGCAGGGGAGAAAAGATTGTTGCAAATTAATGAATTAAATGAATTCCACCTGCAAGTTTACGAGAATTCAAAGTTAAACAAAGAGAAGGTCAAGAAATGGCACGATAAAAAGATAATGGACATAAAGTTTGAATCGGGCCAGTCAGTATTGCTATTTAACTCTCGGTTGAAATTGTTTCCCAGAAAACTAAAATCCAGGTGGTCGGGCCCTTTTACTATCAAGACAGTATTTCCACACAGAGCCGTTGAGCTATATGGCCGGGATCCGACAGAGACATTAAAAGTGAACGACCAATGCCTCAAGCATTATTGGGGTGGTGACATCGATCTCCAGGCGATCGCGGTCGACCTTGCCGAGCCAATCTAGATAAGGGAGTAGTTAGGCTGAACGACTTAAAATCAAGCGCTCGATGGGAGACATCCCATCTATTACGTTATTTTCATAAGTAGATATTAATTAGTTATTATACTGTATATTAAGTAGAATTTTTATTAAATCCATGTGTTGATAATTCTCATATTGTGCGTGTAGTATAAGACAAGTGCAAGTCCATTCAAGCCAAACATCAAGGGGAGAACATCTATTTACTAAGAGGAGTCAAATTCCAGCTCAGATTTTATATGAAACGACAGCTAAATAGTTATGTTTGGAAAATACATACCCGCCTCGGCGGGGTTTTGCTGCAGAAAATTCCGCCCCAACGGAGAAGTTCGCTGCAAGGTGTCCGCCCCGGCTGACGGTAAAGTACTAAATCTTCCGCCCCAGCGGGGGGTCGCAATTTCAATTTTTTTATGACTCAGATTCATGCCCCATTTGGACTCCTATCATAATACAGCTTAACCCCCCACTGGCTTCTAAGCACTCTACACACCAAGCCACAACTGAATCTTATTCTCCCATCCTAGACGAATTCGAGATATCAACCAAACATCATCTTCAACTAATAATTTCCCCTTCAATTGAAACTCCAATCCAACACAAAAACTCAAACCTCTAAGAATGGAAGTTCACTCCACCCCCCCCCCCCATCGTGATCTTCTCCAAAGCCAAACTCAACAAGCATATCTCTTTATCTTGAAACATCAACAACATCCTACACTCTAACATCATCAACCATAAAGCAAGGTATGTTTTTTCACTTGGGTCAAAAATTTTGAAGACAAAATTGGGTTATCTGTTGTGGATTTTGGAATTACTAGTGAAGATTTGGGTAATTGTGATATATATCTCGTGCTTGCTTGGTTGTGTGACAAAAATTTGGGGAAAGCAAAGAAATCAACCTCACTAACATCAAGCCACATTGCCTTCGCCCACCAACTGTTCAACAAAAGTCCACAACCATATTGCTTAAGAAATCCTGTGTTTTAAGCAAGGAAACAACATGCCACCACGTCCACAAAAGAGGCAAAAGGGTGAAGGGTCTTCCACGGCCGTTCCACAGTTTGACTGGAAAAAATTCCAGAATGCAGCCGCCACCGACTGATTTGCGTATTTGGCGAGCAAGGCACTTGCTCCGAAACGGGGCCTTAAGCCCAATGTTATAGATGGAGATATGAGTTTACAAATCTTAAAACTGCATTGGGAAAACGCCTTCATAGACCAACTTGAAGTGGTAGTGGTAGCCATGGTGAAGGAATTCTACGTCAATGTGGAGGACACACCTCCGTTTAAAGCATTCGTCAGAGGCAAACTTGTAGACTTCAGTGCAGAGGCCATAAACGAATTCTACAATGTAAAACACCTGGAGGTGTGTCAATACACAAAATTGAGAGATAGTGGGATTGATTATGATCAAGTACTCAAGGAAATATACAAGCTCGATACCGTATGGGAGCAAGGCAGGAGAGGAGGCACACTCATCATGAGATCCAGTTTGAACAAGTATGGGAAAAATTTGTATTCTTTCATTTGTGCTAAGCTACTTCCCTCAACACATACGAGTGAGATTACTAAAGAAAATATCTCACTATTGTATGCCATCGTCAAAGATCTCCACATAAATATTGGGACGATCAGTAACTTCTCCATTCGTCGGTGTTTAAGAGGTGACCTATCAAGAGGATTACCACACCCATCGCTCATCGCCGAGTTGTGCAAGCAAGCAGGGATCATATGGGAAAAATTTGAGCCGGTTCAGCCGTCATTACTGCTTCTAGACACTAGGTTGATGGCTTGATTTGAATCGTGGAAGGGGGCACCTTCACATCCCCGCGGCCTAGGCTTTATTTTTCCAGACTCAGATGAGGGGGAGGATGAGGCCCCGGATGCGGACTATGTGTTTCCCAAGGATGAGTTGGAGCAAGATGCATAACCTGAAGAAGAGAACGCCACTACATCCAGCGCTTCTTGCTAGACGAAGTTCATGCTTAGAAACCTTCAGCGGTAAATGGATCAACAGAGAAAGAGGGACGACAGACTGGCGGCGAGACAAGGTCACATGTTCGATACTCAAAACCATTTCAATGCCGCTGTCGCCGATGCCTTCACGGGACTCAACACTGCCGCTGACCCATTTCAGTTCCCAACTCTACAGCCACTCCCCGGCTATCCACTGTCCATTCTAACGTGGAGGAGGTTGTCGGGTCAGATGCTTGACTTATCAGGGAAGTCCTCGAAGCTTAATTTCTTTATTATCACAATGATGGCATTTTTCAGTTTAAGTTTGGGGGTTGGATTTATATTGTTAATCATAATCTTGTTAGCATATTACATGTTAGTATAGGTAATTTATAATTTTCATAGTAGAGTAGTTTAATTGTTTGAGTAGCTTTAGTTAAGTTTTTATGCTTATAAAAAAAATTGGAAAAATTCAAAAAATAACAAAAAGAGTCATTAGTTAGGTTCATGAGTCAGTATGTCAGTTGGTATAAAGTAACCTTAGCCAGTGATGAGATTGGACTAACATATAGTTGGAACAGTAATGATAACTAGGACATATATGTACGTTCAGATCTTTACATGAGTCATTGCATGTTTAGCACTTTTGCACCGGTTAGCACGTTAGGATGACAATGTGGTTTAACTTGGGTCGAATAGTCACATAATTAGCATCTTAATATAACTTGGGCTTTAAATGACAGAAATTCCATAAACTAGTAGTAATGACTTAGATTAGGCAGAAACCTAAGTTTGGGGAAAGATATGGGAGTTATCTGAAAGAAAAAAAATTAAAAAATTAAAAAAAAAGTGGAAAATATGAAAAAGAGAAAAAAGAGAAATTCGTGAATAAACACCGTGACTAGTTTAGTTTCGTGACCTTTGATACTCGAGTAAATACGCCCTAGGGGATGTCTTTACACTCAGCGCCCTAAAGCCATTTGATTTGGGAGTCGTTGGTCGAAAGCTCGTTACATGGGTATCACTAAAAAGCCTAAAGGAACTTATGACAACTAGAAAATTTATAAGATCTTTAATGATTAAAATAAAGGTTAAAGGATAAAACCTAGATAGGAATTTGAGGATTTAATTAAAAAATTTAAGTAAAACCTATATGATTTACTAATCAAAAGAGAATTGAGAAAATATGGGTTACAAAATTTTAAAATCCTAGAAATGAATCTGTGTACTTGAAGGAATATTAAGGATAAGGTACTACGATACCTATAAAGTTTGGTGACCTAATATATAAGTTAGGTATTTAAATTAAATAACCTCAAGTGTTATCTTTATTTAATTGTCCTAGTATTTTAACCTATTAGATTATCTTGTATGATTATGTGAGTGTTTATAACTTATTAAGTCAATTAAGGCTATTAAGTTAATACACTTAGTGGATTATGTTATGACTTATGTGAAGTATGTGTGTGATTAAATAAATATACATTATATAATGTGTATATATTTATTTTGTATAAAAAGAAAATTACGAATAATGTTATGTAACCTAATACATATATTAGGTATGGTAATTAAAAACCTAAGGGATTATAATATGAGAGAATGTTAGTATTTAAAAATATATACAAACCCTAAGAGATTTATTTTGTACATCTCAATTAATTAATTTTATAACCTAAGTAAAGCAAGTCTAATTGGGTTATGAAATTAAAGATACATGAGTAAGGAATTGAATTACAAAATGTGTGTAATGGAAACCCTAACTAAATGATTAGGGTAAAATAAAAATTAATAGTATTAACTAAGTTGATTTTATGGCCCAAAGAATTAAATTTGTAGCCCAATTATTTATTTAAGCATTGGACTTATAGATAAATTGATTTAAAGGCAATTAAAATATTAAATTAGCTCAATATATCATGTATAGAGCAAGTATAATAATGGACCCAATTTAATTAATAGAGAAAGTCCAAGTTCATTTTAGTTAGTAAGCAAAACAATAAAAATTCAAGCCCAAAAGAAATTAAAAGAGTGGCCCAAATTTTAGCCCAAGTGGGAGGGGACATGATGGACATTAAGTAGGTTAATTAAAGCTTAAAAAGAAAACCAAATTGACTCAAGAAAGGCCACTTGGCTGGATTGCACAAGGAAGGGAAAAGGGAGATGGATGTAATGATTGCTTGCTTTAGTGGTTCAACCACTTTGCTAGGTGTCACTTAATTTAAGAGGCCAACACTTTTACTCTTGCTTGCAAGAAACAAATTGCATATTAAGAAAGAGAGAGAGTGGATGGGAGATAAAATAGATATACAAGATATCTCTACTAACCCACCACAACTAAAGTATACTTCAATTTATTTTCTCTTTCATCTTATTCATTTCTTATCTTAGAAAAGTAACCAAGAGAGAGAGAGAGAGGGAGCCATGAGAGTTCGGACAAGAGGAGAAAAGAGAGAGGGAGAGCTTTGCTAAGTTTCCTAGTTCCTAACCAAATCTTCGAAAAAAGAAGAGGAGAATCAAGGTAAGGTATAAAGGATTCTACTTATGTAGTCTAATTTCTCTTTGTTTGATTTGAGTTTGATTTTTTGTAAATTTTTTATTTTGAGGCTCAAAAACCTTAGATCTATGTGTTTAATAGCATTTCATGTTTAGATCTAAATCTTTTGATGATCAAAAGTTAGATCTAAAGTATAAAATAGGAAATAAGTTTTTCAAAAGTGAGAAAACCTAATTTTTCTTAGCCTTAGTTGTGTTTAATCTTATGTTTGGTGATTTTTGGTGAAATAGATCATGGATCATGATAGATCCATGAATATATGATATATTAATATGTATTATGGTGATTGATGATGGGTTATGTTGGTTATTAGGTTAGAATATAGAAGTTTTCTTAGAAATCACCAAGTATTGAAAATTAGATTTTTGTAAAAACGAAGTACAAAATGGAAACAACCATATCTCTCATTCTATTTGGAATTTTTTGAGTGTGGTCAATTTGCAAAGTTAGATATACAAGTCTTTTAACTTTTCCAAGTAGAATCACTTAAAAAGGAGTTGTAGATTTTTATGTGGACTATTTTTTGCAAAAGGGTCAAAATCTGAAAAATGCCTAAAAGTAGGCTGCCCAAAAATTGTAAGGGAAGTTTCGATAACTTAATTAATGTAATAAATTCCAATCTTTTGGAACAGTAAAACATATGAGATAAAGTAGCTAGTGTCCAAAAATGAGCTCATTTTGACTTAAATTGACCAAGTTATGACCATTTTAATATTTGTATTTTTTCGATGAAAACCGTGATAATCGGAGTTCTATAACTCCGATGGCCACGAAATTTAAACTGGAAGCTTACTGTTCATACGTGTAACATCCCGCCAAGAGTTGGGAATTTCTGGAGTTAAGCACGATGTAGAAAATTTCTTAAGATTTGAACTAGAAATGGATTTTTGAAAAATACTTAAGGGAGTTCAAAAATTCCAAAAAAATTATTTTTGTGTGTGGAATATATGTATATATGTGTGGCCAAAGAATAGAAAAATAATAAGCTGATTTGGTAGTTTCGTGAAAAGGGTATTTCAGCTTTCTGAAATGAACAATTCAGGGTGCTGAAATGGAAACTGAAATGTCAGGAAGAGAAGTCAGTTTTGTTTCAACTTACTGAAATAGAAACTGAAAAGGATAGGAAGAAAAGACAGTTTGGTTTCAGTTTGCTGAAATGATATATTAAGTGTTTACCGAGTTATAATATGAACTTATAAAGTGAGTGAGTAAGTATTGAGTCTAAAGTAGTACAGTTGTATTCTGCAGTGGTTGATGTATAGTAGCTGGGCTAAACGATTCCTTCAGGGAGCGGAGGTATATACGAATTAGTAACCGATCTAACTCACTGTGAAAACAGTGTAAACGAGACGGAAACTAATTTGTTGGTTGTTTGTGGGAAACCACTCAGTATACTATACTGAATATTATTAAAGACTCGATGTGTGCTAGATTTTGACTTGTAAATAAGTATAGTATTAAGGCTATCTAATATTTGACTATGTGGTTAAGTGTTATATGGTTAATTTTAAAGTAATAGTATTATGAGATAAGTATATTATACTAATTGAAAGATCAATCTTATAACTGATAGGTCTTTTTAATAAAGCGATTAAATTAGATTGCGTAGCAGTAATCGACGATACATGCAAGTTTTCTTCTAACTAAAACTTGAGTTATATTTTTAAAGCTTGGTAGTGAATAATTATTGTTGATTATTCACATCTATACGGATTATTGATTCGCACTTAGTGCATGTTGCATATGTTCATTAGGTATGAAAGGCTGATCACCTTCATTACCCTAAGGTTCAGTTAAAGTTGTTCATGGTCCTTGTTGACATTAAACATTATTGGTTCAGTTATTCATTTATTGAAACTCTGATTTATGCTCTTTTAGAATTATTATATTGTTGAAAATTCGAAAGCTTATTCTTTCTTTCAATCATGATATATCCTTGTTGTATTTAAACTTGCTGAGCAAAGTTGTTGCTCACCATTGCTATATCATGATAATAAATTTCAGATTAAGACGAAGGCTCGACGAAAGACAGAGGCAAAGGCAAACTACAAGAATAGATTATTACGCATCTATAACTATTAGTTATCCTATGTAAATCATATTTGTGAGTCTTTTTAGTTACTTAAGATATGTATTCAGTTAAGGTTAACAAACCTTCGGATATGTTATAGAATCATGTGCAATAAACAATATATGTTTATATATTCCACATTAGATGATAGAATATGTATGAAGATTATGTATCGTGATGCACCATGTCTGTGGTTCTAGGGACCCTGAATTTGGGGGCGCTATATAACTAAACATTGAACAGTCATGAGTAAAGTAGAAGTATGGGAAAACGAGAAAAATGCCCCCGTAAATGAATAAAGATAGCGAAACTCCCATATTAACGTTCGATTTGGTCGACGTTTGAGTCATGTTTGCATTACCGTGTTTATGTGATTCCTTGAGTTAAGTTGTAATTTCTGTCTAAGATGCGTATTATGTGATATATTTGATCTACAGTTGGTCACATTGTTGTTAATCGCACACACGCATTGGTGTTAACAGGTATTGATTCATAGTATTGGTTTGAATTGCAGATACATCTATGGTTTGATTTATTGTTTATATCTATTGTGAATTCTCTGAGGCAATATTAGTTAACTTGGAATAGGCTGACAAGTGCATTCATAAGCATTGTATCTATTTGCATGTGCATGGTTTTGCTTGAGGACAAGCAAAGTCTCAAGTTTGGGGGTATTTGATGAGTGGATTTCATACCTACGAATCGGTGTTCTTAATAGCTTGATTCTTAAGGTTTTCAAGTACGTTTCCTATCATTTTTACTTGGTTTTATAATATTGTGTGCAGGAAATGGAATGGATGCAAAGGTAGCATAAGATGTGAAGTTTTCAGCTTTCATGACTTGTAAATCCGCTGGTGCGGGTGCTTGAAGAAGCAATTCCTCGTCGGGGCAGGTAGGATGACTGCCGGACAGAGAGTACACCCGCCCCGGCGGGTGTTTCAAGAGAAAGTTACCCGCTGGGGCGGGTAGGCGCGACATCAGCTAAAGAATCCTACTTCGAGTAGGATTTGGACTAACAAATGGCAATGATTAGGGCTGCGAGTGGGGGCATATAAAAGGTGATTTAATGAGCATGTTAAAAACACTTAGCCATACACAAGCCCTAGCTTTGAAGATTCACTTGGGACGAGAATTGAAGCATCATTAGTTCGCGAAGAACGCGAGAAGTGTGGTGACGAGCGGTGATATACTTCAGAGTTTATTTTCTCTCTTCTTTAACATCTTGTATTCAGAATGATTTCTATTATGTGGATTATGGATTTTGATTCATCTATGATGAACTAACTTTCTATTTAAGCCTATAACGGATCTTATTATGTAACAAAGGATTAAATATCTTTTAATTCAGTTTATGAATATTATTTTCAGATTATTTGCTATGAGTTGTGCTTAATCTATATAATTGTTTGATCACCAATTATCCATTATCCCATATGAATTCGAGAGATGACATATGGGATTGGAACTAGCCATAGTGACATATGTTTGTGATTTCTGCTTCGTTGGGATTCATAATTCATGTATAGGATAGAGATATCTATGCATCATATGTAATCTGCTAAGAACTTGATATTAAACCTTAGTCAATTGTAATTCATATAGAGATATAGTGAGTTAGTTAATTAAGGTGTTTTGCATAATTCTATCATCTGTGGATTTAAGTGAGTATAGATGTAATGCATTGAGAGATGGTTATATCTACTTTAGTGTTCTTGATTAATAATATAGAGTAATTGATATAAATTGGAGGAAAGTATATTATCTGACGTCAAATAATAAGTGAAGTTGTAGGCTTAATTCTCCAAAACTTGTTAAAATCTTGAGTTAGTGTTAATTTGGTCGAAGCAGTAGTTATTTATAACAAATCATCTTTTAATCATTAGTTTAATAAAGCTGAAATAATATAAAACTGGTACTTGTTTGATTAAATAGGAATTATTGTCTCTGTGGGAACGATATTTGATATTATTATTATATTATTTTTTGGCCACTTATACTTGCGTGTAATGAGTATAGAAAATACCCAACAGAGACAACCCTGAGTATAAACAGAATCGGTTGGGATCCAAACCTGGGATACAACCCCGGGAAATCCATCGAAGGCCATGTCAGCATCGGAGGCAACCTCGAGAGTGGCAAAATGGTCATTTTACCAACTTAAAGCCAATTTGGTCAAACTCAAGCCAAATTGATGCCTCCAAGGCCTAGAAAGAATCGTAACATTGATCCTGAGTGGAAATAACGCAAGACAGCTAAACGGACAAACTGCGGGAAAACGAAGGCCTGGTTATGAACCAGTCTTTTTGAACTCGAAAAAGTTTTATCCCATGTCATTGCGACACTCTCGGCGAGGACTTTTCGGAAAGGTCTAACACGCCTCCAACGGACGCTCCGATCAAAAGTTAGAAAGTTTCGAATCTGACCTCGCATTTGCTTATGTTTTAGTACATTTTAGTACATAAACACGTTTTCTGGCATTTCCACAGCCCGGATCGTCGATCCGCGACTTTTAATAGCTTATCCACGTATAGAGTAACTTCGTCGGACTGGGTTATCTTCCCAGTCCCGGTTTGGCTTTTTAATGTATATATTTAACTTTATATATGCTAACTTTTCATTTCTCTTCGAGTTCCCACGTAGCTTCTTCAGCGTTGTGGTTCCTCCAAATTACCTTAACAGAAGGTATTACTTTATTCCTGAGGACTTGTTATTTCCTGTCAATAATTTGCACAGGAACTTCTTCGTAGGATATGTCTTTCTCAAATTGTAGGGGTTCATATTCTATCACATGTTTGTAATCGGGTTTATAAGGTCGTAACAATGACACATGGTAGACGTTGTGGAAATGCTCTAATGCCAGAGGTAAAGCTACCTCATAGGCTGCTTCTCCAATTCTTCGTAGTACCTCAAAGGGTCCAATGAACCTCGTGTTCAATTTTCCCTTTTTATCGAATCTGATCTTTTCTTTCCAGGGAGAGACCTTCAAAAATACAAAGCTACCTGATACAAACTCTATATTCTTGCAGTGTGGGTCGGCGTATTTCTTCTGTCTATCCTGAGCCGGTACTAATCTTGTCCGAATTATGTTAACTATCTCCGCTGTCTGCTGTACCAACTCAGGACCTAGCAAATGTCTCTCGCCAACTTCATCCCAGTACAATGGAGTTCTGCACTTTCTACCGTACAATGCTTCGTAAAGAGGCATACCAATACTAGCGTGGTAACTATTATTATAACTGAATTCTACAAGCGGTAGATGATCATCCCAATTGCCTTTGAAATCAATGATGCATGCTATCAGCATATCCTCTAATGTTTGGATCGTCCTTTTTCTTTGTCCGTCAGTCTGAAGGTGGTAAGTTGTACTCATTCTCAACTGTGTTCCCATGCATTCTTGTAGTCGCTTCTAGAATTTTGATGTAAAGCGCGGATCTCGGTCGAAAACAATCGACACTAGTATTCCGTGCCTCAAAACAATTTCTTTCACGTATAACTTCGCCAATAGTTCTAAGTTAAATCTTATTCTGATCGGAAGAAAGTGTGTGGATTTTGTTAATCGGTCAACGATAACCCATACTGCGTCATAGCCTTTCTGGGTCATCGAAAGGCCAACTGCAAAATCCATTGTAATATGTTTCCATTTCCATTCTGGGATCTCTAGAGGTTGTAGCAAACCACTCGGTCTCTGATGTTCTGCCTTGACCCTTTGACAAGTCAGACACCTGGCAACACAATCAGCAACGTCCCTCTTCATATTTGGCTATCAAAAGTGTTGTCATAAATCCTGATACATCTTGGTACTTTCGGGATGAATGGAATACCTCGAACTATGAGCCTCACTTAGAATGTCCTCCTTGACTTCTGGTACTGGCGGTACCCAAACTCCATTTTCAAACCTCAACAATCCCTCGATGTCTATCTTGAATTTAAGTTCCGTCCCTGCAGATATCTTTTTCTTTACTTCTTTAAACTCCTTATCTAGGATTTGAGCTTCCTTAACCTTATCCAATAAAGTTGTACCAGCTTGCATCTGGAATAGCTTTTGATCAATCTCCATTGGACATTCTACTTCCAATTTCAGCTTTTCCATTGCTGAAATCAATTCTTCTTGTGTTGTCAACATCATCAACTTCTCCTGACCCTTTCTGCTTAAGGCGTCAGCTACAACATTTGCTTTACCCGGGTTGTATAAAATATCATAATCGTAGTCCTTAATTAGTTCTAACCATCTTCTCTGACGAATATTCAAATCCTTCTTGGTGAAAATATATTTCAGACTCTTGTGGTCTGTATATATTTCACACTTCTCCCCATAGAGATAGTGTTTCCAAATCTTTAAAGCGAATACCACCGCGGCCAATTCTAGATCGTGGGTTGGATATCCCTTTTCGTAATCCTTCAATTGTCGTGATGCATACGCAATGACTCTTCCATTTTGCATAAGCACACAGCCTAGCCCTTTATGCGACGCATCACTATATACTACAAAATTTCTTGTGTCATCCGGAAGGGACAACACAGGTGCTGTACTCAACTATTTCTTAAGTTCTTGAAAACTTTCCTCACACTTCTCCGTCCAAACGAATTTCACAACTTTTCTAGTTAAATTCGTTAGCGGAGTGGCGATCTTGGAAAAATCCTGAATGAATCTTCTGTAATAACTTGCTAATCCAAGAAAACTTTTTACTTTCGACGGTGTTTTCAGCTTGATCGCAATTCATCACTGCTTCGACTTTGGAGGGATCCACCAAAATTTCGTCCTTATCAATCACATGTCCGAGAAATTGCACCCTTTCAATTCAGAATTCACATTTTGAGAATTTGGCGTACAACTTCTCTCTTCTCAACACCTCCAATGTCAACTTCAAATGCTCAACATGCTCTTCTTTGGTTTTTGAATACACCAATATGTCATCGATAAAGACCACCACAAATTTGTCCAAAAACGGCTTAAACACTCCATTTATTAGGCCCATAAATGCCGCATGCACATTTGTTAGACCAAATGACATAACCAAAAATTCGTAGTGACCATACCGAGTCTTAAATGCTATCTTCGGAACATCTTCTGGCCTCACCTTCAGCTGATGATAACCACTTCTCAGGTCTATCTTTGAGAAATATCTTGCTCCCTTTAATTGATCAAACAGATCATCCACGAAGTTCCTTACGACTAGTATTTTCTCTAACTTTTGATTCTCTTTACGACTATCAACTATGTAGGCTAAATATCCCACACAGCCTTGTTTTAATAACTTTCTGGCTTGCAACATCATCAGATAACTCGCTTGTCTAGGTGACTTTAGACCATAAAACACAACCTTTGACGGGGTCATAAGGTTAATACATTTCTTCTGGCAATCAATTACTGCCCCATAATTGAATAGCCAATCCATTCCCAGAATAACGTCAAATTCTCCAAGTTTAATCGGGATAAGATCTACATTCATAATGTTACCCTTAATATCCACTCTATAGTTCTTGTGTATATACCTAACAGGAATCACTTCCCTATTCGCAATCTCGATGTTCATAGTGATTTCTAATTCGTCCTTATGCAATTCTAAGTTCTTTGCAAAGTCATCGGATATAAATGAGCAAGTAGCACCCGAATCAAATATGACATAAGCATTAACTTTATTGATCAGAATGATACTTGACACCACATCACGAGACTGCACCGCATCCTGTACGGTTATGTTGAATGTCCTTGCAGTTGGTCGGTTTGTCAAAGTCGGTCCGGTAAGTATAAGAGGATTTACACTGTTATTTCCCTTGTTTCCACCTGACCCTGCCCCTCCAGATGCCTTCTTGGGACAGTCCCTAGCCAAGTGATCCTTTGACCCACATGTGTAGCAGGAACCCTTCTTAGGTTTAGGTGCTATGTGGCCTTCCTGACCACAATTGTAGCAAACTCTTTTCACTTTCATGCAGACTCCCAAGTGAGTCTTTCCACAGGTTGGGCATGGTTCTATCCTTTTCTTCTGACTCCCTTGCTGATTTACAGACGACGGGTTGTCATTCAACCTTCGTTTATAATTATTGGTTCCTCCCGTGTTACTGCCACTAGCCTTATTATTTCCTTCACTTTCATTCTTCCTCTTCTTCTGATCCTGATTGTACTTGGTCACCGCTTCGCTTCCACCTTCAGCTAGGATGGCTTTCTCCAGACCTCCAGCAAAAGTGTTCAATTAAAACATTGACACTTTGCTATACAACCAGGGTTTCAGTCCCTGCTCAAATCGCCTAGCCTTTCTTTTGTCAGTATGCACCTGATATTGGGTAAACCTAGCCAATTCGTTAAACTTCGCCGCATAGTCGGGCACAGATATATTTTCCTGTTTCAACTCCAGAAACTGCACCTCCATTTGATTCTGGGAGCTGGTTGGGAAGTACATCTCAAAAAACATTTCCTTAAACCTTTCCCAGGTTATAACACCTTCTCCTCCCCTGACCTTATTTGCCTACCACCAGTAGCTAGCTTCTGATTTTAACATGAATGTCGTGTAGGCGGTCTTCTGGTCCTCCCTAACTCGAGCGACCTCAAAAACTTTCTCCATCTCCATAACCCAAGTCTGAGCTTCTATCGGGTTTGTGGAGCCTTTAAACTCCGGCGGTCCCACTGCCTTAAAGTCTTTAAATGAGGTGTTCGGTGGAGCTTGAGGCTGATTATTCATCGCTCTAGCTAACAGATTTACCAACTGCTGAACGGGGTTCGCATTGGGATCAATGTTGTTATTGTTATTTGTTGACCCTTCTTGGGTTTGTCGACGATTTTGTCTCCTTCTTGGCGGCATATTTCTGTTAAAATATACGTTCATTAGATCTTTATTCAATCTCTTAAATACTTAAGACTTAACTCAAATATTTAACATAATCATTTTAACTCATAACATCTCAAATAAACTTTGATATTTTATTAAAATCAAAAGTTTTCAACATAGTATGATATCATTTCTGCCATTTACGTCAACTATCCCGAGATAAAAGATCTTTAGGATTTAAATCATCAGAATATTCTTTTGTTTATAATCACATTAAAATTTGCATTATTAATTATTAGTAAAGCATTAACATAATCATACTGTCTTATCACGGCCTGCTAAGATGTTGGACAGCTTTGTTACGCTCCTCCTCCATTATGCGGGACATAGTCCTGCGATCTAACATATACCCACACAGTCCCACTAACTGAATTGGATATCTCATAACTCGGTCCTGGGCCTCATCAATGGCCCTCAGAAACGTGTAGCACGTCTCTGCAACCTTAGCTTTCTTTGCATGTGACTCATCCTCTGCCAGATCTGCACGTCGTGCATTGCTCACCCAAGCTTCCTCTACTGTGGCGAGTCTTTCTGATTTCTCTTTTAACTCATTCTTCAACCTTTCTATCTCCTCTATCTTCTGCTCATTTTGGCCCTTCCCATGAGCCAAGTCCCATTCCACACTTCCAAGACAGGTGTGGAGTGTCTCAACCTCACCATCCTTCTGCTCGATGGTAATCTGTTGAGTAACCGACTTCTCTCTCAACTCCCGAATTGTATCTCGTAACTCTATGTTGCAATCATACAATAAATTGTACATATCAGTGCTGACAGAGTTCGGTGGGAACTCCTCAAGGTTTTCCTCCTCCTCCACCTTGGCTGCATTAGCCGGGATCTCAAACTCCTCAAGGTCCTCCTCTGAGTCAATCTCTGGCTCATGCTCCCGACCAATGACTGTGATCAACGGAGATGGCTCTGGTTGTACTAACTGCTCCCAGACTGTATGTATGTCTCTGGGCTCCTCATCTCTAGTCTTTAGGGGTACAATATCCCTGGGCTGACTAGCTCCTTCAGTATCTGACATCCTGACAAAATAAGTTTTAAGTCTTAGTTATTAAGTGATATTAATTGATACTCGAGCAAGTATATAATTATAAACACATAGCACATAAGGTAATTTTATTATCTTTCTTAGAACTCAACAAGAGTTATCATTTCTATGTTCTCAAAGGCTACTATCCTAAGGGTTTTCCCCCACCTAAGGTTCATAACCTACGGCTCTGATACCAACTTGTGACACCCCCAAATCCGGCATCTTATTTTCCACAGGATTTGGTGTTCACTGTTCAAATATCATATAACTATCTACCAATAAATAATGAAATTCATTTATTAGATAAATAATCCATCATCTCCCTTTAATAGGGTTACAATATCTGAAATAATAAATACATATTAAATCCCAGGTTATACTTAACCTTAAATCTCTATTGCGGAAACATAAACAAATAAGTCTTAATTATCATACATAAGTCTTGAACTTTTACATTTCACTAACACCACAAGTCTTTAACACTTGTTAGCTTTTCCTTTGCCCTTGCTACTAGAAGGTTCATCACAACTTTCATTCTTAGCTGCAATGTTATTATGCAAGAGTGAGCACAAATGCCCGCAAGTATAAAAATATGACAATAAAAACATGCGAGTGAAATCAAAAAAAATCTGAATAATAGAAAGCATAACTTTTGAATCAAGAATAATAATCGAGAATCAAATTACATCTGAGGGTCATAAGACCTTGAACTATGTCCTAGGTCAAGTATATTAACCTTTAACCTTTAACAGTCATAAGACTATGGACTTTACTTCTCGTACTTAGGGAGATCAGCCCTTCGTACCGATACTGTGCACAATATCTCAATGCTTAAAGCATCATCAATTCCCCTTTAATAGGGTTGTTCATCTCAGTTTGACATCAGAGCCCGCACCAAATAAAGTTTGGTTTGGATAACTCAATAGTAGTTCTGGAATTTAGAACGCTCATCAACTATGAACTAGTCAAATCAATAAGGGTTCTCTAGTCTTAAAGGATTAATCAATATATGATATTCAATTTGAATAATAACTTCTCAAGGGTATACAATCGAATAAGTGTTGTATACTGAAATGATACTTTTAAAAGAATTATAACATCTCATATGACATTCTGAACTTGAGTAATCAAGAATAAGAACTTTGCTTGTTATAGAATTTAAGTCTATAACTTGCTCAATATAAAAGTAAGGTTTAGAAATTTGCTCAACAATAATAAGTTAGGGATAGAATACTTGTCTCGTGCGCAAGTTACAAATCTAGTTACAATTCAATTCTTCAACGTCCTACACATTACATTATGCATACGATGTCGATTAGTTTCATAACTTCTATGTTCAACTGTTGAACTTTTCATTTAAGTCAACTTACAACTGGGTTCCTAGTGTTACCTTATTAACTAACCACATAGCATGAGTATGAATTCACAATATGCGTATCTTATATGTATAATTCTTTAAACAATCATAATCAAGTTTTACAATCACAATATTTAAGTTCGCACTTAGTTTGTTAACTTTAACCTTCACATTATCTTATACATGTCAATAACTTAGTTTATTAACATAAACTTCAAATCATATAATATTCATATTTTATAACTTAAAACAACATCTTTTATCGTCGAGAGCACTACACTTGCGTACGTGCATGTTCGACGCCCTCTAATTGCCTCCAAATACGCATCAGTCACAAAGATGGCCAATTTGACCCCTGCTAACGACTTCAAATCAAAAAACTTACAGAATAAAAGTTGTAGATCTACTCGTTATCTTTCCGAATCATCCTCAATAACCTTAATCGGAGTTCGTATGAAGAAGTTATGTTTATTTTACTATAGGAGGTCAAAACAGTCTCGAAAACCAAAAAAAAAACCCCGGGCAGCTCCCACCCCCGCTGGGGCGCGGTTTTATGGCTATGGGGACCCATTGGGGCGAGGCATACAGATGGTATGTTTTTTGGTTTGGGATTTTGACACTTTATTGGCTCAATAATCCCAATTAAATGCAAATCAAACTAGTACCGTGATTTCTTTGTAGTATAAAGTTCATATAAACATCATACAATGTTATTAACATGTTTTTAACATCTTAAATCATTCAATTACTCGAATCAAATCATGAAATTCCACTGTTCTTGGTGTTCTTGATAGTTTTGAAGAAAAACACTAAATTCATCGTCAGGGATTCGTTATAACTCCGAATCCGTCCGTTCAAAGTTTGTTTTCTTTGTTTTAACATGTATAATCAGAATCCATTATTAATTTTAAGTTAAACATACTATGAAAGCATTTAATTTACCCATATGGGTTATTCATATGATATTCAAACTCTGTATTTCATGAAACCCAATTATTAACAAAATCCCATGGTGTGATCACTATAATTCATGAATATATGGCATAGAATATATCATGGACATTTGTTAATATATATATCCACGAAATCAACAATTATAAATTTTTCTCCATTCACAGAGAACTTTATAATACGTAAACGAAAACTCTGTTCTTCACAAAATTCCAATTAAGGCATATTCATATAATATTTATTACTTTAAAACATGATTATATGTTAGAAAAATATGTTATGACTACTTAGCAACATTTATATTATCATTGTATGAAAAATCACAAACTATGTTTTTCTCAAAAAACTCAAAGATACGTTTAATGGAAAACATAAGAATTTTAAAAAAAAAACTTAAACAAAGAATTAATTACTCTTTGTTAGATGATGAAGATGATCAAAAACAAAACAATGATTTCTCAATCTCTCCTTCAATTAATTTTCTCTTACTTCCTCTCTTTTTCTCTGATATTTCTCTCTCAAGTTTCTCTAACTTTTTCTCTGAAGTCTGGATATGAATCCTAAGTCTAACGTAACAATATCTTTATACGTATATATTATATCCGTTGCATTGCTAACTGCTAACTCCTAACTCCCACAAGGGCCTTGTTTGGCTAACACACTAATCCTTTTTTCATTTATTTTAGTACTTTCTTATTATATAGTTAATTGTCACATTACAAATTAACTAATTAATTTTATTTAAATCAATAAAATAAAATAAGATAATTTACATTAAATAACATTATCACATAATTAATATTCTTATTTATTAATAATGTCAATTCACTAATTCTCTAATTAATTATTAAATTAATTAAAGTACATTATGCTTATTTAATTAATTCATTCAATCAAATAAACTCAATTAAATATATACTTTGAACTATAAAATTACTACACATTAATTTAATTGATGTAACATATATAACTAAATTAATCCACCACAAATTCATGAATTAATTATTTAACTCAATAATTAAATCATCAAAAATATTTATTTATTTCAATAAATATTCAAATAACTTTACAAAATTCTCGTTCGTCACATATAGGAAAGCCATTCTCAAAAATGATCAAGCATGGTGAAATGGCACAAATGGTGCTAAAATCTGGGAAGATAAAGGATTTGACCGCCTTAGAAGCTGTTGCCGAGCATATCCATTCCGGGAGTTATAGGAATAATCCCCGGAGGACACACAAGGAGAAAGACGAAGAAGTTTCCTTAGTCTTGCAAGGACAGAATCAGAAGGGGGATTCAAGCAGCATGCCCATTGAAAAGAGGAGCTATTCCCCTTTTCAAACTTCAGCACAACCTTCAAACCCGCCATTCCAAAAAAATTTGGAGGCCAGGCGTCGGAAAACGTTCACCTCGTTAGGGGATTCACTCGAGAATGTGCTAAAACTGTTGACGGCACAGAGAAAGATTGTGCAACTCCTTCCACCAACCAATACCGGTGGACGAAATTTTGACCCAAGAAAAAAGTGTGCCTACTATTTCGGATCTCCGAGCCATAATACCCAAGATTGCTGGTCGCTCAAGCATAAAATCCAGGACTTGATAGACAATGGAAAGATTGTGGTGACCAAACCAAAGCAACCGCATGTGCAAGATAATCCCCTCCCTCAGCACAAAGAGGAGAGTGTCAACATGATTAGCACACAAAATGGAAAAGGATCGAAATACCTCCGGTACGTCGGAGAATCAACTTAATCTAGCAACAATAGCCCAGACAGTTGGGAGTTATCAGAAAGGCGATTCTTGATAGAACAGGAGATCAAGTCTATCAAGGAACAGATGGGACAGTTGGCAGAATTGGTTATATACCAACATCAGATCACTAGACAGCTGATAAACCAGACCAACCAGTCTGAAAACAAGTCTTCCTACACCGGAGATCAACTGCATCGCTATGAGGGACCATTATCGATTTTATGAGTATGAACCCTGGGCCGATAAGGTGGCCAAGAGGAGAAGTGTCAAGCTGATAGGGAATTCACTTTTCATAGGAATTTCACTAACCTAAACCAGCCGATGAAGGAGATCCTTCAAATGTTAATCAATGAGGGAATGGTTACAGATCTGTTACCCCCAGTAAATCCTCGATTAAGGAAATTCAAGCCTGACCTAATTTGTCAGTATCACTCCAATGCACCCGATCATGACACTAAAGATTGTTGGGGACTTCATCACTTAATTAAGAATCTAATTGAAAGTGGTGAGCTGATAAGAGGGAATCAGGATTATAGCCTCCCAGATGAAGAAACTCTCTTTATTCCCACTGCATGGAGTCAGGATACAGTGGTTGTTATCTCTTGTGCGAAGGAGCTAGCCAGAACACTCTTAGTACTGCCGGGGAAAGGGGTCCAAGAAACATAAAATCTTATGAAGTTGACCGCACCTGAACCTTTAATATTACCATTCAGACCCCAATATCCAGTGATTAGTCTGAAGAGAGTTCCCTGGAACTATGAAAAGGATGAAGGGTCAACTTCAAACAATATTGTCATAGTACCAAAGGAGAATCCATTGTACCTGCCTTAGCGGGTGATCAAAACAGTTATCAAGGCCAAAGAAAAAGTGAATGAAGAGAAAATTAAAGAGTTCCTCAATAAAATGGGACACAACGAAATCAAGGTGGTGCAAAGTTTGAAGGATATACCCAAGCAAATGTCCATTCTAGATTTGGTCTTATCCTCGGTGGATCATTGCAACATTCTAGTGAAAGTAATTGAGGAGGCCCACCTGCCAAAGACAATGGATGCTGAGAAATTTCGTCATGTGGTAGAACACATCTTTAACAGCAATACGATATCTTTCACTGACGATGATATACCGACAGTGGGGACGGGTCATCGTAAGTCACTGCACATAGCGGTGATGTCATCAGGGTATATGATCGAAGGTGTGCTGATAGATGGAGGGTCGTCTCTAAATATCTGTCCCTACGATACCTTAAAAGGAATGAAGATTAATCCAAACCAGATCAGAACCAGTCATGTGGTTATCCAGGCTTTCGATGGGTCTCGCCGAGAAGTCGTGGGAGAGATTGAGCTTCCACTGGAGATTGGTCCCCACACTTTCTATGTATCTTTCTAGGTGCTCAACATCACCACTGGATACAACTTATTGTTGGGTAGGCTGTGGATCCATATGGCAGGAGCAGTTCCATCCACCCTCCATCAGCAACTCAAATACATTATCAATGGCAACCTAATCACGGTGAATGTCATACCCGAATACCCTGCCTGTATATAGGGAGATATGCCGATGATCAATATGGATGCAGGGGTTAAACCTGCTAGTTTTCAAGCTTTGGAGGTGAGTGATACTCAATATCTACCAGTGGGGGCACAAGCCTTGAAACCAAAAATCTACCCTTAATTGATGACCGTGGGCTAGAAGATGGTATCTTTGGGTTTGCGCCCTGGAGAAGGGTTAGGAAAGAATCAATAAGGTATCAAGAATCCTGTACAAATCCCGAGTAAGTCGGGGAAAGCCGTATTGGGTTATTTATCAGGGTCAAGCTACCGGAACCCACACAAGCATCCAAAAGCTCATGTTGCCACTATACTATTGCCAAATCTCACTGATGTTGGATTTGTGAAGCCAATGAGGAAGATCCCTGCCGTTTTGTCAGCCATGTTGTTTCCTTCAGTCATACTGGGAAGTGAGAGAAAGACCCCAAAACATGAAAGGGAGAGCAAAAAGGGAAAAGAAAAGTTCCTGTACGAAGGACAAAACCTATTTGCTAACATGTGTGTTCTCCTACACTACGAGGGTATGAATGATGATATCCTAGACAGTGACGAGGTGGATCAGATCCAAATTCCTCACATAAAAAAAGAGATGGGTGGCAGTTCAATGGAAAACCACGGCCCTTTTTTGAAGGATGTTTTAGTCATCATCCGAGATAAGGCAGACGAGCACAATTCTGTGATCCTCTCTATTCATGAGGATCTAACCCTGGACAACTGGAGCAGCGTCCCTTGCCTAATCCATAAAGGGTAAAAGGGCAGAGTATCCATCTGCCCTGTAATATGGTTTCATTTACTGATTGTTTTCTTGCACAGCTATAGCAGTAACTTTTGTCATGCTTTGCCAAATGCTTTGTATGTTTAAACAGTTGCACATATTAAAGCAAAAGCATTTTGTTTTCAGGACTTCAAGATTGGATTTGTTTGTCCCTGCTGATGAGATGCCAACCTGTCACAATGACTATAACTTTGATGTAGAACTGAGCTTCGACTTGATGGAAATTGATCGAGAGGGGGAAGATGACTACGAGGTGCCCAAGGAAATCAAAGAATGGGTCAAAGAAAAACCCAAACCAAACCTCGATCAAACCACCACTGTCAATATCGTAACCTCAAAAAACCTCAAAGAAATCTAGATAGGCATAGACCTCACACCAGATCAAAAAGCCGACCTGATTGAACTCCTAACACAGTTCTAGGATGTGTTTGCATGGTCGCATGAAGACATGGTTGTCTTATCTACTGATATTGTCATCCATCGAATGCTCATCAAGGATGGATTCAAGCCACTCAAGTCGAAGCTCAGGAGATTAAAACCTGAATGGAGTCTTAAAGTCAAAGAAGAAGTTGTTAAACAATTCAAAGCAGACATCATCATGGTATTAACATACCAGGAGTGGCTGTCAAACATAGTCCCCGTGCCTAAACCAGGGGGAAAGTACGAGTATGCGTGGATTACAGAGATTTGAACAAAGCCTGTCTCAAGGATAATTTCCCGGTCCCTTTCATACACATCCTGATAGACAATACGACGCAGTACGACATGTATTCCTTCGTGGATTGCTTTGTTGGTTACAATCAAATTATTTTTCCTAAAGAAGACTGGGAGAAAATAGCTTTCATTACTCCCTGGGGAACTTTCTGCTACAGACGTTTGTCCTTCGGCCTCATCAATGTCGGTGACACATACCAACGAGCCATGATGGCCCTATTTCATAACATGATGCATAAAGAGATACAGGTCTATGTGGATGACATCATCATCAAATCCCGGAAAGAGGACAATCACATTGACAATCTCAGGAAGCTATTCAACAAGTTGCATAAGTACAACCACAAGCAGAATCCAGCCAAATGTGCTTTTGGCATCAAATCAGGAAAGTTGTTAGGATTCCTACTGAGCAATAGAGGCATTGAGCTGGATCCTGCCAAGATTAAAGCCATCACTAAAATTCACGTACCTCGAACAGAGAAGGAAATACGCGGGTTCTTGGAAAGGATCAGTTTCATAAGCCGATTTATTTCCTAACTCACAGCAACTTGTGAACCCGTCTTTAAGCTACCAAGGAAGAATTCCTCCGCCAAATGGAATGAGGATTGTAAGAAAGCCTTTCTTGCCATCAAGAAGCAGCTGATCGAAGCACCAGTCTTGGTACCCCCAAGGGACGGAGTTCCCCTATTTATGTACTTGTCTGTCAATGCCAACGCCATGGGCTGTATGCTAGGACAGAAAGATGATAGTAGCCAGGAGAGAGCCATCTACTACATCAGTAAAAAATTCAGCAGTGGTGAGCAAAAGTACACCACGATCGAGAAGACATATTATGCGTTAGCATGGGCTGCCATGAGGTTGCAACACTCTCTGTATGGGCACACGACTTACCTCATCTCCTGTATGGATCCGCTGAAATACGTATTCAATAAGCTAATGTTGAATTGTCGACTGTCAAAATGACAGTTGATCCTCCAACAGTTCGACGTTGTCTACGTGACTCAGAAGTCCATCAAAGGTCAAGGCATTCCAGATGATGGGATTAGGACAATTCAGCAAGGTATTCGAGGAAATGCAGCCCAACCATGGAAAATATATTTTGATGGAGCAGTAAACATGGAAGGTGTCGGAGCTGGGGCAGTCTTTATCTCTGGTACAGGAGAACAATATCTTGTGGCCACCAAGCTGCAGTTTGTCAACACCAACAACAGAGCTGAGTATAAAGGCTGAATAATGGGGTTGAAACTAGTCCAATCCATGGGTATCCAACATCTACTAGTCTTTGGATACTCTGAGTTGGTCATCAGACAAACCACTGGGGCATATCACACCAAAGAACTGCATTTACTACCCTATCATCGGCAGGTCGTCAAAATATCCATGGAGTTTGAAGACATAACTTTCATCCACATTCCTCGGGGTAGGAATAACTTCGCTGATGCATTGGAGATGTTGGCTTCCTTGATCGGTATATCCAATAGGAGTGGGATTCCCGACATTAAAATCACAAACCAAAAGACGCCGACATACGGGAATTACATTCGATGAGTATTAGATAAAATTCCTCCTATCAAACAGCGTTGGTGTCAAGACATCAAGGAATATCTCTGAGATGGATCCACACCCACTAGGGCAAGCCACCTCGAACGAAAGCGAATTCACAAGATGGCTCTGAAGTTCTATCTAAGCGGAGATGCACTCTATAAGAGGGATACTAGAATCGGCCTGTTAAGATGCCTTGATAAAGAGAAAGCTTAGAGACTGATGGATTAAGTACATGGTGGAATCTATGGTCCACACATGAGCGGTCAGCTGTTGGCCAAGAAGATATTAAGAACAGGGCATTATTGGATCTCTCTCAAAGCTGACTGTGATGATCACGTCAAGAGATGCTATCAATGTCAAGTACATAGAAATGCCATACACGTTCCTCCAAATGACCTACACAACATGAGTTCGCCATGGCCTTTCTCCATGTGGGGAATGGATGTGATAGGTCCAGTAGAACCTAAAGCCAGCAATGGTCATCGCTTCATCTTCACCAT
Source organism: Panax stipuleanatus (assembly GCA_020205555.1). Classification (NCBI taxonomy): domain Eukaryota; kingdom Viridiplantae; phylum Streptophyta; class Magnoliopsida; order Apiales; family Araliaceae; genus Panax; species Panax stipuleanatus. The sequence goes on from CM035126.1 coordinate 100,618,390, forward strand.
GATCGAGTACTTCACCAAGTGGGTTGAAGCGGCCTTTTTTCCCAAAGTCACCAACGAGGTCATCATTGGCTTTATCAGAAATAATGTCGTCTGTCGATAAGGACAACCGGAGGTTATCGTATCAGACAATGCCAAGAACCTAAATAATCAGATGATGACAGAACTGTGCAGCAAGTTCCACATCAAGCATCTTAATTTCATTATCTATCGGCCCAAGATGAATGGTGTTGTCGAAGCGGCGAACAAGAACATCAAGAAAATTATGCAAAAAATGTCTGCCAATCACAAAGAACGGCCCGACCTGTTACCGCTAACCTTGTTAGGATACAGGACGTCAATGCGCACTTCTACTGGGGCTACCCCATATTCATTGGTCTATGGCATGGAAGCAGTCCTTCCCATAGAAGTGGAGATTAGATGGACAAAGATCAGTGGTTGCTAGATCGATACCATCAATTGTCCCTAATAGATGAAAGGAAGGCTACAACCATTTTCCACGGGCAGTTATATTAGCAAAGAATTGCTTGATCATACAACAAGTAAGTCTGAATCCGACAATTCAAAGAAAATGATTTGGTGCTAAAGAAAGTGTTGGCCAATCAAAACGAAGCTAAAAGAAAGTTCGCCCCTAATTGGGAAGGCCCTTTCCATGTCAAGGAAGTGTTAACAGAAGGAGCTATCAGATTGCAAGAAATGGACGGGAATTTCCCCAACTTATCAACTTAGACACCATAAAACGGAGGGCTAGATCGATACCATCAATTGTCCCTAATAGATGAAAGGAGGGCTACAGCCATTTTCCACGGGCAGTTATATTAGCAAAGAATTGCTTGATCATACAACAAGTCAGTCTGAATCCGATAATTCAAAGAAAATGATTTGGTGCTGAAGAGAGTGTTGGCCAATCAAAACGAAGCTAAAGGAAAGTTCGCCCCTAATTGGGAAGGCCCTTTCATTGTCCAGGAAGTGTTAACATAAAGAGCTATTAGATTGCAAGAAATGGACGGGAATGAATTTCCCTAACTTATCAACTTAGACACCATAAAAAGGTACTATGTCTGAAACACATGCATACTAGCATCCTGGTCCTACGAATTAATCAAATCAGTTCAATTTTTACTAGAAGACTGAACTACGAATGACCTGATCTCCTTCAATCCAGGAGTACGTAGGCAGCCATTTCTGGTACGGTCAAACCAAGTCAAAAAATCAAAAAATCATCAAACCAAACTCAAAAGGGACACTTCTCAAGCCTAAAAACTAAACTACTAATAACCTGATCTCCCTCAACCCAGGAGTACGTAGGCAGCCATTCAAGGTGCGATTTGACCTTCAAAGAAAAACAATAAATAATTAAAATCAGTCCCAAGACACCGAAACCATATAAAACCTAAATTCTATCAAGTTTCCCTAGTTAACAGGCCCATCTAATATATTCTACGACATCTCAATGTCAATCCTTCAAGGAGAAGCTCAGGATACATCAACAACAACAAGTCATGAAAGAAGTGGTAATCATTCAACAATGACAATACATATTCAACAGGGAAGTGAATCAAAATATATTTCTCTGATATATATAATACTATTTTATGTATACACTGTGTCTTGTAAATGACAAAAATGGCTGATTTAGTATGTGTAGGAAAAATAAAGCTAGTCTATGGACCCATGGACAAGAGGGATAGCAATGCCAATATGGCATTTCTCTCTGAAGATGGAGGAGCAGTTGCAAGTGCAATACCCTCAGCCTCCATACTAGCAAGCACATCCATATCCATCTGCATAGTGGCGCTGTGACCGTCGATGAAAGCACTAATCTCTCTAACCAGGCTGTCTGTATATGACCTAAGGGCTTTGCTGTCAACAATATATACATCTCGAGTGGCTATGGCCTTGTCCCTCTCTACAAAAGCAACATCTCTAGCAATCAAAACCTCCTCAATCTCCTCAAATGCTGCATCTCGAGAAGATCTAGCCTCATCTCTCTCTGCTAATGCTACATCCTGAGTGGCTCGAGCCTCATCTCTATCAGCAAAAGATATATCTATACTAGATAGGGTAGTCAACATCAGCACCCTAGCTTGATCTCGCTCAAATGTCATCTTAGCTAATGAATGTGCCATAGCTGGATTTGTCTCGGCAGGAATAATCGACGGGTCGGTAACTAAGGCTGCTGTCAGATCCATGAACACATCATCCTTCGTAGGAGAATCAAGATCCTCCATAGGCTCCTCTTCATCTGAATCCACAACCGGAGCTGACTGGATGAATGCAGCTGATGCTATATGGTCTCCAACCATGCCGAATAATTTGGAGAATGATTCGGATGGCTAATAGAGAAATCAGCCCTCTCCTTATGAATCCAACACTCATAAATCCTGATCAAGTCGGAAGATGACATAGAAGAAGCTGACATCCGCTAATCAATGCCCCCCTCAAACTGGTGCAGGCTCTATAACTAATCAAACTGACCCATAACCACCAACGGATGGTAAGTGGTCACCCCTCTCAATTTTGCTAAGGGCAAGTAGTCTATGTCAGATGCGTGGGTGATAAAGCTATAAGGGGAGACTAGCCCTGAGCATAGCAGAATCGAAAAAGGATGATCAATATCTGATAAAAAAGCTGACCATATCTTTGCATCTGAACACTCCGCTGGCTGGAAGGAGTAGGACATAGCTATCTCGTGGGAGAAGCAATACCCTTGATGTCTGAAGAAGCCGTCATGAGCTATACATACAACAAGACAGAGTTACCTCTAAAAAACCCCTCTGGATGGGTACTGTAATAGGTAGCTGACCTCAATGTCTTGGCCAGTATCATCGGCAAAATAGTGCTACCCTGTCTAAGGGCACAAACCACGACCATCAAACAAACATCTAAGTGGTCCAAGTATAATGGCATGTATAAGTAAGTCGTGATGCACATCAGTAAGACGTCTATCCGGGCTGAATGCCAGTCCTCTGCCAAGATAATAAAGTCACCAGCGTGTCGATCGTAGTTAACCAATCTACCGAAACGATATATCAAAAAGTCAATAGAGATCACACATCCAGAAATAATCTCATCCGTTACTACACTCTGACGTAGACCCAACAACCGCAGGAACGGTCTCCTCATATCACTAATAGTGGTGCAGGCGTAAGGCAAGTCCAAAGCCAGACTAGTAAGACGCACGTACTCCTCCAAAGTCGGAGTTAACTCGTGCCGCCCAAATCGAAAAACCTTCCTCTCAAGTATCCAACAGGATAAAAGTCCATCTATGAATCCATATGGAACATGGAAGTCCACAAGGGCTAATGAATGCCCTAACATCCGATCCACTGTCCCTCTGGCTGGGAAGGGCAAGCTATCATACCACGACCTCAAGGACGATGCTACCACAGATGGTGGTAAATTCTTGATGCGGCTAGCTGTCGAAGACGACATCTGTATCACCGTATCACAAGACCATCCAGGGGTCAAATCTGAACTCATCTGTCTAAATGCATACCCATAACATAATACATGCATAATGACAATGATAAACATGATGCAATAGATAGGAAATATCATGCATATCAACAACAAACTATCTAATGCAAACATCATCTCTGTCTGCTAATAAAATACAAAATAAAAAGTACAGGGATATGGGGCACCACCACCCAACTTCTAACAATGGCCTATCAAAATGGGGCACAGCCGCCCAATAGCCAAAACAGCGGCCTATCAAAAGTTATAGCTAGAAAAGCTATCCAAAAAGATCCAAAATATCTACACTCAAGCTGTTAACCTGCTCTATCTCCTCTTGAGTCGTAGAGTCTCGGCCATCAAGAATGTCAGGGAGGTACAAGGGAGGATCAACCCTTGTATAACTGCTAGAAATTAGACCTGTGGACTGGCCCGCTCCAAAGCGAAAGGATCAAAAGAAAATACCTCTGATGGATCTCGACCAAGATGCCTAATAAACAAATGAGCTCTCTCAAACATCTGGGTCAGTCCTATAATCTGGTCCATATGGGTAGGCTCTCGAAGGCACGCTATTCAGTCTGTCTTAATCACAAATCCCGGCACCATATCTGCCATGAACTAGGTAGCACGAGTCTGAGCCCCAATAGTGCGAGGACTCCACCAATTGCTAAATGCCTCCTGGATATATGGACCCTCTGACAGGGTAAAGCCATCTACGCCCTCCATCAGAATATCTGTGAGCGGCTAAACTAGTGGCCAATGATGCCAAATAGAAAAATAAATAGAATACAGATCTGCCCTGTGATGCTCCTGATAGCACGCTCTCCTAAATAGAGTTCCCAACCTCCCTTTATCAAAAATGGGACTCTACGGGTAGATAATGCAAACTCCCGGACAGTGAGGAAGCCTCCCTCAAACCCGACTGTCAAAGAGTATGAGGAATACGATACCCATGAGATCGATCCGGCTATCAAAAGCTCAAGCTACAGGCATAAATGGGTGAATCCCTCAGCTATAGGGACCTTCGTTAAAGTGGAGTGGTGCCAATGCCGTCCTCGAGAATAAGTCTTCAGGCCTAAAGTAGTAGCGGGACATAGGCAAGGAAGCTTCTCATATGCCAAGAACTGGCCATATAAATATCAAAAGTCCTCAGTGACCAAGACTGATAAATGTAAATGCAGAAATCAAAAAGGTACATGAAAGATGTACTCACCAGCAGGAATGGGTAGAACCCTAACCAAGCCTCCGTTAAACCCTCCGATGCGTATGCACACCTCAAAGAAAATAGGCAAAGATGTAGGTACCCCAATCAAAGTCATTGAGGGGCTCCACATGTCGAGTGGCACTGACCTGGGCAAAGGACACTGTCGTAAATTTGCCTGCCAGGAAACAACACCTGATGATCACAAAAAAAAAAAATCACCGCAGGATGCGATCCCTAACCCTCTGATCATCAAGCAGAGGCTCAAGCAACGCCCCACTTTGGGCATCTACGCTCAAAGGACCAGATCGGACCGTCCGACACTTGATCGCTGTTACAGGAACTCCCAGCAGTGACCAGATGGCAGTGAGTGTAATGTCAGCCACAATAGGCACTAGCTCACCCTCAAACTCTATCCCAGTGATGAACCTCCAATCCATAGGCGTCATCATATCCTCGTAATCCAATAAGTAGAAAGACTGAGTCTGGTGGAACCTATACTCGAAAAAAGCCCTCATATAACCCCAAGGGCAATAACGGGAAAGGTTAGAAAAGAACGCCTAAAACCCCCAGGTGTCAACAATATCCCTGTAATCCTGGTACAGACTGTGAGAAAGAGAATGCACAATAAACCAGTTCCCTTGAGGCTACATGAAGCCCGGAACCTGCATTAAAAGCCGACCCATATCAAACCTGTACCCTGAAAATAGTAAAAGAAAGAAAGAAAATCCAAACAGAAGGAAACTTTGGTCACCTCGTTGGCATGAAGGAACCTCGATGGATGGTGACTCAAATCTCCCAGCAGATCTTGGATTGGCACAACAATACCTGAGAGCTCTGCACATGGAGCCTGAGCTAGGGCAGGAGCAGCAAATGGAGCCTCCTCATCATCTATGTCCACAGGCGGCTTAGCCCAGATCAGATGTATCACTGACTCAGCCAATCTACGAGGCGATCAGCTAGCCGTGGTTGAGGAACATCGGAGGGCTCCCCTCTGTCTAACTTCTGAAACGACCCTGCTAGCACTCCCGGGTCTATCTCTGTCAATCACCTGGATAAAGTCTCCAAATCGCCTCAGAAAGGGTGAGGTAAGCCTAAAACCTGTGGCTTATTAATTTAAATCAGTATTGTCATGCATTTTTAAAATCTTAAAACATGCATGGGTCAGTCAAAATCCCTAGTAGAGTCAAAACTCCATATTTTTTTATGCTCAGGTTATTTGAAAAAAATTCGCCAGAGTCTCCTTTGTAAAATGGACTATCTACATGCACACAAGCATGTCTATGTGGCCATTTAGTAGCACACCTTCCCAAAAGCAGAAATAGTTTCTATTTATTAAAAAAAATAAAAATTAAACTTCACATGGTATCCAAATTACCATGGACATTTTTAGTTGAAAATCCAGGCTCACTCGGCCTAAAAAAGGATGAGTAAACTGATCAAAAAGAGCTAAAATTAACTGTCTTGGAATTCAAATTTTCATACATCACAATGTGCATCGCAGTAAAATATGCATACTTATGAAGTCAGAAAATTTGTAGCAAGTCATCTAAGCATACATTTTTTATACATTGCGTTCAAAAGCACCCTACGTGGTTTACACAATTCTACCGGTTAAAACTGAAAAATAGGGATCAAAACGTCACCTGAGACATGCAAAACGCGTGGCCGCTGACGAAATTTGAAAAAAGCTGCCCGAACTCTGTAGATCTAAAAAAGAAAATCGAATTTCTATTTAGATTCGAAACTAAAAATGAAAATATAAGCTTGCTGCTGCCTATTTTAAAACCGAAGGAAGGAGCAGGCCCATATGCAGCTATTGTACCCCTACCTGCGGCTCCCCAGGGTGGGCCCCACTCCCTATGGCTCGGTCCAATTTAAGTTGAAACGGTGTTTACATGAGCTAAAAAGTCAAATTTCAGAAAAAACTGCTACGCAATTGAGCGGTTTGTCCTGAAATCCTGTGTTTAAGCAGCGGATTCCTGACAGATGGTGGAACTTCATGAAAGCCATTGGTAGTCATCTCGAAGAAATATTCGGGGACCAGTGACAAAAATTGCTAAAAAACTGTCTAAAAACTTCACAAAACTGTCAAAAACTGCCACTTTCGAAGCGTCGGGTATAGACAGGTGATAGTTCAGCAGTTGGCACAACTCCAGCGTAGCGTCGGGTACTGACCGATGATAGTTCAACCAATGGATCAAACCCTGCAAAACATCGATTTCTGATCGATGACAATTCAGCCGTTGGCTGAACCATAGCGAAGCGTCGGGTACAGAACGGTGACAGTTCTGCCATTGGCACAACCCAAGCGAAGCGTCGGGTACTGACCGATGATAGTTCAGCTGTTGGCTGAACCCCAGTGAAGCGTCGAGTACTGAACGATAATAGTTCAGCCATTGGCTCAACCCCAGCGAAGCGTCGGGTACTGACCGATGGCAGTTCAGCCGTTAGCTCAACCCCAGCGAAGCATCGTGTAGAGACCGGTGATAGTTCAGCCGTTGGCTCAACTCCAGTAAAGCGTCGAGTATAGACCGATGACATTTTAGCCATTGGCACAACCCTAATGAAGCGTCGGGTACTGACCGATGACAGTTCAGCCGTTGGCATAACCCCAACAAAGCGTCAGGTATAGACCAGTGACATTTCAGCCGTTAGTACAACCCTAATGAAGCGTCGGGTACTGACCGATGACAGTTCAGCCGTTGGCATAACCCCAGCAAAGCATCGGGTACAGACCGGTGATAGTTCAGCCATTAGCACAACCCCAACGAAGCGTCGGGTACAGACCACTGACAGTTCAGCTGTTGACATTACCACAGCAAAGCGTTGGGTACTGACCGATGACAGTTCAGCCATTGGGTCAACCCTAGCAAAGCGTCGGGTACTGACTGATGACAGTTCAGCCGTTGGCAGAACCCCAGCGAAGCGTCGGGTAAAGGCCGGTGATAGTTCAGCCGTTGGCTCAACCCCAGCAAAGCGTCGGGTATAGGCCGGTGACAGTTTAGCTGTTGGCACAACTCTAGCAAAGAGTCAGGAATGATCCGGTGGCAAAAATAGTATATCAATCTATCCCCACAAAGGACAGATGATGGAATCTATTATACACATCCTCAGAGGGAGCACCAAGAAGGATTGGTGATTCAACCCCCTGTTGCAAACTACCAATGTAAATTATCGTCAGGATAGGCATCGGAAACATCCATTAAGGTAACTCGGTAATCGAGATATATCCCCTGCAGAGGAGTCTTTAGAAATGTACAACGGCATCAGAAGAAGGGAAATATGCGTTACAGATAGTATTGACAGACGTGGGAAACCATTGGTCTTAAACCAAGGTAGCTTCAATAATGTTATCCCTATCAGAGTTGACAAGGCTATCATGAATGACGTCATCCCCAGCAAAAAATGACGAGGACAATTGGAGATAGCCTATTAGTGATATCCTACAAGTAACCACCGGACAGTGCTGCCCCAAGGGTTATCATGAATAATGTTATCCCCAGCAAAAAATAATGTAAACATTTAATGATAACCCTAACCCCTTAAAGGCATCTAACATTCATCACATATCATGCCATGCATTGCCTTGCCTTTACATTTGCATTTCTAGTGTCTAGCAATCTTTATCCTGTTCATTCCACTACATTGCATGAACATAATAAAGAGGGGCATCTGTAGACACTCGAAATTTTCTTCAGTCCTGTTGTAGACACTCGAATTTTTTGCATTCATGTTACTAACCTGTAGGAGGGCAAAACCGTCTATTTTAACTCAACCCCAGTCTGAACCCGGGAGGTATAGGTCATCCTCGGTCTCAACCCAAAAAGTACAGGTCATCCTCGGTCTCAACTCGGGAGGTACAAGTCATCCCCGATCTCAACCCGAGAGGTACAGGTCAACCCCGGTCTCAACTCGGGAGGTACAGGTAAGCTCCGGTCTCAACCTGGGAGGTACAGGTCAACCCCGATCTCAACCCGGGAGATACAGGTCAACCCCGGTCTCAATCCGGGAGGTAAAGGTTAACCCCGATCTCAACCTGGGACGTACAGGTAATCCCCGGTCTCAACCCGATAAGTACAGGTCAGCCGGTCTCAACCCAGGAGGTACAGATCTGCCCTGGTCTCAACCCGAGAAGTACAAGTCAACCCCGGTCTCAACCCGGGAGGTACAGGTCAGCCCCTGTCTCAACCCGGGAAGTGCAGGTCAACCCCGGTCTAAGCCCAGGAGATACAGGTCAGCCCCGGTCTCAACTTGAGAGGTCAAATAAACTTCAAAGACAAACCCGAAGCCTCACATCATCTCCATACACAAGCCTGGAAGAACCAAGTCAGCCTCAGAGACAATACTGAGGACAACCAGAATCGGTTGGGATCCAAACCTCGGAGACAACCCCGGGAAGTCAGCCGAAGGCCATGCCAACATTAAAGGCAACCCTGGGAGGGGCAAAATGGTCATTTTACCAACTTAAAGCCAATTAGGTCAAACTTGAGCTGAATTAATGCCACTAAGATCAGAAAGAACCATAACAACGATCCCGAGTGGAAACAGCGCAAGACAGCTTAACAGATAAACTGCGAGAAATCAAAGACCTAGTTATGAACCCATCTTTTTGGACACTGAAAAGGTTTACTCTACATGTCAATGCGACACTCTTAGCGAGGGCTTTCCGGTAAGGTATAGCACGCCTCAAACGGACGCTCCGGTCAAAAATTAAAAAGTTTTTAATCTGACCTTACATTACTCGCATTGCACGTACTTCAATACAACGGGACCCCCCACGTGGACCCTGCCATGTGGAGTCGCACCTCTACCTGTGACTGTCGTAGGTAGAGCCGCTTCCACCGGGTCTATATATATGAGTGCACCCCCAGCTTATTTTATATAGAAAAACGCTCTGAACCTCTGCCCTTTTGATTTCTCAGCCCCACTTTTGTACTCCAAACCAAAATTTTATTACTCTAACACGTAGATATACTCATATACTACCACATACAAAAAATTAAACGGTGGAAACGGACGTTTGAAGCCTACCAAGTGGCAAAAAGCCCGTGTAGCAGTCCATTATGAGTATTTTTAGGATCAGAAAGTTCATACTACTTCTTTGCGCATTTATACACTTGCACATTAAGTTTCGTTTCTAATTATGTTGTGCTTACGTTTTCGTACATTTTAGTATATAAACACGTTTTTCTAGCACTTCTACAACTCGAATCATCGATACGTCGTTTTTAACAGCTTATATATATATATATATATATATATATATATATATATATATATATACGCTTATAGCAACTTCGCCGGACTGGGTTATCTTCCCAATCCGGGTTTGGTTTTTTTATGTATATATTTAACTATATATATACTAACATTTTAATTTTGTCAAGCCCGGATGTCAAATTCGTGGCAGTTTAATGGTTTTATATATATAACTATATATATATATATATATATATATATAAATTTTTTTGACTTATTTGGGCCTGGATTTCTACTTCGTGGCCTTTTTATTGATTTAATATATATACTAACTGTATATATATTAATTTTTTACATTCCGGTTTAGCCTGGATCATTCTGTGGCTTTTTTACTGCTTTTATAAATATATATATATATACTTACATTTATGTCCGGGCAAAGGATAGAATGTTCGTCGCCCATTACAATTTTATATATATATATACTTACATTTATGCCCGGGCAAAGGATAGAATGTTCGTCGCCCATTACAATTATATATATATATATATATTTACTTTCTGCTGAGCCTGGACAATTTGGTGGCTCATTTACAGCTTTTATATATATATTTCAATTTTGTCGAGCCTGGATCATTCTGTGGCTCTTTTACAGCTTTTATAAATATATTTCCATTCCAGTCCGGGCATAGGAGTGAAAACCCATCGCCCTTTACCGCTTTTATATATATATATTTTCATTCTGTCCAGCCTGGATTGCTCCATGGCTTTTTACAGCTTTTATCAATATATATATATATTTACATTCCAATTCGGGCATCGGAGTGAAAACTCATCGCCCTTTACAACGTTCGTATATATATAACTATATATATATATGTTATTACTCATTTTAATTAAATTAGTGCTTTAAATATTCATTTGATATGAATCGGAACTAACATTTCTACCGGCGAACTAGATTTCTTCAAATCTCGCCAACTCTAGCTTTCAAACGAATCAAAATAGGTCTAGACCGAAATGGGAGGCTAAAATGGTTGAGATTTACTTAAATCTAGCATTTTTTTCTAGTTACAGTTTTGAAAGCAACCTCGCGACCCTTAGATCACTATCTAGTGGGAACGAGATGCTTCGGCTACGTGCGAGCCAGGATTTACTGATGAATTCTTGGTTCTGGCGACATTTGGATGTATATATATATTTTATGTCCATATTTGAGCTGTACATATTTTATTGGCTTCCCTTTGTGAGCCTAGGAATCGTGAAATTCGTGATCAAACTAATTAGAATCTGATTCCCATGATGGACAAACTCCACTTTACAAATGTACCCTGCCAGTTTTTCTGTAAAAGTATACATTAAAAAGACCTTAAAACGGTTATTCGAGTTTAAGGTCTCAACATAGTGCAATATGGCTTGTCGTGTCAGAGTCACTCCGATAGCTATCATGCCCATGAGAAGAACGACACTTGTATATATTCTGTGGTCGAGAATACTTCGCAGCCCGACAATCACCATTCAAATTGAGCCAAAAGCCTGAAAAGATAAAATTGAAGTATCGATATGTTTCAATTCCTATGTTAGCGTAAGGGTTTGAAAAACTGCTTTAAAAACATCATTTTAATAATCTTGTCTAAAAGAGAGACTTTTGCAAATCAATCAAACCCTTCGTATATATGTTCGACGAAGTACGTCCATACTTTCAAATCAATCAATCATATGCCCAATTTCTTCCAGCATTCACACAGACATTTCAGATTTAAAAGGGAAATATTGAAAAGATGCGGTACCGTGTTTACACGGGAGTTGTGGGGTGCCTAACACCTTCCCCACACTTAACCAAGCCCCCGAACTTAGAACTTCATTTTCAAAGGTTCAGTTTTTGACAGTGTCCAGTAAATGGGCCACCTTTTAAACAAAACTCGGTTGAGTTGGTACAACTATTTCAAATCTATCAACTGGCGACTCTGTAAAATGTTCAAATCATCGACATGATACATCTTGGCCTTTTCCTAAAAATCCCTTCAAAACCTTTTTCAAATAAAAAGAATAAGGGTAGACAAACATTAGGAAGAGTGAAAGATTCGGGTCCAACTCGACTCGTAATTTTTTCCCGGCGTCGACACCTGAGATGCTGCTTTCATTGAGAGAGATGAGGCCATAGCTACCCAGGATATTTATATTGCTGACAGCACTGCACTCATATCATATACACACAGTCTGGTTGCAGACATCAGTGCGTTCATAGATAGTCATATCAGCACTATGCAGATGGCTATTGATATTCTTGCTCGTATGGAGACCTAGGACAATGAGCTTACCACTGCTTCTCCATCTTCTGAGAGGGATGCCATGTTGACACTGCTATCCCGCTTGTCCACGGGTTCATAGATTAGTTTTATTTTTCTTGCACATACTAGATCAGTCATTTTTGTCATGTATAGGACACGATGTATATATTAAACAATATTATATATCCAAGAAATATATTTTGATTCACTTCCCTATTGGATATGTATTGTCATTGCTGAGTGATTACCACTTCTTTTATGACTTGCTGTTGTTGACATATCATAAGCTTTTTATTGGTGGATTGACATTGAGATGTCGGAGAGTACCTCAGTAGGGCCCGTTGACCAGGAAGGTTTGATAGTATTTGGGTTTTTATAAGGTTTTGGTGTCTTGGGACTGGATTTTATTGGTTTTTATTTCTTCTTGAGGGTCAAACCGCACCATGAATGGCTGCCTACGTACTCTCGAGTTGAGGGAGATCAGGTCATTTATAGTTCGAGCGTAGCCTGAATGGTTTGAGAAGTGTTTATTTTGGTTTTAATGGGTTTTTAAATTTTTTTGTTTTCTCGGATCAACGATCCAGGCTATGTAAACAAAGGAAAACGTATATATATATATATTCTTATATATACTGCAACGTATATTAAAAAGGTCACGAAATTGAGTTCTGGGAAAAACTAGAAGATGAAACTTGATATGCACGTTCACATATACGTAATGAAGTAAGACATGAGTTTTGATCGTAAAAAAACATTACAATGGACTGCTACACGGGATTTTTACCACTCGGTAGGCTTCGAATGGGCTTTTCCTCCGGTTAATTTTTGGTATGTTATAGAATATACGTATACAAATGTATTGGAAGAATAAAATTGAAGTTTGGAGTAGGAGAAGTAGGGCTAAGGGTCAAAATTGGCGGAGTTTCAGAGCGTTTTTCTATTTTTTTTTCTCCCTTTTTTGCCAAGGGTGGGGGGTCTCGTTTATAGACCAAAATAGTAGCTAGTCTACCCGCGACTGCCGCGAGTAAAGCTGTAGCTCTTTGTGGTAGGGCCCACCTGGTGGGTCCCGTCGTCTCAAAGTACGTGCACTCCGATTTGATATATGAAAAGTACTGCTCCCATGCCATAGACCATAGACCTACGTTGGTGGCTGATAAACATAGGTGCATTTAAAATGTAGGTGCTGGAGATACCCCATCTACTTAGCTTCCATGATAAGTACTGTATCCCCAGCAGAGTTGCCCCCTGTCGAAGTCATGAAAAAAGTCTTGTCGCTTTGGACAGATCTTTCTCTCTTCCTAAATTTTGTTGTTTTCTACCCTTATTTGTTTTATCTGTTTTATGAAGGGTGAAGGTTTTTTAGGAAAAGGCCAATATGTATCATGTCGACGATTTAAAAGAATTACAGAGTTGCCAGTTGATATATTTGAAATGGTTGTATCAACTTAACCGAGTTTTGTTTGTAAGTAGGCCTAATTACTGGACACTGTCAAAACTTCGCCTTGAAACTGTAATTCTAAAGTTCGGGGGCATGGTTAAGTGGGGGGAAGGTGTTAGGCACCCCCGACTCTCGTGAAACATGATACCGCATCTTTTTAATATTCCCCTTTTAAAGTGCAATGTATGTATGTATGCTGGAAGAAATTGAGCCTACGATTGTTTGATTTGAAAGAAGTGCCATGCTTCGTTAGACTTATATGCGAAGGGTTTGATTTGTTTGAAAAAGTCCTTTTTGTTAGACGAGATATGAAAATGATATTTTGGAAAGGTTGGTTTTCAAACCCTTACGCTCATATAGAAATTAAAGCATATTTATACTTCCATTTTATTCTGTTCAGCCTGTGGCGTGATTTGAATGTTTATTATCGGGAGGCGAAGAATCCTCGACCACAGAATGTATTTACAAGTGCCAGTCTTCTTATAGGCATGACATCCATCGAAGTGACTCTAGCACTACAAACCATATTTCACTATGTTTGGAACCTTAAACTCGGATAACCGTTTAAGTTCCCTCGGATGTACATTTTTAAAGAAAAACTGGCAGGATATGTTTACAATATGGAATTTGTCCATCGTGGGAATCAAATTTCGATCAGTTTGATCATCAATCACATGATTCCTAGGCTCACAGAAAAGGGCCAAGAAAACCTACACAGCACATATATTCACATAGAAGGAGAATTGTACTCTAGACGTCGCAAAAATGTAGAAGTAGAAATGGCTCGCCTGCAAACTCTTTCCCGGTGATGAACCTCCAGTCCATAAGTGTCATCATCACCTCACAGTACAATAGATGGAGAGACTGGGTCTGGTGGAACCAGCGCTCAGACAAAGCCCTCAGAGAACCCCAGGGGCAACGGCGTAGAGGAATAGAAAAGAAGGCCTCAAACCCCTAGGTGTTGACGATGGCCTGATACTCAGGATGCAGAGTATGGTATAAAGAGTGGACGCTGAACCAGTTCCCCCTGAGCTGCGTAAGGCCGGGAACCTACATCAAAATATCCAATCCAGATTAAACATGTACCCTGAAATGGCAAAAGAAAGAGAAATCCAGAATGAAAACTTTAGTCACCTCATTGGCATGAAGATATATCGATGGATGGCGTCTCAAGTCGCCCAGCAGCTCCGGAATCCCTACGTGGAGCATGAGCTGGGGCAGGATTAACAAACGGGACATCTTCGTCATCCACATTATCCGATATCTCATCCCAGATCGGACGAATCATAGACTCAACAAACTTGCGAGGCGACCAGGCTGGAAGCGGCTGAGGAACATCAGAAGATCTCCACCGCCTCACACCTGAAGTGACTCTGCTATCACTGCCGGGTCTATCTGGCTCCATAACCTGGACAAAGTCTCCAAATCACCTCAGAAAGGGTGAGGTAAGCTTTAAACCTATTGCTTAATAAATTAAATCATTGATCTATGCATTTTGAAGTCCTAAAGCAGGCATTAGTTAACAGAAATTCCCAGTGGAGTCAAAATTGCATGTTCATTAAATACTCAAGCTTTTGAAATTTTATTCTGGAATCTCCTTTGTAAAATGGACTGTCTGCATGCACATAGGCATGAGTAGATGGCTATTTAGTAGCACACCTAACCAAAAATAGAAATAGTTCATATTTATGAAGAAAAAAATAAAATTAAATTCCCCATGGCTGCTAAATTACCATGTGCATTTTAGTTAAAAATCAAGGCTCATTTGGCCTCAAAAAGGATGAGTAAACTGATCAAAAAGGGCGTCAATTGACTGTCTCAGAAATTAATTTTATTTTACATCAGAACGTTAAAAATAGTAAAATATGCATATTTACTAAGTCTAGAAATTTTTATCAAGTCATATAGGCACACCTATTCGCCATATTGTGTTTAGAAGAATACAATGTGATATTTAACATTCTAACGGTCAAAACTGGAAAAGAAATAATTTTAACATTACCAGAGTTGTGCAAAACATTTGTACGATGATGGAATTTAAAAAAAGCAACCCAAACTTCGTACATCTGAAGAAGAAATTTTGGATTTTCTTTAGATTTCAAGTTTGAAAATTAACTTGGAAAGCCACGGGAGGCCAAGTTATAATCGCAGGGAGTAGCAGCCCCACCTGCAGCTGTTGCACCTCTACTTGCAGCTGCTGCACCTCTACCTGTAAACATGGGGATTGATAAGTGGGTTCGGGTGCACAATTTGGACTTGGCTCGTGTTGATCTTGATAGGTCGTAGTATTGGTCAGAATCCCTTGATCTTCCTCTATCATCAAGGCCTTGCTAATTTGCTCTGCCCAGTTCTAGATATTCTTGACTGACTTCTGTTGCTCAATCAAGATGTCCTTCAGTGATATGTCACTTCCTTCCTCCAATCTTCCATTATCTGTGTCACCCTCAAAATTGTGTTGAGGCTCGTAAACTAGAGTCTGGAAGGTGCATTCTGAGGCGTAAGCGAGATTTGGATCCTAGTGTTGGTCTTGATAGTAGTTTACTGAAGGGTCTGGGTGATGCCCTCAATCTTGCTGTTAGTCGGGATAAGGTTCACTGTAGGAATAACCACCCCCATACTGCTCCTGTCCAAAACTGATAGGCTCCTGATGGCTTGTGCGGCTCCCAGCACCATAACCATAAGTAACTACCGACTCTCGACTCTGTTGGGTTGAAACAGTATCCAACTTCCTCGAGAGAACCTCTAGTTGTGCTGAAAGTGAAGCAATTGTGTAAGAACCCGAATTTTCAGATATTATTAAATAAGGATTTAATAAATAAAATTCTTAAACCGCGAGATGGGTTCGAATAAAAATATATATATGTGATATGAGGTATGTGGTATTATATTACATAGGGTAATAAGGACTATGTAATATGTGTTTTTGTGATTTATAAATATATTATTAATATATATTTGTTACTTATCGTAGAGACGATTCAGTGGAGATAAAGGAAGTGGATAAATTCCTATCGATATTAAATAATTTATAGAATTATTTTATAGTAAGTTGGTGACATTAAATATCCTTAATGTATAAATCACCATATTCTTGTGTATGTGTATTAATAACTAGTATGTTTATAATATAAGTTATTAATAGCACTTAAGCTATCTGTGAATAGGTTTGGATAGTGAAGCATGAGTTAGTTAAGGAATTAACTAATAAGAATAAATATTAGTTAATATAAGTTGTGAGTTATATTATGGAATAATATAATGAGAGTATTGAACCTTAATTAACTATGATGATATAGTACAATATTTAATTTACTTAAGTAAAGGAGTGAATTAATATGTGTGTTGAGTATGTAATTATAGTTGGTACTTTTATATATATTACTTAGAGTGGTAATATGTGAGAAAGTCTAATGTGCGAATAACGTTAAATATATATACGTTATTAAAGGGAGATGGAAATCATTATATCTTTAAATGTATATTTGAAGAAATTATTTTGGGGAAACAATTTATAGAAAAGAAAGAGAAATAGTTATTATATATTTCTAATAAAGGATATTAAAATAATTTTTAATATTGAATTATTTTAATAAAAGGAGGAAATGTTATTTTTGAATAATAATATTACCTTATATGTTTTTGTATGAGGTGTGTTTGATTAATATGGTAAATATATTAAAACGTATTTGCTATATATAATTAAATTGATGGAAACGATTTATTATAATAGAAAATAAACTTATTATCTATTTTCTATATATAATATATGTACATGTGTCATACATATAGTTATTCGATATTATATTAAGAATAATATCATGAGACAATAAGTAAATTATTTTCTAATAACGAATGTGCTTATTTGGAGAAAACATAATATTTATGTTATGGCTAAATACATAATTTTAAATGTATTTTCAAGGGAGTTTAATTAATGAAAGGAAACTAAGTTATTTTAATATATTAAATAACTTAAGTTATTATTTGATCGTGAATATTATTATTGGAATAATTAATAGAGTATATATTAATTATTATAAGCGTAAAGGTTATACTTATTATAAGTATAATTAATTGAAGTAATTTAACATTTTAATAGCTTGAGTTATTATATTTCCGTAAAGGTTATATATAATATTTGAATATTCGATTTGTAAAATATTTATATGTGGACATTGGATTTAATAGTTCTAATTTAATTGAACAGGTTATAAGTAGTAATGTGGTGAGAAATGAGTAAGTGATGAGAATAACGATAAGCTTAAGATTGAGCTTGTGAGAGATGCCTTGTGTGGCACAATAATAGATTCAGTAATGAATTGACTAATTTAATGATGGAGGAATTATTAATTAAACAATTAATCTAAATTAATTGTTAATTGTTATTATGATAGTATATTAAATTATTATGGCTAGTGATAGTATAATAATAAGGAAATCGATTATAAGTATAATCGGATGTGTGATGAGATAAATTGTCTTCTAATATTAATTATTGTTATGAACAATATACTATTATCAAGTAATTATTTGATAATATGATGATTAATGAGTAAATGATTTATAAATATAAAAAGATTTATATTTATTTAACGTGATAATAAATCATATAAAGTGTTAATCAATTAGCGTGGGAATTATAATTCCATTGATTAATGAGAAATGGATTAATTAATATTATTATTAATTAATTGATGAGATAAGTAATTTATTAATTTCTATGTGCAACCATGCGATATTAAAGTATAACGTATGATAGTTAACTATATGTTATGCGAAGTATAAAGTGCAATGCGACTATGCTATATATGAATATAAACTATATAGTAAAGTTATTGAGTTGTAAGAGGTACATGAAATGTGGGTGTGACAATGTGTATATTAAGTATACAATAAAATAATATATCATAGATATATTGTAAACAATTATTGAATTTAATAATAAAGGAGACAATACACTGTGATGATACCCGATAGAATTATATTCGGTGTTAATAAGATGTACATGGATTATATGTATGTACACTACTTGATACATTATATTATTATTTGCTCATTATGAGTGATATTGTGTACCCTCTAATTCATTATAACCTAAGTGTTTATGAAATGAATTATGATATAGTCTTAGTAAGCATGATAGGCTATATATATAACCTTAGTGTATTGTATAGCCAGTTGCTGAGTTATTTATTGTCCCACATTATGTGCCCATCTCACTTCTCCTTCACGTGAATGGCTAGGAGCTATTCCTATTTCTCTCAAACTCAGCAACAAAACTAGCTAATGATTGCAAGGGGCGAGGAGTTCATGATGGATTTCACCCACTCTCACCAACTCTCCCTTATCCATTGAACAAGCTTGCATTCCTTTGGTTTAATTTGGGGGATAAGAGTATTGCCTGTGTAAATGATTTCTCTATAAATATAAGCCATCTCCTTCTAAATTGATTTGCTGGAAATTTTGCTAAGTGTGAATTGAGAGCATATAGAAAGTGAGAGTGCTCTAGTGAGATAGAAGCATTGTGAGATTGGTGCTTGACAGCAATTTCGTATAAGCCAAATTGCAGAGGTATATTACCATCCTTGTTTTTCATTTAAGTTTACTGTCAAGTTCCAATTCTTGAATTGATCATGATTGATTAATTAAGTTAATTGGGAAGTGTTATTAGTTGCTATGTTAGCTTACTTGTATGTTAGAATTATTATATAGTTGCTCATAATCGAATTGCTGTGGAAAGTTTTGAGTTTGGGCTAAGTTCTGCCGAAGCAGAGCAGTCACTGTCTCTGGCCGGCTAGTGGCGCAGCTGCACTAGTTTTATACTGGCCAGCGGCGCAGCTGCGCCGGTACCAGACTTGAGTTGGGCAAGGCCCTGCGCAGCTGCGCCAGTTTTGAACTGGGGAGCTGCGCAGCTGCGCCGGTTCCAGATTCTGGAATTTCGTTTTCTGTTGCAGGTTCTGTTATGTACTAGCTTATGGCATGTTATTAGGCAAGTATAGGAACATGATTAAAATACATACATGAGTGCAATAACGTAGTGTGAACAAGTATAACTATGTGAGTACACTCAATTGAAGAAAGGATTTAAAGTTTACAAAATGAACTTAGAATTTTTAAAGTAAACTTGTCGTGAGCATATATGTTCCATTGTATATTCTGAGTTTTGTGAGCATGACCGTATGGTTTTTATTGACATAAAATGTATGTTCAAGGTGTTGAACACACTAGCATACGTGATTGATAAATTCAAGTGATTTCAAAGGTGAAACTTAAGGACTTTTTGAAGTGAACTTGACCAAGATTTAGGTCTTGTAATTTCTGACCGTTTGAATACATTTATGTGGTTTAGCTAAATGTTCAAGAGAAAGTGAGTTATGATTTCAAGACACTTTGGTTATACTAAATGACCTTTGTGGACTTCGTGTACTTTTTAATAAAAATTTAGAGTTTGAAGACTAATATCATCAAACACCGTGCGAGTTACGTTCTAAGCATGCAAGCATGAAGATTAGGAGTCCATTATGCCTATAGACATATTGACATGAACATCATTTGTTTATACATGGATTTTTGCATATGCACGCTTATTCATAGAAAATGAATTTCTAAAGCATAG
This sequence comes from Panax stipuleanatus, assembly GCA_020205555.1. Lineage (NCBI taxonomy): Eukaryota > Viridiplantae > Streptophyta > Magnoliopsida > Apiales > Araliaceae > Panax > Panax stipuleanatus. Next base: position 100,638,594 of record CM035126.1, read on the forward strand.
ACTATGTGATTAAAGTGTACTATGAGTAGTATACGCACGAGCATGCTTACTACATATTGTTAAGCCTCTTTATGTAGTAATATGACATTAGTGGTTTACCCTTGAGGCATGAACTTAATTTACTTAAGGTATATGAAAGTCCGGCATGAATGCCATATGATTTTGACTTATAATGAGCATGCTAGGTTTTAAAACTTGAGTTAATGCCCTTATATACATGTATACATGATGAACATAGTAGCCTTGCATGACTAGTTAAGTATGACAAGGATTTTGAAAGGTGAAACTTAGAAAGTTTGAATGTAATGGTTTCGATAAGATTTGAGAAACGTAAGAGCAATATGGATTATAGATTTATGAGTTTGCAATATGTGTCGAACACTTAAATAGTTAAGTGGTTAATATTGATATTGAGTATGGTTAAGATATCACTATACGTACCTAACGATACTAAGCGTATGATATGAATGTGAGACGAACGTTCTAAGAACCAAGTTAGACAACAATGTAATACTAATTATTATATTGAGAATGTATGGAAGTGTATAACTGATAGGTGTGATCTCTATGATTAATATAACTGTGTAGGATTACACAAAGTGCAGAGATTCTTAAGCAGTTAAGTCGTAGTTGTTAAACTACGAATCAGGCAAGTCTTTCAGTTCCTATTTGATATATGAATTCAATAACTGTTAGTTGAATTATATTATGCTGTGATAATGTGAACTTATATATGAACTGTATATGAGATATAAATGAGATTGAAAGTTGATCTTTGATGATATACTTGTTATGTGAAAAGTAACATGCGTAGTAAATATAAACTGTTTATAAATGCATGAACTGAGTATGATGTTATATGCTATGTGATGCATGAGGACTGTTAGAATTGCTGAGCTGTCGAGCTCACTCTTGCAAATAACCACTTTTGCAGGTTAAGGATTCACGGTAAAGATTTCGTGCTTCTTGATTGATAAAGATAGATAGTATCGCATTGAAGAATATTACTTAGATTATTGTCTGGACCATGTTTAGATTCTAGATGATGTACTCGATAGTTGCTTACACTGTTTAATACTTGTTGTATTGTAAGAATGTATTAATTAATACATAGAGGATATCGAGTTGAGTTGTTAATGTTTATACGATAACTCAGATAAGAAGGAATCATATTATATAGTTGATTCAAGATTTGTAATCGGTATCAAAGTTATGAAATCAATAAAATATTTTATTCAAGGAGGATTGAAAAAGTTTAAATTATTCCGCATTTTAGTAACATCGAATATGATGTAAAGACGAGATTTTGGATATGAATAAGAATTTATATTCTAAATTGTAATAAAGCAAGTTGTATTCTTTTAGTAATAAATAAAAGATATAATAATTTGGCGATAATAGTATCGTGACTGCACCGAATCCGAGGTTTCGAAGGAACGTGGATTTGGGGGCATCACAAATTGGGTCGCCGCCATCATTCCCTACTTCCCTTGGTTGCTCTTGCCTTGTGCAGTCCCATGGATATAAATTTAGATCCATTGTTCCTGAAAAGAAAATATAGGAAGAGAATTAAACAAAATAATTAAAAAAAAATGTTTAAATTAAGACTAATTTGATTTAAACTAATGTTGGCAAACAGTTATCCAATTAATTCCCCGGCAACGGCGCCAAAAACTTGTTGGTCCTATTAGATGACACAATTAACGCGTAAGTATACGCGACCAACGAGTAATAAAGAGTGAGTAAAGATATCGTTCCCACGAGGAATTAATAGATAAAGGGTTGCCAAAACAATAGCACATAATCATCTCGGTCTTATTTAAACGGGCGGTAAAGAGAATGAATTTAAACTAAGTTAACTAGGCAAGGATTTAAACTTAGACTAAGTAATCCTAAGGTAGAATCAGATAATGAAGGTAAGAGATTCCAATTTCTCCTAATAACTCGTCTAAGTCGATATACTTCCAATTAGGTCAAATTAATCGTTACAGTTGCTAGCCGAGAACACGAAAGTGAGAGAAGGCCATCTTTCGATGCACCTAATCCATATCACGTGCAATCCACAGATGATAGAACGCACGTGAACACCCATATTATCTAAATCCCTATATGTCTATGGTGTTTACAAATAAATAGGGTTTAAGCGGGGCCCACCCCCTCTGATTTGGTCCAGTTCGAGTTAAAACGGAGTTACATAAGCTGAAACGTCAAATCACAGAAAAAATTGCTACGCAATTGAGCGGATTGGCCTGAAATCCTACGTATAAGCGACAAGTTTCTGACGAAGGAAAGAATTTCATGTAAGCCACTAGTCAAGATCCTGAAGTGATATTCGGAGGCCAATGATGAAAACTACTGAAAAACTGATGAAAGTTGCCTCTGTCTAAGCATCGGGAAGGTCCGACATTATGAATAGCAGGTTTTGAATGTGTCAAAGGTGTCCAGATTGGTCCGAGGGTGTGACTTATCAGAAAGAATACCTATATGTCGAGATCGATCATGACTGACATTGCAGCCGTTAGCGACAACCCCAACGAAGCATCGGGAACGATCCGATAATACAGCCCTTGAAAACTACTTCAGCGAAGGTCAGATTACCTGATATTCCAGCCGTTGGCGACAACCCTAATGAAGCATCAGGAACGATCCGGTGATATAGCCATTGAATACTACTTCAGCGAAGGTTAAATTACCTGACAATCTAGCTGTTAGCGACAACCCCGACGAAGCATCTGGAATGATCCGGTGATACAGCCGTTGAAAACTACTTCAGTGAAGGTCAGATTGCCTGCTCTTCTAGTCGTTGGCGACAACCTCAACGAAGCATCGGGAACGAACCGGTGATGATAGCCGTTGGCGACAACTCCAGCGAGGCATCGGGAATGAGCCGGTGATGAGGATCAAAAAGAAATTTCTCCCCGCAGAGGACAGATTATGGAATCTGTTATACATATCCCCAGCGGGAGCACCGAGGAGGATCGGTGGATAGACCGACTGTTAGGTTTGTATGATATCATGGGCGCAATCAAATTGCAAAATAAGCTAAAGCGTGGTATATCAGATTTTGAAAATTTTCTACAAAACCATTACCCGGATCATTCTTTATGCAAATTATTAATTTAAAACAATAAATAAAAAGTTATAAAATCATACCCTTGTAGAACTAAGCTTTCACAGGTACAAGTTCAACTCATTTTTCTTCGCGATCTCCTTGAATATCCGGGATTGATTCCTTCATTTGATTAACGTTATCCACCCAAGTGTTTGGCCTCTAGAGGTGATCCACCAAGGAATAGGAATTATTCAAGAAGGAGGATGGTTGGTGTCGACGTTGGAAAAATTAAGAACCCCGCGCGTCGGTTCGTAACCCGAGTTTCCTCAAATCGATCTTCCTAAGTTCTCTCTACCCTTATTCTTTTTATTTAGGAAAAAGGTTTTGAAGGGTTTTTTAGGAAAGAGGCCAACATGTATTTATGTCGACGATTTGAATGTTTTAACAGAGTCGCTAGTTAGTAGATTTGAAAATGGTTGTACCAACTCAACCGAGTTTGATTTGAAAAGACGCCCAATTGCTGGACACTGTCGAAACTTGATCTTTGAAATCGGAGTTTTGAGTTCGCGGGCTTGGTAAGTGTGGGGAAGGTATTAGGCACCCCACAACTCCCATGTAAACACGGTACCACATCTTTTCAATATTTCCCTTAAAAACTAGAATCCATGAGTGCATGCTGTTTGAAAATTGGGCCTATTGATTTGATTGATTAAAAGTTTTGACAGGCTTCGTTGAACCTATATACGAAGGGTTTGATTTGATTTGAAAAATTCATCTTTGATTTGATTTGCAAAAGCATTTAATTTGATTTGCAAAAGCTTTTTCTTTTTATTGAATTGAAAATGATGTTTTGAAAGCTAGTTTATCAAACCCTTATGCTAACATAAGAATTGAAGCGTATCACTACTTTCAATTTTTATCTTAATAGCCTTAAGGCTGCATGTGAATGGTGATCTGCCGGGCTGCGAAGCATCCTCGACCACAGAAATATACAAGTGTCGGTCTTCTCATGGGTATGAAAACCATCGGAGGAACGCTGACACGACAATTGACATTTCACTATGATGAGACCTTAAATCTGGATAACCGTTTTAAGGTCTGTGTCTGTACATTTTACAAAAAAACTGGCAGGGTACATCTGTAAACTGGAGTTTTTCCATCATGGGAATCAGATCCCGATCGATTTGATCGTGAATCCCACGATTCCTAGGCTCACATATGAGTAGCCAATAAACCTGCATAGTTCAAATTTGCACAGAAATGGATATGTATAAATCATCACGTCGCAATGGAACTAAGGATTCATCAATAAATCCTGGCTGTGAATGGCCAAAGCGTCTCGTTCCCACTAGATAGCGATCTAAGGGACGCGAGTTTGCTTTCAAAGATGAAACTATAAAAATAACTAGATTTAAAGAAATATCAGCCATTATAGCTTCTAGGTTCTATCGGGACCTGTTTGAAACGTTAAAAGCTAGAATTGGCGAGATTTGGATAAATCTAGTCCGCCCGCAGATATATTAGTGCAGATTCATATACAAATGATCGTTAAATGCAGCAGTTGAATAAATTGAGTAAAACAATATATATATATATATATATATATATATATACAAAAGCTGTAAAAGGGTGATGGGTTTTCACTCGCAAACCCCGACTAAAATTGAAATATATATATTTATATAAAACAACTGTAAATAGCCATGAAATATTCCAGGCTGTGACAGAAATGAAATATATATATATATATATATATAGATATATATATATATATATATATATATATAAAAACATTAATAAGGGCGATGAGTTTGCACACTGGTGCCCGTACTGGAATTGAAATTGACAGAAAAGTAGCCAACCAGTGACTAGGGAGAGCACCCAGTATGGCGAAGTGATGGCCACGAAGTAATCCAGGCCAGACTGAAAATATATATATATATATATATATATATATATATATATTGACAGAAATGTAGTCAACTAGGACTGATATGAGTACCAGTAATGCTGAAATTCGCTTATATATGCGTAGATATATATATATAAAATCGGTAAACTACCACGAATTTGACACACGGGCTTAACACAATTAAAATATTAGTCCATTTGCAATTAAATATATACAAAAAGGGCCAAACCCGGACTGGGAAGACAACCCAGTCTGGCGGAGTTGCCAAAAATATGTGTGCTAGTGCATTGAAGCTGCTGGAACTGACGGATCGTCAATTCGAGTTGTAGTAATGCAAAAAAAACTACGTTTATGTACAGAAATGTACCGAATTTTGATAAAAACGGCCACAGAACTAAGTTCCAGGAATATTTAGAAGATGAAACTTCTTGTGCAACTGGAAAACAGTGCAAAGGAGTAGTATTGACTTTCTGATTGTAAAAATACTTACAATAGATTGCAATACGGGCTTTTTGCCAAATCGCAGGCTTTAAACGTCCAAATCTATCGGTGGTTTTTTGATATGTGGTAGTATATGAGTTTGTCTACGTGTTGGAGTAAAAATATTTGGGTTTGGAAGAGGTGTAAAAGTCAGAAAATTAGACAGGCAGAGCTTCGCTGCGTTTCAGAATTCTTGAAAATAAAGGGGGTTGCACCTCTATATATAGGCCAGGGAGCCGCAGATTTACCTAGGGCAGTTGCAGGTAGAGGTGCGGCTCCCCTAAGTGGGGCCCATATGCCAGGTTTGGTAGTCTCAAGGTACGTGCATGCCGAGCGACGCGATGTCTGGTTTAAAACTTTATAACCTTTGATCGGAGCGTCCGTTTGAGGCGTGCTATATATGACGCCCCCAGAATAGGTCTAGTTAACCTAACGCATTCTGAGTCGCCAAATACATGGTACAGAATCCAAATACAATCTTTTATATCACACGGTCGTGCAAAATACGACCACACAACTGTGAGTGTCAATACAAATATGTAGAAAATATTAACATTCAAACTAAGTCCTCATTACAATTATTATCACACTATTTATTAGAAATAGAGGACTACTACTGCTCTAACTCCGACCATCACTCTATCCCCCGACTAGTTCCTGCGACATTCTCATTTCCTGAAGAGGACAATAGATGAAAAGGGTGAGCTCAACTAGTCCAGTAAAGAATATTATGACTAAGATAATAAATAATAATTTATCGTTAGTCTTCAACAAATCAGATAAAATATTATGGACAACAAGTTTTAGATCAACAACTGCAGCAGAAATATCAATTCATTGGAAAAGTTACGTAGAGAATGAAGTTTACTATCTTCTATGATTTAAAAGTCCATCATTAATATTTTATCTGTGTAACATCAATCAATATATATCTTGAATCAAATATTCATCTTTGCATTACGGGCCAAAAATATTCATCAGGTAATCATTTATCTTTGCACTACAGGCCAAAGATATTCATCAAATAATCATCCATCTTTGCACTATAGGCCAAAGATATTCAGTTATATCATCATTTAGGACTGAGAATGATGAAAAACATTTTAAAGAACGAATCCAGTGAGATAAAGGACAAAAATTCGAAATTCGGAACTTATTTTATCCAAGTTCAAAAATACTCCTTAATAATACTTTGTGGAGCAAAATTCAAGAATAAAGCTCAAAACTTGGATCCAATCAAAGATAGAACCTATAATAGCCAACTTGGACAAATAGAAGAAAATTTAATTTTTTCATGAATAGTGATGTATACGTGAATAGTAACCCCGAGAGAAAAAGTAAGAATTTCACAATAAAATTCATGCCAATATTTTGGTATAATTATATTGAAAAGAATAACATCATTTACGAAAAAAAATAACATCTCTTACCTCAAAAGAATAGTACTTATGACTGGAATTTCAGGTATAATGCTGAAGGAAACTTGCACTGAATAGCAACACTCAAAGTATCTAAATACTCACAAAAATATGCTCGATATTAGAGAGAGAAAACTTCTGATTCTAGTGTGATTTTCAAATTCTAATTCAGCACCCTATTTATAGAAAAATGCTTAGAACGCCAAAACAGAAAATTGAATAAAATAATTTTTTTTTTTAAAAAAAATTCTAGCCCACCTGTTGACCAAACTCATCAGCCACCACCTGTGGGGCCCACCAACATAAAAAAATGTTTTTCTTTTAAAAAATATTTATAATCCTAAAAATCAATTATTCTGGAACTTTAATAATTTATAATAAATAGCCCTTTTATCATAAAAATTTGAATCTTTTGTCCTTTCCATAGGAAATTTAATTCTCTACAACTTTGCAGAAGAAACGTTTTCCAAATTCCAAACAGAAAATGTCCAAAATTCACAAATGCATGATTTTCCACACCAAAATACTGATAAAAATATCTCAGCACTAATTCCTTCTTTTATATCCACAAAAATAAATATTTCCTTATCATATAAATCAATAATTAATTATTCACAAATAATATTACAGAACTACAATATTGACAACCAGGTCGTTCCCAGGAAAGAGGGGGCCTTCCGATAAGGATTTATCCTTACTGGCGCGTAATTAAATAACCCCTCCTAGACAGAACTTCCTTAGACATTGCCAATAATGTTATCTAATAATATTATTCAAATAATATGAATTATTGATCTTATAATGGAAAATACTGTGCAGTAGCAATTATTAAATTAACAATAATATAAAAATATTGTGCAATACGTGTGCTACTGTGCAACAACGCGTATTACATAATTTTAACCACCGAGTATTCCAACAGTGTTAATGGTAACAAGTACGCCGTTATTTTAAAAACTCATTCGTGTCATTTTCTTCATCCGACAGTTTTCTGTTATGGGGCCCAAAAATGGCTCCGCCGTGGTACGAATATTCCTCGACAGCAAGAATATTCCACAACCAAACGAATATTCCCCGACAACAATGAATATTTTATAACCACTTGCTTATTTAAAATATTTGCGCATTTTACCCATAACATTACACATTATCAAATTAACCCCTGACTATTTCAAAATAATATATAGAGAAAATTTAATTTTTCATTCATAAAAGTTGGGGTCTTACGCTATAGCTTTTCGGAAAGCCCCCACTGAGAATGTCACGATGACATTAGTTTTAACCCTTCTTAAGTCCCCAAAGGTGGGTTCATGACCGTGTCTTCATTTCCCCGTAGTTTGCCCGTCGAGACGTTGCCCTTGGTGTCGGCATGACCTCTAGTTGACTTTCGGGAGCTGTTTCCAATACTTGGATCGCAGTCGAGTCTGTTTGTTCTCAGTGTTGCCTCTGTGGCTGACGTGGTCATTCCAGGTTTTCTTCTGGAGGTGTTGTGATGCTTCAGGTTTATGTCTGAAGTATACCTGACTTTTCAGATTGATGTCGGGGCTGACCTGTACTTCCCGGGTTGCTGCCGGGGCTGATTTATACCTCCCAGGTTATTGCCCGCACTGCGTTGTACCTTCCGAGTTACTGCCGGGGCTGTGTTGACATCCCGATATGGTTGATCGGTGCTGTGGTTGTCCCAATATCGGTGACCGAGTTTTAGCTGATGTTCCGATATTGAGATCGGGGATGATCTGACGGTCCGATTGATAATCGAAATTGGATGAATGGTCCGATTGACGATCGAAGCTGGATAGACGGTCCGATTTACTATCAGAGCTGGATTAAAGGTCTGATTGACTATTAGAGCTGGATAGACGGTCTGTGTGACGCCCCTAGAATAGGTCCAGCCAACCCAACCCATTCTGAGTCGCCAAATACATTGTACAAAATTCAAATACAAACTTTTATATCACACGGTCGTGCAAAATACGACCACACAGCTGTGACTGTCAATACAAATATGTAGAAAATATTAACATTCAAACTAAGTCCTCATTACAATTATTATCACACTATTTATCAGAAATAGTGAGGACTACTACTGCTCTAACTCGGACCATCACTCTGTCCCCCGACTAGTTCCTGCAACATTCTCATTTCCTGAAGATGACAATAGATGAAAAGGGTGAGCTCAACTAGCCTAGTAAAGAATATTATGACTAAGATAATGGAAAATAAGTTATCGTTAGTCTTCAACAATTCAGATAAAATATTATTAACAACAAGTTTTAGATCAATATTCACAGCGGAAATAACAATTCATTAGAAGAGTTGAGTAGAGAATTAAGTCTACTATCTTCTATGATTTTAAAGTCCATCATCAATATTTTATCCCTGTAACATCAATCAATATACATCTCGAATCAAATATTTATCTTTGCACTACGGCCAAAGATATTCATTTGTATCACCAGTGGTAATGTTCATCTCAACACCTGTCCATCTTTGCACTACGGCCAAAGATATTCATCAGGTAATCATTCATCTTTGCTCTACAGGCCAAAGATATTCAGTTATATCACCTTTTAGGACTGAGGATGATGAAAAACATTTTAAAGAACGAATCCAGTGAGATAAAGGACAAAGACTAAGGATTCGTATTTTAGTTTATCCAATTCAAAAATACTTCGTAATAATCAATTGTGGAGCAAAATTCAAGAATAAAGCTCAAAACCTAGATCCAATCAAATATAGGAACTTTAACAAGCAACTTGGACAAATAGAAGAAAATTTAATTTTTTTTATGAATAGTGCCGTATACATGAATAGTAACCCCGACGGAAAAAGTAAGAATTTAATAATAAAATTCATGCCAATATTTTGGTATAATGATATTGAAAAGAATTACATCATTTACGAAAGAAAATAACATCCCTTACCTCAAAAGAATTGTACTTCTAACTGAAATATCAGATACAATACCGAAGGAAACTTGCACTTAATAGTAACACTCAAAGTATCTAAATACTCACAAAAATATGCTCGATATTATAGAGAGAGAAAACTTCTGATTCTGGTGTGATTTTCAATTCTAACCTAAGCACCCTATTTATAGGAAAAGCTTAGGATGCCAAAGTAGACTTTTTAATAAAATAATTTTTTTAAAAAAAATACAAAATTCGCCCGCCTGTTGACCCAAAATCCATCAGCCACCAGTGGGGCCCACCTCTCATTAAAAAAATAATTATTTTCTAAAACTTCAATAATTCATAATAAATAGACCTTTTGTCAGAAAAATACAAATTCTATATTACTTCTATAGGAAATTTAATTCTCTACAACTTTGTAGAAGGAAGTTTTTCTAAATTTCAAACATAAATTATCCGAAATCCATAAACGGATGATTTTCCACACCAAAATACTGATAAAAACACATCAGCACTATTTCCTTCTTTTATATTCACAAAATAAATATTTTCTTATCATACAAATCAATAATTAATTATTCACAAATAATATTACAGAACTACAATATTGACAACCAGGTCGTTCCTAGGAAAGAGGGGGCCTTCCGATAAAGATTTCTCCTTACTAGCGCGTAATTAAATCACCCCTCCTAGACAGAACTTCCTTAGACATTTTCGATAATGCTATCTAATAATATTATTTAAATAATATAAATTATTTAGTTGATAATGTGAAATACTGTGCAATGACAATTATTGAATCAATAATACAAAATATCAACGGTAGCAATTATTGAATCAATCATATAAAATATCAACGTAGCAATTATTGAACCAATAAAATATCGTGCAATTATTGAATCAATAACATAAAATATTGAACAGTAATTACTGTAACAATTATTGAGTAAGTGACTTCTTACGTAAGAATCAATAATTCAAAATACTGTGCAATACCGTGTGCTACTGTGCAACAACGCGTATTACTGTATTTTTATCACCAGGTATTTCAACACTTTAACCGTAATAGTTTTATCATTATTTATAAAAAGGTTATTTATGTCGCTTTCTATATCCAACAGTTATTTCGTTGTGGGGCCCACAAATAGCTGCGCCGTCATACGAATATTCCCTGATAACAAGAATATTCCACGACCAAACGAATATTCCCCGACAACAATGAATATTTTATAACCACTTGCTTAATTTAAAATATTTGCACATTTCACCCATAACTTTTCACATTTATCAAATCAACACGTTACTATTTCGAAATAATATATAAAGAAATTAAATCTTTATTCATAAAAGTTGGGGTCTTACAGTCTGATTGACTATCGGAGTTGGATTGACGGTCTGATTGACTATCAGAGTTGGATTGACGGTTTGATTGACTATCGGAGCTGGATTGACGGTCCGATTGACTATCAGAGCTGAATTGATGGTCCAATTGACTATCGGAGTTGGCTGGAGTACCGATATTGGTGATTGGATTTGACTAGAGTTGATCGACATTGGGGATCAAATTTAGGCTGAAGGACCGGCATTTATATTGGATGTCTGGTGTCGAGATTGGGGTTGGTTTGATTGACGGTTTTGCCCTTCTACAGTGTAAGTATTGGGGCAAAGAAAATTTTGATTGTCTACAGATGCCCCTCTTTATCATGTTTATGTAATGCAATGGAATGAACAGGATAAAGATGGCTAGACACTTGAAATATAACAAGATATTAATGATGCAAATCGCAATGCAATGAATGTTAACACATTTTCGCAAATCGCAAATCGCAAATCGCATCGCATCGCAAATTGCATCGCATATCGCATTGCATTGCAAATCACATCGCAAATCGCAATGCAATAGAAATGTGTATGCATTTTTGACTTTATTGGGTATGTATGCCTAATGTTTTGATGGAGATGTGCGTTGATGTAGCGCTTGTTGCACATGTGCATACCAGACATGATAAAATGATCTTAATTTATCCTAGGTTGATGCATATGCTTAATTGAATTGATGTAGAACCATACCTCACCCTTTTTTGAGGTGATTTGGTGTTTCTTTTTAGACATAGATTGTGATAGGCTTAGCAGCTCTAACTCCCTTATGGCTCCTTTTATCATTCGCAGAGCAGATTTGGTTGTTCCCCTTTCATGTGCCATTTTTGGTGAGGATCTCGTAGGGGCTACTATTTTATGGATCTGGATTTGATGCTGGTCCCTCTGGTGGTCCTGACACTAATGGCTTCACTAGGAGATATCCTGATACGTTCGATGAAGTAGTATTCAACGACGTACATCACTGGATCCTTCTCAACGCTTCTTCTAAGTACTTGTATAATAGATTCCATCATCTGTCCTCTATGGGGATGGATCGGAGTTGGTCTGACGGCCTAATTGGAGATCGGGGTTGATATGATTTGATTTACCGATATTGGGGACCGAATTTGGGTTAAAGGACCGATATTGGGGATCGAATTTGGCTTAAAGGACCGATATTGGGGATTAAATTTGGCTTAAAGGACCGATATTGGGGATCAAATTTGGCTTAAAGGACTGATATTGGGGATCAAATTTGGCTTAAAGGACCGATATTGGGGATCAGATTTGATATATTGTCTTCGTCCCTGGATCATTCCCCGATGCTTTGCTGGGGTTATGCCAACGGCTGATCATTGAGTGTGAAAAGGGGCCAGCTCTTTACTTGCGACCCTGCTGGTTTAGCTCTGACTTGGCTGATGACCCGGGTGATACTGACGTCCTGAAGGATGTAGCTCGATATTTCATTGCCTAGATTTGAACTTTAGTGTAAAGGCCTCGACTTGTGAGGACTTGGCACCGTTTGACATGTTTGATGATGTAGATTTCCTTCGCTAGATCTTTTTGTCATCGGGCATCTGTTCTTCCCGAGTTAAGGACTTGGTTTAGGACCTTTCCCTTTTTGTAGAGGGACAGCTAATGTCGCTATGATTTTTTTCAGGAACTCTCCCTCTTCTTTTGATGAGGAAGTTGGTCCCGCCATAGATCCTTTCCATTTCTTGGAATGGAGAAATGCCTTAGCCCTTTCGCAAGTTGTTACTGGGGTTCATAGGAAAAAAAACTCGCTTTGTTGACCATGCCCACGGTGAGCAATATCCTGCACATTCAGACAAACAACAATATGTGCCGACAACTTGATTGCTCGGGCCGTCGAGATTAGTATGATCTTGTGAATGAGGCATTTGAAGTTAAAGTTTATGAAATTGAATGCTTGTATTCACCATGCTCTTATCTTATCGCTAAAGATTTTGAAAGGGAGTATGAAAATGAATTTTTCCTAAGGAAATCTAAATTTTTTCTTAACAAGTTATGAAATCGTAAGAAATCTTTTAAGCATCCATGGTCATTTTTCATGGGTAGGATTATATTCAAAAGACTTATCTCCCTTCATCAGAGACACCTCATCTTCGCTCTAGACACTGCTCTTCACAAGATTAAGATCATATGACATGTGCACTATGTGTGACGCAACCCTTAGCAGGGGTTTCTGTTTTATGACTCTAGATGACCTCATTTTCTTGCAAATTTTTTTTGCTTTCCTCGCTTAACTCTGTCTCATTTTCTTAGGCTTTTCAGAGTTACCCATGTAACGAGTTTTGGACAAATAACTCCTAAACCAGATGGCTTTAGGGCATTAGGTGTTAAAACACCCCTTAGGGTTTACTGGCTCGAGTAACAAAGGCCACACTTTGAGATAAGTTAGGCGATCTACTCTTTTGATCTTCACCTGAGCCTGTACAAGATTCGTTTTCTTAGGCTCTAAATTACTCGTGTAGCGAGTGTTGGGCCGATGATTCCCAAACCAGACGGCTTTAGGGCACCAGGTGTATAGACACCCCTCGGGCTTAATTACTGGGGTAACCTAGGCCACGATTCAGATTTGATCAGGTTTTGATTTCTTGTAATGCTCATTTTCTTAGGCACTGAGTTACCCATGTAACGAGCTGTGGGCCAGTGGCTCCCAAACCAGATGGCTTTAGGGCACCAGGTGTAAAGACACCCTTTAGGCTTAATAACTCAAGTAACCCAGACCGCGATTCGAGACATTAGGTTGGCTACTAATTGTCATCCTTATCATCATAGTTTTATACCCCCACCACTAAGAGTCAGGTCAATCGCAAAGTGCAGACATGCATATGAGGTTAAGTTTTCTCTAAAAAGTGCTTTAAACTAGGATGTCGTGCCTATTCAAAAGGTTAAATAGTCTTAATTCTCTAATCGCTTCCATGATTCTTGCTCCACAGACGCTTATCAGAATTAATCCAATTCATAATAAGTTAAGCAAAAATCTATTTTCTCTTTTTCTGAGACCCTAATGCAGGACTGATGTGTTTGGTCCTACATCAATATTGATGCTTGTATTATCGCTAATGTATGGAATTTGAAAGCACATAAAGCGATGAAAGAGTCATACCTTATCAGCGGATCGCAGTATTCTAATAAAATTATGATTGGCAAAGGTCGATTGGTCATACCAGATAGCCAATGATGGAAGCTTGAATGATGATGGACCATGCTGATCGTACCAACTGGTGCATATTGATTGGGTGGTTGATAAATGCCGCAATTTTAAGTTACACCATTTACAAAATTCGTCCAGTCTTATTGTAACGGTCCCGACATCGGGTTATTGTTAACTTTGAACTTGCCCTAGTCTTGCTTGTCATCTGGGAGGATTGCTTGGTTGTATGTTTGACCGATGGGCTGAAAAGATGCCGAGATTGCAAGAGTGTTTAATCGCATGACCCCCATGGTGAACAGGTAGTGGATTTTGGCTTTTATGCTTGGATGCCCCAAGTAATTATTTTTGATTTGTAAGAGCAATTGGCTTTGATGACCTTTCTTCTGGTTTGATGAAGGTTTTAGATTGAGGCTTTAGCTCTTCGATGGTCCTTGCGGATGTTTATACTTAAAATATCGATGTGTTGTTGTTCCAACTTTAACAATTGATGTCGACATGCCTTTGGACTCCAATGAATTGGACTCAGGGCTTGTGATGGTTGGTGGTGATGGCTTTAACCACGACTTTGGTTGGTGACCTACCGAGTGTCCCTGCCGGAACAGATCTGGCTATGGCAGATTTGATAGCTCGAATGACCTTAGAGAGAGATCAGACCAGGGCGTTGATGTTGATGGCCCATTCTAGTAGAGATATGACTTCTGTTGATAGAGGCGAGACTCAAGCCACTCGGGAGGCTGCATTTGCTTAGAGAGACGAGGCTATAATATGCAAATGGCAGTGGATGTTCTGGCTTGTATGGAGACCGAGGGTTAGGAGCTTGCAGCTGCTCCTTTATCTTCAGAGAGATGCCATGTTGGCACTGTTATCCCGCTTATCTACGGGTTCAGAGACTAGCTTTAATTTTCCTCAGCAAGGCCTGTTGACCAAGTGGTTTGATAGAATTTGGCTTTTATTTGTCTTCGGTGTCTTGGAACTGGTCTTTCCTTTTTTTTGTTTTTCTTGAAGGTCAAACCGCACCGTAGATGGCTGCCTACGTACTCCTGGGTTGAGGGAGATCAGGTCATTTGTAGTTCCTGCTAGTTTAGTTGGAGAGGTTTGAAAAGAGTTTATCTTGGATTTTGAGTCTGGTTTGATATATTTTTGAATTTTTGTGTTTGAATTTTTGTGAATTTTTGTGTTTGGATTAGATGATTGCCTACGTACACCCGGGCTGAGGGAGATCAGGTCTTTCGTAGTTCACGTTCGTTTTTTAGGTGGAAAGGCTCGATTTTTGAATTTTTTTTTCTTTTTTTCTTTTTTTCTTTTTGATTTGATTATTTTTTTGTCTTTTGATTTTGTATGGATGAAAAAAAAGGCATAATGCTAAGAAAAGGATAACGTCCCAACATCTTATGGAACTCACAACTTTCCTCTAGATATATGTCGTCCTGGCTAGCTGAGGCTTGATAGTCCAGTCATCCGTGGTTATGTTGCCTTCGAGGCTTATGATAGAGGTTTCCTCTTGGTTCTGAATATCTTCAATTCTGGCCATAACTTGATCATCTCCTAAAATAGCATATCCCTTAAGGAGGCTTAAACTAGACTCGTCGCAGAAAGGGATGAACTCTAGGTTCCTTGATGGGTTAGCTTCCTTGACAACTTCACCACCTTTCCCTTTATCTGCTCCTTCACCTTCCTCATAGGCTTGAGAGGATTTGAGTATGAAATCCCATTCGCACTGATATTTTATCTCTCGCAAGGAACTTTCCTTTTGGTTTTTTCCATACGGGGAAGGATCAATATCTCCTCCTCATCTTCCAGAAGGATAAGGTCAGGCATGCAGTTGTTGGCTTTGGGCAACAAGATATTTTATGATGGTGGATGAACTTCATTGGGAGATTCTTTTGTCTCCTCAGTCACTCCCAGTATTAGGATCGGTCCACTTTGTGTTCTGCCAGGATTGGTGCTCATAGCCGTTAAATCCTTTGAACTGCCCACTTTGAGTGGACATCTTGAGCTCTTTATCTCCCTCTCGCCTTTTCTGGTTATGGGGAATTCTTTCTTTAGTTCTCCATTTTCAAAGAGATCCTAGATTTTGTGTTTCAGAGCCCAACATGTCCTGGTGCTCTGGAATGATAAGCACATCTCTTGTTGAGATCATATTGCCTTCCTTTGGGATCCATAGGTGGAGCGAGCTCAGTGATCTTTTTCTGCAAAATCAACAGGGCTAATACATTTTTCGACGAGTCCCCCAAAGGTGTGAATACCCTTCTTTGCCTACTCTCCTTAGCTTTCGGTGCCGTAAGATTTTGAGGGGTTGCCAGTGTTTGGCATGTTGATTGATATTTCTTATTTGGGAATTCGCATTCCTCTGGATGATTTTTCCTTTGTTGAGATCTTCTTGTAGTTTTATCATTCCATCTTTCTCGTTCATTCAACATGCTTTGATCCTCTTCATTTAGCCGGTGGATCTTGGAGGGAGATAAGCTTACATTCTGAAGAACCTTCTCTTTCTCTTGGTTTTCTGATAGTTGAGTGAAAACCTGCCTCGTATCCTGATGTTGGCGTACTTCCAGATTAGCCAGTAGAGTTATTTTGTGTTGGATCGTATCTAATTTTTGCATTATTGTCATACCCTCCTCTGTATTTTCCAACTTGAGGACATTTGTTATGTTCCTTTGGAGGTATTCCTCTATCCTACGTATATATTTACGATTTGGATACATTTCAACCCTTCCTGATCTGATCATGTTTACTTCCTCTGTATCATACGGCATCAGAAGGTTGGGGTTGTCATTGGGATGGTCATGTTGTTGGACCACAATATCGCCGTTTTCGATCAGGTTTTGGATTTTATGCTTCAAGGACCAACAATCTTGTGTATCGTGTCCTGAAGATCCTGAATGGTAATAACATCTCTAGTTAGGATTGTACCTTTTGCTTTTTGGATCCAGAGGTGGAGCCAGTTTGATAATTTTCTTGTGATCTATTAACATCACCAACATATTTTCAAGGGAATTTCCTAGTGGAGTGAAAACCTGATTTTTCGTTCTTTTGAATTTTCTATTTCTCTCCTAGTAATTGTTGAATGCAGTCTGTTGTGACGGCAGATTACTTTCCCTCTTCCAAATGGGGGGACTATGGTTAAGTCTCCTAGACTGCCCCTGTGTAACTAGGGATACATCTTCATTGCCTTCCTTGCGTACCCTTATGGGATCACTCGTATAGCTGCCAGATTGTATATGATCGGCGACTACTTTCAAGGCTGTGAGATCTTTGATCTTGCCTACTTTCTGGCCCATCTGTATTATTTCGCCATGTTTGATCATCTCTAAGAATGGCTTTCCTATTCCGGCCAGGATCCTCTCATAGTAAAGCGCATCTTGGATGTCTATGAAAGTCATCACCATTTCAGCTTCGGTCATAGGTGGGCTGACTTGTGCTGCCAGACATCTCAATCTTTGGGCATACTCACGAAAAGACTCGTTGCTCTACTTTTTGACTTTGGACACTTGATACCGATCCGGAACCATCAGAGACTGGAAGCTGTATTGAGTTAGGAAGGCATGAGCTAACTCTTCAGCATAAGACCTTAGCTCGCCAATGTATACTTTCAAGTGCGTATAAGGATCGCCTGCCCCATTGTACTTTTCAAACTCTGGGACTTGGAATTTGTCAGGATATTTAGCCCCTAGGAATATGCATAGATCTCAATATGTGACACTTCCAAGGTTTCTAGTCCCTTTGATTACCTGGATGGTTTCTTCCATTTGTTGGACTTTCCTTCGGATATCGCCAATTTCCCGATCTTCTCTAAGATTTGTATTTTCAGGGGTTTTGTTGGTTCTTTCACTGTATCGCGGTTCAGGGATCTGCATTTCATCCTTTTTATCAGCACTTTGATTACCACCATATGAGGAGGTATATGTTTGATTGAGTGTTTTTGCTTTGTTCTCTTAGAAGGATATCCAACTCTGCTATTTTATTCTTAAGTCCCTCAAACTCTTTTGGAAATACTGAACCCAACTCGCATTGGCTACTTTCAGCCATGTCGGTGGATAGGCTTTGTGCCTTTTCAAATTATGATCTAGTAATGAGAACACTTTTTACCTGCAACAAAGCGTAGGCGTGTCAATTTCCTGAGGTAGGCAAGGATTGGATGCATGATGTGTTTTTAGAGTTTATCCTGCAAAACAGAGGTTAGTCTTTTTGATTTGAAGATGATATGGTATTTATCTGACAGGGAAACTAAATCTTTCATTATTAATATTTACATTGTACTCCTCAATAATTGGAAACTTGACATGGAATTGAAAGAGAAATGCATGAAGAAGTCTCCCTTCGGATTTGGTTAATCAGAAGCTGACCTATCTTAGGTTACTCTCGCGGCTTTTGTTTCGGCATGAAGGCTCCTAGATCATCGCAATCTACTAGAAGGGAAGTTAATCCGATCGTTCAACTGGAGCGAATCTGAGTGGTGTATTTTCATGAGGCACCCCAGAGACTTAATCATCCCCAAAGTCATTACTTAACACCGATCGGGTTATCCTCCTCGTGAGAGGGACGCACAACATATATTCTCATACATCGTGCCTTACCGTTTATGCATGCAATGACAGTTCGTGTGAAGCACTAATATTGGTGCAAAGCACTAAAGCAGGAAAGAATTCATTCACATTCATTCAATGTAAAGACGCAGCATTCACTCATCCATTGACTGTGGCGACGCAGGATTTCACACATTCAATAGCTTTGAAAGGGAAATGTTTAAAAAGATTAGAAAGCGGCCTAAGCCCTCTACTGTCCCCAACAGAGTTGCCACTTGTCAACGTTGGAAAATTAAAGAACCCCGCGGGTCAGTTTGTAACCCGGGTTTCCTCAAATCGATCTTCCTAAGTTCTCTCTACCCTTATCTTTTTATTTAGGAAAAAGGTTTTGAAGGGTTTTGAAGGGTTTTTTAGGAAAGAGGCCAAAATATATTTATGTCGACGATTTGAATGTTTTAATAGAGTCGCCAGTTGGTAGATTTGAAAGTGGTTGTACCAACTCAACCGAGTTTGATTTGAAAAGACGCCCAATTGCTAGACACTGTCGAAACTTGATCTGTGAAATCAGAGTTTTGAGTTCGGGGGCTTGGTTAAGTGTGGGGAAGGTATTAGGAACCCCACAACTCCCGTGTAAACACGGTACCACATCTTTTCAATATTTCCCTTAAAAACTGGAATGCGTGAGTGAATGCTGTTTGAAAATTGGGCCTATTTATTTGACTGATTAAAAGTTTTGACAGGCTTCGTTGAACCTATATACGAAGGGTTTGATTTGATTTAAAAAATCCGTCTTTGATTTGATTTGCAAAAGCATTTAATTTGATTTGCAAAAGCTTTTTCTTTTGATTGAATTGAAAATGATGTTTTAAAAGATGGTTTATCAAACCCTTACGCTGACATAGGAATTGAAGCGTATCGCTACTTTCAATTTTTATCTTTATAGCCTTAAGGCTGCATGTGAATGGTGATTTGTCGGGCTGCGAAGCATCCTTGACCACAGAAATATACAAGTGTCGGTCTCCTCATGGGTATGAAAACCATCGGAGGGACGCTGACACGACAATTGACATTTCACTATGATGAGACCTTAAATCTGGATAACTGTTTTAAGGTCTGTGCATGTACATTTTACAGAAAAATTGGCAGGGTATATCTATAAACTGGAGGTTGCCCATCGTGGGAATCAGATCCCGATCAATTTGATCATGAATCCCATGATTCCTAGGCTCACATACAAGTAGCCAATAAACCTGCACAGTTCAAATTTGAACATAAATGGATATATATACATCATCACGTCGGAATGGAACCAAGGATTCATCAATAAATCCTGGCTGCGAATGGCCAAAGCGTCTCGTTCCCACTAGATAGCGATCTAAGGGACGCGAGTTTGCTTTTAAAGATGAAACTATAAAATAATAAGATTTAAATAAATCTCAGCCATTATAGCTTCCAGGATTTATCAGGACCTGTTTGAAACGCTGAAAGCTAGAATTAGCGAGATTTGGATAAATCTAGTCCGCCCGCAAATATGTTAGTGTAGATATATATACAAATGAATGTTAAATGCAGCAGTTGAATAAATTGAGTAAAGCAATATATATATATATATATATATATATATATATAATTATATATATACAAAAGCTATAAAAGGACGATGGGTTTTCACTCGCAAGCCGAGACTAGAATTTAAATATATATATTTATATATAAAAATTATAAATAGCCACGAAATAATCCAGGCTGTGACTGAAATGAAATTTATATATCTATATATTAAAAAACAGTAATAAGGGGGACGGATTTTTACGCCGGTGCCCGTACTAGAATTGAAATTGACAGAAAAGTAGTCAACCAGTGACTGGGGAGAGCACCCAGTATGGCGAAGTGTGCAAAAGCAGTAAAATGGCCACTAAGTAATCCAGGCCAGACTGGAAAAAATAAAATAATATATATATATATATATATATATATATATATAGTGACAGAAATGTAGTCAACCAGAACTGATATGAGTACCAGTGATGGTGAAATTCGCTTATATATGCGTAGATATATATATAAAAGTGGCAAACTACCACGGATTTGACACCCGGGCTTGACAGAATTGAAATGTTAGTCCATTTGAAGTTAAATATATACAAAAAATGGCCAAACCCGGACTGGGAAGACAACCCAGTCCGGCGGAGTTGCCGAAAATGTGTGTCCTTAGTGCATTGAAGCTGCTAGAACTGACGGATCGTCAATCCGAGTTGTAGAAATGCAAAAAAATTGCGTTTATGTACAGAAATGTACCAAATTTTGATGAAAACGGCTACGGAACTAAGTTCTGGACATATTTAGAAGATGAAACGTCGTGTGCATGTGGAAAACAGTGCAAAGTAGTAGTATTGACTTTCTGATCATAAAAATACATACAATGGACTGCAATACGGGCTTTTTGCCAATATATAGGCTTTAAATGTCCAAATCTACCGGTGGTTTTTTGATATGTGGTAGTATATGGGTTTGTCTACGTGTTGCAGTAAAAATATTTGGGTTTGGCAGAGGTGTAAAAGTAGGAAAATTAGACAGGCAGAGCTTCGCTGCGTTTCGGAATTCTTGAAAATGAACGGGGGTGCACCTCTATATATAGGCCAGGGAGCCGCAGTGCTACCTAGGGAAGCCGCAGGTAGAGGGGCGGCTCCCATAATTTGGGCCCACATGACCGATTTGGTCGTCTCGAGGTGCGTGCATGTCGGGCGACCCGATGTCAGGTTCAAAACTTCATAACTTTTGATCTGAGCGTCCGTTTGAGGCGTGATATAGCTTTTCGAAAAGACCTCATTGAGACTGTCACAATGACACTGGTTTTAACCCTTATTAACTCCCTAAAGGTGGGTTCATGACCGGGTCCTTGTTTCCCCGCAGTTTATCCGTCGAGCTGTCTGGTGCTGTTTTCACCCGGGATCACTGTTGTGCTTCTTTCTAACCTTTGCGGAATCAATTCGGCTTGAGTTTGAATAAATCGGATGAGAGTTAGTGAAATGACCATTTTTCCCCTCCCGGGGTTGCCCTTGGTGTTAGCATGGCCTCTAGTTGACTTCCGGGAGCTATTTTCAAGACTTGGATCCCAGTCGAGTCTGTTTATTCTCAGTGTTGCCTCTGTGGCTGACGTGGTAAATCTAGGTTTTCTTCTGAAGGTGTTGTTATGCTTTAGGTTTATGTCTAAAGTCAACCTGACTTCCCGGACTGTTGATGGGGCTGACCTGTACTCCCCGGGTTACTGTCGGGGCTGATTTGTACCTCCCGGGTTACTGCCGGGACTGCGTTGTACCTTCCGAGTTACTTTCAGGGCTGCGTTGACATCCCGATATGGTTGATCGGTTTTGTGGTTGTCTCGATATCGGTGATCGGGTTTTAGTTGATGTCCCGATATTGAGATCGGGGATGATCTGATTGTCCGATTGACGATCGGAATTGGATGAATGGTTCGATTGCCGATCGGAGCTGGATAGACGGTCCGATTGACTATCGGAGCTGGATTGATGGTCCAATTAAGTATCGGAGCTGGATAGACGGTCCGATTAACTATCGAAGCTGGATTGACGGTCCGATTGACTATCGGAGCTGGATAGACGGTCCGATTGACTATCAGAGCTGGATTGACAGTCCGATTAACTATCGGAGTTGGCTGGAGTACCGATATTGGTGATTAAATTTGACTAGAGTTAACCGACATTGGGGATCGGATTTAGGTTTATCGACATTGGACATCGAATTTAGGCTGAAGGATCGGCATTTAGATTGGATGTCTGGTGTTGGGACCGGGGTTGGCTTGATTGACAGTTTTGCCCTCCTACAGTGTTAGTATTGGGGCAAGAAAAATTTCGAGTGTCTACAGTTGGCTAAACCCTAGTTTTCAATCCTCTATAGAAAAGGAGTAATCTCCAACAATTGGAATTGCATCAACTGATATCTCACATAAGACTCCTCTTATATAGATATTGGTCAACCCTTCTAATCCTATAAAACATAGGGTTTCATTTAATTAATTAAACTCCTTAAATTAATTAGGCTTCCCAACATATTGGGATTAATTAATTTAACTCCTTTAATTAATTTGCCTCCTAATCTTATTAGGAATAAATGAGAGTACTAATATTAAATTAATTCCTAAACTCCTTTAGAAATTAAAATAATTATAATTATAATAATACTAATAAGCCTTCTCTTATTAATTTATATTGAATATTTCCAAAATATTAAATAATAATCATTAAGCTATTTAATTTATTCTATCACCATAGATTAAATTAATTATACTTAATACATTGTTACGATTATGCAATTACCTTGTTAAATAATTATTCTTCCTTTTATGGTGTGACCCTTTAGGTTCCCCATATTAAATCGGTTGTGAATAAATCAATTAGAACAATTCTAATCTTATTTAAATAATTAAATTAAACTAATAATCTATTTGAATAAATAATATTTATTCTACAATAGGGATAAGCCTCCCTAGCGATCAACGACTTTCCAAATAATATAGATTTCAACATTAATAATAAAAGAACATGTGAGTAAATAGTTACCGTACAATTCAATCCTTCCACCATACAATGTCCTAATTAGATATAATACATAGAATTACTGTCAAGTCTTATTTTATTTAAATATATGTATTTCGATTAGAAAATGCACAACTCCAAATAATGCAAATTAGAAACTCCTTTCTAATTTCATTATGTCTTGGCCATGGACTACTGGGTTGTTATTTAACAAATCACATAGGATATGTCTCTTTTTTTACTAGAAGTGGTAGATTATTTTATTGACCATTCATTATCTCCATATATAACTTATTACACCCAAGCATACCCTTTGATATACCCTAAGGGTCTTAAGAAATAAGTCAAAGTATAATTCATTACACACAAGATATTATGATGATCTCAAGTCTAAGGATCACTTATACTACTATCACATTAGGAATTCCTATTGGCAGGCAAATAAAACTCCATTAGGTATTCCATAGCGAGTCACGTTCAGTGAACTTATTCTCTAATAAGCACCAACATACTTACGTTAGTGTCTCCACACAAATGATTATGAGATCGATCATCCTCATCCAATGGGCAAGCAACATATGTACCAATCTATCTGGATTTACTAATCCCTTTTTAGTAATCCAACAATTAAGAACTGATAAGTAGGTTTTATATCTACTTACTGGACGCCAACTTACTCTGATTATGGCTTAAACTCAAGCACTTTAGTGTCTTTTAATGCGTTTATCTTTGTTTTGCATGTTTTAGGTAGGAAACTCAAAAAGGCAGGGAACGGTGTGATAAAGGCATGAAATGGAATGAAAATGAGCATACGGCATGAACTCGACAAAAAGGCTGGTGATTGGCATGAAGACGGGCAAAGTGGCATGGTATGGGCAAAAGCAAGCTTGCTGAGTTGGTGGAGAGCCTATGTGAAGCAAAGGAAAGCTTAGCATGAAGATGGCTTGGGGTGAGTAACGTATGACAATAGCCTTGATTCACAGCACAAGTGAAGGGCAAAGAAGCATAAGAGAAAGCAAAGGATTGTGTATGAAAGCCAAAGGTTAAAAAGTGCATCAGCTACAGAACATGGCTCGCGCAGCCGCGCCTGAGAACCAAAGGGCACCCGCGCGCTCGCGCTATGTTTCAGACCAGATAGGCGTTCTGGGTATTGGCGCGCCCGCACCAGGAAAGCCTAGCTGTGGCGCGCGGTCGCGCCGGTCAACATTGACTTCTCATTGTTTTGTTTTCTCAGCTGCTTGTAATGGATTTAAGGCTTGTGTTTTGAAAAGAAACGTGATATATCACTTAGCATTTATCAGACTTATAATTTGAACTTTCAAGTTTGGTTCATATACTCTAGGGTTAGAGAGTGTTAAGTTTTGAGAGGCTTCTCTTCTTCTTCCTTCTTGCTCTAGTAGTATTACATTTCTAGGGTTCATCTTGGAACTTATTTGTGGTCCAGACTCGAGTTTGTTATCTTCTATTGAAAGCGGGAAACCACAGGATTTGGACTTTCTTTCTCTTCTTTCTCTCATTTTACAGTTGCTCAATGCTTGGTTTGAATCCCATAATGGTGGGAGGTTCAGTGATGAACTAACTTCCATTATGGGATTCTAATGGATTCTATTTGCTAAATCTAGGATTTATATCTCTTTGATATATATATATATATATGGATGATAATAGATGGTTTGCCTAACATGGTTGCTTGTATGCCTAGATGCTTGATCAACATCTACTCTAATAGTTTATATGAACTTGAAAAAATGAAGTGTAAACTTAGATTTTTCCATGTTAGCATATGTTTGTGAAACTTGCATTGGCTGAGTTTTATGATTCGCTAGCCGGATAGAAATATACCGTATGGCCGTATGTAGTCTAATGGGAGCTTGCTCGTAAATTGGTTTAGCTTGTAAATCGCATAGAAATATAGTGGTTTAGGCTTTACTGATGTTCATGTGATTTCTATCTTAATTGTGGACATTATATGGTTTGGACTTGGTGTATTGAAAGATAGCCAAGTCTCACATTCGTGCTCCCGACTAGCATTCCTATATGATTATCCGTGTATGATTTGAGTTGTGGTTAACCTAGATGATGCTTTAGATAAAGTTAGGATCCCATATCCCTCTAATTTGAACCCTTCGCTTATTAATTGGTTAAGTCTAGTTTGAATTTAGTATAATTATTTAACGAACATTATGACAACCGTTTAAGCAGACAAAGATAATTAATGGACTGTTGCATAATAGATTAGGCCTGACTCCGTTCTCTGTGGGACGATCTCGACTTACTAAGTTATTACTTGCAGACCGTGTACACTTGCACGTGTTTTTGTGTCCGTTTTTCTTAACACGTAAATGGCGCAACAAGTTTTTGGCACCGTTGCCGGGGACACGGTTTTAGTTTAATTCTATTAACATCAGTTTTTGTTAAATTTGACTGACTTGAACAAATCTCTTCTTACCTCATTTCTAATTTTATTTTTACTTGTGTTTCAGGTACTCGCGAATAGTTTATGCACACGCGAGCCTCACATCCTGAATTAGTGCCTCACCAGAGCACATCAACGGTCGAGCGTGGAGAGCTAATATCCGAAACATCAATCCTCGAGAAGAACCTGAACCACTTCATCAAATGGCTGAAGAGTAGAGGGCCTTGCAAGAATACTCCATGCCCAAACTCACCGATCTGCAATCAAGTATAGTGAGGCCAGCAATTGCGGAGAACACTTTTGAGATAAAGCCAGGAATATTGCAGATGATACAAAACAATCTCCAATTTGGGGGTTTGCCTTCCGAAGATCCCAACGAGCATATTATGAGTTTCATAGAAATATGTGACACATTTAAATACAACAACGTCCCCGAGGATGCAGTGAAACTTAGAATATTCCCTTTCACCTTGAGGTATAAGGCAAAAAGTTGGTTGCACTCACTGCCTTCAGGGTCAATAACTACATGGGAAGACCGTGCTCAGAAATTCTTGACCAAGTTCTTTCCTATGGCCAAGACTGCTGCAATGAGGAGAGACCTGAGTACCTTTGCACAGCATCCAGGGGAAACATTATATGAAGCTTGGGAACATTATAAGGAAATGCTCTGGAAGTGTCCACACCATGGCATGCCAGAGTGGATGGTGATTAACTCTTTTTACAATGGTTTGGGATGGCAATCAAGGCCAATTATTGACGTTGCATCGGGGGGAGCTATCTGGACTAAAGATTTTTAAACAGCGTATGAGCTCTTTGAGACCATGGTAGCAAATGAGTATCAGAATCCAAAGGCCAGGATGGTATAATCGAAAGTTGCAGGGATGTTAGAAGTGGATGCCATTACAGCATTGTCTGCCCAGATGGCAGCAATGGCGAAGAAGATTGATTCATTGGCGGAAGAAAAAGTCAAGACAGTTGCTTGTGTCTGTGAGATTTGTGCAGGGTCACATCAAACAGACCAATGTGCTATTAGTACAGAATCAGTACAGTTTGTGAGCAACTAGCACAATCAATTTCAAAATTCTTACAGTCCCAACAATAGGAATCATCCTAAATTTAGTTGGAATAATACCCAGAATGTCCAACAGCCCCATCCTCAAACATCTCAGCCACAATACCATAAATCAAACCAACAACACCAATATCAATCGGTTCAATCACAACCACAACAATTTCAATCTCAACAACAATATCAACCACAGCAATCTCACCACCAGTATGCACCAAAACCCCCCTACCCTCCTTGTTTTCAACAACATCATCCCCCACCTGTACCTCAGCCAGAAAAGAAGTCGGAGGAGAGAGTGGAAATCGATGAACTTAAGTTAATAGTGAAGAGCCAAGTTATATCTCTCAAGATGATGGAGACTCAAATTGGTTAAATTGCCAATGCGGTTCTCAATCGACCTCAAGGTACTCTTCCTAGTAATACAGAGATAACTCCAAGGAAAAGGGATGGAAAGGAGCAGTGCCAAACTATCACCCTAAGGTCGAGGAGGCAGACTTCAGACTTGGAGGCTGGCGCGGCCGCGCCCCAGGAAGGCCAAAACCTGGCGCGGGCGCGCCAAGATGTAGATAATCATGAGACAGTGTTGGTTAATGGAAATGATGGAGGAAAGATTATTGCGGCAGAGAAGGAGGAAACCACTGAGAAAATCATACACAAACCATCACCTGTGTACCCTACTGTTCCTTACCCACAAAGATTGCACAAGCAAAGGGACGACAGATAGTTCGCTACGTTTTTGGAGGTGTTTAAGAAACTGCAGATAAACATACCCTTCGCAGAGGCATTAGAACAAATGCCAAGTTCCGCGAAGTTCATGATTGGTATTCTGTCAAGGAAGAAACGATTAGAGGACTTTGAGACAGTGGCGTTAATAGAAGAGTGCAGTGCAGTATTACAACAGAAATTACCTCCAAAGCTTAAGGACCCGGGCAGTTTCAAAATACCCTTCTCCATTGGAAATTTGTCTTTCAGCAAATGCCTTTGTGACTTAAGAGCTAGCATAAATTTGATGCCTCTGTCCGTATTCAATCAATTGGGATTGCCAGCTCCCAAGCTGACAAATGTATCACTACAACTTGCTGACAAATCCATCACTTATGTTAGGGGTATTGTTGAAGATGTTTTGGTTAAAGTGGACAAATTTATCTTCCTAGCCGACTTCATCATTCTTGATTACGAAGAAGACAAAAATATCCCAATCATCCTTGGGAGACCTTTCCTTGCCACGGTGCAAACTCTTATAGATGTCCAGAAGGGAGAGTTAACAATGAGAGTGCATGATTAAGAAGTCACTTTCAACATTTTTAAAGCTATGAAGTTTCCCACCGACGAGGAAGAGTGCTTCCGAATTGATTTGATAAATAGAGTGATGAATGAAGGAGTTGGAAATCTGGTTGGTACTGAGCCTTTGGAGAGTGCTATACTGGGAGATTCAGATATTGAGGATACTGAAGTTGCTGAATACGTGCAAATTCTTGACACAGCACCAAAGATGCGAAAGTTTAAGATGCCTATCGAGCCACTAAAACTTGCTGGGGAGACATCAGAATGACTCAAGCCTTCTCTTGAGATGCCTCCAGATCTTGATCTTAAACCTCTTCTAGATCATTTAAGGTATGCATTTTTAAGTGAATCTTCAACGTTGCCTGTTATTATTTCTGCTGCGCTAACATCTTGTCAGGAAGAACAACTGCTACGGGTACTAAGAGTGTTTAAATCGGCAATTGGATGGAACATAGCAGATATAAAAGGGATCAGCCCAGCATTTTGTATGCATAAAATCCTGCTGGAAGATGATAGCAAACCATCAGTGGAGCAACAGCGCAAATTAAATCCTATCATGAAGGAAGTGGTTAGAAAGGAAATTTTAAAGTGGTTAGATGTAGGGATTATCTATCCAATATCAGACAGCTCTTGGGTGAGCCCGGTGCAGTGTGTGCAGAAGAAAGAGGGTATAACCATGGTATCCAATAAATATAACGAACTAATTCCTACCAGAACAGTGACGGGGTGGAGAGTCTGCATGGGCTACCGCAGACTAAATAAGGCTACCAGGAAAGACCATTTTCCCCTCCCGTTCATTGATCAGATGCTAGACAGGCTGGCCGGTCGTGAATATTACTGCCTTCTGTATGGGTACTCAGGATACAATCAAATAATGATAGCCCCATAAGATCAAGAAAAGACTACCTTTACTTGTCCATATGGTACATTTGCATTTAGAAGGATGTCTTTCGGTTTGTGCAATGCCCCGGCTACCTTTTAGAGGTGTATGATGGCCATTTTCTCCGATATGGTTGAGCAAAATGTTGAAGTCTTCATGGATGATTTTTCTATTTTTGGAGACTCCTTTGACCTATGTTTGGAGAATTTGGTGATGGTGTTAAAACGGTGTGTCGAGTCGAATCTTGTACTGAATTGGGAGAAGTGCCATTTTATGGTACAAGAGCGTATCATTTTGGGACATAAGGTTTCGAAGAAAGGATTAGAGGTGGACTAGGCTAAGTTGGGACTATTGAGAACTTGCCTCCGCCTGTTTCTGTAAAAGGAGTTCGTAGCTTCTTGGAACATGCAGGCTTCTATCGTCGGTTTATAAAGGACTTCTCGACGATTACAAAGCCACTTTGTAGTTTGTTAGAAAAAGATGTCCTCTTTAAAGTTGATGAGGAATGTCTGACTTCATTCGAGCACTTGAAGAAGAAGTTAACTAAGGCACCAGTGATCACATCTCCGAATTGGGACCTTCCTTTTGAGTTGATGTGTGATGCCAGCGATTTTGCTATGGAAGCTGTATTGGGCCAGCGGAGGGACAAGGTCTTTTATGTTATATACTATGCTAGCAAGACCCTTACTGATGCCCAGTTGAACTACACTACTAAAGAAAAAGAGCTTTTGGAAGTGGTGTACGCATTAGACAAATTTCGTGCTTATTTGATTGGGACTAGAGTGATTGTGTACACCGACCATGCAGCGATCCGATATTTGATAGCAAAGAAAGATGCCAAACCCCGTCTGATCAGGTGGATCCTTCTTTTGCAATAATTTGATCTAGAAATCAAGGATAGAAAAGGGACTGAGAACCAAGTGGCTGACCACTTGTCACGATTGGAAATTCTGGGAAGGGATGCAAATGACAAAGTTATGATAAATGAATCCTTCTCAGATGAGCAATTGTTTATGGTGAAAGGCGAAGTGCCATGGTTCGCAGATTTTGCAAACTTCCTATTAGGCAATATCATTCCTTCTGACTTGACTAGGCATCAAAAGAAGAAGTTTCTACATGATGTGAAATGGTTTAATTGGGATGAACCATACTTGCTCAAGCAGTGTGCTGATCAGATGATTAGAAGGTGCATTTCATTTAGTGAGACGGAGAGTGTGCTGCAGGATTGCCACGCATCAATGTATGGAGGCCATTATGGAGGTGAAAGGATAGCAGCCAAGGTCTTGCAAGTAGGTTTTTATTGGCCTACTATCTTTAAGGATGCTTATAGCTTTGTTCAAAGATGTGATAGATGTCAGAGGGTAGGAAATATATCAAAGAGAAATGAAATGCCCCTGAGTACAATCCTCGAGGTGGAGATCTTCGATGTCTGGGGGATAGACTTTATGGGGTCGATCGTTTCATCATGTGGGAACTTGTACATCCTTCTGGCAGTCGATTACGTATCTAAATGGGTGGAAGTGGCAGCTCTACCGACAAATGATGTTAGGGTGGTTCTGAGGTTTCTACAAAAGAGCATTTTCACGAGGTGTGGAACTCCCCGAGCTATCATTAGCGACGAGGGCACCCACTTTTGCAATCGCCAGTTTACAGCTTTGTTAGCTAAGTATGGGGTAAATCATCGAGTAGCTACAGCTTATCATCCCCAAACCAATGGCCAAGCCGAAGTGTCAAATCGTGAGGTAAAAAGAATACTGGAAAAGATTGTGAACCCCACAAGGAAAGATTGGTCACTGAAGTTGGATGATGCAGTATGGGCATACAGGACTGCCTATAAAACACCACTGGGAATGTCACTGTTTCAGCTTGTGTATGGAAAGGCGTGTCACCTTCCTCTGGAGCTTGAGTATAGAGCCTATTGGGCAATCCATAAGTTAAACTTCGACGTAAAGGCTGCAGGGGAGAAACGTCTACTCCAACTCAATGAATTGGACGAATTTCGATTGCAGGCTTATGAAAATTCCAAATTATACAAGGAAAAGGTGAAAAAGTGGCATGATCGCAAGATTATGAAGAGAACATTCGAGCCGGGGAAAGCAGTGCGATTATTCAACTCCAGACTTAGACTCTTCCCAGGAAAGCTCAAGTCAAGGTGGTCAGGGCCTTTCACTGTCAAGACTGTATATCCACACGGTGCAATAGAGATTTTTGATAAGGACCCAGATAACCCCTTCAAATTCAATGGACAAAGGCTGAAACATTACTATGGTGGAGAGGTTTCTAGACATGAGGTCGCCTCAACCCTTTCGACAACTTGACCGAATCCGACAGAGTATAGCTTATGGACTGCAAACAAGTGCTAGATGGGAGCCACCCCATCATCTCTATCTCTTCCTCTTGTTAATTCTTGCATTGTTTTTTTATACATTTGTCTCCTCTGTTATATTCTGGTGACTTATCTCTTCAATCGCTCTTTCCCCGTTTAATTCTAAGCATTTGGAAAAGGTTTACCTATTTTTGAACATTGTGGGGGTTAGAATGCTCATCGCCTACATTTTTGAACTTTAGGCATGTAGCATGAAATTTTTGGGAGTTAGATACACTTTGTACATACCTCTATGGGATTTACATGATTCATTGCCTACTTTGTTGCAATTAGCCATAGTTGCACAGAATTTTGGAGCTGGAAGCTCTTTGAACATATTTTGGACATGTTAGTATTCTGCATAGAAGCCTATAGCAATTTTTTGGGAAATTACATAAAAACGATTCATACATAGCATTGCTAAGGAATAGCAGTTCATTCATCTTACTCATGCACATTGGATACGAGAATCAAGCAATATTTAAATGTGGTTGCTTTATGTGTAGGTGCGATAATGGGTCCAAGTTGCTTCTTATATCTTCACTAAGTTGCTACAGAATAGGAACAGAAAGCAAGAATTTTTGGCCTGGTTAAGGGGTAGTGCACCCACGCCAGCCTCAGGGTGTTTACAGGCGCGCCCGCACCAATATTCAGCAAGCCAAAGAGCATCCTTCTCCCGCGCGGCAATCCATATCTAAACCGGTGATAAGTGGATTGTATGACCACTTATTCGGATAGTAACCAACTCATTCTGTTGCTTAAACTCAAGTATCGTTGTGCGTTTTATGTGTTTTTGCTTTGTTTTGTGATTTTTAGGTTTAGAAACTCTCCAGGTGCAAATTGAGCTTAAAAGGGCCAAAGAACGCTTAAATGGGGCATCGCACTGAAATAGGCTAAAAGCATGATGATGGCATGATAGGGCAAAGCATGAAGTCAAACAGCTAAATGGGGATGTGTTGCTGTAAAGAGGCAAGAAGGGAGTTTGCTTGCAAGGCATAAGTGTGTCAAAGATAATTGCAGCAAAAAAAGAAGCAATGCAGCAATTTCACAGCCCGCGCGACCGCGCCAACATTGCAAGGCCCGCCCGCGCCCCCGCGCCGATATGCAGGAATCAAAGGACTTGAATGGGGACCTGCGCGGCCGCGCCAGGTCTGGCAAATGTTCATGGTTATTTCAAACCACTCAGTACCTGTTATTGAATTATTCGAATATTCAACTATTGACTATTAATTCATGTTCCTTCATAATTTTATACTGTTGTTGAACATTGAAAGCGAAACTTCTTTCTAATCATGATATATCTCCCTTGTGTATAAACTTGCTATGCAAATTAGTTGTGTAACCTTGCTATATCATAACATTTAGTTCAGCTAAAGTAGAAACGTCCAAAGGGGACAAAGGAAAAGGGAAGATTCAAGAGTAGATGTTTAAGAAGGCTTATGTACTAGTTATTTTAAATGCTATTTGATTATGTAAACTCTTTATAGTATTAAGAGTACATTTTAAGTTAAGGTTAAAGAACCTTGGGACTATGATTGTAAGACTTTATTACTATTATGATAAACAATGTATGTTTATTTTTCTGCATCAGTTAGAAAGTATGTTTGTTGTTGAGTATCGTGAACACCTAATTCGAGGTTAGGAAATTCAGAATTTGGGGTGTCACAGCTTGCGCTCGAGGCAAGTATTCTAAATTCAAACATTACTTTTATTGAGCAAGTTCCTAATTATATCCTTACTTGAGCATGTCCTTTTATTTCTGCAATGGACATGTAATTTATTGAAGTTAATTATTGAGTTAATGTGACCTTGACTTAATTGTTCAAGCAATGTCTATCTTATCTTTTAAATATTTTAAGTTTAATTCTAAAGTATAAGTTATTTCATAATTCTTTATTATCGAATTCTTATTATTGTAAGTTGATTCAACTACTCTTTAGTTGATGATAGCTGAACTCCAAATTACCTTTGAGCTTATCCAAATTAAAATTTCTTTGGTGCGGACTCGTAAATAAATACTAAGATGAACAACCTTATTAATAGGAGATTACCATGCGAAAGCGTTAAGATGTTTGTGCACAATAAATGGTACGAAGGGCTGATCCCCCTAAGTACGAGTTAAGAGTCCATATAGTTTAAACGATTGTTAAAGGTTTTAAATAGAAATGTTTATAACTGGGACAAAGTTCAAGGTCTTATGACCCTCAGATGATTTCTAAACTATATATTTAATTCTTGATATTCAATGAATGAAATATTATTCAATTCAGTTGAAGCTATTCAATATTATGTCATCATTATTGTTTGTCATTTCAAGTGAGCTTTTATTTACTCACTCTTACATTATATAACCATTGCAGCTAAAGTTGAGAGAGTTGATGAACCGTTAACTAGTAAGGGCAAGAGAAAAGTGAACAAGTGAAGACTTGTTTGTATTTATGATATGACGTGTAATAAGATTTTTAATTATGTGATGTTTTATTTTCCGCATTGACGATGTTAATGTTAGATAATCCTGGGAATATTTTTGGACAAGGTTGTAATCCTTTTTATAAGGAAGATTTTATATGATTATAGAGGTTATAATTTATTCCATAATTATGGGCAGTAGTTAAGTTTTATTTAGATAGTGAGCACCAAATCCCGTGAAAATGAAGTACCCGGATTTGGGGGTGTCACAAGTTGGTATCAAAGCCGTGTTTAGGTTATGAACCTTAGGTGGAGAACCTTAGGTAGTAGCCTTACAGGAGATCGAAAAGATAGTGATGATAGATAAGATAATAAACTACCTTATGTGCTATATGTTTACGTTTATGTACGAAAAGAGTTTTGATCAATATCACGTAATAATTAAACTTCAAAACTTTGTTGTCAAGATGATGAATGTTGGAGAGTCCAGTCAGGCTAGGGTGGAGTTACCCCAGATGCCTAGGCATGAGGAACCTCGAGACATCCACATTGTCTGGGAGCAGTGGGTTCAAAGAGAGCCATCTCCATTGATCACAGTAGTTGGTCAGGAGCATGAGCCAATCTTTGACCGAGATGACGAGGATGAGTCAGAGGAAGAGGAGGAGGATCCTGAAAAGGAATTTCCACCTAACTCTATTAGTGTTGTAATGTACAAGGAGGTCTACGACCATAACATTGAGCTACATGGTCGAGTCGTAGAGTTTGAGGAACTGGTGGACGAGAGTCGGACTACCATACAGTAGAGGGAGGAGACAATTCAAGAGTTAGACGATGAGCTTGGAAACACGAAGTGGAATCTAGTCCACGTGGAGAGAGAAATGGATGATGAACTAGCTGAATTAGAGAAACTGAAGAACGACATAAAAGAGGAGTCAGCGAAGCATACCAAAGCTGAGGATGTGTGCTTGAAGGCTACTCAACGTGTAGATCGAGCTGAAGACAAAGTTCAAGTGAAGAAGGCCAAGCTGAGGGAAACGGAATACGCTTTTCTTCCAGCTATAGATAAGGTCCAGGAACGTGTCTTTTATTATCCAGGACAGTTCAAGGATTTTTCGTGGTATATGGTGGATCGTAGAACAGCGTTTCGGGTGATGGAAAAAGAACGTGGAGAGGATGTACGACGTCTTAACATGCCTAGATAGTAGAGTAATAAAATATTTATTTGTTTATGTATTAAATATTGGAAATCCTCAAATTTGAGATAATAATGGGATATAATAATGATGTAATCCTATAACTTGTTCAGTTTAGGAAAGATGATGTAAATGGTAGAGATGCTATCTATTCTATGTTTTTAAAACTATGAAAGAATAAATATCGAAGTTTATTGACGTGTTATATGCTTAAGTGTTAATTAATCTATTTTAAATGTTAAAGTTGAACTTGAATACTTAAGCGATAAGTAAGGGATCTAATAAAAGTATGTCTTAACAGAAAGATGCCTCCTAGAAGAAGAAATACACGTCAACAACCAAAGGATTAGACTAATAATAACAAATAAACCGATGGGATGAACGCCAATTCAGTTCAACAAATGGTGAACCTACTGACGGGAGCGCTTGCGTATCAGCCGCAAGTTCAAGCTACGACATTTAAGGAATTCAAAGCAGTAGGACCGCTGAAATTCCAAGGATCGATGAACCCGATAGAGGCCCAGATGTGGGTGATGGAAATGGAGAAAGTCTTCGATGTGGCCAGAGTTAGCGATGTCCAGAAGATGACTTTTGTGACATTCATGCTAAAGTCGGAAGCTAGTTATTGGTGGCAGGCCAACAAGACTAGGGAAGGAGAAGTTAAGATAGCATGGGACCGATTTAAAGAGATGTTCTTTGAAATGTACTTCCCAATAAGCTCGCAGAACCAGATGGAGGTTCAGTTTCTAGAGCTAAAGCAGCAAGCGATGAAGGTGCCAGAATATGTCGCGAAACTCAACGAGCTGGCAAGGATTGCAACGTACTAGGTCAGTACTGAAGAGAGAAAGGAAAGAAGATTCGTACATGGATTGAAGCCCTGATTATACAGTAAGGTCTCCATGTTCCAGCTGAACACGTTTTTAGCTGTGTTGGAAATGACGATCATCGCAGAAGGTGGGAGCGATGCATTGACCAAATACAACCAAGATCTAAAGAAGAAGAATGAGACAGAAAACAAGGCTGGTGGTAGCAATGCTAACAACCAGAAAAGGAAGTGGAACGACAACACATCTGCTGGAAGTCAATAGGGAAGCCAGCAAAAGAGAAGGATTGAAGCATGTGCTACATGCAAAAAGAATCACACTGGAGTGTGCTTGAGGGGAAGGCGAGTATGTTTCAACTGTGGTCAGGAAGGCCACATTGCGCCGAATTGTCATAACCCGAATAAGGGAGCATGCTATACATATGGATCCATGGATAACATGGCCCAAAGTTGCCCGAGGAAGCCAGCAGGAGGGTCAACAGGAAGTGGAGGACATGGCAGCGACATCATTTTGGCTATCGCTGGACCACCGTCGACAAGTCGCCCACTGTCAGAACATTCAACATGACGGTGCAGGATGTTGTGCAGTCAAAGGATGTGGTGTCAGGTATTATTCCGGTTAATAGTATTATTGCATATGTATTGTTTGATCCGGGTGCTACTTGCTCATTCCTATTTGATGACTTTGCTAAGACCTTAGACTAACTAAAGAGGAATTAGTTTATCCCTTGAACATAGAGATTGCGAATAGGGAGAGTATTCCTGTTAGGTTTGTATATAAGAACTGTAGATTAAACATTAACGGTCAGGAATTGATGTATTTCGGAGCAATTTTCCAGGACTTCTGCCAGATAGAGAGATAGAGTTTGTGATCGACTTAGCACCGAGGACTGCTATGATATTGAAAGCCCCGAGACTGGCTCCGATCGAGATAAAGGAGTTAATGGTTCAACTACAGGAATTGCTGGACAAGAAGTATATACAGCAGAGCGTATCGCCGTGGGGAGCGGTAGTATTGTTCGTGAAGAAGAAGGATGGGTCGATGCGGCTTTGCATTGATTATAAGGAATTGAACAAAGTCATGATCAAGAATAGGTATCCTTTACCTATGATCGATGACTTGTTCGATCAACTAAAAGGTGCTAGATATTTCTCAAAAATTGATGTGAGAAGTGGGTATCATCAGTTGAAGGTAAGAAGAGGATATGTACTGAGAACGACATTTACAACTCGGTATGGGCAGGTGATGTTATTTGGTCTAACTAATGCACCAGCAGCATTTATGCACCTAATGAATAGGGTGTTTAAGCCATTTCTGGACAAGTTTATAGTGGTGTTCATAGATGACATTTGGGTCTATTCCAAAACTAAGGAGGAACACACTGAACATTTGAGACTGACATTGGAATCGCTGAGACGGGAGAAACTATACGCAAAATTCTCGAAGTGCGAATTCTGGTTAGAGCGTGTGCAATTTCTTGGCCACATGATTGACAAATATGGGATTTCAGTAGATTCGTCGAAGTTGAAGATGTAATGAATTGGGATCAACCGAAGACACCGTCAGAGGTGAGGAGTTTCTTGGGATTGGCAGGTTACTACAGAAGATTTATTCAGGACTTTTCCAAGATCGCAACTCCGTTGACGAATTTAACTCGGAAGACAGTAAAGTTTGTTTGGACAGAAAATTGTGAGGAGAGTTTTCAAAAACTGAAGAAGAGATTGAGTACTGCGCCGATGTTGTTATTGCCAGATAGTATAGGAAATTTTGTGGTATACAGTGATGCTTCACATAAAGGATTATGTTGTGTGCTGATGCAGAACGACAAAGCCTTTGCTTATGCATCACGTCAGCTGAAGGATTATTAGAAAGGGTATCGACCTATGACTTAGAATTGGCTGCAGTAGTGTTTGCTCTGAAGATATGAAGACACTACCTATATTGAGAAAAGTGTGAGATATACACAAATTATAAGAGTCTGAAGTACATCTTTTCGCTGAAAGATTTAAATATGCGCTAAAGGAGATGGTTAGGAACTAATCAAGGACTACGATTGTCAGATTCTTTACCATCCGGGTACAGCTAATGTGGTTACCGACGCTTTAAGCAGAAAGGGTTATGAGAAGTTAATGTTGCTAACTTCTCAGGAACAGTTGGTGGATGAGATTGCTAAGTTGGAGTTGGAAGTTAAGTACCCAAAGGAAGCGGGTGAGAAATTATTCCAAGTAACTACTGGTTCAAACTTGGTGGATAAGGCAAAAGAAACCCAACTATAGGATGATGAGTGCGAGAAGATCTGGAAGAGAGTAACCGTTGGTGAAGAGATAAAGTTTAAGATTAATAATGATGGACTGCTACGATTTGAAGGGAGAATTTGGGTACCGCCAGTATCAGAAATCAAGGAGGAAATTTTGGGCGACGCTCCCAATTTGAGATATTAGATTCATTCTAGGAGTACGAAGATGTACCAGGATCTCAGACAACATTTCTTGTGGCCGAATATGAAGAGAGACGTTGTTGAATGCGTTGCGAAATGTTTAACGTGCCAGAAGGTCAAAGTAGAAAACCAGAGACCAAGTAGATTACAACAATTGCTGGAGATTCCAGAATAGAAGTGGGAACATATCACGATGGATTTCTTGGTTGGTCTACAAACGACTCAGAAGGGCTTTGATGTAATATGGGTTATAGTGGATCGATTGACGAAGTCAACGCATTTCTTACCTACCAGGATTAGATTTTGTGATAACTCAAACATTTATAAGATCTTGAATGATTAAAATAAAGGTTAAAAGAATAAAACCTAGATGGAAATTTGAGAATTTATTAAAAATTTTAAGTAGATCCTATATGATTTACTATTTGAATGAGAATAGAGAAAATATGGGTTACAAAACTTCTAAACCCTATAAATGAATTTAAATGTACTTGAAAAAATATTAAGGATAAGGTACTACGATACCTATAAATTTGATGTGAACTAAATGGTGTAAGAAATTTTATTTAGGAAATAAAAATGTAGAGATTTATGAAATATGTCTCAACCTATTAGATTATCTTATATGATTATGTCAGTGGTCAAAACTCATTAAGCTAATTATGGCTATTTAGTTAATAAACTAATAGAATATGTGATGACTTGTGAGAATGATGTATGTGATTAAATAAATATACATTATATAATGTGTATACATTTATTTTGTATATAAAGAGAATTAAGAATAAAGTTATGTGACCTTATACATATATTAGGTACGGTAATTAAAAACCTAATGGGTTATAATATAAGAGAATGATAGTATTTAAAAATATATACTAACCCTAAGAGATTTATTTTATACATCTCAATTAATTAATTTTATAACCTAAGTAAAGCAAGTCTAATTGGGTTATAAAATTAAAGATATATGAGTAAGGAATTAACTTACAAATATGCGTAATGAAACCATAAAGAAATGATTAGAACATGATAAAAATTAAAAAATATGGAACTATGTTGAATTGCAAGCCTAAAGAATTAAAATTTATAGCCCAAAGAAATAAAAGAGTGACCACCTTTTAGCCCAAACGAGAGGGGAGCTTTTGGACCATTAAGTAAGCTAATTGGCCCTTAAAAAGAAAACAAAATGGGCTAAATAAGGCCATTATGGCT
This sequence comes from Panax stipuleanatus, assembly GCA_020205555.1. Lineage (NCBI taxonomy): Eukaryota > Viridiplantae > Streptophyta > Magnoliopsida > Apiales > Araliaceae > Panax > Panax stipuleanatus. The sequence continues at coordinate 100,678,082 of CM035126.1, forward strand.
AAAATTTTCACAAGGAAGGAATAAGGGGGGAAGTATGTAGTGATGAGGTTGTTTTAGTTGGTGAACTACCTTATTAGGTGTCACTTTTTCTTTTGGCCACCACTGTAGCTAAACTAACAAGCAACCTTTAGTCTTGCAAGAAACCATCTATCATGATGAGGAGATAGAGAAGGAATTAAGATATTAGTGGATTAGATATAACAAATATATCTACTAGCTCACAAATCTATCAAACTAATAAAACTTAGTTTATTTCTCTTTCATCTTTCATTTTCCACTAGTTGCTAACAAGAGAGAGGGAGAGAGAGAGAGGCTTCTGTTTGGCCACTATTAAGAGAGGAGATAGGAGGAGATTTTTGGTTTTCCATAGCTTCCTAACCAAGCTTATGAAGAAGAAGAATGAAGAAAAGCTAAGGTATAATAAAATTTCTACCTATATAGCCTAATTCCTATTTGTTTAGGTTTAATCTTTGTAAAGTTGTGATCTTGATGTTAAAACCTTAGATCTATGTGTTTAATAGTGTTTTAAGTTTAGATCTAACCCTTTTATGGATCAAAAGTTGGATCTAAACTAAGAAATGGAATTTAGGTTTTTTTAAAAGTTAGAAACCCCCAAACTTTTAGCCTTGATTGTGTTTAATCATGTGTTTGGTGATTATTTGATGAAATAGATCATGGATCATGGTAGATCCATGAGTATATAAGATATTAGTATGTATTATGGTGATTGATGATGGGTAATATTTGATTAATAAAGAGATATATAAGTTTTCTTAGAAATCACCAAGTATTGAAAATTAGATTTTTGTGAAAACAAAGTATGAAATTGAAAAGACCATATCTCTCATTCTATTTTGAATTTTTGAGTGTGTTCAATTTTTTGAGTTAGATCTAAGAGCCGTCTAACAGATCCAAGTGGAATAACTAAAAAATTCCTTGTAGATTTCTATGTGGACTGTTTTTAGCAAAGAACGCAAAATCTGAAAAATGACAAATAGTAGGGTGCACAAAATTGGCAGGGGATGTTTTGGAAACTTAATTTATTAAATAAAATCCAATCTTTCGGTACATAAAAATATATGTTATAAAGTAGCTCCTGTCCAAAAATGAGCTCATTCCGACATAAATTGACTGAGTTATGGTCATTTCAATATTTGAGATTTTGCGATAAAAATTGCTAGAACCGGAGTTCTATAACTCTGATGGCCACAAAATTTAAATTGAATGTTTACGTTAATACGTGTAAGATCCCGCCAAGAGTTGAGAATTTCTGATGTTTAGCGTGATGTAGCTAATTTCTTAAGGTTCGAATTAGAAACGGATTTTTGAAAAATACTAAAAGAAGTGGAAAAATTCCCGAAAAATTCTTTTTGTGTATGGAATATATGTATATATATTTTGCCAAAGGATAGAAAAATAATAATCTGATTTGGTATGTTTGTGAAAATGGTATTTCAGCTTGCTGAATTGAACGATTCAGGGTGCTAAAATGAAAACTGAAAAGGTTAAGAAGGGAAGACAGTTTGGTTTCAGCTTGCTGAAATGGAAATTGAAAAGGTTAGGAAGGGAAGACAGTTTGGTTTCAGTTTACTGAAATGATATATTCAGTCTCCTGAATTCATAAATAGTTTACCGAGTTATAATAAGAACTTATAAATGAGCGAGTAAGTGTTAAGTCTAAGGTAGTGCAGTCTTACTCTTTAATGGTTGATGTATAGTTGTTGGACTAAACGATTCCTTCAGGGAGCGGAGGTATATACGAATTAGTAAGCTATCTAACTAGCTGTGAAAACAATATAGATGAAACGGAAACTAATTTGTTAGTTGTTTGTGGGAAACGACTCAGTATACTATATTGAATACTATTAAAGACTCGATGTGTGCTAGATTTAGACTTGTAAATACGTATGGTGTTATGGTTATCTAGTATTTGACTATGTGGTTAAGTGTTAGATAGTTTGCTTTTAAAGTAATAGTATTATGGGATAAAGTATGTTTTGCTAATTGAAAGATCAATCTTATAACTGATAGGTCTTTATAATAAAGAGATTGTATTAGATTGCGTAGCAATAATCGCCAGTGCAGGCAAGTTTTTCCCTAACTCAAACTTGAGTTATATTTTCAAAGCATGTTCGTGAATAATTATTGTTGATTATTCATATCTATACTGATTATTGATCTGCTTTTAGTGCATGTTACATATGTTCATCAGGTATGAAAGGCTGATCACCTTCATTACCCTAAGGTTCAGTTAAAGTTGTTCATGGTCCTTGTTGACATTAAACATTATTGGTTCAGTCATTCATTTATTGAAATTCTGAATTATGCTCTTTCACAACTATTATATTGTTGAAAACTTGAAAGCTTATTCTTCTTTCAATCATGATATATCTTCATTGTATTTAAACTTGCTAAGCAAATTGGTTGCTCACCCTTGCTATATCATGATAACAAATTTCAGATTAAGACGAAGGCTCGAAGAAAACAGTGGCAAAGGCAAACTCTAAGAGTAGATTATTACTCATTCATAACAATTTAGTTATCATATGTAAGTAATGTTTTAAACCTTTTTAATTACTTAAGGTATGTATTCAGTTAAGGTTAACAGATCTTGGGAATTGTTATAGAATCATGTGAAATAAACAATATATGTTTATATATTCTCCATTAGATGATAGTATATATATGATAATGAACTACCGTAATGTACCAGGTCGAGGTTCTAGGGACCCGTGTTTGGGGGCGTCACATTTGGTATCAAAGTCGTAGGTTATAAACCTTAGGTAGTGCTACCTTAGGCTATAACCGAGGAGATGAGGATAAGGAATAAACTCAGATCGAGTTTAAATGATAATAGATGAATTCAGGAAATTCATCATTAAAGATGAGAAGATCGTAAAACAAAACGATCATAAGATAGAAAAGAATTGTAATATATAACACGATTATAAGAAGAGATCACAACGAGATCTGATGAGGTCATAGGAGACAGATGATCAATCGATTGATTGAAAACTTTATAGCAGAATTACTGTACGACTATTGTACTATGAAATTGTATTATGAAAACTCAGGAAAGAGTTGTAGATGATGGGATACGGATTTAATGAAATTCGTATTGAGTAAAGAGGGAGCTAGAATTATGTGGGACTTCAATTGAGGACTCATGTGATAGCAGAGTTGTACAAACCTTTGTATGGGCTGGGGTTTTGTGTTTAGTCTAACGACTACTTAGTTTATCACATTGATAATCATTGAAATGTTGGTGTCGCGCTATTCACTATATATATGTTGAGATGGTGATTCTTTTCTCATGTATATAACGGATAGGTAGAGAATATAAGAATAGGTACGAGTTCTTAAAACTCATACTTATGGTAAGTTTGTGACTCATAATTGTATGGTATATTTTTGAACCCCTAAGCGTATGGACAGTTCCTGGTTTGTTCTTGAACTACGTATTGCTAGGATAAGTTCCTAAACTCAAATTATTGTGGAAAGTTCCTGAACTCATAACGTGTGGTATGTTTGATGAACTATACTAGGGTATAAAAAAGTTGTGGATGAAGAATTGAGGATTTTTAGTATATTAAGTTTTAATGGTGATAGAATAGATAGAATTATTAAGCAATGCATCATTAGAGAAAATTGGAGTTGATGGTGGAAGCATAGGTATTTCAAATCTTCTAGCTATGTTAGACTTCAAAAAATTTTGACATCAAGCTAAATTCGCACTGATGTTCCTTTAAAAATATAAATGAATTTTTGTTATCAGCAACACATGGTTACAATTATGTAGAAGTGGACTTCGAACCACTAACACATCGTTACATGTTGCGGCATGATAACACCAAAAATGATTTTTCAATGGTTTTGAACTTTTTAAAGAAGAGTTTACGCTAATTATTTCCACTAGACAAAAATAATTTGAAATATCAAAATATATTTTATATATCATCAATGCATCATGGAACCTGGTGCAAAGATGATAAAAACGATGGAGTCATCAATGCATTATTACCTAGTGTCGGATGTAATCTAAGGATCGTCAGCCCACTATGGTATGATGTAATATGACAAAGTCACAAAAATGAAGGAATCTTCAAACGGACTGTAAATACAGTGCGGTATCATGACGTCATTAAATAAATTTCAGAATTTTAAAGAAAACTTAAGTGACAATTAAATTTGGCCAAACTCATGCTTTGATTGATGTTCGAATTATTGGTATACGTTTAAGCGAATTGATTCAGCTAGACAAATGTGTATAAAAACTAAAGTATATCTTTGAGAATTTATCTCGAACCATATTGTTTTGATTCAGAATCTAGGCTGAGTATGAACATCCCTAAATTGGGAAATATTTTTGCGCCAAAGGTGGTTATGATGAACGCGAATGTCGTTCTAGCATGTAGCATCTGATCAATGCAGGGTATAACGGGCTGATCACCCATCGTGCTCATAAGTATGACGGTTTACAGATGAATTTCTGTTCAAACCTTTTCGAAATCAAAAAAATGAAAGTTCATGGTCTATATGGCCACTCAGTATTATATGAAAAGTTTATTTTTAACTCCTTAGAGAGAAGTCTGAGTAGAATGTGATGATAGAATAGTTTCTCATAGAAGGAAGTCGTATATACTCTTTAAATGAGAATGAAATCAGATAAAGGTAACGTTGAAAACCTAGTTTTGAAAAATAAAAGGAGTAGGGATTAGTAGGCTGTACTTTCGAGAACGAAATTCTTAGAATAAGGGGTTGACTGTGGCAACCCAAAAATTTATAATATCTTGAATGGTTAAAATAAAGGTTAAAAGAGTAAAACCTAGATGAGAATTTGAGGATTTATTAAAAATTTTAAGTAGAACCTATATGATTTACTATTTGAATGAGAATAGAGAAAATATGGGTTACAAAATTTCTAAACCCTATAAATGAATTTAAATGTACTTGAAGGAAAATTAAGGATAATGTAATACAATACCTATAAATTTGATGTGAACTAAATGGTGTAAGAAATTTTATTTAGGAAATTAAAAATGTAGAGATTTATGAAATATGTCTCAACCTATTAGATTATCTTGTATGATTATGTGAGTGATCATAACTCATTAAGCCAATTATGGTTATTTAGTTAATAAACTAATAGAATATATGATGACTTGTGAGAATGATGTATGTGATTAAATAAATATACATTATATAATGTGTATACATTTATTTTGTATATAAAGAGAATTAAGAATAAAGTTATGTGACCTAATACATATATTAGGTACGGTAATTAAAAACCTAATGGATTATAATATAAGAGAATGATAGTATTTAAAAATATATACTAACTCTAAGAGATTTATTTTATAAATCTCAATTAATTAATTTTATAACCTAAGTAAAGCAAGTCTAATTGGGTTATGAAATTAAAGATATATGATTAAGGAATTAACTTACAAATATGTGTAATGAAACCCTAACTAAATGATTAGGAGAGGATAAAAATTAAAAAGTATGGAACTATGTTGAATTGCAAGCCCAAAGAATTAAAATTTCTAGCCCAGAGAATTAAAGAGTGACTCACCTTTTAGCCCAATGGAGAGGAGACCTTTTGGACCATTAAGTAAGCTAATTGGCCCTTAGAAAGAAAACAAAATGGGCCAAATAAGGCCATCATGGCCGAAATTTGCACAAGGAAGGAATAAGGGGTGAAGCATGTAATGATGAGGTTGCTTTAGTTGGTGAACTACCTTATTAGGTGTCACTTTTTCTTTTGGCCACCACTGTAGCTAAACTAACAAGAAACCTTTAGTCTTGCAAGCAACTATCTATCATGATGAGGAGAGAGAGAAGGAATTAAGATATTAGTGGATTAGATATAACCAATATATCTACTAGCTCACAAATCTATCAAACTAATAAAACTTAGTTTATTTCTCTCTCATTTTTCATTTCCCACTAGTTGCTAACAAGAGAGAGGGAGAGAGAGACAGAGAGGCTCATGTTCAGCCACTATTGAGAGAGAAGAGAGGAGGAGATTTTTGGTGTTCCATAGCTTCCTAACCAAGCTTATGAAGAAGAAGAATGAAGAAAAGCTAAGTTATAATAAAATTTCTACCTATATAGCCTAATTCTTTTTTGTTTGGGTTTGATCTTTTTAAAGTTTTGATCTTGAGGTTAAAACCTTAAATCTATGTGTTTAATAGTGTTTCAAGTTTAGATCTAAGTCTTTTAGGGATCAAAAATTGGATCTAAACTAAGCAATGGAATCTAGGTTTTTTTAAAAGTTAGAAAGCCACAAATTTTTATCCTTGATTGTGTTTAATTTTGTGTTTGGTGATTATTTGATGAAATAGATTATGGATCATGGTAGATCCATGAGTATATAAGATATTAGTAGGTATTATGGTGATTGATGATGGGTAATATTTGATTAATCAAGAGATATGGAAGTTTTCTTAGAAATCACCAAGTATTGAAAATCAGATTTTTGTGAAAACGAAGTATGAAATTGAAAAGACCATATCTCCCATTCTATTTTGAATTTTTGAGTGTGGTCAATTTTTGGAGTTAGATCTAAGAGCCTTCTAACAGGTCCAAGTGGAATAACTAAAAAATTCCTTGTAGATTTTTGTGTTGACTGTTTTTAGTAAAGGACGTAAAATCTGAAAAATGACAAATAGTAGGATGCATAAATTTGGTAGGGGATGTCTCGGAAACTTAATTTATGAAATAAATTCCAATTTTTGGTACATGAATATATATGATATAAAGTAGCTTCTGTCCAAAAATGAGCTCATTCCGAATTAAATTGACCGAGTTATGGTCATTTCAATATTTGAGATTTTCCAATAAAAATTGCTATAGCCGAAGTTCTATAACTCCGATGGCCACGAAATTTAAACTGAAAGTTTACGTTAATACGTGTAAGATCCCGCCAAGAGTTTGGAATTTCTGGAGTTAAGCGTGATGTAGCTAATTTCTTAAGGTTCGAACTAGAAACGGATTTTTGAAAAATACTAAAAGAAGTTGAAAAATTCCCCGAAAAATTCTGTTTGTGCATGGAATATATGTATATATATTTTGCCAAATTATAGAAAAATAATAATATGATTTGGTTTTTTTGTGAAAAGAGTATTTCAGCTTGCTGAATTGAACAATTCAGGGTGCTAAAATGAAAACTTAAAAGGTTAGGAAGGGAAAACTGTTTGGTTTCAGCTTGCTGAAATGGAAATTGAAAAGGTAAGGAAGGGAAGACAGTTTGGTTTCAGTTTACTAAAATGATATATTTAGTCTCATGAATTCATAAATAGTTTACCGAGTTATAATAAGAACTTATAAATGAACGAGTAAGTGTTAAGTCTAAGGTAGTGCAGTCTTACTCTTTAATGGTTGATGTATAGTTGCTGGGCTAAACGATTCCTTCAGGGAGCGGAGGTATATACGAATTAGTAACCTATCTAACTATCTGTGAAAATAGTACATATGAAACGAAAACTAATTTGTTGGTTGTTTGTGGGAAACCATTCAGTATACTATATTGAATAATATTAAATACTCGATGTGTGCTAGGTTTAGACTTGTAAATACATATGGTGTTAAGGTTATCTAATATTTGACTATGTGGTTAAGTGTTAGATTGTTTACTTTTAAAGTAATAATATTATAGGATAAAGTATGTTATGCTAATTGAAAGATCAATCTTATAACTGATAGGTCTTTACAATAAATAGATTAAATTAGATTGCGTAGCAGTAATCGACGGTTCAGGCAAGTTTTTCCCTAACTCAAACTTGAGTTATATTTTTAAAGCATGTTCGTGAATAATTATTGTTGATTATTCACATCTATACTGATTATTGATTCGCACTTAGTGCATGTTGCATATGTTCATCAGGTATGAAAGGCTGATCACCTTCATTACCCTAAGGTTCAGTTAAAGTTATTCATGGTCCTTGTTGTCATTAAACATTAATGGTTCAGTCATTCATTTATTAAAATTCTGAATTATGCTCTTTTACAACTATTATATTGTTGAAAACTTGAAAGCTTATTCTTCTTTCAATCATGATATATCTTCATTATATTTAAACTTGCTGGACAAATTGGTTGCTCACCCTTGCTATATAATGATAACAAATTTCAGATTAAGACGAAGGCTCGAAGAAAGATAGTGGCAAAGGCAAACACCAAGAGTAGATTATTACTCATTCATAACTATTTAGTTATCATATGCAAGTAATGTTGTAAACCTTTTTAATTACTTAATGTATGTATTTAGTTAAGGTTAACAGACTATAGGAAATGTTATAAAATCATGTGAAATAAATAATACATGTTTATATATTTCGCATTAGATGATAGAATATGTATGATAATGAAGTACCGTAACGTACCAGGTCCGAGGTTCTAGGGACCCGAATTTGGGGGCGTCACAGATTCAACTTGGATTAGTTGGCGAAGCTATACGTTAAGGAAATTATTTCTAGAGACGGTGTTTGTAACGAATGAGATTTTCATATATTAATTGTAAATTTTTATTGAATTAAATAAATATTTTATGGGAGTTATTTATTGAGCTAAATAAATAAATTGTGTGATTGCTATGGATTAATTTAATTAAGTACAATAGAATTAATTAAAATGATATATAAGTAATGGTGTAGCATAATTCTAATTTAATTGAGAATAATTAAATTAGAGTAATATTATGTGCTAAGTGTTTATAGTGATTTACTAATTGTTGCATGAATTATGATTATTAAGAAAATTGCAAGTGTCTGACAATTTAGTATTATGTGCAATTTTAATTAATTAATTAATTAATGTTAGCTTATATTTAATTAAATTAGAAGGTTGCAATTTAGTTAAATAAAGTGTAACATTTAAACCATAGGTTAAATGATTTATTAAAAGAATTAAAAAGGGTTATAAATTGATTTTACTAAACAAGGCCCTTATTTTTGTTTTAAACTTGTTTTACCAAACATGGCCTTAATTAATAAAAATCTATTTTTAAAAAAATAATGTGGTTTTGCCAAACATGGCCTTATGGCTTTTCAAATTCAATTTTTGTAACCTATGTAATAAGTAGTAGTTAGTATAGCAATTAGTATATTACTTATTAGCGATATTAATTTTATAAGTTACATATATATTATATATGTATGTGTATATTATATATCTATAATATACGTTAGTTTAAAAGTTAGTCAGTTAGCTTTATAAAACAAAGAAAGAAAAAAAACAGAGAGAGTTAGAGAGAATACTCAGAGAAGAAGAAGAGGAAGAAAAGAGAAGAAGAAGAAGCTTTGAGAAAGTAAGAGGAGAACTATACACCATCATCATCTCCATCTCTTCTCCTAATCCAAGCTAGAAAAGGGTATAATCATAAACTCCATAACTTTTAATTGTGTTTTTCAATATCTTCATAGTTTCGAACTCTCTATAAAAATTATTTTCACAAAATTGATGTGAGCATGAAATTTATGTGTGATATGTGTTATAGCATGTGATAAGTGGATTTTATGACCACTTATTCGGATAGTAACCAACTCATTCTAGTGCTTAAACTCAAGTATCATTGTGCCTTTTATGTGTTTTTACTTTGTTTTGTGATTTTCAAGTTTAGAAACTCTACGGGTGTGAATTGAGCTTAAAAGGGCAAAAGAACGCTTAAATGGGACAAAGCACTAAAATGAGCTTAAAGCATGAAGATAACATGGGTGAGGAAGCAATGAAGGTGATGCCACGAGTTTAGAGGCCAAAAGGAGCAAGAATGGCCTTTGAAGCAAAAATGGGAAAGAAGTGCAATCCGGACATCGTTTGGGTGGTTAACGTTCATTTCATGTTCTTGGATTAGAACTTAGTTCATACTGTAGAGCATCTTATAAGCTTTCCGGAACATCTTGAATCATCCAAATCGGAGTTCGGAGGCGAGAGTTATGCCCCGTATACCAACGGACGTCAAACCTCACGGTTTTGAGTTTTCATGCACAGCTGTCACTTGGAGCTCAAGTTTAGCCTTCATCCATCCATTATTTCTCAATTCTCAAAAAATGAAAGTTGTAGAGCTCTTCGATAGCTTAAATTTGACAGGTGGTAGTCCCCGTAACTCCTCCCGGATCAAAAGTTATGGCCGTTTTACCAGAGGACTCTGCAGTAGAAAATCCTTGGCACGGGCGCGCGGATTTCTAGGGTATTTTGGGCTCGGCCGCGCCAGTTCCCAGCTGTACCAGACTTGACTTTTCAATTAAACGGGACTTGGCTTTTGATTGGGATATAAGGGGGCTCGTTTGTGGCCAGAAAAACCATCATATATTAGCCCTAAGCCCTAGGCCCTAGTTCCTCTCTTTTTTTCCTTTACATCTTGTTTAGTCTAGATTAGGAGTAGATTAGAGGGTAGATTAGTGCTAGTTTAGTGTTAGTTAGTTAGATTCTAGGATTTTGTTAGTGTGTGAAGATTGAAGCAAGTAATAGCATCAAGATCCAAGCTTGGAGAAGACACAAGATTTGCATTTCTCTATCTCTTACTTTCCTTGTATTAAATTGTATTCGGATGATGTATAATCTACCTGTGGATAATATATTCGAGTTGTCTATGACTTAAATCATATTTTGAGGTTTCAATGGAACCTAATGAGTAGTTTAATTTGATATTCCTTCCATGATGGTCTTATTTGATTACTATGTGCTTGTCTATTGCGATGTATGCTTTCATTGCTTAATTGAGTCATGACCAATTACTGTGATAACCCAAATGGGATTGAAAGACGAAGTGTGGGTTTAGATCTAATCGTAGTAGCGGGCGATTGTACTGTTCACATGGCGTTGGACGTATGATTTGTGCTTAGGATAGACAAATACCGAAGCGCCGCTCATAGTCAATAGAGGACTTGACCTTAAACCCTATTTATTTGTAAACACCATAGACATATAGGGGTTTAGATAATGTGGGTGTTCACGTGCGTTCTATCATCTGTGGATTGCTTGTGATATGGATTAGGTGCATTCGAAAGATGGCCTTCTTTTACCTTCGTGTTCTCGGCTAACAACTGTAATGATTAATTTGACCTAATTGGAAGTGTGTCGATTTTAACGAATCATTAGGGGAAATTGGAATCTCTTATCTTCATTATCTGATTTTACTCTAGGATTAATTAGTTTAAGTTTACTTCCTTGCCTAGTTTAAAGTAGTTTTAATTCTTTCTCTTTACCACCCGTTTAAATAAAACTGAAATGATTATGTGCCAGTGCTTTGGCGACCTTTTATCCATTAATTATCTGTGGGACGATATCTGTACTTTCACTTTATTACTCGTTGGCCACGTATACTTGCGCATAAATTGTGTCATCTAATGGGACCAACAACATGTTTGTATATGAGTTATATAGTTTTTTAGCAATTCAATCCATGTAATTTCAATGAACAAGAAGAAATCATGTTCATAATGATTTACTGTAACCTAAATTTGAAAATAGCCTTTTAAACTATCAAATTGGTGTTTGATTATTGATTATTGTTTAAATTGATCATGGGTTATCTTAATATGTTAAGAATTAGAGTTAATACAATTGGAATTTCATGAATTGGTTTAAAAACGAATTCGCAATAGCAATTTTCGTCAAGCATGCTTGATATTGTGTTTTTCTTCAAAAAAATCATGAAAATTGGGTTTTTGATTATGTATTGTAATGATTTTGTATGTTATAATCATGCTAAGAGTTTAAAATTTTATTGTCATTAAGTTTCATGTACATCATGTTGAGAAAAATCGGATTTCGGTGTGAAGAAATAAGCCAAATTGGCTTATTTCTCTGCCGTTCGCGAGCTGGGGGGTTCCCACCAGCAGTGGGCCCCTCCCCAGTGGGACTTTTACCCTTGGAAGACCTGCCCCAGTGGGGAACCTTGCTGTCCGGGGAATTTTTTTTTGCTTCGTTGAGTTTTTGTGCAGTATTTGTTTAGCTAACGCATATTGATGACTTGTTAATTGTAATAGATAATGAGATAACATACTCTTGATGTGTTTAAGATAATTTGAAGTCTTACGTTATTATATTATGTGTGTACTTGGAATTATTATCCTAGAGTACGATATAATAGTTTGAAGTGCTATATGTGTATGATCGTGAGTTAAACTCACATTTGTGACTAGTTAACAACTTATGTTGTGAACAAAGTTGTGAGTTGAACTTAAGTAAGAAGTTCAACGGTTTGAACGTTATAGTTAGGTACTAATAGATGTTTTAATCGTAATGTAATGTGTAGGGTAATTGTGGAAGTGATTGTATTTATTAAAGTATAGCTTGCGCTTGAGGCAAGTTTCCTATCTCTAAACTTGTTGTTTATATTGTGCAAGTTTGCTAAACCGTTCTTGTACACTATGCAAGCTTTATCATTGTATCTTTTCATTGTGCAAGTTTCCAACCTTGCTCATTATATCATGCAAGTTTATTTTTGATTCTTAACTTGTTATATATTGTACAAGTTCTATTGTATTCTAATATTCATAATGCACAAGTATTGAAGTTATTATCATAATGGTGTGATCTTGACTTAATTGTTCAAGCGAGATCCACCAATCTTTCGAATGCTTTAAGTTATTCCAAAGCATTCCTAGTTATCATAAAATCTATTGTTGTATCTTACATTTGGTTCATGATTCTTATATTATCAAACTATTATAGTATTGTGAGTCGATTCAACTACTCCTTAGTTGATGATAGTTGAAACTCCAAATTTCCTTTTAGTTATCTAAACCAAACTTTCTTTGGTGCGGACTTGTATTCAAATACAGAGATGAACAACCCTATTGATTATGGGAGGATGACTACGCAAAAGCATTGAATGTTTGTGCAGAATACATGGTACGAAGGGCTAATCCCCCTAAGTACGAGTTAAAGGTCCATAGTCTCAATGACTGTTAAAGGTTTAAATAGAAATATTTATAACTTATGACATAGTTCAAGGTCGTATGACCCTCAGATAAATTCTATATTCAAATTCTAAATATGATGAAAGAATTATTATTCAATTCCTTATTTTAACAAAAGAAAAGTTATTTAAATTCTTTTGAAGTTATTCAATCATGGCATATCATTGTACATTTCAAGTGAGCTTTTGTTTGCTCACTCTTGCGTATTTTATAACCCCTTGCAGTTAAAGCCGAGAATGTTGACATACCGTCAACAAGTAAAGGGAAAGGAAAGATGGGCAAGTGAAGACTTGTTATCTTGAATCTTGATTGTAATAAGACCTAGTTTATGATGTTTTATTCCGCACTTATTTGTTATGTTAAGTTTAGCAAACCTGGGATAGTTTTGGATTAAAGTTGTAATCCTTTTTCGTAAGGAAGATTTTATTTGTTGATGAGGTTGTATTTTATTTTACATTCCTATTTATTGGGTAGATGTATATTTTATTTAGAAAGTGAACACCAAATCTTGTGGAAACGAAGTACCCGGATTTGGGGGTGTCACAGGTTGGTATCAAAGCAGTAGGTTATGAACCTTAGGTGGGGGAAAAAACCTTAGGTAGTAGCCTTATAGGAAGGTCGAAAAGATATTGATGATAGGTAAAGATAATAAACTACCTTATGTGCTATGTGTTTAGGTTTATGTATCCGAAAAGTGACGACTCGATAGCACGTAATAATAAACTTTAAAAATTTTTTGTCAGGATGATGAACGTTGGAGAGTCTAGAGAGGAGGAGACCCGATACATCCATATTATCTGGGAGCAGTTGGTTAGGAGAGAAGCCATCTCCATTGATCATCGTAGCTGGTCGGGAGCATGAGCTGACACTTAATCCAGAGGAGTAGGATGAGGATGAGTCAGAGGAGGAAGAGGAGGAAGAGGATCCCGAGGAGGAATTTCCACCTCACTCTACTAGTGCTGACATGTACAAGGCAATCTATGACTACAACGTGGAGCTTCAGGAATTGTTAGATGAGAGTCGAACTACTATACAGCAGTGGGATGAGATTATCGAGGAGATGGATAGTGAGCTAGGAGAAGTGCAGTGGAAGCTAATCCACGTAGAGAATGATAGAGACGAGGCCCGAGCCGAGCTATCAAAGTTGAAGCAAGATATCCAGGAAGAGTCAACGAAGCGTGCTAGAGCGGAGGAAATAAGTTTGAGGGATACTCAACGAGCCGATCGGGCTAGAGACGAGGCTGAAGCCAAGAGGGGCAAGCTGAGAGAAACAGAATACGCTTTCCATACGGCCATAAATAAGGCCCATGATCTTGTCTTTTATTACCCAGCTCAGTTCTAAGGTTTACCATGGTACGTGGTGGACCGAAGGACAGTGTTTTGGGTGATGGAGGAAGAATGTAGAGAGGCTGTGCGACGTCTTAACATGCCTAGACAGTAGAGCTCTTAATTAGGTGTTTCTTTTTGTAATAAATAAATGTAAATCCCATAATTTGAGATAATAATGGGATGAGATAATAATGTAGTCATGTAACTTGTTCCAGTTCAGGAAAGATGATGTAATAGCAGAGATGCTATCTATTCTATGTTTTTCAAAACTACGAGTAATGAATAAAAGAAGTTATTGATGTGCTATATGTTCATATAAAAACTGAGTTATTTAACTTTTTAAGTACAAACTTGAATACTGAAGAATTTAGTAGAGGAGCTAATAGTAATATTTCTTAACAAAAAATGCCTCCTAGAAGAAGACCTACATGTCAAAACCCCGAGGGTTCGACGAACAACAACAATAACGATGGGACGAATCCCAACTCGGTTCAACAGTTGGTGAACCTACTGACAGGAGCCCTTATGAAAAAGTCGCAAGTGCAGGGCACAACATTTAAAGAGCTTAAGGCAGTAGGACCGCCGGAGTTCAAGGGATCGGTAAACCCTATAGATGCCCAGACGTGGGTAATGGAAATGGAGAAGGTCTTCGACGTTGATAGAGTCAGTGAAGACCAGAAGATGGCATTCGTGACTTTCATGTTAAAGTCGGATGCTAGTATCTGGTGGCAAGCCAACAAGACCAGAAGGGGTGAAGGAGTGATACCGTGGGAGCGTTTCAAAGAGATGTTCTTTGAAATGTACTTTCCCGTTCGTAGGACCAGATGGAGATCCAATTTCTAGAGCTTAAGCAGGGAGGGATGATGGTGTCAGAATACGCCCAAAGTTTAATGAGTTGACCAGGTTCGCTACTTACCAGGTCAGCACTGACGCTAGAAAGGCGAGGAGGTTTGAGCGGGGACTGAGACCCTGGCTTTACAGCAAGGTCTCCATGTTCCAGCTGAACACATTTGCAGCTACGCTGGAAAAGACCATTCTCGCTAAAGAAGGGAGTGACGTCGTGACTAAATTTAACCAGGATAAAAAGAAGAAGATTGAGACGGAAAACAAGGCTGGTGGTAGCGGGGCTATCAATCAGAAAAGGAAATGGAACAACAACACCTCTGCTGGGAGTCAGCAGGGAAGCCAGCTGAAGAGGATGTTAGAAGCATGTGCAACATGCTGGAAGAATCACACTGGAGTGTGCATGAAGGGGAAACGGGTGTGCTATAATTGTGGTCAGGAAGGCCACATTCGGCCAAATTTCCCGAACCTGAACAAAAGAGCTTGCTACACATGTGGATCCAAGGATCACATGGCTCATAATTGCCCAAAGAAGCCCGCGGCTGGGTCAACAGGGAATGGAGGAAATGGCAGCATAGCACTCTGACTATCGCTGGACCGTCGCCACTGCAAGCCGTTTGACCCACTTTCTGCACATTCAATATGACGATGCAGGACGCTATGCAGTTAAAAGATGTGGTGGCAGGCATTATTCCGGTCAATAGTATATATTTATTATTTAAATTGGGTGCTACTTGTTCATTCATATATGATGATTTTGCTAAGACCCTAGACTTACCTATAGAGGAATTAGTTTATCCCTTAAACATAGAGATTGCGAATAGGGTGGTTATTCTTGTTAGGTTTGTTTACAAGAACTGTAGATTGGACATTAAGGTTCAAGAACTGAGGGTAGATTTGATTTCGATAAAACTTGGGGAATTCGATGTCATACTGGGTATGGACTGGTTGTTCAACCATGGGGCGGTAATCGACTGTCAGAAGAAGTTGGTAAACCTTACGACTCCGTCAAAGGTAGTGTTTTATGGTAGTAAATTGCCTAGACAAGCAATTTGTCTGACAGTTATGCAAGCCAATAAACTTTTGACACAAGGCTGTGTGGGATATCTAGCCTACATAGTAGATATGCATAAGGATAGCCAAAAGTTAGAAGAGATATCAGTGGTTAGGGAGTTTATGGACGTATTTTCGGATGATTTACCAAGACTTCCGCCAAATAGGGAGATAGAGTTCGTGATCGACTTAGCGCCGGGGACTGCTCCAATTTTGAAAGCTCCATACCGAATGGCTCTGATCGAGATGAAGGAACTGATGGTTCAACTACAAGAATTACTGGACAAGAAGTATATTCAACCGAGCGTTTCGCCGTAGGGAGCGCCAATTTTATTCGTAAAGAAGAAGGAAGGAACGATGCGTCTTTGCATTTATTATAGGGAGTTGAACAAAGTTACGATCAAGAATAGGTATCCTTTACCTAGGATCGATGACTTATTTGATCAACTGAAGGGGGCTAGATACTTCTTAAAAATTGATTTGAGAAGTGGGTATCATCAGTTGAAGGTGAGAAGGGAAGATATACCGAATATAGCTTTTAGGACTCGGTATGGTCATTACGAGTTCTTGGTGATGTCATTTGGTCTGACGAATGCCCTAGCTGCATTTATGGACTTAATGAACAGGGTGTTTAAGCCATTCCTAGATAAGTTCGTGGTGGTGTTCATAGATGACATCCTGGTTTATTCCAAGATTGTGGAAGAACACACCGAATATTTGAGACTAACGTTGGAATCGCTGAGGCGAGAGAAGCTTTATGCGAAATTCTCGAAATGCAAATTTTGGTTGGAACATGTGCAATTTCATGGCCACGTGATCGACAAGGATGGTATTTCGGTAGATCCGTCGAAGGTTGAAGTGGTAATAAACTGGGATCAGCTGAACATGCCGTCGAAAGTGAGGAGTTTCTTGGGATTGGCAGGTTATTATCGGATATTTATTCAGGATTTTTCCAAGATTGTGACTCCATTGATGAATTTGACTCATAAAATAGTTAAGTTTATTTGGACGAAAAAGTGTGTGGAAAGTTTCCAAGAGCTGAAGAAGAGGTTGAGTACTGCGCCTGTATTGTCTTTACCGGATAGTATTGGAAATTTTGTAGTCTATAGTGATGCCTCATATAAGGGTTTAGGCTGCGTGCTGATGTAGAATGGCAAGGTCATTGCCTACTCATCACGTCAGCTAAAGGATTATGATAAGGGGTATCTGACCCATGACTTGGAGTTGGCGGCAGTAGTGTTTGCTCTAAAGATTTGGAGACACTACCTCTATAGAGAAAGGTGTGAGATATACACGGATTATAAGAGTTTGAAATATATCTTTACCCAAAATGATTTGAACATGCGCCAAAGGAGATGGTTGGAACTGATCAAGGACTACGACTGCGAGATACTTTACCATCCGGGTAAAGCTAACGTCGTCGCTGACGCTTTGAGCAAAAAGGGTCGGGAGAAGCTAAATATGTTAACTGATCAGGACCAGTTAATAGAACAGATGGCTAGATTAGAACTGGAAGTGAATTTTTTGAAGGAATTGAATGAGAAGTTGTTTCAAGTAACTATTGGTTCTACTCTGGTAGACAAAGTGAAAGAAGCACAACTTCATGACGAGGAATGCAAGAAGATTCGGAAGAGAATAGCCGATGGAGAAGAGTTCAAGTTTAAGATTGATAACCAAGGTCTACTATGATTTTAAGGAAGAATCTGGGTATCGCCATGACCAGAAGTCAAAGAGGAGATTTTGAGCGAATCTCATAGCTCAAGATATTCTATTCACCCCGGGAGTATGAAGATGTAGCAGGATCTCAGGCACCATTTCTGGTGGCCGAATATGAAGAGGGACGTTGTAGAATGCATTGCAAAATGTCCAATGTGCTAGAAGGTTAAATCAGAACACCAGAGACCTAGTGGATTGCTACAACCACTGGAGATTCTAGAGTAGAAGTGGGAGCATATCATGATGGATTTTGTGGTTAGTCTTCCAGTAACTCAGAAGGGTTTTGATGCGATATGGGTGATTGTGGATCGACTGATGAAGTCAGCCCACTTTCTACCGATCAGGATTAAGTACAACTTAGAACAATTGGAGAAGCTGTACGTCAAGGAGATTATATCTCGGCACGGTGCTCCAGTGTTAATTGTGTCCGACAGAGATCCGCGTTTTACATCGAATTTCTGGAAGCATTTGCAAGAGTGTCTGGGAACGCAATTGCGAATGAGTACAGCGTACTATCCTCAGACTGATGGCCAGAGCGAGAAAACAATTCAGACGCTAGTGGATATGCTCAGAGCTTGCGTAATGGACTTCAAGGGAAGCTGGAATGATCATTTACTGTTGGTGGAGTTTGCATACAACAATAGTTACCATGCGAGTATTGGCATGCTGCCTTACGAAGCGTTATACGGTAGAAAAGTGCAGAACGCCTTTATGCTAGAATGAAGTCGGTGAATGTCAATTGTTAGGACCAGAACTGGTACAACAAACTGCTGAGATCGTGAAGCTGATCAGAACAAGATTGGCTGCTGCTCAAGAAAGACAAAAGAAATATGTCGATCAATATAGATAGAATCGAGAATTCTTAGCAGGAAACTTCATTTTCCTAAAGGTATCTCCCTAGAAGGGGAAGATTCAATTTGTCAGAAAAGGGAAGCTTGAGTCCCCGATTTATTGGACCTTTTGAGGTACTACAAAAGGTGGGCGAGGTAGCTTACGAGGTGGTGTTACCTCCGGAGTTGGACAATATACACAACGTATTCCATATTTTCGTATTACGACAGTATAAACACGACTAAAAACATGTAATAGAATACGAGCCCTACAGTTTGATAAAGACTTAACTTATGAAGAGGTTCCTGTTCGGATAATTGATAGGAAAGAACAAGTACTTAGGAATAAAGTGATACCTTATGTTAAGGTAATCTGGAGGAACCACAGTGCTGAAAAAGGAACGTGGAAACTCGAAGATGTAATGAGGAAATCATATCCTCAATTATTTGCTTAATTGATTATGTAACCCTTTATATATCAATTCTAGGGACAGAATCCTTTTAAGGGGGGCAAGAATGTAATAAATGAGTTTTTTTTAATGTTGTGATTCTGGGGGCAGAATCCTTTTAAGGAGGGAAGATTGTAATGAATGAGATTTTCATATATTAATTATAAATATTTTTTGAATTAAATAAATATTTTATGAGAGTTATTTATTGAGCTAAATAAATAAATAGTGTGGTTGTTGTGGATTAATTTATTGAAGTACAATAGAATTAATTAAATTGATATGTAAGTAATGGTGTAGCATAATTCTAATTTAATTGAGAATACTTAAATTAGAGTAATATTACGTGCTAAGTGTTTATAGTGATTTACTAATTATTGCATGAATTATGATTATTAAGAAAATTACAAGTGTGCGACAATTTAGTATCATGTGCAATTTTAATTAATTAATTAATGTTAGCTTATATCTAATTAAATTAGAAGGTTGCAATTTAATTAAATAAAGTGTAGCATTTCAACCATAGGTTAAAGGATTTATTAAAAGAATTGAAAAGGGTTTTAAATTGATTTTACCAAACAAGGCCCTAACTTTTGTTTTAAACTTGTTTTACCAAACATGGCCTTAATTAATAAAAATCTATTTTTTAAAAATAATGTGGTTTTTCCAAACATGGTCTTATGGCTTTTCAAATTTAATTTTTGTAACCTATGTAATAAGTAGTAGTTAGTATAGCAATTAGTATATTACTTATTAGCTATATTAATATTACAAGTTACATATATATTATATATGTATGTGTATATTATATATCTATAATATACGTTAGTTTAAAAGTTAGTCAATTAGTTTTATAAAATAAAGAAAGAAAAAAACAGAGAGAGTTAGAGAGAGTACTTAGAGAAGAAGAAGAGGAAGAAGAGAGAAGAAGAATAAGCTTTAAGAAAGCAAGAGGAGAATTATACACCATCATCATCTCCATCTCTTCTCCTAATCCAAGCTAGAAAATGGTATAATCATAAACTCCATAACTTTTAATTATGTTTTTCAATATCTTCATAGTTTAGAACTCTCTATAAAAATTATTTTCACAAAATTAGTGTGAGCATGAAATTTATGTGTGATATGTGTTATAGAATGTTTGTATATGAGTTATATAGTTTTTTTAGCAATTTAATCCATGTAATTTCAATGAACAAGAAGAAATCATGTTCATAATGATTTATTGTAAACTAATTTTGAAAATAGCCTTTTAAACTATCAAATTGGTGTTTGATTATTGATTATTGTTTAAATTGATCATGGGTTATCTTAATATGTTAAGAATTAGAGTTATTACAATTGGAATTTCATGAATTGGTTTAAAAACGAATTCGCAATAGCAATTTTCGTCAAGAACGCTTGATATTGTGTTTTTCTTCAAAATAATCATGAAAACTATGTTTTTGTTTATGTGTTGTAATGATTTTGTATGTTATAATTATGCTAAGAGTCTAAAATTTTGTTGTCATTAAGCTTTATGTACTGTCATGTTGCGAAAAATTGAATTTCGGTGTGAAGAAATAAGCCAAATTGGCTTATTTCTCTGCTGTTCGCGAGCTGGGGGTTCCCTCCAGTAGTGGGTCGCACCCCAGCGGGGCTTTTACCCTTGGAGGACTTGCCCCAGCGGGGCACCTTGCTGTCCTGGGATTTTGTTTTTGCTTCGTTGAGTTTTTGTGCCGTGTTTGTTTAGCTAACGCATATTGATGACTTGTTAAGTGTAATAGATACTAAGATAACATACTTTTGATATGTTTAATATAATTTGAAGTCTTATGTTATTATATTATGTGTGTACTTGGAATTATTATCCTAGAGTACAATATAATAGTTTGAAGTGCTATACGTGTATGATCGTGAGTTAAACTCACATTTGTGACTAGTTAACAACTTATGTTGTGAACAACGTTGTGAGTTAAACTTAAGTAAGAAGTTCAACGGTTTGAATGTTATAGTTAGGTACTAATAGATGTTTTAAATGTAATGTAATGTGTAGGGTAATTGTGGAAGTGATTGTATTTATTAAAGTGTACCTTGCGCTTGAGGTAAGTTTCCTATCTCTAAACTTGTTGTTTATATTGTGCAAGTTTTCTAAACCGTTCTTGTACACTACGCAAGCTTTATCATTGTATCTTTTCATTGTGCAAGTTTCTAACCTTGCTCATTATATCGTGCAAGTTTATTTTCGATTCTTAACTGGTTATGTATTGTACAAGTTATATTGTATTCTAATGTTCATAATGCACAAGTATTGAAGTTATTATCATAATGATGTGATATTGACTTAATTGTTCAAGCGAGATCCACCAATCTTTTGAATGCGTTAAGTTATTCCAAAGCATGCCTAGTTATCATGAAATCTATTGTTGTATCTTACATTTGGTTCATGATTCTTATATTATCGAACTATTAAAGTATTGTGAGTTGATTCAACTACTCCTTAGTTGATGATAGTTGAAACTCCAAATTTCCTTTTAGTTATCCAAACCAAACTTTCTTTGGTGTGGACTTGTATTCAAATACTGAGATGAACAACTCTATTGAGTAGGAGAGGTTACTACGCGAAAGCGTTGAATGTTTGTGCACAATACATGGTACGAAGGGCTGATCCCCCTAAGTACGAGTTAAAGGTTCATAGTCTTAATGACTGTTAAAGGTTTAAATAAAAATATTTATAACCTATGACATAGTTCAAGGTCGTATGACCCTCAGATAAATTCTATATTCAAATTCTAAATATGATGAAAGAATTATTATTCAATTCTTTATTTTAACGAAAGAAAAGTTATTCAAATTCTTTTGAAGTTATTCAATCATGGCATATCATTGTACATTTCAAGTGAGCTTTTGTTTGCTCACTCTTGCATATTTTATAACCCCTTGCAGTTAAAGCCAAGAATGTTGACATACCGTCAACAAGTAAAGGGAAAGGAAAGATGGGCAAGTGAAGACTTGTTATCTTGAATCTCGATTGTAATAAGACCTAGTTTGTGATGTTTTATTCCGCACTTATTTGTTATGTTAAGGTTAGCACACTTGGGATAGTTTTGGATTAAAGTTGTAATCCTTTTTCATTAGGAAGATTTTATTTGTTGATGAGGTTGTATTTTATTTTACATTCCTATTTATTGGGTAGATGTATGTTTTATTTAGAAAGTAAACTCCAAATCTTGTGGAAACGAAGTACTCGGATTTGGGGGTGTCACAGTGTTCCGATGTCAATTGTATCAGACAGGGATCCGCATTTCACGTCGAATTTTTGGAAGCGACTTCAGGAATATTTGGGAACGCAATTGCGAATAAGTACAACGTACCATCCTTAGACTGATGGCCAGAGCGAGAGAACGATTTAGACTCTAGAGGATATGTTGAGAGCTTGTGTTATGGACTTCAAAGGAAGCTAGGATGATCATCTACCATTGGTGGAGTTTGCCTACAACAATAGTTACCATACAAGTATTGGCATGCTGCCTTATGAAACATTGTACGGCAAAAATTGCAGGACTCCATTGTGCTGGGATGAGGTTGGTGAACGACAGCTGCTCGGACCGAAATTGGTGCAACAAACTGCTGAGATCGTCAAGATAATCAGAACGAGATTGGTTACTGCTCAGGACAGATAGAATAAATATGTCGATTATCATCGACAGAATCGAGAGTTCGAAGTAGGAAGCTTCATTTTTCTGAAGGTATCTCCCTGGAAGGGGAAGATTCAATTTGGTAAGAAGGGGAAGCTAAGTCCCAAATTCATTGGACCTTTTGAGATACTTCGAAGGGTTGGCGAGGTAGCTTACGAGGTTGCGTTACCTCCAGAGTTAGATCATATACATAATGTTTTTCATATTTTTGTGTTACGACCGTACAAACACGACTATAAGCATGTGATAGAGTACGAGCCTATACTATTTGATAAAGACTTAACTTATGAAGAGGTTACTGTTCAAATAGTTGACAGATAAGAGCAAGTACTTAGAAATAAAGTGATACCTTCTGTTAAGGAAATCTGGAGGAACCACAGTGCTGAAGAAGCTACGTGGGAACTCGAAGATGTAATGATGAAAACTTATCCCCAATTGCTTGATTAATTCTTTATATATCAATTTTGGGGACAGAATCTTTTTAAGGGGGGAAGAATGTAACGAATGAGTTTTTTTTTAGTTGTGATTCTGGGGACAGAATCCTTTTAAGGAGGGAAGATTGTAACAAATGAGATTTTGTGTATTAGTTTTAAATATTTATTGAATTAAATAAGTATTTTAATTGATTTATTTATTGAGTTGAATAAATAATTTATGTGATTATGTTATGGAGTAATTTAATTAAGTGCAATATGATTAATTAAATTAATGTGTAAGTAATTGTGTGGTGTATTTTTAATTTAATTGAGAATAATTAAATTAGATGAATATTATATGGCATTTGCTAATAAAGATTTACTAATTTGTTACATGAATTATAATTGATAAGTGAATTACAATTGTGTAGCAATTTAGTATTATATGGCAATTTAAGTAGTTAATTGATGTTAGCTTGTATTTAATTAAATTGGGATATTAAGATTTAATGAGATAAAGTGTGACATTGAAAACTATATGTTAAAAGAGTTATTAAAATAAATTAAAAGAGTTTTAAATTAATTTTGCCAAGCAAGGCCCTTAAATCTATTTTAATTCTGTTTTACCAAATAAGGCCTTAAGTTCTAAAAATCTGTTTTTTTAAAGAAATGGTTTTGCCAAACAAAGCCTTATGGCTTTTGATTTTCAAACAAAAAAATAACTGATATATATTTAATAACGGATATTAAGTATTGTCAGGTTATATTTTATAATTATATGTAATTATATGTATAAGTCAGTTATACATATTATTTTATACGTTAAGTTAGAATATTAGAGTTAGAGGAAGAAAAAGAAAGAACAGAGGAAGAAAACTAGAGAGAAAAGAGAGAAAGAATAATAAGGAGAATGCTTTGTTAAACTTGAAACCCATCATCATCGTCATAAGAATCGCCATCTTCATCTTCTTCCTCTAAGAAGCAAAGGTATAATTTAAGTTCTAAATTACGTTCTTCATTATATTTAATGGTTTTAAAGTTCTCTGTGAGTAAAGCTTTTATGAAAAATTTGTGTAATATGGTTCATGTATGTAATTTGTGTTATAACATGCTTATATATGATTTATATGATGTTTATGTGGTTTAATTCATGTAAATATGATGAACATGAAAAAAATAGTGAACTAATTTAGGAAAATAGTTTCTTAAATATCAAAATTGGTGTTTGATTATGCTATGATTATTAGAATTGAGTTTGGATTGTGATAATATGATTAGAAACGAAATTAACATGATTTAATTATGTGATTTGGTGTAAAAACAAACTCACTGTTTTATTTTCGTCAAGAAAACTTAACAATGGAGTTTTCTTCAAAATAACAAAATTAAGGGGTTTTAATCATGTATTGTGATGTATATAGGTGTTAAAGCATGCTAGAATCATGAAGTTATCATTCTATAAAGTTTTATATGCAATGTGTTAGTTAAAAATCAGAGTTTGGTGCGAGAAAATAAGCCAAATTAACTTTTTCCCTGCACAATTCGCGAACTGGGTTTTCCCGCAGCAGGGATGCCCGCCCCAGCGGGCCTATCAAGGGCAAAACACCCACCCCAGGCGGGTGTACATGCTAAAAAATAATTGCTTTGTGTTTTGTGTAGCTCTTGTCTGTATCATGAAAAGCTAGCCTAATGTGATGAACTTGATGACATGTTAAGCATATATTGAGATGTTAGAATGATACATTAACGTATTTCACATGATTAATTTGTAAGTATGAAATATATAATGTAAATTATAATTTGATTAATTATAATTTAATAAAAGTGAATGTATGATTTAATATCATAATTTGAGTATAGTTTGATTGATTATTAAGATGTATGGTTTGATCAATATGTGATAATTGAAAATTAAACCTAATAATGATGAGTTAACTTAGATGGGTTAACCAATGACATGAGTTAGTTACATGGTAACTAATGCATGTTATTATTGGTAATTACGTGTACGTAAAATAATTGTGGAACGTGATTATAAATTGTAGCTTGCGCTCGAGGCAAGTGTTCTAAACTCAAACATTATTTTTATTGAGCAAGTTCTTAATTATATCCTTACTTGAGCATGTCCTTTTATTTCTGCAATGGACAAGTAATTTATTGAAGTTAATTATTGAGTTAATGTGACCTTGACTTAATTGTTCAAGCAAGGTCTATCTTATCTTTTAAATGCTTTAAGTTTAATTCTAAAGCATAAGTTATTTCATAATTCTTTATTATCGAATTCTTATTATTGTAAGTTGATTCAACTACTCCTTAGTTGATGATAGTTGAACTCCAAATTACCTTTTAGCTTATTCAAACCAAACTTTCTATAGTGCGGACTCGTTAAATAAATACTGAGATGAATAACCTTATTAATAGGGGATTACCATGCAAAAGCGTTAAGATGTTTTTGCACAATACATGGTACGAAGGGCTGATCCTCCTAAGTACAAGTTAAGAGTCCATATAGTCTAAACGACTGTTAAAGGATTTAAATAGAAATGTTTATAACCTGGGACATAGTTCAAGGTCTTATGACCCTCAAATGATTTCTAAACTATATATTAAATTCTTGATATTCGATTAATGAAATATTATTTAATTCAGTTGAAGTTATTCAATATTATGTCATCACTATTGTTTGCCATTTCAAGTGAGCTTTTGTTTGCTCACTCTTGCATTATATAACTATTGCAGCTAAAGTTGAGAGAGTTTATGAACCTTCAACTAGTAAGGGCAAGATCAAGATGAACAAGTGAAGACTTGTTTATATTTATGATATGACGTGTAATAAGAGTTTTAATTATGTGATGTTTTATTTTCCGCATTGACGATGTTAAGGTTAGATAACCCTGAGAATATTTTTGGACAAGGTTGTAATCCTTTTTATAAGGAAGATTTTATTTGATTATAAAGGTTGTAATTTATTCCTTAATTATGGACACTAGTTATGTTCTATTTAGATAGTGAGCACCAAATCCTGTGGAAATGAAGTACCCAGATTTACGGGTGTCACTAGTTGGTATCAAAGCCGTGTTTATGTTATGAACCTTAGGTGGGGAACCTTAGGTAGTGGCCTTATAGGAGATCTAAAAGATAGTGATGATAGATAAGATAATAAACTACCTTATATGCTATTTGTTTACGTTTTTGTACGCAAAGAGTTTCGATCGATATCATGTAATAATTAAACTTTAAAACTTTGTTGTCAGGATGACGAATGTTGGAGAGTCCAGTCAAGCTAGGGAGGAGTTACCCCAGATGCATAGGGATGAGGAGCCCCGAGACATCCATATTGTCTGGGAGCAGTAGGTTCAGAGAGGGCCATCTCCATTGCTTACAGTAGTTGGTCAGGAGCATGAGCTAGTATTTGACCGAGATGATGAGAATAAGTCAGGGGAAGAGGAGGAGGATCCTGAAGAGGAATTTTTACTTAACTTTATTAGTGTTGTGATGTATGAGGAGGTCTACGACCGTAACATTGAGCTACATGGTCGAGTTCGAGAGCTTGAGGAATTGGTGGACGAGAGTCGGACTACTATACAGCAGAGGGAGGAGACAATTCAAGAGCTAGACGATGAGCTTGGAAACACAAAGTGGGATCTAATCCACGTGGAGAGCGAAAGGGATGATGCACTAGGCTGAATTAGAGTAATTGAAGAACAATATCAAAAGGAGTCAGCGAAGCGTGCCAGAGCTAAGGATGTGTGCTTGAAGGCTACTCAACGTGCAGATCGAGATGAAGACGAAGTTCAAGTGAAGAAGGCCAAGCCGAGGGAGACGGAATATGCTTTTCATTCGGCTATAGATAGGGCCCAAGATCGTGTCTTTTATTATCCAGCACAGTTCAAGGATTTTTCGTGGTATATGGTGGATCACAGAACAATGTTTCGGGTGATGGAAGAAGAACGTGGAGAGGCTGTGCGACGTCTTAACATGCCTAGATAGTAGAGTAATAAACTATTTGTTTGTTTATGTATTAAATAATGGAAATCCCAAAATTTGAGATAATAATGGGATAAGACAATGATATAATCCTGTAACTTGTTTAGTTCAGGAAAGATGATATAAATGGCAGAGATGCTATCTATTCTATGTTTTTAAAACTATGAATGAATAAATATCGAAGTTTATTGACGTGTTATATGCTTAAGTGTTAATTAATCTATTTTAAATGTTAAAGTTGAACTTGAATACTTAAAGCGATGAGTAAGGGATCTAATAGAAGTATGTCTTAACAAAAAGATGCCTTCTAGAAGAAGACCTACACGTCAACAACCAGAGGGTTCGACTAATAATAACAACAACAACGATGGGAAGAATGCCAATTCAGTTTAACAACTGGTGAACTTACTGACGGGAGCGCTTGTGAATCAGTCGCAAGTTCAAGCAAAGACATTTAAGGAATTCAAAGCAGTACGGACCGCCAAAATTCCAAGGATCGGTGAACACGATAGAGGCCCAGATGTGGGTGAAAGAAATGGAGAAGGTCTTCGATGTGGCCAGAGTTAGCGATGACCAGAAGACAGCTTTTACGACATTCGTGCTGAAGTCAGAAGCTAGTTACTAGTGGCAGGATAACAAGACTAGGGAAGGAGAAGGTATGATACCATAGGACCGATTCAAAGAGATGTTCTTTGAAATGTACTTCTCAATAAGCTCACAGAACCAGATGGAGGTTCAGTTTCTAGAGCTGAAGCAGGGAGCGATGATGGTGCCAGAATATGGTATAAAATTCAACGAGCTGGCAAGTTTTCCAACGTACCATATTAGTACTGACTCTTTCTCTCTTCCTAAGTTTTGTCTACCCGGATCACAACCCGGGTCACAACCCGAATCTTTCTCTCTTCCTAAGTTTTGTCTACCCTTACTCGTTTTTATTGTGAAAAAGGTTTTGAAGGTTTTTTAGGAAAAGGCCAACATGTATCATGTCGATGATTTGAACATTTTACAGAGTTGCCAGTTTGTAGATTTGAAATGGCTATACCAACTCAACCGAGTTTTGTTTGAAAAGAGGCCCAATTATTGAACACTGTCGAAACTTAATCTTTGAAACCGGAATTTTTAGTTCGGGAGCTTGGTTAAGTGTGGGGAAGGTGTTAGACACCCCACAACTCCCGTGTAAACATGGTACCGCATCTTTTTAATATTTCTCTTTTAAATCTGCAATGTGTGTGTGAATGCTGGAAGAAATTAGGCCTATGCTTTGATTGGAAGTATGTTTATGCATCTTTGAACATATATACGAAGGGTTTGATTTGATTTGCAAAAAGTCTTTGATTTGATTTGCAAAAGTGTTTGATTTGATTTGCAAAAGCTTTTCTTTTTGATAAGATCATTGAAATAATGTTTTTGAAAGCCGGTTTTCAAACCCTTACGCTAATATAGGGTTTGAAACATATAGATACTTCAGTTTTATCTTTTCAGCCTTAAGGTTCAATTTAAATGGTGATTGTTGGGCTGCGAAGCATCCTCGACCATAAAATATATACAAGTGTCAGTCTTCTCATGGGCATGACAGCCATTGGAGTGACTCTGACACGACAAACCATTTTTTCACTATGTTGAGACCTTAAATACGGATAAGCGCTTTAAGGTACTTTTGTATATACATTTTTATAGAAAAACTGGCACGGTACATTTGTAAAGTGGAGTTTGGTAATCGTGGGAATCAGATTCTGATCAGTTTTGTGACACCCCCAAATTCGGGTACTTCGTTTTCATATGATTTGGTGTTCACTTTCTAACTATAACAAACATCTACCCAATATATCTCAAAATAAATTATAATCTTTTTGTAGAATCTCCCTTAAAACAAGGGTTACAACCTTAAAAAAACAATCCCAGTGTTACTCTAACCTTGACATAAACAATAAAGCGCGGAACAAAAATATGACACAAAAGTCTTTTTACAATCACTTCAAAATAATTAAACAAGTCTCCACTTGTTCATCTTTCCCTTGCCGTTACTCGTAGACGGGACATCCACGTTATCAACCTTAATTGCAATTGTTATTTAATGCAAGAGTGAGCAAACAACAGCTCACTGGAGTTTAACAAAAATAAATACATGAAAGGATATCTTTAAAAAGATCTGAATAACTTAGATTACTTCAACAATAAAGAATTGAATAATAATTCTTTATCAACATTAAAATTCGAATATAGAATTTATCTGAGGGTCATAAGACATATGAACTCTTGTCCTAGGTTATAAATATTTCTATATAAACCTTTAACAGTCAATAAGACTATGGACCTTAACTCGTACTTAGGGGGATCAGCCCTTTATACCATGTATTGTGCACAAACATTTTAACGCTATGCGTAGTAACCTCCCCTAATAAAAGGGTTGTTCAACTCAGTAATTTGAATTCAAGTCCGCAACAAAGAAAGTTTGGTTTGGATAAGCTTACAAGGGTAATTTAGAATTCACGTTCATCAACTAAGGATTAGTTGAATTGACTTTCAATAATTCATAAATAAAAGAATTATAAATTAACATATGCTTTAGAAGTAAACTTAAAGCATTTAAAATAATAAACTGGATCTTACTTGAACAATAAGTCAAGATCTCTTCGGTTAAGTAAATAATTGTCCAGTACAGAAATAAAAAGGGCATTCTCAACAATGAATATATGAACTCAAAGAAACTTGTGTAGAAATAGCGAGTTTAGGGTTTAGAATACTTGCCTTACGCGCAAGCTACTTAACTCAACCACGTACTTTAACACTTCCTACATATATACATATTCAATCACAATAACCTAAATTAGTTAACACGTAACTAATTCACATAAGTGATTGACCCTCATGGTTAACTCACTCTAACTAAATAAATAATAATAATCAACCATTATATAGTTAATTACATCACTTACATATTCACATATTTAAATTAATTATGTATTTAACTAAATTATAATTAATCAATTATCATTCAAACATTTAATCTAATTATAATTACTTAAATTATAATCACAACTGAAACTATCACTAATTCATAATTAATAATTAATTAAACTATATTATGCATTATAATTACACAAATCATAATTAATTATGCAATTTATAAATTTTAAATCCATAATTAAACATGCATTAAATTATAATTACTTAAATTATAATTTAAATTAACATCTAATATAATAAAATAAATCAATATCTATACATTATAATTTAACCATATTATACTTTAAATTAAACACTTATTCTTAATTATAATTACTCAAATTATAATTAAACATTTATAATCTAATTAAGGTTTTCAGAATTCCTTTTTATTTTCCAAATTGTGAATTTTTCACATTTCCATAACAACATGTTATATTATTTAGATACATGTCCACTATCAAGGAATAATTAAACCATGACTTAAAAAAAATTAAACTGCACAACACTTAAATTTCACTGCCCCTGTTCTGAACATGGGGCAGCTGCGCAGCCAGTTGCCCTGAAACCGGCGTAGCTGCGCCGGGGATGAAGGGCAAGCGGCGCAGCTGCGCTGCTCCTGGCCTTGCTGCCGGCGCAGTTGCGCAGCAACGCGGCCAGACGCAGACAGTTTCGACCCTCTACTTTACCGAACATCCCATACAAGCCAACAAATGCAAAAATACAGTACCATAGACACTGTAACTCATACATACCCTATAATATATATGTATAACATGCTTTCAAAATACAAAACCATCTAAATAATGATAATCACAAGTTTTAAAAATCCAATTTGGCCATTTTCATGAAAACTCATATTTTTCCAAAATAATCCACTATAAGAAATTTTCTCCATCAATTCCACTCTATATACATACATTATATACGTAATTGCATGTAATCATCAAACAATTTCCCAATAAGCATGTTAGCATATTCTAATTCATCAATTTTTACTTTAAATTAACCAAAATCAAATAACACATAAGAACAAAATTTTCAATTAAATTATACTTAATCACTAATTTGGTTTTCTGAAAATCATTGATAGAAATCAAACCACTACGAACAACACATGAATACAATATATATATATATATAGAGTCCGTATTTATACAATTTCATGAAACTCATTTTTGTCAGAGAACAAAATACGAAGAACATATAGCTGAGTTCTGAAAATATAAAAGTAGAGATTATAAATTACTTTTAAGCTAGTTGTTAGTGAAGAAGATGAATTCCCTTAAGCTTTTCTTACTTTCTCTCCAAATTCTCCTTCTTCTTTCTCTCAACTTCTCTGCTCTTCTTTTCTCTCCTTGTATTCTTAGTTTAGACTTAGGAAAAACTAACGTAGTTTTATTATACTGATATAATATACATATATTGATAATATGTAACTCCTAATTAATTAATATATATAATAAATACATTTATTATATAAGTTACAAAATTCAAAAGCCACAATGCCTTATTTGGCTAAAAAAAAGGTTATTTTCAAAAACAGATTATTAATGCTAAGGTATTGTTTGGTAAACAGTTTATTTAAAATAGCTTTTTGATAGTTAGGGCCCCATTTGGTAGAAATATGTTTAAAACAATTACAAGGGCCTTGTTTGGTTAAAACCATTTAAAATTCTTTTTTCTTTTATTTTAACAAATCATTTTAACACATACTTTAATGTCATATTTTAATCAATTAAATATTAATCAACTAATTTAATCAATTAAAATCTAACATCAATTAATCCCATAAAATTTTAATACATAATTATAATTACTCGCTAATTATAATCCATGTAACACTTAACACATAATTCATCTAATTTAATTCTCTCAATTAAATCAGAACTATATTATAAATTTATATACATCAAATAGGTAAACATTAAACATTCATTTAATTAATATATAACACTTAATTAAATCACATAATTTATTTATTTAACTCAATAAATAATTCACATAAAATTTTTATTTAACTCAATAAATATTTAAAATTAAATATAAAATCTCAATCGTTACAAGTTTGATCATGAATCCCATGATTCCTAGGCTCACATAGGGAGGCCAATAAACCTGCATAGCTTAAATTTGTACATAAATATATCCAAATATCGCCAGAACCAAGGATTCATCAGTAAATCCTGGCTCGCACATGGCCGAAGCATCTCATTCCCACTAGATAGCGATCTAAGGGCCGCGAGGTAACTTTTATAACTAAAACTAGAAAAATGCTAGATTTAAATAAATCTCAACCATTCTAGCTTCTCAGTTCTCTCTGAACCTATTTTGAATTGTTTGAAAGCTAGAGTTGGCGAGATTTAAAAAAATCTAGTACGCCCGCAGCAATGTCAGTGTCGATTCATATTAAATGAATATTCAAAGCAACAATTTAATAAAAATGAGTAAAGCAATATATATATATATATATATATAATTATATATATAAGAAAGTTGTAAAGGGCGATGGGTTTTCAATCACAAGCCCGTATTGGAATTGAAAAATATTTATATTTATACATATAGGATAAGGCTCTAGAACGAACAGTTCGTTTACGAACATATATAGGACCCAGTGTTGAAGGTTGTTGATTGGATGAGAATATTTAACACTAATTGCGAATATATGATGGTACATAATTGGACCAATCAACAACTTTCAACACTGGACCCTACATATGTTCGTAAACGAACTGTTCGTTCCAGAGCCTTATCCTATATATATATATATATATATTTATAAAAGCTGTAAATAGCCACGGAATGATCCAGGCTTTGACAGAATTGAAATATATATATATATATGAAAGCGTGAAAAGAGCGATGAATTTTCACGCCTGTGCCCAGACTAGAAAGTAAATATATATATATATAAAGCTATAAAAGCCACGGAATGATCTAGGCTGGACAGAATATAAATATATATATTTATAATTAAATATAGACAAAAAAATAGTCAAACCAGGACTGAGAAGATAACCTAGTATGGTGAATGGTGCAAAAAACAGTAAAAATGCCACAGAATAATCCAAGCTGAACTGGAATGTAAATATATATATATATATATATATATAGTTAAGTATAGACAAAAAAGTAGTCAAACTAGGACTGGGAAGATAACTCAGTAGGGTGAATGTTGTATATATATGTATATATATGTATATATATGTGTATATATATATATATATATATATATATATAAAAGCAGTAAACTACCGCGGATTTGACGTCCGGGCTTGACATAATTGAAAAATTAGTATATATACAAAAAAAATAAAACCAAACCCGAACTGGGAAGATAACCCAGTCTGACGAAGTTGCTCAAAATGAAGATATTAGTATATAAAAGCTGTTAGAAGCGACGGATCGTCAATCCGAGTTGTAGAAATGCCAGAAAATACGTTTAGGTACTAAAATGTACCAAAAGTTAACAAAAAAGGCCACGGAACTGAGTTCCGGACATATTTAGAAAATGAAACTTGATATGCAAGTGTATAACAGCGTAATGAAGTAATATAAACTTGCTGATCGTAAAAATACTCACAATGGACTTTTACAGGGGTTTTTGTCCAAATCCTAGGCTTTAAACGTCCAAATCTACGGGTTAATTTTTGATATGTGGTAGTATGTGGGTATATATACGTGTTACAGTGAAACAATTTGGGTTTGGAAGACAAGAAAATAGCTGGAAAACCAAACGGGCAGGGGTCCAGAGCGTTTCTGAATTATGGAAATAAGCTGGGGGTGAGCTCATATATATAGACCCAGGAGAAGTAGCTCTACCTGCTGCTGCCGTAGATAAAGGTGATGCTCCACATGGCAGAGCCCACGTGGCGGGTCCCATTGCATCGAAGTAAGTGCACTCTGAGCAATGAGATGTTAGATTCAAAACTTTCTAACTTTTGATCGGAGCGTCTGTTTTAGGCGTTCTATACCTTTCTGGAAAGCCCTCGCCGAGCTCGTTGAAATGACATAGGAGAAAACATTTTTCGAGTCCAAAAATATTGGTTCATAACCTGGTCTTTGATTCCTCGCAGTTTATCCGTTGAGCTATCTTGCGCTGCTTCCACTCTGGATCATTGTTATGGTTTGTTCTGACCTTATTGGCATCAATTCGGCCTGAGTTTGACCAAATCGGCTTCAAGTTGGTAAAATGACCATTTTGCCCACATCGGGGCTGCCTTCAATGTCGGCATGGCCTTCGGCTGACTTGTTGGGGTTGTTTCCAAGGTTTGGATCCCATTCGAGTCTGTTTGTCCACAGTGTTGTTTATGAGGCTGACTTGGTCCTTCTAGGTTTTCCTCTGGAGATGTTTGGATGTTTCAGGATTGTTTCTGAAGTTGACCTGACCACCTGGGTTGAGATCGGGGCTGACCTGTATCTCCCAGGTTGAGATCGGGGCTGACCTATACCTCCCAGGTTGAAATCGGGGCTGACCTGTGCCTCCTAGGTTTAGATCTAGGCTGACCAGTACCTCCTGCGTTGAGACTGGGGCTAACCTTGTACCTTCCGGGTTGAGACCGGGGCTGACCTGTACCTCTCGGGTTGAGATCGGGGCTGACCTTTACCTCCAAGGTTGAGATCGTGGCTGACCTGTACCTCTCGAGTTGAGACCGAGGCTAACCTGTACTTCCCAGGTTGAGATCGAGGCTGACCTGTACCTCCCCGGTTGAGACCGGGGCTGACTTGTACCTCCCAAGTTGAGACCGGGGCTAACCTGTACCTCCCAGGTTGAGATCGGGGCTGACCTGTACTTCCCGGGTTGAGACCGTGGTTGAGTTGATGGCTCGGTATTGAGAACTGAATTAATTTGAGGGTCCGGTATTGAGACCGGGGTTGATTTGAGGGCCCGATATTGAGACTAGGATTGAGTTGACGGCTCGATATTAAGACCGGGGTTGAGTTGATGACCCGATATTGAGACCGGGGTTAATTTGAGGGCCCAGTATTGAGACCGGGGTTGAGTTGATGGCCCGGTACTGAGACCGGGGTTGATTTGAGGGTCCGGTACTGAGACCGGGGTTGATTTGAGGGCCCGATATTGAGATCGGGGTTGATTTGAGGGCCCAGTATTGAGATCGGGGTTTAGTTTATGGCCCAGTATTGAGACCGGGGTTGATTTAAGGGCCCGGTATTGACACCGGGTTTGAGTCGATGGCCAGGTATTGAGACCGGGATTGATTTGAGGGCCCGATATTGAGACCGGGGTTGAGTTAATGACCCAATTTTGAGACCGTAGTTGAGTTGAGGGCCTGGGATTGAGACCGAGGTTGATTTGAGGGCTCGGTATTGAGACCGGGGTTGAGTTGATGCCCAGTATTAAAATCGGGATTGAGTTGATGACCCGGTATTGAGACCAGGGTTTAGTTGATGGCCCGGTATTAAAACCGGAGTCGAGTTGATGACCCAATATTGAGACCGGGGTTGATTTGAAAAGACAGGTTTGCCTTCCTACCGTGTTAGTAACAGGAAAATAAAATTTCGAGTGTCTACATTATTATTTTAATTTCTAAACGAGTTTAGGAATTAATTTAATTTTAGTACTCTTATTTATTCCTAATAAGATTAGGAGGCAAATTATTTAAAAGAGTTTAATTAATTATTCCCAATGTGTTGGGAAGCCTAATTAATTAAAAGAGTTTAATTAATTAAATAAAACCTTATTTCTAATTAGATTAGAATGGTTGACCAATATCTATATAAGAGGGATCTTATACTAGATATCAGTTGATAAAATTCTAATTGTTGGAGAGTACTCTTTTTCTATAGAGAATAGAAAACTAGGGTTTAGCCAACCACCCTACTTCTTGAATAATTCCTCTTCCTTGGTGGATCACCTCTAGAGGCCAAACACTTGGGTGGCTAACGTTGATCAAAGGAAGGAAACAATCCCGGAGATTCAAGGAGATCGCGAACAAGGAGTTGAACTTGTACCTGTGGAATCTTAGTTCTACAAGGGTATGAATCTAATCTCCTTCTATTTGGTTTTAATTAATAACTGTGCATAAAGGATGATTCGGGTAATTGATTTGTAGAAAAATGTTAAACTTTAATTTTACCATACTTCTGCTATTTTTGCAATTTGATTGTGCTATGATTTCTTACAAATCTAACAGTGGCATCAGAGCCCGAGTTATTATTTGTTTTGATTTGATATATATACTGATATGTGTTTTGGACAATTTAATTGGGCATAATAGTTAGCTAAGATTTATGTTTTTAGAGAAAAACTGCACAATTCGCAAATCAGAAAAACAGACACTGCCCAGCGGCGCTGTAGCGTCTGTCCCAATCTTTACTGCTGCGCCACAATGCCGGCTACTTGTCCCTGATTCTGACGTGGCGCTGCAGCGCCTGAGGCCAGTACTTCAACAGCGCCAGCTAGCTGTCTCAGTTTTTGGTGACGTGGCGCGGCAGCGCCGGATGCTAGTTCACTAGCAGCGCCGCAGCGCCACCCCACCAGAAATAAAAATTACTTTATTTTGTTTTAAAATTAAGATAAGAGGTTTATTTTAATTAAAAATTAAAATTAAATATTTTTTATGTAATTCCAGATTAATAAGGGAGTTTACTAGATTTGGAACTAGATTAAAATAAAGATGTTTATTTTAATTAGAATTGTATTTATGCTAACTAATTAGAGTTGGAATTGGATTCCATGATAACTAATTAGAGTTGAAATTTATTTTCGAAACTAACTAGGATTGCCCATTAAATTGATATCAGTGTCTATATTAAATATTTTATTTATTGATGCATATGGTGATATGTATGAAAATAAATGGGGTTGATTATGGACTATTGACCAATGTGATTGAATTTTATTTTAGATGAATGCTTCAATGAATGGGTTTTATTAAATGGGGTCTGCTTACCTCGTCTTCTCTAATTTTTACTTCATGTAAAATTCTATCTCCCTACTATGTACTTTCATTCACTGCTGATCAAGGTTTCTATTTAAATTAAATAGTTTATGTAATAAACTAGTTAGAATTATCTTGAAGAATTAGAGAACAAGGAGCAAGAAACGCATGAAGACCCATTTGTATGAAGCCCGGGTTTAAATGTAATAGTTATGTTTAAATTTAATTCTTGAACTCTTAGGTTTTACCTTTTGGTTCACTTGATGGCTCGAGTGAACCAAACAAGAATAAAAGCCCATAATCAATTCGGGTAGAATATAGTATTCTATATGTGCATGCTAGTATTATATATATATATATATATATATATATATATTATATGCAAACATGCTTTGCATGTTTTAATAAAATGACGCGTATTTTATATATATATATATATATATATATATATATATGTGTGTGTGTGTGTGTGTGTGTGTGTGTGTGTGTGTGTGTGTGTGTGTGTGCATGCGCGCTAAACAAGATGACACTAATAATAACAAACCCCTCAAACAAATTATTTTAAGTCTAAAGCGTTCAAAGATATTTGGAATATCGAACGTCGCCTTCTAGCAGGATAAAATTAATAGAGCATTAAATATTTTATATGAGTTTGTTGTGCTATCCACAAGGCAAGTATTAAGTATTTAAGATGTTAATTTAATCACATTTAATTCTTATAAAGAAAATTGAACAATATTGTTTTGTTATGCTTTCCACAAGGACAATATTTTTCTTTTTTGAATATATGAAAATGCTAGGTTGGACTTAACTCAGATAATTTTGATTCGGATGTGCTAGCACTTGATCAAAATAATCTGAGAGGCAAAATAAAAGGAGTTACATGTTGATGTAATTGACAAAGAGTTGTCTACCTATTTATTTATATATGGTTTGCTGTGCTTTCCACAAGGCTATATACATTTGAAATATGATCATTATTCTCACTAGTAAATCTTTAATTAGATTTTGCCGGACTATATAAGTGAGGGTAATATAGTTTGAAGAAAATAGTGGGAGATACCAATTTAAAATAAGACCTAATTTATTTTGGTATGTAAAATTAATTAAATGAATATTTGCTAAAATATTGTCTTTTCACATGCAAAAATTTAAAAAAGTCGAAATCACTAATTTCATTGCGTAGCATACTTGATGCTAACAAACTAACCGGACCGAATTACACGGACTGGTTAAGAATCTAAGAAAAGTTCTCACTGCTAAAAAGATTTTTTATGTCCTAAATTTGCATGTCCCTGGAACTGTTCTAGAAACAGCCTCTGAGGAAGAGATTGCCACAATAGTAAAGTGGCAAGATGATGCATCTGTGGCTTAATGCATCATGCTCGCATCCATAAATAACGAGCTTCAGTGTCAGCATGAAAACATGGATGCTCCTACTATGTTGCTTCGCCTCAAGGAGTTGTATGGTGAACAAAGTAGGACCGCTAGATATGAGATATCTAAGGAGCTCTTCCGATCTCGGATAACCGAGGGCAATTCCGTTGAGACTCATGTCCTAAGGGTGATTAATCTGATTGAATGCCTTGGACAACTTGGGTTCGTCATGGATGGGGGGTTAAGTCAAGACTTAATCTTGCAGTCACTCATTGAGACTTTCTCATAATTTGTTATGAATTTTCACATGAATAAGTTGGATGTCAGCTTGCCTAAATTACTTAACATGTTGAAAATTGCAGAAGGTCACTTTCCATCCAAGAAGAACTATGTCTTAATGGTGGATGATTCTTCCAAGAAAAGGAAGAGGCCCAAGGTATCTTCTAAAAAAGAAGAAATCTAAGAAGGTTAAGGGTAAGGTGAATAGGAACAAAAGAAACCTGATCCAGATAGCAAAGGAATGTGCTTCCATTGCAATAAGTCGTGTCATTGGAAGAGGAAATGCAAGGATTTCCTTGCGGATCAAAAGCAGAAGAAGCTTGGAGAAACTTCAAATCCTAATCAAGGTTTGTTTATGATTGAAGTTTAATTTTCAGAAAGTTAAAATTCTACTTGGGTATTGGATACCGGCTGTGGTTCTCACATATGTAATACTATATAGGGACTGGTCAGAAATAGAAAGCTGAATAAGGATGAGGTTGTCCTATGAGTGGGAAATGGAGCAAAGGTTGATGCATTAGCTGTAGGCACTTATTGTTTAGCAGTTATTATTTAGCACTGCATACGGGAAAGTGCATTAATTTGAATAATTGTTATTTTGTTCTGAATATCATTAGAAACATTATTTTTATTTCCATATTAGATATGGATGGATATGACATTATAATAAAGAACAACAGTTGTTCTATTTATAATAACAATATTTTATATGGTGTTGGTAATTTGCAAAATGGACTTTACATACTTGACTTGCTTGAAAATATATTTCAAATTGAACATACTAACAAAAGGAAAAGAGATGATGTTAATTATACCTATATGTGGCACTGTAGACTCGGTCATATCAATTAAACAAGATTATCCAAGTTGCATAAGGATGGGCTCCTAGAGCTATCTGATTATGAATCATATCCAACTTGTGAATCTTGTCTCATGGGTAAAATGATTAAATCTCCTTTTAGTGGAAAAGGAGAAAGAGTTATAGAGTTGTTAGCGTTGGTTGACACAGACGTTTGTGGACCTATGACAACGAATGCACGGGGAGGGTATTCTTATTTTATTACTTTCATTGATGATCATTCAAGATTTGGATATGTGTAATTAATGAAATACAAATCTGAATCATTTGAAAAGTTCAAAGAGTTCAGAAGTGAAGTAGAGAAACAAATTGGCAAAAGTATTAAGATTCTTCGATCGGATCGAGGTGGAGAACACTTAAGCGGTGAGTTTTTCAATTGTCTCAAAGATAATGGTATAATCTCATAATGGACTCCACTAGAAACATCATAGTTAAATGGAGTATCTGAAAGGAGAAATTGAACATTGTTGGACATGGTTCGTTCCATGATGAGTTTTATCGATATTCCAATTTCCTTCTGGGGTTATGCCCTAGAAACTGCTACATACCTACTTAACAAGGTGCCTACTAAATCCGTCCCAAAGACTCCATATGTGATGCGGAATGGGAGGAAACCAAATCTTAAGTATGTTAATACTTGGGGTTATCCAGCTTATGTCAAAAAGTTTGAAAATGATAAGCTACAGACTAAATCCGACAAGTGTAGATTTGTGGGATACCCTAAAGAAACACGAGGGTATTATTTCTATCATCTAATTGATCAAAAGGTGTTTGTTGCGAAACATGCTTCCTTCTTGGAAAAGGAGTTTGTCTATTAAGGGTCAGTGGGAGTAAGATATATTTGAAGAAGTTCAAGAACCACAAATTACTACGGATCAAAGTTAGGTACCTGACCAAGTGGATGAA
This sequence comes from Panax stipuleanatus, assembly GCA_020205555.1. Classification (NCBI taxonomy): domain Eukaryota; kingdom Viridiplantae; phylum Streptophyta; class Magnoliopsida; order Apiales; family Araliaceae; genus Panax; species Panax stipuleanatus. Next base: position 100,718,583 of record CM035126.1, read on the forward strand.
CATACTGTACAACACCCTATTCATAAATTTGGAAGAGTACCATACATACCTGAAAGGTATGGATTCGTCATAAAGGATGACGATGAGGTACGCATCATGAATGATGATCTATTGAATTATGAACATGCTATGAGTAATAAAGACTCAGGGAAATGGCTAGAAGCCATGAAATCCGAGATGGACTCCATGGATGAGAACCAAGTATGGACTTTGGTTTCACCACCTGAAGGCATTAAGCCTATTGGGTGTAAACGGGTCTTTAAAAGAAAGATTGGAGCGGGCGGCAAGGTAGAGACCTATTAGGCCCGACTGGTTGAAAAAGGTTTCAAATAAAGACAAGGAATTGACTATGATGAAATCTTCTCACCAGTAGCTATGCTCAAGTTTATTCGGATTTTTCTTGCAATTGCAGCTTATTACGATTATGAGATCTGGAAGATGAACGTGAAAACAACCTTCCTCAATGGGAAACTTGAGGAGGATGTGTATATGACACAACTAGAGGGATTTGTTACAAAGGCTGGAACAAATCAAGTCTGTAAGCTGCAATGATCCATTTATGGATTGAAGCAAGCTTCTCATAGATGGAACATCCGTTTTGATGAGACACTCAAAGAGTTTGATTTTATCAAAAACGAGGATGAACCATGTGTGTACCAGAAGGTTAGTGGGAGCGTTGCTTCATTCCCTATATTATATGTTGATGATATATTACTGATAGGGAATGATATTTCTATATTATAATCTATCAAAATATGGTTATCTAAACACTTCTCTATGAAGGACTTGGGAAAAACATCCTATATTTTGGGGATAAAGATCGATAGAGATAGATTTAAAAGGCTTCTTGGCTTATCCCAAGGAACGTACATTGACTTGATGCTAAAGAGGTTTAGTAAATGAGGTCTCATACCGATGAGCCATAGAATACATCTCTCCAAGAAGTAGGCACCAAAGACACCTGAAGAGAGAGACCGTATGAGTAAAATTCCTTATGCTTCAGCGATAGGTCCTATTATATACGGTATGATATGTACTAGACCAGATGTCGCTCATGCATTTAGTGTAACAAGAAGATATCAGTCGAATCTAGGAGAAGAGCACGGGAAGGCAGTGAAAAATATCCTAAAGTACTTACGAAGAACTAAGGATGTATTTCTTGTCTACGGTGGGTCTGAATTAAAACTCGAGGGCTTCACCGACTCAAGTTTTCAAATGGACAAAGATGACAGTAAATCTATTTCGAGGTATGTGTTTACCTTAAAATGTGGCGCATTAAGTTGGAAAAGTTCTCAACAGCAAATAATTGTTGATTCAGTGATAGAGGCAGAGTACATAGCTGTAAGTAAAGCTGTAAGAGAGGCTGTTTGGATGAAAAAGTTCATAACAGAACTTGGTGTGGTTCCTAGCATTGGAGGAGCACTCCTCTTATAATGTGACAACACTGGAGCTGTTGGATAGGCCAAGGAACTCAGGTCTCATCAGAAATCCAAACACGTGTTGCGACGATTTCACTTGATTAGGGAGATCAATAAAAGAGGAGACGTCACCTTGGAGTGTGTAGACTCTCAAGACAACATTGCAGATCCATTTACTAAAGCTTTAACACAACAACAGTTTGATCGTCACTTAGAGAAGATGGGTATGAGATACCATGGCGATTGGCTTTAGTGCAAGTGAGAGATTGAAAGTAGTAGGCATACAAGCCAATCATGTATGATGATAAAGCATATACTTTAGAAACGATCTTATTTATTTAATAATAAAAGTATTCATTTATTAAAGGCATTTAATTATCTACATAATGTTATTTTTATAATATATAAATAACCCATAGTTTTAAGCAATGCTTTTAGAATCATGATGTTGATCATGCTAATGAGATCTAATATCTTAGATAGCTTAAAAATAAAATAGTTACCAATCGATGGATTACTAAAAATGGGATTAGTAAATCCTGATAGATTGGTACATATGTTGCTTGCTCATTGGAAGAGGATGATTAATCTCATGATCATTTGTGTGGAGACACTAAAGCAAGTATGTAGGTGCTTATTGGAGAATAAGTACACTGAATGTGACTCGCTAAGGAATATCTAATGGAGTTTTACTCGCCTGTCAATAGGAATACCTAATGTCATTGTCGACGTCGGGAAAAATCTTTGTCGATCCCCCTTTCCGTAATGTGTTTCTACCCTTGTTTATTTTCATTTGTTTGATCTAAAGGGTGAATTTTTAGGAAAAGGCCGACATATAATGTCGACGATTTGAAAAGTTTGATTTTACAGAGTCACTAGTTGGTATGTTTGAAATGCTTGTACCAACTCAAACGAGTTTTATTTGAAAAGTTTTGCAAGTAGGCCCAATTACTGGACTCTGTTTAACTTGGCCTTGGAAACCGAGATTCATAGAGTTCGGGGGCTTGATTAAGCGGGAGGAAGGTGTTAGGCATCCCCCGACTTTCGTGAAACATGGTTATCACGTCATTTTAATTTTCCTATTTTATTTGATGTATGTGTGTGTGTGCTTGCAGTAATTGGGCCTACGTACTTTATTTGGAAGTAGTTTGTGCTTCGTTGGACCTATATACGAAGGGTTTGATTTAATAAAAATTCCATTTTTATACAAGATATGAAAATGATGTTTTAAAAGATGGTTTTCAAACCCTTTCGCTAATAAAGGAATTGAAGCCTTTTGATACTTCCATTTTATTTTGCCTTCGGCTGATTTTGATTTTATTGTCGGGATGCGAAGCATCCTCGACCAAATAATACATCTACAAGTGTCGGGCTCCTTATGAGAATGGTAGCCATCGAAGTGACCCGAGCATTATAAACCACAGTTTACTAGGCTTAGACCTTAAATTCGGATAACCTTTTTAAGATCCTTTTGATTTACATTTACAAAAGGACAGGCAGGTTGTATTTACAGTGCAAAGTTATCCATCGTGGGAACCAGATCTAGATCCATGTGATTAATCATAGATCCCGTGATTCCTAGGCTCATAGAATATTATCAAAAAGCCTGCGCAGCGGAGATATTGACATGAAAGGCAAATTAAAATCTAGAGGTCGCAAGACAAAGAATTCATCTGTTAAATCCTTGCATAAGCGTAACCAAAGCTTCCCGTTCCCTCTAGATATGGATCTAGGGTCGCGTAGTCGCTTTAATATTTACAAAACTACAAAGAAAGCTAGATTTAAATAAATCTTAGCTATTCTAGCTCGACGGTTCCAGTTTGACAACTTTTGAACCTATTGAAAGTTAGAAATGGCTAGATTTAGATGAATCTAGTCCACAAACTTGACATTAGAACAGATTCATATCAAATGAGCAGTTAAAATAGATATTTAATCACATTGAATAAATAATATATATACTTATATATCTATTAAAGCTGAAAAGAGCCACGGATTTCTAATCCAGGCTTGACTAATAAATATATATATATATATATATATATATATATATATATATATATAAATATGCTTACATATATATTGAAGCTGAAAATGCCACGGATTAGCAATCCAGGACAAACAAGTTAGTATATATATATATATATACATACATATATATATAATTATATATATATATTAAAGCGATAAAAGCCACAGATTTTGAAATCCAGGATGCGAAAATAATTAAAAATGTATATATATACTTACATATACATAAAAGTAAGCCAGAAAGGCCACATATTTGAAATCCAGGCAAAACCAGAAGTTCTAAATATATATATATATAGAGCAAGGATCAAGAGCATAACTCTTAAAGAGCATAACTCCTTAAAGAGCATAATTTCCCTTTAGAGACGGACCAAACCGTTGCTAAATGCGTCGCCATAGGTCCGATGCGTCGCCCTAGGTCCGTCCGTCGCTATATATTGTTCGTCGGATAAGACCTATGGCATCGGACAGACCTATGGCGACGGACAGGTGACGGTTTGGTCCGTCGCTAAAGGTGTTATGCTTGTTATGTCTTTTAAGAGTTATGCTCTTGAAATGCTCCCTATATATATATATATATACACACTCATATATATATGATAAAGCAGTAAAAAGCTTCAGATCATAACAAATCTTACAATGTGTAGCGCTAAAGGCTTTAAATCACTCAGAGGGCATGAAAACTCTATTTTCGCCGGTTAAAATTTGATATGTTGGTATATACGTGTATACCAATGTATTGGAATAATAAAGTTAAAGTTTGGAGCACTATAGGTAGGGCTAAGAGTCGAAATGGGCAAAATTTCGTTTCTTTTCTTCTTTTTTTCTCCCCTTTTTTGGCTGGTGGGGGATCTTATTTATAGACCAGATGGTCGCGGGTCTACTCATGGCAACCACAAGTCTACCTGTGGCTCCCCGAGTGGGCCTCGGTCCCGTGGGTCCCGTTATCTCAAAGTACGTGCACTTCGACCAACGCGATGTCTGCTTCGAAGCTTCATAACATTCAATCTGTGAGTCCGATTGAGGCGTGCTATACCTTTTCGGAAAGCCCTTTCAGAGAGCTACACAATGACATGAGATTTGACCGTTTCTAAATCCAAGAATATGGGTCCATGACCAGATCTTTGAGCCTTCACAGTCTATCTGTTGAGCTATCTTGTGCTATTTTCACTCAAGATTGATATAATGGTTCTGTATGACCTTTATGGCATTGATTTGGCTTAATTTTAACTTAATTTGATGTCAAGTCGGTAAAATGATCATTTTTCCCTTCTGAGGGTTGTCTCCAAGATTAACAGGGTTTTCGACAGTTTTTCGGGGTAGTCTCCGAGGTTTGATCTCAACTGACTCTGTTCTTCCTTAAGGTTATCTCCAAGGTTGACTTGATATCCCAGGGTTATCTTTGGGATGATTTGATGCTTCGGGGCTATCTCCGAAGGTTGGCTTGGTCTCCCAGTGTTGTCCCCGGTGCTTGGCTTGATCTCCCGGTGTTGTAGCCTAGGTTATCTGTATCTCCTGGGGTTGTCATCGGGGTTGACTTGATCTCCCGGTGTTGTCACTGAGATTTGATTTGATTTCCTGGTGTTGTAGCTGGGTCTTGGCTTTATCTCCCGGTGTTATCACCGGGGTTGTCTGTATCTCCCAAGGTTGTCGTCGAGGTTCAGTTGATCTCTCGGTGTTATCGCCGGGGTTGACTTGATCTCCCGGGATATTCTTCAAGGCTTGGCTTGATCTCTCGGGGTTATCGTTGAGGTTAACTTGATCTCTCGGGGTTGTCACCAGGGTTTGAATTGATCTTTCGGTGTTATAGCTGGGGCTTGGTTTGATCTCCCGGTGTTGTCCTCAGGGTTGACTTGATCTCCCGGTGTTGTCATCTGGGCGGACGTGATCTCATAGGGTTGTCGCCGAGGTTTAAATTAATCTCCCTGTGTTATCGCCATGGCTGACTTGATCTCTTAGTGTTATCGCTGGGGTTTGGCTTGATCTCCCGGTGTTATCGCCGGGGTTGACTTGGTCTCCTAAGGTTGTTGTCGGGGTTTGGCTTGATCTTTTGGTGTTATCACCGAGGTTGACTTGATCTCCCAGTGTTATCGCCGGGGTTGTCTGTATCTCTCGGGGTTGTTGTCGGGGTTTTACTTGATCTGGACTTCCAGGGTTGTCGCTAAAAGGTAAAAGATGGTTTTGCCCTCCTGTACGGTTAGTAACAGGAATGCAAAATTTCGAGTGTCTACAGATGCCCCTCTTTATCATGTTTATGCAATGCAATGGAATGAACATGATAAAGATTGCTAGACACTGGAAATATGACACATGAAAATGTAATGTAATGCATGATATAATATATCATGAATATTGTATGCTCATGTGGTGTTAGTTGCTATGGTGTTCCATCAGTGACCGCTCCCGCCACTTCTGCTGGTGATGGAGTTGTCCATGATGGTTTTCACTGAACTGTCTTGATGCCTACTTGAATGGGAGTTTGCAACGGTCGGTTGAACTAATTTGATGCCTACTCAAATGGTAGTTTGCAGAGTTTGACCATCACCGAACCTCCTCGGTGGCTACTCGAATGATAGTTTACAACGGTCGGTTGAACTGATTTGATTTCTACTCGAGCGGTAGTTTGCAAGGTTTGACCAACACAAAACCTCCTCGGTGCCTACTCAAACGGTAGTTTACAACGGTCGATTGAACTGACTTGAAGCCTCGACTGGGGATTTGTATAACAGATTCCATCATCGATTCTTCCCGAGAAGGATAGTTTTCCACAATTTTCATCTTCGGATCTTTCCCGATGCTACGATGGAGTTTTTGCCAACGGTTTGCAATGTTAGATAATTTGACCCTCATTGAAGCAGTTCTCAACGGCTTTCATCACCAGATCTTTCCTGATGCAACGTTGGAGTTGTCGTTAACGATTTGCACAATATCAAATACCCTGATCTTTGTTGAAGTAGTTCTCAATGGCTTTCATCATCGGCTCTCTCCCGATGCTACGCTGGAGTTATCGCCAACGGTTTGCAACATCAGACATTTTGATCTTCGTTGAAGTAGTTCTCAACGGCTTTCATCACTAGATCTTTCCTGATGCTACGCTGGAGTTGTCGCCAATGGTCAGCAATGTCAGACCTACCTAATCTCGATGTTGGGGGTATATTTCTTTTAAGTTATACCCTTTGACAATTTTTGGATACTCTGACGCATTTAACATCCACTGTTTATAACGATGGACCTTCTTGATGCTTTGACAGAGGTAGTTTTTAGAAATTTCCGTCATTGGCATTCAAAATACCACATCAGGATTCATACCAATGGCTAACATGAAGATTTTCTTTCAGCAAGAGTTTGACACTCGGATTCAAGGTTTCGGACCTGTTCTGCTCAATCGCGTAGCACTTTTTCCCTGATATGACTTTCCAACTTCGGGAACTCCGCTTTAAATTTAATTGGACCAAACTGGAGGGGGTTGGACCCACCCTAGGGTGCCGCAGGTAGAGGTGCAGCTCCCTACGGGTATAATTTGGTCCCCCAGTGGCTTTCACAAGTCATTTTCAAGTTGAACTATATAGAAAATCTAAAAATTCCTCTTCAAATCTACTAAGTTCGGCCTGCTTTTTCTAAAATTCGTCACCGTACAATCGTTCTGCACAACCCCGGTAACGTTTTCATCCTTTATTTTCAAGTTTGACTGTTAGAACGTTAGAATTTATATAGAATGCTTCTAAACACAATACAGTGAATATGCATGCTCATATGACTTGATAAAAAATTTTAGACTTAGTAAATGTGTATGTTTTACCATGCTTAAACGTTTTGATGTAAAAAAAATGATTTATGAGACAGTCATTTGGCGCCCTTTTTGACCAGTTTACTCATTTTATTTGAGGACAAATGAGCCTGTATTTTTAACTAAAAATATACATGGTAATTTAGCTGCTATGGGGAGTTTGATTTTGATATTTTTTTCATTTATATGAAATGTTCATGATTTTGGGTAGGTATGCTACTAAATGGCCTCCTAGTCATGACTATGTGCATGCGGATAGTCCCTTTTACAAAGGAGACTCTGGCCAAAAAAAATTCAAAAGCTTGAGCATTTAATGAACATGTAATTCTAACTCTATTGGAGATGTATGTTAACTAATGCATGCTTTAGGACTTCGAATATGCATAAAACGATGGTTTAATTTTAATAGGCAGTAAGTTTCAGGCTTACCTCACCCTTTCTGAGGTGATTTGGAGATTTTGTCCAGGTTATGGATTCAGATAGACCAGGCAGTTCTAGCAGGGTCTCTGCAGGTGTGGGGCGGAGGAGAGCTTCTGATGTCCCTCAGCCTCGTCTAGCCCGATAGCCTCGTCGGTTGGCTGAGTCAAAGATTCGTCTGATCCATGCTGAGAAGCCAGATGATGTGGACGACGAGGAGGATGTCCCCTTTGTGGATCCCGCTACAGGCTACTGTGTTAGGAATATGCATTAGAATGTTATTCCTATATATATTAGATTTGATTATTAACTTAATGAATAAATATATGTAAATATGTCTGCATTGATGAAAGCTGTAAAGCCCTTAATAGATGATAGACATTGTGTACAAGGACATAGATTGAAAAGATCAAATATGTTAGGTTGATCCTATATGAATGAACAGCTTTGTGAAGTCCTTCAAAAGATTACAATGTACAAGGACTATGAATAGAAAGATAAAGCTTGTTAGGTTGATCTTATAAAATGTAATAGATAGGCTTGTCTGATTGTGGTGCACTGCACCAGCAATCGCAGTCTGCCAAGAGAGTTAAGGCAGAATCATAGTCTATCAAGGAAGAACCATAGTCTGTAAAGATAGCTGCTCTTAGAATCACATTATGCCAATAAAGCCACTCCAAGATCGTGGAGACAACCTTCCAAGCGCTTGTCGAGCACCTGCCGAGTCAAGTCAAGAATCGTAGGCTTAACTCTAAGACGTGGAGTCGGTAGATCATAACCAAGGCAGAAATCATAGTCGGGAAGATCAGTCAAGAGATTTTAGTTGATAAGGCAGAAATCATAGTCTGTCATATGATCTACTCTCAGAGTCACAGACTACACTCGGAGTCGTAGTGTCTGCAGAACCAGTGTAGAATCGTAGTCTGCAAAGCCAGTGCAGAATCGTAGTCTGCCGAGTCAGAGCAGGATCGTAGTCTGCAGCACTAGAGCCAAATCGTAGTCAGTCAAATGCTCACAATGCCAAAGGAAGAATCGTAGAGACCACAAGATTCTCAACAGGAGCATTCCTGAAGTGAAAGCGAAGATCTCACTCTGGCAAGAGTAGTCAAGGTTCAGAAAGCAGTCTACTTGAGGTGGATCAAAGAGCACTCTTTGAATGGCCCGTAATCAAACAGAAGATCAAAGCACCAACTATATCAGCAAGGCTGATTCAGAAGAGCAGAACCATTTAGGAGAAGTCTTCTACAAGTATCTATTAGAAGACAATGAATGAAGTGATTGGTAAACAGATGATAATGATTGCAGTGTCTGTCAAACCAACAAAAGACAACGATCATAATGGTAACTATGATCGTGGTGTTTGCCAAACGAGCAGCAAAAACTAATAAAGCACATATAGAGATACTGGCCAACCTATAGAAGACAGACGAAAGGGATTGTCTATGCTCAGCCTCACCATAAAGAGTGAACAGGAGATCACAGAGTAGAAAGTTGAGAGTACTGGGCATGACTAATCAGAAGAGTCACGTAAACCAGAAGGGCCAGATAGGTAAGCCAAGCTATCAGTTCCTGATGCAAGTCAAGGCAAGCAAAATCGTAGAATGAGAAGTGGTTTTATGACCACTTATTCAGATAGTAACTAGCTCATTCTGTTGCTTAAACTCAAGTAATCTTGTGCGTTTAATATGTTTTTCCTTTGTTTTGCAGCGTTTATGTTTAGAAACTCTCCGAGAGCAAATTGAACATTAAAGGCATGATAGCATGGTAGATGAAGATGTTGCGAGGCTAAAAGTGCAGAAGTGCAAGGAAGCGGAGCTGAAGCCAAGTGCAACAACAAAGAAATGCACAAGCAGAATTTTATGGCACGCGCGGCTTCGCCGTGTTAAGGCAGCCAGCCCGCGCGCCCGCGCCAACCCCCAGACTAGAGTCCAAGTTTTTGTGCTCTCGCGGCCGTGCCAAGACCAAAGCCGAATGCCGCGCGACCGCGCCGACTCCCAGCTTGACCAAGTTTGACTTTCGACTTAGCAGATCGGGAGAAGGCTTATATTAGGGCTTTTGCCCTCATTTGCTCGTCATCTCCAAGAGGGAGCTCTCCCTTAGCTTAGCCCTAGTTTTCCTTTTCCTTTTCATTTCTTATTTAATCTAGATTAGGAGTAGATTAGAGAGTAGATTAGGTTTAATTAGTTTAGTTAGATTCTAGGGTTTTTTTTGGACTTGAAGATTGAAGCAAGGGATAAACAACAAAGATCCACACTTGGAGAAAGACTCAAGATTTGCAATTTCTATCTCTTAATTCTCCTTGTATTCATGTATATTTGGATGATGTATATTCAACTTGTGGATAATATATTCAAGTATTTATGACTTAGTTTATATTTTGGGATTTCAATGGAACCCAACACATAGTTTTATTGATTTCTCTCTCTCTTTGCTATTATTGCAAATTGGTTATCATAACTTGTGCGTTTAGATTGATTTATTGTGAACCTATATGAAATTGACAAATGGATTTTAGGTTTAGACCTAGTTATGATATTATGCGAAAGTTAGAGATTCTTGCGGGTAATCTATGAGATTATGTGACGTGTGTCTCATTCATTGTCCTAAAGAGTTGATAATTTGTTAGTGTTTAGGATAGAAATATACCTAAATGCCGTATGTAACCATTTGAGAATCTAATCTTAATGACTTCCTATGCGAAAGTTGGTAATTGATGGAGTAGTTAACGAGATTTCCCGTGACATGTGTCTTGTTAATTATTCTGGATATTAGTTGCTTGATAGTGTGTAGGATAGACATATACCTACACGCCGCATTAGGAAGATTCATAGTTGTCCATCGAAAGAGGCTATTATGTAATCGTGATTTCTCGGTTGTCAATTCTAGGTGCTTATTATTCTAAGTGAGAGAGTTAAGAGATTCGAACGAAGTGTTGGGGGAAATTATAATCCCATGTCTTCATTATCTGAAATTACCCTAGGATTAGTTATTGCATGTTTTAATTCTTGCCTAGTTTAACTTAGTTTTAATTTACCCTCTTTACTACCCGTTTAAATAAGACTGAAATGATTATGTGCTAGTGCTTTGGCGACCTTTTATCTGTTAATTCCTCGTGGGAACGATATCTTACTTTCACTTTATTACTCGTTGGCCGCGTATACTTGCGCGTTAATTGTGTCATCTAATCGGACCAACAAGTTTTTGGCGCCGTTGCCGGGGAATTAATTGGATAACTGTTTGCCAACATTTGTTTAAATCAAATTAGTCTTAATTTAAACATTTTTTTTTAATTATTTTGTTTAATTCTTTTCCTATATTTTCTTTTCAGGAACAATGGATCTAAATTTCTATCCATGGGACTACTCAAGGCAAGAGCAACCAAGGGAAGTAGGGAATGATGGCGGCGACCCAATTGCTTCACTTTCAGCACAACTAGAGGTTCTCTCGAGGAAGTTGGATACTGTTTCAGCCTAACAGAGTCGAGAGTCGGTAGTTAATTATGGTTATAGTGCTGGGAGCCGCACAAGCCATCAGGAGCCTATTAGTTTTGGACAAGAGCAGTATGGGGGTGAGTACTTCCACAATGAACCTTATCCCACGTATCAGCCAGATTGGGGGTATCACCCAGACCCTTCAGCAAACCCTTCATCAGACTATTATCAAGACCAGTACTGGGATCCAAATCCCGTTTACGCCCCAAAATGCACTTTCCAGACTCCAGTTTATGAGCCTCAATAAAATTTTGAGGGTGACACAGAAAATGCAAGATTGGAGGAAGGAGGTGACATATCACTGAAGGACATCTTGATTGAGCAACAGAAGTCAGTCAAGAATATCCAGAACTGGGCAGAGCAAATTAGCAAGGCCTTGATGATAGAGGAAGAACAAGGGATGCAAAACAATACTGCGAGCTATCAAGATATATGCGAGCCAAGTCCAATTTATGCTCCCGAACCCATATACCAACCCCCGTGTTTACAAGGAGAGCAGCCTTCAATGGACTTCATGTATATGAGCTTAGCTAACCAAGAGGAGGTGATTAGGAGCCAAAAAGAATCGAACCAAAACTTTCAGAATCAGATGGCCCTAATCCACAACACTCCTACCAATGAGCATCAGTACATGAAGCCCGAGGCTGAAATAGAAAAAGAAGGATTGGATAGTTTGTGGGGGAACTCATTAGCATCAACACAGGAGACCTTGATTGAGCAAGAGCAATCGATTGAGGATCCTCAGATTTGGGTGGAGCAGATTAGCACGGCATTAAGGAAGGAGGAGGTATGTGAACAAGAGACAACAATGCAAGATCCTGTACCTCCAATGACTGAAGCCGTAAGTTATGATGCCCAGACTACTTGGTGCTATGACATGGGTGCAGAAACTGATAGAGAATCCGAAGTGCAATTGCAATTGGACGAGCCGAAGGCAATGGATATCGAGGAGTCCAATTGGGGCTGTGGAGTATGAATTTGAACCAACAGTGACAATCCCCCAAGAGCCTCCTCCGCCGAAGTTTGAGACTCCATTCAAGTTTGCACACCCTTGCCCCCTTGGTAGCCACATCACTGAGACGGATCTTGATGACACGAGAGATTCCGCAGTCTCGACACCATGGTGGTCAGAAGAAAAGAGAATAGAATAAGAGTCCGTTGAGTCTTCTATGCTTCCGTGCCCAGATCATTTCATATACACAACGGAACCATTGCCTAGCTCCCCTACCTTCCGTATGGGGAATTCTTGTTCATATCATGTGCTAGGTAGTTTAAATCTGCATCCTCTCCTATTGGGAAGCCGCCAAAGTCACACAGCTATTCTGATGGATGGAGGGGTTCTCCAATACCATCGGGGAGTTGGATAGCAGTGGTCAGACACAGTCCAGCTAGAGGACTATAAATCAAGCGCTCGATGGGAGGCACCCCATCATTTCTCTTTCTCCCTCCTTATTTAATTCTCCATTTCCTGCCTTCTATCATACTTCCCTACCCCTCGTTTAATTCTTATTAGTTAATATTTAGTTTAAATTTTTGCATACTGTAGGAATTAGGAGTTCATTGCCTACATTTTTGAACTTAGGCATGAATACGTATATTTTTGGGATTACAGAGCTTAGAGCATATTTTTGATGCACTTGCATTGTTTATACGCACTTAGAGAATTTTTGGGAATTTAAATGCATATATCTTTCCATGTTTAATTCTCTTGGTGTAAATATTAAGTATTAACTTTTGATGGTTTAATAGGGCTTAATAAGTATTGTCTGCGTATTTCAGGTTAAAAGCTACTTGGGAGCAAAGTTCAAATGCCATAGCCTCTGTGCCTAGAAAAATTCTGCAGAAAACAGGATCTGGCATGCCGCGCGGCCGCGCCAGGATAAGCCTAAGCTGGCGCGCGGCCGCGCCTCTCACAGACTGGGCCTGACTTAAGGAAAATTCTGGCAGCTTTTGGGGGCACCAATTCATATCAATTATCAACAGCACCCAAGCCTCAGCCCGTCTCATCCCAAACCCTCAGTTCCTTAATGCAATTCCCCCCCCCCCCCACTAAAAGCCTTAGTTTTTAAAACCTCCTACCTCCTCAATCCAAAGTACCAATTCCCATCCACCTCAGCCTCTCAACCTGCTCAATTGAGACATTGAGTGTGGAATCTCTAGCAGAGCAAAATTGATATTGAGTTAGGTTGGTTCGTTGAATACAGTGCTGAGCGGGGTTTATTTTGTCAGAGTAGAAAGAGAGACGGGGGAAACTTCTGAGAGGGCGTCAATTCATTTCATGCAGCATCAGAAGCCGAATATGGGAGTTCCTTTCTTTTTACCTTTACCTTCAATGAGGACATTGAACATTTTAAGTTTGGGGGTATTGGTTTTGTTTTTGCATGTAGTTAGTTCATTTCATGTTGTGTCAGTTCATTTAGTGCATGTAGTGTTAAAATTTGTCAAAATTTTAAAAATTTTCTTTTGTTTTTGCATTCTATGTTAGAGCATACTGCATGAATCCAGTTTTCAGTTGATTAGTTATGTATGTTGCCTGTGAAGAAACTGAAATCACTTGATTATTGAACTGATTTGAGACTTAAGCCTGATTTCATGGTCATATATGTAAATCCTTACCTGTCAGATACTGTGTAACCATTAAGCACGATAGAGTAAACACCATGATATGCTAAGTTTAAATGTTTACATACTTGTCTTCTGGTGGAAAAACTATGTTTTAATAAAAGAGTTTCAGTTCGCATATAATAATAACTAGACTGTTAAAAGCTTAAGTTTGGGGAAAATAGGGGACATGCATGATTTATGCGGGGAGATGGAGCGTAAGACGCACTCCCTTGCAGGAAAAGAAAAAGAAAAAGAAAACAAAAGAAAATGCATTGAAAAAGGAAAAAAATTGAATAAACACTTCGACTACGTCGAGTTCTGTGGCCTTTGATATTCGAGCAAGTAAGCCCTCGGGGTGTTTCTACACCCAGCGCCCTAAGGCCGTCTGGTCTGGGAGTCGTTGGTCGAAAGCTCGCTACATGGATATCATTGAAAAGCCTAAGGGAACTAGGCATTGCACAGTCGAATGTGTACACGAGAAAGTTCGAATATGCCCTCGTGAGTAATAAAAGCTTAATGAAAACCCCCTGTTGACTCTTAACTCTAGTAATGCACGGTCTTAGTTAGAACTTATATGATTTACTATTTTTCTTAAGTTAAAGCTTGTTTTTCCCCTAAGAAGCATAGTATGTGAGTTATTTATCTGAATGCATATCTAATGGTTGCTAGGCACACAACGCACAATACATCAGTGCTGACAGTTTTGGATTTACAGAATATGCCTTATGGTCTTATTTTGGGTAGCTTATCTGTTCGACTATCTAGTAGTTTTCTGAGGCATTGCTTTGAAAGTTCAATACTGACTGAAGCTTGGATTCGCATTCATGATAGCGTAGGTTGCATACATTGTAGATACTACATTGCATATGTTGTTTAGTTTTGTTTTGGTTGCTTGAGGGAAAGCAACGTTTAAGTTTGGGGGTATTTGATAAATGGTTTTATGACCACTTATTCAGATAGTAACCAGCTCATTCTGTTGCTTAAACTCAAGTAATCCTGTGCGTTTAATATGTTTTTCCTTTGTTTTGCAGCGTTTATATTTACAAACTCTTCGAGAGCAAATTGAGCGTTAAAGGCATGATAGCATGGTAGATGAAGATGTTGCGAGGCTAAAAGTGCAGAAGTGCAAGGAAACGGAGCGGAAGCCAAGTGCAACAACAAAGAAATGCACCAGCAGAATTTCATGGCACTGCGCGTTCGTGCCGTGTTAAGGCAGCCAGCCTGCGCGCCCTGCGCCAACCCCCAGACCAGAGTCCCAGTTTTTGTGCTCGTGCGACCGCGCCAAGACCAAAGCCGAATACCGCGCAGCTGCGCTGACTCCCAGCTTGACCAAGTTTGACTTTCGACTTAGCAGATCGGGAGAAGGCTTATATTAGGGCTTTTGCCCTCATTTGCTCGGCATCTCCAAGAGGGAGCTCTCCCTTAGCTTAGCCCTAGTTTTCCTTTTCCTTTTCATTTCTTATTTAATCTAGATTAGGAGTAGATTAGGTTTAATTAGTTTAGTTAGATTCTAGGGTTTCTTTTGGACTTGAAGATTGAAGCAAGGGATAAACAACAAAGATCCAAACTTGGAGAAAGACTCAAGATTTGCAATTTCTATCTCTTAATTCCCCTTGTATTCATGTATATTTGGAAGATGTATATTCAACTTGTGGATAATATATTCAAGTATTTATGACTTAGTTTATATTTTGGGATTTCAATGGAACCCAACACATAGTTTTATTGATTGCTCTCTCTCTTTGCTATTATTGAGAATTGGTTATCATAACTTGTGCGTTTAAATTGATTTATTGTGAACCTTTATGAAATTGACAAATGGATTTTAGGTTTAGACCTAGTTATGATATCATGCGAAAGTTAGAGATTCTTGCGGGTAATCTATGAGATTATGTGACGTGTGTCTCATTCATTGTCATAAAGAGTTGTTAATTTGTTAGTGTTTAGGATAGAAATATACCTAAATGCCGTATGTAACCATTTGAGAATCTAATCTTAATGACTTCCTATGCGAAAGTTGGTAATTGATGGAGTAGTTAACGAGATTTCCCGTGACATGTGTCTTGTTAATTGTTCTGGATATTAGTTGCTTGATAGTGTGTAGGATAGACATATACCTACACGCCGCATTAGGAAGATTCATAGTTGTCCATCGAAAGAGGCTATTATGTAATCGTGATTTCTCGGTTGTCAATTCTAGGTGCTTATTATTCTAAGTGAGAGAGTTAAGAGATTCGAACGAAGTGTTGGGGGAAATTGTAATCCCATGTCTTCATTATCTGAAATTACCCTAGGATTAGTTATTGCATGTTTTAATTCTTGCCTAGTTTAACTTAGTTTTAATTCATCCCTCTTTACCACCCGTTTAAATAAGACTAAAATGATTATGTGCTAGTGCTTTGGCGACCTTTTATCTGTTAATTCCTCGTGGGAACGATATCTTACTTTCACTTTATTACTCGTTGGCCGCGTATACTTGCGCGTTAATTGTGTCATCTAATCGGACCAACATAGAAGCACTGCAAGAATGAAGAGCGAGAGGTTCTACATTGTCAATCCACAAAACACTCTCGAAATCGTAGTGTTGTCAAAGCTAGTAAACTTGCAACATCCACAGACAAACTACGATCAAGCACAAGAACGTCAGCATCAGAATCGTGGAGTTCGGTCTTTTGATTATTAAGTCTTATCAATCTCTCAATATGTAGACTGACAATCGAACATTGCTAATTGGGAGTATCGATGCAGTAGTCAACATCCTTGGTCTGAATAGAGGAAACAAAAAGGAGGAATAAAAGTGACTACCAACCTGACTTCTGAATGTGACATCTAAGTGGTGTTAGGTGAAACAGCAGACTGCAGTGTCAGGAAAGTCAAAAAGGTGTTGTCATGTCAACTCAGCAGTCTGCATCAAATAACTCAAAATCCTGGAAGTATTTCAAATAGCTTCCAACGGCTATATTCAAATAGAAAGATAATGGAGGAGTATATAACAGCTGAAGCTTCAATGGTGAAGAGTTGTTGTTAACTCGACGAGAGTTCTACATAGCTTAATAGAGAAAATATCTCAGTGGCAGTGAGACTACCATAGCAGGAGTGAATCAAATATGATGAAGGGCTTTAACTGATAAAGGCTTCACTCAACAGGAAAGAGAATGCCAATCAATGGCATCTGATCTGACAGCCGAGAAGGCCAAGAAGACAAGAGTTAGAGTTGCAGACCAGAAAGTAGATCTCCAGAGCCACTCTATGATTCAATATGAACAACATGTGCTAAAGGGAAGTAGATGCAGAGCAGAATCTTCACACAAGACAACTAGTGTTCAAAAGATGCTAAGTACCAGAAAAAGTCTACCTGAAGTGAACAGACTTAGCAGATTCCCAATGTTGATAGTGTGCTATGCTAAAATTAGATGAAATTAAGCATCAACAACAAAGATCAGCTGCACCAAGGAGAAGTATGAGACTGCTAAGCACTCAAGGATGTCAAGCTTCATGTACATCTTAGCAGTCCGTCAGTGGTGATCAAGTCTAGATGATGAATGCCAGTAGATCACAAAAAGCTGCTAAGTACAAGAAGATGAACAAGCTTAATGTCATCTTAGCAGCTCAGCACCAATAACAAATAAACCAACAACCAACGCTTGTGGGGTCCTTGTCTTCGTGAATAAATCAAGTCAAGTCTGCTGGGCTTGCTGAGTACTAGAGGGTACAAGATATTCTAAGTCTACTTGGCTTAGTCTAGAGTTCCAAGTCTACTAGGCTTGAAGAGTTCTTAGTGAACTAGAGTTCCAAGGCTATTGGCCTTGAAGGAATCTTAGTGATTCAAGAGTTACCTTTCCTTAGTGGAATCCTTGCTTGTTGAAGTAGAAGAGTGGAGTAGGAGCTTTAGTCTTTGAACCACTTAAAATCACTTGTGTCTTTTACTTTATGTCATTTACATTATGCACTACAAACTGCTATAACTGCTATAACCACTTATACCTAAACTAACATTAGAACTATGTTTATCAAGATATCTTTGAAGGGGATCTTTAACTTATTCCACTGTGCATGAACTGATTCTTATGTTTCTCATTTGCTAATTACTTAGTAATACAAAATAAAAGGAAAAAGTTTTTAAAATTAAAAAAGATCTAACTCAACCCCCTCTTCTAGGTCTATTGTGTTCCCCCTGGGAACTACTAATTTGTATTAGAGTAGGTTCTCATGCTATATCCAAAAGCTAATGCTTTGAGTTTGGTCCTAGGCACAAACAAAGTTCTAAACTTAGTTTTAGTGGTAAGTCACTTTTGAATGAAGATGAGCTCACACGTTAAAAATTGTATGTCCAGGTAAATGTGCATATATACCTAAAGCTGTCCAGATTGGTCCCTGTCCTTAAAGGCTATTGCAATCAGACCAATTGCTACCTATAGCCAATCAGCAGTCTGCAACCACTGATGGGAAGTCAAGAAGCATCAAGAGTTAAGAGCCTGGCGTCCACTGTTCTGAAAGATGAAATGCCTATACATGCAATGAGATGCTCATCTAGAGAAGAAAGGAGAATTCTTCAATTATGTATTTGGCTAAATCCATGTATCTGAACCTTGAGGTTCGAGGGCGTCAAAGGATTCAAGTTGCCAAGACTTTCCTTTGATCATAACCCCAAGACTTTGCTTGATTAATCTAAGGTCATATGGAGCAACAAGCTTTCAGTACTAAATGCTAAGATTTGCACATCAATGCCTAATATCATTGTGCAAATAAGCAGGACAAATAACTGTCAAGAAACTGACAGTATCAAGGTATGTTTCCTCATATATACACGTGCTCATATTGCATCACCTTATGTGCTATAATAGTATTCTATCAAAAGACCATTCTCTTCTTCAAAAGGGAAATAGAGAAAGTACATTTGAGGTTGGAAACTAATTGCTAACAAAATTGCTCTCCACCCATGTTTTAGGTTGAATTTTTTTTGAAAGAAATCTGATATATGCCATAAGTACATTACAAACTAAAAAGTTTAAGTTGCTCGACCTTTGCTGATGGGTTGATATGTTTCTATATTCATAAAAGCCAATGTTTTGTATTTTTGATAAAATATAGAGTGTGATCAACACTACAGGTGTATCTTAAAGGTTCTTAGAAACTGATCAACTCTACGAACCAACCAGATGCAAATAGTTAATAGAGTTGATCCTCACTCCGTGAACATTCAAAATCTATGAACATAACAAAAAGCAAAGGGTGTAACAACCAAAGAAAAAGATTAACATATCAAAAATGTTTAATTAGACATACACTAACAATCATGCATTATAACTGTCATATCTAAAATTGATATATGTATGAATTTGATTGTTGATGTTTATATGATGTAAATACAAGAATATGAGGAACTTGGGTTTTAAGAAAACTAACATAGCCGGACCTAAGTAACCATGGGTACCAAGATAAAGATTCGCTTAACCTGCAGGTACTTGGTCTATCTGACCACACTAAGGAAAACTGAAGCACATGACTTCAGTCACAAGACTCTACCATCTGCATGATCAAGATCAAGATCCCTCAGCAATGCTCTCGTTTAAGGTCATCCAATGCCAGAGCTTGCTCCCGAAGATTTACTGTGTCCTCAAGGATGAATATCTCATAAGCTTAAATGGATTTTAAAATCCTCTATTGATCATTATAAGGAAGCTGGCTATTCATGTCAAGATGTAAAAGACCTTCCATGCTTATCCATGCAAAGCATATCATCTCAAAAGGAACATCAAGGAAGATCATATCAAGGGATCATCAACCAATGGTGATGGAGTATGCATCATAGAAGTAAAGCTCCACGAGTACAGAAGATGCTAAAGTCTGAATGATAGAAACTACGTTCGTAGTGCATAGTCAGCAAATCTTGGAGTAACCAGTTCTGAAGAAAAATACTCTATGATCAAATGGATCTAATTCTACCATGAAGATTCTAGCTAGAAGAAGATATACAAGGAAATCTTACTTATGTATGAAAGAAGAGTAACCCATCTTTCTCT
The DNA here is from genome assembly GCA_020205555.1 of Panax stipuleanatus. Classification (NCBI taxonomy): domain Eukaryota; kingdom Viridiplantae; phylum Streptophyta; class Magnoliopsida; order Apiales; family Araliaceae; genus Panax; species Panax stipuleanatus. The sequence continues at coordinate 100,738,354 of CM035126.1, forward strand.
GAGAAGAAATTATCAACTATGGGGAAGCAGTGATCTGCTAAGTGTAGCAGCACTAATATTGACAAAGGAGCATAGTGAAGCAAATCTTTCAAATCTCCAAAACAATGAAGGTAGCTATACTTGATGAAAGGGAAGTACAACTGAAGATATGGAGGTGGTGAATATTATAGAAGAGCAACTGAAGATATGAAGGTGGTGAAGATTATGGAAGAGCAACTGAAGATATGGAGGTGGTGAAGATTATGGAAGAGCAACTGAAGATATGGAAATGGTGAAATATAAGGAGAAAATGAAGAAGTAAGATTCTTGCTAGAAGTCCTGAGATAAGCTCAGATGACAGGTCAACCTCTCCTGCATGTTTATCGACCACTCCACGAAGAACCAGTCCACTTCTGTTAAGTCCCTAAAGTAGAAGTTTATCCACAGCCACATCCCGGTTACAGAGTCCCAAAACTCTATGTCTAATGAACCAAACAAATCTTCATCCCCAGTAGTAATGTCCCAAAACGTACTACTGAAAATAATATCAGTCAGCTAACCCATTCGTGAAGTACCTACGATCAAACTCTTGATCGTAGAGTAAGAGCTTGCTGATCCCACGATCGAAATCTAGACAGATACCAACATCAAAGAATATTCAATGTTGGTACGTGAATTCCATGCCAGGGAAGCCCACTGTGATGACATTGTTGCCACCAAGTATAAGGAGCTCTTCTTCTGATAAGCGCCTCAGAGACAAACCTAGCCCTAAGTTTTATACTAAGAGGCCAGCCCTTTCTGAGCTACCGTAACCCATAAGAAGTGCTGATATAGAATGCATCACAAAGACCTCTGTAGAAGCATATAGTAATCCCTCAGAAGAATGCAAGTTGCTGATGAATCATGCAACTCCCCGATTTGAGATAAATGAAGAGTTGTCTATCGAAGCATACACAGAGATCGTCGAGCAGACAAAGAAATCGTGAAGTACTAAAACTATGTCTTCAGGCTACTCCACGAACTGAAGAAGTCAAGGGTCAACCGACGGGAAGTTAAAATTAAAAAGTTGATCTGTTAGGAGAAAATAAAGATAACGACCTATCGAGCTCTTACACATGTCCCATTGAAAATTAGAGGGAACAGTTACAAGAAGGAAAATTCAAATATATGGCAGTTACACTTACAAGAGTCTACCATAAACCTGCAAGCCTCTCTAATCCATCTTTTCTCTCTCCCTGAACTTGAAACCCTAAAAATTATCCAAAAGCCAAAAACTCTCAAACATCTAGCCATCCTCAAATCGTTCTCAAATACCTCCTGAAATACTCCTAAAATCAAACACCCAGATACTCCTAACCCTTAAATGAAAGATTGGTGTGTCATCACGAGTATTCAACTCGACATCAAGAGATTTAAAAAATCAGAAAAGAAATTCAGAGACATTCTTTAACTCGTGAAGAAGGCTGGGTTTTACGAATGCCTTGAATTGAACACTTTTATCTATGTCGACCTGGTGAAAGAGTTCTATTCAAATGCAATGATAGGTTCTGGACTTCTATCCGCAAAGGTCAAAGGGATAAATCTAAAGATAAGAGCTACAGACATCAATCAATGCTTAGGTTTTTCTGACCAGGGTCTGAAGAGTCTTGAAGAAGTCAACATTAAAGAAGGAAAAAGGGTTATGTGCTACAAGAGGAACCCTAGTCTGAAGGACATGAAGAAAAAGGAGTTCCCTAAAGAGTTTGAGTTTCTTGCTGAGATTATAGGGAAGTGTATACTGAGCAAGGATACTGCACATGATACAGTAAGCGATCAGTAACTGATATTCCTGTCTGCCATTATCTTGAAGTAGCGAATCAACTTTGGAGTCATACTGTTCAACTTAATGTCCAAGTGGCTAGAAAAAGCATAGAAGAAGAAGTCAACAGATAAACCTCTCACGAAGGTTTTTCATGGGAGTTTCCTGAGCATCATTTTGAAGAAGAAGTTGAAGAATAAGATAAAGGATGATGAGAGAGAATCCCTAAATATTCACAAGGTAATGTCTCCTAATCTATTTGACAACTGGAAGAAGAATCCCATGGAGAACAAGAAGCTGAAGACGTATGACAGCAGCAGCAAGAGCACTACGAAGAAATAGAAGGCAAGCAATGTAAAGGATGAGCTATCTCACTCTGATGATTCCAAAGTTCCAGAGTCCACTTTTGAAAAGCCATCCAAGAAGAGAGCCAAGGTGGTGAGAAAGTCACCAGAGGTCCCCCAAAGAAGTCTTTTTGCTGAAGAAGAGGAAGCAGAATTAGAAGAAGAAGAAGCAACTGGAATTCCTATTGCTGAACCCCCAAGAAGTTCTTCTGCTGATAAAGAGAAATCAAAATCTGAAAAGGAGACAGAATCTAAATCTCCTATTATTGAACCCTCAAGGAAGAAAAGAAGCAATAGACTGCTTCTCAAACCAAGCCTCAAGAAGAATGAAGGATCTTCAACAAAGATCATTGATCTTAGTGATGATAATGATTGTAACGAATGAGAATTTGCTATATTAATTTTAATATTTATTGAATTAAATAAATATAAAAATTAATTTATTTATTGAGTTAAATAAATAATTTATGTGATTGTTGTGCAGTAATTTAATTACGTGCAATATGTTAATTAAATAAATATTTAATATTTAATTTAATTGATGTATAATAATTTTATGGTATAGTTCTAATTTAATTGAGATAATTAAACTAGATGAATTTTATGTGATAATTGTTACATGAGATTATGATTAGTGAGTAATTAAAATTTTTATGTTATAAATTTTATTTGGTTAATTGATTTTAGCTTTAATTTAATGGAATTAGATGTTGGGATTTAATTAAATAAAGTGTGATGTTGAAAAGTATGTGTTAAAGAATTTATTAAATAAATAAAAAGGGTTTTTAAATTAGTTTTACCAAACAATGCCCTTAAAACTGTTTTTAAAAGAGTTTTGCCAAACAAGGCCCTTGCACCTATTTTAATCCTGTTTTACCAAACAAGGCCTTCAGCTCAAAAATCTGTTTATAAAATAAAAGGGTTTTGCCAAATAAAGCCTTAGGGCTTTTGATTTTCAAAAATTATAACTAATGTATTTATTATGTGAATTAAGAATTTGGCAGTTATGTATATTGTATAATTATATGTATTATATGTATAATATATGTCAGTTATATAATATGTATTACACGTTAGTTAAAACAAAGAAGAGTTAGTCAGTGTTAGAAAGAAAGAACAAAGAAGAGAGCTAGAGAGAATAGAAGAGAGAAGAAGAACAGGAAAGGAGAAGAGGATTTGAGAGAATCAAACTATACCATCATCTTCTTCCTCACTAATCAAAGGGTATAATCCTATCCTGTAGTTTTTAGAATTTTGTTTATATGTTCTTCAAGTTTTAGTTCTCAGTATATATGAATTTAGTATGAAATTAATGAAAGCATGAAGTTTATATGTAATTTGTGTTATAACATGCTTATATATATGATATATGATTGTTTATGTTGTTCAATTCACGTAAATAGTATGAACATGAAGAAATCATATTCATAGCAATTATAGTGAACTAACTTTGAAAAATAGTCTTTAATTATCAAAATTCGTGTTTGATTGTGATATATTATGTAAATTGATTATAGATTATGATAATATATCACGAAAAAAAATTAACATGCTTTGAATTGTTTGATTTGGTTTAAAAACTAAGTCATAGTGTTAATTTTCTTCAAGAACGCTTAAAATGGTGTTTTCTTCAAAATCGTGAAATTAAGTGTTTTGATTATGTGTTGTGGTATTTATGTATGTTAAAATCATGTTAGAAGTTTGAGATTTTGTTTTTATAAAGTTTTATATCCTTTGTGTTAGTTAAAATCGAACTTTGGTACGAAGAAATAAGCCAAATTGGCTTTTTCTCTGCACAGTTGGCGAGCCGGGGAACCCACCAGCAGGGGACCCGCCCCAGCTGGTGTGAAGGCTGTCCGAAAATTTCTTTTGTGTTCTATGAAGTTTTTATGCAGTACATGATTAGTTAACTTAATGTGATGACATGTTAAGTGTATTAAACAATAAGATAACATATTGTGGACATGTTTAAGACAATTTGAAGTCTCATATTAATATGTTATGTGCGTACATGGATATTGTTATTATAGGGTATGATTTTTGTAGTTTAAAGTGTTATATACGTATGATATACATGTTGTGAGTTTAGACTCACGTATGTGGTTAGTTAAGTGAGTTAAGTTTACAAACCATGTTATTAAGTTGAACTTAAGTAAGAAGTTCAACGGAAGTTCAACGATTTAACATAGTGGTTATAAAACTAATTGGTATTGTAAACGTAATGTAATGTGGAGGACGATTGAGAAAGTGATTTGTAAATTGTAAAGTGTAGCTTGCGCTTGAGGCAAGTTTTCTAAACTCAAACTTTACTTGAGCAAGTTTTCCTAAACCTTTATTTGACGTTTATACAAGTCTTCTTATTATACTCTTTCATTGAGCAAGTGTTCTAATACTTATCTTATTGAACAAGTTCATTATTGAATTGTTGTGACCTTGACTTAATTGTTCAAGCGAGGTCCATATTGTCTTTCAAATGCTTTAAGTTTATTTCTAAAGCATGATTATTAAATATGATGTCTATTATTATGACTCATAGTTATTTCTTAATTCTTTTATTATCGAATTCTAAATTATTGTAAGTCAATTCAACTACTCCTTAGTTGATGGTAGTTGAACTCCAAATTTCCCTTGAAGCTTATCCAAACCAAACTTTTTTGGTCTGGACTTGTTATTAAAATACTGAGATGAGCAACCCTATTTAATAGGGGATTACCATGCTAAAGCGTTAAGATGTTTGTGCACAATACATGGTACGAAGGGCTGATCCCCCTAAGTACGAGTTAAGAGTCCATATAGTCTAACGACTGTTAAAAGTTTTAAATAGAAATGTTTATATCCTAGGACATAGTTCAAGGTCTTATGACTCTCAGATGAATCCTAAATCTTATTCTTGATTATCGATGAATGAATTATTATTCATTAAGTTGGAGCTATTCAAATATTATGTCATCATTATTATTGTTATTATTCCAAGTGAGCTTTTGTTTGCTCACTCTTGCAATTAAATAACCATTGCATCTAAAGTCGAGAATGTTGACGCACCGTCAATAAGTAAAGGAAAAAGCAAGATGAACAAGTGAAGACTTGTTATGTTTTGATTACAATGTGTAATAAACTTGATTATGTTATGTTTTATTTACGCACTTATTCGTTTATGTTAAGGTTAGATAACCCTGGGATATTTGAGCAAAGTTGTAATCCTTTTATAAGGAAGATTTTTATTTAATTATAAGGTTGTAATTTATTTTGTATTTCTTATTATTAGGCAGTAGTTGTATTTTATTTAGATAGTGAGAACCAAATCTCGTGGAATTGAAGTACCCGGATTTGGGGGTGTCACAGGGTTGGTATCAAAGCGTTAGGTTATGAACCTTAGGTGGGGGAAACCTTAGGTAGTATCCTTGTAGGAGATCGATAAGATACTGATGATAGTTAAAGATAATAAACTACCTTATGTGCTATGTGTTTACATTTATGCACGCGAAGAGTATCGATCGATATCATTTAATAATTAAACTTTAAAACTTTGTTGTCAGGATGACGAACGTTGGAGACTCCAGTCAGGCTAGGGAGGAGTTACCCCAGATGCCTAGGGACGAGGAGCCCCGAGACATCCAGGTTTTGTGGGAGCAGTTGGTTCAGAGAGAGCCATCTCCATTGATCACCATAGCTGGTCAGGAGCACGAGCCAGTATCTGACCGAGATAATGAGGATGAGTTAGAGGAAGAGGAGGAGGATCCTGAAGAGGAATTCCCACCTCACTCGACTAGCACTGAGATGTACGAGGAGATCTATGACCGCAACGTGGAACTTCATGGGAGAGTTGGAGAGCTTGAGGAACTGGTGGACGAGGGTCGAACTACCATACAGCAGCGAGACGAGACCATTGAAGAGCTGGACAGTGAGCTTGGAAACACAAAGTGGGATCTAGCCCACATGGAGAGTGAAAGAGACGATACATTGGTTGAGCTACCGAAGTTGAAGAACGACATCCAGGAGGAGTCAGCAAAGCGTGCCAGAGCGGAGGAAACCAGACTCAACGTGCAGATCAAGCTGAAGACGAGGTTCAAGTAAAAAAGGCTAAGCTGAGGGAGACGGAATACGCTTTCCTATACGGCTATAGATAGGGCCCAGGATTGTGCCTTCTATTACCCAGCTCAGTTCAAAGATTTACCGTGGTACATGGTGGATAGCAGAACGGTGTTCCGGGTGATGGAAGAAGAGCATAGAGAGGCTGTGCGACGTCTTAACATGCCTAGATAGTAGAGTCTTTAAATTATGTGTTTTTTTATAAATAAATGTATATCCCAAAATTTGAGATAATAATGGGATAAGATGATAATGTAATCCTGCAACTTGTTCAGTTCAGGAAAGATGATGTAAATAGCAGAAATGTTATCTAATCTATGTTTGAGAACTAAGAATGAATAAAATAAAGAAGTTATTTGACGTGCTATGTGTGTGACAACCCAAAAAAATTATAAAATCTTGAATGATTAGAATAAAGTTTAAAGAATAAAACCTAGATGAGAATTTGAGTATTTATTTAAAATTTTCAAGTAAAACCTATATGGTTTGCTATTCGAATGTGAATAGAGAAAATATGGGTTACAAAATTTTAAAACCCTAGAAATGAATTAATATGCACTTGAAGAAATATCAAGGATAAGGTATTACGATACCTATAAATTCGATGTGAACTGAATGGTCTAAGAAATGTTATAATGATGCATGTGGAAATTTTATTAAGGAAATAAAAATTCACATGAAGAGATACTATGAGGTTAAACGAAGATAAGTATATGTATAGAAATATATATATATATATATATATATATATATATATATATATATACTTAGTAATGTGCTATATATTTTAACAAGAGGAATGATGAATTAAGTTAAGGATATGAGAATCGAGATAAAATTATGTCAATAATTATCATAGTTTGAATGTTGGCCTTGACTGGAAAATAAGAAGAGGAATAAGTAGAAAGTTATTAGCTAATATAATTAGCAATAAAAATGGAGGAAGTTAAAATTCAAAATTTGAGTTAGAGAAGACAGTAAATACAAAATATGTAAGGGTCGACTTTTTGTTCAATGTCAACAGTCGACTTTTATGGAGAAAAGTCAAAATTATAGTTAGAAGTGGAATATGTGTCGTATTGAATAAATAGATATATATGCCAATTGAAGGGATTTATTTTATAATCTAAAGTTACTATTTATTCTGAAACCTAATTATAGCAAGTCTAATTGGGTTATGTAAGTTAATTGATATTATTGATATATAAGAATGTGTTTATATTAATAATAATGTATAAGAGTCCAACTGATAATTTATTTCATGGACTAAGGAGAATAAATAGTTTAAACAAGCCCGTTAGTTTAATTAAGCATTGGACTTGTAGATAGTTTAATTAAGGGTAACTAAATTATTAGTTAGCTCTATACTAGATTATCAAGTATGTTAGTATCCCAAAACAATATACTAAGGGAGCCCAAGTTGATTTTAGTTAGTAGTTAAGTTAATTAGAAATCAAGCCTAAGTAATTAATGTTGGATTGCCCAAAATATTATATTAAATGGCCGAAACCTCGGTCCATTAAGTGAGGAGACTTGTTAGTCCTTTGATAAATATGTAATAGTCCTAGTAATACTAGTGGACTAGCCCAATTGGACTAATAATCAAGCCCACTTATTTCATTTGAGGTGGACTTGAATGTTATTAGGTAAATGAATTAATCAAAGCCCAAAATCTTAGCCTAATTAAGAGATGACTTATTGGACTTCTAGTAAGCTAAATGAGGAATAAAAAAATAAACCAAATGGGCCAAATAAGGCCATCATGGCCGAAATTATAAGGGCTATTTGGGGAGAGAAAAGAGAATTTCTAAGCTTGTCCAAAATCTTGTTAAAATCTACTAAATCTACCAACTAAGCCATGTGTCACTCTCTTAGCATGTCCAACACTTATGGATAAGTGTACAAGCAACCAAGAGAATGATTAAGAGAGAGAAGTAGTGGAGGAAAGAATAATTACACTCTTAATCATACTTAGTCCACTTACTTCATTTTATTCCTTACACTTCCAAGCTCATTAGCTAGAGAAAAAGAAAATATATAAAGAGAGAGAGAGGGAGAGCCATTTTCAGCCACTACAAGGAGAAAAGGAGAGCTTTGATCTTCATGTATACTAAGCATCTAAGCTACTTTGGAAGAATAAGAAGAATAGCAAGAAGAACTAGGTAATGATTCCCAAAAATCTCAAGTTTAGATTACTGATTTTGTTAGATTTTGATGAAACAAGGAGCCTTATGTTTAATCTTTAAAAAATCTTCATCTATGTGGGTATAAGTGTTTTATATGAGGATCAAAACAATTTTAAAGTTGAAAGTTAGATCAAAAGAGAGAAAAGAGAGATTTGTACAAAATGGGTAGAGAAAAAGCTTATGCATGCATGCATGCACTAGGTAATTTTATGTTAGAATCTTGAGATGTATGTTTTATATGGTTAATATCATGTTATAATGCTAGATCTTGAGTTTAACGAGTTAAACTTGTGGATTTGTATGTATTCATATGAAAAAGTTTGGAAAAAAGAAGTTGGATGGATTTTTGGGAAAAGTTTTATTCAACTAGTGTGCTATAGCATGTGCATGTTAAAATCTACAAGTGATATTTGAGATTTTCTTTCTTGATATGCTAGATACATGATTTGAGGGAAAAACCCCTTTGGAATAACTCAAATATGTTTAAAATGAGCAAGTTATGAATTTAATCCCAAACTATACAACTGTTGTAATCATGCTACTGATCAGTCACTTCTGGACTGTTTTTGTAACCAAAATAGACTCAAATTTCGTGTTTAATATATGGAAAATTTAGTTCGGGAAAATACGAATCCAACGATACCAATTGGACTTAAATCCGAGATGTAGATCTCAAGTTACAAGCATTTCCGTAAAAGACCCCAAATCTGAAAAGCGAACCAACTGTTATAAACATCATTGCTAATCAGTCACTTTAACCCTGATTTTTGGGACCTAGACAGATCAGAATTTTATGTTTAATAAATGAAAACTATAGTTCAGGAAGATACGAATCCAACGCCTCCAACAGAACTTAAATCCGAGTTGTAGACTTCGTTCTACAAGGTTTCCGTGAAGGACCCCAAATCTGAAATTTGGGCGAAAATTATAGTGATAATATGAAGTGAATGGAAAATGAGTTATTATAATAAATAACTTTTACAGCCACTAATGGGCTAGTAAACTAATTACATATAAAGTGAAATGTAATTAACTATTTAATTATTATTTAAATGATATCAAGTAATAATTAAGTAGAGTTAGTAATAATAAAATAACTATTTATTATTTAATTAAGATTAAATAATAATTAGAGTTAAATAATTAATTAATTATAATTTAACTAATATTAAATAATGATTAAATAATATTTAAGTAAGATTAAGTAATAATAAAATAATTACTTACTTACATTGACATAAAAGTTTATAGGATTAATTATTTATTATTTAATAATAAATAAGGAAGAATATTAATTAATTATTCTTTAAATAATAATAAATAATAATTAAAGACTAATAAAGTGAATAAATCAATTATTTATTAGTCAATGATAAGGAATTAATTAATTATTATTAAAGACAAATAATAATTTAATTATCCATTATATAATTAACATTAAAAAATGAGGAGCTATAATTGGTTATTATTTATTATTAAATAATAACTAAAGATAATTATCAATTACTATTTAATTAATATTAAATAGTAATCAAATGAAGAGGGAGTTAACAATTAAAGAAAATTTTAATATCTCCTTAATTAAACAATTATAATAAATTGTTTAAAGATCTAATAAGTGTTTATCACCTAAGAAAAGCCTTATTAATTATTAAATCATTAACCAAAGATCAATTAAATATCTTATAGGATTAATGATAGTACATTATATATATGTACCTTGTGATTGAATTATTTGTTAAATAATAGTACAACTAAGCGTATAGATGGACAATTATACGCAATACTAATTGATAGATCTACATTATCAATGTTAGGTCATTCAAAGAGTTTTAATTAAATCTAGTAAGCCGTAGCTCGTCGAACAGGAAAGTTCCCTAACTCAAACTGGAGTTATTATTTTTGAAGCATGTTAGTGAATAATTATTGTTGATTATTCACATCTATATTGATTATTGAGATTCGCACTTTGTGCAATTGAATTCATGTTCTATTATTATTGAACTGCGAATTATATTAAAGTTCTTTTATTCATAAACTGTTTATGAAATTGGATCTATGCTAGTTGTGTTAGCTAGATCAAGCATGTTTAAAATTTGTTAACTCAAATTCGTTTTGAAGACTTAGTGCATGTTGCATATGTTCATTAGGTATGAAAGGCTAATCACCTTCATTACCCCAAGGTTCAGTAAAGTTGTTCATGGTCCTTATTGACATTAAATGTTATTGATTCAGTCATTCAATTACCAAAGTTATGATTCATGCTCTTTCATAACTATTATATTGTTGAAAATTTGAAAGTTCATTCTTTCTCTCAATCATGATATATCTTCATTTGAACTTAAACTTGCTGGACAAACTTGTTGCTCACCCTTGCTATATCATGATAATAAATTTCAGATTAATACGAAGGCTTGAAGAAGGACAGAAACCTGAGCAAAAGTTCAATAGTACAATATTGTTTTGTACGAATAACTATTTAGTTATCTTATGTAAATCTTTTGTAAGTTTAAAGGTATGTATTCAGTTAAGGTTATTAAACTTGGGAAAATATTATAGAATCATGTGAAATAAACAATATATGTTTATTAGTTCTGCATTAGATGATAGAATATGTATGATAATGAAGTACCGTAACGTACCAAGTCCGAGGTTCAAGGGACCCGGATTTGGGGGCGTCATGGGTTGGTATCAAAGATGTAGGTTATAAACCTTAGGTAGGATTACCTTAAGCTATAACTGCAAAGATGAGGATGATGAATAAACTCAAATAGAGTTGAAGTAATAAGAGATGAATTCAAAAAAATCATCATTAAGATAAGAAGATGAAAAATAAGATTCAAAGAAGAATTTTGAAGAATTATAAGATAAGAATCTGGAGTTACCTGACTCTAATAGTAAATATGAAAAGTGATAATAAATAGACAAAGTCTATAAGATGAAAAGTGTAAAATCATAATATAATATGATTAAGGGGAAAGAAGATCGTAAAATAAAACGATCATGAGATAGAAAATAATCGTAATATAACACGATTGTAAGATACGATCACAACGTGATCTAATGAGGTCCTATGAGGACAGATAATCAATCTATGGATTGAAGACTCTATAGCAGAATTGCTATACGAATATGGTACTATGAAATAGTACGAGTTAAACTCAAAAGAGTTGAAAAGGATGATACGGATTAAATGAAATTCGTATTGAACAAAGGGGAGACTACGATTATGTGGGATTTCAATTGAGGACTCATGTTAGCAGCTAAGTTGTATGGTTCCTTGTATGGGTGGGGAATTTGTGCTTGGTTTTAAAACAACTTAGCTTCCTATATTGATAAAGTGGTTGAGTTGAACAATTTCTTGTATGGGCAGGGAGTTGTCCTTGGTCTAACAAACCGCTTAGCTTCATGTATAGATTAGTGGCTGAGTTGACCAATTCCTTATATGGGCAGGGGATTGTGTTAGGTTCAACAACCACTTAGCTTCTTACACTGATAATCATTGAAATGTTGATGTGGCGCTATTCGCTATATGTATGCTGAGAAGGTGATTCTTTTCTCATGTGCATGACGGATAGGTAGAGAATATAAGAATAGGTGCGAGTTCTTAGAACTCATACTTATGGTAAGTTCGTGACTCATAATTGTATGGTATATTTTTGAACCCCTAAGCGTATGGACAGTTCCTGATTGGTTCTTGAACTACGTATTGCTAGGATAAGTTCCTAAACCCATATTATTGTGGTAAGTTCCTGAACTCATAACGTGTGATAAGTTTGATGAACTATACTGGGGTATAGGAAAGTTGTGGATGGAGAATTTAGGATTTTTAATAGATAGAATTATTAAGCAATTGATCATTAGAGAAATTGAAGTTGATGGTGGAAGCATATGTATTCCAAATCTTCTAGCTGTGCTAGACTTCAAATTTTTGATATCAAGCTAAATTCGCACTGATGTGCCTTTCGAAATAAAATGAATTTTTGTTATCAGTAACACATGGTTACAATTATATAGAAGTGGGCTTAGTACCACTAACACATCATTACCAGTTGCGGCATGATACCATCAAAAATGATTTTCAATGATTTTTGAACTGTTTAAAGAAGAGTTTACGCTATTTGTTTTGGCTAGACAAAAATAATTTGAGATATCAAAATATATTTTGTATATCATCGATGCATCATGGAGCCTGATGCAGAAATGATAAAAATGATGGAGTTATCAATGCAGAATTATCTAGTGTTGAATGTGATCTAAGGATCGTTAGCTCACTATGGTACGATGTAGTATGACAAAGTCATAAAATGACGAAATCCTCAAACGGACAGCAAATACAGTGCGGTATCATGACGTCATAAAATAATTTTCTAAATTTTAAAAGAAAAGTTAAGTGCCAATTAAATTTGGTCAGACACATGTTTCGATTGATATTCGAATTATTGGTATACGTCTACGCTAATTGATTCAGCTAGACAAATGTTTATGAAGATTCAAAGATCTCATTGAGAATTTATCCTGAACCAAATTGTTTTGGTGAAGAATCTTATGTTAAGTCTGAGGTGAACAACCCCGAATAAGGGGGGATATATAGGTTGGATAATATATTCCAATTTAAGAACGCATATAGTCGTTCCGAAAAAAACTAAGGTACGATGGACTGTACCCGCCTTGGTAGTTTACCTTCTTCGTGATTGTAAACATACCTAAAAGTGATTAAGAACGCATATAGTCGTTCCGACGAAACTAAGGTACGATGAACTGTACCCACTTAGGTAGTTTACATTCTTCGTGATTATAAACATACCTAAAAGTGATTAAGAACGCATATAGTCAGTTTGACTAAACTAAGGTACGATTGACTGTACCCGCCTAGGTAGTTTACCTTCTTCGTGATTGTAAACATACCAAAAAGTGATTAAGAACGCATATAGTCGTTCCGACGAAACTAAGGTACGATGAACTGTACCCGCCTAGGTAGTTTACCTTCTTCATAATTGTAAACATACCTTAAAGTGATTAGAACGCATATAGTCGTTCCGATGAAACTAAGGTACGATGGACTGTATCCGCCTAGGTAGTTTACCTTCTTCGTGATTGTAAACATACCTAAAAGTGATGAAGAACGCATATAGTTGTTCCGACGAAACTAAGGTACGATGAACTATACCCGCCAAGGTAGTTTACCTTCTTCGTGATTGTAAACATACCTAGTAGAGAATGTTTACGGTATGAAGTACTATAGTGAAGTACCGTTAACCTTTTCAGAAGTAGAATACCTTTTTCGTAATTGAAACATGTAGCAAGTAGTAATACCCCTAAACCTCAAGGTTCATGGTCTATATGTCCCCTCAGCCCGATATGAAAAGTTTTAACTTCTTAGAGAGAAGTTATGGAAGAATGTGATGATAGCAGAGCTCCTCATAGAAGGAAGCAATATGTACTCATTAAATTGAGCATAAAATTAGATAAAGGTTATATTAAAACCTAGTTTTGATGAATAAAAGGAGTGGTGATTAGTAGACTGTTATTTCGAGGACGAAATTCTTAGAAGAATGGGTGAATGTGACAACCCCAAAAAATTATAAAATATTGAATGATTAGAATAAAGGTTAAATAATAAAACATAGATGAGAATTTGAGGATTTATTTAACATTTTCAAGTAAAACCTATATGGTTTGCTATTCGAATGTGAATAGAGAAAATATGGGTTATAAAATTTTAAAATCCTAGAAATGAATTAATATATACTTGAAGAAATATCAAAGATAAGGTATTACGATACCTATAAATTCGATGTGAACTGAATGGTCTAAGAAATGTTATAACGATGCATGTGGAAATTTTATTAAGGGAATAAAAATTCACATGAGGAGATACTATGAGATTAAATGAAGATAAGTATATCTATAGAAATATATATATATATATATATATATATATATATATATATATATATATATATATATACTTAGTAAGGTGTTATATATTTTAGCAAGAGGAATGATGAATTAAGTTAAGGATATGATAATCGAGATAAAACTATGTTAGTAATTAACATAGTTTGAATGTTGGTCTTGACTGACAAATAAGAAGAGAAATAAGTAGAAAATTATTAACTAATATAATTAGCAATAAAAATGGAGGAAGTTAAAACTCAAAATTTGAGTTAGAGATAAAATTTTGAAGTACGGACAACTCGACTGCATCTAGAACGTCAAGTTTAGTCAAAAAAGACAATAAACACAAATTATGTAAGGGCTGACTTTTTGGGCAAAGTCAACAGTCGACTTTTATGGAGAAAAGTCAAAATTGGAGTTAGAAGTGGAATATGTGTCGTAATGAATAAATAGATATATATACCAATGTAAGGGATTTATTTTATAATCTCAAGTTACTTTATATTCTGAAATCTAATTATAGCAACTCTAATTGGGTTATGTAAGTTAATTGATATTATTGATATATGAGAATGTGTTTATATTAATAATAATGTATAAGAGTCCAAATGATAATTTATTTAATGGACTAAGGAGAATAAATAGTTTAAACAAGCCCATTAGTTTAATTAAGCATTGGACTTGTAGATAGTTTAATTAAGAGTAACTAAATTATTAGTTAGCCCAATACTAGATTATCAAGTATGTTAGTATCCCAAATAAATAAACTAAGGGAGCCCAAATTGATTGTAGTTAGTAGTTAAGCTAATTAGAAATCAAGCCCAAGTAATTAATGTTGGATTGCCAAAAATATTATATTAAATGGCCCAAACCTTGGTCCATTAAGTGAGGAGACTTGTTAGTTCTTTGATAAATATGTAATAGTCCTAGTAATACTAGTGGACTAGCCCAATTGGACTAATAATCAAGCCCACTTATTTCATTGGAGGTGGACTTGAATGTTATTAGGTAAATGTATTAATCAAAGCCTAAATTCTTAGCCCAATTAAGAGAGAATTTATTCGACTTCTAGTAAGCTAAATGAGGAATAAAAAAATAAACCAAATGGGCCAAATAAGGCTATCATGGCAAAAATTATGTGGGAAATTTGTGAAGAGAAAAGAGAATTTCTAAGCTTGTCCAAAATCTTGGTTAAAATCTACTAAATCTACCAACTAAGCCATGTGTCACTCTCTTAGCTTGTCCAACACTTATGGTAAAATGTACAAGCAACCAAGAGAATGATTAAGAGAGAAAAGTAGTGGAGGAAGAAATACTTACAATCTTAATCATATTTAGTCCACTTACTTCATTTTATTCCTCACACTTCCAAGCTCCTTAGCTAGAGAAAAAGAACATATATAGAGAGAGAGACAAAGGGAGAGCCATTTTCGGCCACTACAAGGAAAAAAGAAGAGCTTTGATCTTTATGCATACTAAGTATCTAAGCTACTTTGGAAGAATAAGAAGAATAGCAAGAAGAACTAAGTAATGATTCTCAAAAATCTCAAGTTCAGATTACTTATTTTGTTAGACTCTGATGAAATAAGGAGCCTTATGTTTGATCTTTAAAAAATCTTCATATATGTCGGTGTAAGTGTTTTATATGAGGATCAAAACATTTTTCAAGTTGAAAGTTAGATCAAAAGAGAGAAAAGAGAGATTTGTACAAAATGGGTAGAGAAAAAGCTTATGCATGCATGCACTAGGTAATTTTATGTTAGAGATGCATGTTGTATATGGTTAATATCATGTTAGAATGCTAGATCTTGAGTTTAATAAGTTAAACTTGTGGATTTGTATGTGTTCATATGAAAAAGTTTGGAAAAAGGAAGTTAGATGGATTTTTGGAAAAATTTTATTCAACTAGTATGCTATAGCATGTGCATGTTAAAATCTACAAGTGATATTTGAGATTTTCTTTCTTGATATGCTAGATACATGATTTGAGGGAAAAACCCCTTTGGAATAACTCAAATATGTTTAAAATGAGCAAGTTATGAATTTAATCCCAAACTATCCAACTGTTGTAATCATGCTACTGATCAGTCACTTCTGGGCTGTTTTTGTAACCAAAACAGACTCAAATTTCGTGTTTAATATATGGAAAATTTAGTTCGGGAAAATACGAATCCAACGATACCAATTGGACTTAAATCCGAGATGTAGATCTCAAGTTACAAGCATTTTCGTAAAAGCAAATCTGAAAAACGAATCAACTGTTGTAAATATCCTTGCTGATCAGTCACTTTAACCCTAATTTTTGGGACATAGACAGATCAGAATTTTATGTTTAATAAAATAAAACTATAGGTCAGGAAGATACGAATTCAATGCCTTTGACGGAACTTAAATCCGAGTTGTAGACTTCGTTCTACAAGCGTTTCTATTAGGGACCCCAAATCTAAAATTTAGGCGAAAATTATAGTGATAATATGAAGTGAATGGAAAATGAGTTATTATAATAAATAACTTTTAAAGCCACTAATGGGCTAGTAAACTAATTAGATATAAAGTTAAATATAATTAACTATTTAATTATTGTTTAAATGATATTAAGTAATAATTAAGTAGTGTTAGTGTTAATAAAATAACTATTTATTATTTAATTAAGATTAAATAATAATTAGAGTTAAATAATTAATTAATTATTATTTAAATAATATTAAATAATAATTATAGTATATTTAAGTAAGATTAAGTAATAATAAAGTAATTACTTATTTACATTGACATAAAAGTTTTTAGGATTAATTATTTATTATTTAATAATAAATAAGGACGAATGTTAATTAATTATTATTTAAATAATAATAAAGAATAATTAAAGACTAATGAAGTGAATAAATCAATTATTTATTAGTCAAGGATAAGAAAATAATTAATTATTATTAAAGATAAATAATAATTTACTTATCCATTATTTAATTAACATTAAATAATGAGGAGCTATAATTGGTTATTATTTATTATTAAATAATAACTAAATATAATTATTAATTACTATTTAATTAATATTAAATAGTAATCAAATGAAGAGGGAGTTAACAATTAAAGAAAATTTTAATATCTCCTTAATTAAACAATTATAATAAATTGTTTAAAGATCTAATAAGTGTTTATCACCTAAGAAAAGTCTTATTAATTATTAAATCATTAACCTAAGATCAATTAAATATCTTATAGGATTAATGATAATTCATTATATATATATGTACCTTGTGATTGAATTATTTGTAAAATAATAGTACAAGTAAGCGTATAGATGGACAATTATACGCAGTACTAATTGATAGATCTACATTATCAATGTTAGGTCATCCAAAGAGTTTTAATTAAAGCTAGTAAACCGTAGCTCGTCGAACAGGCAAGTTCCCTAACTCAAACTTGAGTTATTATTTTCGAAGCATGTTAGTGAATAATTATTGTTGATTATTTACATCTATACTGATTATTGAGATTCGCACTTTGTGTAATTGAATTCCTGTTCTATTATTATTCAACTGCGAATTATATTAAAGTTCTTTTATTCATGAACTGTTTATGAAATTGGATTTATGCTAGTTGTGTCAGCTAGATCAAGCATGTTTAAAATTTGTTAACTCAAATTCGTTTTGAAGACTTAGTGCATGTTGCATATGTTCATTAGATATGAAAGGCTGATCACCTTCATTACCACAAGGTTCAGTAAAGTTGTTTATGGTCCTTGTTGACATTAAACATTATTGATTCAGTTATTAAATTACCAAAGTTATGATTCATGCTCTTTCACAACTATTATATTGTTGAAAATTTGAAAGTTAATTCTTTCTCTCAATCATGATATATCTTCATTTGAACTTAAACTTACTGGGCAAACTTGTTGCTCACCCTTGCTATATCATGATAATAAATTTCAGATTAATACAAAGGCTTGAAGAAGGACCTGAAACAAGAGCAAAAGTACAATAGTACAATATTGTTATGTACGAATAACTATTTAGTTATCTTATGTAAATATTTTGTAAGTTTAAAGGTATGTATTCAATTAAGGTTAATAAACATGGGAAAATGTTATAGAATCATGTAAAATAAACAATATATGTTTATTAGTTCCGCATTAGATGATAGAATATGTATGATTATAAAGTACTGTAACGTACCAAGTTCGAGGTTCAAGGGAGCCGGATTTGGGGGCGTCACAATGTGTTCAAGTGTGAATTGAGTTAATTTAAATATTTAAATTGAACTTGAATATTTAATAAATCAGTAAAGGATCTAATAAGAATATTTCTTAGCAGAAAGATTCCTCCTAGAAGAAGACCTACACGTCTACACCCTGAGGGTTCGACTAATAAAAATAACGACAACAACAATGATTGGACGAATCCCAATTTGGTTCAGCAATTGGTGAACCTGCTGACAAGAGCGCTTGCAAATCTGTTGCAAGTGCAGGGTACAACGTTTAAAGAGTTTAACGAAGTAGGACCGTTGAAATTCCAAGGATCGGTGAACCCGATAGAGGCCCAGACCTAGATAACAGAAATGGAGAAGGTCTTCGATGTGGCTAGAGTTAGCGAGGACCAAAAGACAGCTTTTGCGACGTTCATGCTGAAGTCGGAAGCTAGCTTCTGGTGGCAGGACAATAAGACTCGGAAAGGAGAAGGTGTTATAGCATCGGACCGTTTCAAAGAGATGTTCTTTGAATTGTACTTCCCCATTAGCTCTCATAACCAAATGGAGGTTCAGTTCCTAGAGTTAAAACAGGGAACGATGACGGTGCCGGAGTACGCCGCAAAGTTTAATGAGTTGGGCAGGTTTGCAACGTACCAGGTCAGTACTTACGAGAGGAATGAGAGAAGGTTTAAGCAGGGATTGAAGCCCTGGCTCTACAACAAGGTCTCTCCATGTTCCAGCTAAGAACGTTTGCAGCTATGCTGGAAAAGGCCATCCTCGCTGAAGGTGAAAGCGACGCGGTGACCAAGTATAATCAGGACCTGAAGAAGAAGAAGAATGAGACAAAAAATAAGGCTGGTGGTAGCGGGCTATCAACTAGAAAAGGAAGTGGAATGACAACACTTCTACTGGGAGTCAACCGGGAAGCCAGTAGAAGTGGAGTATTGAAGCATGTGCTATATGCGAAAAGAATCACACTAGAGTGTGCCTGAGGGGGAAGCAAGTATGCTTCAACTGTGGTCAGGACGGTCACATTGCGCTGAATTTCTCGAACCCGGAGAAGGGAGCTTGCTACACATGTGGATCTAAGGATCACATGGCCCGAAGTTACCCTAAGAAGCAAGCTGGAGGGTCAGCAAGAGGGAGAGGAATTGGCAGCAGCAGCACCTTGGCTATCGCTGGGCCATTGCAGGCGATTCAACCCACTGCTAGGACATTCAACATGACGGTGCTGGATGTTGTGAAGTTAAAGGATGTGGTGTCAGGTTTTTTTTCGGTCAATTGTATAAATGCATATGTATTATTTTATTCGGGTGTTACTTGCTCATTCATATCTGATGATTTTGCTAAGACCCTAAACTTACCTAAAGAGGAATTAGTTTACCCCTTGAGCATAGAGATTGAGAATAGGGAGGTTATTCCTGTTAGGTTTGTTTACAAGAATTGTAGATTGGACATTAAGGGTCAGGAATTGAGGATAGATTTGATTCCGATAAAACTTGGGGAGTTTGATGTTATATAGGGTATGGATTGGTTGTTTAACCATGGTGCGGTAATCGATTGTCAGAAGAAGTCTATAAACCTTACGACTCCGTCGAAGGTAGTATTTCATAGTAGCAAATCTCCTAGACAAGCGAGTTGTCTGACGATTATTTCAAGAGGTTGTTGAAATAAGGTTGTGTAGGATACTTGGCCTACATAGTGGATACTAGTAAGGAGAGCTCGAAGATAGAAGAGATATCAGTGGTTAGGGAGTTTGTGGACGTATTTTTGAGCGAATTGCTAGGACATCAGCCAGACAGAGAGATAGAGTTCGTAATCGACTTAGCACCAGGAACTACTCCGATTTCGAATGTGACAACCCAAAAATTTACAAGATCTTAAATGATTAAAATAAAGGTTAAAGGATAAAACCTAGATGTGAATTTGAGGAATAATTTAAAAATTTTAAGGAAGAACCTAAATGGTTTATTATTTGATTGAGAATAGAGGAATTATGGGTTACAAATTTCTAAACCCTAGAGATGAATCTATATGTGTTTGATGGAATATTAAGAATAAAGTACTATGATACCTATAAAGTTTGGTGACCTAATACATAAATTAAGTATGTGAATTATATGTATGATTATGTGAGTGTGAGTGTTTATAACTCATTAAGCCAATTATGGCTATTTAGTTAATAAACTAATAAAATGTGTGAGGACTTATGTGAATTGGGTGTACGATTAAATAAATATACATTATATATTGTGTATACATTTATTTTGTATATAAAGATAATTAAGAATATGTAAATATCAAAAATGTTGAGCATTGTTTCTAGTGAGAATAGATTTAATGGACTAAGATGATTTTGTGGCCCAAGGAATTAAATAAATAGCCCAATTATTTAATTAAGAATTGGACTGGTAGTTAATTTGATTTAATAGCAATTAAGTTATTAAGCTATATATATATATATATATATATATATATGAGACATATATTATAATGGCCCAATTCAATTTATAGTGGAGGCCCAAGTTTATTTTAGTTGGTAAGTAAATTAAGAAAAAGGAGCAAGCCCAAAGAATTAATTTGGAGCCCAAGACTTTAGACTAATTGAAGAGGGACATTTTGGACATTAGTTAAGCTAAATGAAGCATTAAAAAAAATGGGGGTAAATAAAGGCCTTATGGCCGGCCCACTAGGAGAAGAGATAAGGAGAGCATGTGTGCTCATCATTATATTTAACAATTCCTTACCAACTCTTCCATGTGTCAACCCATATGCCAAGCCACTTATTTTAACCAAGGTTACAAGTAATCCTTTGCTTGCAAGTAATTACAAAATAATTGAAGGAAGAAATAAGAGAGTTGATGGGGGATGTATGCTAGATATACAAAGTATATCTCTTAATTATACAAAAATCTATTTTAGTTTCTCTTTCATCTATTTCTCTCATGCTAGCCAAAAAGAAAACTAAGAGAGAGAGAGGGAAAGGGGGAATTCGGTAGCCATAGAGGGAGAGAAGAGAGAGTTTTGTTCAAAATTTGAAAGCTCCATAGCCATCTTAGAAAGAAGAAGAAGGATAGCACATGAAAGGTATAACATTTAACTATGTTTAAACTAGGTTACTCCTTCTATGTAACTTATTTTTATGGGATGAAGATCTAAAACTCCAAAACCATGGATCTATATGTATATAAGTGTTATAGCACTTTAAAGTGTTAAAAGTTAGATCAAAAGCAAGAAAAATAAAACTATGTTTTAAAAGTTAGAACACCCTATTTTTTCCTAGTATTGATTATGTTTTGTTTGTGTTTGTTGGGTTTTGATGTAATAAATCATGGATCATGGTAGATCCATGAGTTTATGATGTAGGGGTATGTATTATAATTGTTTATGATGGCCATAGTTAGATTAATCAAGAGATCATAAAAGTTTTCTTATAAAACACAAATTTAAAAAATTAGATTTTGAGAAAATGTAACATGAAATTCAAACGACCATATCTCCTAGTGTATTTTGAATTTTTGGGTGTGGTCAATTTCGGGAGTTAGATCTAGAAGTCTTATAACTTTTTCAAGTGGAATCACTGAAAAATTCCATGTAGATTTTCGTCTGGACAGTTTTTAGTAAAGGACGCAAAAACTAAAAATGACAAAAAAGCAATCTATCCGAAACTTCCAAGGGCAGTTTCGTCCACTTATTTTATGAAATAAATTATGGCCTTTTAGGGAATGAAAATATATGGGATAAAGTAGTTTGTTTCCAAAAATGAGCTCATTCTGACTTAAATTGAGCAAGTTATGGCTATTTCAATATTTGCATTTTTTGGACAAATTGCTTATAATCGGAGTTCTATAACTCCGATGGCCACGAAATTTAAACTGGAGGCTCATGATAACATATGTAAGATTCCGCCAAGAGATGGGAATTTTTGGAGTTAAGCGTGAGGTAGTTATTTTTAAAAAAAATTAAATAGAAATAGATTTTTGAAAAATACTAAAGAAAATTGAAAAATTCCTGAAAAATTATTTTTGTGTATGAAATACAAGTATTTATGTATGGACAAAAGATAAAAAAAATAAAAAGATAATTAGATTAAAAAAGGGGAATCCAGCTTGCTGGATTGGCCATCAGGTTGCTAGATTGCAATCTGGTTTGCTGGATTGGCCATCAATTTGCTGGATGAGATGTTTAGACAATCTAGGATGCTAGATTGGTCTGTTTGGATAATCCAGGTTACTAGATTGGATGTCAGTTTGAATTCAAGTTGCTGGATTGTGGGATTGTGTGAATCTATGTTACTAGATTATAGTTCAGTTTGAATCCAGGTTGCTGGATTAGGAATTCGACTTACTTAGTTATAAAGGACTTATAAAATGAAAAGACTAAGTGTTAATTCACAAGTTGTATGATATAGTAGTGTTAAGTCTAAGGTAGTACAGTCGTACACTTTAATGATTAATGTATAGTAGCTGGGCTAAATGACTCCTTCATATGGGGAAGGAATCTACGAATTAGTAACCGATCTAACTCATTGTGAAAACAGTGTAGACGAGACGGAAACTAATTTGTTAGTTGTTTGTAGGAAACCACTAAGTATACTATATTGAATATTATTAAAGACTCTATGTGTGCTATGTTTAGACTTGTGTATATGTATAGTGTTAAGGTTATCTAATATTTAACTATGTGTTTAAATGTTAGATAGTGTACTTATAAAGTATGTTATGCTAATTGAAAGATCAATCTTATAACTGATAGGTCTTTACAATAAAGCGATTAAATTATATTGTGTAGTAGTAATGTACGGTACAGGCAAGTTTCCTAAATCGAACTCGAGTTGTTATTGTAAAGCATGTTCGTGGTTAATCATTGTTGATTATATCACATCTATGATTTATTGATTCGCACGTTGTGCATATTGTATATGTTCATCAGGGATGAAAGGCTGATCACCTTCATTACCATTTGGTCCAGTTAAATTTGTTCATGTTCATTGTTGGCCATTCATCATTATTAACTCGGTCATTCAGTTATGAAAATTGATTTATATTCTTTCACAATTCTTAAATTGTTGAAAGTTTGTCAGCTTATTATTCTTTTCAATCATGATATAGCTTCATTTGAACTTAAACTTGCTGGGCAAACTTGTTGCTCACCCTTGCTATATCATGATAAATATTTCAGATTAAAGAAGAAACTTCGGACACAGTCAAAGGCAATGACAAATTCCAGGATGGAATTATTATACGGTTAAAATGGTAATAGTATAGGATACAAATGATATTGTATATCGTGTAGGATATTGAATGCAGGTATTAAGTTAAGGTTGCAGACCTTGGGAATTATGTTGTAAAAGTTATTGTATAAATAATTTATGTTTATATCTTCCGCAATAGTTATAGAAATGATGTATTGTAATGTACCAGGACCGAGGTTCTGGGGACCCGAATTTGGGGGCGCTACATCGAAAGCTCTGTACATAATGGCTCCAGTCGAGATGAAGGAGTTGATGGTTCAACTGTAGGAATTGCTGGACAAGAAGTATATTCAGCCGAGCGTTTCGCCGTGGGGAGCGCCAGTAATATTCTTTAAGAAGAAAGACGGATCGATGCGGCTATTCATTGATTATAGGGAGTTAATGAAAGTCACGATCAAGAATAGGTTACCTAGGATCGATGACTTGTTCGATTAACTGAAGGGTGCTAGATATTTCTCAAACATTGATTTGAGAAGTGGGTATCATCAGTTGAAGGTGAGAAGATAAGATATACCGAAGACAACTTTTAGAACTCGGTATGGACATTATGAGTTCTTGAAGATGTCATTTGGTCTAACAAATGCACCAACGGCATTTATGGACTTAATGAATAGGGTGTTTAACCCATTCCTAGATAAGTTCGTAGTGGTGTTCAAAGACAACATTTTGGTTTATTCCAAAACTGAGGAAGAACACACTGAACATTTGAAATTGACATTAGAATAGCTGAGTCGAGAGAAGCTATATGCGAAATTTTCGAAGTGCGAATTCTGGTTAGAACGTGTGTAATTTCATGGCCATGTGATTGACAAGGATGGGATTTTGGTAGATCCATCAAAGGTTGAAGCTATGATGAATTGGGATCAGCCAAAGACACCGTTTAAAATGAGGAGTTTCTTGGGATTGGCAGGTTATTATCGAAGATTTATTCAAGACTTTTCCAAAATCGCAACTCCGTTGATGACTTTAACTTGTAAAATAATTAAGTTTGTTTGGACGAAAAAGGGTGAGGAAAGTTTTCAAGAACTGAAGAAGAGGTTGAGTACTGCACCGGTGTTGTCATTTTCAGATAGTACAGAAAATTTTGTGGTATACAGCGATGCTTCACATAAGGGATTAGGCTAAGTACTGATGCAGAGCGGCAAGGTTATTGCATATGCGTCACGCCAACTGAAGGACTATGAGAAAGGGAATCTGACCCATGACTTGGAATTGGCCACAGTAGTGTTTGCACTAAACATTTGGAGACACTACCTGTATAGAGAAAAGTGTGAGATATACACAGATCATAAGAGTCTGAAGTATATATTTACACAGAAGGATTTAAACATGAGCCAAAGGAGATGGTTGGAACTTATCAAGAACTATGACTGTGAGATTCTTTTCCATCCAGATAAAGCTAACGTTGTTGCCAACGCTTTGAGCAGGAAGGGTCGGGGGAAGTTAAATATGTTAACTGATCAGGATCAGTTGATAGCAGAGATGGCTAAGTTAAAGCTGGAAGTCAAGTATTCGAAGGAGTCGGATGAGAAGCTATTTCAAGTAACTACGGGTTCTAATTTGGTAGACAAGGTGAAAGATGCACAAATTCACGATGAGGAGTGCGAGAAGATCCAAAAAAGAATAGCCGATGGCAAAGAAATCAAGTTCAAAATCGATAATGAAGGACTGCTATAATTTAAAGGGAGAATTTGGGTACCGCCAGTACCAGACGTCAGAGAGGATATTTTGGGCGAAGCTCACAGTTCAAGATATTCGATTCACCCTAGGAGTATGAAGATGTACCAAGATCTCAGACATCATTTTTGGTGGCCGAATATGAAGAGAGATGTTGCTGAATTTGTTATAAGATGTCTAACATGGCAGAAAGTCAAAGCAGAGCACCAGAGACCAAGTGGATTGCTACAACTGCTGGAGATTCCGGAGTGGAAATGGGAACACATCACGATGGATTTAGTGGTGGGTCTTCCACTAACTCAGAAGGGTTTTGATGCGATATGGGTGATAGTGGATCGACTGACGAAGTCAGCGTATTTCCTATCGATCAAGATTAAATTTAACTTGGATCAGTTAGCAAAGCTGTACGTGAAGGAAATTATTTCTCGACACGGTGTTCCAGTATCGATTGTGTCCGACAGAGATCCGCGTTTTACGTTAAATTTCTGGAAGCAACTACAAGAATGTCTGGGAACGCAATTATAAATGAGTACGACATATCATCCTTAGACTGATGGCCAGAGCGAGAGAACGATTCAGACTCTAGAAGATATGCTAAGAGCTTGTGTTATGGACTTCAAAGGAAGCTAGGATGATCATTTACCGCTGGTGGAGTTCGCCTACAATAATAGTTACCATGCAAGTATTGGCATGCCTTCTTACGAAGCGTTATACGGCAGAAAGTGCAGGACTCCAATGTGTTATGATGAGGTCGTTGAACGTCAATTATTGAGACCGAAACTTGTACAACAAACCGTCAAAATCGTGAAGCTGATCAAAACGAGATTGGTTACTGCTCAAGACAGATAGAAGAAGTATGCCGATAAACATCGGCAAAATCGAGAATTTATAGCAGGAAGCTTCGTTTTCCTGAAAGTATCTTCCTAGAAAGGAAAAATTCGATTTGGCAAGAAGGGGAAGCTGAGTCCCTGATTTATTGGACCTTTCGAGATACTACGGAGGGTTGGCGAAGTGGCTTACAAGGTTCCGTTACCTCCGGAGCTAGATAATATACATAATGTTTTTCATATTTCGGTGTTGCGATCGTACAAACACGACTAGAAGCATGTAATAGAATACAAGCCTTTACAATTTGATAAAGACTTAAAATACGAAGAAGTGCCTGTTCAAATAGTTGATAAAAAAGAACAAGTACTTAGAAATAAAGTGATACCTTCTGTTAAGGTAATCTGGAGGAACCACAGTGCTGAAGAAGCTACGTGGGAACTCGAAGATGTAATGAAGAAAACTTATCCCCAATTATTTGCTTAATTGTTTGTTTAATTTCTTGTATACCGATTCTGGGGACATAACCTTTTTAAGGGGGGAAGAATGTAATAGATGAGTTTTTTTTAGTTGTGATTCTAGGGACAGAATCCTTTTAAGGAGGGAAGATTGTAACAAATGAGAATTTTATATATTAATTTTAATATTTATTGAATTAAATAATTATTAAAATTGATTTATTTATTGAGTTAAATAAATAATTTATGTGATTGTTGTGGAGTAATTTAATTATGTGCAATATGTTAATTAAATGAATATTTAATATTTAATTTAATTGATGTATAATAATTTTATGGTATAGTTCTAATTTAATTGAGATAATTAAACTAGATGAATTTTATGTGGTAATTGTTACATGAGATTATGATTAGTGAGTAATTATAATTGTTATGTGATAAATTTTATTTGGTTAATTGATGTTAGCTTTAATTTAATGGAATTAGATGTTGGGATTTAATTAAATAAAGTGTGATGTTGAAAAGTATGTGTTTAAGAATTTATTAAATAAATAAAAAGGGTTTTTAAATTAGTTTTACCAAACAAGGCTCTTAAAACTATTTTTAAAAGAGTTTTGCCAAACAAGGCCCTTGCACCTATTTTAATCCTGTTTTACCAAACAAGGCCTTAAGTTCAAAAATTTGTTTTTAAAATAAAAGGGTTTTGCCAAACAAAGCCTTAGGGCTTTTTATTTTTAAAAATTATAGCTGATGTATTTATTATGTGAATTAAGAATTTGATAGTTATGTATACTGTATAATTATATGTATTATATGTATAATATATGCCAGTTATATTATATGTATTACACGTTAGTTAAAACAAAGAAAAGTTAGTCAGTGTTAGAAAGAAAGAACAAAGAAGAGAGCTAGAGATGATAGAAGAAAGAAGAAGAAGAGGAAAGGGGAAGAGGCTTTGAGAGAATCAAAATATACCATCATCTTCTTCCTCACAAATCAAAGGGTATATTTCTATCCTGTAGTTTTTAGAATTTTGTTTATATGTTCTTCAAGTTTTAGTTCTCTGTATATATATGAATTTAGTATGAAATTAATGAAAACATGAAGTTTATATGTAATTTGTGTTATAACATGCTTATACATATTATATATGATTGTTTATGTTATTCAATTCACGTAAATAGGATAAACATGAAAAAATCATGTTCATAGCAATTTAAGTGAACTAACTTTAAAAAATAGTCTTTAATTATCAAAATTCGTGTTTGATTGTGACATATTATGTAAATTGATTATAGATTATGATAATATATCAAGAAAAAAAATTAACATGCCTTGAATTGTTTGATTTGGTTTAAAAACAAAGTCATAGTGTTAATTTTCTTCAAGAACGCTTAAAAATGGTATTTTCTTAAAAATCATGAAATTAAGTATTTTGATTATGTGTTGTGGTGTTTATGTATGTTAAAAACATGTTAGAAGTTTAAGATCTTGTTTTTATAAAGTTTCATATGCATTGTGTTAGTTAAAATCGGACTTTGGTGCGAAGAAATAAGCCAAATTGGCTTTTTCTCTGCACAGTTCTCTGCATAGTAGAGGGACCCACCCTAGCGGTTCTTTTAGCCTAGAAACAGCAGCCCCAACTGGTGTGAAGGCTGTCCAAAAATTTCTTTTGTGTTCTATGAAGTTTATATGCAGTACATGATTAGCTAACTTAATGTGATGACATATTAAGTGTATTTAACAATAAGATAACATATTGTGGATATGTTTAAGACAATTTGAAGTCTCATATTAACATTTTATGTGTGTACATAGATATTATTATCATAGGGTATGATTTTGATAGTTTAAAGGTTTATACAAGTATTATATGCATGTTGTGAGTTTAGACTCACGTATGTGGTTAGTTAAGTGAGTTAAGTTTACAAACCATATTATTAAGTTGAACTGAAGTAAGAAGTTCAACGGTTTAATGTAGTAGTTATAAAACTAATTGGTATTGTAAACGTAATGTAATGTGAGTACGACTGAGAAAGTGATTTGTAAATTGTAAAGTGTAGCTTGCGCTTGAGGCAAGTTTTCTAAACTCAAACTTTACTTGAGCAAGTTTTCCTAAACCTTTATTTTACGTTTATGAAAGTCTTCTAATTATACTCTTTCGTTAAGCAAGTGTTCTAATACTTATCTTATTGAACAAGTTTATTATTGAATTGTTGTGACCTTGACTTAATTGTTCAAGCAAGGTCCATATTGTCTATCAAATGCTTTAAGTTTATTTCTAAAGCATGATTATTAAATATGATGTCTATTATTATGACTCATAGTTATTTCTTAATTCTTTTATTATCGAATTCTAAATTATTGTAAGTCGATTCAACTACTCCTTAGTTGATGGTAGTTGAACTCCAAATTTCCCTTGAAACTTATCCAAACCAAATTTTCTTTGGTGCGGACTTGTTATAAAAATACTGATATGAACAACCCTATTTAATAAGAGATTACCATGCGAAAGCGTTAAGATGTTTATACACAACACATGGTACGAAGGGCTGATCCCCCTAAGTACGAGTTAAGAGTCCATATAATCTAACGATTGTTAAAGGTTTTAAATAGAAATGTTTATAACCTAGGACATAGTTTAAGGTCTTATGACCCTCAGATGAATCCTAAATCTTATTCTTGATTATCGATGAATGAATTATTATTAATTCAGTTGGAGCTATTCAAATATTATGTCATCATTATTATTGTTATTATTTCAAGTGAGCTTTTATTTGCTCACTCTTGCAATTAAATAACCATTGCAGCTAAAGTCGAGAATGTTGACGCGCCGTCAACAAGTAAAGAAAAAAGCAAGATGAAAAAGTGAAAACTTGTTATGTTTTGATTACGATGTGTAAAAGATTTGATTATGTTATATTTTATTTCCGCACTTATTCGTTTATGTTAAGGTTAGATAACCCTGAGATATTTGAGCGAAGTTGTAATCCTTTTATAAGGAAGATTTTTATTGAATTATAAGGTTGTAATTTATTTTGCATTCCTTATTATTGAATAGTAGTTGTATTTTATTTAGATAGTGAGCACCAAATCCCATGGAATTGAAGTACCAGGATTTGGGGGTGTCACAATGATTATGAGCCTAAGACTATGGAAGTAGATTCAAAAGGAAAAAGGAGGATGAATTTTGATAGCTCCAGCAGTGATGAAAGTGATAAGACTGCAAAAGGATCTGAATCAAAAGAGGAAGATGATGCTGAAAGTAAGGAGATTTTGAAGACTACGGAGCTGGAAATGACTAGTGAATCTACAAAGGCTAGCTCAGCAGATAATGATGGGAATGATGATCATATGTAGGAATCTACTGATGAGTCAATTGAAGTGAGCTTGCACCAGTCTTACTTTAGATCAGGACATGAAGGAAAGGAAGCAGATTCTCTCTCTGAAGATCAGGAGTTAGCAGACTATCATGTTCCTTCTTCTGCAAATGTTAAAACGATAATAGTGGTGGAAGTATTTGATGAACCACAAAATGTTCTACCAGGTAGGTGGGTAAACCATGGCAATGAAAGACTCAACGTGGTAAGGATGTCCACAGCCGATCTGCTCAATAATCTTCAAGATATGGACTTGGACCTTACAACCGTGCTATATGATTCTGAGAATCATCTGATAAGGTGGTTCTACCCTTTAATGCCATGGCTGAAGGCTTACACTGCTGGAGATAAAAGCTACTTCAGCTGGTGCTACTCACACTTTCCTAACCTAGAGCTTATTTCACAAAACTTTCCAAGGGTTAAGTCATTTGCAACCAAGCTGATCAGAGACCAGCCTCACTTAAACGTCTACCGACAAGATATTAACATCTACATTCTCTACGATCTACAAGAAAGCTTAGATGGTGGAAGGATCACATTAAAGTCTACGATCGTAGAGCCTTTGCACTCTACCACTGCAAGTGATCTAACTCAGCCTGAGAAATCAAACCTTCCTTCAGCAATGCTATCTGATATCCCTTCTTCCTCGAACAACGACTGGTATTCTAATCTCTTTGAGATTCTCACTACTTTTGAAAGCCTCTCTAAAAGTGAGAAACGTGGTGTCCAACCAGCTGCACAGTAGGAGGCTATCCAACCAGATGCTCAAATTCTTCAAGATCTATAGAACTGAAAAACTCTGAAGAATTGGTTGAGAAGTTATCTCTCATTGCTGAAGAAGCTAAGATCCCTTCAGGAGGAGAAGATAATGAGTTTCACAACAAGCTTCAGGCCACAATCTCAGATATATCTCTCAAGCTTCAACAGAGAGATCAAATCTATCAGAAATCCATAAGGGATAAGAGGGAAGAAGCTCTGCAAGCTTAGAAGAAAAATGAAGAATTTATTTTGTCTCTCTCTAAGAAAATAGACACTCTGAACCAGTCTCTTTCCCTAAAGCTAGAGCTTAGCCAACAGGTACTCAAGATTGAAGTTGGCAACACATCTCACCTGATGGACCAACTTATGTCTAATGTACAACATCTCTTTGAAGTGATTGATGAAAAAAAGGGGGAGAAAAAGAGGTACTTAAGGAGGCAATCAAAGAGAAAAATGAAGTCAATGAAGACAGAGGAGAAGAGAAAGAGCAAGAACCAAAGCAGCAAAGCAAAGGACCTGAAAGGGAAGCAGAAGAAGGAAGCAGCAGTGGAGTCATCATCTGAGGGGGAGCTGAAAAAAGATGACTCCATGAAGACAAGATGTGAGGGGGAGCCAGAGCAAGATAAAGAAATGAAGCAATCATCTAAGGGGGAGCAAGAATCGGGAAGAACAAAAAGATGAGTAGCTGAAATAGAAAGAACATCCAGAAGACATACAAGGAGCAGACAACGAAAAAGTGAAGGTACATCTCTAATTATAACAGTATGTTCTTGATCCAGGACATAGAGTGTCATATCATTTGTAAGTTAAAATTTTCATTAATGACATTCATGATTATCTGTTTTAGCAATACATCAACTAACTATATATTAAGATTCAGTCATCTCATACATATGCATTTAATGTTTTTGTCATAATCAAATAGGGGGAAATTGTTAGGAATATGCTTGAGAATGTTATTCCTATTTATACTAGATTTGATTATGAACTTAATCAATGAATATATAAATATGTCTGCATTGATGAAAGCTAGAAAGTCCTTAATAGATGATAGACATTGTGTACAAGGACTTAAACTGAAAAGATCAAATATGTTAGGTTGATCCTATATGAATGAACAGCTTTGTGAAGTCCTTCAAAAGAATATAATGTACAAGGGCTATGAATAGAAAGATCAAGCTTGTTAAGTTGATCTTATAAAATGTAATAGATAGGCTTGTCTTATCGTGGAGCACTACACCAGCAATCGCAGTCTGCCAAGAGAGTTAAGGCAGAATCGTAGTCTATCAAGGCCGAACCGTAGTCTGTAAAGATAGCTGCTCTCAGAATCGTAGTATGCCAAGAAAGCCACTCCAAGATCGTGGAGACAACCTGCCAAGTGATAGTAGTGTGCATACAAGCCAATCATGTATGATGATAAAGCACATACTTTGTAAACAATCTTATTTATATATTAATAAAATATTAATTTAAGGCAATTAATTATCTACATGTTGCTGTTTTTATAATATGTAAATAACCCATAGTTTTAAGCAATGCTTTTAGAATCATGATGATGATCCTGCTAATGAGATCTAAATTCTTAGAAAGTTTTAAAACTAAAATAGTTCCCAATCGTGGGATTACTAAAAAGGGGATTAGTAAATCCGGATAGATTGGTACATATGTTGCTTGCTCATTGGATGAGGATGATTGATCTCATGATCATTTGTGTGGAGACACTAAAGCAAGTATGTAGGTGCTTATTGGAGAATAAGTTCACTGAACGTGACTCGCTATGGAATACTTAATGGAGTTTTACTCGCCTGTCAATAGGAATTCCTAATGTGATAGTAGTACAAGTGATCATTGGACTTGAGATCATCATAGTATCTTGTATGTAATGAATTATACTTTGACTTATTCCTTAAAGCCCTTTAGGGTATATAAAAGGGTATGCTAGGGTATAATGAGTTACATATGGAGATAATGAATGATCAATAAAGAATCTACCACCTCTAGTAAAAGAGGAGATAAGTCCTATGTGATTCGTTAAATGACAACCCAGGACTCCTTGGCCAAGGTGGAATGAAATTAGAAAGGAGTTTCTAATTTGCATTATTTGGTGTTGTGCATTTTCTAATCGAAATACATATGATTAAATAAAATAAGACTTGACAGTAAATCCATGTCTTATATTTAATTGGGACATTATATGGTGGAAGGATTGAATTGTACAGTAACTATTTACTCACAGGTTCTTTTATGATTAATGTTGAAATCTATATTATCTGGAAAGTCGTTGATCGTTAGGGAGGCTTATCCCTATTGTAGAATAAATATTATTTATTTAAATAAATTATTAGTTTAATTTATTTATTTAAATAAGATTAAAATTATTTTAATTGATTTATTCACAACCGGTTTAATATGGAGAACCTAAAGGGTCACACCATAAAAGGAAGAATAATTATTTAAGAAGGTAATGGCATAATCGTAATAATGTATTAAGTGTAATTAATTTAATCTATGGTGATAGAATAAATTAAATAGCTTAATGTTTATTATTTAATATTTTGAAAACATTAAATATAAATTAATAAGAGGAGTTTTATTAATATTATTACAATTATTATTAATTTAATTTCTAAAGGAGTTTAGTAATTAATTTAATATTTAGTACTCTCATTTATTCCTAATAAGATTAGGAGACAAATTAATTAAATGAATTTAATTAATTATTCCCAATGTGGTGGAAAGCTTAAATTAATTAAAGGAGTTTAATTAATTAAATAAAATCCCATGTCTAATAGGATTAGAATGGTTGACCAATATCTATATAAGAGGAGTCTTATAATAGATATCAGTTGATGCAATTCCAATTATTGGAGAGTACACCTTTTCTATAGAGGATAGAAAACTAAGGTTTAGCCAAACACCCTCATTCTTGATAATTCCTCTTCCTTGGTGGATCACCTCTAGAGGCCAAACACTTGGGTGGCTAACGTTGATCAAAGGAAGGAATCTAACCCGAAAATTCAAGGAGATCACGAAGAACAAAGAGTTGAACTAATACCTGTGGAAGCTTCGTTCTACAAGGGTATGATTCCATAACTTCTTATTTATCGTTTTAAATTAATAATTTGCATAAAGGATGATCCGGGTAATGGTTTTGTAGAAAATTTTAAACTCTGATATACCATGCTTCCGCTAATTTTTGCAATTTGATTGCGTCACAATTTCTTACAAACCCAACACCAAGCGCTTGTCGAGCGCCTGCCGAGCCAAGTCAAGAATCGTAGGCTTCACTATAAGACGTGGAGTCTGCAGATCATAACCAAGGCAGAAGTTATAGTCGGGCAGATCAGTTAAGAGACTGCAGTTGATAAGGTAGAAATCGTAGTCTGTCATATGATTTACTCTCAGAGTAGCAGACTACACTCGGAGTCGTAGTGCTTGTAGAACTAGTGCAGAATCGTAGTCTGCCGAGCCAGTGCGGAATCGTAGTTTGCCGAGCCAGAGCAGGATCGTAGTCTGCAGAGCCAGAGCAGGATCATAGTCTGCAGCACTAGAACCAAATCGTATTCAGTCAAATGCTCGCAATTCCAATTAAGAATCGCAGAGACTACATGATTCTCAATAGGAGCATTCCTGAAGTGAAAGCGAAGATCTCACTCTGGAAAAGTAGTCAAGGTTTGGAAAGTTATCTACTTGAGGTGGATCAAAGAGCACTCTTTGAATGGCCTGCAAGCAAACAGAAGATTGAAGCACCAACTCTATCAACAAGGCTAATTGAGAAGTGAAGATCCATTTAGGAGAAGTCTTCTACAAGCATCTATTATTAGACAATGACTGAAGTTACTGTCCAACAGAAGACAACGATTGTAGTGTCTGTCAAACCAACAAAATACAATGATCGTAATGGTAACTACAATCGTGGTGTTTACCAAATGAGTAGCAAAAATTGATAAAGCAATTACAGAGATACTGGCCAACATATAAAAGTCAGACGAAAGGGATTGTCTATGTTAAGCCTCACCATAAAGAGTGAATGAGAGATCACAAAGCAGAAAGTTGAGAGTGATGAGCATGACTAATCAGAAGAGTCATGTAAACTAGAAGGACCAGAGCAGTCAGCCAAGCTATCAGTTCCTGATGCAAGTCAAGGAAAGCAGAATCGTAGAAGCACTGCAAGAATGAAGAGCGAGAGGTTCTACATTGTCAATCCACAGAACACTCTCAAAATTATAGTGTTGTCAAAGCCAGTCAACTTGCAACATCCACAGATAAACTACGATCAAGCACATGAATGTCAACATTAGAATCGTGGAGTTCAGTCCTCTGATTATTGAGTCTCAGCAGTGTCTCAACATGAAGACTGACAATCGAACATTGCTGATTAGGAGTATCGATGCAGTAGTCAACATCCTTGGTCTGAATCAAGGAAACAAAAAGAAGAAATAAAGGTGACTACCAACCTGACTTCTGAATGTGACATCTCAGAGGTGTTAGGTGAAACAGCAGACTGCAGTGTCAGGAAAGTCAAAAAGGTACTGTCACATTAACTCAGCAGTCTGCATCAAATAACTCAGAATCCTTGAAGCATTTCAAATAGCTTCAATGGCTATATTCCAACAAGAAGCTGATGGAAGAGTATATAACAGCTGAAGCTTCAAAGGTGAAGAGTTGTTGCTGACTCGACTAGTGTTCTACAGAGCTTAACAAAGAAAATGTCTCATTGGCAGTGAGACTACTATAGTAAGAGTAAAGAAAATATGATGAAGGGCTTTAACTGCTAAAGGCTTCACTCAACACGAAGGAGAATGCCAATCAATGGCATCAGAGCTGAGAGCCGAGAAGGCCAAGAAGACAAGAGTTAGAGTGGCAGACCAGAAAGCAGATCTTCAAAGCCGCTCTACGATTCACCAGGAACAACCTGAGCTGAAGAGAAGTAGACGCAGAGTATAATCTACACACAAGATAACCAGTGTTCAAAGGATGCTAAGTTCCATAAGAAGTCTACCTGAAGTGCACAGACTTAGCAAATTCCCAATGGTGATAGCGTGTTATGTTGAAATCAGATGAAGTTAAGCATCAACAACAAAGATCAGCTGCACCAAGGAGAAATATGAGACTTTTAAGTACTCAAGGATGTCAAGCTTTATGTACATCTTAGAAGTCCATCAGTGGTGATCAAGTCTAGCTTCTGAATGCCAGAAGATCACAAGAAGCTGCTAAGTACCAGAAGATGAACAAGCTTAATGTCATCTTAGCGGCTCAGCACCAATAACAAACAAACCAACAACTAGGGCCTGAGGGGTCCTTGTCTTCATAAAAAAATTAGGTCAAGTCTGCTGGACTTGCTGAGTACCAGAGGGTACAAGAGATTCTAAGTTTACTTGGCTTAGTCTATAGTTCCAAGTCTGCTGGGCTTGAAGAGCTTTTAGTGAACGAGAGTTCCAAGGCTGCTGGCCTTGAAGGAATCTTAGTGATTCAAAAGTTACCTTTCCTTAGTGGAATCATTGCTTGTTGAAGTAGAAGAATGGAGTAGGAGCTTTAGTCTCTGAACCACTTCAAACCACTTGTGTCTTTTACGTTATGTCATTTACATTATGAACTATAAATTACTATAACTGCTAACCACTTATACCTAAACTAAGATTAGAACTAAGTTTATCAAGATATCTTTGAAGGGGATCTTTAACTTATTCCGTTGTGCATGAACTGATTCTTATGTTTGTCATCTACTAATTACTCAACAATACAAAAGAAAAGGAAAAAGCTTTTAAAATTAAAAAGGATCTATTCAACCCCCTTCTAGATCTATTGTGTGCCCCATAGGAACTAACATACTGCTCCGCATAGGGAGCTTCCAGCCATCGTTATGCCAATTTTGGAGCTTTTGGACGATTTGAGACGTCATCCTTTGATTTATCCTCATGCCAATGAGGTTACTGAAGTTTTTTGGACTTTTCTTCCTTTTGCCATTTCAGGACAAAGGTTTAATCTGGATTTAAAATTTGATGCAGGTTCCCTGCTTCATTCAGCCTAAAGGGAACTGGTTTAGCGTCAATTCTTTGTATTATACTCTACATCTGGAGTATCAGGCCATCGTCAACACTTGGGGTTTCGAGGCCTTTTTATTTATTCCTCCCTGTCGTTGCCCTTGGGGTTATCTGCGGGCTTTATCTGAGCGCTGGTTCTAGCAGACCCAGTCTCACCACTTGTTGGACTGCGAGATCATGATTACACTGATGGATTGGCGGTTCCTCACAGGTTTAGAGTTTACAGGGGAACAAGTGCCTTTGGTGGCTAACATTTCACCTGCTGCCGTTCGATCCTTTTTGGGAATTCCTGCAATGGCCATCAAGGGTCGGATTATCCGTTCAGGGCCCTTGAGTGTTGATGCCCAGAGCGGGGCTTTGACTGAGCCTCTGCCGGATGATCAGAGGGTTAGAGATTGCATTCTTCAGAAACTATTCTTGGTCATCATCAGGGGTTATTTTATAGCAGATAACTCCTCAACAGTCTCTTTTGCTCTGGTGAGCGCTACTCAAGATGTGGAGCGCATCCGGGATTTTGACTGGGGCACCTACACCTTCGCCTATTTTCTTCATGGGTTGCGCCTATGCTCTGAGGGCGTAGCGGAGGCTTGGCTGGGCTTTTATCCCTTTCTGCTGGTGAGTAATTTGTCTTTCACCTTTTAATCTCCCTCATTTTGTGTTTGTCAATCTTTATCACTAAGGATATTTGATTTTTTGCACTTCCAATTTTGGGCATATGGGAGGGTCGCTTGCCTATACTCAGCCACTACTTTGGGCTTGGAGACATATCCACGGGGACGGCGTTGGCATCATTCTACTTTGACAAAGGTCCCTGTAGCAGAGGGGTTCACCTATTCCAGTTTGTAGCTAGAGCTATTGATCGCCGACTCTATCACGTGGGTTCTATACACCCCGTATTATCTATTAGTCGAATTTGAGGATGGATTCCCGACCATTTTAGAGTTTACATTAGCCACTCGTTGGATTCCACTTTTGACCGATGGAGGCTGGGAGTTCTATCGGGAGAGCGCTCTATTAGGAGCGTTACAGGAGAGATCCGCATTCCATTCCCTCCTCTTTCTAGGCATCATTGGCTCTTATCTCAGCCAGTCACAGACATTCCCTTGGTGGGCTTAGATGGCTTCACCCTATTAAAGGGCCCTCACAGTCAGGAGGCCTTTTACTGCTAGTAGATTCCTCGCACTATAGGGGCTCAGACTCGTGCCACTCAATTCATGGCAGATATGGTTTATGGGTCTGTTATGATGACAGACTGGATAGCTTGCCTGAGGGAGCCTACTCATTTGGAGCAGATTTCTAGTTTAACCCAGCGGTTGGAAATGGCACAATTTTTTATCAGGCACCTTGACAGGGATCCTTCAGAGGCAGATTCTTTTAATCCTTCCAGCTCCAGAGCTGGCCCCTCAGGAGGTCCATATTCTGGCAGTTATGCAGGTGCAGATCCTCCCCTCTATCGACCAGACATTCTTTCTAGTAGAGATTCAGTGACTCAGGAGCAGCTGCATCAAGTTGATAGATTTCTCGTTATATCTTTTGATAGGCCTCTGTTAGATATTAGGTGGTTATGCCCCATTTTTCTTTATCTCTTTTGATAGGCCTCTGTTAGTCATTGGGCTGTTGTGCCCCAATTCCTTGTACTTTTTATTTTGTATTTTATTAGCAGACATAGATGATGCTTTCAGTAGACAATGTATTTAGAAATGTAAGATATTTCCTGTCTATTGCATCCTATTGCCATTTATTATTATCATCGATTATGATGCATGTATTATATCATGTATATGCATTCAGATAGGTGAGTTTAGCATTGACCCCTGGACGGTCTCATAATACGGTTCTACAGATGTCTTCATCTACCGTTAGCTGTATTGAGCACCTGCCACCTTCATTGATAGAATCTTCTTTGAGATCCTGGTATGACAGTTTGCCTCCCATAGACAGGGCAATAGTTGATCAGATGCTGGGGCATTCTATGGCCATTTTGGCTTTCTAGGTTCCACTTGGCTTTGTGGACAGTATGATATCTTGTTGGATACCCGAGCGATAGGTTTTCAGATTCGGTATCCATGAGATGACTCCTACATTGGAGGAGTATGAGTGCATTACCGGTTTGGCATTGGATCGTCCTTGAGCTAGGATGGCCTTTAGTGATATGAGACGACAGTTTATGACCTTGACTAGCTTGAGGCACAGAGTCGTCACAGATGAGATTACTTCAGGGCATGTGGTGTCCCTAGACTTCTTGATTAATTGATTTGGCAGACTGGACAGCTATGCACGATACTCAGGATATTTTATTATAACTGTAGGGGATTAGCAGACTGCATGGGTAGATATTTTGTTGATGTGCGCCACAGCCTACCTATATATGTCACTATATATGGATCACTTGGATATCAGTCTGATCACAGTGGTCCGTACTCTTAGACAGGGATGTACCATCTTGCCCATGATATTAGCAGAGACCTTGAGGTCGGCCAAATTCTACCATACCCATCATGTGGGGCTCTTCAGGAGTAGTGCCATTTTATTATATGTGTGGTTCATGACACACTTGAGACCCATCGGCACTTTTAAACATCATGGGTACTATTTTTCTCATGAGATAGCCATTTCCTACTCCTTTTAGTCGGCGGAGTGTACATATACGGCATTATGGTTGGCCTTCCTAATGGTGATTGAGCGTCCATTTGAGATCTTGCCCTGTTCAGGACTCAATTCCCCTTATAGTTTCATTACTCATGCAGTTGGCATGGATTATCTACCCTTGGCAGGTTTGAGAGGGGTGACCACATATCATCTACTGGTCGTCATGGGTCAGTTTGATCAGTTTTAGGATATTCACCACTTTTAGAGGGCTTTGGATCAGTGACTATCAGCTTCGTCTTTGTCATCAGCTGACTTAACCAGGATTTATGACTGTTGGACTCATCGTAAGAGGGCTGATTTTTTAACTAGACATTCGGGTCGGTCTTTAGAGCATTCTGCAAGGTTGGAGGCAGATATTGCATCAGTTGCGATTGTTTACTCAGAGTCGAGTCCTGATTCTGATGAGGAGGAGCCTTAGAGGACCCTGATTCTCCTATAGAGGACGAGTTATTTGCTGGTTTGACAGCAACTTTGGTCAGTGACCCCCCTAGCACTCCTACTACGGCGAATCCATCTCTTATAAATTTATTAGCTCGGATGACCTTTGAGAGGGATCACGCAAGAGCACTGATGTTGACAGCCCTTTGTGGCAGGGATGCTGCATTTATCGATAGGAACGATGCTCGAGCTATTCGGGATGCAGCTTTTGTTGAGATAGGGGATGCTCTAGTTGCCCGAGATGCTACTTTTACTGTGCAGGATGAGGCTCTAGCTACCCGGGATGTTTACATTGCTGATAGTACTGCACTCAGGTCCTATACACATAGCATTGTTGCAGATATGAGTACCTTCATAGATGATCATAGTAGCACTATGCAGATGGCTGTGAATCTTCTAGCTCGCATGGAGACCTTAGGGAAGGAGCTTACAGATGCACCTCCATCTTATGTGAGGGATGCAATGTTGGACTTGATATCCCGTTTATCAGTGGGTTTATAGACTAGCTTTCATTTTCCTGCACAAACTAGGTTAGCCATTTTTGTCATGTACAGGATACATTGTATATATTAAACAGTATTATATGGCAGAGAAATATATTTTGATTCACATCCCTTTTGGATATGTATTGTCATTGCTGAGTTATTAACACTTTTTCGTGACTTGCTTTCTTGATGTATTATGAGTTTTTCTTTGATGGATTGGCATTGAGATGTCGGAGAGTACCTCAAAAGGGCCAACTAATCAGGGAGGATTGATAGTATTTGGGTTTTATGTGGGCTTCGATGTCTTGGGAATGGTTTTTAATAGGGTTTGTGTTTTTTTCTTGAAGGTTAAACCGCACCATAAATAGCTGCCTATGTACTCCTTTGTTGAGGGAGATCATGTCATTTGTAGTTCAGGTTTGGCCTGAATGGTTTGAGAAGTTTTTATTTGGGTTTGAGCTTGGTTTGACGTGTTTTTGGATTTTTTGTTTGGTTTGACCTCATCGTAAATGGCTGCCTACGTACTTCCGGGTTGAGGGAGATCAGGTTATTTATAGTTCAGGCTTCTAGTGAAAATCAGAATTGATTTTATTTTTTTTCATAGGACCAGGATAATAGCTTGTAGGTGCTTCAGACATAGTACCTCTTCATAGTGTCTGAATTGATGAGCTAGGGAAATTCTTTCCCATCCATTTCTTCCAATCTGATGGCTCCTCCTGTCAACACTTCTTTGACAATGAAAGGGCCTTCCCAATTTGGGGAAAACTTTCCTTTGGCTTCATCTTGATTGGCAAGGACTTTCTTCAGTACCAAGTTATTTTCTTTGAATTGCCGGAGTCGAACTTTCTTATTGTATGAACGAGCAATCCTTCGCTGATATAGTTG
The DNA here is from genome assembly GCA_020205555.1 of Panax stipuleanatus. NCBI lineage: Eukaryota > Viridiplantae > Streptophyta > Magnoliopsida > Apiales > Araliaceae > Panax > Panax stipuleanatus. Next base: position 100,779,699 of record CM035126.1, read on the forward strand.
CCCGTGAAATATGGCTGTAGCCCTTTTTCATCTATCAGGGATAACTGGTGGTATCGTTCTTGTAACCACTGGTCTTCTTCCATTTGAGCATCTATTAACACCTTCAATGACTCCATTTCTACTTCTATTGGGAGTACTGCTTCCATGCTATAGACTAATGAGTAGTGGGTAGCCCAGTAAATCTACGCATTGATGTTCTGTAGGCTAGCAGAGTCAGAGGCAATAAGTCAGGCCATCCTTTGTGATTGGCGGATATTTTTTGTATGATTTTCTTGATATTTTTGTTGGCCGCTTCGACAGCACCATTCATCTTAGGACAATAGATGATGGAATTGAGATGTTTGATTTGAAACTTGCTGCATAATTCTTTTATCATCTAGTTGTTTAGATTCTTGGCATTGTCTGATACGATCACCTCCGGTTGTCCATATCGACAGATTACATTGTTTCGGATAAAACCAATGATTACCTCTTTGGTGACTTTGGGAAAAGAGGCAACCAAATTATTTGGTGAAATAATCAATCATGGTGAAGATGAATCGATGACCATTGTTGGCTTTGGGTTCTATTGGCCCAATCACGTCAATTCCCCATATAGAAAAAGGTTATGGCGAACTCATATTGTGCAGTTCATTTGGAGGAGCGTGGATAGCATTTCCATGGACTTGGCATTGGTAGCATCTTCTGACGTGATCATCACAATCAGCTTTAAGAGAGATCCAGTAATGCCCTGTTCTAAATTTTTTTCTAACAAGTAAAGAACTGCTCATGTGTGGACCACAGACTCCACCGTGGACTTCATCCATCAGTCTTTGGGCTTGATCCTTGTCCAGGCATCTTAAAATGCCTATTTCAGCATCATTTTTATAAAGCGCATCTCCGCTTAGATTGAATTTCATAGCCATCTTATGAATCCGCTTTCTTTATGCTTGATTTACCTCGATGGGCATAGATCCATCTCGCGGATATTCTTTTATATCTTGGTACCAAGGCTGTTTGATAGGATGTAGTCCATATGATATTTCTCCAATGTAATTTTCATATGTCGAGGCCTTTTGGCTTGAAAATTTGATGTCAGGAATTCCCAGCCTAGCAGATATATGGATTAAGGAAGCTAATGTTGCCAATGCATCAGCAAAGTTATTCCTACCTCAAGGGATGGATATGGATGAAGGTTATTTCTTCAAACTTCATGGATATCTTGATAACCTGTGGATGATATGGCAGCAAATGCAATTCTTTGGTATGATACGCCCCGGTGGTTTGTTTGATAACCAACTCAGAACCCCCAAAGACTAGTAAATGTTTGATACCCATGGATTGGGCAGTTTCAACCCCATTATACATCCTTTATATTCAGCTGTGTTGTTGGTGTTGACAAACTGTAGCTTAATGGCCATATGATATTGCTCTCCTATAAAAGAGACAAGGACTGTCCCAGCTCAGACACCTTCCATGTTCACGGCTCCATCAAAATATATTTTCCAATATTGGACTGTATTTTCTTGAGGAATTTGTTGAATTGTCATTATTCTATCATCCGAAAAATAAGTTTCCAAGGGTTCAAAATCCCCTGACGGTGCTTTGGCCAATTAATCTGTAATTCCCTGACCTTTGACAGACTTCTGAGTCACGTAGATAATGTCTAACTGTTGTAGGATCAACTGCCATTTGGACAATCAAAAATTCAACATGGGTTTTCTGAATACGTACTTTAGTGGATCCATGCGGGATATGAGATAGGTCGTGTTCCCATATAGATAATGTTATAACCTCATGGCGGCCCATGCTAACACACATCATGTTTTTTCAATCAAAGTGTACTTCTGCTCGCTGCTACTGAACTTTTGCTGAGGTAATAGATAGCTCACTCCTTGCTTCTATCATCCTTCTACCCCAGCATACAACCCATTGCATTGGCATTGACTGACAGGTACATCAATAGGGGAACCTCATCCCTTTGGGGTACCAAGGCAGGTGCTTCAATCAACTGTTTCTTGATGGAAAGGAAGGCTTTTTGACAATCTTTATTCCATTTCATAGAGGAATTCTTCCTTAGCAGCTGATAGATGGGTTCACCAGTTGTCGTGAGTTGAGAGATGAATCTGTTTATAAAATTGATTCTCCCCAGGAATCCCAGTATTTCTTTTTCTGTTCGGGGCACGGGCATCTCGGTGATTGCTTTAATTTTGCCATGATCTAGTTTGATGCCTCTGCTGCTCACTAGAAATCCAAATAGTTTGCCTGATTTGACATCAAAAGCACATTTGGCCGAATTCAGCTTTAGGTTGTACTTGCGTAACCTGTTGAAAAACTTTTTCAGATGGCTAATATGGTCATCCTCCTTCCGGGATTTGACGATGATGTCATCCACATAGACCTCTATTTCTTTGTGCATCATGTCATGAAAAAGAGCCATCATGGCTCGCTGATGTGTGGCACTGGCATTGATAAGGCTGAAAGACAAATGTCTATAACAAACGGTTCCCCAGGGAGTGATGAAGGCTATTTTTTCCCTATCCTCTTCAGCAACCATGATTTGATGGTATCCGTCAAAACAGTCAACAAAAGAATACATGACATACTGCGCCGTGTTGTCTATCAGTATGTGGATAAAAGGTACTGGGAAGTTATCCTTTAGATAATCCTTATTCAAATTATGGTAATCCACGCATACTCGTACCTTCCCTCCGAGCTTAGGCACGGGAACTATATTGGATAACCACTTAGGTTAAGTTAATACCATGATGATGTCAACTTTGAATTGCTTGACAATTTCTTCTTTGACTTTCAGACTCCACTTAGGTTTCAATCGCCTGAGCTTTTGCTTGACTAGCTTGAATCCATCTTTAATGGGCAATCGATGAATGAAAATGTCAGGAGAAAAACTAATCATGTCATCATGTGACCATGCAAACACATCTTGGAACTGAGTTAAGAGTTCAATCAGGTCTGCTCTTTGATTTGGAGTAAGGCCCATGCCTATCTGGATTTCTTTAAGGTTTTTTGAGGTTCCAATATTGACAATGATGGTTTGGTCAAGGTTTGGTTTGGGTTTGTCTTCGACCCATTCTTTGATCTCCTCGGGCACCTCGTATTCATCCATCTCCTCTTAATCAATATCCATCAAGTCAAAATCCAATTCTACATCAAAGTTGTAGTCAGTGTGAAAATTTGGCATCTCATCAGCAAGGCCAAACAAATCCAACTCTGGAGTCCTGAGATCAAAATGCTTTCACTTTAATATATGAAACTATTTGATCATACAAAGCATTTAGTAAAAAGAATGACAAAAGTAACTGCTATTACTGTGCAACAAAATTAAGCTATAAATAAAACCACTCTTTAGGGCAGATGGACTTTCTGCCCCTTTACCTGTTTCAACTAATGCACGGAGTGTTGGTCCAATTGTCTAGAGTTAAGCCCTCATGAATTTGGAGGATAAAGGAGTTGATGTCCTATATCTCCTCTTTCATAATGACTAAGATAGCATTCACATCAGGTCCAATGCTATTCTTTGAACTGCTCTCCTTATCCCTTTTGATGCGAGGGATTAGGACTTGATCTTCTAAATAATCATCATCTGGGATATTGTCGTTCATAACCTCATTGTGCACCAAAAAATATATGTTTGCAAATGGGTCTCATCCTCCCTGCAAGAACTTTTCCTTCCCTTTTTTGCTTTCCTTACCAGGCATCGGGACATCTCTTTCACTGACCGGTTTGACCCGAGGAATTAGTATACCTGACAAAGCAGCAGGAATCTTCCTCATCAATTTCACAATACCTGCATCACTAAGGTTTGGTAGAAGGATGGTGGAGGCAGGAACCAGTGGGTGCTTGTGCGGGTTCCAGTGGTTTGATCCAGAGGAATAGCCTAATCCAGTTTTCCCTGTCTGACAATGGATTTGCACCAGACTTCTGATTCCTTGCTGACTTTTCCCTAACCCTTTTCTAGGGCAGTAACCCCAGGATACCATTTCCTAACCGACCGTCATCACTTCGGTGGAAAATTTTGGCTTTAAGGCTGGTGCCCCAACAGGTAGGTATTAAATGTTCCTCACTTCTAGAGCTTGAAAACTGGCAGGCTAAACTCCTTCATCGAGACTAATTACCGGCATATTGCTTTATATGTAGACAGGATATTCTGGCTCGGCATTGACAGTTATCAAATTGCCATCAATGATGTATTTGAGTTGTTGATGAAAGGTGGACGGAACTGCTCCTGCCATATGTATCCACGGTCTTCCCAATAACAAATTATATCCTGTGGTAATGTTTAGTACCTGGAAGGATACGTAGAAAGTATGGGGACCAATCTCCAATGGATGCTCGATTTCTCCCAAGCCTCTCGACGAGATCCATCAAAAGCCTGAATGACTACATGACTAGTCCGGATTCGATTCAAATTAATCTTCATTCTCTCCGATGTGTCATAGGGACAGATGTTCAGGGATGATCCTCCATCTATCAGCACACCTCCTACCACATATCCTAAGGACATCACTGCTATGTGCAATGACTTGCAATGACCCATACCTTCCACTGGTATATCATCGTCAGTGAAAGATATCACATTACTGTTGAAAATGTTCTCTATTACGTGATGAAATTTCTCAGTATCTACCGTCTTTGGCAGATGTGCTTCTTCCAGTACTTTCACTAGAATTCTTGCGATGATCCTCCGAAGATAAGACCAAATCCAAAATGGATATCTGTCGAGGTGCCTCCTTTAAGCTTTTCACCACTTTAAGTTCATTATGCCCCATCTTGCTGAGGAATTCTTCAATTTTCTCCTCAGACACTCTCCCCTTGACTTTAATTACTAAGTTGATGACTCGCTGAGGCAGATACAGCGGGTTTTCCTTTGATATAATAGTAATGTGGTTTGATGTTGATCCTTCATCTTTCCCATAGTTCCATGGGACTTTCTTCAAGCTGACTATAGGATATTGCCGTCTGAATGGCAATGTTAGAGGCTCAGGCGCAACCAATTTCACAGGATTCTTTCCTTATTAGGCCCTTTTCCCCTGAAGTATCAGGGGCGTGATGGATAGATCCTTCTCACAAGAAATGACAGCCACTACTTCTTTCAGATTCCATGTCAGGGGAAGAAAGATTGCTTCCTCACCAGGACAGCCAAAATCTTGGTTTACCTTCAGCAGCTTACCGCTTTCAATTAGTTTTTGAATCAAGTGGCGAAGTCCCCAACAATCCTCTATGTCATGACTAGGCATATTGGAATGATATTAACAGATCCTATCAGGATTGAACTTCTTGGATCGAGGGTCCACTGGGGGTAACAATTCTGTGACTTTCCCCTAGTTGATCAACATTTAGAGAATTTCTTTCATGGGTTAATTCAAATGATTGAAATTCCTTTTAAAGGCGAACTCCCTGTTAGCTCAGAATTTCTCTTCCTTAGCAACCTTGTCTGCCCAGGGTTCATGCTCATGGAACCGGTAATGATCCCTCCTAGCAATGGGACTAATTTTAGGCATCGAAAGATTGGTTTCTTGTTGGTTGGTCTAATTTATCAATTGCCTCATTATCTGATGTTGATAAACTACCAGCTCTGCCAACTAACCAACCTGCCCTTTGATAGATTTGATTTCTTGTTCTATCATGAATTGCCTTTCTGAATATTGCCAATTGTCCAGCCTATCTTTATTTTCTTGGGATGACTCTCCGACATACTGGAGGTATTTAGATCCTTCTCCGTCTCCCATGCTGATTATATTGACGCTATCCTCATTATGTTGAGGAAAAGGATTGTCTTGAACATTTGGTTGTTCTTGTGTTGTCACCACAATCTCCCCATTATCTATCAAGTCTTAGATTTTATGTTTGAGAGACCAACAATCTTAGGTATCGTGTCCAGGTGCTCCCGAATGATAAGCACACTGGAGACACTCAAAATTTTGCATTCCTTTTACTAACCCTGTAGGAGGGCAAAATTGTCTTTTTCCTTCCGAAGACAACCCTTGACAACACCGGGAGATCAATCGTAGCACCGACGATAACACCGGGATGTCAAGTCAAACCCCGACAACAACTTGGGAGGTAAAAAAGACCCAGCGACAACATCGGGAGATCAAACTCAGCCTCAATGACAACATCGGGATGTCAACTCAAGCTTCGACAATAACTCGGGAGGTACAAAAGCCCCAGCAACAACATCAGGAGATCAAACTCAGCCCCGGCAACAACACCGGGATGTCAAGTGAAGCCCCAACAACCCCGGGAGATACAGCAACCCCGACGACAACACCGGGAGATCATCTCAACCTTTGGAGACAGCCCTGAAGCATCAACTCATCCCCAGAGACAACCCTGGGAGACCAAATCAGCCTCGGAGACAATCCTTAGGAAGAACAAAGTCAGCTGGGATCAAGCCTTGGAGACAACCCCGAGAAAATCGTCGAAGCCAATAAGGGAGACGACCCCTGGAAGGGCAAAATGGTCATTCTACCAACTTGAATCCAAGTTCAGTCAAAATCAAGCCAAATTGATGCAATGTGGGTCAGAAAAAGCCATAACATCGATCCCGAGTGAAAATAGCACGAGACAGTTCAACGGATAAATTGCAGAAAAATAAAGATCTGGTTACAAACCCATCTTCCTGGATTCGAAAAAGGTCAAGTCCTATGTCATTGTGTCGCTCTCGGAAAGGGATTTTCGGAAAGGTATAGCATGCCTCAAACGAACGCTCGGATCAAAAGTTATGCAAGTTTGAAACTGATATCGTGTTGCTTGGAGTGCACGTACATCGAGACGACGGGACTCACAGAAGTGGGCCCCACTCGAGGAGCCGAAGGTACAATCGCGGCTGTTGTGAGTGCACCCGCTACCATTTTGGTCTATAAATAAGACCCCCCACCCTTGTAAAAAAAGATAAGAAAAAATAGAAAACGCTCTGAAACTCGCCCATTTCGCTTAGCCCTACTTCTAGTACTCCAAACTTCAATTTTATTCTTCCAATACATTTGTATACGTATATTCTACAACATATCAAAAATTAACCGGTGGAAACTGAGATTTGAAGCCCACCGAGTGGTAAAAAGCCCGTGAAGCAGTCTATTGTAAGTTTTTTTACGATCAGAAGTCATTTCCTACTTTATTACGTATATGTGAACGTGCATATACAGTTTCATCTTCTGGTTTTGCCCAAAACTTAGTTCCGTGGCCATTTTAGCTTACTTTTTAGTATATATAAGTATATATATATATACATTTTTCTTCGTTTGCACGGTCTGGTTTGTTAATATGTGGCTTTTACACGCTTTTATATATATATATATACGTCTAGAGTACAATTTGCATTCTCTGTGAATATCTGTGTTGTGCAGGTTTTCTTGGCTATTCTCTGTGAGCCTAGGAATCGTGGGATTAATGATCAAATGGATCTAAATTTTATTCCCACGATGGAAAACTCCACATTACCAATGTATCTTGCCAATTTTTCTGTAAAATATACATCGAGGGACCTTAAAACGGTTATCCGCATTTAAGGTCTCAAACATAGTGAAATATGGCTTGTAGTGGTAGAGTCACTTCGATGGCTATCATGCCCATAAGAAGACCAGCACTTGTATATTTATTTTATGGTCGAGGATGCTTCACATCCCGAAAATAAAACATCCAAATCAAGCCAAAGGTTGAATAGAATAAAAAAGTTGAAGTATCAATATGCTTCCATTCCTATGCTAGCGAAATGGTTTGAAAACCGCCTTTCAAAACGTCATTTTCATATCTAGTCTAAAAATAGACTTTTCAAACAAATCAAACCCTTCGTATATAGGTTCAACAAAGCATGGCACTACTTTCAAAATCAATCAAACGTAAGCTCAATTACTTCCAGAATACACATATACACATTGCAAATAAAAAAGGGAAATATTTAAAAGATGCGATAACCATGTTTCACAGAAGTCAGAGGTGCCTAACACCTTCCCCCCGCTTAATCAAGCCCTCGAACTTTAAGAATCTCGGTTTCAAGGCCAAGTTTTGACAGTGTCCAGTAATTGGGCCTACTTAAAAAAATAAACAAAACTCGGTTGAGTTGGTACAACCATTTCAAAATATACAAACTAGCAACTCTATAAACCTTTCAAATCGTCGGCATGATTCATGTTGGCCTTTCCCTAAAAATTTCACCCTTCATAAAAAAGATAAGACAAATAAGGGTAGAAAATAACAAAATTAAGGGAGAAGAAGATCTGTCCAAAGCGATAAGATCTTTTCCCTACGTCGTCAAGTGGCGACTCTGCTGGGGACAGTAGAGGGCTTAAGCCGCACTCAAATCTTTTCAAAATTTCCCTTTTCTATCTGCGTGTGTGTGGATGTTGTGTTTTACATTGAATGGATGTAAATGAATGCTTTATTGCTTTATATTAGTGCTTCGCACAATGTCACCATTTTATACGGTGAGACGCGATGTATATCAATGTATGCTATGTGATTCCACCACTAGGAGGAGAACCCGTCGGCGTTTGATTACTGGACTCAAAGGAGACTAATCCTGCGAGGCTCATAAAATGCCCCACTCAGATTCAGTCGAATTAAAAGTCTGGATTAATTTCCCCTCTAGTAGATTGCGATGATCTGGGGAATTTCATGTCGAAAAGCCGCGAGAGTATCCTAAGATAGGTTAACCTCTGATTTACCAAATCCGAAGGGAAGCTTCTTCATGCCTTTCCCCTTTCAATTCAATGTAAATTTTTCTAATTCCAATGTAAATATCAAAATTCAATGTAAATATACTTTCCATGTCTTGTAAATCTTTTCATGCTATCCTGTCATCAAAAACAACTGACCCTTATTTTACAAGAGAAGATTAAAAAAACCTCAAAAAATGAACATTGCATAGCATGCATCCTGTTGATATATATATATATACATCAAAATTAACACATCTACGTTTATTCCAGGAAAAAAAAAATTGGTCCTGTTACCTGATCAAAATCTAAGAAAGCACGAATCCCATCTCCAGACATGGCTTCAAGTGCTCAACCTGAATCCACCCTTGTTCCAGGGAGGAGTTTGAAGGATTAAAGAACTAGATAGCGGAATTAGCTATTTTTCTCAAAGAACAAAGCAAAGGTTTTCAAGGGAAACAAGCACCCGGTCATACAGAATCATCTACACCCGGTGGCAATTAGGATGCCAAAAAAAAGATACTCAGATTCTTGAGCCTCAGAACCAGGATCCAACCAACAAAACCCCAGAAATCATCAACCTCAATAAAGAGCAGGAAGCTGATAATATTCTGAAAAAGGTCCAACAAATGGAAGAAGCAATCTGGTCCATTAAAGAGACTGGGGCATTTGGAAGCGTAAATTATTCAGATTTATGTATATTCCCAGGGGCTCATTTTCCAGAAAAGTTCCAAGTCCCTAATTTTGAGAAATATGATGGATTAGGAGATCCCTACACCCATTTGAAGGTATTCATTGGAGAGCTCGGATCCTATACAGAGGACGAAAAGCTCAGAGTGCAATTATTCTAGAAGAGTCTGACCGGAGAGGCTAGATCCTGGTATGACCGACTGGATAATTCTAAAATTCACAGCTGGGAAGAACTAGCACGTGTCTTCCTCAATCAATACAGCTTTTAGTCTTAGATGGCTCCAGACAGATATCAAATCATCAAAGTCAAGAAGCAAAGCTCTGAGTCATTCAGAGAGTATGCCCAACGATGGAGACGGATGGCGGCACAAGTCACGCCGCCTATGACAGAGACTGAGATAGTCCTAACCTTCATCGACATTCAAGAAGCTTCGTATTACAAGAGGGTCCTAGCAGGTATAGGAAAACCAATCTTGGAAATGATCAAACATAGAGAAATGGCTGAAATAGGTCTAAAGTCTGAGAAAAGCAAGGACCTGACCGCTTTGGAGGCGGTGGACGAGCATATCCAATCTAGAGGATATGGTAGTAATCCTAGGAGAGTACACAATAAGAAGGAAGAAGAAGTGTCTTTAGTACTGCAAGGACAAAATTAGAGAGGTAATTCGAGCAGTATGCCCATTCAAAGGAGAAACTATTCCCCTTTTCAAGCTCCTGTACAACCTTCGAACTCTCCCTTTCAAAAAACGATAGAGGTCAGATGTCGAAGAACATTAACCCCCTTGGGAGATTCACTAGAAAATGTTTTGAAATTGCTGACAGCACAAAAGAAGATTGTTTAGCTCCTTCCGCCAACCAGTTCCAGCGGAAGGAATTTTAATCTAAGTAAAAAGTGTGCATACCCTTCCGGATCACCGGGCCATAACACACAAGACTATTGGTCTCTCAAGCGTAAAATCCAAGACTTGATAGATACTGGAGAGATTGTGGTGACAAAGCAAGAGCAACCACATGAGGAGAGTGTCAGTATGATTAGCACGAGGAATAGAGAAGGATCCAAATACCTCTGTTATATTGGAGAGTTAACTCAATAAAGTACCAATAGCCCAGACAGTTGAGAGTTCTCAAAAAGGCAGTTCCTAATGAAACAGGAAATCAATTCTATTAAGGAACAAATTAGACAGTTGGCAGAGTTGGTCATGTATCAACATCAGCTAACCAGATAGCTGATATATCAGACCAACCAGTATGAAGAAAGTGCTCTTACACCAGAAGTTAGCCCCATTACTGTGAGGGATCATTACCGATTTCATAAGCGCGAACCCTGGGTCAACAAGGTGGCCAAGGAAGAGAAGTTTCAAGCTGATAGGGAATTCGCCTTCCAGAGGAATTTCACTAATTTGAGTCAACCTATGAATGATATCTTACAAATGCTGATCAATGAGGGAATGGTTACGAATTTGTTACCCTCGTTGAATCCTCGATCCAAAAAGTTTAAGCCTGATCGGATCTGTTTGTATCATTCCAATGCGCCCAGTCATGACACCGAGGATTATTGGGGACTTCGTCACCTGATTCAGAATCTGATTGAAAGTCGTGAACTGATAAAGGAAATCTAGATTATGGTTGTCCCAATGAGGAAGCACTCTTTATTCACATGGCATGGAATCAGGAAGTAGTGGCTGTTATTTCCTGTGAGAAGGACCTAGCCGTAACACCCCAAATACTGCAAGGAAAAGGGGTCCAAGAAAAGAAGAATCATGTAAAGGTGGTTGCGCCCAAACATCTGATATTGCCATTCAGACCGCAATATCATGTCGTCAGCCTGAAAAGAATCCCATGGAACTATGGGAAGGATGAAGTTTCTAACTTGAACAACATTGCCAGTGTACGAAAAGAAAACCCATTGTACCTGCCTCAACGGGTGATCAACTCAGTCATTAAAGCTAAAAAGAGAGTGACTGATGAGAAAATCAAAGAATTCCTCATCAAAATGGGGCATAATGAAATCAAGGAGGTGCAAAGTCTGAAAGGGGCACACAAATAGATATCCACCCTAGATCTGGACTTATCCTGGGTGGATCATCGCAACATTCTGGTGAAAGTACTAGAGGAAGCCCATCTGCCAAAGACGGTAGATATTGAGAAGTTCTGTCATGTGATAGAGCACATCTTCAACAACAACGTGATATCTTTCACTGATGATGATATACCCGCAGAAGGGACGGGACATTGCAAGTCACTGCACATTGCAGTGATGTCATCAGGGTATGTGATCAGAGGTGTACTGATACATAGAGGATCGTCTCTGAACATCTGTCCCTACGACACCTTGGAAAGAAAGAAGATCAACCCAAACCGGATTCATACCAGTCATGTAGTTATCCGGGCTTTCGATCGATCTCCCCGAGAAGCTGTGGGAGATATTGGGCTTCCACTGGAGATCGGTCCCCATACTTTCTATATATCCTTCCAGGTACTTAACATTACCACTAGGTATAATTTGTTGTTGGGAAGACCATAGATCCACATGGCAGGAACAGTTCCATCTACCCTTCATCAACAACTTAAGTACATTATTAATGTGACAAACGAGAATTTTATAAAGATATTTGAATATTTATTAAAATAAATAAATATTTTTAATGATTTAATTATTGAGTTAAATAATTAAGTCATGAATTTGTGATAGATTAATTTAATTATATGTGCTACATTAATTAAATTAATGTGTAGTGATTTAATAGTTCAAAGTATTTAATTAATTGAGTTTATTTGATTAATTGAATTAATTAAATAAGCATATGTAACTTTAGTTAATTTAATAATTAATTAAAAAATTAATGAATTAACATAATTAATAAATAAAAATATTAATTATGTGACAATGTGATTTAATATGAATTATCTTATTTTATTTAATTGATTTAAATAAAATTAATTAATTAATAAGTGATGTGACAATTAACTATATAGTAAATTAGTTTAATAAAATAAATGGGAAAATAAAAGAAGAAGAAGCCAAACAAGGCCCTTGTGGGAGTTATATTGCAAAGAATATATTATATATTTATATATATGTGTACGTTATCTTCCTAAGTCATTTTCTCAGAAGAAATTTAGAGAAGTCAGAGAAAGAAAAACGTAGAAAGTTTCAGAGAGATGAAGAATAAGAGATTGAGAGAGAGATTTGAGGAATCCTGAGTGTTGTCTTTGATTATCTTCATACTAACAAAGGGTAATCTTCTTTCAAAGTTTTTAAAATTATATTTTCTAAAGTTTTCATATGCGAGTTTAGAGTTTTATGTGAAATTGGGTTTCCCAATTGGGTTACGATATGGCTTTATCTATATGGGTATGGGATCATAACGTGTTTTTCTAACATATAAACATGTTTTAAAGGATCAATTTTATATAATTTGGCCTTAATTGGTTTTTCGAAAAGTTATAGAGTTTTCTACGATATTATAAAATTTCTCTATCAGTACTTGTTTTTGGGAAATTAAAGTGTGAAGGTATTATATATGTGACCGTATATGTTAGTATTATGTGTTGGATCATGTATCCATGATTTACACTGATCACACCAAGTAATTTTGTTAATAATTGGGTTTATGAAATTACAGAGTGTTGAATAACCCATATGGGTTAAATTAATGATTAAATCATATGTTTATATTTAAATTGATACATGAATATAATTGTATATGTTAAAACAAAGAAAATGGAATTGAAATGAATGGATTCGGTGTAAGTAATGAATCCGTAAGGAGATTTTTTTTTATGTTTTTCATTAAACTCTTGAAAGTTTTGAAGAACAGTGAAAATTTATGTTTTGATTTGTGTAATTACATGACTTGGAATGTTAAAAACATGTTATAAGTGATATATAATGTTCATGTGAAGTTTATACTTCATGGGTAGCATTTTAAATCAGTGTATTGGTGTAAAATTTGAAAAAGTGGCCGAATTTATGTGTTCTTCGCGAACTGGAAATTCTGCTAAAACGTAGCCGCGCGGCCGCGCCAGGTACAAGGCTAAATGGCGCGCGGCTGCGCCCGTCTGAAATTTTTGAAAAAAATTGCTAAGTGTTGAAATTTGAGAAAAATATTTTTAATCTAATGAACATGAAAACATGTTGTAAATATGATAGGATGTTGATATGAGTCTAATAAATTATGTTACGTGATTAATTAATGAATTAATTATGTGACTTAAATTATTATTTATAAACTTTAAATAATGTGATATAAATATGAAGATATTATTTTAAGTTTAATAAACATGAAGACATGTTATGTATGTAATAAGTTGTTAATACAAGTTAACATTTTAAGTTATGTGATTACTTAACAAGTTAATTAATCAACGTGAACCATTATTTGAAAAACCTAATAATGAGTTCAAAGAACACTAATTGTAAATCAATAATCATATCGAACCTGTGATTAATTGATATTGTAAATGTGTGATAGGTAAGAGTAATTAAAAAAGTGAGAAATAATTGTAGCTTGTTCACGAGGCAAGTTTTCTATCCCTAACTTATTATTATTGTTGGGCAAGTTTCCTAAACTAAACTCTTTAAATTAAGCAATTGCAATGCTTAATTACTATTGTTGAGCAAATTCTTACTCTTGAATATCCAAGTTTAGAATTTTACATGAGATGCCATGATTCTTTTAAAAGTATCATTTAAGTGTACAATACTTACTCGATTGTATACCTTGAGAAGTTAATATTCAATTTGAATATCATTTATTGAGATATCCAAACTAACTTTTTTTGGTGCGGATTCTGATGTCAAACTGAGATGAACAACCCTAATATAGGGGATTAATGAAGATGCTTTAAGCGTTAAGATAATGTGCACAGTATCAGTACGAAAAGGCTGATCTCCCTAAGTACGAGAAGTAAAGTCTATAGTCTTATGACTATTAAAGGTTGGAAAGGTTAATATACTTGACAACTTAAGACTCAGTTCAAGGTTTTAATGACCCTCAGAAGTAATTTGACTCTCGATTAATATTCTTGATTCAAAAGTTGAGAAGTAATTTGACTCTTGATTAGTATTATTGATTCAAATGTTGAGCTTTCTGGTATTCAGAGTTCTTTCACTCGCATGTTATTATTCTGTCATATTTTTATACTTGCGGGCATTCGTGCTCACTCTTGCATAATAACATTGTAGCTAATAATGAACGAAGTGATGTACCTTCTAGTAGCAAGGGCAAAGGAAAAGCTAACAAGTGTTGAGGACTTGTGTTGATGTTAAGAATGTTAAAGTTCAAGATTTATGTGTGATGACTTAAGACTTATTTATTTACGTTTCCGCAACAGTGACTTAAGGTTAAGTTTAACTTGGGATTTATGATGTATTTTTATTTCAGATGATGTAAGATGATGATTTATTTATCTAATAAATGAATTTTATTGTTTATGGGTAGATAGTTGTATGATATTGTAATAGTGAACACCAAATCCTCTGGAAATTAAGATACCGGATTTGGGGGTGTCACAAGTTGGTATCAGAGCCGTAGGTTATGAACCTTAGGTGGGGGAAAAACCTTAGGATAGTAGCCTTCGTGAAGATAGTAATGACAACTCTGATTGAGTTCTAAGAAAGATAATAAAATTACGTTATGTGCTATGTGCTTATGTGTTCATACTTGTTAGAGTACTGATTAGCATCACGTAAAAACTAAGACTTAAAATTTATTTTGTCAGGATGTCAGATACTGGAGGAGCTAGTCAGCCCAGGGATGTGGTACCCCTAGAGACTAGAGATGAGGAGCCTCGGGACATACTTACTGTCTGGGAGAAGTTAGTACAGCCAGAGCCATCTCCTGTGATTCCAGATTTTGGTCAGGAGCATGAGCCAGAGATTGACTCAGAGGAGGACCCTGAGGAGGTCGACATCCCGGCTGAGGCAGCCGAGGAGGAGGAAGAGGAAGACCCTGAAGAGGAAGAGGAGGAGGAAGGCCTTGAGGAGTTCCCACCGAACTCTGTCAGTGCTGATATGTATGATTTATTGTATGATCGCAACGTAGAGTTACGAGATACAATTCAGGAGTTGAGGGAGCAGTCAGTTGCTCAGGATGGTGAGATTGAGACACTCCACACCCGTCTTGGCAATGTGGAGTGGGATTTGGTTCATGAGAAGGGCCAAACTGAGCAGAAGACAAGGAGATAGAAAAGTTAAAGAGTGAGTTAAAAGAGAAATCTGAAAGGCTCGCCATAGTGGAAGAAGCTTGGGTGAGAAATGCACGACGTACAGATCTGGCAGAGGATGATGCGCGTGCGAAGAGAGTTAAGGTTGCAGAGACGTGCTACACGTTTCTGAGGGCAATGGATGAGGCCCAGGACCGAGTTATGAGATATCCAATTCAGTTCGAGGGACTGCCTGGGTATATGTTAGATCGTAGACTATGTCCCGCATTATAGAGGAGGAACGTATTGAAGCTGTCCGACGCCTTAGTAGGCCGTGATAGGACAATATGATATTGTTAACGTTTAAATAATCGTAAATAATGTAAATTCCGATGTGATTATAAACAAATGAATATTGTGATAATGTAAATCCTGTAGAAACTTTATTTCAGGATAGTTGATGTAAATGGCAGAAATGCTATCGTATTGTATTAAAAGCTTTTGGTTTTAATAAAATAATAAAGTTGTTCAAGATGATATGAGTTAAGTGAGTATGTTAAAGTATTTAACATTATGTGATACTCTTTGAAGTAGTTAATGTAAATTCCGATGTGATTAAAAATAAAGGAATATTTTGAGAAACTAAATCCTGAAGATTCTTTATCTTGGGATAGTTGAAGTAAATGGCAGAGATGTTATAGTACTATGTTTAAAACTTTTGATTTAAATAAAATATCAAAGGTTATTTGAAAAGAAAAGAGTTAAAGTGGTTATGTTAAATATTTAAGTTAAGTCTTAAATATTTAAGAGATTGAATAAAGATCTAATGAGCATATATTCTTAACAGAAATATGCCGCCAAGAAGGAGACAAAATCGTCGACAAGCCCAAGAAGGGTTAACCAATAACAACAATGATGCAATGCAAACCCCGTTCAACAGTTGGTTAATCTGTTGGCTGGAGCGATGAATAATCAGCCTCAAGCTCCACCGAGCACCTCATTTAAAGACTTTAAGGTAGTGGGACCGCCAGATTTTAAGGGTTCCACGAACCCGATAGAAGCTCAGACTTGGGTTATGGAAATGGAGAAAATTTTGGAGGTCGCCCGAGTTAGGGAGGACCAGAAGACCGCCTACGCGACATTTATGTTAAAATTAGAAGCCATCTACTGGTGGCAGGCAAATAAGATCAGGGGAGGAGAAGGTGTAATAACCTGGGAAAGGTTTAAAGAAATGTTTTTCGAGATGTATTTCCCGACCAGCTCCCAGAATCAAATGGAGGGTGTAGTTTCTGGAGTTGAAGCAGAGGAATATGTCTGTGCCCTACTACACGGCAAAGTTTAACGAATTGTCTAGGTTTGCCCAATATCAGGTGCATACTGACGAAAGAAAGGCTAGGCATTTTGAACAAGGACTGAAACCTTGGTTGTATAGCAAGGTGTCAATGTTTCAATTGAACACTTTTGCTGGAGTTCTAGAGAAGGCCATTCTCGCTGAAGGTGGAAGCGAAGCGGTGTCTAAGTACAATCAAGATCAAAAGAAGAAGAAGAATGATAGTGAAGGAAACAATAAGGCTAGTGGAAGTCACGCAGAGGGAACTAATAATCATAAACAAAAATGGAATGACAACCCGTCGTCTGTAAGTCAGCAAGGTAGTCAGAAGAAAAAGTTAGAACCATGCCCAACCTGTGGGAAGACTTACTTGGGAGTCTGCATGAAAGGAAAAAGAGTTTGCTACAATTGTGGTCAGGAAGGCCACATAGCACCTAACTGCTCTAACCCTATGAAGGTCGCCTGCTACATATATGGGTCAAAGGATCACTTGGCTAGAGACTGTCCAAAGAAGGCATCTAGGAGGGGCAGGGTCAGGTGGACATAAAGGAAATAATAGTGGAAATCCTCTTACCATTACCGGACCGACTTTGACAAATCGACCAACTGCAAGGACATTTAACATAACCGTACAAGACGCTGTGCAGTCTCGTGATGTGGTGTCAGGTATCATTCCGATCAATAAAGTCAAATCTTATGTTTTATTTGATTCGGGTGCTACTTGTTCATTTATATTCGATGGCTTTGCAAGGAATTTAGAATTGCTTAAAGACGAATTAGAGATCCCTATGAACATAGAGATTACGAATAAGGAAGTAATTTCTGTTAAGTATATATACAAGTACCGTAGAGTGGATATTAAGGGTAACATTCTGAACGTAGATCTGATCCCGATTAAACTTGGGGCATTTGACGTTATCCTGGGAATGGATTGGCTATTCAATTATGGAGCCGTAATTGATTGCCAGAAGAAATGTATTAACCTTATTACTCAGTCAAAGGTTGTGTTTTATGGCAGCAAGTCGCCTAGATAAGCGAGTTATCTGACGATGATGCAGGCCAGGAAGTTATTAAGACAAGGCTGTGTGGGATATTTAGCCTACATAGTCGATAGTCGTAAAGAGAATCAAAGTTAGAAGAAATACCAGTCGTAAGAGTCTTCGTGGATGTTTTCCCGGATGATCTGCCAGGACTTCCGCCTGACAGAGAAGTAGATTTTGTTATCGATTTGGTGCCAGGAACTGCTCCAATATCGAAAGCACGGTACCAGATGGCTCCGGTAGAAATGAAGGAATTGATGGTACAGCTACAAGAGCTGTTGGACAAGAAATATATTCAACCGAGCGTATCACCGTGGGGGGCGCCGGTATTATTTGTTAAGAAGAAGGATGGAATAATGCAACTCTGCATTGACTATAGAGAATTGAACAAGGTTACCATTAAGAATAGGTATCCTGCCAAGGATTGATGATCTGTTTGATCAATTAAAAGGAGCGAGATATTTCTCGAAGATAGACCTGAGAAGTGGTTATCATCAGTTGAAGGTAAGGCCAGAAGATGTCCCGAAGACAGCGTTTAGGACACGATATGGTCACTACGAATTTTTGGTTATGTCATTTGGTCTAACAAATGCGCCTGCAGCATTTATGGGCCTAATGAATGGAGTGTTCAAGCCGTTTCTGGACAACTTCATAGTGGTTTTTATTGATGATATATTGGTCTATTCTAAGACCAAGGAAGAACATGTTGAGCATTTAAAGTTGACGTTAGAAGTATTAAGAAGAGAGGAGTTGTATTCCAAATTCTCAAAGTGTGAATTCTGGATTGAAAGGGTGCAATTTCTCGGACACGTGATTAATAAGGACGGAATTTCGGTGGATCCCTCCAAAGTCGAAGCAGTGATGAATTGGGATCAGTCGAAAACACTGTCGGAAGTAAGAAGTTTTATTCGATTAGCCAGTTATTACAGAAGATTCATTCAAGATTTTTCCAAGATCACAACTCCATTAACGAATTTGACTAAGAAAGTTGTGAAATTCATTTGGACGGAGAAGTGTGAGGAAAGTTTTCAAGAACTTAAGAGAAGGTTAAGTACAGCACCTGTGTTGTCCCTTCCAGATGACACAGGAAATTTTGTGGTATATAGTGATGCGTCGCATAAAGGGCTAGGCTGTGTGCTTATGTAAAATGGCAAAGTCATTGCGTATGCGTCACGACAGTTGAAAGATTACGAGAAGGGATATCCAACCCAAGATTTGGAATTAGCTGCGGTGGTATTTGCATTAAAGATTTGGAGACACTTTCTCTATGGGGAGAAGTGTGAAATATATACAGAGCATAAGAGTTTGAAGTATATTTTCACACAGAAAGACTTGAATATGCGCCAAAGAAGGTGGCTGGAGTTAATAAAGGATTATGATTGTGATATCTTATACCACCCAGGCAAAGCGAATGTTGTAGCCGACGCCTTAAGCAGAAAGGGTCGGGAGAAGTTGATGATGCTGACAACACAGGAAGAATTGATTTCAGTAATGGAAAAGCTGGAATTGGAAGTAGGATGTCCAATGGAGACTGACGAGAAACTGTTCCAGATGCAAGCTGGTACAAATTTATTGGATAAGATTAAAGAAGCACAAATCCTGGATAACGAATGTGAGGAAGTAAAGAAAAAGATATCTGAAGGGACTGAACTTAGATTTAAAATAGACAGCGAAGGATTGTTGAGATTTGAAAGTAGAGTTTGGGTACCGCCAATACCAAAAATCAAGAAGGACATTCTGAGCGAGGATCATAGTTCGAGGTATTCCATTCACCTCGAAAGTACCAAGATGTATCAGGATTTACGACAACACTTTTGGTGGCCAAATATGAAGAAAGACGTTGCCGATTGTGTTGCCAAGTGTCTGACTTGCCAAAGGGTCAAGGCAGAACACCAAAGACCAAGTGGTTTGTTACAACCTTTAGAAATCCCAGAATGGAAATGGGAACATATTACAATGGATTTTGTTGTTGGCCTTCCGACGACTCAGAAAGGCTATGACGCAGTATGGGTTATCGTCGACCGATTAATGAAATTCGCACACTTTCTTCCGATCAAAATTAGATTTAACCTCGAACAATTGGCGAAGTTATATATAAGAGAGATTGTTTCGAGGCACGGGGTGCCAGTGTCATTTATTTTTGACAGTGATCCGCGCTTCACATCGAATTTCTGGAAGCGACTATAAGAATGCATGGGAACACAGTTGAGGATGAGCACCGCTTATCACCCTCAGACTGACGGGAAAAGTGAAAGAACGATCCAAACATTAGAGGATATGCTTAGAGCATGCATAATGGATTTTAAAGGCAATTGGGATGATCATTTGCCGCTTGTATAATTTGGTTATAATAATAGTTACCACGCTAGTATTGGTATGCCGCCTTACGAAGCATTGTACGGTAGAAAGTGCAGAACTCCACTGTACTAGGATGAAGTTGGTGAAAGACAATGGCTAGGACCAGAGTTAGTCCAACAAACGGTAGAAATAGTTAAAGTGATTCGGACAAGATTAGTAGCGGCTCAAGATAGGCAGAAGAAATACTCCAATCCACACCGCAAGAATGTAGAGTTTGAATCGGGTAGTTTTGTATTTTAGAAGGTCTCTCCTTGGAAGGGAAAGATCAGATTTGGTAAGAAGGGAAAATTGAGCCCGAGGTTCATTGGACCCTTTGAGGTACTCCGAAGAATTGGAGAAGTAGCCTATGAGGTAGCTTTACCTCCGGCACTGGAGCATGTCCACAACGTTTTTCATGTGTCGGTATTACGACGTTATAAACCCGATTACAAACATGTGATAGAATATGAACCCCTACAAGTTGAGAAAGATTTATCATACGAAGAAGTTCCTGTTTAGATAGTTGACAGGAAAGAGCAAGTTCTCAGGAACAAGGTAATACCTTCTGTTAAAGTAATTTGGAGGAACCACAACGCTGAAGAAGCTACGTGGGAACTCGAAGAGAATATGATGCAGAATTATCCACACTTATTTTCTTGAATAGGTGAACGTGATTCTGGGGACAGAATCCTTTTAAGGGGGAAAAGATGTGACAAACGAGAGTTTTGCAAAGTTGTTTGAATATTTATTGAAATAAATAAATATTTTGGTTATGAGAATGTAATGGGACAAAATTATTAATCGAGCCGTGATTCTGAGAACAGAATCATTTTAAGGGGAGAAAGATGTGACGAACAAGAATTTTGTAAAGATATTTGAATATTTATTGAAATAAATAAATATTTTTAATGGTTTAATTATTGAGTTAAATAATTAAGTCATGAATTTATGGTAGATTAATTTAATTATATGTGTTACATTAATTAAATTAATGTGTAGTGATTTAATAGTTCAAAGTATTTAATTAATTGAGTTTATTTGATTAATTGAATTAATTAAATAAGGATATGTTACTTTAGTTAATTTAATAATTAATTAATGAATTAACATAATTAATAAATAAAAATATTAATTATGTGACAATGTGATTTAATGTGAATTATCTTATTTTATTTAATTGATTTAAGTAAAATTAATTAATTAATAAGTGATGTGACAATTAACTATATAGTAAATTAGTTTATTAAAATAAATGGGAAAATAAAAGACGAAGAAGCCAAACAAGGCCCTTGTGGGAGTTATATTGCAACGGATATATTATAAATTTATATATATGTGTACGTTATCTTCCTAAGTCATTTTATCATAAGAAATTTAGAGAAGTCAGAGAAAGAAAAACGTAAAAAGTTTCAGAGAGATGAAGAATAAGAGATTGAGAGAGAGATTTGAGGAATCCTGAGTGTTGTCTTTGATTATCTTCATACTAACAAAGGGTAATCTTCTTTCAAAGTTTTTAAAATTATATTTTCTAAAATTTTCATATACGAGTTTAGAGTTTTCTGTGAAATTGGGTTTCCCAATTGGGTTACGATATGGCTTTATCTATATGGGTATGGGATCATAACGTGTTTTTCTAACATATAAACATGTTTTAAAGGATCAATTTTATATAATTTGGCCTTAATTGGTTTTTCGAAAAGTTACAGAGTTTTCTATGATATTGTAAAATTTCTCTGTCAGTACTTGTTTTTGGGAAATTAAAGTGTGAAGGTATTATATATATGACCGTATATGTTAGTATTATGTGTTGGATCATGTATCCATGATTTACACTGATCACACCAAGTAATTTTGTTAATAATTGGGTTTATGAAATTACAGAGTATTGAATAACCCATATGGGTTAAATTAATGATTAAATCATATGTTTATATTTACATTGATACATGAATATAATTGTATATGTTAAAACAAAGAAAATGGAATTGAAATGAATGGATTCGGTGTAGTAACGAATCCGTAACGAGATTTTTTTTATGTTTTTCATTAAACTCTTGAAAGTTTTGAAGAACAGTGAAAATTTATGTTTTGATTTGTGTAATTACATGACTTGGAATGTTAAGAACATGTTATAAGTGATATATAATGTTCCTGTGAAGTTTATACTTCATGGGTAACATTTTAAATCATTGTATTGGTGTAAAATTTGAAAAAGTTGCCGAATTTCTGTGTTCTTCGCAAACTGGAAATTCTGGGAAAACGTAGCCGCGCAGCCGCGGGTACAAGGCTAAATGGCGCGCGGCTGCGCCCGTCTGAAATTTTTGAAAAAAATTGCTAAGTGTTGAAATTTGAGAAAAATATTTTTAATCTAATGAACATGAAAACATGTTATAAATATGATAGGATGTTGATATGAGTCTAATAAATTATGTTACGTGATTAATTAATGAATTAATTATGTGACTTAAATTATTATTTATAAACTTTAAATAATGTGATATAAATATGAAGATATTATTTTAAGTTTAATAAACATGAAAACATGTTATGTATGTAATAAGTTGTTAATACAAGTTAATAACTTAAGTTATGTGATTCATTAACAAGTTGATTAATCAACGTGAACCATTATTAGAAAAACCTAATAATGAGTTCAAAGAACACTAATTATAAATCAATAATCATATCGAACCTATGATTAATTGATATTGTAAATGTGTGATAGGTAAGAGTAATTAAAGAATTGAGAAATAATTGTAGCTTGTGCACGAGGCAAGTTTTCTATCCCTAACTTATTATTATTGTTGGGCAAGTTTCCTAAACTAAACTCTTTAAATTAAGCAATTGCAATGCTTAATTACTATTGTTGAGCAAATTCTTACTCTTGAATATCCAAGTTTAGAATTTTACATGAGATGCCATAATTCTTTTAAAAGTATCATTTAAGTGTACAATACTTACTCGATTGCATACCTTGAGAAGTTAATATTCAATTTAAATATCATTTATTGAGTTATCCAAACCAACTTTATTTTGTGCGGATTCTGATGTCAAACTGAGATGAACAACATTAATATAGGGGATTAATGAAGATGCTTTAAGCGTTAAGATAATGTGCACAGTATCAGTATGAATGGCTGATCTCCCTAAGTACGAGAAGTAAAGTCTATAGTCTTATGACTGTTAAAGGTTGGAAAGGTTAATATACTTGACAACCTAAGACTCGGTTCAAGGTCTTAATGACCCTCAGAAGTAATTTGACTCTCGATTAATATTCTTGATTCAAAAGTTGAGAAGTAATTTGACTCTTGATTAATATTATTGATTCAAATGTTGAGCTTTCTGGTATTTAGAATTCTTTCACTCTCATGTTATTATACTGTCATATTTTTATACTTGCGGGCATTCGTGCTCACTCTTGCATAATAACATTGCAGCTAATAATGAACGAAGTGATGTACCTTCTAGTAGCAAGGGCAAAGGAAAAGCTAACAAGTGTTGAGGACTTGTGTTGATGTTAAGAATGTTAAAGTTCAAGATTTATGTGTGATGACTTAAGACTTATTTATTTACGTTTCCGCAACAAAGATTTAAGGTTAAGTTTAACTTGGGATTTATGATGTATTTTTATTTCAGATGATGATTTATTTATCTAATAAATGAATTTCATAATTTATGGGTAGATAGTTGTATGATATTGGAATAGTGAACACCAAATCCTGTGAAAATTAAGATACCGAATTTGGGGGTGTCACAATTAATCACAACCTAATCACAATAAATGCCGAACCAGAATACCCTGTCTGCATACAGGGAGATATACCGGTGATCAGTCTAGATGAAGGGGTTGAACCTACTAGTTTTCAAGCTTTGGAGGTGAGCAATACTCAGTACTTACCTGTTGGGGCACCGACTTTGAAACCAAAAGTTTCCCCCGAAGTAATGACAGTCGGTCAGGAAATGGTATCGTTAGATTTTCGCCAGAGAGAAGGATTAGGGAAAAATCAGCAAGGAATCAAGAGTCCAGTACAAATCTCGAGCCAGTTAGGGAAAGCCGGATTAGGCTATTCATCTAGGTTAAACCATTGGAACCCAAACAAGCATTCAAAAGTTCCTACTTCCACGATTCTGCTGCCGAACCTCACTGATATCGGGCTTGTGAAACCAATGAGGAAGATTCCTGCTATTTTGTTAGTATGTTGTTTCCTCCAGTCAAACCGATGAGTGAGAGAAAAGCCCTAAAGCTTGAGGGAGAGAGCAAAAAGGGAAAAGAAAAGTTACTACATGAAGGACGAGACCCATTTGCTAACATGTATTTTTTGATGCACTACGAGGGTATAAATGATGATATCCCAGACAATGATGAAGAAGATAAGATCCGAATCCCTCGCATCAAGAGGGATAAGGGTAACAGCTCAAAGAAGAACCCCGGCCCTGATATAAAAGATGTCTCCGTCGTCATCAAAGAAAAGACAGACGACCACAACTCTTTTAACTTCCATATTCATGAGGACTTGACATTGGACAATTGGAGCAGCATTCCATGCCTCATTCAAAAAGGGTAAAAGGGCAGAAAGTCCATCTTCGCTGAAGCATAGTTTCATTTACTGCTTATTTTGTTGCATAGCTAGAGCAATTACTTTTGTCATACTTTTGCTAAATGCTTTGTATGTTTAAACAGTCTTATATATTAAAGCGAAAGCATTTTATTTTTAGGACTCCAGAATTGGACTTGTTTGTCTTTGCTAATGAGATGCCAAATTTTCACAGTGACTACAACTTTGGTGTAGAACTGGACTTCAACTTGATGGAAATTGATCAAGAGGAGATAGATGACTATGAGGTGCCCGAGGAGATAAAAGAGTAGGTCAAAGATAAACCCAAACCAAAGCCTCGATCAAATCACCACTGTCAATATCGCAACCTCAGAAAACCTTAAAGAAATCCAGATAGGCATATACCTTACCCAAAACCAAAGAGCCAACCTGATTAAACTCTTAACTCAATTCCATGATGTGTTTGCACGGTCACATAAAGATATGGTTGGTTTGTCCACTGACATTGTCATCCATCGACTGCCCATTAAAGATGGATTCAAGCCAGTTAAGTAGAAGCTCAGGCAATTGAAACCTTAATGGAGTCTGAAAGTCAAAGAAGAGGTTGTCAAGTAATTCAAAGCCGGTATCATCATGGTATCAACATACCCGGAGTGGCTGTCAAACATAGTTCACGTGCCAAAGCCCAGAGGGAAAGTACAAGTATGCGTGGATTACCAGGATTTGAACAAAGCTTATCTCAAAGATAATTTCCCTGTACCTTTCATCTACATCCTGATATACAATACAGCACAATATGGCATGTATTCTTTTATGAATTGCTTTGTCGGTTACCATCAAATCATGGTGGCTGAAGAGGACAAGGAGAAAGAAGCCTTCATCACTCCCAAGGGAACCTTCTAGTTATAGACGTTTGTCTTTCGGCCTCATAATTGTTAGGGTTGCATATCAGCGAGCCATGTTGGCCCTTTTTCATGACATGATGCACAAGCAGATAGAGGTATATGTGGATGCCATCATCGTCAAATTCCGGAAGGAGGGTGACCACATCAGCCATCTCAAAAAGCTTTTCAATCAGTAGCACAAGTACGACCTAAAGCTAAATCCAACCAAATGTGCTTTTGGTGTCAAATTAGGCAAGTTATTGGGATTTCTAGTAAGAAACGGAGGCATTGAGCTGGATCTCGCTAAGATTAAAGCCATCACTGAGATGTTCGTGCCCCGAACAGAAAAGGAAATACGGGGATTCCTAGGGAGAATCAACTTCATAAGCAGGTTCATTTCCCAGCTCACGGCAATGTGTGAACTTATCTTCAAACTGCTAAGGAAGAATTCATCGGTAAAATGGAATGAAGGTTGTCAAAAAGCCTTCCTTTCAATCAAGAAGCAGTTGATCGAAGCACCAGTCTTGGTACCCCTAAGGGATGAGGTTCCCTTGTTTATGCACTTGTCAGTCAATGCCAATGCAATGGGCTATATGCTGGGCCAGAAAGATGATAGAAGCAGGGAAAGAGCTATCTATTACATCAGTAAAAGATTCAGCAGCGGCGAACAAAAGTACACTCTTATTGAGAAGATATGATGTGCGTTAGCGTGTGCCGCCATGAGATTACAACACTATCTGCATGGGCACACGACCTATCTCATATCCCGCATGGATCCACTGAAGTACGTATTCAACAAACTAATGTTGAATTGTCGATTGTCTAAATGGAAGTTGATCCACCAACAGTTTGACATTGTCTACGTGACTCAGAAGTCCATTAAAGGTCAGGGGATTGCAGATCAATTAGCCGAAGCACCGTCAGGGGATTTTGAACCCTTGGAAACTTATTTCCCGGACAACGGGATCATGATAATTCAACAAACCCCTCAAGAGAATACAGTTCAACCTTGGAAAATGTATTTTAATGGAGCAGTGAACATGGAAGGTGCCGGAGATGAGGCAGTCCTTGTCTCTTGTATAGGAGAACAGTATCCTGTGGCTACCATGTTGCAGTTTGTCAACACCAACAACACGGCTGAGTATGAAGACTATATAATGGGGTGAAAACTAGCCCAGTCCATGGGTATTAAGCGTTACTAGTCTTTGGGGATTCTGAGTTGGTTATCAGACAAACCACTGGAGCGTATCACACCAAAGAATTGCATCTCCTGCCCTATCACCGACAGGTTATCAAGATGTCCATGGATTTCAAAGAGATAACCTTCATCCACATACCTCGAGGAAGTAATGACTTCGCTGATGCATTGGCAACGTTGGCTTCCCTGATACACATTTTTGATAGGAGGGGAATTCTCGACATCAAATTCGAGAGCCAAAAGGCCCTGACATATGGGAATTATATTGGAGGAATATCAGATGAGATACATCCAATTCGACATCCTTGGTATCAAGATATAAAAGAATATCTTCGAGATAGAGCTACACCCACTGGGGCAAGTCAAGCTGAAAGAAAGCGAATTCACAAGATGGCTACAAAGTTCTTTCTGAGCGGGGATGCACTCTATAAAAAGGATGTTGGGATAGGCCTTTTAAGATGCCTCGATAAAGATCAAGCCTAGAGACTAATGGATGAAGTACACGGTGGAGTATGTGGTCCACACATGAGCGGTCATTTGCTGGCCAAGAAGATATTGAGAATAAGGCATTACTGGATCTCTCTTAAAGCTAACTGTGATGATCACGTCAGGAGATGCTACCAATGCCCAATCCATAGAAATGCCATCCACGCTCCTCTAAACGAACTGCACAATATGAGTTCGCCATGGCCTTTTTCCATGTGGGGAATGGATGTGATTGGGCCAATGGAACCCAAAGCGAGCAATGGTCATCGATTCATCTTCACCATGATCGATTACTTCACCAAATGGGTTGAAGATGCCTCTTTTCCCAAAGTCACCAAAGAGGTGATCATTGCTTTCATCATAAACAATGTTGTCTGTCGATATGGACAACCGAAGGTAACCGTATCAGACAACGCCAAGAATTTAAACAATTAGATGATGAAAGAGTTGTGCAGTAAGTTCCATATCAAGAGTCTAAATTTCACCATCTACTGGCCCAAGATGAATGGTGCTGTTGAAGCGGCCAACAAAAATATCAAGAAGATCATGCAGAAAATATCCGCCAATCACAAAGGATGGCCTGACCTATTGCCTTTGACTCTGTTAGCATACAAGACATCAATGCGTACATCTACTGGGGTTACCCCCTACTCATTGGTCTATGGAATGGAAGCAGTACTTCCCATAGAAGTTGAAATGGAATCCTTGAGAGTGTTAATAGACGCTCAGGTGGAGGAAGACCAGTGGTTGCAAGAATGGTACCACCAGTTTTCCCTAATAGAGGAAAGAAGGGCTACAACCATCTTTCATGGTCAGTTATATCAGAAAAGGATTGCTCGGTCATACAACAAGAAAGTTCGACTCTGACAATTCAATGTGAATGACTTGGTAATGAAGAAAGTTCTTGCCAATCAAGATGAAGCCAAAGGAAAGTTTGCCCCAAATTAGGAAGGCTCATTCATTGTCAAAGTAGTGTTGACAGAAGGAGCCATCAAATTGCAAGAAATGGATCAGAATGAATTTCCCCAGCTTATCAATTCAGACACCGTGAAAAGGTACTATGTCTGAAATGCTTGTAAACCCTCATCCTGGTCCTGCGAATCAATCAAATCATCTCGAGTTTCACTAGAAGCTCGAGCTACAAATGACTTGATCTGCCTAAACCCGGGAGTACGTAGGCAGCCATCCGCGGTGCGGTCAAACTATACAAAAATTTCAAAAACCCATTGAACCCAAACTCAAACCTAAAAGTAAACAATTTTCAACCCTTTCAGGCTAAGCCTGAACTATGAATGACCTGATCTCCCTCAACCTAAGAGTACGTATGCAGCCACTCATTGTGCTGTCTAACCTTAAAGAAAAAAATAAAACCAATAAAAAACCAGTCCCAAGACACCGAAACCTTATAAAATCTAAATACTATCAATCCTTCCTAGTCAACAGGTCTTGTTGAGATACTCTCCAACATCACAATGTCAATCCATTAAGGAAAAGCTTATATTACATCAAGACAACAAGTCATGAAAGAAACGGTAATCACTCAGCAATGACAATACATATCCAACAGGGAAGTGAATCAAAATATATTTCTCTGATATATAATAATGTTTGATATATACAATGTGTCTTGTACATGACAAAAATGGCTGATCTAGTATGTGCAGGAAAAACAAAGCTAGTCTATGAACCAGTGGACAATCCGGATAGCAGTGCCAATATGGCGTCCCTCTCAGAAGATGGAGAAGCGGTTGTAAGCTCATGACCCGCGGTCTCTATGCGGGTTAGAATATCTACAGCCATCTGCATAGTTCTGCTATGACCATCAATGAAGGCACTCATATCTGCAATGAGGTTTTGTGTATATGATCTGAGTGCAGTGATGTCCGCAATATAAATATCTCGGGTGGCTAGGACCTCATCCCTCTCGATATAAGTAGCGTCCCGAGCGACTAAAGCCTCCTCAATCTCAACAAAAGCTGTATCTCGGGTAGATCGATCCTCATCTCTCTCAACAAATACTGCATCCCTAGTAGCTCGAGCCTCGTCTCTATAAGCAGAAGTCGTATCCCTACTAGAAAGGGCTGTCAACATTAGCGCTCTATCCTAATCCCTCTCAAAGGTCATCCGAGCTAGTAAATCGATAAGAGTTGGATCTGTTCCAGTCAGGACGCTCGGAGGGTCACTAACTAAAGATGCTGTAAAACCAGTCAATAAATCATCCTCCGTGGGAGAATCAGGATCCTCTATAGGCTCCTCCTCATCTGAATCAATGCTCAGAGCTGACTGGATAACCGCAACGAGTGCAATTGTAATGACCCCAAAATTCATACAATATAATTCTCATTCTCGATCAATAGCAATACATCTTTAATCTATCTTTACATCATTATTCGATATTAAAATCACTAAAAATGCGGAATATTTAAATTTTTTATAAACTTTCTTTCTATATTTCCCTGAATCGCAACCTTAACATTGCAAATATTTGATTCAATTCTATTACATGAATCGCTACAACGAAAGGACTATACAAAGTCTTACATCACTAAGCAATATCCATTATACGTTGGATAGCTCAACTTACAACTTAACAATTAAGTTACAATGAAAACATCAACTACAATTTGAAATTTAACAAAATTAATATTCTTTAGCATTGATCTCTATAAATAACACGTATCTTTACCTTGCATCCTTGACCTGCAAAAATGGTTATTTGCAAGAGTGAGCTCGATAGCTCAGCAAGATCTAACAGTTTTCATGCATCACATAGCACATAACTAACATGCTCAATATTAAAGTAACATGACATACATGCTTTAATCACATAACAAATATAAAGATTGAGTTCCTTACTCAATCAACATTATTAAATCAATCAATGTAGTCATAAATTGACTTTAACATTTCATGCTTGCAACATATACAACATAGCATACTCTTTGCAATACAATTTAAAACAGTTCATAATATCATCAAGTTCACATAGAAAATAGGAACCGAAAGACTTGCCTTGATCGTTATTTACCAATAACAGTTTAACAGCTTACAGATATCTGCACTTCACGTGCCCCTTGATGCTTAGTGAGGAAGAAGAGGGTGAAGTTTAGCAATGACTCTCTCAAGGCCTTCCTCCTTTCCTCTTCTTTTTCTCTCTTCTTCTTCCCCTTTCACTCCATCTTTCTCTATGTTTTCTCTCTAACACAGACTAACATTTTTCTTTGTTTTAGACTTAGGTTTAGAATAAGAATTAACGTAGTTTTTTTACAAAACGTAAACTGATATCATATATATTATATGTATAACTATATAATATATATTTAACTCCCAATTAAATCATCCTTTAATTACCATAATTGCATTTAATATATATAAGTTACAACATTTGGAATTTAAAAAGCCCTAAGGCTTGTTTGGCAAAACAAGTTATTTTAAAAACAGATTTTTAGTAGTTAAGGTCATGTTTGGGTAAAACAGTTTTAAAACAAAAGTAAGGGTCCTTGTTTGAAAAAAAATCATTTAAAAACTCTTTTCTTTATTTTAATAAATCCTTTTAACACATACTTTAATGTTACTCTTTAATTAATTAAATCTTAACATTCTAATTTAATTAATTAAAAGTCTAACATCAATTAAGCACATAAAATTGTCACATAATTACAATTAATTGCTAATTATAATTGCATGTAACACTCATCACATTACTCATCTAATTTAATTATCTCAATTCAATTAGAACTATAACATACAATCATTATATCAATTAAATTAAATACTAAATATTCATTTAATTAATATACTACACTTAATTACATTACTCCATAATAATCACATAATTATTTATTTAACTCAATAAATAATTTAATTAAAATATTTATTTACTCTAATAAATATTTAAATTATCTTCACATAGATTCACATATTTCACCATATATGACACGTATTCACATACTTAAACTCAAAACATCAGATAATAAGAATTTTATTTATTAAATTCTCATTTATAAATTCTAAAAATCTGGGATGTCACATTCTTCCCTCCTTATAAGGATTCCGTCCTCGGAATCACCGAAACCCTACCTTACTCAGGTTTTCATCAAATTTCTTTAAAAACATTTATCGTTGAATAACTTCAACACATTACATTAATATAGGTTTTATATTTCCTACTACATTAAGTTCTTCAACAAATTCTAGGTTTTATTTCGTAACCCTAAATTAAACACAATTATGTTTCAAATATTATATATTCTCTAACTCGTTCATTACTACATACTCTACTCGTATAATTCATATACTACATAATCCACCATCTATAATTATTCGGGTTATCACATTTACCCATTCTTCTAAGAATTTCGTCATCGAAATTTTTATTAATCTTCATTCATTCAATCTATCAAAGTAGATTTTACGTTAATCTTATTCACTAACTTGTTGCGTTTAACAATTATTTCTTTCTAAGGAATATTCTTCTCGCTACATTCTCCTTCAGAATAATAAGAATCTTCCTCAATTGCTCAATAATTGGGAAGCGATATAAATAACCCAGGAATTTAAAAGATTCCAATAATGCTGAGTGGTCACAAGACCATAAACTTCTTTCTAGGTTTAATAGTGCTTCACCCCCGGTACTTCACACTATAAACCGCACTGGTACTCTAGGTGGCCAGCCTATCGTACCCCTACGTCGGGCCCAAACGTAGTACATCGTAACGACTATATGCGTTACACTCAGAACTATTGTCTCCGATAACATGTCCCCTTTTATAGGGTTGTTCACCTCAGCTTCTTAACATCTAAATCCGCACCAAAACAATTTGGTTTGGCATAGTTTGACCAAAAACGCTCGAATTTCATAAACATCTTTTAATATTTGTCTAGCTAAATCAAGTAGCATAGACTTCTAGCAACAATTCGGACATCAATCGAAATATATATATATATATATATATATATATATATATATATCTTTAACCAACTCAAAAAAATATATTTTATTTCGTTTAAGGAAACCAAAAATAAATAAATCAATCTTTTCATAATATCTTGATACCGTACCGTAGTAATGGTACGTTGAGGATTTCGTCATTACATGACGTCGTCATACTACATCATACCATAGTGGGTTGACGATCATATGATCACATCCAACACTAGGTTTAACTGCATTGATAACTTCCTCGATTGTTTTTACACCATATCAAATGATGCATATGAAATACATTTTGAAGATTTAAAATCATTTTGTCCAGCTGAAGCAATTAGCATAGACATGTGAATAATAGCACTATTTTAAAAATTCATTGGTTCCATCATTGATCCAATGTTTTTCAAGAAAACAGAAGTGCAACATCAGCACGAAGTCAATAAATTTTGAAAAACTAGCAAAGCTAGGAGATTTAGAATATAAAAACTTTCTCCATCAATATAAATCTTTACTCCATCATTACTTAATCATTCTATCAACCTTAAACAACATCAATGCTTTCTATATTATAAACTTTCTATACCCAGTATAGTTCATCGAACTTACCACACTTTGGAAGTTCAGGAACTTGCCACAATAATATGAGTTTAAGAACTTGTCCTAGCAATACGTAGTCAAAGAACTGATCAGAGACTGCCTATATGCTTAGGGGTTCAAAACATACATACGATTATGAGTCACGATCTTACCATAAATATGAGTTTTAAGAACTCGCCTAACCTTAAGATCATCTAATGTAATCTTTATATCATCTAATCTAATCTCCATTTACTCTAACTATCAATTATAATATGAGAAAAGAATCACCTTCTCGTCATAATTATGTTGATAGCGCGACATCAACCTTCCAACGATTATCAATATGATAAACCAAGTGTAAGCACAAAACCCTGCCCATACAGAAGTTTGTACAACTCAGCCACCACATGAGTCCTCAATTGAAATCCCACTTAACTCTATCTTACTTATAACATCTCGTTCTATACTCGATACAGACTTTCTGTATCCCATCATTTATAACTCCTCGTGAGTTAATCTCGTACTATATCATAGTACATTCTCGTTATAGCATCAAACTATAACTATTCAATCATTACATACCATCTGTCTTTTACAACTTCAAAAGATCACGTTGTGATCTTATTCTATAATCATCTCACTTATGATTCTTCCATATCTCATTATCGTTTTATTTTAAAACTTCTTATCTCTACCTGTCATCATGACATATCATAATTTCATTATGCTTTCAATCTTCTATTCATCGTTATTCGTCATCTTTATTATTGGAGTTAGGCAACTCCTGATTCTCATCTACATATCTTTCCAAGATTCTTCTTTGAATCTTTTTGTTTATTAAACAACTCTTCCTTTAAGAATTTCTAACTTCGTTCATATAGTTCAATATTTTATTCGAGTTTTAGAATCACCTTTTCATTATACGTAACTTAACTTCTCATTCTCTAAGGTCATAGCCTAAGGTACTCTTACCTAAGGTGTATAACCTACAGCTTTGATACCAACTGTAACGATCCCAAAATTCATACAATATAATTCTCATTCTCGATCATTAGCAATACATCTTTAATCTGTTTTTATATCATTATTCGATATTAAAATCACTAAAAATGCGGAATATTTAAATTTTTTATAAACTTTCTTTCTATATTTTCCTGAATCGCAACCTTAACATTACAAATATTTGATTCAATTCTATTACATGAATCGCTACAACGGAAGGACTATACAAAGTCTTACATCACTAAGCAATATCCATTATACGTCGGATAGCTCAACTTACAACTTAACAATTAAGTTACAATGAAAACATCAACTACAATTTGAAATTTAACAAAATTAATATTCTTTAACATTGATCTCTATAAATCACTTAACACGTATCTTTACCTTGCATCCTTGACATGCAAAAATGGTTATTTGCAAGAGTGAGCTCGATAGCTCAGCAAGATCTAACAGTTTTCATGCATCACATAGCACATAACTAACATGCTCAATATTAAAGTAACATGACATACATGCTTTAATCACATAACAAATATAAAGATTGAGTTCCTTACTCAATCAACATTATTAAATCAATCAATGTAGTCATAAATTGACTTTAACATTTCATGCTTGCAACATATACAACATAGCATACTCTTTGCAATACAATTTAAAATAGTTCATAATATCATCAAGTTCACGTAGAAAATAGGAACCGAAAGACTTGCCTTGATCGTTATTTACCAATAACAGTTTAACAGCTTACAGATATCTGCACTTCACGTGCCCCTTGATGCTTAGTGAGGAAGAAAAGGGTGAGGTTTAGCAATGACTCTTTCAAAGCCTTCCTCCTTTCCTCTTCTTTTTCTCTCTTCTTCTTCTCTTTTCACTCCATCTTTCTCTATGTTTTCTTTCTAACACAGACTAACATTTTTCTTTGTTTTAGACTTAGGTTTAGAATAAGAATTAACGTAGTTTTTTACAAAACGTAAACTGATATCATATATATTATATGTATAACTATATAATATATATTTAACTCCCAATTAAATCATCCTTTAATACCATAATTGCATTTAATATATATAAGTTACAACATTTGGAATTTAAAAAGCCCTAAGGCTTGTTTGGCAAAACAAGTTATTTTAAAAACAGATTTTTAGTAGTTAAGGTCATGTTTGGGTAAAACAGTTTTAAAACAAAAGTAAGGGCCTTGTTTGAAAAAAAAAAATCATTTAAAAACTCTTTTCTTTATTTTAATAAATCCTTTTAACACATACTTTAATGTTACTCTTTAATTAATTAAATCTTAACATTCTAATTTAATTAATTAAAAGTCTAACATCAATTAAGCACATAAAATTGTCACATAATTACAATTAATTGCTAATTATAATTGCATGTAACACTCATCACATTACTCATCTAATTTAATTATCTCAATTCAATTAGAACTATAACATACAATCATTATATCAATTAAATTAAATACTAAATATTCATTTAATTAATATACTACACTTAATTACATTACTCCATAATAATCACATAATTATTTATTTAACTCAATAAATAATTTAATTAAAATATTTATTTACTCCAATAAATATTTAAATTATCTTCACATAGATTCACATATTTCACCATATATGACACGTATTCACATACTTAAACTCAAAACATCAGATAATAAGAATTTTATTTATTAAATTCTCATTTATAAATTCTAAAAATCTGGGATGTCACAGCAATGTTGGCCTCCAACAATGATGAATACTTTGGAGAACAATCTTGATGGCTAGTAGAAAATTCAGCCCTCTCCCTATGAGTCGAACACTCTTAAATCCTGATAAGGTCAGCTAACGAAAAAGATGAAGCTGATTTTCGATGATCTATGGTCCCCCTTAAAGTGGTGGATGCTCTAAAACTGATCAAACTGGCACATAATTGCCAATGGATGATATGTGGTCACCCCTCTCAAACCCGCCAATGGTAAATAATCCATGCCAACTACATGAGTGATGAAGCTTGTAAGGGGAACTAAGCCCTGGGTAGGGCAAGATCGAAAAGGGATGCTCAATCATCGATAGAAAGGCCAACTATGACGCCGCATCTGTACACTTCACCGGCCGGAAGGAGTAAGATATGGCTATCCCATGGGTAAAGTAATACCCATGATGCCTGAAAGTGCCAATAGGACTCAAATGTGTCATGAACCACACGTACAGCAGAACTGCGCTACCCCTAAAAAACTCCTCTGGATGGGTACTGCAGAATGTAGTTGACCTCAAGGTCTCGGCAAATATCATTGGCAGGATAGCGCAACCTTGTCTAAGAGCACGAACCACTACCACCAAGCCAATGTCCAAGTGGTTTATATATAGTGGCATGTACAAATAAGCTGTGACCCGCATCAACAGAACGTCAACACGTTCAAACTGCCACTCATCTGCAGTGATGATGAAATCTCCTGAATATCGCTCGTAGCTGTCCAACCGGCTAAAGCGATCGATCAAAAAGTCCAGGGACACAACATGCTCCGCAGTAATCTCTTTAGTGATGACTCTACGTCTCAGACCATTCATGGTCATGAAGGGACGTCTCATGTAGCTAATGGTTGTCCTAGCGTAAGGCAGATCTAAGGCCAAACCCGTGAGGCGCTCATACTCCTCCAGCGTAGGATTCAACTAATGAAGGCTAAAACTGAAAACCTGGCACTCGAGTATCCAGCAAGATAATATGCAGTCCACAAACCCCTGTGGAACCTGAAAAGCTAAAAGGTCAAAGAATGCCCTAACATCTGATCAACTGTCCTTCTAGCTATGGAGGGCAGACTATCATACCAAGATCTCAACGAAGATGCTACAAAATAATGTGGCAAGTGCTCGATACGACTGACTGTGGATGAAGACATTTGTATAACTGTATCATGAGACCATTCAGGGGTCAAATCTAAACTCACCTGTCTAAATGCATATCCATGACATAATACATGCATGATGACAATGATAAAATGACAATAAGTTGCAATAGATAAGAAATATCATGCATTTCTATAATATAGTATCTAATGAAAGCATCATCTCTGTCTGCTCATAAAATGCAAAGTAAAAATTACAGGGAAATGGGGCACAGTCGCCCAACAACTAACAAAGGCCTATCAAAAGATATAATGAGAAATGGGGCACAACCTCCAAATATCTAACAGAGGCCTATCAAAAGATATAGCGAAAAAGCTATCGAAGAAATCTATAATATCTGTATCCAGTCGATCGACCTGCTGCAGCTCTTCTTGAGTCACTGAATCTCGGCGAGTGGGAATGTCTAGTCGATATAGAGGAGGATCGGCACCTGTATAG
Organism: Panax stipuleanatus; assembly: GCA_020205555.1. Taxonomy (NCBI): domain Eukaryota; kingdom Viridiplantae; phylum Streptophyta; class Magnoliopsida; order Apiales; family Araliaceae; genus Panax; species Panax stipuleanatus. The sequence goes on from CM035126.1 coordinate 100,816,879, forward strand.
CTGCCAGAAAATGGGTCTGCTGAGGGGCCAGCTCCAGAGCTGGAAGGATCAAATGAATCTAACTCTGACGGATCCCTGCCAAGGTGCCTGATGAAAAAATGATCCATCTCCAAGCGCTGGGTTAATCCTTAAATCTGCTCCAAATGAGTGGGCTCTCTGAGGCAAGCTATCCAGTCTGTCATCATCACAGAACCCGGCACCATGTCTACCATAAATTGGGTATCACGAGTTTGAGCCATGATAGTGCGAAGATTCCACCAGCTATGAAATGCCTCCTGGCTGTAAGGACCCTCTGATATGGTGAAGCCATCTACGCCCTCCAGGGGAATGTCTGTGAGCGACCGAGCTAATGGCCAATGATGCTAAATAGGAGGAACTAAGGGAATGCGGATATCTCTCGTGACGCTCCGGATAGCGCGCTCTCCCAAGTAGAGCTCCCAACCTTCCTCGGTCAAAAAGGGAAACCCGACGAGTGGACAATGTAAACTACATACCAGTTGAAAAGCCATCCTCGAACCCGACTGTCAGATAGTCCGGGGTGTAAGGGACCGACGCCATAGAATCAGTAGTCAGCAGCCTTAGCTGCAAGCAGAAGTGGGAAAATCCCTCTGCTACAGGGACCTCCGTTAAAGTGGAGTGATGCCAACACCGTCCCCTCGGAAAGGGGTCTCCAAGCCCAAAGTAGTGGCATGACGTAGGCAAGGAAGCCTCTTATATGCCCAAAACTGGCAATGCAAAGATCAAATGACCTCAGTGATAAAATTGTTAAACACAAATAAGGAAAATAAAAATGCGAAAGAGAAATTAATCACCGGTAGGAAGGGATAAAAACCTATCCAAGCCTCTATCACGCCATCAGAGCGTAGGCGCATACCTCAAAAAAAGTAGGCGAAGGTGTAGGTACCCCAATCAAAATTTGTTGAGGCGCTCCACGTACCGAGTAACGTTGACCAGAGCGAAAGAGACTGTCGAGGAGTTGTCTGCAATGAAACAACCTCTGATGATCACCAACAACAGTCGTTGAATAATGCAATCTCTAACCCTCTGGTCATCAGGCAGAGGCTCAGTTAAAACCCCGCTCTGGGCATCAACACTCAAAGGACCAGAACGGACAGTCCGACCCTTGATGGTCATTGCAGGAACTCTTAAAAGGGAGTGAACGGCAGTAGGTGAAATATCAGCCACCAATGGCACTGGTTCTCCTGCAAACTCTATCCCGATGATGAACCTCCAGTCCATAGGTGTCATCATCACCTCATAGTCCAACAGATGGAGAGACTGGGTCTGGTGGAACCAGCGCTCAGACAAAGCCCTCAGATAACCCTAGGCGCAATAGCGGGAAGGAATAGAAAATAAGGCCTCGAAACCCCAAGTGTTGACAATGGCCTGATTCTCCGGATGTAGATTATGGTATAAAGAGTAGATGCTAAACCAGTTCCCTCTAGGCTGAATAAAGTTGGGAACCTGCATCAAATAGCCAGTCCAGATTAAACCTGTGCCCTGAAATGGCAAAAGAAATAAAAATTCAGAATAAAAACTTCAGTAACGTCATTGGTGTGAAGGTATATCGATGGATGGTGGCTCAAATCGCCTAGCAGCTTCGGCATCGGCACATAGGCTGGGAGCCACCTATGTAGAGTATGAGCTAGAGCATGATCCAAAAATAGGACATCCTCGTCGTCCACATCATCCGGCATCTTAACTCGGATCGGACGAATCATAGACTCAGCCAAACGGCGAGGTGGTCGGGCTGGACGTGGCTGAGGAACATCAGAAGCTCTCCTCCGCCTCACACCTGAAGTGACCTTGCTAGCACTACCTGGTCTATCTGGCTCCATAATCTGGACAAAGTCTCCAAATCACCTCAGAAAGGGTGAGATAAGCCTTAAACTTGTGGCTTATTAAATTAAATCATTGTTTTATGCATCTTTTGAGTCCTAAAGCATGCATTAGTTAACAAAAATTCCCAGTAGAGTTAAAATTTCATGTTCATTAAATACTCAGGCTTTTGAAAAAATTTCGCTAGAGTTTTCTTTGTAAAATAGACTATCTGCATGCACATATGCATGACTAGGTGGCCATTCAATAGCACACCTACCCAAAAACATAAACATTTCATATATATGAGGGAAAATCAATAATTAAACTCCCCATAGTAGTTAAATTACCATGTGTATTTTTAGTTGAAAATCCAGGCTCATTTGCCCTCAAATGAGACTAGCAAACTGGCCAAAAAGGGCGTCAAATGACTGTCGCATAAATTAAATTTTTTTACATCAAAACGTTCAGCACATAAAACATGCATGTTTACTAAGTCTAAAATTTTTTATCAAGTCATATAGGCACGCTTATTCGCTATATTGTGTTTAGAAGCATACTATATGAAATCTAATATTTTAACGGTCAAAATTTGAAAAGAAAGGATGTAAACGTTACCAAAGATGTGCAGAACGTTTGTACGGTGACGGAATTCAAAAAAAAGTAGCCCAAACGTAGTAGATCTGAAGAAATTTTGGATTTTCTTTATAGTTCAAAGTTAAAAATGAATTTTGAAAGCCACGGGAGCCTAAGTTATACTCGTAGGGAGTAGCAACTCCACCTGCGGCAGCCTCAAGTGCACCTGCGATTCCCTAAGGTGGGTCCCACCCCTTCTAATTTGGTCCGATTGAAGACAAAGCGGAGTTTATAGAAGATGAAAAGTCAAATCAGGGAAAAAACTGCTACACGATTGAGCGAAATGGCCTGAAACCCTGATTTTAAGCGTCAAGTTCTAACAAAGAAAGGAATTTCTTGTAAGCCATTGGTAGAAGCCCTGATGTGGTATTATGAGTGACGATGACGAAAACCTACTAAAAACTACTGAAAACTGCCTTTATTAGAGCATCGGGAAGGTCCGGCATTGTGAACATCAAGTTTTGAATGCGTCAAAGTTTCCATATTGGTCAGAGGGTGTGACTTATCAGAAAGATACGCCCACGTCGAGATCGATCAGGTCTGACATTATAAGCAATTGGCGGCAACTCCAACGAAACATCAGGAATGAGCCGGTGATGAAAGCCGTTGAAAACCACTTCAGCGAAGGTCAGATTATCTGATATTGTAAGCCTTTGGTGACAACTCCAGCGAGGGCACCGGGAATGAACCGATGACGAAAATCGTTGAAAGCTAATTTAGTGAGGGTCAAAGCATCTGACATAACAAACCATTGGCGACAAATCCAATATAGCATCGGGAATGAGCTGGTGACGAGAACCATGTACAAACTGTCCCCACAGAGGACAGATGATGGAATATATTATACAAATCCCCAGCGGGAGCACCGAGAAGGATCGGTGATTCAACCGACCTTTGAAAACTACCATTCGAGTAGGTAACGAAAAGGTTCGGTGATGGTCGAGACTTGGCAAACTACCATTCGAGTAAGCGTCAAGAGAATTCAGTAAGGGCTGTAACGGATGACGTCATCCCCAACAGAAAATGACGAGAACAGCCAGAGAAAGCCTACCCGTGGCAACTAACACCACGAGGGCATATAACATTCATATCATGCATTACAATTGCATATGTCATATTTCCAGTGTCTAGCAATCTGTATCCTGTTCATTCCATTGCATTGCATGAACATGATACAAAGGGGCATCTGTAGACACTCAAAATTTTGCAGTCCTATTACTAACCCTGCAAGAGGGCAAACCAGTATTTTACCTTTTAGAGACAACCCTGGAAGTTCAAACAAAAGTAGAAGCCCCGACGACAACACTGGCAGATCAAACGCAGCCCCAACAATAACAACAGGATGTCAAGTCAAACCCCGGCAACAACTTGGGAGGTATAGAAGCCCCGACAGGCAACAACACCGAAAGATCAAACTCAGCCCCAGCGACAACACTGAGATGTCAAGTCAAGCCCTGATAACAACTCGAGAGGTATAGAAGCCCCAGGTGACAACACCGGGAGATCAAACCTAGCCCCGACAACAACACCGGGATGTCAAGTGAAGCCCCGAAAACCCCAGGAGATACAGTAACCCAGGAGACAACACCAGGAGATCAGCTCAACCTTCGGAGACAGCCCCAAAGCATTAAATCATTTCCAAAGACAATCCTAGGAGACCAAATCAGCCTCGGAGACAACCCTGAGGAAGAACAGAGTCGACTTGGATCAAACCTTGGAAACAACCCAGAGAAAATAGTCAAAAATCGTGCCAATAAGCGAGACGACCCCTGGAAGGGCAAAATGGTCATTCTAACAAGTTGAATCCAAATTCAGTCAAAATTAAGCCAAATTGATGCAATGAGGGTCAGAAAGAGCCATAACATCGATCCCGAGTGAAAACAGCACAAGACAGCTCAACGGATAAACTGCGAAAAAAATAAAGATATGGTTCTAAACCCATCTTCCTAGATTCGAAAAAGGTTAGGTCCAATTTCATTGTGTCACTCTCGGAAAGGGCTTTTCGAAAAGGTATAGCATGCCTCAAACGAACGCCCATATCAATAATTATGATGGTTCAAACCTGACATCGCGTTGCTCGAAGTGCACGTACTTTGAGACGACTGGACCCACGGGAGTGGGACCTACTCGGGGAGCCGCAGGTAGATTCACGGCTGTCGCGAGTGCACCCGCTACCATTTTTGTCTATAAATAAGACCCCCCAACCTTGCAAAAAAAAGAAGAAAAAATAGAAAACGCTCTAAAATTACGCCCATTTCGACCCTTAGCCCTACTTCTAGTACTCCAAACTTCAATTTTATTCTTCCAATACGTTTGAATACGTATATTTTACAGCATATCAAAAATTAACCAGTGGAAACGAATATTTAAAGCCCACCGATCAGTCTATTGTAAGTTTTTGTACGATCAAAAGTCATTTCCTACTTTATTTCGTATATGTGAACATGCATATAAAGTTTCATCTTCTCATTTTGCTCGGAACTCAGTTCCGTGGCCTTTTTAACTTACTTGTTAATATATATAAGTATATATATACGTTTTTCTTCGTTTGCACAGCCTGGATCGTTAATCTATGACTTTTACTTGCTTTTATATATATATATACTAACTTGTTCTGCCTGGATCGCTGATTCGTGACCTTTTCAGCTTTATTATATATATAATTGACTATATATATACTAACTTTCAATTCTGTCAAGCCTGGATTGCAAACCCGTGGCATTTACTACTTTTGTATATATATAATTTTTCTAACTTCATTTGGCTTGGATTGGAAATATGTGGCCTTTTATTGCTTTTGTAAATATATATATATATATATATATATATATATATATATATATATATATATATATATATATATATATTTACATTTCTGTCAAGCCTGGATTATAAATTTGTGGCTCTTTACCGCTTTTATAAATTTTATATATATATATATATATATATTTACATTTCTGTCGAGCCTGAATTGTAAATTCGTGGCTCTTTACCGATTTTATAAATATATATATATATATATATATATATATATATATATTTACATTTCAGTCGTGCCTGGATTAATTTGTGGCTCTTTACAGCTTTTATAAATATATATATATATATATATATATATATATATATATATATATATATTTACTTTCCTGTCGAGCCTAATTTAGAAATTCGTGACTCTTTACAGCTTATATATATATATATATATATATATATATATATATATTTACATTTCAGTCGAGCCTGGATTAGAAATCCGTGGCCCTTTACAGCTTTTATATATATAATTTTATATATATATTTCTTTATTCATTTTGAGTAAATATTTGTTTTAAATGTTCATTTGATATGCATTTGTTTTAATGTAAATTTGGCGAATTAGATTTATCTAAATCTAACCCTTTTTAACTTTCAAACGATTCAAAATAGATCCAACCAGAACCGGGAAGCTAGAATGGCTAAGATTTATTTAAATCTAGTTTTTTCTAGTTTTATAAATATTAAAGTGACCTCGCGACCCCAGATCCATATCAAGTTGGAACGGGAAGCTTTGGCTACGCGCATGCAAGGATTTGACTGATAAATCCTTTGTTTTTGCAACGTCTAGAGTATAATTTGCATTCTCAGTGAATATATGTGATGTGCAGGTTTACTTGGCTATTCTCTGTGAGCCTAGGAATCGTGGGATTAATGATCAAACGGATCTAAATCTGATTCCCACGATGGACAACTCCACATTACGAATGTATCCTGCTATTTTTTCTATAAAATGTACATCTGAGGGTCCATAAAACGGTTATCCGGATTTAAGGTCTCAAACATAGTGAAATATGGCTTATAGTGCTAGAGTCATTTTGATGGATGTCATGCCCATAAGAAGACCAGGACTTGTATATATATTTTGTGATTGAGGATGCTTTGCATCCCGGCAATAAAACATCCAAATCGAGCCAAAGGCTGAATAAAATAAAAAAATGAAAGTATCAATATACTTCAATTCCTATGCTAGCGAAAGGGTTTGAAAACCACCTTTCAAAACGTCATTTTCATATCTCGTCTAAAAATAGACTTTTCAAACAAATCAAACCCTTCGTATATAGGTACAACGAAGCATGACACTTCTTTCAAAATCAATAAAACGTAGGCTCAATTACTTCCAGCATACACAAACACACATTACAAATAAAAAAGGGAAATATTGAAAAGATGCGGTAATCGTGTTTCACGGAAGTCGGGGGGTGCCTAACACCTTCCCCCCGCTTAATTAAGCCGCCGAACTTTAAGAATATCGGTTTCAAGGCCAAGTTTTGACAGTGTCCAGTAATTAGGCCTACTTGAAAAAAATAAACAAAACTCGATTGAGTTGGTACAACCATTTCAAAATATACCAATTGGCGACTCTGTAAACCTTTCAAATCATCGGCATGATACATGTTGGCCTTTCCCTAAAAATTTCACCCTTCATAAAATAGATAAGACAAATAAGGGTAGAAAACAACAAAATGAAAGGAGAGGAAGATCTGTCCAAATCGATAAGATTTTTTCCCGACGTCGACACACACTTCTTACTAGGGTCAAAATTTCGTCCGCTTGAATTGGTCGGTGGAAGGAGCTAGACAATCTTCTTTTGTGTTGTCAGAAGTTTCAGCATATTTTCCAGTGAGTCCCCCAAGGGTGTGAACGTTCTTCGACGTTTAACTTCTCTAGCTTTTTGAAAGGGAGAATTCGAAGATTGTACAGGAGCTTGAAAAGGAGAATAATTTCTCCTTTGAATGGGAAAGCTTTGATTGCCTCTCTAATTATGTCCCTGAAGTATTAAAGGCACATCCTTCTCCTTTTTTTGTGGACTCTCCTAGGATTACTTCCATAGCTTCTCGCTTGAATATGCTTTGCCACTGCCTCCAAAGCGGTAAGGTCTTTGATCTTTCAAGACTTTTGACTCATTTCGGCCATCTCTCCATGTTTAATCATTTCTAAGAATGGTTTTCGTATACCTGCTAGGACCCTCTCATAATATGGAGTTTCTTGGATGTCTATGAAAGTCATCACTATCTCAGTCTCTATCATAGGTGGGGTGACTTGTGCAGCCATCCATTTCCATCTTTGGGCATACTCACGGAAAGACTCATCACTTTTCTTTTTGACCTTGGTCACTTGATATCGATCCGGAGCCATCTGAGACTGGAAGCTATATTAATTTAGGAAGGCATGTGCTAGCTCTTCCCAACTGTGGATTTTGGAATTGTCGAGTCGAGCATACCAAGTTCGGGCTTCCCCAGTCAGACTTTTTTGGAATAACTGCATTCTAAGTTTTTCATCTTCAGCATAGGATCTGATTTCTCCAATGAAGACTTTTAAATGAGTGTAAGGATCTCCTAATCCGTCATACTTTTCAAAATTCGGGACTTAAAATTTGTCTGGATATCGAGCCCCTGGAAATATACATAGATCTGAGCAGTTTGCACTCCCAAATGCCCCAGTTCCCTTGATGGGACGGATTGTTTCGTCCATTTGCTGGACCTTTTTCCTAATATCATTAGTTTCCTGATCATTTTTGAGATTGGTGATTTCAGAGGTTTTGTTGGTTAGATCCTTGTTTTGAGGCTTAGGTATCTGAGTATCGTTCTTCTTGTCAGTGTCTTGACTGCCACCTTGTGTGGATGATTTTGATTGAACGGGTATTTGTTTACCTTGAAAACTTTTGCTTTGTTCCTTTAGAAAAATGGCCAATTCAGCTATCTGGTTATTTAGTCCTTCGAACTCTTCCCGAGAGACATGGGTGGACTCAGGTTGGGCACTTAAAGCCATGCTTGGAGATGGGCTTAGTGCTTTTTTTGACTTTGATCTGGTAACGGGACCAATTTTTTCCTACAATAAAAGTAGGTATGCTAATTTTTATGTAAATATTAACAGGATGCATGCTATACAATATTTTATGATTTTTTGACGTTTTTAATCTTTTCCTGCAAAGCAAAGGTCAGTTATTTTGATGACAGAATAGCATAACAAGATTTAATAAAATTGACAGGGAATGGAAAGTATATTTACATTCATTTGATATTTACATGGAATTTGAAATTTACATTGAATTTACATGGAATTTGAAAGGGGAATGAGTGAAGAGACTCTCCTTCGGATTTGGTTTATTAAAGGCTGACCTATCTTAGGCTACTCTGACGGCTTTTCGGCATGAATGTCCCCAGTGAAAGTAGTATGTATACAAGCCAATCATATATGATGATAAAGCATATACTTTGGAGACAATCTTATTTATTTATAATAAAAGTATTAATTTATTAAAGGCATTTAATTATCTATATGATTCTATTTTTATAATATGTAAATAAATCATAGTTTTAAGCAATGCTTTTAGAATCATGATGTTAATCATGCTAATGAGATCTAAATTCTTAGAAAGCTTAAAACTAAAATAGTTCCCAATCATTGGATTACTAAAAAGGGGATTAGTAAATTTGGATTGATTAGTACATATGTTGCTTGCTCATTGGATGAGGATGATTGTGACGCCCCCAAATCCACGTTCCTTTGAAACCTCTGAATCGGTGCAGTCACGATACTACTAACGCGGAACTATTACATCTTTTAATCATTAGTAAAAGAATACAACTTTGTTTATTATAATTTAGAATATAAATTCTATTTATATCCAAGATCTTGTCTTTACATCATATTCGATGTTACTAAAATGCGGAATAATTTAAACTTTTCAATATCCTCTTGAATAAAATCTTTTTATTGATTTCATAACTTTGGATCAATTACAAATCCCTGAATCAACTTTATAATATGATTCAATATATTCGAATCACCGTATAACGTTTACAACTCGACTTAATATCCTCTATGTATCAACTAATACATCTTTACAGTACGATAAGTTTTAAACAACGTATACAATTATCAAGTACAACTCTTAGAACCTAAACAGGGTTCAAACGATAATCTAAAAAGTATTCTTCATTGCGATACTATCTATCTTTATCAATCAAGAAGCACGAAATCTTTACCGTGAATCCTTAACCTGCAAAAGTGGTTATTTGCAAGAGTGAGCTCAACAGCTCAGCAATTCTAACAGTTTTCATGCATCACATAGCACACAACATCATACTCAGTTCATGCATTTATAAACAATTTATATTTACTACGCATGTTACTTTCACATAACAAGTATATCATTAAAGATCAACTTTCAATCTCATTTATATCTCATATACAGTTCATATATAAGTTCACATTATCACAGCATAATATAATTCAACTAACAGTTATTGAATTCATATATCAAATAGGAACTGAAAGACTTGCCTGATTCATAGTTTAACAACTATGACTTAACTGCCTAAGAATATCTGCACTTCGTGTAATCCTACACAGTTATATTAACCATAGAGATCACACTCATTAGTTATATGTATCCACACATTTTCAATGCAATAATAAATGTTACATTGTTGTCTAACTTGGTTCTTAGAACCTTCGTCTCACTTTCTTATCGTATTCTTAGAATAATTATCTACGTATAAGTATACTTTAACCTTACGTACTTACTACCATTCTTCACATACACACGCCCGTCTACCACTAATCTATTTATATATTGCTAGTGTAGTCCATCTTTGAGTTAATCATTCTCATATATCATTACTAACACATAAGATCACAACAAATAGCAAACATACTCTTTTTAGCATTTTAAAGCATTATTGTAAGTTAATCGTCAAATCGGATTCAAGTATCAACATGTGATTTTACATAGCACGTATACATATTAAAGGATACTTTCATGCTCGTTCAACCTTTTCACATTCAATTTACATGATATAGGTTCTAAGTTAATACCCGTAAAAACTTAAGTCCATTTAAGGCTATAAAGTCATAAAGTCTAACATGCTCGCCTTTTAAACACATGGGGTTTTAATATACTTTGTATTAGGCATACTCATGAATAATTATATCACATTCATGCAACTAACACCATTTTGTTTTGAAAACATGCTTCGTTTATGTTTCACTTGAATCATAACACCTAATCATGGTATATATATATGTAGGATACATGATCGAGTCTACGAGTACTATCAAACATGTTTACCAATATCAGAATTCAAATCTCAATATACATGTCAAGACTCACATGCAAAATGTATACTTTCACTAGTAAATCTCACTAATAGGGTCTAATACGTCCATGCTATCTAGATTCATGTGTTAACATGTTCGACACACATTTCTAAGTCATCTAAACATGCTCGCAAAATCAGAATGCGTATATGGTATTTACATGTCAAGATCCACCTTCAAAACTTGATTTTTGTTAGAAATGTTCACTAACGAGGTTCGGCATGCTCATGTTATATCACGAAACATATATTTGTAAGTTAATACGCTTCTCATGCATTCCTAAATCATATAGTCATGCTTGAAAATAAGAATGTCGACATGGTTCGTATAAGTCATTTTAGTTTACAAAACTTTAAGTTTACTTCAACGCTCTATGTCGTTTCAATAATCTTGCATGCAATCATAGCAACGCGGGTGCATGTCATGTTAATATACTCATGTAAACAGAACACTTATATAGTTGTTATATTTTGACAGTAAGCAAAATATAGAACATTAATGAAGAACATGGAAAGATAATTATACCTCTGTTAGATAATTGAACTTGCTGCTACTTTACAATGCTATTATACTGATATATGTATATGCTCTCAACTTATCAACTCAAATAAAATCTCAGCAAAAGAACTGTGAAGAAACATGGCTACTATTTATAGACGAATTATTACACAGACAATGCAATTATATTGCAAATCAAACTAACAGATGAATGGATTGCATGCTACATAAGAGGGAGTTGGTAAATGGTTGGTAAATCTCATCATCAAAACCACTCCCCATTGATCATTGCTAGCTAAGCTTGGGAGAAGAAAGGGGAGAATAGGCCTTAGCCTTTTTGCCATACACGTGAAGGAGAAGGAGAGTGACTATTATATTGGGACAAGGCCATATATCAGCATTCTAGAATTTGTATATATACACAATACTTATGCCAAAATATGTTACATGTATATATACTATATAATTAGGCCACAATTATAGTTACAATGTAATTCTAATGATACTAACATGGATTCACATAATGTAGTAAGTGTGACTTGTACACATATAATCCATGTACATTTTTATCATACTGGTATAATTTAATCGGATGTTATCACATTACATTATCTCATTTATTATTAAATTGTTCACCATATATTCATGATGTCTCACTTTATTAAAATTAATAGTTTACAATATGTTCATGATATATTATACAAGTCCACTTAGATTATATAATATATACTTTTAAGTCACAATATACTTTTATCATGGCAATGTGATACAATTAATTTACACATATATAATCCATGTCATATTCTTTTACTGTATACTCACATGTCACATAGGCATTATCATGTAACTCCCATAATTCAATAAGCCTTACCATATAATAGTGTTATAATACACTTCACATAATACATAGTTAGCTACTATATGTTACACATTTAATTCGCATGCTTGCACATAGAATTACTCATCTTATTAATTAAATAGTAATTAATAATATACACACATCCTTTATCAATCAATATAATTGTTAATCTTCATAACAATTTAATTAACCCTTATATGATTAATCATTACTTTAATATAAATCTTATTATATTATAGACACGTTGCTCATTATTATTATTATATTTCTTGCAATAATAATAATCACGTATTATTAATCATTCACCAATAATATTTTATAACAATTATTCTACGATGACAATTAATTAATATTCTACAATTAACAATTAATATAGATTAATTGTTCGCTTAAGTTAATATAATCGTTAACATTACGCCACTGTGCCACACAAGGCATTTCATCGAGTTTATCGTAAACTCCATCAATTTCTCAATTATTAGAATTATTCAATTTAATATAATTGAATTAATCATTCTCATAACACAAAATCATTATATTCAAATAAATTCTCATTCCCATTAATATATTTATTTAATAATATATGAAAATTCTCGGGTACTACATCCTCCTCCCCTTATAAAAATTCCGTCCCGGAATTGCTACGAGGTTACACAAATAAATGGGGATAATCCCTCATTATCCTAGCTTCTAATTCCCACGTTGCCTCCTCGACATCGTGGTTACGCCAAAGTACTTTTACAGACGAAATAATTTTATTTCTCAAGGTTTGCTCTTTCCTATCTAATATCTGGACAGGAATTTCTTCATACGCCAAGTTCTTCTCCACTTGAATGGGCTCGTAAGAAATCACATGTTTGTAGTCGGCCTTATACGGTCGCAACACGGAAATGTGAAATACGTTGTGGATGTGCTCCAACTCGGGTGGTAATGCAACTTTGTATGCAACTTCGCCCACTCGCTTCAGTATCTCGAACGGTCCTATAAATCTTGGACTCAATTTTCCTTTCTTGCCGAAACGGATCTTTCCTTTCCATGGAGATACTTTCAAGAAGACAAAACTACCGACTTTGAAGTCTCGGTCCTGCCGATGCAAATCTGCGTATTTCTTCTAGCGATCTTGAGCTGCTACTAATCTGGCTCTTATCACTGTCACCACGTCTGCGGTTTGTTGTACTAACTCTGGTCCGAGTATTCGTCGTTCTCCGACTTCGTCCCAACATAATGGCTTTCTGCACTTTCTTCCGTAAAGAGCTTCGTACGGTGGCATGTCGATACTCGCATGATAACTATTATTATACGCAAATTCGACTAAGGGTAGGTGGTCGTCCCAATTTTCCTTAAAATCCATCACGCAAGTCCTAAGCATGTCCTCCAGCGTTTGTATCGTTCGCTCACTCTGTCCGTCGGTCTGAGGATGGTAAGCAGTACTCAACCTCAACTGTGTTCCCATTCTCTCTTGCAAACTCTTCCAAAAATTGGACGTGAAGCGCGGATCTCGATCAAAGACAATTGATACCGGCACTCTATGTCGTGAAACAATCTCTTTTACATACAGACTCGCTAATTGGTTCAAACTGTAGCGGATCTTGATTGGTAGAAAATGTGCGGTCTTGGTTAGTCGATCCACGATAACCCAAATGGCATCATAACCTTTCTACGTAGCTGGAAGTCCTACCACGAAGTCCATCGTAATATGCTCCCATTTCCACTCTGGTATTTCCAACGGTTGTAGTAAACCACTCGGCCGCTGATGTTCTGCTTTAACGCGTTGGCAAGTCAAACATCTATTGACGCACTCTACGACTTCCCGTTTTAAATTGGGCCACCAAAAATGTTGCCTTAGATCTCGGTACATCTTTGTGCCTCCCGGATGAACGAAATATGTCGTATTGTGTGCCTCGTGCAAAATCTCTTCCCTCAACTCGGTTACCGCTGGTACCCATACTCTTTCTTCAAATCTCAAGATACCGTCTTTATCCATTCGAAATTTCTCTTCCTCATTTTTTGTGATCCTCTTTCGAATTTTCTCACACTCTTCATCCCTTTCCTGAGCTTCCTTTACTCTGTCCAACAATGTCGGATGAGCTTCCATTACAAACAACTTCTCTCCAAGCTTCTCTGGTTCTTTCACTTCTATTTCCAATTTCTCCATCTCTCTTATCAATTCTTCCTGAGTCATCAAATTAAACAACTTCTCCCTTCCTTTCCTGCTCAGAGCGTCGGCAACCACATTCGCCTTCCCCGGGTGATAAAGAATATCGCAATCATAGTCTTTGATTAATTCTAACCATCTCCTCTGCCGCATGTTCAACTCCTTCTGTGTGAAGATATAATTCAGACTTTTATGGTCCGTGTATATCTCACATTTTTCTCCGTACAAATAATGCCTCCATATCTTTAACGCAAAAACTACTGCCGCTAACTCTAAGTCGTGAGTAGGGTATCGTTTTTCGTAATCCTTTAATTGTCATGATGCATATGCAATGACCTTGCCGTGCTGCATAAGCACACAGCCAAGTCCCTTGTGCGATGCATCACTATACACCACAAAATTTCCCGCATCATCTGGTAATGATAATACGGGTGCTTCGCTCAATCTCTTCTTCAACTCCTGAAAACTTTCTTCACATTTGTCGGTCCATACAATTTTCACCGTCTTTCTAGTCAAATTGGTCAGCGGGGTTGCTATCTTAGAAAAATCTTAGGATGAATCTTCGATAGTACCCGGCTAACCCTAAAAAGCTTCTCACCTCCGTAGGTGTTTTCAGTTGTTCCCAATTACTTACTGCTTCTACCTTAGCAGGGTCTACAGCAATTCCATTCTTATCCACCACGTGGCCTAAGAATTGAACCTTCTCCATCCAAAATTCGCACTTTGAAAATTTTGCATACATCTTCTCCTTCCTTAGTGCTTCCAAAACAATCTTCAGATGTTCGGCGTGTTCTTCCTCTGTCTTCGAGTAGATCAAAATGTCGTCGATAAAAACCACTACAAATTTATCCAAGTATGGCTTGAAAACTCGGTTCATCAAGTCCATAAATGTTGTCGGAGCATTAGTCAATCCAAATGACATTACCAAAAACTCGTAGTGTCCATAACGGGTTCGAAACGCAGTCTTTGGTATGTCCTCATCCCTCACTTTCAGTTGATGATATCCTGTTCGTAGGTCGATCTTTGAGAAACACTTTGCTCCCTTCAGTTGATCAAATAAGTCGTCTATCCTCGGTAGCGGATATCGGTTCTTGATCGTTACTCTGTTCAATTCTCGATAATCGATACAGAGCCTCATCGATCCGTCCTTCTTTTTAACGAATAGTACTGGTGCTCCCCAAGGAGAAACACTCGGTCGAATGTAACCCTTATCCAACAATTCTTGCAATTGTATCATCAATTCCTTCATTTCTACTGGCGCCATACGATATGGAGCTTTTGAAATCGGTGTCGTTCCCGGTGCTAAGTCTATTACGAATTCGATTTCCCTGTCTGGCGGAAGACCATGCAGATCGTCTGGAAATACATCTTGAAATTCATTCACTACGGATATATCCTTAATTTCTACTTCCTTTTTCTGAGTATCAACTATGTAAGCTAAATATCCTATGCATCCTTTCCTTAACAATTTCTTGGCCTGCATCATCGTAACGCAACACGATTGCTTAAGCGATGAGCTACCATAAAACACTACCTTAGACTTACTCGGAATCTGAAGGTTCACACATTTGTTCTGACAGTCAATTATCGCAGTATGGTTATACAACCAATTCATTCCTAGTATCACATCAAATTCTCCCAGTCTAATAGGAATCAAGTCTACGCTCAGTTCATGTCCTCTAATGTTTGCGTGACAATCTCGATAAATGTATTCTACAGGGATCACTTCCATATTAGCAACTTCTATGACTAAAGGATTTTCTAATCGTTCACGGGGTGTACTAAGTTTACTAGCAAATTCTTCAGATACAAAAGAACAGGTGGCACCCGAATCAAATAATACATAAGCATTTATATCATTGATTGGGATTATACCTGACACCACGTCCTTCGCATCCACGGCGTCTTGGACGGTCATGTTAAAGGTTATGGCGGTTGGGCGGTTGGATTGTGCCGGTCCACCGATCATCAGCTTGTTGCCTCCTTGCTGATTACTACCCCCGCCACTTCCCTTCTTTGGGCAGTCCTTAATTCGGTGCTCCGTCGAGCCACACGTAAAGCATCCTTGTATCTACTTTGGTTTCGGACAGTTGGGCGAGATGTGCCCTTCCTGTCCGCAGTTATAGTAAGTGCCACGTCCCTTCCAGCACTCGCCCTGATGATTCTTCCCACACTTCGGGCATCCTTCAGCCCTCTTCTTGAAACCTCCACTAAAATTCCCTGATTGATTATTGTTGTTTTTGTTGTTGTTGTTATTCTCCCACTTTCTCTTTCCCAAGTTGCTTCCTCCGCTACTGCTTCCTCCCGTACGATTCTCTCCTCCAGCATTCTTTCCTTTCTTTTCTTTGTTATACAGACTTAAGGCCTCACTGCCACCTTTCGCAATGATTGCCTTCTCTAGTAATGTTGCAAAGGAATCAATTTAAAGAACTGATACCTTATTGAACAGCCACGGCTTCAACCCTTGTTCGAAACGTCTAGCCTTTCTCTCTTCATCACTAACTTGGTGCTCTGCAAATCGTGCTAGTTCGTTAAACCTAGCCGCGTATTGCGCCACTGTCATCTCACCTTGGTTTAACTCTAAGAATTTCACCTCCATCCGATTCTTCATACTCTTCGGGAAGTAATTCTCGAAGAACAGCGTCTTAAACTTATCCCAAGTTATTATTCCTTCTCCAGCTCTTTGTTGATTAGCCTCCCACCAGTAGTTCGCTTCTCCCCTCATCATGTACGTGGCAAACACTGTCTTTTGATCTTCTCCTACGCTAGCTATATTGAAAGCTTTTTCGATCTCTTTGATCCACGTTTGTGCAACGATTGGGTCGGTAGTTCCCTCGAACTCTGGGGGTCCTACACTCTTAAAGTCTTTAAAGGTTGTTACTGGAACAGTCTGAGGGTTCGGGCTAACGGGTTCATTGTTCCTTCCCCTTAAGGCTTCTCCTAACAAGTCTACCAGTTTCTGGATCGGGTCTACTTGTTCCCTCTCGTTGTTAACAGATTCTTCGGGTGCAGTCAATCTACGTCTGGGCGGCATTATCTGCATCACAAGTTTCCATTTTATTATTATTCAAGTATATTACTTAAGTATTTCTTCTAATACCAAAAGAATAAATCTATAACACGTTTCCGAAATAAACTTCATTTATATTCATATGCCAAATCGTTTCATTACATGATTTTCCTAGCATACTGCTATAAATGTTATCACATATATCCCCTAATATCACAAAAGATGGGGAATATATCAACCTACCACCATACTACCCCTCTAACAAAAGCTAACTCGGGGTTCACATCATTATCCCACATCTTACACAAAAGATTGGGATTACAACATAGTATATACAATACATAAAGACACAACTAGTACTACCACTAGACTGACTAAGGAAATCTCATCACATCATCCCGCGCTCCACTGCGCTCTTGTACTCTAACTGTGCTATATACACAACCAGCTCTCGGCTCAAGGTATGTAGAGTCTGTCCCTGTTCTGCCGGGTAGTGGTACACACCATCAATCACCCTTTCAAAAGCTGAACGGAACACATACCCCATCTTGTTCATCTTTCTCTTCTTGCACCTGACCTAGTCCTCAAGGTCGTCAGCTCTCTCATTGGACGCTTCCCACTTCTCCTCGAAGTGTAACCTATCCATCACCTCCAACTCTAGCTGAGTACGGAGTGCCTCTTTCTCAGTCTTCTCACTCAGTTCCCTCTGCTCAACCTCTTCTAGCTTTTCTGCCAAATCTACATTCCTAGCCACTGACCTGTGAAATAGAGTCCCCATCTGGATCCCTGCCTCCCTACGGTAGGCAATCTCCACCTCTAACTCTTGCATAGCTAGCTTCCTCTAGTGGTCCTCGTCCCTCAGCTTCTGGAACTCGGACTCTCTCTCTTGGGCGTCTGCCTCCAACTCTTGAATCCTGCAGTCTAACTCTAGGATCCGCTCCTCGTATTCTCCTAACATCTGCTCCTCTATAGTAACCTCATCAGAGTCCTCTATTGGCTCATCCTCCATCGGCTCGTACTCCATCGGCTCCTCCTCCGGATCAGACTCTATCTCAATCTCGTCCTCGTCGTCAGACTCGAATGGTGCAACAGCCTGCACTGGTGTAGCCTCTAGAGGTGCCTCGTATACTACGTGTATATCCCTGGGCTCCTCCTCTACCACTCTACTAGGTACGCCTGTGTCTGTCATCCTACAATCACAAACACGAGACAAACAAACAGCAACTCCATTAGATTGTTAAATAAAACATAAGTTCATTGTATAGAATGAAGTTACATTTCATAACAGACTAAGTCTCTCAAGGAAAACTCTACATGAGTTTTATCTCCTTCCTAACTTCTAAGTTCGCCTAAGTTATAGTCTAAGGACACTCGTTCCTAAGGTTTATAACTACAGTTTTGATACCAACCTGTGACGCCCCCAAATTCCAGGACTGCCACTTGGTCTCTCGAATTCGGTTCATCACGTGCTCATGGTAATACATCACGATAATAATAACTAAATATCACACGATCACAACGGAAAATCTATTCTAGAATAATTTACAATGATTTATTATAATTATTCCCCCAAGTCTCGCAACCTACAGTACTTAATAGATTACATAATAATATCAATTAACGACTTATTACATAACCTAACTTAAGCTTAAACATAATCAAAACCAGTCTTACTACATCATCTTAATACAACATTAAAATATTTAAAAACGTAAAAGAGACAAGCTAGTTGGTAGCCTTGCCCTTGTCCTTATCAACGCCTGAAGGTTCGCCATGCTCTGCCTTAACTGAAATGTTTTAGGGAAAGCAAGAATGAGCACAAATTGCCCAGCAAGTAATATACAAAAAGGGTGAGTAATAAGATTCTTAATTCTCGAAAAGGTATGACAAGGTTTGATAGTTCAAGG
This sequence comes from Panax stipuleanatus, assembly GCA_020205555.1. Lineage (NCBI taxonomy): Eukaryota > Viridiplantae > Streptophyta > Magnoliopsida > Apiales > Araliaceae > Panax > Panax stipuleanatus. The sequence goes on from CM035126.1 coordinate 100,835,901, forward strand.
ATAACAAGAATATCAACAGTTCTCAATAACAGTCGCTAAGGACAGAATAATATCAATATGATTCAATAATACGTCAATTCAAGATTTTAAATAATTGAATACTGAGCAGTCACTAAGGACTATGAACTTTTACTAGAATTGATTGTAATAAACTGAAAATCCAATAAAAACAGGTACAACAGGTGATCAGCCTAAAGTACCATCGTTATGCACAACAATCAATCATACTCAAGTGCGCGCGTCGGTTCTCCGACAGTTATAGTTTGTTCTTCTCAGTCATATATAAGATCTCGCACCAATCAATTAGTTTGGGTCGCTTTTCAATAATATAAGTCTAGCCGAATCAAATGGCATAGACACTTTCACAATATTCAAGAACAATACTAAGTTCAACATGAATAATAGCTTTAATGAAATAAGAGTTCAAGTATGCTAATTCAGTTCAAACAATTAAGTAGGAAGCTAGTTCGCAATATACAAAGATAGAATACTTGCACCGTAAAAGAGTGTAAGTTAGGAAACTTGCCTTTAGCGTAGTTTATCCACGTAAAGTAATTCAACACTTTTGAATCCTATTTATAGTGTATTATAAGTATAGGATTTTCATTAGTTAACACATCCGTTACACAACTTATTACTCAATATACATACATGTTACTATCTTAGCCACATGTCATACTTATTCTCATATGACATGAAATCAGATTATATGTTATTATGAATCAAGTACATAGTTATAACATAAATGATATTATAGCAACTCATCATGTTTAAGTAGCTATGATCCCTTGACCTATGGGCTTCCATTATATAAGTTAAACATTATCTTGTTACTTAATCATCACATATATACACATATCAGTAGGGTGTAAACCATTTCTAGCAATGTAGGCATCATATAAGCTATCTGTCCAAAATTAGATTGTCAAACTGCATGGCTTCTGATTCCAGGCCGGCGCAGCTGCGCCATGGCTAAACCGCGCCATGGCTAAGCCTAGGGACAGCGCAGCTGCTCAGCCCTTTGGACAAGCCAAGGCTGAGCTGTGCCTTATGGTTTCTGTCCGGTCATGCAATCCAACAACACCACATAGCATATAAACATATTTAAAGATACTTTTATGTTTGTACAACCTTTCCTCGTTTCAAATATACATGCAATAGATTCTAAGTTAACACTTTCAATAATTTAAAGCCATTCAAGGATACGAACTCATAAGGTCTAACATGCTCGCTTTTTAAACACTTAAAATGTTCACATAACTTGTAGTAAACATGTTCATGAGTTTTCATATCACATATATTCAACTATCATTATCATTAGTTTGAAAACATGCTTTATTTACGTAAATTTGGTTTCACTACATGTAACATAGTAGGCAAACATGAATGATACCTTAGCAAGTCTACTAGTTCTATCAAACATGTTCATAAGTATCGAAATTCAAATCTCAATGTAGCATGTCGACCTTCACGTTCAACATTATAAAATCTATATCCGTAAGTTAATGTGTCCGACATGTATTTCAAGTTTATTCAAACATGCTCCAAAAATCAGAATGTTTGTATGGTCTTTACATGTCAATATCAACCTCCAAAACTTGTATTTTTGTTAGAAAGATGCACTAGTTGTGTTCACATGTTCATATCATATCACGATATATATATATATACTTAAGTCAATATGCATTTCGTGTGTGTCTAGGTCATACCAATATGTCTCACAAGTCAGAATGTCTAAAATGGATATAACGAATCAACGTCCATTTTAAAATCCTAAGTTTATTTTGAAAATCTATCACTTCATCGTTTATGCAAGCGATCCGAATATAACATGCTCGTTCTAGTTTAACAAGTCAATATATATGTATTAACCATATCAGCATGCTTGTTCTATTTTATTTCATCAACTAACATGTAGCAAACATCAAGCAGGAAACAACAATTCAAAATCTGTAGACAGTGTCCTGCGCAGCTGCGCAGCATACTAAGGCCAAACCGGCGCAGCTGCGCCACCCCTGGTTCTGGCCAGACTGCAGTCTGCTTCGGCAGACATTATCCCAAATCACAAAATTACTTCACGAAAACTTTTCTAAGCAGCCACATTATGGCTTAAACATGTTTATAAGTCTATATAGCAACTAAGAACATGTCCTAATCCAATCTAGCATGAATTGAAATCAAAATCAAGAATTGGAAATTTTGACAGTAAGCAAAATATAGAACATTAATGAAGAACATGGAAAGATAATTATACCTCTGTTAGATAATTGAACTTGCTGCTACTTCACAATGCTATTATACTGATATATGTATATGCTCTCAACTTATCAACTCAAATAAAATCTCAGCAAAAGAAATGTGAAGAAACATGGCTACTATTTATAGACGAATTATTACACAGACAATGCAATTATATTGCAAATCAAACTAACAGATGAATGGATTGCATGCTACATAAGAGGGAGTTGGTAAATGGTTGGTAAATCTCATCATCAAAACCACTCCCCATTGATCATTGCTAGCTAAGCTTGGGAGAAGAATGGAGAGAATAGGACTTAGCCTTTTTGCCATACACGTGAAGGAGAAGGAGAGTGACTATTATATTGGGACAAGGCCATATATCAGCATTCTAGAATTTGTATATATACACAATACTTATGCCAAAATATGTTACATGTATATATACTATATAATTAGGCCACAATTATAGTTACAATGTAATTCTAATGATACTAACATGGATTCACATAATGTAGTAAGTGTGACTTGTACACATATAATCCATGTACATTTTTATCATACTGGTATAATTTAATCGGATGTTATCACATTACATTATCTCATTTATTATTAAATTGTTCACCATATATTCATGATGTCTCACTTTATTAAAATTAATAGTTTACAATATGTTCATGATATATTATACAAGTCCACTTAGATTATATAATATATACTTTTAAGTCACAATATACTTTTATCAAGGCAATGTGATACAATTAATTTACACATATATAATCCATGTCATATTCTTTTACTGTATACTCACATGTCACATAGGCATTATCATGTAACTCCCATAATTCAATAAGCCTTACCATATAATAGTGTTATAATACACTTCACATAATACATAGTTAGCTACTATATGTTACACATTTAATTCGCATGCTTGCACATAGAATTACTCATCTTATTAATTAAATAGTAATTAATAATATACACACATCCTTTATCAATCAATATAATTGTTAATCTTCATAACAATTTAATTAACCCTTATATGATTAATCATTACTTTAATATAAATCTTATTATATTATAGACACGTTGCTCATTATTATTACTATATTTCTTGCAATAATAATAATCACGTATTATTAATCATTCACCATTAATATTTTATAACAATTATTCTACGATGACAATTAATTAATATTCTACGATTAACAATTAATATAGATTAATTGTTCGCTTAAGTTAATATAATCGTTAATATTACATCACTGTGCCACAAGAGGCATTTCATCGAGTTTATCGTAAACTCCATCAATTTCTCAATTATTATAATTATTCAATTTAATATAATTGAATTAATCATTCTCATAACACAAAATCATTATATTCAAATAAATTCTCATTCCCATTAATATATTTATTTAATAATATATGAAAATTCTCGGGTATTACAACATGAGTCCTCAATGGAAGTCCTACACTTAACTCTATCTTACTCTATCACTTGCTCGTTACGAGCTTTCTATGTTTCACCACATACAACTCCTCATGAGTTCATCTCGTACTCTTTATAGTACATTCACTTATAGCATCAAGATATACACACTTAGTCGTTACAGACTATCTATCATTTCACAGTTCAATCTGATCGCGTCGTGATCATCACTGTACCTCAGCCACACACTATTCGAGTTTATTCTCATTATCTTTGTCATATTCATATTATAGACATTGTCTTCACATTTTTATTACCGGAGTTAGGTAACTCCTGATTCTCATTCTCTAGATATTTCAAGATTCTTCTTTGAATCTTCGCTTAGATATATTTTAATCTTTTATCTTTCCCTCTCTCAGGTTATAGTCTAAGGTACACTTACCTAAGGTTTATAACCTACAGCTTTGATACCAACATGTGACGCCCCCAAATCCACGTTCCTTCGAAACCTCTGAATCGGTGCAGTCACGATACTACTAACGCGGAACTATTACATCTTTTAATCATTAGTAAAAGAATACAACTTTGTTTATTATAATTTAGAATATAAATTCTATTTATATCCAAGATCTTGTCTTTACATCATATTCGATGTTACTATAATGCGGAATAATTTAAACTTTTCAATATCCTCTTGAATAAAATCTTTTTATTGATTTCATAACTTTAGATCAATTACAAATCCCTGAATCAACTTTATAATATGATTCACTATATTCGAATCACCGTATAACGTTTACAACTTGACTTAATATCCTCTATGTATCAACTAATACATCTTTACAGTACGACAAGTTTTAAACAACGTATACAATTATCAAGTACAACTCCTAGAACCTAAACAGGGTTCAAACAATAATCTAAAAAGTATTCTTCATTGCGATACTATCTATCTTTATCAATCAAGAAGCACGAAATCTTTACCGTGAATCCTTAACCTGCAAAAGTGGTTATTTGCAAGAGTGAGCTCAACAGCTCAGCAATTCTAACAGTTTTCATGCATCACATAGCACACAACATCATATTCAGTTCATGCATTTATAAACAATTTATATTTACTACGCATGTTACTTTCACATAACAAGTATATCATTAAAGATCAACTTTCAATCTCATTTATATCTCATATACAGTTCATATATAAGTTCACATTATCACAGCATAATATAATTCAACTAACAGTTATTGAATTCGTATATCAAATAGGAACTGAAAGACTTGCCTGATTCATAGTTTAACAACTATGACTTAACTGCTCAAGAATATCTGCACTTCGTGTAATCCTACACAGTTATATTAACCATAGAGATCACACTCATTAGTTATATGTATCCACACATTCTCAATGTAATAATAAATGTTACATTGTTGTCTAACTGGGTTCTTAGAACCTTCGTCTCACTTTCTTATCGTATTCTTAGAATAATTATCTACGTATAAGTATACTTTAACCTTACGTACTTACTACCATTCTTCACATACACACGCCCGTCTACCACTAATCTATTTATATATTGCTAGTGTAGTCCATCTTTGAGTTAATCATTCTCATATATCATTACTAACACATAAGATCACAACAAATAGCAAACATACTCTTTTTAGCATTTTATAGTATTATTGTAAGTTAATCGTCAAATCGGATTCAAGTATCAACATGTGATTTTACATAGCACGTATACATATTAAAGGATACTTTCATGCTCGTTCAACCTTTTCACATTCAATTTACATGATATAGGTTCTAAGTTAATACCCGTAAGAACTTAAGTCCATTTAAGGCTATAAAGTCATAAAGTCTAACATGCTCGCCTTTTAAACACATGGGGTTTTAATATACTTTGTATTAGGCATACTCATGAATAATTATATCACATTCATGCAACTAACACCATTTTGTTTTGAAAACATGCTTCGTTTATGTTTCACTTGAATCATAACACCTAATTATGGTATATATACATGTAGGATACATGATCGAGTCTACGAGTACTATCAATCATGTTTACCAATATCAGAATTCAAATCTCAATATACATGTCAAGACTCACATGCAAAATATATACTTTCACTAGTAAATCTCACTAATAGGGTCTAATACGTCCATGCTATCTAGATTCATGTGTTAACATGTTCGACACACATTTCTAAGTCATCTAAACATGCTCGCAAAATCAGAATGCGTATATGGTATTTACATGTCAAGATCCACCTTCAAAACTTGATTTTTGTTAGAAATGTTCACTAACAAGGTCCGGCATGCTCATGTTATATCACGAAACATATATTTGTAAGTTAATACGCTTCTCATGCATTCCTAAATCATATAGTCATGCTTGAAAATCAGAATGTCGACATGGTTCGTGTAAGTCATTTTAGTTTACAAAACTTTAAGTTTACTTCAATGCTCTATGTCGTTTCATTAATCTTGCATGCAATCATAGCAACGCGGGTACATGTCATGTTAATATACTCATATAGGCATGTTAAACCTTCTAGCATGCTTGCTTAAACTATCTTAGTCATTATCCCTTAACAGAACCTGCAGCAGACTGCAGAAAAATTTTCAAGTCTCAGGGCCCAGCGCAGCTGCGCCGCTAGCCAGTATAAAACTGGTGCAGCTGCGCCGCTGGCCGGCCAGAGATAGAGACTGTTCTGCTTCGGCAGAAACTCAAGCACAACTCAAAATTTTCATAGCAATTTGATTTAAAGCATGTCACATTGCATACTAACATGTTACTAAGTCTATATAACAACTATATAAGTGTTCTACAACCCAATTACAATTCAATTTGGCATAATCAAGATTTAAAACTTTGATAGTAAACAAAATGGAGAATAAGGATGAAGAACAGGTATTATACCTTCTGCTAAAACGTGAACTGAACTTGCTGCTATACTATCAATGTATTCTCCCTCTCAATACTTAAGTAAAATCTCAGCAATGGAATAAGAAGAAGAGAGCTTATATTTATAGCAAAACAATTACACAGACAATGCATTTGTTCTTCAATTTAAACCAACGTGAATTAGGATTGCATGTTGATTATGAAAGAGTAGGTAATTGGTGGTTGAATTCCATCATCACACCCACTCCCCATTACATGATGAGCTATGAAGCTATGAAATGTTTGCTGAAATTGAGAAGGAGATAGAGTAGGCTAGCTTCTTGTGTTCACGTGAGAGGAAATGTGCCTCTCATTATGGGACAATGCTTAATAAACTCAGCATTGTATTCCTTTGTGCAACATACATATGTATATTACATATATTTCTACATCATTGTATAATTGTACACTTAGGTTATAAATGAACTACAAGTGTAATTCCCAATTACAATATATCAAGTAAGGTTACACATAGATATACATCACATATAATCCATGTACATCTTATTAACACCGAATATAATTTGATCGGATATTATCATATTACATTATCTCCATTATTATTAAATTTTATTAATTCAATAATTGTTTACAATATATCCATGATATATTATTTTATTGTATACTTATATACACATTGTCACATCGCACTTTATACTTCGTATAACATATAGTTAACTATCATACGTTATACTTTTAATATCGCATGGTTGCACATAAAAATTAATAAATTACTTATCTTATCAATTAATTAATAATAATATTAATTAATCCCTTTCTCGTAAATCAATTATTAATCTCTATAACAATTGATTAATATAAATCTTATAATATTTATAATTCATTTATTCATTAATCAACATATTATCAAATAATTACTAGATGCTAGTATATTGTCCATAACAATAATTAATATTATAAGACAATATATCTCATTCCTCAGCAATACAATTCCGATTATATCTATAATCAATTTCCTTATTATTATACTATGACTAGTTATAATAATAAATCCTCATACTATAATGACAATTAACAATTAATATAGATTAATTGTTTAATTAATAATTTCTCCATCCTTGAATTTAATTAATCGTCGGATCTATTATCGTGCCACACAAGGCTCAATTATGTAAGCTTAGTATTTAATAGGCCTCAAGCTTACAAAATATTACTCTCAATGTCACCTCTTATAATAAGTTCATGATGTAATACTATTACAATGCTTATTTACATATTCTCTAATTATAGTAAATCTATTACCCTCCTATGGGCAATACCCAATGGTCAAAGAGGAGTTGGTGGTTGACTCCACCAACTACTACTATTCATGGTACTAGCCATTTAGTTAACCATCATTGCTCTCACATGGGCTAACTTGCAAGCTTATATCTAATAACTTAATGCTATTACCATATGATATGATAGGGGTTACATATACACCTAATCATATAATTATATAATCCATATACATTTGACAATACCGAATATATTTTAATTGAGTAGTGTCACACCCCATTATTGTAAATTTTATTATTTCAATTATACTTAACCATTGAAATAATTATTAATAACAATTATTTATTTAGTTTAATTTAATATCCTTTATGAAGTACACATTAGTGTACCACACATAACACATTTTCATATAGGTCCATTTATGTCACTCACGTGACTCATTTCACTTTACTATATAGTTTCCTATATTATATAGTTTTCTTGAAGTGTTACACTTCATTGCATATTATATAGATGCAGCTACTATATAACTTTTAATTACAAATCCTTGCACCTAGCAAATAATCCACAAAATAATACTAATTAATTCCTTTAATTATTCATTCATAAATTATTTAATGAATGTCTATGCCACCACTTTACCACACTAGGCATACCTCACAAACTCAATATTAAGCTTATCATTACTTCCACCACACTTTAATATTCTTTTTAATATAAAGTTTGTGTGACACATGCACTCTAATGTCAAGCTACCTTAAATAACTATACACTTATAATATGTATAGCATTTATGCTTAGAATAATTAAGATTTACTCTATTATTATAAAATCTACGATAAAATAATAACTTAAGTTAGTTAATACATTAAAATAACTTAGCTTTCTTTTATTAATTAACTCTCTTGAAAATATATTAGAAATTATGTATTTTGTCATAACGTGACATAAAAATATTTTTATCATATTTTTCTCCCAATATAGGCATTAATTATAATAAAATAATTTACTAATTTTCTCAAGATATTATTTTAATATAATATCTAAGTATTATTAAAATAGTTACATGTATGACACATGTACACCTTTTATATAGAATATAGGCCATAAGTTTATTTTCTATTATGATACATTGTTTCCAAAATAATTTCTATAATCTATTATGATATATTGGTTTAACAACGTATATCATTAGCGTCACTCGCACATTCATATAATATCATGTCAAGTAATATATATAGGCACTTACTATAATCACATACTCTACGCATGTGTTAACTCACTATTTACTTAAGTGGTTCTTAAACCCCTCACTATATCACCATAGTTAATTAAGGCTTTAATGTTCAAATTATATTATTCCATAATATAACTTTCAATTTAAATTAACCAACATTTATACTTATTAGTTAATTCCCTTAACTAATTTATGTTTCACTATCTCAATCCATCCATGGATAGCTTAAGCACTAATAATAAGCTATATTACAATCATACTAGTTACTAGTATATATATATTCAAGAAAATGGTGATTATTCATCAAAGATATTTAATGTCACCAACTTACTATGATAAAATAATTCTATATATTATTTAATATCGATAGATAAATATTATCCATCTTCTTACTAATTCATCTCTATAATTCTTAACAAATATATAATAATAATATATTTATTAAACACAAGGATCTCATATTGCATAGTTCATATTATCTTATGCAACACAATACCACATAACTCCTAACACATATATATTCTTATTCAAACCTATCTCATGCTTTAAGAATTTTATTTATTAAATCCTTATTTTAATAATTTCTAAAAATTCGGGTTCTTACAATGATTGATCTCATGATTATTTATGTGGAGACACTAAAGCAAGTATGTAAGTGCTTATTGGAGAATAAGTTCACTGAACATGACTCGCTATGGAATACCTAATGGAGTTTTACTTGCATGTCAATAGAATTCCTAATGTGATTGTAGTATAAGTGATCATTGGACTTGAGATCATCATAGTATCTTGTTTGTAATGAATTATACTTTGACTTATTCCTTAAGACCGTTATGGTATATCAAAGGGTATGCTTGGGTGTAATAAGTTACATATGGAGATAAGGAATAGTCAATAAAGAATCTACCGCTTCTAGTAAAATAAGAGATATGTCATATGTGATTCGTTAAATGACAACCCAATAATCCTTGGCCAAGGCAGAATGAAATTAGAAAGGAGTTATTAATTTGCATTAATTGGAGTTGTGCATTTTCTAATCAAAATACATATTATTAAATAAAATAAGACTTGACAGTAATTCTATTTCTTATATTTAATTGGGACATTGTGTGGTGGAAGGATTGAATTGTGCGATAATTATTTACTCACAGGTTCTTTGATGATTAATGTTAAAATCTATATTATCTGAAAAGTCGTTGATCGCTAGGGAGGCTTATCCCTATTGTAGAATAAATATTATTTATTTAAATAGATTATTAGTTTAATTTATTTATTTAAATAAGATTAGAATTGTTCTAATTGATTTATTCACAACCATTTTAATATGGAGAACCTAAAGGGTCACACCATAAAACGAAGAATAATTATTTAAGAAGGTAATGTCATAATCGTAATAATGCATTAAGTGTAATTTATTTAATCTATGGTGATAGAATAAATTAAATAGCTTAATGTTTATTATTTAATATTTTAGAAATATTAAATATAAATTAATAAGAGGAGCCTTATTAATATTATTGTCGACGTCGGAAAAAAATGCGGGTCGAGTTGGACCCGAATCTTTCTCTCTTCCAAAGTTTTGTTTTCCTCCCTTATTTTTTTATCTGTTATATAAAGGGTGAAGGGTTTTTCTGGAAAAGGCCAACATGTATCATGTCGACGATTTTAACGTTTTACAGAGTCGTCAGTTGATAGATTTTGAAATTATTGTACCAACTCAACCGAGTTTTTTTGAAAGTATGCCCAATTGCTGGACACTGTCGAAACTGAATCTTTGAAACCGAAGTTCTAAGTTCGGGGGCTTTGTTTGTGATAACCCGAGAATTTATAAAATCTTGACTGATTAGAATAAAGGTTAAAAGATAAAACCTAGATGAGAATTTGAGGATTTATTTAAATTTTTCAAGCAAAACCTATATGGTTTGCTATTCGAATGAGAATAGAGAAAGTATGGGTTAGAAAATTCCAAACCCTAGAAAGGAGTTATACATATTTGAATTAATGTTGAGAATAAGGTATTGTGATACCTATAAATTCAATGAGAATTAAATAGTGTTAGAAATGTGATAATGATATACGTGGACATTTATTAAGGAAATAAAAATTTTCATGAAGAGATACTATGAGGTTAAACAAAGATGAGTATATGTATAGAAAGATATATACATATATATATATATATATATACTTAGTAAGGTGCTATATATTTCAGCAAGAGGAATGATTAATTAAGTTAAGGATATGAGAATCCAGATAAAACTTTGTTAGTAATTCGCATAGCTTGAATGTCTGCTTTGACTGGCAAATAAGAAGATGAATAAGCATGGAGCTATTAGCTAATATGATAAGCAATAAAAATAGAGTAAGTTAAAACTCAAACTTTGAGTGAGAGATAGAATTTTGAAACACGACCTGCTCTATTACGTTCGGAACGTCAAGTTTAGTCAGAAAGGACAATAAACACAAAATGTGTAAGGGTTTAACTTTTTGGTCAAAGTCAACAGTTGACTTCTATGTACAAAAGACTATTTGGGTTATGTAATTAAATTGATATTATTAATATATGAGAATGTGTTTATATTAATAATAATGTATAAGAGTCCAAATGATAATTTATTTCATGGACTAAGCAGAATAAAGGGTTTAAACAAGCCCTTAGTTTAATTAAGCATAGGTCTTGTAGATAAAGTGATTAACAGAAATTAAGTTATTAATATAGCCCAATATATCATGTATGGGACAGGTATTATGATGACCCAATTTAATTGTTGGTGGAAGCCCAAGTTCATTTTAACTAGTAAGCAAAATAGAATTTACTTGCAAGCACAAAGTGAATTAATCAAAGCCCAAACTCTTAGCCCAATTAAGAGAAGACTTATTGGAATCTTTGTAAACTAATTGAGGAATTAAAAATTTAAACCAAAAGGGGGGAGAAGAGACCAAAAATTCGGGCCTATGGGGGTAAAATGGGGAGAAAATTTGCAACTTTGAAGCTTGCCCAAAATCTTGAATATACTTTTTTGGAACCAACACCCATAACATGTGTCACCCTCCTAGCATGTCCAACACTTGTGTGTAGTGACTAAGCAACCAAGTAATGATTAAGAAAGATAGTTAGTAGAAGAATACTTACACTTTCAATTATTCCCACTCCTTTAACTTATTTCATTTCATTATTCTTCCAAGTTCTTTAGCTAGAGAAAGAAAAAGAAAATAGAGAGTAAGAGAGAGCATAATTTCGGCCACTTCAACAGGAAGAAGAGGGGCTTAATATTCATGCATTCTAAGTATCTAAGCTATTTAGGAAAGATAAGAAGGATAGCAAGAAGAACTAGGTATTGATTATCTTCATTTTCAAGCTTTGATTTCATATTTGCTGGATTTTGATGAAACAAAGAGTCTTAAGTTTGATCTTTGAAAACCCTTCATCTATATGTGTATAAATGTTTTATATGATGATCAAAAAAAATTTGAAGTTGAAAGTAAGATCAAAAGAGAGATTTATACCAAATTGGTAGAAAAAGGTACATGCACTAGGTAATTTTATATTAGATTCTTGTGATGCATGTTGAATATGGTTAATATCAAGAGTAGAGTGTTAGATCTTGAGTTTAACAAATGAGACTTAGGGATTTATATGAGTTCATGTGATGAGATTTGGAAAAAGGAAGTTAGATGGATTTTTGAAGGAATTTCTATTTAACTAGTATGCTATAACATGTGCATGTTGAAATCTTCAAGTGATATTTGAGGTTTTCTTTCTTGGGAAGCTAGATACATGAGTTAAGGGCAAAACCCCTTTGGAATCAATCAAATATGTTTAAAAATGAGCAAGTTATGAATTAAATCCCAAATTACCCAACTATGATAAATATGCTACTGATCAGTCACTTGTGGACTATTTTCGGTAACCAAACCAAACTCAAATTTGTTGTTTCATATATGAAATATATATTTCGGGAATATACGAATCCAACGATACCAAATGGACATAAATCCGAGATGTAGATCTCGAGATATGAGTGTTTCCGTAAAGGACACGAAATCTAGAAAACAAACTAACTGTTATTAATGTCCTTGCAGATCAGTACACTTTAACACTATTTTCTGGGACCTACAAATAACATAATTTGATGTTTGATAAATGGAAATTGGAATTCGGGAAGATATAAATCCAACGACTCTAACGGAACCAAAATCTGAGTTGTAGGCTTCGTTCTACAAGCGTTTCCGTGAAGGACCCCAAATCTAAAATTTTGAGTGAAAATTAGAGTATCTTTATGGAGTGAGATGAAAGTAAGTTATTATAATAAATAACTTTAAAGCCACCAATGGGCTAGTAAGTTAATTACACATAAAATGAAATGTAATTAATTATTTAATTATTATTTAAATGATGTTAAGTAATAATTAAAATGAGTTAGTGTTAATAAAATAACTACTTATTATTTAATTAAGATTAAATAATAAATTGAGTTAATCAATTAATCAATTATTATTTAATATTAAATAATGATTAAAGAGTATTTAAGTAAGATTAAGTAATAATGAAGTAATTACTTATTTACTTTGACATGAAAGTTTATAGAATTAATTATTTATTATTTAAATAATAAATAAAGATGAATGTTAATTAATTATTCTCTTAATTATAATAAGGACTGATTAAAGAAGAATGAAGTGAATAAATCAATTATTATTTATTCAAGGATGAGGGAGTTATTAATTATTATTTAAAGACAAATAATAATTTAATTATCCATTATTTAATTGACATTAAATAATGAGGAGTTATAATTGGTTATTAGTAAGTAATAACTAAAGGTAAATAGTTAATTACTATTTAACAAATATTAAATAGTAATCGAAGGAAGAGGGAGTTGACAATTGAAAGAAATTAAATAACTCCTTAATTAAACAATTATGATAAATTGTTTAAAGAACTAATAAGTGTTTATCACTTAAGGAAAGCCTTATTAATTATTAAGTCATTAACCTAAGATCAATTAAGTGTCTTATAGGATTAATGATATTATATTAGATGTATGTACCTTGTGATTGTATTATTGGTTAGATAATAATACAAGTAAGCGTATTAATGAACAATTATACGCAGTACTAATTGATAGATCTACATTATTAATATTAGGTCATTCAAAGAGTGTAATTAAAGCTAGTAAGTTGTAGCTCGTCAAACAGGCAAGTTTCCTAACTCAAACTCGAGTTATTATTTTTCAAGCATGTTAGTGGATAAATATTGTCGATTATTCCATATCCTGATGAATTATTGTGAATCATACTTTGTGCAATTGAATTCCTGTTCTACTATTTATTGAACTGCGAATGGATTAAAGTTCTTTTATTCATGAACTGCTTATGAGATGGATCTATGCTAGTTGTGTCATCTAGATCAAGCTTGTTTAAAATTTGTTAACTCAAATTCGTTTTAAAGACATAGTGCATGTTGCATATGTTTATCAGGTATGAAAGGCTGATCACCTTCATTACCATAGGGTTCAGTTGAATTTTTTCATATTCATTGTTGGACATTCATTATTACTGACTGATAGTAGTGTGCATACAAGCCAATCATGTATGATGACAAAGCACATACTTTGTAAACAATCTTATTTATTTATTAATAAAATATTCATTTAAGGCATATAATTATCTACATGGTGCTGTTTTTATAATATGTAAATAACCCATAGTTTTAAGCAATGCTTTTAGAATCATGATGAGATCATGATAATGAGATCTAAATTCTTAGAAAGCTTAAAAACTAAAATAGTTCCCAATTGTGGGATTACTAAAATGGAGATTAGTAAATCCGGATAGATTGGTACATATGTTGCTTGCTCATTGGATGAGGATGACTGATCTCATGGTCAATTGTGTGGAGACACTAAAGCAAGTATGTAGGTGCTTATTGGAGAATAAGTTCACTGAACGTGACTCGCTATGGAATACCTAATGGAGTTTTACTCGCCTGTCAATAGGAATTCCTAATGTGATAGTACTACATGTGATCCTTGGACTTGAGATCATCATAGTATCTTGTATGTAACAAATTACACTTTGACTAATTCCTTAAGGCCTTTTAAGGCATATATAGGGTATGCTTGGGTGTAATGAGTTACATATGGAGATAATGAATGATCAATAAAGAATCTACCACCTCTAGTAAAAGAGGAGATATGTCCTATGTGATTCGTTAAATGACAACCCAGGAATCCTTGGCCAAGGTAGAATGAAATTAGAAAGAGGTTTCTAATTTGCATTATTTGGAGTTGTGCATTTGTTAATCGAAATACATATGATTAAATAAATTAAGACTTGACAGTAAATCCATGTCTTATATTTAATTGGGACATTGTATGGTGGAAGGATTGAATTGTACGGTAACTATTAACTCACAGGTTCTTTTATGATTAATGTTGAAATCTATATTATCTGGAAAGTCGTTGATCGCTAGGGAGGCTTATCCCTATTGTAGAATAAATGTTATTTATTTAAATAGATTATTAGTTTAATTTGTTTATTTAAATAAGATTAGAATTGTTCTAATTGATTTATTCACAACCGGTTTAATATGGAGAACCTAAAGGGTCACACCATAAAAGGAAGAAGAATTATTTAAGAAAAAAATGGCATGATAGTAATAATGCATTAAGTATAATTAATTTAATTTATGATGATAGAATAAATTAAATAGCTTAATGTTTATTATTTAATATTTTAGAAATATTAAATATAAATTAATAAGAGGAGTCTTATTAATATTAATATTATTATTATTATTTTAATTCTAAAGGAGTTTAGGAATTAATATAATATCAGTACTCTCTCTCTTAATCCTAATAAAGATTAGGATATAAATTAATTAAAAGTAATTAATTAATTAATTAAAGAAAACCCTATTCTAATTGGATTAGGAGGGTTAACCTAATATCTATATAAGAGAGTCTTATATCAGAAATAAGGTACGTGAATTTTTCAAGAGTTGGGAGTACACATATTCTATAGAGATAGAAACAAGGGTTAAGCCAATAACCCATCTTACTGAGTTCTTCATCTTCCTTGGTGGATCACCGTTAGAGGCCAAACATTTGGGTGGCTGACATTGATCAAGGGAAGGAGCCACTACAGAGGAATCAAAGGAGTAAAACTTGTACCTGAGGAAGCTTGGATCTTCGAAGGTATAATTCTATTTTTCTCCTTCTTCATTCACTGATAATTGATGCACAAAAATGATCATGGTAATGGGTTTGTATAAATTTTTTGAAAACCTAGTTTCTTACGCTTCCGCCCTATTTATGTGATTTGATTGCATGATTGCGTTACGTACAAACCCAACAGTGGTATCAGAGCCAATCTTGTGCTAATTATCAGTCTATGTGATTCCATACATGTATGATATGCGATTGGATCGAGTTCTAGGCAACAAATTTTTTCAGATTCTGCGAAGCTGCGCTGGTACAAGGCAATATTGCTGCGCAGCTGCGTCGGGTGCTGTTCCTGGTTTTCATGCTGCGCAGCTGCGCCGGTTCCCTTTACATTCTTGGCGCAGCTGTGCCACTGGACAGGAACAGAATTTTTTTTTGTTTTATTTAATTAAATGAATGGTTTATTTAATTAATAAAGGTTTAAAATAAAGATGTTTATTTTATATGAAATGAGATTTCAGAATTGCTAAAATTAAAGAGTTTAATTTGGAATTGTTTTTGAATGAAATAAAGGAGTTTATTTTTCCAAAAACAAAGGTTAGCAAACTTTTGCCCATTAACTGATATTAATACATATATGGAATGAATTTATTTTCATGAGATGAATAAGTTTTATTGATACGTATGATGATATGTATGGTAATAAAAGGGATTGATTATGGACTATGACCAATGTGATTGGATTTTATTTTGGTTGAATGCTTGAATGAATGGGTTTTATAAAATGGGGTCTGCGTACCTCGTCTTCTCTAGTTTTATTCTCGATGTAAATTCTATCTCCTTTCTATGTACTTCCCCTTGACTGCTGATCAAGGTTTCTATTTAATTTTAAATAGTTAATGTAATAGAGATAGTTAGAATTATTTTGAAGAAATTGGAGACCAAGGAGCAAGGAACGCGTGAAGACTCATTTGTATGGAGCCAGGGTTTAAATGTAATAGTTATATTTAAATTTAAATTCTTGCACTCCTAGGTTTGACCTTTTGGTTCACTTGGTGGCTCTAGTGAACCAAACTAGAATAAAAGTCCATAATCAATCCGGGTAGAATATAGTATTCTATATTGCATGCTAAATATTATATATATTATATTTTATACAAACATGCTTCACATGTTTAATAAAATGACGCGTATTTTATATATATGTGTGCATGCGCGCTTAAAAAGATGAGACAAATAATAACAAACCCCTCAAAGAAATAATATTAAGTCTGAAGCGTTCAAATGATATTTGGAATATCGAACGTCGCCTTCTAGCATGATTAGTTAATAGAGTATTAAATATTTAATATGAGTTTGTTGTGCTATCCACAAGGCGAGTATTGAATATTTAAGATGTTAATTAATCACATTTGATGCTTATCAAGAAAATTGAATGATCTAGTCTTGTTGTGCTATCAACAAGGATGAATTTTTTTTTTTGAATTTATGGAAGTGCTAGGCTGGACTTAACTTAAATTATTTTAGTTCGGATGTGCACACACATGACCATTATCATTTAAGAGGCAAAATAAAAGGAGTTACATGGTGATGTAATTGACAAGAGTTGTCTACCTATTTATTTGTATATCGCTTGTTGTGCTATCCACAAGGTTATATACATTTGAAATGGGATCCTTAATCTCACTAGCAAATCTTTAATTAGATGTTGCCGAACTATATGAGTGAGGGTAATATAGTTTGATGAAAATAGTGGGAGATACCAATTTAAAATAAAGACCTAAATTTATTTTGGTGTGCAAAGTTAATAAAATGAATGTTTGCTAAAATGTTATCTTTTCACATGCAGAATTTTAAAAATGTCAAAATCACTAATCTCACTACGAAGCATCATTGATGCAAATAAGCTTACCGGCCAGAATTATAAGGACTGGCTAAGAAATCTGAGAATTGTTCTCACTGCTGAAAAGATTTCTTATGTCCTAAATTACACTATCCCTGAATCTGTTTCAGAAACAGCCTCTGAGGAAGAGATTGCCACTTTCAATAAGTGGCAAGATGATGCATCTGTGGCTCAATGCATTATGCTCGCATCCATGAATAACGAGCTTCAGCGTCAGCACGAAAAAATGGATGCTCCTGCTATGCTGCTTCACCTCAAGGAGTTGTATGGTGAACAGAGTAGGACTGCTAGATATGAGATATCTAAGGAGCTCTTCCGATCTCGGATGACCGAGGGCACTGCCGTCGAGACTCATGTTCTGAAGGTAATCAATTTGATTGAACGCCTTGGACAGCTTGGGTTCGTCATGGATGGGGAGTTGAGTCAAGACTTGGTCTTGCAGTCACTCCCTGAGACCTTCTCGCAGTTTGTGGTTAATTTTCACATGAATAAGCTAGATGTCAGCTTACCTGAGCTGCTTAACATGCTGAAAACTGCAGAAGGTCACTTCTCATCCAAGAAGAACCATGTCTTGATGGTGGATTCTTCCAATAAAAGGAAGAGGCCCAAGGTGTCTTCTGAAAAGAAGAAATCTAAGAAGGCTAAGGAAAAAGGGAAAGAAAAGGAGCAAAAGAAACCTGAACCAGCTAAAAGAATGTGCTTTCATTGCAATGAGCCGGGACATTAGAAGAGGAACTGCAAGAAGTTTCTAGCAGAGAAGAAGCTTGGAGAAGCTTCGACTTCCAATCAAGGTTTGTTTATGATTGAAATTAATTTTTCTGAAAGTCATAATTCTACTTGGGTATTGGATATCGGCTGTGGTTCTCACATATGTAATACTGTGCAGGAACTAGTCAGAAGTAGAAAGCTGAACAAAGATGAGGTGATCCTACGAGTGGGAAATGGAGCAAAAGTTGCTGCATTAGCTGTAGGAACTTATTGTTTAGCAATGCCTTCGGGCAAATCCATTTATCTTAATAATTGTTATTATGTTCCGAATATTATTAAAAACATTATTTCAATTTCTGTATTGGATATGGAAGGTTTTGACGTTATTATAAAGAACAATGGTTGTTCTATTTATAAAGACGATGTTTTATATGGTATTGGAAATTTGCGAAATGGACTTTATACACTTGACTTACAAGAAAATATATTTCAAATTGAACAAATTAAGAAAAGGAAAAGAGATGATATTAATTATACCTATATATGGCACTGTAGACTCGGTCATATCAAGAAAACAAGATTATCCAAGTTGCATAAAGATGGGCTCCTCGAGCTATCTGATTATGAATCATATCCAACTTGTGAATCTTGTCTCATGGGTAAAATGACTAAATCTCCTTTTAGTGGAAAAGGAGAGAGAGTTACAGAGTTGTTGGCATTGATTCACACAGACGTTTGTGGACCTATGACAACAAGTGCACGGGGTGGGTATTCTTATTTTATTACTTTCACTGATGATCACTCAAGATTTGGATATGTGTATTTAATGAAATACAAATCAGAATCATTTGAAAAGTTCAAAGAGTTCAGAAGTGAAGTAGAGAAACAAACGGGCAAGAGTATTAAGATACTTCGATCAGATCGAGGTGGAGAATACTTAAGCAGTGAGTTTCTCAATTGTCTCAGAGAAAATGGTATAATCTCACAATGGACTCCTCCAGGTACACCAAAGTTAAATGGAGTATCTGAAAGGAGAAATCGAACACTGTTGGACATGGTTCGATCCATGATGAGTTTTACCGACCTTCCAATTTCCTTCTGGGGATATGCCCTAGAAACGGCTGCATACCTACTTAACAAGGTACCTACCAAATCCGCCACAAAGACTCCATATGAGATGTGGAAAGGGAGGAAACCAAATCTTAAGCATGTTAAGACTTGGGGTTGTCCAGCTTATGTCAAAAAGTTTGAAAATGATAAGCTACAGACTAAATCCGATAAGTGTAGATTTGTGGGATACCCTAAAGAAACCGTAGGGTATTATTTTATCATCCAACTGATCAAAAGGTGTTTGTTGCGAAACATGCTACCTTCTTGGAGAAAGAGTTTATCCATGAAGGGGTCAGTGGGAGCAAGATATATCTTGAAGAAGTTCAAGAACCACAAGTTACCACGGACCAAAGTCAGGTACCTAACCAAGTAGAAGAACCTACTGTACCACATCCTGTTCGTAAATCTGGAAGAGTACCGAAGATACCTGAGAGGTATGGATTCGTTAGAGAGGATGATGATGAGGTACACATCATGAATGATGATGATCCATTGAATTACGAACAGGCTATGAGTAATAAAGACTCAGGGAAATGGCTTGAAGCCATGAAATCTGAAATGGACTCCATGTATGAAAACAAAGTATGGTCTTTGGTTTCACCACCTGAAGGTATTAAACCTATTGGGTGTAAATGGGTTTTTAAGAAAAAGACTGGAGCAGACGGAAAGGTAGAGACCTATAAGGCCCAACTGGTTGCAAAAGGTTTCAAACAAAGACAAGGAGTTGACTATGATGAAACCTTCTCACCAGTAGCCATGCTCAAGTCCATTCGGATTTTGCTTGCGATTGCAGCTTACAACGACTATGAGATCTGGCAGATGGACGTGAAAACGGCCTTCCTCAATGGGAAACTAGAGGAGGATGTGTATATGACACAGCCAGAGGGATTTATTTCAAAAGTTGGAACAAATCAAGTCTGTAAGCTACAACGATCCATTTATGGGTTGAAGCAAGCTTCTCGTAGATGGAACATTCGTTTTGATGAGACAATCAAAGAGTTTGATTTTATCAAAAACGAGGATGAACCATGTGTATACAAGATGGTTAGTGGGAGCGCAGTATCATTCCTTGTATTATATGTTGATGTTATATTACTGATAGGGAATGACATTCCTATGTTACAATCCATTAAAATCTGGTTATCTAAAAACTTCTCCATGAAGGACTTGGGTGAAGCATCCTATATTTTGGGGATAAAGATCTATAGAGATAGATCTAAAAGGATGCTCGGCTTATCCCAAGGAACGTACATTGATACGATGCTAAAGAGGTTTAGCATGGAAGATTCCAAAAGAGGTCTCATGCCGATGAGCCATGGAATAAATCTCTCCAAGAAACAGGCCCCAAAGACACGTGAGGAGAGAGACCGTATGAGTAAGATCCCTTATGCTTCTGCAATAGGATCTATCATGTACGGTATGATATGTACTAGACCGGATGTTGCTCACGCAATGTAACAAGCAGATACAAGTCGAATCCAGGAGAAGAGCACTGGAAGGCAGTGAAAAATATCCTAAAGTACTTGAGAAGGACTAAAGATATTTTTCTTGTCTACGGTGGGTCTGCATTAAAACTCGAGGTATTCACGGACTCAAGTTTTCAAACAGACCAAGATGACAGTAAATCTGTTTCAGGGTATGTGTTTACCTTGAACGGAGGTGCAGTGAGTTGGAAGAGTTCCAAGCAGCAAACGGTTGCTGATTCAGTGACAGAGGCAGAGTATATAGCTGCAAGTGAAGCTGCAAAGGAAGTTGTTTGGATGAAAAAGTTCATAACTGAACTTGGTGTGGTTCCTAGCATTGGAGAAGCAGTTCCCGTATACTGTGGCAACACCGGAGCGGTTGCACAGGCTAAGGAACCCAGGTCTCATCAAAAATCTAAACACGTGTTGCGACGATTTCACTTGATCAGGGAGATCATTGAAAGAGGAGACGTCACCTTGGAGCGTGTAGACTCTCAAGACAACATTGCAGATCCATTTACTAAAGCTTTAACACAACAGCAGTTTGATCGTCACTTAGAGAAGATGGGTATGAGATACCATGGCGATTGACTTTAGTGCAAGTGGGAGATTGATAGTAGTGTGCATACAAGCCAATCATGTATGATGACAAAGCACATACTTTGTAAACAATCTTATTTATTTATTAATAAAATATTCATTTAAGGCATATAATTATCTACATGGTGCTATTTTTATAATATGTAAATAACCCATAGTTTTAAGCAATACTTTTAGAATCATGATGAGATCATGATAATGAGATCTAAATTCTTAGAAAGCTTAAAAACTAAAATAGTTCCCAATTGTGGGATTACTAAAATGGAGATTAGTAAATCCGGATAGATTGGTACATATGTTGCTTGCTCATTGGATGAGGTTGACTGATCTCATGGTAATTTGTGTGGAGACACTAAAGCAAGTATGTAGGTGCTTATTGGAGAATAAGTTCACTGAACGTGACTCGCTATGGAATACCTAATGGAGTTTTACTCGCCTGTCAATAGGAATTCTTAATGTGATAGTAGTACATGTGATCCTTGGACTTGAGATCATCATAGTATCTTGTATGTAACAAATTATACTTTGACTAATTCCTTAAGGCCTTTTAAGGCATATATAGGGTATGCTTAGGTGTAATGAGTTGCATATGGAGATAATGAATGATCAATAAAGAATCTACCACCTCTAGTAAAAGAGGAGATATGTCCTATGTGATTCGTTAAATGACAACCTAGGAATCCTTGGCCAAGGTAGAATGAAATTAGAAAGAGGTTTCTAATTTGCATTATTTGGAGTTGTGCATTTTTTAATCGAAATACATATGATTAAATAAATTAAGACTTGACAGTAAATCCATGTCTTATATTTAATTGGGACATTGTATGGTGAAAGGATTGAATTGTACGGTAACTATTAACTCACAGGTTCTTTTATGATTAATGTTGAAATCTATATTATCTGAAAAGTCGTTGATCGCTAGGGAGGCTTATCCCTATTGTAGAATAAATGTTATTTATTTAAATAGATTATTAGTTTAATTTATTTATTTAAATAAGATTAGAATTGTTTTAATTGATTTATTCACAACCGGTTTAATATGGAGAACCTAAAGGGTCACACCATAAAAGGAAGAAGAATTATTTAAGAAAAAAATGGCATGATAGTAATAATGCATTAAGTATAATTAATTTAATCTATGATGATAGAATAAATTAAATAGCTTAATGTTTATTATTTAATATTTTAGAAATATTAAATATAAATTAATAAGAGGAGTCTTATTATTATTATTATTATTATTATTTTAATTCTAAAGGAATTTAGGAATTAATATAATATCAGTACTCTCTCTCAATCCTAATAAAGATTAGGATATAAATTAATTAAAAGTATTTAATTAATTAATTAAATAAAACCCTATTCTAATTGGATTAGGAGGGTTAACCTAATATCTATATAAGAGAGTCTTATATCAGAAATAAGATACGTGAATTTTTCAAGAGTTGGGAGTACACATATTCTATAGAGATTGAAACAAGGGTTAAGCCAATAACCCATCTTACTGAGTTCTTCATCTTCCTTGGTGGATCACCGTTAGAGGCCAAACATTTGGGTGGCTGACATTGATCAAGGGAAGGAGCCACTACAGAGGAATCAAAGGAATCAAAGGAGTAGAACTTGTACCTAAGGAATGCTTGGATCTTCAAAGGTATAATTCTATTTTTCTCCTTCTTCATTCACTGATAATTGATGCACAAAAATGATCATGGTAATGGGTTTGTATAATTTTTTTGAAAACCTAGTTTCTTACGCTTCCGCCCTATTTATGTGATTTGATTGCATGATTGCGTTACGTACAAACCCAACACTGACTCGGTCATTTAGTTATGAAAAATTGATTTATATTTTTTCACAACTATTATATTGTTGAAAGTTTGTCAGCCTACTATTCTTTTCAATCATGATATATCTTCATTTGAACTTAAACTTGTTGGGCAAACTTGTTGCTCACCCTTGCTATATCATGATAACCAATTTCAGATTAAGATGAAGGCCTGAAGAAGGGCACAGTCAAGAGCAAAGTACAATAGTATATTGTTGTTATGCACGGATAACTATTTAGTTATCTTATGTAAGCCTTTTTGATTGATAAAGGTATGTATTCAGTTAAGGTTAATAAACCTGGAAAAATATTATAGAATCATGTGAAATAAACAATATATGTTTATATGTTCCACTGTAGATGATAGAATGTGTATGAAGATGAAGTACCGTAACACATCGAATTCGAGGTTAGAGGACCCGAATTTGGGGGCGTCACATGTTGGTATCAAAGATGATAGGTTATAAACCTTGGGTAGGTGTACCTTAGGATATAACCACAAAGATGAGGCTGAGGAATAAACTCAAATAGAGTTTAAGTGATAAGAAATGAATTCAGAAAATTCATTATCAAGTTAAGAAGATGATAAATAAGATTCTAAGAAGAATCTTGAAGAGTTAAAAACATGAGAATTCGGAGTTACCTGACTCCAATAATAAAGATGAAAGTGATAATAAATAGACAAAGTTTATAAGATGAAAAGTGTAAAATCATAATATAATATGCTTAAGGGAAAGAAGGTCGTAAAATAAAACGATCATGAGATAGAAAAGAATCGTAATATAACACGATTGTAAGATAAGATCACAACGTGATCCGATGAGGTCCTAGGAGGACAAATAATCAATCTATTGATTGAAGACTTTATAGAAGAATGGCTATACGAATATGGTACTATGAAATAGTACGAGTTAAACTTGAAACAGTCAAAAAGGATGAAATACGGATTAAATGAAATTCGTATTGAGCAAAGAAGAGAATGTACTATGAGATAGTCCGAGATAAACTCATGAGGAGTTATAAATGAGGAGATACAAAAAAAATCTGTATCGAGCATAGAGCGAGAAGTTATGAGCGAGATAGAGTTATGTGGGATTTCAATTGAGAACTCATGTTAGCAGTCGAGTTGTATGATTCCTTGTATGGGCGGGGAATTTATGCTTGGTTTTAGAACCACTTAGCTTCCTACATTGATATAGTGGTTGAGTTGAACAATTTCTTGTATGGGCAGGGAGTTGTCCTTGGTTTAACAAACCGATTAGCTTCCTATACTGATTAGTGGCTGAGTCGACCAGTTCCTTGTATGGGCAGGGGATTGTGTTTGGTTCGACAACCACTTAGCTTCTTATATTGATAATCATTGAAATGTTGATGTCGCGCTATTCGCTATATGTATGCTGAGAATGTGATTATTTTCTCATGTGTATGATGGATAGGTAGAGAATATAAGAATAGGTACGAGTTCTTAAAACTCATACTTATGGTAAGTTCGTGACTCATAATCGTATGGTATATTTTTGAACCCTTAAGCATACGGACAGTTCCTAATTGGTTCTTGAACTACGTATTGCTAGGATAAGTTCCTAAACTTATATTATTGTGGAAAGTTCTTGAACTCATAATGTGTGGTATGTTTGATGAACTATACTGGGGTATAGAAAAGTGATGGATGAAGAATGAAGAATTGTTAAATTCTAATGGTGATAGAATAGATAGAATGATTAAGCAATTGATCATTATACAAATTGAAGTTGATGATGGAAGCATAGGTATTCCAAATCTTCTAGCTGTGATAGACTTCAAATTTTTGACATCAACCTAAATTCGCACTGATGTGCCTTTCGAAATAAAATGAATTTTTGTTATCAGCAACACATGGTTATAATTGTGTAGAAGTGGGCTTCGTACCACTAACACATCGTTACCGGTTGCGGCATGATAACATCAAAAATGATTTTGCTATGGTTTTGAGCTATTTAAAGAAGAGTCTACGCTAATTATTTTGGCTAGACAAAAATAATTTGAGGTGTCAAAATGTATGTTATATATCATCAATGCATCATGAAACCTGAGGCAGAATGATAAAAATGATGGAGTTATTAATGCAGAATTACCTAGGGTTGGATGTGATCTAAAGATCGTCAGGCCACTATGGTACGATGTAGTATGACGAGTCATGAAATGATGAAATCCTCAAACGGACTGTGAATATAGTGCGGTATCATGAAGTTATAAAAAGATTTTTTGAATTTTAAAGAAAAGTTGAGTGCCAATTGGATTTGGCCATATATATGTTTCGATTGATGTTCGAATTATTGGTATACGTCTACGCTAATTGATTTAGCTAGACAAATGTTTATGAAGATTCAAGTATCTCTTTGAGAATTTATCCCGAACCAAATTGTGTTGGTACGGACTCTGATGTTAAGATTGAGGTGAACAACCCCGAAAGAAAAAAAATGGAGATATATCGGTTGATGATATATTCCAATCTAAGAACGCATATAGCCGTTTTGAAAACTAAGGTGAAATAGGTTGATCACCTAACATACCTAATTAGGTAGTTACCTTCTTCGTGATTGTAAACATACCTAGTAGAGAATGTATACGGTATGAAGTACGGTGGTGAAGTACCGTTAATCTTTTCAGAGGTAGAATACTTTTTTTCATAATTGAAAAAGGTAGCAGGTAGTGATACCCCTAAACCTCAAAGTTCATGGTCTATATGACCCCTCAGCATGATATGAAAATTTTTACTCTTTAGAGTGATGGGGCAGTAGTATGTGATGATGGGTATGAAATAGTGTAAACTCATTACTTATGGGTAGAATCTGATATGATTGAATAAAAGTTATTGTGAAAACCTAGTTTTGATGAATAAATAGGGATATATTGGTTGATGATATATCCCAATCTAAGAACGCATGTAGCCGTTCCGAAAGCTAAGGTGCGATAGGCTGATAACCTAATGTACCCGACTAGGTAGTGTACCTTCTTCGTGATGGTAAAGAATACCTAGTAGAATGTGATGATAGAAGAGAAATCCTCAGAGGAGGAAATTATAAAGGTTAAATGAATAACCTAGTTTTGATAAACAGAATGAGCAGTGATTAGTAGATTATAATTTCGAGAATGAAATTCTTAGAAGAAGGGGTGAATGTGATAACCCGAGAATTTATAAAATCTTAAATGATTAGAATAAAGGTTAAAGGATAAAACCTGGATGAGAATTTGAGGATTTATAAAAAAAATTCAAGTAAAACCTATATGGTTTGCTATTCGAATGAGAATAGAGAAAGTATGGGTTAGAAAATTCCAAACCCTAGAAAGGAGTTATACATATTTGAATGAATGTTGAGAATAAGGTATTGTGATACCTATAAATTCAATGAGAATTGAATAGTGTTAGAAATGTGATAATGATATACGTGGACATTTATTAAGGAAATAAAATTTTCCATGAAAAGATACTATGAGGTTAAACGAAGATGAGTATATATATAGAAAGATATATATATATACTTAGAAAGGTCCTATATATTTTAGCAAGAGAAATGATTAATTAAGTTAAGGATATGAGAATCCAGATAAAACTATGTTAGTAATTCGCATAGCTTGAATGTCGGCTTTGATCGGCAAATAAGAAGATGAATAAGCATGGAGCTATTAGCTAATATGATAAGGAATAAAAATGGAGTAAGTTAAAACTTAAAATTTGTGTTAGAGATAGAATTTTGAAGCACGAACTGCTCGGTTGCATCCGGAACGTCAAGTTTAGTCAGAAAGGACAATAAACACAAAATGTGTAAGGGTTTGACTTTTTGTTCAAAGTCAACAGTTGACTTCTATGGAGAAAAGTCTATTTTGGTTATGTAAGTAAATTGATATTATTAATATACGAGAATGTGTTTATATTAATAATAATATATAAGAGTCCAAATGATCATTTATTTCATGGACAAAGGAGAATAAAGGGTTTAAACAAGCCCATTAGTTTAATTAAGTATGAGACTTGTAGATAAGGTGATTAAGGGCAATTAAGTTATTAATCTACCCCAATATATCATGTATGGGACAAGTCTTATGATGGCCCAATTTAATTATTGGTGGAAGCCCAAGTTCATTTGAACTAGTAAGCAAAATAAAATTTACTTGCAAGCCCAAAGTAAATTACTCAAAGTCCAAACTCTTAGCCCAATTAAGAGATGACTTATTGGACTTCTTGTACGCTAATTGAGGAATTAAAAATTTAAACCAAGGGGGGAGAAGAGCCCAAAAATTCAGCCCTATGGGGATAAAATGGGGAGAAAATTTGCAACTTTGAAGCTTGCCCAAAATCTTGGTTATAATCTTTTGGAACCAACACCCATGACATGTGTCACCCTCTTAGCATGTCCAACACTTGTGTTTAGTGACTAAGCAACCAAGTAATGATTAAGAAAGTGAGTTAGTGGAAGAATACTTACACTTTCAATTATACCCACTCCATTAACTTATTTCATTTCATTATTCTTTCAATTTCCTTAGCTAGAGAAAGAAAAAGAAAATAGAGAGAGAAAGAGAGAGCATAATTTCGGTCACTTCAAGAGGAAGAAGAGGGTCTTGATATTCATGCATGCTAAGTATCTAAGCTATTTTGGGAAGATAAGAAGGATAGCAATAAGAACTAGGTATTGATTCTCTTCATTTTCAAGCTTTGATTTCTTATTTGTTGGATTTTGATAAAACAAAGAGTCTTAAGTTTGATATTTGAAAACCCTTCATTTATATGTTTATAAATGTTTTATATCATGATCAAAACATTTTTGAAGTTGAAAGGAAGATCAAAAGAGGGATTTATACCAAATGGATAGAAAAAGGTACATGCATACATGCACTAGGTAATTTTATGTTAGATTCTTGTGATGCATGTTGAATATGGATTAATATCAAGATTAGAGTGTTAGATCTTGAGTTTAACAAATGAGACTTGTGGATTTATATGAGTTCATGTGATGAGATTTGGAAAAAGGATGCTAGATGGATTTTTGAAGGAATTTTTATTTAACTAGTATGCTATAACGTTTGCATGTTGAAATCTACAACTGATAATTGATGTTTTCTTTCTTGGTATGCTAGATGCATGAGTTCAAGGCAAAACCGTTTTGGAATCACTCAAATATGTTTAAAAATGAGCATGTTATGAATTAAATCCCAAACTACCCAACTGTGATAAACATGCTACTGATTAGTCACTTGTGGACTATTTTTGGTAACCAAAACAAACTCAAATTTGGTGTTTGATATATGGAAAATATATTTTGGGAAAATACAAATCCAACGATACCAAATGGACCTAAATTCAAGATGTAGATCTCGAGATATGAGTGTTTCCGTAAAGGACCCCAAATCTGGAAAACGAACTAACTGTTATGAATGTCCTTGCAGATCAGTCCACTTTAACACTGATTTTTGGGACTTAAACAAAATAGAATTTGATGTTTGATAAATGAAAATTGAAATTCGGGAAGATATGAATCCAACGCCTCCGACGGAATCAAAATCCGAGTTGTAGGATTCGTTCTACAAGCGTTTCCGTGAAGGAACCCAAATCTAAAATTTTTGGCGAAAATTAGAGTATCTTTATAGGAGTGAGATGAAAGTAAGTTATTATAATAAATAACTTTAAAGCCACTAATGGGCTAGTAAGTTAATTACACATAAAATAAAATATAATTAATTATTTAATTATTATTTAAATGATGTTAAGTAATAATTAAAATGAGTTAGTGTTAATAAAATAACTATTTATTATTTAATTAAGATTAAATAATAAATTGAGTTAATTAATTAATTAATTATTATTTAATATTAAATAATAATTAAAGAGTATTTAAGTAAGATTAAGTAATAATTAAGTAATTACATACTTACTTTGACATAAAAGTTTATAGAATTAATTATTTATTATTTAAATAATAAATAAAGACAAATGTCAACTAATTATTCTCTTAATTATAATAAGGAATGATTCAAGAAGAATGAAGTAAGTAAATTAATTATTATTTATTCAAGGATGAGAGAGTTATTAATTATTATTTAAAGATAAATAATAATTTAATTATCCATTATTTAATTGACATTAAATAATAAGGAGTTATAATTGGTTATTAGTAAGTAATACCTAAAGGTAAATAGTTAATTACTATTTAACAAATATTAAATAGTAATTGAAGGAAGAGGGAGTTAACAATTGAAAGAAATTAAATAACTCCTTAATTAAACAGTTATGATAATTTGTTAAAAGAACTAATAAGTGTTTATCACTTAAGGAAAGCCTTATTAATTATTAAGTCATTAACCTAAGATCAATTAAGTGTCTTATAGGATTAATGATACTACATTAGATGTATGTACCTTGTGATTGTATTATTGGTTAGATAATAATACGAGTAAGCGTATTAATGAACAATTATATGCAGTACTAATTGATAGATCAACATTATTAATGTTAGGTCATTCAAAGAGTGTAATTAAAGCTAGTAAGCTGTAGCTCGTCAAACAGGCAAGTTTCTTAACTCAAACTCGAGTTATTATTTTTCAAGCATATTGGTGGATAAATATTGTTGATTATTCCACATCCTGATGAATTATTGTGAATCGCACTTTGTGCAATTGAATTCATGTTCTACTATTTATTTAACTGCAAATGTATTAAAAGTTCTTTTATTCAAAAACTGCTTATGAGATGGATCTATGCTAGTTGTGTTTTCTAGATCAAGCATGTTTAAAATTTGTTAACTCAAATTCGTTTTGAAGACTTAGTGCATGTTGCGTATGTTTATCAGGTATGAAAGGCTTATCACCTTCATTACCATAGGGTTCAGTTGAATTTGTTCATATTCATTGTTGGCCATTCATCATTATTGACTCGGTCATTCAGTTATGAAAAAATGATTTATATTTTTTCATAACTATCATATTGATGAAAGTTTGTCAGCTTACTATTCTTTTCAATCATGATATATCTTCATTTGAACTTAAACTTGCTGGGCAAACTTGTTGCTCACCCTTGCTATATCATGATGACCAATTTTAGATTAAGACGAAGGCCTGAAGAAGGGCACAGTCAAAAGAAAAGTACAATAGTATATTATATTTATGCACGGATAACTATTTAGTTATCTTATGTAAGCCTTTATGATTAATAAAGGTATGCATTCAGTTAAGGTTACTAAACCTGGAGAAATGTTATAGAATCATGTGAAATAAACAATATATGTTTATATGTTCTGCAGAAAATGATAGAATGTGTATGAAGATGAAGTACCATAACGCACCGAATCCGAGGTTAGAGGACCCGGATTTGGGGGCGTCACATGGTTAAGTAAGGGGAAGGTGTTAGGCACCCCCCAACTCTCGTGAAAACATGGTACCGCATCTTTTCAATATTTCTTTTTTTATTTGCAATGTGTGTGTGAATGCTAGAAGAAATTAGGCCTACGTTTGTTTGATTTGAAAGTATAGACGTGCTTCGTTGAACCTATTCACGAAGGGTTTGATTTGATTTGCAAAAATCATTTTTAGACAATATATTAAAATGATGTTTTGAAAGCAGGTTTTTAAACTCTTACTCTCACGTAGGAATTGAAGCATGTTGATACTTCCATTTTTTATCTTTTCAGCCTTTTGGCACAATTTGAATGGTGATTGTCGGGCTTCTAAGCGTCCTCGATTATAGAATATATACAAGTGTCGGTCTTCTCATGGCCATGACAGCCATCGAAGTAACTCTAGCATGACAAATCATTATTTCATTATGTTTGAGACCTTAAACCCGGATAATCGTTTTAAGGTCTTTCGGATGTACATTTTACAGAAAAACTGACAGGGTATATTTGTAATGTGGAGTTTGTCCATCGTGGGAATCAAATTCTGATCAGTTTGATCATGAATCCCACGATTCCTAGGCTCACAGAGAGAAGCCAATAAAACCTGCACAGTTCAGATATTAGCAGAAAATATACATCTACATCTAAACATCACAAAAACCAAAAATTCATCAGTTAAATCCTGGCTTGCGCGTAGCCAAAGCGTCTCGTTCCCAACAGATAGCGATCTAAGGGTCGCGAGGTTGATTTAAAATGAATAAAATTAGAAAGAATGCTAGATTTAAATAAATCTTAGCCATTCTAGCTTTCCGATTCAGGTTGGACCTATTGTGAACCGTTTGGAAGGTAGAAAGGGATAGATTTAAAAAAATCTAACTTGCAAGAATTGGTATTTAAAAAAGAATTCATATCAAATGAATATTTGCAGCAGATATTTAATCACAGCGAATAAAGAATAAATATATATTTATATATATACGAAAGCTGTAAAGGGCGATGGGTTTTCACTCCTATGCCCGGACTAGAATGCAAATATATATATATATATATATATATATATATATATATATATATATATATATATTTATAACAGCTGTAAAAAAAATCACGAAGTAATCCAGGCTTGACATAATGGAAATATATATATATATATATATATATATATATATATATATATATATATATATGTATGTATAAAAGCGGTAAAGGGCGACGGATTTGAAATCCTATGCCCGGATTGGAATGAATATATATATATAGTTATAAAAGATGTAAAAAGCCACAGAGTAATCTAGGCTTGAATTGAAATATATATATATATATATATAAGCTGTAAAGAGCCACGGAATAATCCAAGCTTGACAGAATGTAAATATATATATATATATATATATAAGATGTAAAGAGCCACGGAGTGATCTAGGCTAGATAGAATGTAAATATATATATAAAAGCTTTAAAGGGCGACAGATTTGCAATCCTATTCCCGGACAAAAGTGTAAATATATATATATATATATATATATTTATAAAAGCGGTAAAAAGGCCAGAAAATGATCCAGGCCAAACGAAAATGTAAATGTTAATATATACAGTTAATATATATATATATATATATATATGTATATATTAAAGCAATACAAAGGCTACGAAGTCAGAATCTAGGCCAAATGAAGTCAAAAATATATATATATATATATATATATATAGTTATATATATAAAAATAGTAACTACCACGGATTTGCCATTCGGGCTTGACAGAATTGGAAAGTTAGTATATATATAGTTAAATATATACATAATAAAGCCAAAACGGACACGATTCCATGACCCAGTCCGAAAAAGTCTAGATATATATACATATATATATAAGCGATTAAAAGTCGCGGATCGTCGATCCGGGCTATACAAATGCGAGAAAATGCGTAAATGTACTAAAATGTACTAAAAAGTACGCAAAAGCGGCCACATAACTGAGTTCCGGGCAAAATCAGAAAATGAAACTTAACGTGCACGTGTATAAATGCACAATGAAGTAGTAGGAACTTCTTGATCGTAAAAATACTTACAATGAACTTCTACACGGGCTTTTCGCCACTTGGTAGGCTTCAAATGGACGTTTCCACCGATCAATTTTTGATATGTGGTAGTATATGAATATATCTACGTGTTAGAGTGATAAAAACAAGGTTTGGAGTATAAGAAGTCGGGCTAGGAAATGAAATGGGCGGAGTTTCAAAGCGTTTTCTATTTTTTTTTCTTTTTTTGGCTTGGGGGTGCACTTGTATGTAAAGACCTGATGGAAGCGGGTATACCAGCGGCATTCGCGGGTCTACCTATGATGCCACATGGCAGGCCCCAAGTGGTGTGTCCCATCACCTCGAAGTACGTGCACTCTGAGCAACGCGAGGTTAGATTCAAAACTTTCTAACTTTTGATCGAAGCGTCCATTTGAGGCGTGCTATACCTTTTTGAAAAGCCCTCACCGAGAGCGTCACAATGACATGGTACTAAACCTTTTCCAAGTCCAAGAAGATGGGTTCATAATCGGGTCTTCGATTCTTCATAGTTTATCCGTTGAGCTGTCTTGCGCTATTTTCACTCGGGATCACTGTTATGGTTCTTTCTGACTTTAATGGCATCAATTTGGCATGATTTGGGCTGGATTGGCCTCAAGTTGGATAAAATTACCATTTTGCCCCTCCAGGGGTTGTTTCCTGTACTGGCACGGTCTTCGACTATTTTCCCGAGGCTGTCTCCGAGGTTTTGATCCCAGTCAATTCTGTTTGTCCTCAGGGTTATCTTCAAGGTTGACTTGGTTTCCCAGAGTTGTCTCTGGGAAAGATGTGATGCTTCGGGGTTGTCTCCGAAGTGGATTTGGCCTCCCGGGTTGTGACCGGGGCTTGACTTGACCTTCTAGATTATCGTTGGGGCTTCTTTTGATCTCCCAATATTGGGATTGGGGTTGAATTGGCAGCCTAGTATTGAGATTGAGGCTTAATTACCAGCCCGATATTAAGATCGGGGCTGAGTTGACATCCTGGTATTGAGACCGGGGCTGAGTTGGCAGCCCGATATTGAGATCGGGGTTGAATTGGCAACCCGGTATTGAGATCGGGGCTTACTTAGCAGCCCAGTAGTGAGACCGGGGCTGAGTTGACATCCCGGTATTGATACTGAGGCTGAGTTGGCAGCCCGGTATTGAGACCGGGGTTGAGTTGGCAACCCGGTATTGAGACTGGTGTTGAATTAGTAGCCCAGTATTAAGACCGGGGTTAAAAAGATAATTTTACCCTCTTGCATGGTTAGTAACAGGAACGCAAAATTTTGAGTGTCTACAATAGGAATGAAAAATTTTGAGTGTCTACAGATGCCCCTCTTTATCATGTTTATGCAACGTAATGAAATGAACAGGATAAAGATTGCTAGACACTGTAAATATGATACATGCAAATGCAATGTAATGCAATACATAGCATGATATGTTATAAATGTTAGATACCTTCGAGGGGATGGGGCTATCACTGACTGTTTATGTCATTTTCTGCTGGGGATAACGTTATTCGGGATAACGTTATCCGTGATAACCCTTAATGTTGCATTAGTCGAAGGCCAATGGTTTATCATGTCTCTGTGGTGCAAGGCTACTTCTGGAGGGTATCGCGGGTAGGCTTTCACAGAGTGTTCTCGTTATATTCTGTTGGAGATGACATCATTCATGATAGCCTTTGGTGAATTCCCTTGACATCTACTCGAACGGTATATTACAAAGTCTTGATCACCACTAAATCTTTCTCGATGCTCCCTCTAGCGATTTGTATAATAGATTCCATTATCTGTCCTCTGTGGGGATGAACTGATATACTAATTTTGCCACCGACTCATTCCTGATGCTTTGCCAAAGTTGTTGCCAACGGCTGAACTGTCAGAACCTTGACCTTCGCTGAGGTAGCCTTCAACGGCTGATATCACCGGATCATTCCCGATGCTTCGTTGGGGTTGTCGCCAGTGACTGAAATGTCAAGCAATCTGATCTTCGCTGAAGTAGCCTTCAACGGCTGAGATCACCGGATCATTCCCGATGCTTTGCTGGGGTTGTCGCCAGCGGCTGAAATGTCAGGCAATCTGACCTTCGCTTAAGTAGCCTTCAACGACTGCTATCACTAGACCATTCCTGATGCTTCGCTGGGGTTGTTGCCAGCGGTTGATAGTGTCAGACAATCTGACCTTCGTTGAAGTAGCCTTCAATTGTTAATATCACCGGACCGTTCCTGATGCTTTGCTGGGGTTTTCGCAAGTAGTTGAGATGTCAGAAATCTAACCAATCTTGACATGGGGGTATTCCTTCTGACAAAACACACCCTTAGATCAGTCTGGATACTTTGCTACAGTCCGAACCTGCCGTTCATATCATCGGACCTACCAGATGCTTTGATAGCGGCAGTTTTAAATAGTTTTTTGTAGTTTTTTAGCAGTTCTCATCATTGGTCCCTGGATATCGCTTCAGGATGATAACCAATGGTTTACATGAAGTCCTTCTTTCCATCAGGAATCTACCGCTCATACGCAGGATTTCAGGCCAATCCGCTCAATCGCGTAGCAGTTTTTTCCCGGATTTGACTTTTCAGCTCCTGTAAACTTAGTTTCCACTAGAACTGGACCGAGTTAGAGGGGGCGGGGCCCACCCTGGGGAGCCGTAGTTAGAGGTGCAGCAACCGCAGGTGGGCCCGCTCCCTCCTGTGAGTTTAAGATGGGCAACAACACTCTCTTAGATTCATTTCAATTTTTAATCCTAAAGGAAATCCGATTTTCTTTTTTAGATCTACGGAGTTTGGGCAGCTTATTTCAGATTTTGTCAGCGCACACACGTTCTGCACATCTCAGGTAACGTTTACATTCTTTCTTTTCCAGTTTTGACCGTTAGAATGCTATAAACCACGTAGGGTGCTTTTAAACGCAATGTATAAAAAATGTTTGCTTATATGACTTGATAAAATTTTTATGCATATTTTACTGTAATGCACGTTTTAATGTAAGAAAATTTAAATTCTGAGACAGTCAATTGACGCCTTTTTTGATCAGTTTACTCATCCTTTCTGTGGCCTAATGAGCCTGAATTTTCAACTAAAAATGTCCATGTTAATTTAGCTACCATGTGAAGTTTACTTTTGATTTTTTTTCATATATATAAACTATTTCTATTTTCGGGTAGGTGTGCTACTGAATGGCCACCTAGTCATGCCTGTGTCCATGCGGACAGTCCATTTTACAAAGGAGACTCTGGCAAAAAAAATTCAAAAGCCTGAGTATTTAATAAACATGCAATTTTGACTTTACTTGGGATTTTGACTGACCTATGCATGTTTTAGGACTTAAATATGCATAAAATAATGCTTTAATTTAATAAGTCATAGGTTTAGGCTTACATCACCTTTTCTGAGGTGATTTGGAGACTTTGTCCAGGTTATGGAGCCAGATAGACCCGGGAGTGCTAGCAGGGTCGTTCTAGGAGTTAGACGGAGGAGAGTCTCCGATGTTCCTCCGCCACGGCCAATCCGACCGCCTCGCAGATTGGCTGAGTCAGTGATTCGTCCTATTCGGGTTGATCCGCCGGTTGATGTGGACGATGAGGATGTACTTTTTGTTGATCTTATCCCAGGTCAGGCTCCATGTGTGGAGCTTCCAGACATTGTGGTGCCACTTCAGGAGTTTCTGGAAGATTTGAGGCGCCATCCATCGAGATTCCTTCACGCTAACGAGGTGACTGAAGTTTTCCTTCTGGATTCTCTTCCTCTCTTTCTTTTTCCATTTCAGGGCATAGGTTTGATATGGGTGAGCTTTTTGATGCAGGTTCCCGGCTTCACGCAGCCCAAAGGGAACTGGTTTAATGTGCATTTTTATACCATACTCTGTATCCGAAGTACAGGGCCATTGTTGACACCTGGGGTTTCAGGCGTTCTTTTCTATCCTTCCACGTCGTTGCCCATGGGGTTATCTGAGGGCATTATCTGAGCGCAGGTTCCACCATACTCAGTCTCTCTATTTACTGGATTGCGAGGTGATGATGACGCCTATGAACTGGAGGTTCATCACTGGGATAGAGTTCGTAGATGAGACAGTGTCGGTTCTATTGGACATTTCACCTACTGTCGTTCAGTCCCTCTTAGGAGTTCTTGCGACGGCTATCAAGGGTCGGACGGTCAGTTCTGGTCCCTTGAGCATAGATGGCCAGAGTGGGGCTTTGACTAAGCCTCTGCCTGATGATCAGAGGGTTAGAGATGGAATCCTGAGGTGACTATTTTTTGGTGATCATGAAGGATTGTTTCATTGCGGACAACTCTTCGACGGTGTCCTTTGCCCTGGTCAGTGCCACTCGGTACGTGGAGCGCCTCAGTGATTTTGATTGGGGTACCTACACCTTTGCCTATTTTCTCTGAGGGATGCGCATGCGCTCGGAGGGTGTAACGAAGGCTTGGTTAGGCTTTTATCCATTCCTGTTGGTGAGTACATCTCTCTTGTACCTTTTTGATTGCCTCATTTATATTTGTAAGTCTTGATCACTGAGGACTTTTGATATTTGCATGGCCAATTTTGGTCATATAAGAGGCTTCCTTGCCTACATCCTGCCACTATTCTGGGCTTAAAGACCTATCCTCGGGGACGGCGCTGACATCACTCCAAATTAACGGAGGTCCCTGTAGCTGAGGGATTCACCCACTCCCGCCTGCAGCTCGAGCTATTGATGGCCGGATCAATCTCGTGGGTCCTCAGGCTTTTTGACAGTCGGGTTTGAGGGTAGTTTTCCCACTAGCTGAAAGTTTGCATTATACACCCAGTAGAGTCCCATTTTTTATAAAGGGAGGTTCAGAGATCTATCTAGGAGAGTGTGCTATTAGGAGTAACATGGGAGATATCCGCATTCCTTTTGTTTCTCCTGCTTGGCATCACTGGCCACTGGCTCAGCCACTCACAGACATTCCCCTGGTGGGCATAGATGGCTTCACCCTGTCAAAGGGTCCTTACAGCCAGGAAGTATTTCATAGCTGGTGGAGTCATCGTACCATTGGGGCTCAGACTCGTGCTACCTAGTTTATGGCAGATATGGTACCGGGGTCTGTGATGATGATAGATTGGATAGCTTGCCTCCTAGATCCGAATCACCTAGATCAGATCACAGGATTGACCCAACAGTTGGAGAGGGCACATTTGTTTATCAGGCACCCTGGCTGAGAGCCATTTGAGGTATATTCTTTTTCTCCTCCCAGCTCTGGAGCAGGCCCCTCATCAGGTTCATTTTCTAGCAGCTTTACAGGTGTTGATCCTCCCTTGCATCGACCGAACATTCCCACTGGTCGAGACTTTGTGACTCAAGAGGAGCTGGAACAGGCTAACAGCCTGGATGCAGACATTCTTGATCTCTTCGGAAAGGCTTTTCTCGCTATATCTTTTGATAGGCCTCTTTTAGCTATTTGGTGGTTGTGCCTCATTTCTCGCTATATCTTTTGATAAACCTCTGTTAATAGTTGGGCAGCTGTGCCCCATATCTCTGTACTTTTTATTTTGGATTGTATGAGCAAACAGAGATGATGCTTGCAGTAGATAGTTTGTCCTAGATATGCACAATATTTCCTATCTATTGCATCATGTTTATCATTGTCATTATGCATATATTATATCATGGATATGTATTTAGACAGGTGAGTTCAGATTTGACCCCTGGATGGTCTTGTGATACGGTGATACAGATATCGTCATCTACGGTCAGCCGTATTGAGAACTCACCACCATCTTTGGTAGCATCCTCATTGAGGTCTTGGTACGATAGTCTGCCCCATAAAACCAGAGGGACAGTAGATCAGATGTTGGGGTATTCCTTGGCCCTTCTAGATTTCCAGGTTCCATACGGATTTGTAGACGGCATTCTTTCCTATTGGATACTTGAGCGACAGGTTTTCCACTTTGGACTGCACTGAGTTGACCCCAACCCTAGAGGCGTATGAGCAGCTTACAGGTTTAGCACTGGACCTGCCTTGCATTCGCACAGCTATCAGCGATATGAGGAGACCAGTCATGTGTACGTCGGGTCTGAGACATAGAGTAGTCACTGATGAGATCATTTCAGGACATATGATCTCTATCGACTTTCTGATCGATCACTTCGGCAGGCTAGATAGCTATGATTGACACTTTGGGGATTTCATCATTTCGACAGATGAGTGGCATTTGGCCCGGATAGACGTTTTGTTGATGTGTATCATGGCCTACATATACATGCCACTATATTTAGACCATTTAGATATTGGTTTGATTGTCGTGGTCTGTGGCCTTAGATAGGGTAGTATCATTCTGCCAATGATATTGGCCGAGACCTTGAGGTTGGCTATCTTTTGCAGCACCCATCCAGAGGGATTTTTTAGAGGTAGCTCTGTTCTGCTGTATGTATGGCTCATGACACATTTGGGTCCGATTGGCACCTTTAGACACCATCGGTACTGCTTCACCCATGAGATAGCCATGTCCTACTCCTTCCAGCCAGCGAAGTGTTCGGATGCAGCGACATGGTTGGCCTTTTTGTCAGATATTGAGCATCTTTTTTTGATTTTTCCATGCTCAGGGCATGTCTCCCCTTACAGCTTCATCACCCATGCAGTTGGTATGGATTTTGTACTATTAACGGGATTGAGAGGAGTGACTACTTACCATCCGTTGGCAGTTATGGGTTAATTTGATCAGTTCCAAAGC
Source organism: Panax stipuleanatus (assembly GCA_020205555.1). Lineage (NCBI taxonomy): Eukaryota > Viridiplantae > Streptophyta > Magnoliopsida > Apiales > Araliaceae > Panax > Panax stipuleanatus. Next base: position 100,875,886 of record CM035126.1, read on the forward strand.
CTTCATCAGTTTTAGGGGGCTACTGATCAGCAGATATCAGCTTCATCTTTATCGTCAGCCGACTTGATCAGGATTTATGAGTGTTGGACTCATAGGGAGAAGGATAATTTCTCTACTAGCCACCCAGATCGTTCTCCAGAGTATTCGGCATGGTTAGAGGCCGATATAGTAGCAGCTGCTGTCATCCAATCAGCTCTGATCATAGATTCAGATCAGGAGGAGCCTATTTAGGATCCTGATTCTCCCACAGAGGATGAATTGTTCATCGGCTTGACAGCGGCTTTAGTTAGTGACCCTCCGAGCCTTCCCGCTGGTACAGATCCAGCTATTGCTGATTCACTAGCTCTGATGACTATCAAGAGAGATCAGGCTAGGGCGTTGATGTTGACAACTCTGTCTGGCAGAGATACAGCTTTCGCCGCCAGAGACAAGGCTCGAGCTACTAGGTATGAGGCAATAATTGAGAGAGACGAGGCTCGATCTTCTCGAGATGCTTTTTTCGTTGAGATTGAGGAGACTTTGATTGCCAGGGATGCTGCCTTTGTGGAGAGGGACGAGGACATAGCCACCCGGGATATTCATATTGCTGACAGTACTTCCCTCCGATCATATACAAATGGCCTGGTTGTAGACCTAAGTGCTTACATAGATGGTCACAGCGCCACTATGCAGATGGCTGTGGATGTTCTTGCTCGTATGGAGACTGAGGGTATTGCGCTTGCAGCTGCTCCCCCATCTTCAGAGAGAGATGCCATATTAGCACTGCTATCCTGCTTGTCCATGGGTCTATAGATTAGCTTTATTTTTCCTACACATACTATATCAGCCATTTTTGTTATGTACAAGACACTATGTATATATTAAACAATATTATATATCAGAGAAATATATTTTAATTCACTTCCCTGTTGGATATGTATTGTCATTGCAGAGTGATTACCACTTCTTTTATGACTTGCTGTCATTGATGTATTATGAGCTTTTCCTTGATGGATTTGACAGTGAGATATCGGAGAATATCTCAGCAGGGCCTGTTGACCAGGGAGACTTGATAACATTTGGGTTTTATCGGGTTTCTGTGTCTTGGGACTGGTTTTTATTGGTTTTTTAAAGGTCATACCGCACCATGAATGGCTGGCTACGTACTTTCGGGTTGAGGGAGATCAGGTTATTCGTAGTTTAATTTTTGTGTGAGAGGTGCGAGAAGTGTCTTTTTTGAGTTTGGTTTGATAGGTTTTTGAAATTTTGTTTAGTTTGACAGCACCAGGAATGGCTGCCTACGTACTCCCAGGCTGAGGGAGATCAGGTCATTCATAATTCGATCTTCTAATGAAAACTGAAACTGATTTTATCGATTCGTAGGACCAGGATGATAGCTGGTATGTTCAGATATAGTACCTTTTTATGGTGTCTGAGTTGATGAGTTGGGGAAATTCGCTCCCGTCCATTTCTTGCAATCTGATAGCTCCTCCTATCAACACCTCTTTGACAATGAAAGGGCCTTCCCAATTCGAGGCGAACTTTCCTTTGGCTTCATCTTGATTAGCCAGAATGTTTTTTAGTACCAGGTCATTTTCTTTGAATTGCCGGATTTGGACCTTCTTGTTGTATGATCTAGCGATCCTTTGCTGATATAACTGCCCGTGGAAAATGGTTGTAGCCCTCTTTTCATTTATCAGGGACAACTGGTGGTATCGCTCTTGCAACCACTGATCTTCTTCCATCTACGCATCTATTAACACTCGTAATGACTCCATTTCTACTTCTATGGGAAGTACTGCTACCATGCTATAGACCAATGAATAGGGGGTAGCCCCAGTAGAGGCACGCATTAACGTCCTGTATGCTAACAGAGTCAGAAGCAACAGGTCAGACCATCCTTTGTGATTGGCAGACATTTTTTGCATAATCTTCTTGATGTTCTTATAGAAATGAGAGGCTTGGCTTGTCCACTGATGGATTCAACCTGTTCGGCCACTCAGCTGTTCCGTACTCCTGCTGGCCTGTGATTGTTACTCCGTACAACTTGCCTCCTTGGATGTGCATGAAACAACCGTACTTGTTTCTTGCACTCGTGATTCCTGGTCCCAAGAGTCCTGGAAAGAACCTAGATGTTTACTTAGACCTCTTATAGATGAGTTGAAGGTATTGTGGGAGGATGGAGTACATACTTGGGATCTTTCCATAAAAACAAATTTCAACCTTAAGGCAGCAGTTATATGGACTATAAGTGATTTCCATGCCTATGGTATGTTAGCTGGATGGAGTACACACGGGAAGTTGGCTTATCCATATTGTATGGAGCATACAAAGTCTTTCAATCTATCAAAAGGTCGAAAGCCTTGCTGGTTTGACTGTCATCATCGTTTCTTGCCGGTAAACCACCCGTTTTGAAGAAATAGAGAACACTTTAGGAAAGAGAAAGTAGAGAATGATATGCACGCACCGTGATTGTCGGGGACAGAGATGAGTGGCCGTGTGATGAGATTGCCGGTCATTCCATTCGATAAGATTGTTGCCTCAAACATAATCAATGGGTTTGGCGAGTCTCATAATTAGGTTCGGAGAAGTATCTTTTGGGAACTGCCTTATTGGTCTATAAATTTGATTCGTCATAATCTAGATGTGATGCATATTGAGAATAATGTGTTTGACAATGCGTTTAACACCGTGATGAATGTTCCGGGCAAGACAAAAGATAATGATAAGGCACGGTTGGACATGAAAGATATTTGTAAGCGTCCTGGATTAGAACTTTATGAATCTCCTCACGGTCGGATGGTCAAACCGCATGCAAGATATACATTGTCCAAAAAGCAAGTTGAAGATGTGTGCACATGGATTAAGACTCTGAAACTACCAGATGGATATGCCTCAAACATTGCAAGGAGTGTCACAGGTGGGAAATTGCAAGGGATGAAAAGTCATGACTGCCATGTGTTCATGGAGAGACTCATGCCTATAACATTTGGGGATTTGCTTGATAAACCAATATGGGATGCTTTGACTGAACTTAGTCGTTTCTTCAGAGACATGTTCAAAAATGTTAAATGAGAAGGACATGTCTGTACTTGAGAAGAACATCGTTGAGATCATGTGTAAGCTTGAAAAGATATTCCCACCTATTTTTTTGACTCCATTGAGCATTTGGAAATCCATCTATCCTATGAAGCTCGTGTTGGTGGTCCAGTTCAATATAGATGGATGTACCCTTTCGAGAGGATGATGGAAAACCTTAGGAGGAAGGTGAAGAATAGAGCTTACTGTTGACCGATTTATCGGTCAATATATTCACGCAAGTATACGCGGCCAACGAGTAATAAAGTGAAAGTACAAATATCGTCCCACAGAGAATTAATGGATAAAAGACACCAAACCACTAGCACATAATCATTTCGGTCTTATTTAAACAAGTGGTAAAGAGAGGGAATTAAAACTACCTTAAACTAGGCAAGGAATTTAAACATGCAATAAATAATCCTAAGATAGAATCAGATAATGAAGATAAGAGATTCCAATTTCCCCTAATGATTCGCCTAACTCAACACACTCCCAAGTCAGGTCAAATCAATCATTATAGTTATTAGCCGAGAACACGAAAGTGGGAGTAGGCCATCTTTCGATGCACCTAAACTATATCACGTGCAATCCATAGGTGATAGACACACGTGAACACCCACATTACCTAAACCACTATATGTCTATGTGATTTACAAATAAATAGGGTTGAAGGTCAAGTTCTCTATTGATTACGAGCGGTGCTTCGGTATATGTCTATCCTAAGCACAAATCATAAGTCCAACGCCATGTGAACCTACAATCGCCCGCTACTGTGATTGTATCTAAACCTATATTTTGTCTTTCAATCCCACATAGGTTATCACAGTAATTGGTTGCAACACAATTAAGTAATTAAAGCATACATCGCAATAGATAAGCATATAGCAATCAAATAAGACCAACGTGGAAGGGAAATCAACATTGACTACTCAAAAGGTTCCATTAGAACCTCAAAATAGATTTAAGGCATAGAAAACCCAAATATATTATCCACAAGGTTGATAAACATCATCCGAATACAAATTGAATACAAGGAGAGTAAGAGATAGAGAAATGCAAATCTTGTATCTTCTCCAAGTGTTGGATCTTTGATGTCAATCCTTGCTTCAATCTTCTTTAACTAATCTAACCCTAAAAACTACACTAACTAATTAACCCTAAGCTTACCTTAATCTACTCCTAATCTATACAAAATGGAAAGGAAAAGGAAGAGGAAAACTAGGGCTAGGGCTAATGTGAGCTCCCTAATGGAGATGCTCGACAAAATGGGGCAAGAAGCCCTTATATCGCTGACTTCTCCCTTTCATTTAAGCAAAAGTCAAATCTGGCCAACATGCTGCCGCGCGGCGGCGCGGTTCTGGACCTGCTGATTTTGATGGCTGCTTGCTTGTGGTCTGCTGCACTCGGCTTCTGGTCATGCACCTATTACCTTCATGCATCCTTTATAGCTTCTATGCCCCATCACCCAGCTCGACTTTATTCCATAAATATGCCATCAATCCTATAAACTTATGTTGGCAACGTTTCATCCTTTTAAGCTCAATAAGCTCCGGAAGAGTTCCTGAGCTTGAAAATAACAAAAGAAACCAAAAACACATTAAACGCACATGATTACTTGAGTTTAAGCCACGAAACAAGCTAGAAAATATCTGAATAAGTGGTCCTAGAAACCACTTATCAAATACCCCCAAAATTAAACGTTGCTTGCCCTCAAGCAACCAAAATAAAACTAAACACACGATGCACTGCAATATTTACTATGTATGCAACCTACGCTATACTTGAATGCAAATCCAGGTCCCAGTCAGTATTGAACTTACAAAGCAATGCCTTAGAAAACCACAAAATAATCAAACAGAAAAGCTACCCAAGATAAGATTATAACGCATATTCTTGCAAATCCAAAACTGTCAGCACTGATGTATTGTGCGTTGTGTGCCTAGCGACCATTAAACATACTTTCGTATAAATAACTCACTTACTATGCTTCTTAGGGGAAAAATAAGTTTTAACTTAAGAAAATCAGTAAATCATATAAGTTCTAACCAAGACCATGCATTACTAGAGTTAAGAGTCAACAGGGGGATTTCATTAATCTTTTATTACTCACAAGGGCGTATTCGCACTTTCCTGTGTACACAATCGACTGTGCAATGCCTAGTCCTCTTAGGCTTTTCAATGATACACGTGTAGCGAGCTTTCGACCAACGACTCCCAGACCAGACGGCCTTAGGGTGCTGGGTGTAGAGACACCCCGAGGGCTTACTTGCTCGAATATCAAAGGCCACAGAACTCGATGTAGCCGAAGTGTTTATTCTATTGTTTTTTCTTTTTTCTTAATCTTTTCTTTGGTTTTCTTTTTCTTTTTCTTTTTCTGCAAGGGAGTGCGTCTTACGCTCCATCTCCCCGCATAAATCATGCATGTCCCCTGTTTCCCCCAAACTTAAGCTTTTAACAGTCTAGTTATTATTATATGCAAACTGAAACTCTTTTATTAAAACATAGTTTTTCCACCAGAAGACAAATATGTAAACATTTAAACTTAGCATATCATGGTGTTTACTCTATCGTGCTTACTGGTTACACAGTATCTGACAGGTAAGGATTTACATATATGACTATGAAATCAGGCTGAAGTCTCAAATCAGTTCAATAATCAAGTGATTTCAGTTTCTTCACAGGCAACATACATAACTAACCAACTAAAAACTGGATTCATGCAGTATGCTCTAACACAGAATATAAAAACAAAAGAAATTTTTTAAAATTTTCACAAATTTTAACTATTTATAACCTATATGCACTAAATAAACAAACACAATATGCAATATGAATGCAACTACCCTATATACAAAATAAAGCCAATACCCCTAAACTTAAACTATTCAATGTCCTCATTGAAGGTAAAGGTAAAAAGAAACTCCCCTATTTGGCTTCTGATGCTGCATGACATGAAGTGGCATCCTCTCAGAAGTTTCCCCGTCTCATCTCTGCTCTTGGTAAAATAAACTCCGCTCAACACTATACTAAACGAACCAACCCAGCTCCATATCAATCTTGCTCTGCTAGAGATTCCACACTCAATATCTCAATTGATCAGGTTGAGAGGATGGGGTGGATGGGAATTGGTACTTTGGATTGAAGAGGTAGGAGGTTTTCAAAACTAAGGCTTGTAGTGGGTGGGGATTGCATGAGATGGAAGAGATGGGGGATTGCATGAAGGAACTTGAGGGTTTGGGATAAGAGGCTTTTGTGTTACTGATAATTTACATGAAGCGATTCCCCCCTAAAATCTGCAAGATTTTCCTTAAGACAGGCCCAGTTTATGTGTGGCGCGGCAGCGCGTGGTAATGCCTTGGATTGGGCGCGGCCGAGCGGACCATCAGATTTTGTTGCTGCAGAGTTTTGGCATGAACTGAGGTTGGCTTTTGCTTTTCATTCATTCCGAGCAGCCTTTAACCTAAAATATGCAGATAATACTTATTAAGCACTCCTAGACTAACAAAAGTATATAAAATCTATTTACATCAAGAGAATGAATATAAAAATATATATGCATTTATATTCCTAAAAATTTTCTAAAGGCGTATATGCAATGCAAGTGCATCAAAAGTATGCTATAAGCTTTGTAATCCCAAAAATATACGCATTCATGCCTAAGTTCAAAAATGTAGGCAATGAACTCCTAATTCCTACAGTATGCAAAAATTTAAACTAAATATTAACTAATAAGAATTAAATGAGGGGGAGGGAAATGTGATAGAAAGCATGTAAATGGAGAATTAAACAAAGATATAGAGAGAAGGATGATGGGAAGTAGGTAATGGAGAATTAAACAAAGAGAGAGAGAAATGATGGGGTGCCTCCCATCTAGCGCTTGATTTATAGTCCTCTAGCTCGACTGTGTCTGCCCACTGCTACCCAACTCCCCGACGATACTGGAGAACCCCTCCATCCATCAGAATAGCTGTGTGACTTTGGCGGCTTCCTAGTAGGAGCGAATGCAGATTTAAACTACCTAGCATTGGATAAGTAAAAGAATTCCCCGTCCTGAAGGTAGGGGAGCTAGGCAATGGTCCCGTTGTGTATATGAAATGATCTGGGCATGGAGGCATAGAACACACAACGGACTCTTCTTCTATTCTCTTTTCTTCTGACCACCATGGTGTCGAGACTGCGGAATCTCTCGTGTCATCGAGATCCGTCTCTGTGATGTGGCTACCAAGGGGGCAAGGGTGTGCAAACTTGACTGGCTTGTTCCACTTAGGCGGAGGAAGCTCTTGGGGGATTGTCACTGTTGGTTCACATTCATACTCCACAGCCCCAATTGGCTCCTCGATATCCATTGCCTTTTGCTCGTCCAGTTCCAAGTGCACTTCGGGTTCTCCATCAGTCTCTGCATCCATGTCATAGCACCATGTATCTTGGGGATCATTACTCACGGCTTCAAACATCTGAGGCATTGGACTTTGACTATCTTGAGCTTCATTTACTTGCCCAATCACCTCCTCATTCCTTAAAGCTGTGCTAATTTGCTCTACCCAAGTCTGAAGATCCTCAATTGATTGCTCTTGTTTGACCAAGATCTTCTTTGTTGATGCTAATGAGCCACCCCACATAGTGTCCAATCCTTCCTTTTCTGTTTCAGCCATGGGCTCCCTGTATTGAGGCTCACTGGTAGAAGCATAGTTGATTGGGGCCATCTGATATTGAAAATTTTGGTTTGATGGTTCTTGGCTCTCAAACAACTCTTGGTTTTCTGAGCTTTCATACATGAAGTCCATTGTTGACTGTTCTCCTTGTAAACATGGGGATTGATAAGTGGGTTCGGGTGCACAATTTGGACTTAGCTTGCATTGTTCTTGATAGCTCACAGTATGGGTCAGAATCCCTTGTTCTTCATCTATCATCAAGGCCTTGCTAATTTGCTCTGCCCAGTTCTGGATATTCTTAACTGACTTCTGTTTCTCAATCAAGATGTCGTTCAATGATATGTCACCTTCTTCCTCCAATCTTGCATTTTCTGTGTCACCCTCAAAATTGTATTGAGGCTCGTAAACTGGAGTCTGGAAAGTGCATTCTGGGGCGTAAACGGTATTTTGATCCCAGTACTGGTCTTGATAATAGTCTGATGAAGTGCTGAAGGGTCTGGGTGATACCCCCAATCTGGTTGATAAGTGGGATAAGGTTCAGTATAGGAATAACCACCCCCATACTACTCCTGTCCATAACTGATAGGCTCCTGATGGCTCGCGTAGCTCCCAGCACCGTAGTCATAGGTCACTGCCGTCTCTCGATTCTGCTGAGCTGAGACAGTATCCAGCTTCCTCGAGAGAACCTCTAGCTGTGCTGAAAGTGTTGCAATTGGGTTGACACCATTAGTGTATGCTTCCCTTGGTTGCTCTTGCCTTGTACCATTCCATGGATAGAAATTTAAGTCCATTGTACCTGAGAAGAGAACAAATGAAGAGAATTAAAACAAAAATAGAAAGTTTAAATTAAGACTAATTTGATTTAAACTAATACTAGCAAACAGTTATCCAATTAATTCCCCGGCAACGACGCCAAAAACTTGTTGGCCGATTTATCGGTCAATATATTCGTGCAAGTATACGTGGCCAACGAGTAATAAAGTGAAAGTACAGATATCGTCCCACAGAGAATTAATGGATAAAAGACAACAAACCACTGGCACATAATCATTTCGGTCATATTTAAACAAGTGGTAAAGAGAGGGAATTAAAACTACCTTAAACTAGGCAAGGAATTTAAACATGCAATAAATAATCCTAAGGTATAATCAGATAATGAAGATAAGAGATCCCAATTTCCCCTAATGATTCGCCTAAGTTAACACACTCCCAAGTCAGGTCAAATCAATCATTATAGTTATTAGCCGAGAACACGAAAGTGGGAGTAGGCCATCTTTCGATGCACCTAAACCATATCACGTGCAATCCACATGTGATAGACGCACGTGAACACCCACATTACCTAAACCACTATATGTCTATGTGATTTACAAATAAATAGGGTTGAAGGTCAAGTTCTCTATTGACTACGAGCGGTGCTTCGATATATGTCTATCCTAAGCACAAATCATAAGTCCAATGCCATGTGAACCTACAATCGCCCGCTACTGCGATTGGATCTAAACCTATATTTCATCTTTTAATCCCACATAAGTTATCACAGTAATTGGTTGCAACACAATTAAGCAATTAAAGCATACATCGCAATAGATAAGCACATAGCAATCAAATAAGGCCAACATGGAAGGGAAATCAACATTGACTACTCAAAAGGTTCCATTGGAACCTCAAAATAGATTTAAGGCATAGATAACCTAAATATATTATCCACAAGGTTGATAAACATCATCCAAATACAAATTGAATACAAGGAGAGTAAGAGATAGAGAAATGCAAATCTTGTATCTTCTCCAAGTGTTGGATCTTTGATGTCAATCCTTGCTTCAATCTTCCTTAACTAATCTAACCATAGAAACTACACTAACTAATTAACCCTAAGCTTACCTTAATCTACTCCTAATCTATACAACATGGAAAGGAAAAGGAAGAGGAAAACTAGGGCTAGGGCTAATGTGAGCTCCCTAATGGAGATGCTCGACACAATGGGGCAAGAAGCCCTTATATCGCTGACTTCTCCCGTTCATTTAAGCAAAAGTCAAATCTGGCCAACATGCTGACTGGCGCGGCCGCGCCCTACTCAAGCCTAGAACGCTCGCGGCCGCGCGGCTCTGGACCTGCTGATTTTGATGGCTGCTTGCTTGTGGTCTGGTGCACTCGTCTTCTGGTCATGAACCTATTACCTTCATGCATCCTTTATAGCTTTTATGCCCCATCACCCAGCTCGACTTCATTCCATAAATATGCCATCATTCTTATAAACTCCTTTTGGCAACATTTCATCCTTTTAGGCTCAATAAGCGCCAGAAGAGTTCCTGAACCTGAAAATAACAAAAGAAAGCAAAAACACATTAAATGCACATGATTACTTGAGTTTAAGCCATGAAACAAGCTAGACAATATCTGAATAAGTGGTCCTAGAAACCACTTATCACTTACTTCGATGGGTCGATATGTGAGGCATATAGTTTCAATGAGATATCTACATTTGTCTCAGACTATTTTCCCGACGAAGTCTTGATAAAGGCCAATCGAGTCCCGAGACATGATGATGGGGGCAAGGTTAAACTAAATGGTCCGCTTTCTGTATTTGTTCTATCGGGACATGCTTATGGAAAAGGGAAGCGCATCTTTCTCTCTGAGCAAGAATTAGATGCTGCACATACTTACATTCTTCTCAATTGCGAAGAGATTGACAAATTTATGAGGTATACATTCCAATTTGTTAACGTTTATAAAATTAATCTCATATATTCCAATATGCTAATGTTTATAAAATTGTATAGATCATACGATGACGAGTTAAAAGCAAATCATCCAGGCATCAATGATAACAATATTCATGTCAATCGAGATAAAAAATTTGCACTTTGGCTAAAGGACAAAGTAAGTGAAGTTAATTAAGCATGACATATATAATAGTAATTTATGAATTTATTTAATTTAAATTCATTTTTGTAGGCTCTTAATGTGGGAATCATTCCTCCAAATATACAAGTCCTAGCTATGGGCCCAGACAGGGACCAAGTGAGCCGCAATGGTGACAAAATAAATAGCTGTGAATTTCATACAAAGACATATGCTCGCGATAAAAGAACAACGAACACTGGAGTTTGTGTCCAAGAATATTGTTACAATGAGCTTAGTCGTGCCTTTTATGGAGAGTTGGAGGAAATCATAGAGTTGTCGTATAAGGGCACTTATGGGGGTCAGATTAATTTGTTCAAGTGTCGTTGGTTTGATTCAAAAAAAGGGATACGTGTTGACAGACATAGAATCATTGATATTGACCTCCATAGGTCTGCGTACGCCCACGAACCGTTTGTGTTGCCAACTCAAATAGTACAAGTATATTACACTCCTAGTGCTGTTAGAAAAAGGGATAGACCGCCTATAGATTAGCAAGTTATAATTCATACTCCCGCGCAAAATCGTGTCCAATTAGTAGACGGAGAGTTCTACCAAGAGGAGATGCTTTATAGACCTCCGATAATAAATGTGGAGGACAACAATGAAGTAATCTAGTCAGAGGTTGGAGATGAACCTGATGAACTGGATCCCGAGTCAGTACATATGCCAGATGACATTGATACTGAGGAGGAAGAGTTATTGACTGACACTGACACTGACATTGACACTGCATATAAAGAAAATGATGGTTATGAATCTCCAATACGTATACAAAATAATTCTGCCTCAGACAGCGATTAGGGTGAGAATGTATTTTTAGTTTTACTTATATTTACATATAATTACATATATATACATTTAATACACATTCGATTACATATATATACATTATATACAATATCTAACTTATGCAAATGTATAACAATAGTAAAAAAAGAGTCCCAAATCGAACTCAGGCGTCAAAATGACACACAAACACAGACATAACACCGCATGGGTATTAGGAACGCGTTACAACTGACGAGACTCGATTCCGATATACGGAGCCCGAGTTATCAGCCCGTCTGTCTAACTTACGTAAATGTATAACAGTAGTCAAAAAAGAGTCCAAAACCCACCTCGGTCGTCGAAACAACACACAAACACAGACATAGTACTGCGTGGGTATTCGGCACACGTTACAACTGACGGGACTCGATTATGATATACGGAGCCCGAGTTATCAGCCCGTCTGTCTAACTTACGCAAACGTATAACAGTATTTGTTGTAGTTAACTAGTTTATACAATTATTTGTCATTATTGTCCTTTTATACAAGGTATTACATACAATTACATATATACACTTACCGCAGTTGTACCTTTCATTTATAGTTGTCGTAGTTAACTAGTTCATTCAATTATCTATCATTATTGTCCTTTTATGCAAGGTTTTACATACAATTACATATATACACTCACCTCCATTGCTCCTTTCATTAATAGGTGTCGTAGTTAACTAATTCATACAATTATCTGTCATTATTGTCCATTTATTCAAGGTATATGTTAATATATCATATAACTCCTACTAACATCCATTAATTTTGTATGTATAGATGACTTTTGAAGCCCTGCTGAAAAAGTGTGGCTTGGGTCGGGGGCCTAATCAGGTGTCGATGGCCCCGAGTAATTCGGATGATCGAATTCTTATACAGATCAGACCTCCTCCGGACATCACGTACATTATCTATCTATTTCATATATAATCATTTTATAATAAGATCATTAATGTTGTAGTTATATACTAATGTTTTCTTGGTTTGTATATTAATTGTTGTATATTGTAGGGATTTTCAATATACCAAGATTGTGAAGTGCATTTCACAGTTATGTTTACAGAACTGGCCTACGCCAGTGATTACGTGGGCGCCCACACCTCTCGTCCATAAGGATGCAGTTTGGGCTGAATTCCAGGTATATTTTATTTAATTTTGATAGATAATATAATTAATATGTATATATTATTTTGGATTATATATCATCATCCATAATATTATTATTGTTGTTTATTTGCAGAAGAGGTATAGATGGGACGATGCGCATGCATCAATAATACAGACATTATTCTGGAAAAAGTGCACCATCCGAACAAAGGATAACCTGAACAAGGAAAGAATAAAAGCCTTGAATAATGCATCGGTTGACCATCCAGGGGAGGGTGAGTAGCACATGCACGTGTATAGCCCCTGGTGGTGTGCACCTGACATATGGGCAGGGATGTGTGAGGTGTGGTGAGATGAGGCCTGGGTGAAGAGATGTAAGACTGCCACCACTAACAGAGCCTCAGGTGTACCTGAAGGGGCCAAGGCAAAAGGCACGTATAGGGGCGGCAGTATATCACAGCTGCAACATATTGCTATACGGGTACCTATTTTGCAAATGTCAATCATTATGTATACATTATATCACATGTTTACATATTAATATACGAGCATGTTTTCTATAGGAGACTCAGTCTCAGGGTGAGCCCATTCATTGGCTAGATGTGTACGTGGCCACCCGCAATGGTTTACCTGAGGTTGTGCAGATAGCGGTAATTTATTTTTTATAACTTTATATTTCTGTCATTAATTAATTCTTAAGTATTTTATATTTATTTTTAACAATTTGATTATTTGTATGCTGACAGGACACTTATAAGAGCCTAATGAACGAGCGTTATCCTGAAGGCACCCCGCGGCCGTCGATTGATCAAGAATTGTGGGAGAGGGCGTTAATTGTGATGAAAAACTACGTCAAAGGCCAAGGACAACTACCGACTATCAGTGGTACGGGTAGCTCTGTTACTCAGTCTACTCAATCCTCGTGCCATCCGACGCCGCACACTACTGTTGACTATGTGAGAGCAATATATCAAGATCAAAATCTTCTCCTTACACTAGGCGGACATCTGCACTCCCTGAGTCCTGAGGATCTAGCAGAGGCAGTGGCTAGAGCAGCAGAGCATCAGGATATATGAGGTAATATTATCATTATTTAGGTTTCATGTTATTGTAATACATTAGAAAGGCTAGGGTCGTTTTTTGTTTTTCATATATGTTTAACATGTTTTCTTCTTTAATTTGTTACAGCCTCATTCTGTCGATCGATATTTGATGCGGCCCAGACATTTGTATTCTCATAATTTCTCAGCCGTTGTTCTACATTGTATATATTGACTATTTTTTTACTAAATAAATGAATGTACGAGCATTTTATATTCACGGATTTGAATTTGAATATAATTATCTTTGTGTTGGTTTTATTATGAATGAATGAATGTAATTGTCATTCAGTGGCGTACTGAATGAATGCATGGATGGATTTGGATTGTATATAATTGCTGTGAGTTGGGACAGGTACAAAACAGGTCAACTTTTTTGGGATATAAGCAGGTACAAAATAAACCTTTTTTTTAACAGTAATATCAGCGATCGCGTACGGTCGTTATTACATATCTGTGATTGAAATGTCATTTTGCTGGGTAGCGACCGCCTGTGGTCGCTAATACTGGTCGTTGTTAAAGGCGTCTGCAAGCGATTGCTAATACTGGTTGCTGACACGTGGATCCACATCACGACAGAGGCTGATGTGGCCTGACACAATCTGGCCACTGGGTCGGTCGCTAATAGCTGTTGCTGATAGTGCGGTCGCTGAAAGTGGTCACCAATTGACTTGTAGCGACTAGATTTACTATGACCAGTATCAGTGATGGCATACGATCGCTGATAGTTATCTGCGACCACCTACGGTCGCAGATAGCCTATTTTGTTGTAGTGTGAGAATCTGGTAGATTGTTGAGTGCCAATCGTTATTGAAGGATGGAAGACTATCAGACAACCCTGTTGGATCAGCATAGAACTTTTCAAACTCAGTTTGATTATCTTCATGGGTAGAGTGAGAGGACTCTACGATCATAGTCTTTTGTATGATCCTTTTGCCATCCGAGTCTGCTCGACATTCATAGGGAATGTAATGGTTTCCAGCCTGTTGATAGACCTTGAAGTGAGATTTATCTTTGATCAGCAGAGTTGCAAACTTCTTCACCCTTGGAAAGTTTTGTGCTACTAGCTCCTGTTGGGTTTGAACGTAACGCAATCATGCAATCAAATCACATAAATAGGGCGGAAGCGTAAAAACTAGGTTTTCAAAAATTTATACAAACCCAATGCCATGGTCATTCTTGTGCATCAATTATCAGTGAATGAAGAAGGAGAAAAATAGAATTATACCTTTGAAGATCCAAGCTTCCTCAGGTACAAGTTCTACTCCTTTGATTCCTTTGATTCCTCTGTAGTGGCTCCTTCCCTTGAACAATGTCAGCCACCCAAATGTTTGGCCTCTAACGGTGATCCACCAAGGAAGATGAAGAACTCAAGAAGATGGGTTATTGGCTTAACCCTTGTTTTTATCTCTATAGAATATGTGTACTCCCAACTCTTGGAAAATTTCACATTATCTCTTATTTCTGATATAAGACTCTCTTATATAGATATTAGGTTAACCCTCCTAATCCAATTAGAATAGGGTTTTATTTAATTAATTTATATCCTAATCTTTATTAGGATTGAAAGAGAGTACTGATATTATATTAATTCCTAAACTCCTTTAGAATTAAAATAATAATAATAATACTAATATTAATAAGACTCCTCTTATTAATTTATATTTAATATTTCTAAAATATTAAACATTAAGCTATTTAATTTATTCTATCATCATAGATTAAATTAATTATACATAATGCATTATTACTATCATGTCATTTTCTTCTTAAATAATTCTTCTTCCTTTTATGGTGTGACCCTTTAGGTTCTCCATATTAAACCGGTTGTGAATAAATCAATTAGAACAATTCTAATCTTATTTAAATAAATAAATTAAACTAATAATCTATTTAAATAAATAACATTTATTCTACAATAGGGATAAGCCTCCCTAGCGATCAACGACTTTCCAGATAATATAGATTTCAACATTAATCATAAAAGAACCTGTGAGTTAATGGTTACCGTACAATTCAATCCTTCCACCATACAATGTCCCAATTAAATATAAGACATGGATTTACAGTCAAGCCTTAATTTATTTAATCATATGTATTTCGATTAGAAAATGCACAACTCCAAATAATGCAAATTAGAAACCTCTTTCTAATTTCATTCTACCTTGGCCAAGGATTCCTAGGTTGTCATTTAACGAATCACATAGGACATATCTCCTCTTTTACTAGAGCTGGTAGATTCTTTATTGATCATTCATTATCTCCATATGTAACTCATTACACCCAAGCATACCCTATATATGCCTTAAAAGGTCTTAAGGAATTAGTCAAAGTATAATTTGTTACATACAAGATACTATGATGATCTCAAGTCCAAGGATCACATGTACTACTATCACATTAGGAATTCCTATTGACAGGCGAGTAAAACTCCATTAGGTATTCCATAGCGAGTCACGTTCAGTGAACTTATTCTCCAATAAGCACCTACATACTTGCTTTAGTGTCTCCACACAAATGACCATGAGATCAGTCATCCTCATCCAATGAGCAAGCAACATATGTACCAATCTATCCGGATTTACTAATCCCCATTTTAGTAATCCCACAATTGGGAACTATTTTAGTTTTTAAGCTTTCTAAGAATTTAGATCTCATTATCATGATCTCATCATGATTCTAAAAGCATTGCTTAAAACTATGGGTTATTTACATATTATAAAACAGCACCATGTAGATAATTATATGCCTTAAATGAATATTTTATTAATAAATAAATAAGATTGTTTACAAAGTATGTGCTTTATCATCAAACATGATTGGCTTGTATGCACACTACTATCAATCTCCCACTTGCACTAAAGCCAATCGCCATGGTATCTCATACCCATCTTCTCTAAGTGACGATCAAACTGCTGTTGTGTTAAAGCTTTAGTAAATGGATCTGCAATGTTGTCTTGAGAGTCTACACTGCTCCAAGGTGACGTCTCCTCTTTAATGATCTCCCTGATCAAGTGAAATCGCCGCAACACGTGTTTAGATTTCTGATGAGACCTGGGTTCCTTAGCCTGTGCAACCGCTCCGGTGTTGTCACAGTATACGGGAACTACTTCTCCAATGCTAGGAACCACACCAAGTTCAGTTATGAACTTCTTCATCCAAACAGCTTCCTTTGCAGCTTCACTTGCAGCTATATACTCTGCCTCTGTCACTGAATCACCAACCGTTTGCTGCTTGGAACTCTTCCAACTCACTGCACCTCCGTTCAAGGTAAACACATACCCTGAAACAGATTTACTGTCATCTTGGTCTATTTGAAAACTTGAGTCCGTGAATCCCTCGAGTTTTAATTCAGACCCACCGTAGACAAGAAAAATATCTTTAGTCCTTCTCAAGTACTTTAGGATATTTTTCACTGCCTTCCAGTGCTCCTCTCCTGGATTCGACTGGTATCTGCTTGTTACACTAAGTGCGTGAGCAACATTCGGTCTAGTACATATCATACCGTACATGATAGATCCTATTGCAGAAGCATAAGGGATCTTACTCATACAGTCTCTCTCCTCAGGTGTCTTTGGGGCCTGTTTCTTGGAGAGATTTATTCCATGGCTCGTCGGCATGAGACCTCTTTTGGAATCTTCCATGCTAAACCTCTTTAGCATCGTATCAATGTACGTTCCTTGGGATAAGCCGAGCATCCTTTTAGATCTATCTCTATAGATCTTTATCCCCAAAATATAGGATGCTTCACCCAAGTCCTTCATGGAGAAGTTTTTAGATAACCAGATTTTAATGGATTGTAACATAGGAATGTCATTCCCTATCAGTAATATATCATCAACATATAATACAAGGAATGATACTGCGCTCCCACTAACCTTCATGTATACACATGGTTCATCCTCGTTTTTGATAAAATCAAACTCTTTGATTGTCTCATCAAAACGAATGTTCCATCTACGAGAAGCTTGCTTCAACCCATAAATGGATCGTTGTAGCTTACAGACTTGATTTGTTCCAACTTTTGAAATAAATCCCTCTGGCTGTGTCATATACACATCCTCCTCAAGTTTCCCATTAAGGAAGGCCGTTTTCACGTCCATCTACCAGATCTCATAGTCGTTGTAAGCTGCAATCGCAAGCAAAATCCGAATGGACTTGAGCATGGCTACTGGTGAGAAGGTTTCATCATAGTCAACTCCTTGTCTTTGTTTGAAACCTTTTGCAACCAGTCGGGCCTGATAGGTCTCTACCTTTCCGTCTGCTCCAGTCTTTTTCTTAAAAACCCATTTACACCCAATAGGTTTAATACCTTCAGGTGGTGAAACCAAAGACCATACTTTGTTTTCATACATCGAGTCCATTTCGAATTTCATGGCTTCAAGCCATTTTCCTGAGTCTTTATTACTCATAGCCTGTTCGTAATTCAATGGATCATCATCATTCATGATGTGTACCTCATCGTTATCCTCTATAACGAATCCATACCTCTCAGGTATCTTCGGTACTCTTCCAGATTTATGAACAGGGTGTGGTACAGTAGGTTCTTCTACTTGGTTATGTACCTGACTTTGGTCCGTGGTAACTTGTGGTTCTTTAACTTCTTCAAGATATATCTTGCTCCCACTGACCCCTTCATGGATAAACTCTTTCTCCAAGAAGGTAGCATCTTTCACAACAAACACCTTTTGATCAGTTGGATGATAGAAATAATACCCTACGGTTTCTTTAGGGTATCCCACAAATCTACACTTATCGGATTTAGTCTGTAGCTTATCATTTTCAAACTTTTTGACATAAGTTGGACAACCCCAAGTCTTAACATGCTTAAGATTTGGTTTCCTCCCTTTCCACATCTCATATGGAGTCTTTGGGGCGGATTTGATAGGTACCTTGTTAAGTAGGTATGCAGCCGTTTCTAGGGCATATCCCCAGAAGGAAATTGGAAGGTCGGTAAAACTCATCATGGATCGAACCATGTCCAACAGTGTTCGATTTCTCCTTTCAGATACTCCATTTAACTGTGGTGTACCTGGAGGAGTCCATTGTGAGATTATACCATTTTCTCTGAGGCAATTGAGAAACTCACTGCTTAAGTATTCTCCACCTCGATCTGATCGAAGTATCTTAATACTCTTGCCCGTTTGTTTCTCTACTTCACTTCTGAACTCTTTGAACTTTTCAAATGATTCTGATTTGTATTTCATTAAATACACATATCCAAATCTTGAGTGATCATCAGTGAAAGTAATAAAATAAGAATATCCACCCCGTGCACTTGTTGTCATAGGTCCACAAACGTCTGTGTGAATCAATGCCAACAACTCTGTAACTCTCTCTCCTTTTCCACTAAAAGGAGATTTAGTCATTTTACCCATGAGACAAGATTCACAAGTTGGATATGATTCATAATCAGATAGCTCGAGGTGCCCATCTTTATGCAACTTGGATATTCTTGTTTCATTGATATGACCGAGTCTACAGTGCCACATATAGGTATAATTAATATCATCTCTTTTCCTTTTCTTAATTTGTTCAATTTGAAATATATTTTCTTGTAAGTCAAGTGTATAAAGTCTATTTCGCAAATTTTCAATACCATATAAAACATCGTCTTTATAAATAGAACAACCATTGTTCTTTATAATAACGTCAAAACCTTCCATATCCAATACAAAAATTGAAATAATATTTTTAATAATATTCGGAACATAATAACAATTATTAAGATAAATGGATTTGCCCGAAGGCATTGCTAAACAATAAGTTCCTACAGCTAATGCAGCAACTTTTGCTCCATTTCCCACTCGTAGGATCACCTCATCTTTGTTCAGCTTTCTACTTCTGACCAGTCCCTGCACATTATTACATATGTGAGAACCACAGCCGGTATCCAATACCCAAGTAGAATTTTGACTTTCTGAAAAATTAATTTCAATCGTGAACAAACCTTGATTGGAAGTCGAAGCTTCTCCAAGCTTCTTCTCTGCTAGAAACTTCTTGCAGTTCCTCTTCCAATGTCCCGGCTCATTGCAATGAAAGCACATTCCTTTAGCTGGTTCAGGTTTCTTTTGCTCCTTTTCTTTCCCTTTTCCCTTAGCCTTCTTAGATTTCTTCTTTTCAGAAGACACCTTAGGCCTCTTCCTTTTATTGGAAGAATCCACCATCAAGACATGGTTCTTCTTGGATGAGAAGTGACCTTCTGCAGTTTTCAGCATGTTAAGCAGCTCAGGTAAGCTGACATCTAGCTTATTCATGTGAAAATTAACCACAAACTGCGAGAAGGTCTCAGGGAATGACTGCAAGACCAAGTCTTGACTCAACTCCCCATCCATGACGAACCCAAGCTGTCCAAGGCGTTCAATCAAATTGATTACCTTCAGAACATGAGTCTCGACGGCAGTGCCCTCGGTCATCCGAGATCGGAAGAGCTCCTTAGATATCTCATATCTAGCAGTCCTACTCTGTTCACCATACAACTCCTTGAGTTGAAGCAGTATAGCAGGAGCATCCATATTTACGTGATGACGCTGAAGAAATCTTTTCAGCAGATTCAGGAATAGTGGAATTTAGGACATAAGAAATCTTTTCAGCAGTGAGAACAATTCTCAGATTTCTTAGCCAGTCCTCATAATTCGGGCCGGTAAGCTTATTTGCATCAAGTATGCTTCGTAGTGAGATTAGTGATTTTGACATTTTTAAAATTCTGCATGTGAAAAGACAACATTTTAGCAAACATTCATTTTATTAACTTTGCATACCAAAATAAATTTAGGTCTTTATTTTAAATTGGTATCTCCCACTATTTTCATCAAACTATATTACCCTCACTCATATAGTTCGGCAACATCTAATTAAAGATTTGCTAGTGAGATTAAGGATCCCATTTCAAATGTATATAACCTTGTGGATAGCACAACAAGCGATATACAAATAAATAGGTAGACAACTCTTGTCAATTACATCACCATGTAACTCCTTTTATTTGGCCTCTTAAATCATAATGGTCATGTGTGTGCACATCCGAACTAAAATGATTTAAGTTAAGTCCAGCCTAGCACTTCCATAAATTCAAAAAAGAAAAAATTTCGTCCTTGTGGATAGCACAACAAGACTAGATCGTTCAATTTTCTTGATAAGCATCAAATATGATTAATTAACATCTTAAATATTCAATACTCGCCTTGTGGATAGCACAACAAACTCATATTAAATATTTAATACTCTATTAACTAATCATGCTAGAAGGCGACGTTCGATATTCCAAATATCATTTGAACGCTTCAGACTTAATAATATTTCTTTGAGGGGTTTGTTATTATTTGTCTCATCTTTTTAAGCGCGCATGCACATATATGATAGTAGTGTGCATACAAGCCAATCATGTATGATGATAAAGCACGTACTTTGTAAACAATCTTATTTATTTATTAATAAAAATATTCATTTATTAAAGGCATTTAATTATCTACATGGTGCTGTTTTTATAATATGTAAATAACCCATAGTTTTAAGCAATGCTTTTAGAATCATGATGATGATCATGCCAATGAGATCTAAATTCTTAGAAAGCTCTAAAACTAAAATAGTTCCTAATCATGGGATTACCAAAAAGGGGATTAGTAAATCCGGATAGATTAGTACATATGTTGCTTGCTCATTAGATGAGGATGATTGATCTCATAATCAATTGTGTGGAGACACTAAAGCAAGTATGTAGGTGCTTATTGGAGAATAAATTCACTGAACGTGACTCGCTATGGAATACCTAATGGAGTTTTACTCGCCTGTCAATAGGAATTCCTAATGTGATAGTAGTATAAGTGATCCTTGGACTTGAGATCATCATAGTATCTTGTATGTAATGAATTATACTTTGACTTATTCCTTAAAGCCCTTTAGGGTATATAAAAGGGTATGCTTGGGTATAATGAGTTACATATGGAGACAATGAATGATCAATAAAGAATCTACCACCTCTAGTAAAGGAGGAGATATGTCCTATGTGATTCGTTAAATGACAACCCAGGAATCCTTGGCCAAGGTAAAATGAAATTAGAAAGGAGTTTCTAATTTACATTATTTGGAGTTGTGCATTTTTCTAATCGAATACATATAATTAAATAAAATAAGACTTGACGGTAAATTCATGTCTTATATTTAATTGGGACATTGTATGGTGGAAGGATTGAATTGTATGGTAACTATTTACTCACAGGTTCTTTTATGATTAATGTTGAAATCTATATTATCTGGAAAGTCGTTGATCGCTAGGGAGGCTTATATTGTAGAATAAATATTATTTATTTAAATATATTATTAGTTTAATTTATTTATTTAAATAAGATTAGAATTGTTCTAATTGATTTATTCACAACCGGTTTAATATGGAGAACCTAAAGGGTCACACCATAAAAGGAAGAATAATTATTTAAGAAGGTAATGGCATAATCGTAATAATGCATTAAGTGAAATTAATTTAATCTATGGTGATAGAATAAATTAAATAGCTTAATATTTATTATTTAATATTTTGGAAATATTAAATATAAATTAATAAGAGGAGTCTTATTAATATTATTATAATTATTATTATTTTAATTTCTAAAGGAGTTTAGTAATTAATTTAATATTAGTACTCTCATTTATTCCTAATAAGATTAGGAGACAAATTAATTAAATGAATTTAATTAATTATTTCCCATGTGGTGGGAAGCCTAAATTAATTAAAGGAGTTTAATTAATTAAAAGAAATCCCATGTCTAATAGGATTAGAAGGGTTGACCAATATCTATATAAGAGGATTCTTATAATAGATATTACTTGATGCAATTCCAATTGTTGGAGAGTACTCATTTTCTATAGAGGATAGAAAACTAAGCCAACCACCCTCCTTCTTGATAATTCATCTTCCTTGGTGGATCACATCTAGAGGCCAAACACTTGGGTGGCTAACGTTGATCAAAGGAAGGAATCTAATCCGGAAATTCAAGGAGATCACGAAGAACAAGGAGTTGAACTAGTACCTGTGGAAGCTTCGTTCTACAAGGGTATGATTCCATAACTTCTTATTTATCGTTTTAAATTAATAATTTGCATAAAGGATGATCCGGGTAATGGTTTTGTAGAAATTTTTTTAAACTCTGATATACCATGCTTCCCCTAATTTTTGCAATTTGATTGCGTCACGATTTCGTACAAACCCAACAGTGGTATTAAAGCCAAACCTTTATGCAATTATTAATTTATTTTTGATTTCATATACATATGGGTATATATTTAAAATAATTTATTGGGCATAATTTTATTGTATAAAATTATTTTTTTTTAAGAAAAAAAAATGACGTTTTTTTTTTTTTTTTTTTTTGGGACGAATCACAAATTTTTTTTTTTGTGCTAATCTTGAATTCTGCAAAGCAAATGTGTTGTCTCTTTCTTACTCCAAAAAGAATGTGACCCATCAGGAAAGGACTCTTTTAATAAACCTGCAGGACTCTTTTAATAAAAGAAGGTGACTTCTTTTAAAAAAAATAAATATGATATATTTATATATTATATTCTAAATAATTTTATAATTAAAATAAAGAGTTTATTTTAATCTTGAAATTGGATTTCATGCAATTTAAAATTGCCCATTAAATGATACTCATATATATATGGAATGTTTTAATTCATGAGATGAATATTTATTTATTGATATATATGGTGATATGTATGATAATAAATGGGGATTGATTATGGACTATTTGACCAATGTGATTGGATTTTATTTTAGTTGAATGCTTGAATGAATGGGTTTTATTAAATGGGGTCTGTGTACCTCGTCTTCTCTAAAAAAAAAATTCGTGATGTAAAATTCTATCTCCCTCCTATGTACTTCCCCTTTGACTGCTGATCAAGGTTTCTATTTAATTAAATAGTTTAATGTAATAGAAATAGTTAGAATTATCTTGAAAAAATTGGAGACCAAGGAGCAAGGAGCGCGTGAAGACCCGTTTGTATGGAGCCCGGGTTTAAATGTAATAGTTATATTTAAATTTAAATTCTTGCACTCCTAGGTTTGACCTTTTGGTTCACTTGGTGGCTCTAGTGAACCAAACTAGAATAAAAGTCCTATAATCAATCTGGGTAGAATATAGTATTCTATATTGCATGCTAAATATTATATATATTATATTTTATGCAAACATGCTTCGCATGTTTAATAAAATGACGCGTATTTTATATATATATGTGCATGCACGCTAAACAAGATGAGACAAATAATAACAAATCCCTCAAAGAAATAATATTAAGTCCGAAGCGTTCAAATGATATTTGGAATATCGAACGTCGCCTTCTAGCATGATAAATTAATAGAGTATTAAATATTTAATATGAGCTTGTTGTGCTATCCACAAGGCGAGTATTGCATATTTAAGATGTTAATTAATCACATTTGATGCTTATCAAGAAAATTGAACGATCTAGTCTTGTTGTGCTATCCACAAGGACGAACATTTTTCTTTTTTGAATTTATAGAAGTGCTAGGCTGGACTTAACTTAAATCGTTTTAGTTCGGATGTGCACACACTTGACCTATTATGATTTAAGAGGCAAAATAAAAGGAGTTATATAGTGATGTAATTGACAAGAGTTGTCTACCTATTTATTTGTATATCGCTTGTTGTGCTATCCACAAGGTTATATACATTTGAAATGGGATCCTTATTCTCACTAGCAAATCTTTAATTAGATGTTGCCGAACTATATAAGTGAGGGTAATATAGTTTGATAAAAATAATGGGAGATACCAATTTAAAATAAAGACCTAAATTTATTTTGGTATGCAAAATTAATAAAATGAATGTTAGCTAAAATATTATTTTTCACATGCAAAATTTTAAAAATGTCAAAATCACTAATTTCACTGCGAAGCATACTTGATGCTAATAAGCTTACCGGGCCGAATTATACGGACTGGCTAAGAAATCTGAGAATTGTTCTCACTGCTGAAAAGATTTCTTATGTCCTAAACTCACCTGTCCCTGGAACTGTTCCAGAAACAGCCTCTGAGGAAGAGATTGCCACCATTGTAAAGTGGCAAGATGATGCATCTGTGGCTCAATGCATCATGCTCGCATCCATGAATAAAGAGCTTCAGCGTCAGCACGAAAACATGGATGCTCCGACTATGTTGATTCACCTCAAGGAGTTGTATGGTGAGCAAAGTAGGACTGCTAGATATGAGATATCTAAGGAGCTCTTTCGATCTCGGATGACCAAGGGCAAAGTGAACATAAAGGAACAAAAGAAATCTGATCCAGCTAGCAAAGGAATGTGCTTCCATTGCAACGAGCCGAGTCATTGGAAGAGGAACTGCAAGAAGTTTCTGGCAAAGAAGAAGCTTCGACTTCCAATCAAGGTTTGTTCATGATTGAAATTAATTTTTCAGAAAGTCAAAATTCTACTTGGGTATTGGATACCGGCTGTAGTTCTCACATATGTAATAATGTGAAGGGACTGGTCAGAAGTAGAAAGCTGAACAATAATGAGGTGATCCTACGAGTGGGGAATGGAGCAAAGGTTGCTGCATTAGCTGTAGGAACTTATTATTTAGCAATGCCTTCGGGCAAGTCCATTTATCTTAATAATTATTATTATGTTCCGAATATTATTAAAAATATTATTTCAATTTCTGTATTGGATATGGAAGGATTTAACGTTGTTATAAAGAACAATAGTTGTTCTATTTATAAAGACGATATTTTATATGGTGTTGGAAATTTGCGAAATGGACTTTATACACTTGACTTACAAGAAAATATTTTTCAAATTGAACAAACTAAGAAAAGGAAAAGAGATGATATTAATTATACCTACATGTGGCACTGTAGACTCGGTCATATCAATGAAACAAGATTATCCAAGTTGCATAAAGATGGGCTCTTTGAGTTATCTGATTATGAATCATATCCAACTTGTGAATCTTGTCTCATGGGTAAAATGACTAAATCTCCTTTTAGTGGAAAAGGAGAAAGAGTTACAGAGTTGTTGGCATTGATTCACACAGACGTTTGTGGACCTATACAACAAGTGCACGGGGTGGGTATTCTTATTTTATTACTTTCACTGATGATCACTCAAGATTTGGATATGTGTATTTAATGAAATACAAGTCAGAATCATTTGAAAAGTTCAAAGAGTTCAGAAGTGAAGTAGAGAAACAAACGGGCAAGAGTATAAAGATACTTCGATCAGATTGAGGTGGAGAATACTTAAGCGGTGAGTTTCTCAATTATCTCAAAGAAAATGGTATAATCTCACAATGGACTCCTCTAGGTACACCACAGTTAAATGGAGTATCTGAAAGGAGAAATCGAACACTGTTGGACATGGTTCGATCTATGATGAGTTTTACCGACCTTCCAATTTCCTTATGGGGATATGCCCTAGAAACGGCTGCATACCTACTTAACAAGGTACCTACCAAATCCGCCCCAAAGACTCCATATGAGATATGGAAGGGGAGGAAACCAAATCTTAAGCATGTTAAGACTTGGGGTTGTCCAGCTTATATCAAAAAGTTTGAAAACGATAAGCTACAGACTAAATCCGATAAGTGTAGATTTGTGGGATACCCTAAAGAAACTTTAGGGTATTATTTCTATCATCCAACTGATTAAAAGGTTTTTGTTGCGAAATATACTGCCTTCTTGGAAAAGGATTTTATCCATGAAGGGGTCAGTGGGAGTAAGATATATCTTGAAGAAGTTCAAGACCCACAAATTACCACGGATCAAAGTCAGGTACCTGACAAAGTAGAAGAACCTACTATACCACACCCTGTTCGTAAATCTGGAAGAGTACCGAAGATACCTGAGAGATATAGATTCGTTATAGAGGATGACGATGAGGTACACATCATGAATGATGATGATCCATTGAATTACGAACAGGCTATGAGTAATAAAGACTCAGGGAAATGGCTTGAAGCTATGAAATTCGAAATGGACTCCATGTATGAAAACAAAGTATGGACTTTGATTTCACCACCTGAAGGCATTAAGCCTATTGGGTGTAAATGGGTCTTTAAAAGAAAGACTGGAGCGGACGGCAAGGTAGAGACCTATAAGGCCCGACTGGTTGCAAAAGGTTTCAAACAAAGACAAGGAGTTGACTATGATGAAACCTTCTCACCAGTAGCTATGCTCAAGTCCATTCGGATTTTGCTTGCGATTGCAGCTTATAACGACTATGAGATCTGGCAGATGGACGTGAAAACGGCCTTCCTCAATGGGAAACTTGAGGAGGATGTGTATATGACACAGCCAGAGGGATTTGTTTCAAAGGTTGGAACAAATTAAGTCTGTAAGCTGCAACGATCCATTTATGGATTGAAGCAAGCTTCTCGTAGATGGAACATTCGTTTTGATGAGACAATCAAAGAGTTTGATTTTGTCAAAAACGACGATGAACCATATGTGAACAAGAAGGTTAGTGGGAGCGCAGTTTCATTCCTTGTATTATATGTTGATGATATATTACTGATAGGGAATGACATTCCTATGCTACAATCGATTAAAATCTGGTTATCTAAACACTTCTCCATGAAGGACTTGGGAGAAGCATCCTATATTTTGGGGATAAAGATCTATAGAGATAGATCTAAAAGGATGCTTGGTTTATCCCAAGGAACGTACATTGATGCAATGCTAAAGAGGTTTAGCATGGAAGATTCCAAAAGAGGCCTCATGCCGATGAGCCATGGAATACATCTCTCCAAGAAACAGGCCCCAAAGACACCTGAGGAGAGAGACCGTATGAGTAAGATCCCTTATGCTTCTGCAATAGGATCTATCATGTACGGTATGATATGTACTAGACCGGATGTTGCTCATGCACTTAGTGTAATGAGCAGATACCAGTCAAACCCTGGAGAAGAGCACTGGAAGGCAGTGAAGAATATCCTAAAGTACTTGAGAAGGACTAAAGATATTTTTCTTGTCTACGGTGGGTCTGAATTAAAACTCAAGGGATTCAAAAACTCAAGTTTTCAAACAGACCAAGATGACAGTAAATCTGTTTCAGGGTATGTGTTTACCTTGAAAGATGGTGCAGTGAATTGAAAAGGTTCCAAACAACAAAAGGTTGTTGGTTTAGTGACAAAGACAAAGTATATAGCTGCAAGTGAAGCTGCAAAGGAAGCTATTTGGATGAAGAAGTTCATAACTGAACTTGGTATGGTTCCTAGCATTGGAGAAGCAGTCCCCGTTTACTGTGACAACACAGGAGCAGTTGCACAGGCTAAGGAACCAAGGTTTCATAAAAAATCTAAACACGTGTTGCGGCGATTTCACTTGATCAGGGAGATCATTGAAAGAGGAGACGTCACCTTAGATCATGTAGACTCTCAAGACAACATTGCAGATCCATTTACTAAAGCTTTAAAACAACAGCAGTTTGATCGTCACTTAGAGAAGATGGGTATGAGATACCATGGCGATTGGACTTTAGTGCAAGTGGGAGATTGATAGTAGTGTGCATACAAGCCAATCATGTATGATGATAAAGCACGTACTTTGTAAACAATCTTATTTATTTATTAATAAAAATATTCATTTATTAAAGGCATTTAATTATCAACAAGGTGCTGTCTTTATAATATGTAAATAACCCATAGTTTTAAGCAATGCTTTTAGAATCATGATGATGATCATGCCAATGAGATCTAAATTCTTAGAAAGCTCTAAAACTAAAATAGTTCCTAATCATGGGATTACTAAAAAGGGGATTAGTAAATCCGGATAGATTAGTACATATGTTGCTTGCTCATTAGATGAGGATGATTGATCTCATAATCATTTGTGTGGAGACACTAAAGCAAGTATGTAGGTGCTTATTGGAGAATAAGTTCACTGAACGTGACTCGCTATGGAATACCTAATGGAGTTTTACTCGCCTGTCAATAGGAATTCCTAATGTGATAGTAGTACAAGTGATCCTTGGACTTGAGATCATCATAGTATCTTGTATGTAATGAATTATACTTTGACTTATTCCTTAAAGCCCTTTAGGGTATATAAAAGGGTATGCTTGGGTATAATGAGTTACATATGGAGACAATGAATGATCAATAAAGAATCTACCACCTCTAGTAAAGGAGGAGATATGTCCTATGTGATTCGTTAAATGACAACCCAGGAATCCTTGGCCAAGGTAAAATGAAATTAGAAAGGAGTTTCTAATTTACATTGTTTGGAGTTGTGCATTTTCTAATCGAAATACATATAATTAAATAAAATAAGACTTGACAGTAAATTCATGTCTTATATTTAATTGGGACATTGTATGGTGGAAGGATTGAATTGTATGGTAACTATTTACTCACAGGTTCTTTTATGATTAATGTTGAAATCTATATTATCTGGAAAGTCGTTGATCGCTAGGGAGGCTTATCCCTATTGTAGAATAAATATTATTTATTTAAATAGATTATTAGTTTAATTTATTTATTTAAATAAGATTAGAATTGTTCTAATTGATTTATTCACAACCGGTTTAATATGGAGAACCTAAAGGATCACACCATAAAAGGAAGAATAATTATTTAAGAAGGTAATGGCATAATCGTAATAATGCATTAAGTGAAATTAATTTAATCTATGGTGATAGAATAAATTAAATAGCTTAATATTTATTATTTAATATTTTGGAAATATTAAATATAAATTAATAAGAGGAGTCTTATTAATATTATTATAATTATTATTATTTTAATTTCTAAAGGAGTTTAGTAATTAATTTAATATTAGTACTCTCATTTATTCCTAATACGATTAGGAGACAAATTAATTAAATAAATTTAATTAATTATTTCCCATGTGGTGGGAAGCCTAAATTAATTAAAGGAGTTTAATTAATTAAAAGAAATCTCATGTCTAATAGGATTAGAAGGGTTGACCAATATCTATATAAGAGGATTCTTATAATAGATATTACTTGATGCAATTCCAATTGTTGGAGAGTACTCCTTTTATATAGAGGATAGAAAACTAAGCCAACCACCCTCCTTCTTGATAATTCATCTTCCTTGGTGGATCACATCTAGAGGCCAAACACTTGGGTGGCTAACGTTGATCAAAGGAAGGAATCTAATCCGAAAATTCAAGGAGATCACGAAGAACAAGGAGTTGAACTAGTACCTGTGGAAGCTTCGTTCTACAAGGGTATGATTCCATAACTTCTTATTTATCGTTTTAAATTAATAATTTGCATAAAGGATGATCCCGGTAATGGTTTTGTAGAAATTTTTTTAAACTCTGATATACCATGCTTCCGCTAATTTTTGCAATTTGATTGCGTCACGATTTCGTACAAACCCAACAATATATATATAAAACTACGCGTCATTTTATTAAACATGCGAAGCATGTTTGTATAAAATATAATATATATAATATTTAGCATGCAATATAGAATACTATCTTCTACCCGGATTGATTATGGACTTTTATTCTAGTTTGGTTCACTAGAGCCACCAAGTGAACCAAAAGGTCAAACCTAGGAGTGCAAGAATTTAAATTTAAATATAACTATTACATTTAAACCCTGGCTCCATACAAATGAGTCTTCACGCGTTCCTTGCTCCTTGGTCTCCAATTTCTTCAAAATAATTCTAACTATCTCTATTACATTAACTATTTAAAATTAAATAGAAACCTTGATCAGCAGTCAAGGGGAAGTACATAGAAAGGAGATAGAATTTACATCGAGAATAAAACTAGAGAAGACGAGTTACGCAGACCCCATTTTATAAAACCCATTCATTCAAGCATTCAACCAAAATAAAATCCAATCACCTTGGTCATAGTCCATAATCAATCCCTTTTATTACCATACATATCATCATACGTATCAATAAAACTTATTCATCTCATGAAAATAAATTCATTCCATATATGTATTAATATCAGTTAATGGGCAAAAGTTTGCTAAACTTTGTTTTTGGAAAAATAAACTCCTTTATTTCATTCAAAAACAATTCCAAATTAAACTCTTTAATTTTAGCAATTCTGAAATCTCATTTCATATAAAAGAAACATCTTTATTTTAAACCTTTATTAATTAAATAAACCATTCATTTAATTAAATAAAACAAAAAAAAATTCAGTTCCTGTCCAGTGGCGCAGCTGCGCCAAGAATGTAAAGGGAACCGGCGCAGCTGCGCAGCATGAAAACCAGGAACAGCACCCGGCGCAGCTGCGCAGCAAGAAGGCCAGGAACCGGCGCAGCTGCGCAGCTTCGCAGAATCTGAAAAAAAAATTTGTTGCCCAAAACTCGATCCAATCGCATATTATACATGTATGGAATCACATAGACTGATAATTAGCACAAGATTGGCTCTGAAACCACTGTTGGGTTTGTACGTAACGCAATCATGCAATCAAATCACATAAATAGGGCGGAAGCGTAAAAACTAGGTTTTCAAAAATTTATACAAACCCATTGCCATGATCATTCTTGTGCATCAATTATCAGTGAATGAAGAAGGAGAAAAACAGAATTATACCTTTGAAGATCCAAGCTTCCTCAGGTACAAGTTCTACTCCTTTGATTCCTTTGATTCCTCTGTAGTGGCTCCTTCCCTTGATCAATGTCAGCCACCCAAATGTTTGGCCTCTAACGGTGATCCACCAAGGAAGATGAAGAACTCAGTAAGATGGATTATTAGCTTAACCCTTGTTTCCATCTCTATAGAATATGTGTACTCCCAACTCTTGAAAAATTCACGTACCTTATTTCTGATATAAGACTCTCTGATATAGATATTAGGTTAACCCTCCTAATCCAATTAGAATAGGGTTTTATTTAATTAATTTATATCCTAATCTTTATTAGGATTGAGAGAGAGTACTGATATTATATTAATTCCTAAACTCCTTTAGAATTAAAATAATAATAATAATAATATATATTATTATTAATAAGACTCCTCTTATTAATTTATATTTAATATTTCTAAGATATTAAACATTAAGCTATTTAATTTATTCTATCATCATAGATTAAATTAATTATACTTAATGCATTATTACTATCATGTCATTTTCTTCTTAAATAATTCTTCTTCCTTTTATGGTGTGACCCTTTAGGTTCTCCTTATTAAACCGGTTGTGAATAAATCAATTAGAACAATTCTAATCTTATTTAAATAAACAAATTAAACTAATAATCTATTTAAATAAATAACATTTATTCTACAATAGGGATAAGCCTCCCTAGCGATCAACGACTTTCCAGATAATATAGATTTCAACATTAATCATAAAAGAACCTGTGAGTTAATGGTTACCGTACAATTCAATCCTTCCACCATACAATGTCTCAATTAAATATAAGACATGGATTTACAGTCAAGCCTTAATTTATTTAATCATATGTATTTCGATTAGAAAATGCACAACTCCAAATAATGCAAATTAGAAACCTCTTTCTAATTTCATTCTACCTTGGCCAAGGATTCCTGGGTTGTCATTTAATGAATCACATAGGACATATCTCCTCTTTTACTAGAGGTGGTAGATTCTTTATTGATCATTCATTATCTCCATATGTAACTCATTACACCCAAGCATACCCTATATATGCCTTAAAAGGCCTTAAGAAATTAGTCAAAGTATAATTTGTTACATACAAGATACTATGATGATCTCAAGTCCAAGGATCACATGTACTACTATCACATTAGGAATTCCTATTGACAGGCGAGTAAAACTCCATTAGGTATTCCATAGCGAGTCACATTTAGTGAACTTATTCTCCAATAAGCACCTACATACTTGCTTTAGTGTCTCCACACAAATGACCATGAGATCCGTCATCCTCATCCAATGAGCAAGCAACATATGTACCAATCTATCCGGATTTACTAATCCCCATTTTAGTAATCCCACAATTGGGAACTATTTTAGTTTTTAAGCTTTCTAAGAATTTAGATCTCATTATCATGATCTCATCATGATTTTAAAAGCATTGCTTAAAACTATGGGTTATTTACATATTATAAAACAGCACCATGTAGATAATTATATGCCTTAAATGAATATTTTATTTATAAATAAATAAGATTGTTTACAAAGTATGTGCTTTATAATCATACATGATTGGCTTGTATGCACACTACTATCAGCTCCAAGTTGGGAAGGTGAGAGAAGCACCGTGAGAAGTAGCTGATGTCTCCAGTGAGGGATGCCTTTACCCATGGTATATGAGGATAAAACCATCTTATAGCATGATCCTTGGTTTTAGTATCATATATCAAGGTTGAAGTGTCTAGCTTTATAGTTTCAGAATTGTTGAGTAGATGTGCTGCAGTCATTTTCACCACATTTAGCCTTCCATTTCCATGGTTAATCCATTTCTCTGGAAGTACATCTAGTGGTTCTTCATCAACTTCTACCACTATTCTTCTCTTGCGTTGAACAGGATAAGGGATGTGAAAATCTTTTGTCACGTCATCCGCAGGACTGGAGTCTCCTTTACTTTCTTCATGATCTGAGTTAGAGTCATACTGGTGTAAACTTCCTTCAACTGACTCATCAGTTTGTTCATGTATTTGATTATTAACTTCATCATCATCAGCAGAGCTTGCCTTTGCAGACTCACTATCCTCTTCTAGCTCTGCAGTCTTCAGCCTTTTACTGCTATTCTTTGCAGACATCTTCATTTTTCATCCCTTAGTAACTTCTTCCTTTGATACAGCCTCATCACTGAGTTCAATGATAACTATAGATGATTTTCCTTTCTTTCCTAGAATAGCTCGAGCACACAATCTGTTGCTCTTTCTTCTTTTTGGGGATTTAGCAACAGGAGATTCAGATCTCTCTTTATCTTCAGTCTTTGAAGTCTCTGATTCATCAGACAGACTTCCTTGAGGTTCAACAGCAGGAGGGGCAGATGTTTCTTCTTCAGACTCTACGTCTCTTGGACCATCAGATAAACTACTTGGTATTTCAGTACTAGGAGATTTAACTATTTCAGAATTAGATTCTCCCTTGTCAGCAGAATGGCTACTCTGAAGATTAGCCATAGGACTTGCATATTCTTCTTCATTGTCAGGCTTAGCTACCTCTTTTATAGGTTCAGCTTTTTCCTTCTTAAATTCAACTTCTTCTTCATCATTGGACTTGCTCCTTGAAGATTCTTCCTTGAAGCTCTCAGTTCCCTTTTCATTTTCTGACTCTACGTTTTCTTCTTTAGTAGATATATTTCTTTGAGAAACTGACTTTTGCTTCTGCACCACTTTAGTTTTCTTCTTCGAGGGCTTTACAAACTTGGATTCTGGGATAATTGCATCCTCAGAGTGTAATAGCTCCTCTTTTTTCATGGCACTTACCTTCCTCTTCTTCGAAGTACTCTTGCTGCTGCTACTATGTGTTATTAGCCTTTTATTCTCCATTGGGTTCTTCTTCCAGTTAGAAAACAGCATAGGGGTCATCACCTTATGGCTGTTTAGAACTACACCTTCATCATCCTTAATCTTATTCTTCAACTTCTTCTTCAGAATGATACTCAGACACCTTCCATGGAAAACCTTTGTGAGTTGTTTCTCTGTTAACCTCTTCTTCTCCGCCTTATCCACCCATTTGGACATTAGGTCGAGCAGGAAAATTCCAAAATTGATTTGTTTCCTCAGAACTATTGTAAATATAATCTTTAACTATTGATCACTCACAGTTTCATGTGCAGTGTCCTTGCATAGTATGCATTTCCCTACAATCTCTGCGAGGAACTCAAATTCTTCAGGAAACTTCTTTTTCTTCATTTCCTTCAAACTAGGGCTTCTCTGGTATAGCATAATCTTCTTGGTTCCTTCAGTGCATCAAGATTTTTAGACCTAGGTCAGGGAAACCTAGACATTGATTTATGTCTGCAGGTTTTAACTTCAAAATCTGGCCTTTGACCTTTATCGTTAGAGTTCTAGAACTCATATTCATATTTGAGTATAACTCTTTAACTAGATTGACATAGATAAGAGTGTTCGATTCAAGGCATTCAGAAAATTTGGCCTTCTTTACAAGCTCAATAATATCTCTGAACTTCTTCTCGAATTTCTCAAACTTCTCGTTCCAAGTTGAATGCCAGTTATTACTTGCCATTCTGCCATTTGAAGAGTTAGGGTTTTCTAGATTTATGATTTTGTGACGATCTTGTGATATGTCATGAAGTGATTCTAGATTTGATGACTGTTGGAGAAGATCTGGATGTTTGGAGGTGTTTAGGTTTTGGCTTACGAGGGTGAGTGTATGGATTTGATAGGCTTGCAGCTTTTAATGAACTCTCTAAAATGAAGCTGCTAATAATTTGAATTTCCCTCTTGTAACTGTTCCTTCCACGTTTCTCAGTGGGACAGTTGTAAGACAATAGGTCACAATCTGTAACTTCTCCATCGTGTCAGTTAATCAGATTGACTTTTCTTCTGTTGACTATTGACTTCTTCAATCTGTGGAGTAACTTATGACTTAGCTTGGTACTCCATGATTTCCCAGACTGACCTACAACCTTTGCATCTTCTTTGAAGATCGTAGTCTGGGGTCATGCTTCAATAGACAAACAACTTCTTCATTTAAATTCTAAGGGATTGGCAATTCTCATTTGCAGCTTGTATTCTTCTGATGAGATGCTGCTTGATTCAGCAGAGATTCTTATGATGTAAATAATATTTGCACTTCTTTTGGATTAAGGTTGCTCAGGAAGGGCCAACCACTTAGACCAAGGCTAAGGGTTAGGTTTGTCCCTAAGGCGCTTATCAGATGAAGAGCTTTGGCATGGTCAGTACTGGCATCACATTTGATCTCTCTGCTAGGGAGTTCATTTACCAACTCTTGATATTCAATGGCGTTGGTTTTAGTGTATACTGCAATCGTGGTGTCCTCCTGCTCTTACACTACGATTAAATGTTTAATCTTAGGCACTCTATGATTTGAGGTGTGTGGTTGATATGGTTATCAGTAGCACATTTTAGGATGTTACTACTTGATTATGGATCTTCATTTGGTTCATCAGTCACAAAGTTTTGGGACTCTGTAACTGGAATATTTCTGTTTAGGGTTAGCTCCTGTTCTCTATGAACTAGACAGAAGTGGTTTTGATAATCGTGATGTGGTCAACAGTGTTGGGTTTGTATGTAACGCAATCATGCAATCAAATCACATAAATAGGGCGGGGGCGTAAAAACTAGGTTTTTAAAATTTATACAAACCCATAACCATGATCATGCTTTGTGCTTGTTATCAATAACAGAAAAGAGAGAACATGGAATTATACCTTTGAAGATCTAAGCTTCCTCAGGTACAAGTTCTACTCCTTTGATTCCTTTGATTCCTCTGATAGTGGCTCCTTCCCTTGAATAATGTCAGCCACCCAAATGTTTGGCCTCTAACGGTGATCCACCAAGGAAGATGAAGAACTCAAGAAGATGGGTTATTGGCTTAACCCTTGTTTTTATCTCTATAGAATATGTGTACTCCCAACTCTTGGAAAATTTCACATTATCTCTTATTTCTGATATAAGACTCTCTTATATAGATATTAGGTTAACCCTCCTAATCCAATTAGAATAGGGTTTTATTTAATTTATATCCTAATCTTTATTAGGATTGAGAGAGAGTACTGATATTATATTAGTTCCTAAACTCCTTTAGAATTAAAATAATAATAATAATAATAATATTAATAAGACTCCTCTTATTAATTTATATTTAATATTTCTAAAATATTAAATAATAAACATTAAGCTATTTAATTTATTCTATCATCATAGATTAAATTAATTATACTTAATGCATTATTACTATCATGCCATTTTCTTCTTAAATAATTCTTCTTCCTTTTATGGTGTGACCCTTTAGGTTCTCCATATTAAACCGATTGTGAATAAATCAATTAGAACAATTCTAATCTTATTTAAATAAATAAATTAAACTAATAATCTATTTAAATAAATAACATTTATTCTACAATAGGGATAAGCCTCGCTAGCGATCAACGACTTTCCAGATAATATAGATTTCAACATTAATCATAAAAGAACCTGTGAGTTAATAGTTACCGTACAATTCAATCCTTCCACCATACAATGTCCCAATTAAATATAAGACATGGATTTACTGTCAAGTCTTAATTTATTTAATCATATGTATTTCGATTAGAAAATGCACAACTCCAAATAATGCAAATTAGAAACCGCTTTCTAATTTCATTCTACCTTGGCCAAGGATTCCTGGGTTGTCATTTAACGAATCACATAGGACATATCTCCTCTTTTACTAGAGGTGGTTGATTCTTTATTGATCATTCATTATCTCCATATATAACTCATTACACCCAAGCATACCCTATATATGCCTTAAAAGGCTTTAAGGAATTAGTCAAAGTATAATTTGTTACATACAAGATACTATGATGATCTCAAGTCCAAGGATCACATGTACTACTATCACATTAGGAATTTCTATTGACAGGCGAGTAAAACTCCATTAGGTATTCCATAGCGAGTCACGTTCAGTGAACTTATTCTCCAATAAGCACCTACATACTTGCTTTAGTGTCTCCACACAAATGACCATGAGATCAGTCATCCTCATCCAATGAGCAAGCAACATATGTACCAATCTATCCGGATTTACTAATCCCCTTTTTAGTAATCCCACGATTGGGAACTATTTTAGTTTTAAAGCTTTCTAAGAATTTAGATCTCATTAGCATGATCAACATCATGATTCTAAAAGCATTGCTTAAAACTATGGGTTATTTACATATTATAAAAACAGCACCATGTAGATAATTAAATGCCTTTACTAAATAAATATTTTATTAATAAATAAATAAGATTGTTTACAAAGTATGTGCTTTATCATCATACATGATTGGCTTGTATGCACACTACTATCAATCTCCCACTTGCACTAAAGCCAATCGCCATGGTATCTCATACCCATCTTCTCTAAGTGACGATCAAACTGATGTTGTGTTAAAGCTTTAGTAAATGGATCTGCAATGTTGTCTTGAGAGTCTACACGCTCCAAGGTGACGTCTCCTCTTTCAATGATCTCCCTGATCAAGTGAAATCGCCGCAACACGTGTTTAGATTTCTGATGAGACCTGGGTTCCTTAGCCTGTGCAACCGCTCCGGTGTTGTCACAGTATACGGGAACTACTTCTCCAATGCTAGGAACCACACCAAGTTCAGTTATGAACTTCTTCATCTAAACAGCTTCCTTTGCAGCTTCACTTGCAGCTATATACTCTGCCTCTATCACTGAATCAGCAACCGTTTGCTGCTTGGAACTCTTCCAACTCACTGCACCTCCGTTCAAGGTAAACACATACCCTGAAACAGATTTACTGTCATCTTGGTCTGTTTGAAAACTTGAGTCCGTGAATCCCTCGAGTTTTAATTCAGACCCACCGTAGACAAGAAAAATATCTTTAGTCCTTCTCAAGTACTTTAGGATATTTTTCACTACCTTCCAGTGCTCTTCTCCTGGATTCGACTGGTATCTGCTTGTTACACTAAGTGCGTGAGCAACATCCGGTCTAGTACATATCATACCGTACATGATAGATCCTATTGCAGAAGCATAAGGGATCTTACTCATACGGTCTCTCTCCTCAGGTGTCTTTGGGGCCTGTTTCTTGGAGAGATTTATTCCATGGCTCATCGGCATGAGACCACTTTTGGAATCTTCTATGCTAAACCTCTTTAGCATCGTATCAATGTACGTTCCTTGGGATAAGCCGAGCATCCTTTTAGATCTATCTCTATAGATCTTTATCCCCAAAAATATAGGATGCTTCACCCAAGTCCTTCATGGAGAAGTTTTTAGATAACCAGATTTTAATGGATTGTAACATAGGAATGTCATTCCCTATCAGTAATATATCATCAACATATAATACAAGGAATGATACTGCGCTCCCACTAACCTTCTTGTATACACATGGTTCATCCTCGTTTTTGATAAAATCAAACTCTTTGATTGTCTCGTCAAAACGAATGTTCCATCTACGAGAAGCTTGCTTCAACCCATAAATGGATCGTTGTAGCTTACAGACTTGATTTGTTCCAACTTTTGAAATAAATCCCTCTGGCTGTGTCATATACACATCCTCCTCAAGTTTCCCATTGAGGAAGGCCGTTTTCACGTCTATCTGCCAGATCTCATAGTCGTTGTAAGCTGCAATCGCAAGCAAAATCCGAATGGACTTGAGCATGGCTACTGGTGAGAAGGTTTCATCATAGTCAACTCCTTGTCTTTGTTTGAAACCTTTTGCAACCAGTCGTGCCTTATAGGTCTCTACCTTTCCGTCTGCTCCAGTCTTTTTCTTAAAAACCCATTTACACCCAATAGGTTTAATACCTTCAGGTGGTGAAACCAAAGACCATACTTTGTTTTCATACATGGAGTCCATTTCAGATTTCATGGCTTCAAGCCATTTCCCTGAGTCTTTATTACTCATAGCCTGTTCGTAATTCAATGGATCATCATCATTCATGATGTGTACCTCATCGTCATCCTCTATAACGAATCCGTACCTCTCAGGTATCTTTGGTACTCTTCCAGATTTACGAACATGGTGTGGTAAAGTAGGTTCTTCTACTTGGTTAGGTACCTGACTTTGGTCCGTGGTAACTTGTGGTTCTTGAACTTCTTCAAGATATATCTTACTCCCACTGACCCCTTCATGGATAAACTCTTTCTCCAAGAAGGTAGCATGTTTCGCAACAAACACCTTTTGATCAGTTGGATGATAGAAATAATACCCTACGGTTTCTTTAGGGTATCCCACAAATCTACACTTATCGGATTTAGTCTGTAGCTTATCATTTTCAAACTTTTTGACATAAGCTGGACAACCCCAAGTCTTAACATGCTTAAGATTTGGTTTCCTCCCTTTCCACATCTCATATGGAGTCTTTGGGGCGGATTTGGTAGGTACCTTGTTAAGTAAGTATGCAGCCGTTTCTAGGGCATATCCCCAGAAGGAAATTGGAAGGTCGGTAAAACTCATCATGGATCGAACCATGTCCAACAGTGTTCGATTTCTCCTTTCAGATACTCCATTTAACTGTGGTGTACCTGGAGGAGTCCATTGTGAGATTATACCATTTTCTCTGAGACAATTGAGAAACTCACTGCTTAAGTATTCTCCACCTCGATCTGATCGAAGTATCTTAATACTCTTGCCCGTTTGTTTCTCTACTTCACTTCTGAACTCTTTGAACTTTTCAAATGATTCTGATTTGTATTTCATTAAATACACATATCCAAATCTTGAGTGATCATCAGTGAAAGTAATAAAATAAGAATACCCACCCCGTGCACTTGTTGTCATAGGTCCACAAACGTCTGTGTGGATCAATGCCAACAACTCTGTAACTCTCTCCCCTTTTCCACTAAAAGGAGATTTAGTCATTTTACCGATGAGACAAGATTCACAAGTTGGATATGATTCATAATCAGATAGCTCGAGGAGCCCATCTTTATGCAACTTGGATAATCTTGTTTCATTGATATGTCCGAGTCTACAGTGCCACATATAGGTATAATTAATATCATCTCTTTTCCTTTTCTTAATTTGTTCAATTTGAAATATATTTTCTTGCAAGTCAAGTGTATAAAGTCCATTTCGCAAATTTCCAATACCATATAAAACATCGTCTTTATAAATAGAACAACCATTGTTCTTTATAATAACGTCAAAACCTTCCATATCCAATACAGAAATTGAAATAATGTTTTTAATAATATTCGGAACATAATAACAATTATTAAGATAAATGGATTTGCCCGAAGGCATTGCTAAACAATAAGTTCCTACAGCTAATGCAGCAACCTTTGCTCCATTCCCTACTCGTAGGATCACCTCATCTTTGTTCAGCTTTCTACTTCTGACCAGTCCCTTCACATTATTACATATGTGAGAACCACAGCCGGTATCCAATACCCAAGTAGAATTTTGACTTTCTGAAAAATTAATTTCAATCATGAACAAACCTTGATTGGAAGTCGAAGCTTCTCCAAGCTTCTTCTTTGCCAGAAACTTCTTGTAGTTCCTCTTCCAATGTCCCGGCTCATTGCAATGGAAGCACATTCCTTTGCTAGCTGGATCAGATTTCTTTTGTTCCTTTATGTTCACTTTGCCCTTGGTCATCCGAGATCGGAAGAGCTCCTTAGATATCTCATATCTAGCAGTCCTACTTTGTTCACCATACAACTCCTTGAGGTGAATCAACATAGTAGGAGCATCCATTTTTTCGTGCTGACGCTGAAGCTCGTTATTCATGGATGCGAGCATGATGCATTGAGCCACAGATGCATCATCTTGCCACTTTACAATGGTGGCGATCTCTTCCTCAGAGGCTGTTTCTGGAACAGTTCCAGGGACAGGTGAGTTTAGGACATAAGAAATCTTTTCAGCAGTGAGAACTATTCTCAGATTTCTTAGCCAGTCCGTATAATTCGGCCCGGTAAGCTTATTAGCATCAAGTATGCTTCGTAGTGAGATTAGTGATTTTGACATTTTTAAAATTCTGCATGTGAAAAGACAACATTTTAGCAAACATTCATTTTATTAACTTTGCATACCAAAATAAATTTAGGTCTTTATTTTAAATTGGTATCTCCCACTATTTTCATCAAACTATATTACCCTCACTCATATAGTTCGGCAACATCTAATTAAAGATTTGCTAGTGAGATTAAGGATCCCATTTCAAATGTATATAACCTTGTGGATAGCACAACAAGCGATATACAAATAAATAGGTAGACAACTCTTGTCAATTACATCACCATGTAACTCCTTTTATTTTGCCTCTTAAATCATAATGGTCATGTGTGTGCACATCCGAACTAAAATGATTTAAGTTAAGTCCAGCCTAGCACTTCCATAAATTCAAAAAAGAAAAAATTTCGTCCTTGTGGATAGCACAACAAGACTAGATCGTTCAATTTTCTTTATAAGCATCAAATGTGATTAATTAACATCTTAAATATTCAATACTCGCCTTGTGGATAGCACAACAAACTCATATTAAATATTTAATACTCTATTAACTAATCATGCTAGAAGGCGACGTTCGATATTCCAAATATCATTTGAACGCTTCGGACTTAATATTATTTCTTTGAGGGGTTTGTTATTATTTGTCTCATCTTTTTAAGCGCGCATGCACATATATATATAAAATACGCGTCATTTTTATTAAACATGCGAAGCATGTTTGTATAAAATATAATATATATAATATTTAGCATGCAATATAGAATACTATATTCTACCCGGATTGATTATGGACTTTTATTCTAGTTTGGTTCACTAGAGCCACCAAGTGAACCAAAAGGTCAAACCTAGGAGTGCAAGAATTTAAATTTTAAATGTAACTATTACATTTAAACCCGGGCTACATACAAACGGGTCTTCACGCGCTCCTCGCTCCTTGGTCTCCAATTTTTTCAAAATAATTCTAACTATCTCTATTACATTAACTATTTAAAATTAAATAGAAACCTTGATCAGCAGTCAAGGGGAAGTACATAGAAAAGAGATAGAATTTACATCGAGAATAAAACTAGAGAAGACGAGGTACGCAGACCCCATTTTATAAAACCCATACATTCAAGCATTCATCCAAAATAAAATCCAATCACATTGGTCATAGTCCATAATCAACCCCATTTATTATCATACACATCAACATATGCATCAATAAATATCCATTCATCTCATGAATAACAATGCTATTCCATATATGGATCGATGTTATTTAATGGACAAAAGTTTTGCTAAATT
This sequence comes from Panax stipuleanatus, assembly GCA_020205555.1. NCBI lineage: Eukaryota > Viridiplantae > Streptophyta > Magnoliopsida > Apiales > Araliaceae > Panax > Panax stipuleanatus. Next base: position 100,918,368 of record CM035126.1, read on the forward strand.
TTATTTTTGAAACAAAATAAACTCTTTTATTTTAATCAAAAATAAATCCAAATTAAACTCCTTTAGTTTTAGCATTCTGAAATCATATTTCAGATAAAATAAACTTCTTTATTTTAAAACTTTATCAATTAAATAAACAGTTTACTTAATTAATTAAAATCAATTTTCAGGGTTTGTCCAGGTACCGGCGCAGCTGCGCCAGTAATGAACTGGGTAGCTGCGCAGCTGCGCAGGTAGACAGAAGCAGCAGTTTTTTCAGACCGGCGCAGTTGCGCCAGTAATGAACTGGGCTGCTGCGCAGCTACGCCGTTCGCCGCAGAAACTTGTAGAAAACGATTTTTGTCCAGAAAAACGATCCAATTCTCACATCAATTCATACATGGAATTATAAAATTGATAATTAGCACAAAGTTAGGCTCTGATACCACTGTTGGGTTTGTATGTAACGCAATCATGCAATCAAATGACATAAATAGGGCGGAAGCGTAAAAACTAGGTTTTTAAAATTTATACAAACCCATAACCATGATCATGCTTTGTGCTTGTTATCAATAACAGAAAAGAGAGAACATGGAATTATACCTTTGAAGATCTAAGCTTCCTCAGGTACAAGTTCTACTCCTTTGATTCCTTTGATTCCTCTGATAGTGGCTCCTTCCCTTGAATAATGTCAGCCACCCAAATGTTTGGCCTCTAACGGTGATCCACCAAGGAAGATGAAGAACTCAAGAAGATGGGTTATTGGCTTAACCCTTGTTTCTATCTCTATAGAATATGTGTACTCCCAACTCTTGGAAAATTTCACATTATCTCTTATTTCTGATATAAGACTCTCTTATATAGATATTAGGTTAACCCTCCTAATCCAATTAGAATAGGGTTTTATTTAATTTATATCCTAATCTTTATTAGGATTGAGAGAGATTACTGATATTATATTAATTCCTAAACTCCTTTAGAATTAAAATAATAATAATAATAATAATATTAATAAGACTCCTCTTATTAATTTATATTTAATATTTCTAAAATATTAAATAATAAACATTAAGCTATTTAATTTATTCTATCATCATAGATTAAATTAATTATACTTAATGCATTATTACTATCATGTCATTTTCTTCTTAAATAATTCTTCTTCCTTTTATGGTGTGACCCTTTAGGTTCTCCATATTAAACCGGTTGTGAATAAATAAATTAGAACAATTCTAATCTTATTTAAATAAATAAATTAAACTAATAATCTATTTAAATAAATAACATTTATTCTACAATAGGGATAAGCCTCGCTAGCGATCAACGACTTTCCAGATAATATAGATTTCAACATTAATCATAAAAGAACCTGTGAGTTAATAGTTACCGTACAATTCAATCCTTCCACCATACAATGTCCCAATTAAATATAAGACATGGATTTACTGTCAAGTCTTAATTTATTTAATCATATGTATTTCGATTAGAAAATGCACAACTCCAAATAATGCAAATTAGAAACCTCTTTCTAATTTCATTCTACCTTGGCCAAGGATTCCTGGGTTATCATTTAACGAATCACATAGGACATATCTCCTCTTTTACTAGAGGTGATAGATTCTTTATTGATCTTTCATTATCTCCATATGTAACTCATTACACCCAAGCATACCCTATATATGCCTTAAAAGGCTTTAAGGAATTAGTCAAAGTATAATTTGTTACATACAAGATACTATGATGATCTCAAGTCCAAGGATCACATGTACTACTATCACATTAGGAATTTCTATTGACAGGCGAGTAAAACTCCATTAGGTATTCCATAGCGAGTCACGTTCAGTGAACTTATTCTCCAATAAGCACCTACATACTTGCTTTAGTGTCTCCACACAAATGACCATGAGATCAGTCATCCTCATCCAATGAGCAAGCAACATATGTACCAATCTATCCGGATTTACTAATCCCCTTTTTAGTAATCCCACGATTGGGAACTATTTTAGTTTTAAAGCTTTCTAAGAATTTAGATCTCATTAGCATGATCAACATCATGATTCTAAAAGCATTGCTTAAAACTATGGGTTATTTACATATTATAAAAACAGCATCATGTAGATAATTGAATGCCTTTACTAAATAAATATTTTATTAATAAATAAATAAGATTGTTTACAAAGTATGTGCTTTATCATCATACATGATTGGCTTGTATGCACACTACTATCAGACAGACATGCACCATGATTGACTTATTTTCTGAGCTTATCTCAAATCTTCTGGCAAGAATTCTACTTCTTCATTTTGCTCCCTGAGCTTCACCATCTCCATACTTTCATCTATTCTTCCACAATCTTCAACTTTTCTTTCACATCAGCATCACTTGGTTCTTACTTTTCCTTCTCAGTATAGATTATAGTCTGATCAGATACAGTAGTGTGCTCTTCATGACTGATCATGTCCTGATCATCTTCCTCTTTGTCCTTTCTTCAGATTCAGCCCTGACAGTTGTCCAGGCTGGGAGGCTGTTGTAGCTTTTCCATTCGTAGTAGTAATTAGTCTGAACTTTACGATTGGTAATAACTCCACAATCATAGTGAGTGAGGACTTCTTTGTTTTGTGACTACGTTTCTTCTTCTTCTGAAGTTCAGCACTACCTTCAGCTTCTCATTTAATCTTCCTGAGTCAATAAGTGACTATCTTTACTGCTTGGAAGATCTGAAGAATTTGCTTCATCAGTCATCTTTGACACCTTTAGTGCTGCTGCTCTTTGCAGATCACTGCTCCCCCATAGATGATGATATCTTCTCAAGGAGGGATGAATTCTTCTTCTACTTCTTTATAAGTATAAGAGAGCAGATTTGTATATCTCCTTCTGGATGAGATCATTGTGATTGAATAGACTCCATTGGATCATAGAGAGATATCTTCAGTACTGATCACTCCACAATTATTGACAGAACTACGAACGTAGTTTTCTTCATCTGACACTTGAGCAGGTGTTTTCAGCAGTTTTGTAGTCCTTCCTTAGTTTCTTCATTATATACTAAGGATGTATGACGAGTCATTTGAGACTATCAATTTGTCAACGTCTATTAGCCTTTCTTCAGTTTGTCGCCCTTCCTCCTTCATCAAAACTTTGATGCTGAATGAAAGGACACTCAATTTTGATCATTTTTCCATAATCGTAGTGTGTTGGCTTGCACAAGCTGACTTTAGTCTTAATCATAGAGAGCACTGCAATTTTCTTTAAGCTCTTAGGTAGACTGCACACGTGGAGTTCTGCTTCTATGACGCATTCTTCATGATCAATGCTTGATGATCCTCTGTTGTGAACTTCTTTGATGTTCCCTCTGAGTTGGTATGCTTTATATGAATAAGCATAGAGGATTTCTTTCATCTTGTCATGAATAGCCTGCTTCCATATGGAGATCAGCAACCATGTGAGCTTCATTCATGTGGGCTCAGCAAGTCTTTAAGAACAGGCTTTGGAATAGGGTGATTTCATCAAGAACATTGCTGAAATGCCTTGAACCTCCAGCTGGTTAAGTCCTCGTGACTGAAGTCATCTGCTTCAGCATTCCTTAGTGTGGTCAGATAGACCAAGTACCTGCAGGTTAGATAAATTTCTATTTTTGGTACCCATGATGAATAGTTTCTCAAAAAACCCCTATTCCTCATATACTAGAATTTACATAAACTTTAGCATCAAATATCATATATATGCATGTATCATATTTAGATGTGATATTTATCATGCATGTCGGTGAGTGTGTGTAAGATTAGTCCTTTTAATAAGATACTCTTTTTCTTTGATGGTTTCACCCTTTGCTTGGTTATGTTCACAGATTTTGAGTGCTCGCAGAGTAGGAATCAACACTATTAATTAGTTGTATTTGGTTGACTCATGGAGATGATCAGTTTCTAAGAATCTTCAAGATACTCCTTTAGAATTGATCATACTCTACGTGTTATCAAAAACTTAGAACATAGGTTTGTACATACATACCAACCCTTTAGCACGGATTACTCCACTTAAACTTAATTAATTCTTGATATGCTTATGACCTATTTCAGCCTTCTTTCAAGATGTTATCTTCAACCTAAAACTTGGGTGGAGAGAAAGTTTGTTAGCAATTGAGTTTCCAACCATATTGTACTTTCTCTCTTCCCCTTTTTAGGTAGAGTATGATCTTTTGATAGAAAACTGTTATAGTACATACGATGATGCAACATAATGTACACATTTATATTAATGAGGAACCGTACCTTTACACTGTCAGTTTCTTAACAGTTATTTACCTTGCTATAATGAGGTTAGGCATTGATGTGCATATTTTTACATTCATTTCTGACAGCTTGTTGCTCCAAGTTGTCCTTTGATCAATCAGTCATAGCCTTGGAGATATAAGCTAGGAAAGTCTTGACAACTTTAACTCTTTTACAGTCTTGAACCTCAGGGTTCACATCCAACTGCTGGTTGGCCAAATACATAGTTGAGAAATTCTTCTTTCTCCTCTGCATAAGCATTTCTTAGCATGTATGGCCTTTCATCTTTCATAATGGAGGATGCTTGATTCTTTGTTGTTGATGCCACTTGAATTCCCATCTCTGGTCTTCGGACTACAAGATTGACTATGGACAAGGATTGGTCTTGATGCTATGGTATTTAAGAACCTGGACCAATCTGAGCAACTTCAGGTGTATATACACATTTACCTGTACACATTATTTCCAACGTGTGAGCTCATCTGCATTTACAAGTGACTTACTACTAAACTAAGTTTAGAACAATGTTTGTGCCTAGGATCAGACTCAAAGCAATTAGCTTTTGAATATAGCATGAGAACCTGCTCTGATACCAATTGCTAGTTCCCAGTAGGCACATAATAGATCTAGAAGGGGGGGTTGAATAGATCCTTTTTGATTTCAAATACTTTTCTAGTTTATTTTGTATTGCTAATGAATTTACATATAACAAACATAACAATCTTTTCAAGCACAGCGAAATAAGTAAAAGATCCCCTTCATTGATATTCATAAACATTCATACATTGTTCATGGAGTTAGTTTAGTTGTAAGTAGTTAATATATACATAGAAGTTATAGCAATTAGGTACATAATGCAAATGACAGTAAGTAAATGACTGAATGTAAAAGTAACAAGGGGTTTTAAGTGGTTTAGAGACTCAAGCTCCTAATCCACTCTTCTGCACTCTCGCAGGAAATCCACTAAGGAAGGGCAGCACCCTGAATCACTAAGAATCCTTCAAGGCCAGCATCCTTGGCACTTCAGTTCACTAAGAACTCTTCAAGCCCAGCAGGCTTGGAACTCCTCTAGTTCACTAAGAACTCTTCAAGGCCAACAGCCTTGGAACTCCAGTTCTCTACGAACTCTTCAAGCCCAGCAGGCTTTGAACTTCATTTAGTCCCTCCGGACAAGGACCCCTCAGGCACTAGCTACTTATTGTTGTTGGTGGTGGTGGTGCTTTGCTGCTAAGATGACTTGAATCTTTATCATCTCTTGTACTTAGCATCTTGGTGTGGTCCTCTTTGCATCCTGCGTAGAGTCTGGACCACTTCTTCTAAGGTGTAGCTGATCTTCATTTTGTTCAGCTCATCTTCTTTCGATGTCAGTTGTGCACCATCACCATATAGGACTGCTAAGGCTTTTCATTGTGGGTCACCTTCTTCTGGTCCTTAGCAGTCCTTGAACCCTTCTTGATTGATATGCAGACATTGTTCTACATCTTTTCTGGTTTAGCTTATGATTCTTTATGGTGATCTATAGAGTGGCTCTTCTGATCTTCTTTATGCTCAGCCACTTTCCTGAATGTTATCTTATTGGCTTTCTCGGCTCTCAGCTTTGCTGACATCTTCAATGGCATTCTCATCCTTGTTGAGTGAAGCTTTAGTCTGTTCAAGTCCTTCAAATCTGCTTCACTTCCACCTTTGTAGTCTCACTTCCACTGAGACTTGTTTTGTTCAGCTCTGGTGGAACTCGTAGAGTTAACAATATAGCATTCCAACAATTCTTTAACTCAGCAACACTTGATCTTTGAAGCTTTATCTGTTAAATACCCTTCCATGATTTTCCCATTGGAAAATAGTCGTTGGAAGCTATTTGAATTGCTTTACAGATCTCGAGTTATTTGGTGCAGACTGCTGATGTGACGTGACAGCTTTTTTTTGACTTTACTGACACAGCAGTCTGCTTTTTCACCTACCACCTTAGAGATGTCACTGTCCCGTGTCAGGCTAGTAGTCACGTTTATTACTCCTTTCTGATTCCTTGATTCGAATCCTCAAGAGTTGTCCTTTTGCATCGATGCTCTCAATTAGCAATGTCAGATGTAAGTCTTTATATTGAGACATTGCCAGTGCTTCAATATTCAGATGCCCGAACTCTACAATTTTAATGCAGATGTTTTTGGACCTTGATCGTAGTATGTCTTGTTGAATGTTGCTCTTTGACTGGTTGAGACAACACTACGATTCTGAAGAGTGTTCTTTAGATCTTTAGTGTAGAAAACCTCTTTCTTTACTTGTGCAGTGCTTCAACACTTTTGCTTGCCTCGACTGATCTCAGGAACTGATAGCTTGACTCCTTGTTCTGGCCTCCTTTTGAATAGTAAGACACATCAGATTTATGGCATACCCAGCTCTCTTTCTCCTGGTGATCTCCCGTTCACCTATCAACAATGGTCTGACCCATGCTTAATCACTTCTGTCTTGTTCTTCATAAGCTGGCCAGTATCTCTGTGTAAACTGCATCAGTTCCTGCTCGTTTGGCAAACACTACGATCCTGAGTAATTCTCAAGATCGTTGTTTTTTGTTCTCTTGACAGCTACTTCACTTGCTGACTTTTTCTAGTCAGTCACTTTATCTGAAGTCTTCTTCTGATCGGCTTGTGGAAGACTTCATCTTGAATGGCTTTACAACTCAATCTGGATGTTGATTGAGTTGGTGCTTAGATCTTTTGTTAGCCTGCCTGCCATTCGTTGAGTGCTCTCTGGTTTCCTTCAGGTGGAATGTATCTTTGCATCTCAGACCAGAGGCTTCACACTTTGGATATTCTGTGAGTACTCATCTGTTGAGAATCGTGTTGACACTATAATTCTGCTTTGGCGTTGTGAGCACCTTTGTTGAAGCCTTAGTTCTGCAGACTATGATTTAGCTTTGATTCTGCAGACACTACGACTCCGAGATCAGATCTTGATAGACTACGATTACTACCTTCATGCTTGCTGTCCTTGTTTGATCTGGCTCGACTACGATCTCTGCCTCTGATATGATCAGTAGACTCCACTACTTCAAGTGTGATCTATGATTCTTGACTTAGCTCTGGTAGAGGCTCGATCAGCTCATAGACAGGTTGTCTCTACGATTCTGAATATGACTTCCTCAGTAGACTACGACTCTGAGAAAGTTCTTCTCGACACACTACGATCCTTCCTCGTTTCTCCTGGCAGACTACGAACTCCGAGATCTACTATCTTGCAGACTATGATTCCGCCTTGATAGTTCTCGAGTCTTCCTTGTCTCTCCTGGCAGACTACGATGCTGGTGCAGTGCTCGACGATCAGACAAGCCTATCTATTACACTTTATAAGATCAACCTAGCAAGCTTGATCTTTCTATATTTATAGTCCTTGTACATCATTTCTTTTTAAGGACTTTACAAAGCTGTTTTACTTATGTAGGATCAACCTAACATATTTGATCATTTCAGTCTAAGACCTTGTACATATATTCCTATTATCTATAAAAGGACTTTACAGCTTTTATCAATGCAAGCATACTTGCATATTCATTCATTTATATCATAATCAAATCTTATATAAATAGGAATACCATTCTCATGAATATTCCTAACAGGTTCAACTGCAAGAACTGCTGGACAAAAAGTATATTTAGCCGAGCGTTTCACGGTGGGGAGCTCTAGTATTATTCGTGAAGAAGAAGGATGGATTGATTCGGCTTTGCATTGAGTATAGGGAATTGAACAAAGTTACTATCAAGAATAGGTATCCTTTACCTAGGATCGATGACTTGTTCGATCAATTGATGGGTGCTAGATACTTCTCGAAAATTGATTTGAGAAGTGGATATCATCAGTTGAAGGTGAGAAGGGAAGATATATCGAAGACGATTTTTAGAACTCGGTATGGTCATTACGAGTTCTTAGTGATGTCATTTGGTCTAACGAATGCCCCAGCTGCATTTATGGACTTAATGAATAGGGTGTTTATGCCATTCCTGGATAAGTTCGTAGTGGTGTTCATAGATGACATCCTGGTTTATTCCAAGATCGAGGAGGAACACACTGAACATTTAAGGCTAACCTTAGAATCGCTGAGACGAGAGAAGATTTATGCAAAATTCTCGAAATGCGAATTCTGGTTGGAACATGTGTAATTTCTTGGTCACGTGATCGACAAGGATGAGATTTCGGTAGATCCATCGAAGGTTGAAGCTGTGATGAATTGGGATCAGCCAAAGACGCCGTCTGAAGTGAGGAGTTTTTTTGGATCGGTGGGTTATTATCGGAGATTTATTCAAGACTTTTCCAAGATCGCAACTCCGTTGACGAATTTGACTCGTAAAACAGTTAAATTTGTTTGGACAGAAAAGTGTGAGGAAAGTTTTTAGGAATTGAAGAAGAGGTTGAGGACTGCGCCTGTGTTGTCTTTACCGGATAGTACGGGAAATTTTGTGGTATATAGTGACGCCTCACATAAGGGATTAGGCTGCATGCTGATGCAGAGTGATAAAGTTATTGCCTACACATCACGTCAGCTGAAGGATTACGAGAAAGGGTATCCAACTCATGATTTAGAATTGGCGGCATTAGTCTTTGCTCTGAAGTTTTGGAGAGACTACCTATACGGAGAAAAGTGTGAGATATACACAGATCACAAGAGTCTGAAGTATATCTTCATCCAAAAGGATTTAAACATGCGCCAGAGGATATGGTTGGAATTGATCATGGACTACGACTGCGAGATACTTTACCATCTGGGTAAAGCTAACGTCTTCGCCGACGCTTTAAGCAGGAAGGGTCTGGAGAAGTTGAATATGTTAACTGATCAGGATTAGTTGATAGCAGAGATGGCTAAGTTAGAGCTGGAAGTGAAATATCCAAAGGAATCGGATGAGATGTTATTTCAAGTAGCTACTGGTTCTACGCTGGTAGACAAAGTGAAAGAAGCACAACTTCATGATGAAGAATGCGAAAAGATCTGTAAGAGAATAGCTGATGGTGAAAAGTTCAAGTTCAAGATCGATAGTGAAGGACTGCTATAATTTGAAGGAATAATCTGGGTACCGCCAGTACCAGAAGTTAAGGAGGAGATTTTGAGAGAATCTCACAGTTCGAGATATTCGATTAACCCTAGGAGTACGAAGATATACCAGGATCTAAGACATCATTTTTGGTGGCCGAATATGAAGAGGGACATTGCTGAATGCGTTGTGAAATGCTTAACGTGCCAGAAAGTCAAAGAAGAACACCAGAGACCAAGTGGATTGCTATAACCATTAGAAATTCCAAAATGGAAGTGGGAACATATCACGATGGATTTCGTGGTTGGTCTTCCAGGAACTCAGAATGGTTTCGATGCGATATGGGTTATAGTAGATCGACTGACGAAGTCAACCCATTTTCTACCGATCAAGATTAAGTACAACTTGGATCAGTTAGCAAAACTCTACGTGAAGAAGATTATATCTCGACACGATGTTCCGGTGTCGATTGTGTCCAACAGAGTTCGGCATTTTACGTCGAATTTTTGGAAGCGATTACAAGAATGTCTGGGAATGCAATTGCGAATGAGTACGGCATACCATCCTTAGACCGACGGCCAGAGCGAGAGAACGATTCAGACGCTAGAGGATATGCTGAGAGTTTGAGCGATGGATTTCAAAGGAAGCTGGGATGATCTTATACCATTGGTGGAGTTCGCCTACAACAATAGTTACCACACGAGTATTGACATGCCGCCTTACGAATCATTATACGGCAGAAAATGCAGGACCCCATTGTGCTGGGATGAGGTCGGTGAACGTCAACTGTTGGGACAGGAACTGGTGTAACAAACATCCGAAATCGTGAAACTGATTAGAACGAGATTGGTTGCTGCTCAAGATAGATAAAAGAAGTATGCCGATCAGCATCGCCAGAATCTAGAATTCTTACCAGGAAGCTTCGTTTTCCTGAAGGTATCTCCTTGGAAGGGGAAGATTCGATTCGGTAAGAAGGGGAAGCTGAGTCCCCTATTTATTGGACCTTTTGAGATACTGCGAAAGGTGGGCGAAGTGGCTTACGAGGTTGTGTTACCTCCGAAGCTAGATAATATACACAATGTTTTCTATATTTCTGTGTTGCGACCGTACAAACACAACTACAAACATGTAATGGAATACGAGCCTTTACAGTTTGATAAAGACTTGACATACGAAGAAGTGTATGTTCAAATAGTCGATAGAAAAGAACAAGTACTTAGAAATAAAGTGATACCTTCTGTTAAGGTAATCTGGAGGAACCACAGTGCTGAAGAAGCCACGTGGGAACTCAAAGATGTAATGAAGAAAATATATCCCCAATTATTTGTTTAGCTATTTGTGTAACCCCTTATATACCGATTCTGGGGACAAAATCTTTTTAAGGGGGGGGGGGGAGAATGTAACATATGAGATTTTTTTGTTGTGATTCTTGAGACAGAATCCTTTTAAAGAGAGAAGATTGAAACGAATGAGATTTTATATATTAATTTTAAATATTTTTTGAATTATATAAATATTTGATTTGATTTATTTATTGAGTTAAATAAATAAATTATGTGATTGTTGTGGAGTAATTTCATTAAGTGTTATATATTAATTAATTAAATATTTAATATTTAATTTAATTGATGTATATTGATTTTATGGAATAGTTCTTATTTAATTAAGATAATTAAATTAGATGAAGTTTATGTGATAATTGTTACATGAAATTATAATTAGCGATTAATTATAAATTGTTATGTGGCATATTTATGTGCTTAATTGATGTTTTAGCTTTTATTAATTAAATTAGAATGTTAAAGATTTAATTAATTAAAGTGTAACAATAAGAATATGTGTTAAAGGATTTATTAAAAGAATAAAAAGGGCTTTTAAATTAGTTTTACCCAAACAAGGCCCTTAAAACTATTTTTAAAAGGTCTTACCAAATAAGACCCTTACTTTTGTTTTAATCTTGTTTTTTCCAAACAAGGCTTTAACTATTAAATAATCTGTTTTTAAAATTAAAGGGATTTTTCCAAACAAAACCTTATGGCTTTTGGTTTTCAAAAATTTTATAACTGCTATGTATTAAGTAGAGATATAATTATTTGACAGTTATATATTATATAATTATGTTTTATATTATATACATATATCAGTTATGTATATTTTATAGTACGTTAGTTAAAGTTAAGTTAGTCAGTGTTAGAAGAAGAGAAGAAAATACAGAGAGAATACAGAGAAAGAAAGAGAGAAGAAGAAGAGAAAGAAAGGGAAAGTTTGATAAATCAAAGCAATCAACTTCATCTTCTTCCTCACTAAGCATAAGGGTATAATCTCAATTCCCATTTTTTTTAATTATGTTTTCTTTATGTTCTTCATGAAATTTAGTTCTCTGTTAAGTGAGTTCTTATGAAAATTGTATAAACATGATTTATATATATATATATATATATATATATTAAATTTATAGCATGCTTTTATATGAATCTCATGCTTAATTAAGTTGTTAATTTGTAGATACAGGATGAACATGAGAGATTTATGTTCATCAATAATAACAGTAAAGTATTTTGAAAATATTGTATAGTTTTCTTTTAAAATCAAAAGTTTATGTTTGATTGTTCATTTTTGTTTAAATTAATTGTAGATGATGATAGCATATTTAAAAATTTATTTACTATGCTTGAAATTGTGTGAATTGGTTTAAAAACAAAAGTTCAGTGTTCAATTTCATCAAGAACACTTAACAATGGTTTTTCTTCAAAAATCATGAAATTGAGTTTTTGATTATGTGTTTTAATGGTTCAATGTGTTAAAACATGTTAGAAACTTTAATATTATGTTTCTGTAAAGTTTTATGTGTAATTAGTTGGCTAAATTCGGAACTCGATGTGGAGAAATAAGCCAAATTGGCTTTTTCTCTGCATAGTTCGCGAACGTGTCTGCCGACGCTGTAGGGGGCCCGCCCCGGCGGGCCTATCAAAGTTAAAAACCCCGCCCCGGGGGGGTGGCATAAAAGATTTTTTTTAAAATCTTGTGTACTTTTGTTTAGATAATAAAAGTTAACCTAATGTGATTATTTGATAACATGTTAGACATACATTAAAATGCTAAGTGAATATTAATAGATTATATTAATAAAATATATTATATAATTATAATTAAAGTAAAGGTTTAATTTAAATTATAATTTTGTTAAATTATAATGAATATTATTTGATTAATTTTAATCAAGTAAATAATAATTTAAATTATAATATGCTTAATTATAATTTAATAAATGCATGTTGATTAATTATAAATTATAATTTATTTAATTATAATTTAATTAATATATGATGTAATTATAATTTGATTAATTATAATTGAAGTGAATGTTTAAATTGAATTATAATTTGTTTAATTATAACTTAATTAATATAAAGTATATAATTATTATTTGATTAATTATGTGAATGTGTAATTATGTGGTGTGATTAATTACGTGATAATTAATTATTAATTTGATAATTAAATAAGTATGAGTTAACCTAGATGGGTTAACTAATTATGTGAATTAGTTACGTGTTAACTAATTTAGATTATTATGGTTAAATATATATGTGTAGGAAGTGTTAAAGAACGTGAGTTGTAACTGTAGTTTGCGCTTGAGGCAAGTTTTCTAAACTCAAACTTGTTATTGTTATACAAGTGTTTTAAATTCAAATATTTATTGTATTTGAGATTGTCCTTTTATTTCTGCAATGGACAAGTACTTATGTAAAGTTCATGAAATTATTGAAGTGACCTTGACTTAATTGTTCAAGTAAGGTCTATCCTGTTTTCGTATGCTTTAAGTTTAAATTCTAAAGCATAAGTTATTTCATAATTCGTTATTATTGAATTATTCTTGATTATTGTGAGTCGATTCAACTACTCCTTAGTTGATGGTAGTTGGAACTCCAAATTTCTTTATAGCTATCCAAACCAAACTTTCTTTGGTGCGGACTCATATCAAATACTAAGATAAACAACCCTATTTATTAGGAGAGGTTACTATGCGAAAGCGTTAAATATTTGTGCACGATACATAGTACGAAGGGCTGATCCCCCTAAGTACGAGTTGAGAGTCCATAGTCTAAATGACTGTTAAAGGTTTTAAATATAATGTTTATAACCTAGGACAAAGTTCAAGGTCTTATGACCCTCAGATGATTTCAATATTCTAAATTATAAATATTGATGAAAGAATGATTATTCAATTCTTTATTGTCGATGAAAGTAAAGTTATTCAAATCTTTTGAAGTTATCCAGTTATGTCATATCATTATTTTATTCCAAGTGAGCTTTTGTTTGCTCACTCTTGTATATTTAATAATCCCTTGCAGTTAAAGCCGAGAACGTTGACGTACCATCAACGAGTAAAGGGAAAGGCAAGATGAACAACTGAAGACTTGTTATCTTTTGATTTTGATTGTAATAAGACTTTATGTTATGTTTTTATTTCCGCATTATTATTTATGTTAAGGTTAGATAAACCGTGGGATGATTTTGAATAAGGTTGTAATTCCTTTTTAAGGAAGATTTTATTATTTGTTCAACATTGTAATTTATTTTACATTCCTTATTATGGGTAAATGTATGTTCAATTTAGAAAGTGAACACCAAATCATGTGGAAATGAAGTACCCAGATTTGGGGGTGTCACACTATCCCTGACAGTTAAGTTATATACATATATTATATTATATAGCTTTAGCTTTATATCTATATTCAGTTCATTACTATATTCATATCGGAGAAGAAAATACGGAGAGAACTTATAGAGAATTGAGAAAATTATTTGATTGAAGAGTTTTGAAGAATCAAAAGGAAAGAGTTCATATCATCTTAACAGAGATTGCAAGGGTATGCTTCTTCATCCCAATTTTATTTTACGTATAATATTTTCTCCAACAAACCCAATTTTAAACTCTCTATAACTACTATTATTGATGATTGTCGATTATATGATTATATGTATGGTAATATATGTTCATAACATATTTTCTATCATCTATGTATGTTTTAAAACAATCAAATCCATATATTTATGCTTAAATTAGAATTTCATAAGTTACAGAGTATGAAGAACATGAATATGGCCCTTATGTACAATTTTTCATGCTTTAGTTGTCTATTAAACTTTAAATAGATATTTGATTATGATTATGCATGTTTAAACGAACAAAACGAAATTCAAACGGACAGATTTGGAGTTATACCGAATCTGTAATGTCGAATTTCATGAATTCCCTCGAAACTTTACAAAATATCAAAAACAGTGAATTTAAGTGTTCCAATTTGAATGACTATGTGATCTAAAGTGTTAAAAGCATGCTAGAAACATTGTATGATGTTTCTGTGAAGTTTATAGTCTATGGGTAACGTTAAAATTTGTTGTGTTAGTTTAATTTGGGATTTAATTGGGCTATGAACAGTGCAGTTCGAGAACTGCAGTTCATCGTACAGGGGACCCCCGCCCCGGCAGGCTACCTGCAGTCCAAACCCCTGCCTGGCGGGGTACAGAGATGGAATGGTTTGGTTTTGTGTGTTTTTAATCCATAACATGATGAATTAACTTAACATAATGATCCTGATAATGTATTGAGCATGTAACACAATACTATAACATATTGTTGACATGTATAAGACGATTTTAAGTTGTATATTAACAATTTATATGTGAACTTGGATTTATTTTTGTAAGGTTTGATTATGATTGTTTAAGGGATTATACTTGTGTGATATGCATGTTGTGGGTTTAACTTCATGTTATGTGGTTAGTCAACAAGTTAAGATTATGAACCAAGTTGTTAAGTTGAACTTAAGTGAGAAATTCAACAGTTAAACGTAGTGATAATGGAACTAATTGATATTGTAAACGTAATGAAATGTGTAGGACGATTGAGGAAGTCAATTGTAATTATAACTGTAGCTTGTGCACGAGGCAAGTGTTCTATCCCTAATTTACTATTGTTGAGCAAGTTTCTTAAACTTTACTTTTAATTAAATAAGTTCTTATCTTCGATCCATTATCATGATACAAGTTCCTTAAACTCTAAGTTATTCATCGAGCAAGTCCTAGACTTATATTACTATATTGAGTAAGTTCTTATTCTTGTTTATTCAAGTTGAGATTCCATATGAGATGCTATAATTCCTTTAAAATATTACTTCAGTTATACAATACTTATTCGATTGTATACTTTTGAGATTTATTATTCGATTTGAATATCAATGTTATTGTTGAACCTTGTAAGACTAGCGAACCCTTAATGATTCAACTAGTCCATAGTTGATGAACGTTCTAAATTCTAGAACTATTATTGATCGAGCTTATCCAAACCAAACTTCTTTTGGTGCGGACTCTGATGTCAAACTGAGATAAACAACCCTTTAATATGGGATTATTTACGCGTTAGCGTTGAGATGATGTGCACATTATGGTACTAAGGGTTGATCCCCCTGAGTACGAGTAGTAGAGTCCATATAGTCTTATGACTGTTAAAGATTTAAAGTAGAGATACTTGACAACCTAGGACATAGTTCATGATCTTCTGACCCTCAGATGTACTTTTAATTCTTATTATTCATTCTTGATTCAAAAGCCGAGCTTTATTTATTCAGAATTCTTTGATTCACTCGCATGTTATTATTATTGTTATATTATTATACTTGTGGTCAATCGTTGTTACGCCCCCAAATTCGGACCGCCAATGCCTCGAATTCGGTTTGTCACGTTCTAACAATAATAACTAAAATCATACAATCACAATGGATAATCTAGAATAATATACAATGATTTATTATATTTATTCCCCCAAGTCTCATAACCTACAGTACTTAATAGATTACATAATAATATCAAATAGAGACTTATTACATAACCTTACTTAAGTTTAAACATAGTTCTGAATCAGTCTTAATACATCATCATAGTTGTCATAATATAACATGAGAATGTCTAAAACATAAAGGGACTAGCTAGTCGGTAGCCTTGCCCTAGCCCTTATCAACGCCCGAAGGTCCACCCTGCTCTGCCTTAACTGAAATATTTTTAGGAAAAGCAAGAATGAGCAACAAGTTTGCTCAGCAAGTAATTTAACAATAAGGGTGAGTAATACAGTTTTCGAATCCCAAAAGGGTATAGCAAGGTATGATAGTTCAAGGATAGCAAGAAATATCAACAATTCTTAAAAACATTCGCTAAGGACAGAATAATATCAATAAGATTCAATGCTAAATCAATCTAAGATTTCAAGATAATTGAATACTGAGCAGTCACTAAGGACTATGAACTTCTACTAGAATTAACAGAAATATACTGATAATCCAATAAAAATAAGTACAACAGGTGATCAGCCTAAAGTACCCTATATTATGCATAACATTCAATCGTACTCAAGTGCGCAAGTCGGTCTCCCGACAATTATATTTTCCCTTCAAAGAAGGTTGTTATTCTCAGTCAATACAAGATTCCGCTACCAATCAATTGGTTTGGATTTCTTTTCAAATTCATAATATAAGTCAAGCCGAATCAAATGGCATAGACCCCTCTTTATAAGTTCAATACTTGATATTAAAGTTTGAAGAATATAATCGACTTTATCTTAGTTAAGAAGCAACAAGTCATGAATCGTAATTCAGATAGCTTACTTGTATAAGGAATAATAGTACAAGCTCAATACATGTTCAATATGAGTAGAATACTTGCTTACAATATCCGTTGAATAAAGTAATGCAAGGGTTTAGGATACTTGCACAATAAAAGAGTGTAAGGTAGGGAATTCGCCTTAAGCGTAGTTTACCAAAGTATAGCTTATCAACGCTTTTCGAATCCTATTATAACATAATTACGTATATAGGATATTCAGTAGTTATGGACATCCAATACACAAACTCGATATGTAAGGTTATCATACACATACGATTCTAACTTAACCACATAATCCTATACGTAAGTCATTACGTACTTTACATACACATAGCACAAAATCAGTTTCTAATACACTATGACATTAAAGAACATAGTTTGTAATCATATTCTGACTTAAAGTTATAAACACTTATCCAACACATGATCCTATCATTAGCATGCTCATTGACTCCTTGAAGACTATACTGGACATGTATTACAGATTAAGGTATCAATATAAGCATGCATAACATTCTAAAATCACAAACAGAATAAGCAGTCTTCAATGTAGGGTGGCGCGACTGACCTGGATTTGAACTAGGGATTGGCGCGGCCGCGCTGCTCCTAGTTCAAACCAGAGCTGATAAAACAGAAGCATGGCCCAACTTGCACAAGCTTGTACACATATGATGACACTTGTAGAATCATACATGTTATGATGTTCATAACTAGGTTTGGTCTCTTCTATATCTTGTTCTTTACATGATTCATTATCAGATTTCACAAAATCAAGGCTTTAAGTGTTCCTTAGACAAGGTCTCTCATGTTTAGTCCTAATATATACAACGAGGTCAATAAGTCTTAACTAAACATGCTTACGTTATCTTAGTCATGCATTTCAAGTTGTATAGTTCTACTACATTTGGACTTGTTCTAAATCATACTCAACTAGCTTACCATGCATATGACTAGCTAGGCATACATGTCAATCATGTCTACATGCATATTCATATCCAAATGTGATAACCAAAACTCAGAATACATATAAAGGTTGTTATCAACCCAACTAGTTTCCCAATTCTTAAGGTTTCCTTTTGAAAATCTCATGTTAACCAATCAAACATGCAAAGCTACCTCACTTACTATACATCATACTTTCATATATTCATGCTAGACCACATAAGCATGCTCACAAGTGCCTAACTCAAAGTGTATATAGTTTATCAAATTCGTAATTGAAACTTTTAAGTTTCCATTAGTAGGACATCGAAACTTATTCAAGCATGCAAGGTAAGTTCGCATATTCTATATCATGCTTTCATATCTGCATAATAGATCACATAAGCATGATTTGAAGTTCAAAACTTAATGTATACATAGTTCATTTACACATAGCTAGTTTAGTCCTTTACTTGAAATGTCCCTTTTTAAATCATGCTTGAATAGTCTATACCATCTCTAACATATTGGTCACATGTCAAGACATATCAGAACTTAATATGTTGATGCTTAAGGTCAGAATATACATTACTCCATGTTCACAAATTCTAGTTTTCAAATTGTTAAGTTTTCTTTGAATATTCATACTAAACCAAGCTAAAATGATTTACTATGACCAAGACAACATCAATCCACATGTTAGGGTCATTTACATGCATACTCTATCTAACATAACATGCTCAGAATAACACAAGACCAATAAGATCAGTATTCAAGACTGGCAGTAGGCGCAGCTGCGCGGTCATGTGCTATAGAAGTGGCGCGGCCGCGCCACTTCGAGCAGAAGCAAAAAATTTGGCTCTGTTTCTGCAGAGCCTCTACACAACATTGCTAATTCTTACAACTAGACCAACTACATTGCTCTTAAACATGCATACAAGCTCAGATAACTCATTAATAACAGTTACCAACCCAATTAGCAAGAATTCATGCACATTCAAATATTAATCAAAATTGAATTAAGAATACAATATCATGTTATACCTTTGCTTTGAATTGGACAAAACTTCTTCTCAAAATCAAATTACTCCCTCACACTCTCTATAGCAACTAAGCAAGTAATTCTCAGCAACATAGAGAATGAAGTAGAGTGCTCAATTTATAGAAAACTTACTACTAACCATGCCAAGCCCTTACACCATGAATTAAACTAAGAGATTGAGGAATTGTATGAAGGGTAATGGAGAGTTGGTGAGTAGTTGTTGGAGTCCATCATGAAGCCCACTCCCCATTGATCATGAGCTAGTTGTGGAGCTTGGGAGAAGAAGAAGGAATAGGCTCTTAGCCTTTTTTGCTTACACGTGAGAAGAGAATGAGGGGTGACTCTCATATTGGGACAACAATTATAAAGCTCAGCATATAGCAAATGTTATAATATAATTACTTAGGTTATACACTTATACCTAATATATATACTTTAGGTTATAATTTAATTTAGAGTCACAATCTAATTTCAAATGAGGAACAATATTACAATGTAGTAAATGTAATTTGCACATATATACTCCATGTACATTTTGTTAACACCGAATATAATTCAATTAGGTATTATCGCATTACTATATTATTAAATTATTGAAATCATTATTAAGTCACAATTGTTTACACAATTCATTATAGTATCAATAAGGTTCATTTTCAAATGTAGTCACCTATACATGTTGTCACATAATTGTTATTATTATGTAACTTTCATAACTCAATAAATCTTACTATATAGTTTATATATATTATATAGTTACATTGATGCGTCACATTGCACTTCCTTTTTAATGTAGGTACTGTATATTATCACATATCTTGCACACATCAATTAAATGAATTATAATTCTAATCATGTAAATTATTTTACTCATTAGTATTCTATTATTCACAATAACAACTAATTAATAATATAATATTAATTAATCATTCACTTCTTAATTCATTCATTCCTTAATTAAATTAAACCATCCAAATTTTCATTCTCATGTCACACAAGGCATTTCACAAGTCTCATCATAAACTCCACATTTTTCTCAATTCTTATAAATTCAATTTGAATTAATTGGATTACTCATCTCACAACACATCAATATTTATATTCAAATGAATATTCATTTTATTATTATTATTATTATTATTAATATTTATTCGTAAAATTCACGGTTCTTACAATCGTGCTCACTCTTGCATAATAACATTGTAGTTAAGAACGAAAGGTCCGACGAGCCTTCTACTAGCAAAGCCAAGGGCAAGGTTAACAAGTGTTGAATACTTGTTATTTAATTTGAGAATATTATGTTTAAGACTTTGATGTGTTAAGACTTATGTATGTTTCCGCATTTGAGATTTAAGGTTTGTTCAACTTGGGATTTAATTATGTAATCAGATGTTGTAACCCCTTAAGGGGAGAATTTCTATTTATTTCATGGTTTGCATTTATTATGGGTAGATAGATATGTGTTATTTGTACAGTGAACACCAAATTCTTTAAAAATTGAAGTACCCAGAATTGGGGGTGTCACAGTATGGATGCATCAAATTTGACCGTGAAGGTCCTCGCTTAAGTTTGCAGATTCAGTCATTGCCTGCAAAATAATTTCTTTTGCTTGTTTTTTGGATTTTGAACGTATTAAATTTGCCCATGAGAGTCATTGCTTATGTTTGCTGATTAAGCCATTATACTGAAAGATTGATGAGTCTAGAACAAAAAATGACATATAACAAACTCATATGATTATTAAAAAGTTAAACAGCATGCCATTGTATGCGTTAATTTAAACTTGCTTTAATAATGGTCTTTTCTTGATTTTCTAGACAACCTTGTTGATTCTTTACCTTTTCATTTTTGTTGGGCATATGATGGTTTATATCAAATAAAGTGGTGTTAGCAGAAAACATTGATGGTATTTTCTCTAGAATATAGAACTTATTAATTATTGGTTTGATTGAAAATTGTTGCTAACTTCAAAATGTGGGGATTTAACTCTACATTATTCTCTCCTATAAGATTTTCATAAACAAAGCTTGTGTCTTTTGTCCAACCTTACATAACTTATAATCCTAGTGCCCAAGCAAGAAATGTGATGTAATATTGCTGGAAGTCTATACTTCGATGTTAATTTAGACTTTTGATTATTTTTAATTTATTGGGGAAGTTCTTGATTTTTCTTAAGTCTTTTTGGTGGTTTATAATAATGTTTGTGCTCAATTATGCCCTGACTATATCAGCAAAGCTTGACAGCTTTAGGCCTCCATCTGTCATCAGAATTAGGGATTATAAAAAGCTGAATGAAAGGTATCTATAAGTCAGATTGTAATAGAATATCAATTATGTATCAGATCGAAAGCCTATTTCAGCCTTTTTCTAATAAAATGTGATAAACCCATAGTTTTAAGCAATGCTTTTAGAATCATGATGATGATCATGCTGATAAGATCTAAATTCTTAGATAGCTTAAAAATAAAATAGTTCTCAATCGTTAGATTACAAAAAAATGGATTAGTGAATCCAGATAGATTGGTACATATATTGCTCGCTTATTGGATGAGGATAATCGATCTCATGATCATTTGTGTGGAGACACTAAAAGCAAGTGTGACGCCCCCAAATTCTAGGACCGCCACTTGGTCTCTCGAATTTGGTTCATCACGTGCTCATGGTAATACATTACGATAATAATAACTAAATATCACACGATCACAGCGGAAAATCTATTCTATAATAATTTACAATGATTTATTATAATTATTCCCCCAAGTCTCGCAACCTACAGTACTTAATAGATTACATAATAATATCAATTAACGACTTATTACATAACCTAACTTAAGCTTAAACATAATCAAAACCAGTCTTACTATATCATCTTAATACAACATTAAAATATTTAAAACATAAAAGAGACAAGCTAATTGGTAGCCTTGCCCTTGCCCTTATCAACGCCCGAAGATTCGCCATACTCTGCCTTAACTGAAATGTTTTAGGGAAAGCAAGAATGAGCACAAATTGCCCAGCAAGTAATATATAATAAGGGTGAGTAATAAGATTCCCAATTCTCGAAAAGGTATAACAAGGTTTGATAGTTCAAGGATAACAAGAATATCAACAGTTCTCAATAACAGTCGCTAAGGACAGAATAATATCAATATGATTCAATAATACGTCAATTCAAGATTTTAAATAATTGAATACTGAGTAGTCACTAAGGACTATGAACTTCTACTAGAATTGACAGTAATAAACTAAAAATCCAATAAAAACAGGTACAACAGGTGATCAGCCTAAAGTACCATCGTTATGCATAACAATCAATCATACTCAAGTGTGCACGTCGGTTCTCCGATAATTATATATTCCCTTCAAAGAAGGTTGTTCTTCTCAGTCAAATACAAGATCCCGCACCAATCAATTAGTTTGGGTCATTTTTCAATAACATAAGTCTAGCCGAATCAAATGGCATAGACACTTTCACAATATTCAAGAACAATACTAAGTTCAACATGAATAATAGCTTTAATGAAATAAGAGTTCAAGTATGCTAATTCAATTCAAACAATTAAGTAGGAAACTAGTTCGCAATATACAAAGATAGAATACTTGTATCCAAAGAGATAAGTTTTAGATACTCGCTTACGATATCCGTTGAATAAAGTAATGCAAGGGTTTAGGATACTTGCCTTATGCGTAGTTTACTCACGTAAAGCTAGTCAACACTTTCGAATTCCTATCGTAATGATAGTCATTAGTCATATAATTTAACTTCACATTTTATCTTCGAATATACGATCAACACATAAGCTAAGTTTTAACCTAGCTGCACAGTTATATAGAATATAATTTCTACCCTTAACTTCCTCTTTTCTCAAGTTGATCATATTCATACATCGTTACTATCATGTGAGACTACCACAATTAGCAAACATATTCGCATTTATTAATATCACATAAGACTACAACCAATACTAAATATATTTCATTTTAGCAAGTTATGTCATTTTCATAAGTTAACCGTCAAAATCGGGTTCAAGTACATCATATAATATCACGTACCGTGTATACATGTTTAAAGAATACTTTTATGTGTATACAACCTTTCCTTGTTCCAATCATACATGCAATAGATTCTAAGTTAACACTTTCAATAATTTAAAGCTATTCAAGGTCATGAAACCACAAAGTCTAACATGCTTGCTTCTTAAACATATAAGGTAGTCATATAACTCACATTAGACATGCCTGTGAGTATTCATATCGCATATGTGCAATTAGCATCGTTTTGGTTTGAAATATGCTTCGTTTATGCTTTACTTGAGTTACGACACCTAAGAATGGCACATATACATTTATGATACATGAGTGAGTCTAAGAGTATCATCAAACATGTTCACAAATATCAGATTGTAGAGTCCTAATATAACATGTCAAAGTCCACATTTAAAGCTTATGTTGTCATTAGTAAAGCTTGCTAATAAGGCCTAACATGCTCATGCTATCTAGATTCATACGTTAATATGTTTGACACGCATTTTAAGGTCGTATAACATGCTCAAAAATCAGAACCTAGAATCCTAATATAACATGTTAGAGTCCATGTTTAACGCTTGTGTTTTCGTTGGAGAGGTTCACTATTGAGGTTCACATGCTCAAGTTACATTATGGAGCTTAGATACGCAAGTCGACATTCATATCATGTGTTCCTAGGTCCTACAAACATGACTCAAAGTCAGACATCAATATAGGGCCAACATATCAAAGTTTCTCTTTTCATATCTTTAAGTTTTATTTGAAATATTCAACTAAAACAACTAGCATGGATTGCTATAACCTAATAACCTTATTCCATATGTTAATGTGAGTTATATTCACATCCTAACAATACATCATGCTCAACACATCAGAAGATATAAAAGAAATCATCAACAAATTCTACAGTGGCGAGCGGCCGCGCCCAAATTGTACTAGGGAGACGCGCGGCCGCGCGGCTCCCGTTCCAGTCCAGAGAGCAGCCTGCAACGGCACATAACAAATCCAACTCACGAAATTACTTCACGAAAACTTTTCTAAGCAGCCACATTATGGTTTAAACATGTTTATAAGTCTATATAACAACTAAGAACATGTTCTAATCCAATCTAGCATGAATTGTAATCAAAATCAAGAATTGGAAACTTTGACAGTAAACAAAATGATGAACCAAGAATGAAGGATTTATACCTCTGTAATGCAA
This sequence comes from Panax stipuleanatus, assembly GCA_020205555.1. Classification (NCBI taxonomy): domain Eukaryota; kingdom Viridiplantae; phylum Streptophyta; class Magnoliopsida; order Apiales; family Araliaceae; genus Panax; species Panax stipuleanatus. The sequence continues at coordinate 100,942,488 of CM035126.1, forward strand.
AGTAAGCTTATTGAAATCTCTCTCTGTGATTATCTTGCTATTGAACTCACCACACTCTCAATTCAATACTTAGACAAAATCTCAGCAAATGAAAAGAGAAGGGAGGGAGCCATATTTATAGAGAAATTCTTACACAGACAATGCATATATACATCAAATTAAACCAATGAGAATGTTAGATTACATGATGGTTAAAAGAGAGTTGGTAAATGGTTGTTGAAGATCATCATGATAACCACTCCCCCCATAATCATGAGCTAGAAGGAGCTTGGGAGAAGGAGTAACTCCTTAGCCTTTTTGTTCTACACGTGAATGAGAATGAGACTAGCATTTAGGGACAAGGCACAATACTAACTCAGCATTTGCAACATACTACACTTAAATCATTATACACATATGTATTAAATACTTAGGCTATTTACACATATATATATATTTTATACATATGTCTTTTATTGAAATGTCACACTATAATTCACATAATGTAGTAAGTGTGACTTATACACATATAATCCATGTACATTTTTATCATACTGCTATAATCTCTTTAGATATTATCACACTATATTGTCTCCTTTATTATTAAATTGTATTAATCAACAAGTGATTACAATATATTCATGATATATCATTTTAATGTGTACTTACATACATATTGTCACATAGGTATTAATCATGTAGCTCACATAGTTTAATTAATCTTAATACATGGTCCATATGTGTAATATATTCACATTGCATTATATAACATAGTTTATGTATACTTGTATGGTCACACCTAAGTGTTTCTCTACACTATATAATATAGTCGTATTATATATTATTGCATGCTTGTACATAACAATCAATATAATCTTATTATATTAATAACTTACTTATTTGTTTTATTATTCATAATGTCAAATAAATAAATTATTTATCTTATCAATTAATTAACAATAATATTAATTAATTCATTCCTCATCGATTATTAATAGCACCTAATTAATAATCATAGGATTCATTATCACATTAACAAGTATAAATCTCAACACAATTATAAACAAGTGGTTTATTATTATTATATTTCTTGCAATAATGATAATCACGTATTATTAATCAATCACAGTTAATATTCCATAACCATCAACTAATATTTTACAATAGCAATTAACAATTAATATAAATTAATTGTTTACTTAATAATTCATTCGTTAATTAATATAATCATTAATAATTCTCAATAATTAATTAATATTCTACAATAACAATTAATATAGATTAATTGTTCACTTAAATTAATATAATCATTCTTATATTACGTCACTGTGCCACACAAGGCATTTCATCGAGTTTATCGTAAACTCCATCAATTTCTCAATTACTATAATTATTCAATTTAATATAATTGAATTAATCATTCTCATAACACAAAAATCATAATATTCTAATAAATTCTCATTTCCAATAATATATTTATTTAATAATATTCGGAAATTCTCGGGTATTACAGCAAGTATGTAGGTGCTTATTGAAGAATAAGTCCACTGAACGTGGCTCGCTGAGAAATACCTAATAGAGTTTTACTTGCCTATCAATAGGAATTCCTCAAGTGATAGTAGTACAAGTGATCCTTAGACTTGAGATCATCATAGTATCTTGTGTATGATAAGTTATACTTTGAGATGTCCCTTAAGACCCTTTGGATATATCAAAGGGTATGTTTGGGTGTAATAAGTTATATATGGAGATAATGAATGAGCAATAAAGAATTTACCGTTTCTAGTAAAAGAAGAGAATGTCTTATGTGATTCGATAAATGATAACTCAGAAATCCTTGACCAATGTGGAATGAAATTAGAAAGGAGTTTCTAATTTGCATTATTTTGTGTTGTGCATTTAGAATCGAAATACATATAATTAAATAAAATAAGACTTGATAGTAATTCCATATCTTATATTTAATTGGAACATTGTATGGTGGAAGGATTGAATTATACGATAACTATTAACTCAAAAGTTCTTTTATGATTAATGTTGAAATCTATATTATTTGGAAAGTCGTTGATCGCTAAGGGGGTTTACCCTTATTGTAGAATAAATGTTATTTATATAAATGAATTAAATAGTTTAATTTATTTATTTAAATAAGATTAGAATTTTTCTAATTTATTTATTCACAACCGGTTTAATATGGAGAACCTAAAGGGTCACACCATAAAAAGAAGAATATTTATTTAAGAAGCAAATGACATAATCATAATAATAATTTAAGTGTATTTAATTTAATCTATGGTGATATAATAAATTAAATAGCTTAATATTTATTATTAAATATTTTAGAAATATTAAATATAAATTAATAAAAGGATTTTTATTATTATTATTATTACTATTATTATTATTTAATTCCTAAACGAGTTTGGGAATTAATTAATAAGATACTCGCCTATATATATTCATAATAAGATTAGGAGACTAATTAATTAAAATAGTTTAATTATTTATTCCTAATAAAATTGGGAAGCATAATTAATTAAAAGGGTTTAATTAATTAATATGAAACTCTAATCCTAAATTGTTTAGGAGGATTGCCTACATCTATAAATAAGAAAGTCTTATTATGGAATAATATTACACACTTTTTTCAAGAGTTGAGAGAGTACACCTTTTCTATAGAGATAGAAACTAGGGCTTTGCCAAACACCCTTCTTCTTGAATTATTGTTCTTCTTTGGGGGATCACCTCTAGAGGCCAAACACTTGGGTGACTAACGTTGATTAAAGGAATAAATCTACCCTGTGGATTTAAGTAAAACGCGAAAAAAATTTGGAGTTGAACTCGTACATGAGGAAGCTAGAATCTTCAAGGTTATGAATCTTAATCTCTATTTATTTCGTTTAATTAATAACTGTGCATAAAGAATGATCCGGGTATATGATTTGTAAAATTTTAAAAATTCTGATTTACCATGCTTCTGCTTATTTTATGCAATTTGATTGCGTTCATGAATCTTACAAACTTAACAGTCTGTGTTAGGTTTGTAACAATCAAAGTAGCGGAAGCGTGTTGAAAAATAGATTTTAAAATTTTACAAACCTTATACCCGGATCATCTTTTATGCACAATTATTAATTAAAATGAAAGAGAAAGAATTATCGAATCATACCCTTGTTGAACTTAGCTTCCACGGGTACAAGTTCAACTCCAAATCTTTCGTGATCTCCTTGAGTTCTCCGGGTTTGATTTCTTTCTTTGATCAATGTTAGCCACCCAAATGTTTGGCCTCTAGAGGTGATCCACCAAGGAAAAAGAGATATTCAAGAAGGTGATTGTTTGGCTAAACCTTAATTCTATCTCTATAGAATGTGTATAATCTCCCAACTATTGGAATAGTGTAATGTCTAACCTTGTTCCATAATAAGACTTTCTTATTTATAGATGTAGGCAAAACCCTCCTAAACCTTTTAGGAACTAGGTTTCATATTAATTAGTTAAACTTTTTAATTAATTAGGCTTCCCAATCCTATTGGGAATAATTAAACTCTTTTAATTAATTAGCCTCCTAATCTTATTAGAAAAATATGGAGAGAGAGAGAGTATCTTATTAATTAATTTTCAAACTCCTTTAGAAATTAAATAATAATAATAATAATAAAACTCCTCTTATTAATTTATATTTAATACTTTTAAAATATTAAATAATAAATATTAAGCTATTTAATTTATTCGATCACCATAAATTAAATTAAACATACTTAACTTATTATTACGATTATTCCATTAACCCTTTAGGTTTTCCATATTAAACAGGTTGTGAATAAATCAATTAGAACAATTTTAATCTTATTTAAATAAATAAATTAAACTAATAATACATTTAAATAAATAACATTTATTCTACAATAAGGGTAAGCCCCCTTAGCGATCAACGACTTTCTAGATAATATAGATTTCAACATTAATCATAAAAGAACCTATGAGTAAATAGTTACTGTACAATTAATTCCTTCCACCATACAATGTCCCAATTAAATATAAGACATGGATTTACTATCAAGTCTTATTTTATTTAATTATATGTATTTCGATTCTAAAATGCACAACACCAAATAATGCAAATTTGAAACTACTTTCTAATTTCATTCTGTCTTGGCCAAGGATTACTGGGTTATCATTTATCGAATCACATAGGACATTCTCATCTTTTACTAGAAGTGGTAGATCCTTTATTGATCATTCATTATCTCCATACATAAATCATTATACCCAATCATACCCTTTGATATAACCTTAGGGTCTTAAGGGACATGTCAAAGTATAACTCATCACACACAAGAGACTATGATGATCTCAAGTCTAAGGATTATTTGTACTACTATCACTTAAGGAATTTCTATTGATGGGCAAGTAAAACTCCATTAGGTATTCCTTAGCGAGCAACGTTCAGTGAATTTATTCTCGAATAAGCACCTACATACTTGTTTTAGTGTCTCCACACAAATAATTATGAGATCAATCATCCTCATCCAATGAGCAAGTCAACGTATGTTCCAATCTATCCGAATTCCCTAATTCCCTTTTTAGTAATCCAACGATTGAGAACTATTTAAGTTTTAAGTTATCTAAGAATTTAGATCTCATTAGCATGATCATCATCATGATTCTAAAAGCATTGCTTAAAACTATGGGTTTATCACATATTATAAAAACAGCACCATGTAGATAAATTAAATGCCTTTAATTTAATAACAATTTTATTAATAAATAAATAAGATTGTCTCAAAGTATATGCTTTATCATCATATATGATTGTCTTGTATGCATACTACTTTCAATCTTCCACTTGCACTAAAGTCAATCGTCGTGGTATCTCATACCCATCTTTTCTAAGTGACGATCAAATTGTTGTTGTATTAAAGCTTTAGTATATGGATCTGCAATGTTGTCTTGAGAGTCCACATGCTCCAATGTGACATCTCCTCTTTCAATGATCTCTCTATTCAAATGAAACTGCCGTAACACGTGTTTGGATTTCTGATGAGATCTGGGTTGCTTAGCTTATGCAACAACTCCGGTGTTGTCACAAAATAAAGGTAATGCTCCTCTAATGCTAGGAACCACACCAAGTTTAGTTATAAACTTCTTCATCCAAACAGCTTCCTTTGCAGTTTCACTTGCAGCTATGTACTCTGCCTCTGTCACTGAATCAGCAACTGTTTGTTGCTTGGAACTCTTCCAACTCACTGCGCTACCGTTTAAGGTAAACAAATACCCCGAAATGGATTTACTGTCATCTTGGTCGGTTTGAAAACTTGAGTCTATGTAGCCCTTTAGTTTCAACTCAGACCCACCGTAGTTGTTGGCTTGTTTCGGTGTTAACAAAACAGACACAAACACGTGCAAGTATACACGTTCAACAAGTAATATATGATAAGTAAAGATTGTTCCCACGGAGAAAAGCAATTAATTCTAATCTATCATGCAACAACTTTATAGCTATTTTTGGCTGCTTAAACGAGCAGATAAGATGTGAATTAATGACTAAAATGATTATCAACTAAAATTAACTAATTAACAAACGATTGATTCAAATTGGGAAGATATGGGATCCTAATTTCACTTAATGCATCATTCAGCTCATACACCTCTTGTTAAGCCTAATTAATTATTTTGGATTACTAGTCGAGCGCACGAAGGTGAGAAATGGCTATCTTTCGATATACCAAGTCCATATCACATAAAATCCACAAAAGAGATAGAATTCATACGAACATCAATATTACCTAATTCACTATATGTCTATGTGACTTACAAGTAATATTGATTTAAGTGCAAGCTCTCAATTGACTACACATGGTAAGCCGGTATATGTCTATCTAGATTACGAATCACAAAATCTATCACATGCAAATTTCATGAACATATGCTAGCATGGCCAAATCTGAGTTTATACTTCCTCTTTCAATTCCATACAAACTATTAAGGTAGATGGTGATAAAGCATCTAAACAATAAACACAACCATACTAGGCAATCCATACATAATCAATCACACATAACAAAGAGGCATATAGATCTGAATTAAATAATAAGCTCCATTAGAATTCCATAATGGTGATTAGTTCATCTCTGAATCAATAACCATTATGAGATTTGATCTAAGCATTGAAAGCAATTATGAAAGAAAAGAGAATTAAGAGAAGAGGGAATTGCAAATCTGATAAATCTCTGTCTCAAAATAACCCTTCAAGCTGTGTTCAAGATCACAATCAACAAATCTGAAACCCTAAAAATAGAAATCTACTAAGAACTAAGAGAGAAGGCAAAATGGGAAACTATAGCTAAGAACTCTCTTTTTGCTCTCAAAAACCCTAAAACTAAAAAAATATAAAGATTGAATGAATGTTTGGTAACTAGCAAATACACCCTTATATGGAAAATACGCTTTAGCAAAAATTTTAAGTGAAAAGTCTATTCAGTGCAGAATTTTGACTGGCGTAACCACGCTACCCAGTAGCTCATTTTAGGCCCGGGCGCGCCGAATTTGCTCTTCAAGCAGGCGCGGTCGCGCGGTTGGCTTTTTCTGCAGTCTTCTGCTGGTGCATTGCTGGTTCACCTTGCTGCTCCCTTAGTCCTGCTTTCTTCTTCTTTCTACATTCCCTTGCTATTGCTTATTACTGATCAGATGCCAATTCCCCATGCCCATGCCATGCTCCATCCTCAGTTCACCACTTGCTCATTATCTTGCCATGTCCATGCCTTTTTCCATGCTATATGAGTTTCCTTAATGAAACCTAAAAAACAAAGATAAAAATATAAAAAGACACTAAAGCACTTGAGATTTAAGCCATAATTCTAGTAAGTAGATAGCCAATAAGTAGGTATAAAATCTACTTATCAAATACCCCCAAACTTGAACTATTGCTTGTCCTCAAGCAACAAACCTAAATGCAAATTACATGTTATGCAAACTACAATACTATGATGATGAATTCCAAAATTTCAGTTAGATTATGAATTATAATAAGATATGTCTCAGAGAAATAATAAGAACTATGAACAAAGCATCAGACTAAGTCAAAGTCATAAGGACATACAATCCAAAAATCACAACTTGTTGTTAAGATGTAGTGCGTGTGTGCTATATCACAAATAAGCTTGATAAAGGCGAAGATTCCACATGCTATACTTCTAAGGAAGAAAATTAAGGTTTTAAGTCAAGAACTTTGCACATATATGAACAACCAATCCAACACATCAAAACAAGCTAAGGTTCAACAAAGGGTTTATTATGCTTTTATTCACACACGGGGGCGATATTTGCACTTTCCCGTGGATACACCCGACTGTGCAATGCTAAGCCCTCTTAGGCTTTTCAAGATACCCATTTAACGAGCTTTCGACCAACGACTCTCAAACCATAAGTCTTTAGGGCGCTGGGTGTAGAGACAATCCCCTAGGGCGTACTTGCTCGAGTATCAAAGGCCACAAGACTTAGCTAGCCAAGGCGTTTATTCTATTTTTTTTCTTTTTCTCAATTTCTTTTCTTTTCTTTTCATTTTTTTTTATTTAGCATGCATACCCAATGTTTTCCCCCAAACTAGCATTTCTGTGTTATTAATGTCATTATTCATTTTTCTACATAATTCTATCATTAAAAATAAAATTTTCCCCTCAGAAGACAAGCATGTGCTAATCTAACCAACAAGTAAATAATAACAATGTCGTGCTATCCAGTAACATCAAAGCAACAGGCATAGACTACATCATGTATGAACTTATAATTAAGCTTAAGTTATCAACTGAGTTCAAAAATCTATAACATTTCAATATCATCATTGGCCAGACTGGAATTCAACAAACTAAAAACATGGGATTATGCTATGCAATGCAACTAAACACATACTAAATAATCAAAACAAAAGAAAACTGAAAAAAATTTATGCAAAATTTAACTAATAAATACTACAATGCAAACTAAACATGCAATTAAACTATATGCAACTGAATTAAACTATATGCAACTAGCTATATGCACTACTACTAACTATAACCCAATACCCCTAAACTTAAAAACTACAATGTCCTCATTGGAGATAAAGGGTAAGGAAACTCCCCTATGTATCGACATGGCCACCCTCCTCGGGTGGAGAATCTAGCGGCGGATATGGCATGGCAGAACCAAAGACTGGCCACTCCACCATCGATCCCTGCTGCGTAAAAGCCTCAGCCAAGGAACGAGATAGCCCATCGACAAACGCTATGAAGTTACCATGTAACGCGTCCATCCTCCTCTCCAATCTTCGTATCATACGATCCTGATTCGCTTCAGTGGCTGGAGGAGGAGCGGCTGCCTCTGCTGGCTGCGGTGGAGGTACTGGAGGAGGAGTCGGCAAGATAAATCCTTTGCCCCGCGGATGTGCCTTGCCACCAGCCCAATCTTCAAAGTTCTTAATAGTGGCGTGATTGATGTCCTGGCTAGACATTTGGACATGTTCGTCCTCCCAATAAAGTCCTGCCTGAGCACACAGATGTGCCACCACTGATGTATGTGGAATACTACCGGTGGTAATGCCTCTCATAAAGCGGAGCATGTTCTGATGAAGTAGGTGCCCAATATCTATATATTTCCTAGTAATGATTCCCCATAGAATAATTACCCTCTCGGCCGGAATGTCATGCTGGTGAGTGGAAGGCATCTGATTGGAGCATATGAACAGGATCCATGTCTTTGCATATTTGTTCAGCGCTGAGCTAGGGAAGTTGGTCTTTGTATCAGTGCCTTACTTATAATTCCATTGAGTGTCAGGCACGCACAAGTCGGTAATCACCCTGTCTAAATCTGTCTCGAAACACTCCGCCTCAACCCAATTTACTGGGCCAGTTGGGAGTGAAGGCAAATTAAAGACCTCACGAATCGCCAATGGACAGTAATCGACTTGAACACCTCCGGATGAACGAAAAGCAGCTCTGAGCCTCCTTGGCGTTCGCATAGACTTCTCGAACTATGGCCGTCGAAGCAGGCACAGGCGTTGCCATAACTCCAAACCAGTCCCTATCTCGGATCATCTCAAGCAATTGGCCATCTTCTTTGGCCGGTTTCATTCCCCTCTCCATCACAAATATTTTTGCAGCAATCTTGTAATACTCAAGTTTGCGCTGTGAGGCTAATGAACCTGGTCAAGTCCACAGTATCCTCGGCATGGCTGCTTTGCGAAGGTGATTTCGGAGTGGCGGATCGAGCTCTCTTAGGACCCATAATCTCTTGCAAACCCTAACTTATGAACTTGAAGAACACCCCCAAACTTTTCTCTGAATTCTTCTCTGTAGAAACCTTAACCGCTGAAGAACTCCCAAATTGCCTCTGAAAACCTTACCTTACTACAAACCCTATGTCTATAGGAATTATGAATGGAATGATGAGATGGTAGTTGCTAGGTTTTATAAGGAGGAGATGGAGGAAAAATTGAGGGTAGGAAGATTTTTGAGAGTTGGAATTCGAATAGGATAGGCTTTTGAAGAATTGGAGTTCGTATATGGGAGGGAGAATGAGGGGTTTGTATATTGTATAGAGATTAGGGCTAAGTTTGTGAGAAGGAGAGGATTATAGAGTGTTTGTAATATGTTCTGAGAGGATGGTTCAGTCATATATGTATAAAGTGGAGGTTGGAATCTGATTTTAGAACTCTAAAACCGACAGATTTCTGGGGTCGGGCGCGAACGCGCCAAGTTTTGCTGTGATGAGAGCGCGGCCGCATGGGTCAAGATACATGTCTGGAATTTTTAAAAATTGGCGCGGGCGAGCAGAGTTGTGCCTTGAGGTTAGCGCAGGCGCGTCGGTCATGGTAGCTCTTTGGTCTGGAAATTTGCGAGGCCACCCTGCATTTTGCCTTGTTGTTGGCGCGGCCGCCCTGCCCTGAGCCCAGCAATAATTTTTCTGCTACAGAACTGAAGACTAAGCATAAACTAATATGCAATTTCTTTCTTGCACACATAGCATTCAAAAATGAGATATAACTTGTTTCCATATTTAAAATTTGACTATGTAAGATGTATGTACGTTTGAATCAACAAAAATGCTATATAAGTGAATCATATATATGTGAACCCTCAAAAATGCTCTATTTGTGTATATGCAATATGTTCATAACTCCAAAAATATATGTAATAAGCTCCTAACTCCAAATTAGTCAAAATTTTCATGATTTTTAGAATTAAACAAGGGGAAGAGAAATATAGAGACATGTAACTAGAATTAAATAAGAGGGAGAAGAGAGATGATGGGGTGCCTCCCATTGAGCGCTTGTTTATAGTCATTTATCTCGACTCTGTCTGAAATGGTCAGGTATTGGAAAGAATCGAGGCGAGTTTTTGCCGATCGACTTCGCCCCCATTGTAGTGCTTCAACCTTTGTCCATTCACTTTAAATGGTTTGTCCGGGTATTGATCAAAAATCTCGACTGCACCATATGGAAACACAATTTTCACCGTGAAGGACCCGACCATCGTGATTTAAGTTTTCCAAAAAAAAGTCTAAGACGACAGTTATACAACAATACCGCTTGCCTCGGCTTAAATTTCCTTTCCATGATCTTGCGGTCGTGCCACCTTTTCACTTTTTCCTTATACAGTTTCGAGTTTTCGTAAATCTGCAGTCTGAATTCATCTAACTCATTTAATTGGAGAAGGCGCTTCTCCCCTATAGCTTTTAAGTCAAAGTTCAGCTTTTTTATGGCCCAATATTCCTTATGGTCAAGTTCCATGGGTAGGTGGCATGTCTTCCCATAAACTAGCTGATACGGTGACATTCCCAATGGTGTCTTGTACACAATCATGTATTCCCAAACTGCATCATCGAGCTTAAGGGACAAATCATTCCTCGTGGGATTTACAATTTTCTCTAAGATCCTTTTCACCTCACAATTGGACACCTCAGCTTGGCCGTTCGTTCGGGGATGGTACGCCGTGGCGACACGGTAATTTACACCATACTTGGCCAATAATGCAGTAAACTGTCGATTGCAGAAATGGGTGCCTTCATCACTTATGATAGCCCTAAGAGTCCCGAATCTTGTGAATATACTCTTTTAAAGAAATAGCAAGACCACCCTAGCATCATTAGTCGGTAAGGCTGCTACTTCTACCCACTTGGACACGTAATCCACTACCAGCAAGATATACAAATTTCCACACGACGAAATAAAAGGCCCTATGAAGTCTATTCCCCAGACATCAAATATCTCAACCTCAAGGATCATATGCAAAGGCATCTCATTCTGTTTGGATATATTACCTACCCTCTGACATCGGTCACATTTTTGCACGAAGTTGTAAGCATCTTTAAATAGAGTTGGACAATAAAAGCCTGCCTGAAGCACTTTGGCTACTGTCATCTCGCCACCGTAGTGTCCACCATAGACTGATGAATGTCAATCTTGAAGTATGCTTTCTGTCTCACTTTTTGGGATGCACCGTTTGATCATCCTATCTGTGCACTTCTTAAACAGATAAGGCTTATCCCAAATATACCATTTAACATCATGTAAAAACTTCTTCTTCTAGGGTCTAGTCAAATCAGAAGGGATAATGTTGCTCACTAAAAAGTTCGCAAAGTCCGCAAACCATGGCATTTTGCCTTGCACCACAAATAACTGTTCATCCGGGAAGGACTCATTAATCATCACTTTATCATTCGTGTCCTTTCCCGGGTTCTCCAATTGGGATAAGTGGTCAGCCACTTGGTTTTTGGTCCCCTTTCTGTCTTTGATTTCCAAATCAAATTCTTGTAGAAGAAGTATCCATCGAATGAGATGAAGTTTTGCATCTTTCTTACTAATCAGGTATCGGATTGCAGCATGATCGGTGTATACAATAACTCTTGTGCCAATCAGATAAGATCAGAATTTATCAAATGCATATACCACCGCTAGAAGCTCATTCTCTGTGGTAGTGTAGTTCAGTTGGGCATCCGTCAGGGTTTTACTAGCATAGTAGATAACATGAAAAACTTTATCCCTGCGTTGCCCCAAGACGACTCCCACAGCAAAATCACTCGCATCACACATCAGTTCAAATGGAAGAGACTAGTCAGGCGCTGTGATAATGGGTGCCGTAGTCAATTTATTCTTTAAGTGCTCGAAAGCGGCTAAGCATTCATCGTCGAATCTAAACTGGACATCTTTCTTAAGCAAACTGCATAGTGGCTTAGTGATCTTTGAGAAGTCCTTTATGAAGCGACGAAAGAATCTCGCGTGCCAAGGAAGCTACGAACCCCTTTCACAGAAGTTGGTGGAGGTAAGCTCTCAATAGTCTCCAGCTTCACTCTGTCCACCTCTAATCCTTTTCCTGAAACTTTGTGCCCCAATATAATACCTTCTTGTACCATAAAATGGCACTTTTCCCAATTCAGCACTAAATTGGTCTCAATACACCTCTTTAATACCAGAACCAGATTCTCCAAGCATATGTCGAAAGAGTCTCCAAAGACCGAGAAGTTGTCCATGAAAACTTCCACATTTTGCTCAACCATATCGGAGAATATTGTCATCATACATCTCTGGAATGTGGCTGGAGCGTTGCATAATCCGAAAGACATCCTCCTGAATGTAAAAGTACCATATGGGCATGTGAAAGTAGTCTTCTCCTGGTCTTCTAGAGCTATAACAATCTGGTTATACCCCAAATAACCATCCAAGAGGCAGTTGTAGTCATGTCCCGCTATCCTATCCTATATTTGGTCAATGAACGGGAGAGGGAAATGGTCCTTTCTTGTAGCCTTGTTCAATCTGCGATAGTCCATGCAGACCCTCCACCTTGTGACTGTTCTGGTAGGTATAAGTTCATTTTTTTCATTGGACACTACTGTCATGCCTCCCTTCTTCGGAACGCATTGCACCGGGCTCACCCATGAGCTGTCAGAGATTGGACAAATGATTCCAGCATCTAACCACTTTAGGATCTCCTTCTTGACGACCTCTTTCATTATAGGATTCAATCTCCTCTGTTGCTCTACTATCTGCTTACTGTCATCCTCCAGGAGTATCTTATGCATGCAGAATGAGGGGCTAATCCCCTTTATGTCAGCTATGGTCCACCCAATAGCTGACTTGAATTCTCATAGCACTCGTAGCAACTTACTTTCCTAGCCAGATGATAGGGAAGAAGCAATAATAACCGGCAACGTGGAAGATTCCCCCATAAATACGTATCTTAGATTATCAGAAAGAGGTTTAAGGTCAAGGGTGGGAGGCATCTCAAGAGAAGGCTTGAGTCGATCCGATGTCTCCCCAGTATGTCCAAGTGGTTCAATGGGAATCTTGAATTTTCTCATCTATGGCACTGTGTTTAAAATTTGTACATACTCCACAACATCTGCATCATCCATGTCAGAGTCTCCCAGTAGAGCACTCTCTAATGGATCCATGTTCATCACTTGCTCAGCCTCTTCATGCAGTACCTTGTTGACTACATCAACCCAGAAACACTCGTCTTTGTCAGTGGGGAACTTCATAGCTTTGAAAATATTAAACGTGACCTCTTGGTCCTGAACCCTCATTGTCAGTTCTCCCTTCTGTACGTCTATGAGTGTTCGCTCGGTAGCTAGAAAAGGTCTCCCAAGAATGATCAGTTTATCTTTGTCCTCTTCGTAGCCCAGAATAATAAAGTCGGCAGGGAAGATTGTAATACCCGAGAATTTCCATATATTATTAAATAAATATATTAATGGAAATGAGAATTTATTTGAATACAAATGATTTTGTGTTATGAGATGAATTAATTCAATTATATATAATTGAATAATTATAATAATTGAGAAATTGGTGGAGTTTGTGATAAACTCGTTGATTGCCTTGTGTGGCACAGTGACGTAATATAAGAATGATTATATTAATTTAAGCGAACAATTAATCTATATTAATTGTTAATCGAAGAATATTAATTAACTGTTATAAAATACTAATGAGGATTGATTAATAATATGTGATTATTATTGCAAGAAACATAATAATAATGAGCAACGTGTTTATAAATATAATAAGATTTATATCAAAGTGATAGTTAATCATATAAAGGTTAATTAAATTGTTATGGAGGTTAACAATTATATTGATTGATGTAGGATATGTGTATATTATTAATTAATATTCAATTTATAAGATGAGAAATTATATGTGCAAGCATGCGAATTAAATGTATAGTAACTATATGTTATGATATGTGTAGGTGACAAATGATGTGTGGATATACATTAAAATAATGTATCATGGATCTATTATAAATAATTGTTGAGTAATACAGTTTAATAATATATGATATAATGTAATGTGGTAGTATCCGATTGTATTATATCGGTAAGATAAAATGTACATAGATTATATGTATTCAAATTGCATTTATTACATTATGGGGAGAACATTATAATTATAACCTAAGAGTACATATAATATATAACATAAGTGTAGCATATAGTCCATTTGTAAGAATGCTGAGATTTGCTTGGCTTGTCCCAATATAATAGTCACTCTCCTTTCCCTCATTCACGTGCACAGCCATTATGGCCTAAGCCTATTGCTTCTCCTTAAACTCAGTAAATTTCCATAGCCTTGTAGCAATGATGAGCAAGGGAGTGGTGTTAATGATGGACTCTAACAACTAAATACCTACCATTCTATAACCTTCATGCAATTTGACAATCCGTTAGTTTGATTTGGGAGTTAGAAGCTTGGACTGTGTATTCATTCTTCTATATAAAGGAACTCCCCGCACCTTCATTTCATTGTTGAAATATTTCTAAGAGAAGAGAGTATACTGTGATTGTCTATTTAGTTCAGAAGGAATTTCTATAGTAGCATCAGCAAGCTTACTCCATAACAGAGGTATAAATCCTCTTCGTGTCTTCATTTTCATTTTTCTGTCAAAAGAACTCCATTGTTGTTTTCTGAGTTTTGTTGAAATTCTTGATTATGCCAAATTGGTTCATGATTGGTTTGTAGAACCCTTATATTGTTGTTATATGAACATACACACATGATGGAACCACTGAATAGTCTTTCATTTCCATTGTTCCTCTTCAATTTCTGTAAATACATGAAATTCAGTAAATTAGTTAGAGTTCATGAAATTGGGAATTGATAATTGCTATTGACTGTTATATAAGAATATATGTATGTGTTAGTAAGTTAAACAAGGATAATATCTGGGTAAATCGATGAAATGGGAGGTTTTGGGTCGGTTTTCGCTGCAATCTGAACCGCAAAAAACTGCCTCGACGCCGCAGCCCGCGCCGCAGCGCCGCACGCAGCGCCGCAGCGCCAGTATTAAGCTACTGTTGCCGCGCCGCAGCGCCAGCCTCTGTGTTCAGTTTTCTGCATTCTGCAACAAAACTGTTATGTACCAATTGTTTGATTTTTGTTTAAACAAGCATGGGAGCATGATTAATACATATATATAAAACTAATGAGGCAATGTAAGCATGTTTTAGTATATTAGCATGCGTGGTTAACCAAACGACACATAGTTTGGAAACGAATTTAAAGTTTCATAAACGACGTTAACATATATGAAGCATGTATACATTCTGACTTTTCGAGCATGTTTATAGGGCCTTGAAATATATGAAAAGCATGTTAACTTACATATGTAGGTTTCATAAGGAAGCATGAACATGATAGACCTTATTAATGAACTATACTAACAAAGTATAAGCTTTGAACGTGAACGTTGGTATGTTACGACGAGAATTAGAATTTGACATTTATGGACACATGTGATAGTACTCTTAGACTCATTCATGTGTCATGCATGTATATATACCATGATTAGTTGCCGTGATTAAAGTTTAGCATGAACAAAGCATGTTTTCAAGATAATAACAATGCTAGCTACATATATGCAATACGAGTACTCATGAGCATGACTAATACAAGTTATATGAATATCTTATGTGTTTAAAAGCAATCACGTTAGACCATATGAGTTCGTGTCCTTGAATGGCTTTAAGTATTAACTTAAGAACCTATACCATGTACGATTGGATTTGGAAAAGTTATACAAGCATGAAAGTATCCTTTAAATATGAATACATGCTACGCGATATTATATGAGGTTACTTGAACCCGATTTTGACGGTTAACTTAAGGAGATGCCGTAACTTGCTAAAATAAAATATATTTAGTATTGATTGTGGTCTTATGTGATATTAATAATATGCAAGCATGTTTGCTAATTGTTGAGATCTTATATAATATGAGAATGCGTTTAAACTCTAAAGAAGGAACGTTAAGGATAGAAATTATATTCTATATAACTGTGTAGCTAGGTAAAACTTAGCTTATGTGTTGATCGTATATTCAAAGAGAAAATGTGAAGTTAAAGTATATGACTAATGAATATCATATATATACGTAACTGTATTACGATAGGAATTCGAAAGTGTTGATTGCTTTTCGTGGATAAACTACGCTAAAGGCAAGTTCTCTTACTTACACTCTTTTAAAGTGCAAGTATCCTAACCGACGCATTTACTTTATGCAAGGAAATCTATGATTGTGAAAGTTTCCTAACTTATACTCTTTTACTATGCAAGTATCCTATCTTGTGTATTGCGAACTAGTTTCCTATTTAATCTGTTGAATCGAATTAGCATACTTGAACTCTTATTTCATTAAAGCTATTATTCATGTTGAACTTAGTATTGTTCTTGAATATTGTGAAAGTGTCTATGCCATTTGATTCGGCTGGACTTATGTTATTGAAAAGCAACCCAAACTAATTGATTGGTGCGGGATCTTGTATTTGACTGAGAAGAACAACCTTCTTTGAAGGGAATATATAATTGTCGGAGAACCGACGTGCACACTTGAGTATGGTTGATTGTTATGCATAACAAGGGTACTTTAGGCTGATCACCTGTTGTACCTGTTTTTGTTGGATTTTCAGTTTATTACTGTCAATTCTAGTAGAAGTTCATAGTCCGTAGTGACTACTCAGTATTCAATTATTTGAAATCTTGAATTGACTTATTATTGAATCATATTGATATTATCCTGTCCTTAGCGACTGATATTGAGAACTGTTGATATTCTTGTTATTCTTGAACTATCAAATCTTGTTATACCCTTTTGAGAATTGAGAATCTTATTACTCACCCTTATTGTATATTACTTGCTGGGCAATTTGTGCTCATTCTTGCTTTCCCTAAAACATTTCAGTTAAGGCAGAGCATGGTGAACCTTCGGGCGTTGATAAGGGCAAGGGCAAAGCTACCAACTAGCTTATGTCTGTTATGTTTTAAATATATTAATATTGTATGACGATGATGTAGTAAGACTGGATTTGATTATGTTTAAGCTTAAGTTAGATTATGTAATAAGTCGTTAACTGATATTATTATGTAATCTATTAAGTACTGTAGGTTGCGAGACTTGGGGGAATAATTATAATAAATCATTGTAAATTATTCTAGAATAGATTTTCCGCTGTGATCGTATGATATTTAATTATTATTATTGTGATGTATTACCATGAGCACGTGATGAACCGAATTCGAGAGACCAAGTGGCGGTCCTGGAATTTGGGGGCGTCACAAAGATAAACTTATCCAATTTAACCAAGACATCTTCTATGATACCCCTTGGATATGTGATGGACCTACCGGCAAGCTGCAATGTTATATTTGTCGGCTTAGGAGCCGGCAATCCCAACTGTATGAATACCGATAGAGGCATCAAATTTATGCTTGCTCCCAAGTCACATAAGCACTTATTGAAAGATAATTTTCCAATGGAGCAAGGTATCGTAAAATTGCCTGGATCTTTGAGCTTCGGAGGTAGTTTACGTTGCAATACTGCACTGCATTCCTCTGTCAAGGCAACTGTTTCATAATCCTCTAGCTTCTTCTTCCTCGACAGTATGCCTTTCATAAACTTCGCATAGCTTGGCATTTGTTCCAAAGCTTCTGTGAAAGGAATGTTAATATGCAATTTCTTAAACACCTCCAAAAACTTCGTGAACTATTTGTCTAATTTCTATTTCTGAAGCCTCTGAGGGTATGGTGCAGGAGGGTAGACCACTTGTGGTGTAGCATTGGTTTTCTCAACTTTATCATGCTCCTCTGACTCCCCTACATGCTCCCCATCCTTTCCATCATTCAAAGCTGCTTCAGAATTTTCTTCATATGGGCGCTCCCGTGCCAGGTTCTCTTCTTCCTAGGGCGCGGCCGCGCCAATCCCCAGATCTGCAGTTTGCTTTCCAGACCTTAATGTGATAGCTTGACATTGTTCCTTTCCATCCCTTTTTCCTGGATTTGCTTCAGTATTGCTTGGTAAAGCCCCTTGCGGTCTGTTAGTCAACATATTGGCCATCTGGCCCATTTGATTCTCCAATGTTTTGATCACCACCGCTTGGCTCTTTAACATCAACATGAGCTCTTCCATTTCAGTTTTCTTCTCTGGTTGTGGAGCAGGAGCTGGATGGTGTTGATGTTGTTGTTGATGAAATCCGAAAGGATGTGACGGTCTAGGGGCATATTGTGGATGAGACTGTTGTGGTTGGTAATGTTGTTGTTGCGATTGTTGTGCTTGGTATTGTTGTTGAGGTTGGTGTTGTTGAGCACCTTGATTGTTACTCCAACTGAAGTTTGGATAATTTATGTTGCTTGGATGGTACGAGTTCTGAAATTGATTCTGTGGCTTTTGGTAGTTGCTAATGAATTGAACCGACTCTGCAGTGATAGAACATTATTCTGTCGGGTGTGATCCCGCACAAAACTCACAGATGAAAGCAACTTGATGAACATTATTTTCAGCAATAGAGTTAATTTTCTTCGACATCGCTGCCATCTAAGCTGATAATGTCGTGATGGCATCCACATCCAATACCCAGGCAACTTTTGGTTGAGGCATTCTAGATGTCGAATTCTGAAAGTCATTTGTCGCCATGGTCTCAATCAATGCATAAGCTTCCACAAAGCTCTTGGTGCATAAAGCTCCTCCTTGCGGCGGCATCCATGATCGGCCTAGATTGCCATCCCAAGCCATTATAGAATGTATTGATCACCATCCAATCTGGTATCCCGTGGTGAGGACATTTCCGTAGCATCTCCTTATACCTTTCCCAAGCCTCATACAACGATTCTCCTTGTTGTTGCTCAAACTGAGATACAGCACTCCTCAACTTCGCTGTTTTAGCCATAGGAAAGAGCTTTGCTAAATATTTCTGAGCTAAATCCTTCGATGTAGTAATTGATCCTGATGGTAACAAATGAAGCCAGCTCCTCGCTTTATCCCTCAAAGTAAATGGGAAGAGACGAAGCTTCACCGCATTATCCGACACGTTGTTGTACTTGAATGTGTCATAAATTTTAATGAAACTTAGAAGGTGTTCGTTCGGATCATCGTTAGGCGAACCCCCAAACTGGACTGTATTTTGAACCATTTTAATCGTCCCTGGTTTGATTTCAAAGGTGTTCGCAGCTATCGCTGGCCGGACTATACTTGACTGTAGTTCATTGATGTTTGGCATAGAGTAATCCTTTAACGCTCTGTGTTCCTTGGCTGCCATTTGTACCGGTGGTTCAGTGTCTTCTTGTGTGTTAGTAGTACGTGTATTCGCTCTCCAAGATTTCCCGATGATATTATCCTGTCGAGGTACCAACGCAGAATTTGTAGATTGAGTGTGCATATACTAAACACAAGTACCTGAAACACAAAGAAAAATAAAATAAAAATGAGATAAGGTGTGAATTATTCAATTCAGACAAATTTAACTTAAATTGATGTCAATAGTAATAAAAATAACAACTTATCACCGGCAACGGCGCCAAAAATTTGTTGGCTTATTTCGGTGTTAACAAAACAAACACAAACAAGTGCAAGTATACACGGTCAACAAGTAATACATGATAAGTAAAGATCGTTCCCACGGAGAAAAGCAATTACTTCTAATCCATTATGCAACAACTTTATAACTATTTCTGGCAGCTTAAACGAGTAGATAAGATGTGAATTAATGACTAAAATAATTATCAACTAAAATTAACTAATTAACAAACGATTGATTCAAATTGGGAAGATATGGGATCTTAATTTCACTTAATGCATCATTCAGCTCATACACCTCTTGTTAAGCCTAATTAATTATTTCGGATTGCTAGTCTAGAGCACGAAGGTGAGAAATTGCTATCTTTTGATATACCAAGTCCATATCACATAAAATCCACAAAAGAGATAGAATTCATATGAACATCAATATTACCTAGTTCACTATATGTCTATGTGACTTACAAGTAAAATTAATTTAAGTGCAAGCTCTCAATTGACTACACATAGTAAGTCGGTATATGTCTATCCGGATTACGAATCACAAAATCTATCTCGTGCAAATTTCATGAACATATGCTATCATGGCCAAATCTGAGTTTATACTTTCCTCTTTCAATTCCATACAAACTATTAAGGTAGATGGTGATCAAGCATCTAAACAATAAACACAATCATACTAGGCAATCCATACATAATCAATCACACATAACAAAGAGGCATATAGATCTGAATTAAACAATAAGCTCCATTAGAATACCATAATGGTGATTAGTTCATCTCTGAATTAATAACCATTATGAGATTTGATCTAAGCATTGAAAGCAATTATGAAAGAAAAGAGAATTAAGAGAAGAGGGAATTGCAAATCTGATAAATCTCTGTCTCAAAATAACCCTTCAAGCTGTGTTTAAGAATCACAATCAACCAAATCTGAAACCCTAATAATGAAAATCCACTAAAAACAAAGAGAGAAGCCAAAATGGGAAACTATAGCTAAGAACTCTCTTTTTGCTCTCAAAAACCCTAAAACTGGAAAATATAATGATTGAATGATTGTTTGGTAACTAGCAAATACACCCTTATATGGAAAATACGCTTCAGCATAATTTTTAAGTGAAAAGTCTACTCAATGCAAAATTTTGTCTGGCGCGGCCGCGCCACCCTGTATATCATTTTGGGTGCGGGCTCACTGAGATGTAGCCTGAGTTTCCCTTGGCGCGGACTAGCCGAATTTACCCTTCATGCAGGCGCGGCCGCGTGGCTGCGCGGCTGGCTTTTTCTGCAGTCTTCTGCTGGTGCATTGCTGGTTCACCTTGCTGCTGCCTTAGTCCTGCTGTCTTCTTCTTTCTTCATTCCCTTGCTGTTGCTTCTTACTGATCAGATACCAATTCCCCATGCCCATGCCATGCTCCATCCTCAGTTCACCACTTGCTCATTATCTTGCCATGTCCATACAATTTCCATGCCTTTTTCCATGCTATATGAGTTTCCTTAATGCAACCTATAAAACAAAGATAAAAACATAAAAAGACACTAAAACACTTGATATTTAAGCCATAATTCTAGTAAGTAGATAGCCAATAAGTAGGTATACATGCCTTTTTCCATGCTATATGAGTTTCCTTAATGTAACCTATAAAACAAAGATAAAAACATAAAAAGACACTAAAACACTTGAGATTTAAGCCATAATTCTAGTAAGTAGATAGCCAATAAGTAGGTATAAAACCTACTTATCAATAGTCAAGAAATACATCATTAGTTCTTCTAAAGTACTTTAAGATATTTTTCACTGCCTTCCAGTGCTCTTCTCTAGGATTCAACTGATATCTACTCGTTACACTAAGTGCATGAGCGATATCAGGTCTCGTATATATCATACCGTATATGACAGATCCTATTGCTGAAACATAAGGAATCTTACTCATATGGTTTCTCTCCTCAGGTGTCTTTGAGGCTTGTTTCTTGGAGAGATGTATTACATGGCTCATCAGTATGAGACCTCTTTTGGAATCTTCCATGCTAAACCTCTTTAGCATCTTATCAATGTACGTTCCTTGGGATAAGCCAAACATCCTTTTAGATCTATCTCTATAGATCTTTATCCCCAAAATATAGGATGCTTCTCCCAAGTCCTTCATGGAGAAGTGTTTAGATAACCAGATTTTAATTGACTGTAACATCGGAATATCATTTCTTATTAGTAATATATCGTCAACATATAATACAAGGAATGAAACAGCGCTCCCACTAACCTTCTTGTACACACATGGTTCATCCTTATTTTTGATAAAATCAAACTCTTTGACTGTCTCATCAAAACGGATGTTCCACCTATGAGAAGCTTGCTTCAACCCATAAATGGATCGTTGCAGTTTACAGACTTGATTTGTTCCAACCATTGAAACAAATCCTTCTAGCTTTGTCATAAACACATCCTCCTCAAGGTTTCCAATGAGGAAGGCTGTTTTCACGTCCATCTGCCAGATTTCGTAGTCATAGTAAGCTGTAATCGCAAGTAAAATCCAAAATTGAGCATTGCTACTGGCGAAAAAGTTTCATCATAGTCAACACCTTGTCTTTGTTTAAAACCTTTCGCAACCAGTAGGGCCTTATAGGTCTCTCTATCTTGTCGTCCGCTCCAGTCCTTCTTTTAAATACCCATTTGCACCCATTAGGCTTAATGCCTTCAGGTGATGAAACCAAAGTCTATACTTTGTTCTCACACATGAAGTCCATCTCGGATTTTATAGCTTCTAGCCATTTCTCTGAGTCTTTACTATTTATATCTTGTTCATAATTCAATGGATCATCATCATTCAGGATGCGTACCTCATTGTCATCCTCTATGACGAATCCATACCTATCAGGTATCTTCGGTATCCTTCTAGATTTATGAATAGGGTGTTATATAATAGGTTCTTCTGATCCGTTGTTATTTGTTGGTCTTGAACTTCTTCAAGATATATCTTACTCCTACTGACCCTTCCGAGGATAAACTCCTTTTCCAAGAAGGCAGCATGTTTCGCAACAAATACCTTTTGATTAGTTGGATGATAGAAATAATACCTTGATGTTTCTTTAGGGAATCCCACAAATCTACACTTGTCAGATCTAGTCTGCAGCTTACCATTCTCAAACTTTTTGATATAAGCTGGACAACTCCAAGTCTTAACATGCTTAAGATTTGGTTTCCCCCCTGTCCATATCTCATATGGAGTCTTTGGGATGAATTTGGTAGATACCTTGTTAAGTAGGTATGTATCCGATTCTAGGGCATAACCCCAAAAGGAAACTAGAAGATCTGTAAAGCTCATCATGGAATGAACCATGTCCAAAAGTGTTCGATTTTTCCTTTCAGACACATCATTCAACTGTGGTGTTCCTGGTGGAGTCCATTGTGCGATTATACCATTTTTTGAGATAATTGAGAAACTCACCGCTTAAGTATTCACTACCTCGATCCGATCGAAGAATCTTAATACTCTTGCCAGTTTGTCTCTCTACTTCACTTCTGAATTCTTTGAACTTTTCAAACGATTCAGATTTGTATTTCATTAAATACACATATCCAAATCATGAATGATCGTCAGTGAATGTAATAAAATAAGAATACCCTCGTCGTGCATTTGTTGTCATAAGTCCACAACGTCTGTGTGTACCAACGCTAACAACTCTGTAACTCCTTCTCCTTTTCCACTAAAAGGAGATTTGGTCATCTTCCCCATGAGACAAGATTCACAAGTTGGATATGATTCAAAATTAGATAGCTCTAAGATCCCATCACTATACAATTTGGAAAGTCTTGTTTCATTAATATGATCGAGTCTACAGTGCCACATAAAGGTATAATTAACATCATCTCTTTTTTTGTTTCTTAATTTGTTTAATTTGAAATATATTTTCATGCAAGTCAAGTACGTAAAGTCCATTAAGTAATTTTCCAACACCATATAAAACATCCTTATTATAAATAGAGCAACGATTATTCTTTATTATAATATTATAACCATCCATATCCAACAATGAAATAGAAATAATGTTTCTAATGATGTTTGGAACAAAATAACAATTATTTAAACTAATAGACTTTCCCGTAGGCAGTGCTAAACAATAAGTCACTACAGCTAATGCAGCAACCTTTGCTCTATTTTCCACTCGTAGGACGACTTCATCCTTGTTCAGCTTTCTACTTCTGACTAGTCCCTGCATAGTATTACATATGTGAGAATCCAATACCCAAGTAGAAGTTTGACTTTTAGAAAAATTAATTTCAATCATAAACAAACCTTAATTGGAAGTCAAAGCTTCTCCAAGCTTCTTCTTGGCTAGAAACTTCTTGCAGTTCCTCTTCCAGTGACCCGGCTCGTTGCAATGGAAGCACATTCCTTTGCTAGCTGGATCAGGTTACTTTTGATCCTTCACTTTCGCCCTACCCTTAGCCTTCTTGGTTTTCTTCTTTTCAGAAGATACCTTGGGCCTCTTCCTTTTCTTGGAAGAATTATCTACCAGTAAGACTTGGTTCTTCTAGGATAGGAAGTGTCCTTCAGCAGTTTTCAACATGTTAAGTAATTCAGGCAAGCTGACATCCAACTTATTCATGTGGAAATTCACAACAAATTGTGAGAAGGTATTTGGGAGTGACTGCAAGATCAAATCTTGACTTAACCCCCCATCCATGATGAACCCAAGTTGTCCAAGATCAATCAAAGTGATTATCTTTAGGACATGAGTCTCAACAGTAGTGCTCTCGGTCATCCAAGATCGGAAGAGCTTTTTAAATATCTCATATCTAGCAGTCCTACTTTGCTCATCATATAACTCTTGGAGGTGCAGCAATATAGCAGGAGCATCCATAGTTTCATGTTAACACTGAAGCTCGTTACTCATGGATGCGGGCATGATGCATTGAGCCACAGATGCATCATCTTGCCACTTCTTAAAAGTAGCAATCTCTTCCTCAGAGGATTCTTCTACAACATTTGTAGGGATAGACGAATTTAGGACATAAGAAATCTTTTCTGCAGTGAGAACAATTCTCAGATTCCTTAACCAGCCTGTGCAATTCGTCCCGGTTAGTTTGTTAGCATCAAGTATGCTACGCAGTGATAGTGAGTGTGACATTTTTAAATTCTGTATGTGAAATAAAACAACATTTTTAGCAAACATTTATTTAATTAATTACCAAAATAAATTAGGTCTTATTTTAAATTGGTATCTCCCACTATTTTCTTCAAACTATATTACCCTCATAATATATAGTTCGGCAAATCTAATTAAAGATTTGCTAGTGAGATTAAGGATCCCATTTCAAATATATATAACCTTGTGGTGACACAACAAACGATATATAAATAAATAGGTAGACAACTATTGTCAATTACATCATCATGTAACTCCTTTTATGCCTCTTAGATTATTTTGATCAAGTGATGACACATCTGAATCAAAATTATCCAAGTTAAGTCCAACCTAGCACTTTCATATATTCAAAAAGAAAAATAATATCCTTGTGGTGACCAACAAAATAGTATTGTCCAATTTTTTTATAAGCATTAATTGTGATAAAATAACACCTTAAATATTTAATGCTTGCCTTGTGGTGACACAACAAACTCATATTAAATATTTAATACTCTATTAATTTTATCATGCTAGAAGGCGACATTCGATATTCTAAATATCTTTAAACGCTTAAGACTTAATATAATTTTTTTGAGGGGTTTGTTATTAATTGTCTCATCTTGTTTAGCATGCATGCACACACACAAACACACACACACACACACACAAACACACACACACACACACATATATATATATATATATATATATAATACATGTCATATTAATTAACATGCGAAGCATGTTACATAATATAATATATATATATAGTATAAGCATGCATATAGAATACTATATTCTGCCCGGATTGATTATGGACTTTTATTCTAGTTTGGTTCACTAGAGCCACCAAGTGAACCAAAAGGTCAAACCTAGGAGTGCAAGAATTAAATTTAAACATGACTATTAAATTTAAACCCGAGCTCCATACAAACGGGTCTTTATGCGCTCCTTGCTCCTTGGTCTCCAATTCTTCAAGATAATTCTAATTAGTCCTATTACATAAACTATTTAATTTAAATAGAAACCCTGATCAGCAGTCAAGGGGAAGTACATAGGAAGGAGATATAATTTTACATCAAGAAAAATTAGAGAAGATGAAGTACGCAGACCCCATTTAATAAAATCCAT
Source organism: Panax stipuleanatus (assembly GCA_020205555.1). NCBI lineage: Eukaryota > Viridiplantae > Streptophyta > Magnoliopsida > Apiales > Araliaceae > Panax > Panax stipuleanatus. The sequence continues at coordinate 100,968,544 of CM035126.1, forward strand.
ACGTTCAAGTATTCAACTAAAATAAAATCCAATCACATTGGTCAATAGTCCGTAATCATCCCCATTTATTATCATATATATCACCATATGCATCAATAAATAAAACATTTAATATACACTACAAAAAAAAGAGTCATTGCCGACGGCGTCATTGCCGACGGCTCTGTACCCGTCGCCAATGAGGTCATTGGCGACGGTAATGCCGTCGCCAATGACACCCGTCGCCAATGACCAGATCCTAGCTTTACTAGTTTGGTGGCCGACGGATAGCCATCGATAATGGCTTTAGTGCCGTCGGGAATGGGTTTGTTTTGCCGCCAGGTTTTCGCGGTGGAGGGAAAACTCACTGGCGACGGGAAATATTGTCATAGCCGACGGGCTCGCCGTCGGTATTGAGGTAATAGCGACGGGCGTAATAACGACGGCCACGCCGTCGAGAATGAGTCTGATATTAAAACCCTGGTTTCGACGGCAACGACTCTTATATTTTCCCCCCTCTTCTCTGCTATTCGATTTTCCCTCTCAATTCTTCATTCCCAGTCAGCCATTTGCTCAATTAGCCTACACATTTACCTAATAAATCATCACAGTTCACCCCATCACCATCCTAGTTCGACCCATTATCATCTCAGTTAGCAGGTTTGCTCTCCCTGCGCCATGAACCGACGCCTGCTGCTCCGGCGAACCCAACCTCCGGCAGACCGAACCTCCGACCGCCACCACTTCCCCTCTTCTGACTTCTTATTTACTCTTGGTTTACCCCAAATTACATGGTATGATATCCATGCCCTCTTTCTTTATCCATGAAAATTTATCCTCTATTTGTATTTAATTTACTTTTCTTGATTTGTATGGAACAAAGTGGTTCAAATGTGAGTTCATATGAGGTTGTCTAGCTATGAATATTATATTTTTGTTATGCTTAAATTGGTGTTTAGGCATTCCCTTATAATTTTCTATGGAAGTTATGAAAATAAGTAACTTTGCAGTGTCTTACCGTATATGTTCTTCAATAAACACTCTGTTCTTGAATATACTTCGAATGGCAACATGTTTACTTTAGTAAGGGTTAAAACTATTTATTTGCATAAGCATTCATGCTATCTTTGGTACTCTCATAAACATATAAGATTTTTAGTTTATATCCCTCTCTATAATTGATTAATTTTATCACTTAGGAAATCATGAAGCTACTTAAAGGATTTGTTATGGACTGTTATGGCTGCTTACTTGAACCATCCGGGCATATGCTATGCATGTTAAATACCATGTAAAAAGATAGTACAAGCTTATATGTTGCACATTCATGCTATCTTTGTTGACATGTTGATAAACCTTGTTTCTTATGAAATTTAAAGCCTATAGATGGCCGTTTTGGATAAGAAGCATGAAGCCTTGCATCCTTGAGTTTTAAACCATGAATATTATGTCTATAGCAAAAACATATAATATGCTAATGCTAATAATTTAAGTCTTGGGGACTGTTAGATGAGTTAGAACTAAAACATGCCTAAAATGTCAAAAGTGGACTGTTTTTGGTATTGGAAAAATAACTAACTGATGCAAATATATTAATGGATATAAGGTTATGTTATTATCATGTTTTAAAAGATGTCTAAGTACCTAAAGGTTTCTTGAAACCTAATAAAGGACTGTTTATGGTTGTTAACCTAAACTATGCCTAAATAAGGACAATTATAGCCAATCTTGGCAACTGAAGTTTTAAGACAGTATAAAGTCCCTATATTGTCTATATACACTATTTGAAAGTTGTTCCTTAAGTTAACCAAGGTCTAGGAGGTGTGTTGTACCAATTCATGTCTAAAAATCAATGAAAATAAGCTTTATAATAGCAATGAACACCAAAATGAAGAACCACCACACCTGAACCATATAAGCAAGTTTCAATAGTTATAATATGGCATAAGTAAGCTACACAAACTAAAGAAACCAAGCTTAAACTGTTTTGAGAATTAGACTTGTGAAAAATTCCATTTTATGCCCAAAAGTGGACTGTTTTGTGTAATTTTTAATACTTGGACTTAAAAGACTATAATGAGCTCATATAAAGTTCCTAATACATGCTTGTAATGGTTCCTAATAATTTCCATGACCAAAGCTAGTAAGAAAACCAAGTTCGAATCTACTTTTCAAGCCTAAAGTGAGCTTTGATAGGTCAAAATTGGATAGATGACCAAGTAAAGTGAGTTGATGATAAAAGTAACCTAAGTTCTTGAGACTATTATTCCCTATAAATTCCACCAGATATCCAAGTCATACCTTACCAAGCCTTCAAAAGCCGTGGATTACTTTTAATCCAAAGGCTTATATTCAAATATATTTCCAAATAGGTTGAACTTGAAGAAACTAGACAGTCGAGAAAAAAACAAAGAAAAAACAAAAACAAAATTAGAACTCTTGTTTGGATATTAATTCGCTGGAACACGTCGGAACGTTTATAGCAGTCAAATCAAGTCCTCTAAATTTTTTAATTTTCAAAATTATCGCACGCCTCTTTAACTTCTTAACCCTTGTAGTAATAATGTCTTTCCAAAACTCTCTTGAATAGAAACTAGTAACCTACTACTATTACTATTACTTAATAATGGACGAAAAAGGAGACGAAAAAGGGAAATGAGGAACTGCAATCGGTATAGATCTCAGCACCACGTACTCGTGAGTCAGAGTTTGGCAACACGGCGGCGTTGAAATCATTGCGAATGAGCAGGGTAACAGGACGACGCCATCTTGTGTGGCTTTCACTCATACAGAGCATTTCATCGACGACGGAGCCTATAACCAAGCCGCCACGAACCCTGTTAACACCGTCTTTGGTAATAACTATATGTTTCATGAAGTTGTTAAAGTACTCTTGATCATTATGAAATTTTTATTTTTAATTTTTTGCATATTTTATATCAAATATCAAAAATATTGCATCCGCCTAAAGTTACTATTCTGATAAAGATATTGTGGAACTTTGTGGATTTTTAAAAAAAAAGCAAATATTATAAATAGTTGCATCCGCATGTTATCCTCGTTGTTACTGTTAAAACTATTGTGATTACGAATGTCTAATAATATTTTGTTGATGATTTGACAGTATATATACAGATATGGCGCGTACACCACACGGTGATCGTGGTGGGCGTGCTGGTAGTTCAGGCCGTGGAGGTAGTGGCGGTGATGATCAGGCCGGATCATCGGGTATAATTACATGTTTTGTTGTTATACATCTTATTATTTTTAATTTTGTATAGTATTGACTTTTTATTCATTTATATAAATATTGTTGTATTTTACTACATAGGTGATCGACGTAGGCCTCCGCGGGGGCTAGCACGTGGATTGCTAGGGAATCCCCCCCAAGCGCCGCTTATATGTCGTATTGGGAGTAATAGGTAATTTCATAGTTGACATTATTTTTGTATTAATTATTTAGTTCTTATATATTCTTTGTAATTTGCAAATGTATCTGTGTTAATTTTAGTATCCTTGACGCGACGCCAAGGAACACGTTGCTTGGGATCGTCCGCAACCGATTCTCAAGCCCGTGGATGAGGTGGGCGGATGTGGATGACCGCTCACGTGGGCTCATAATTGCTGAGTTTAGGGTAAGATGTCATTCATTCATATATGTTAGTTTTATATTCCATTTGAATATTTTTTACCGCTTTGATTTAACACAGGTCTACTAAGCTTATTAATGTGTAATGTACAGAGATATTACCGCTTTGAGGACGGGCAGGAAGCCCATGACATGACTGTTCTCCAGAGGTATCTCGAGATGAACTGGCACAAGTGGGTCTACGACTGGAAGAAGAAGGCCCAGACCAAGATGGCTGATGGACATACACTTAGAGATGTCCGACCAGATTTCATTGGTGCTGCGGTGTGGGAGCGGATGTGCGGCATTTGGGAGGGCAAGACGTTCAAGAAGATGTCGGCACAGCGTACAGCTGCCCGACAGTAGAGTCGTCTCCCACACTGCACAGGGTCTCAGTCGTACGACCTTTACAGGGAGAGACTCGAGGTGAGTTTAAAGCACCCACCTTCCCGCCTTGAGTTTTGGTGGCACGCTCACCAGAAAAAAGGTGACGATGGTTATATCTCACCTGAGGCAGAGCGCATTGCTGTAAGTAATTTAATTCTTTTATTTAGTATGTATTTAAAATCTTGAAATTTTTTTTGTATTTTTTTGTTTTATACTTTGCTTTTCATCTATTTTTGTGTTTTTTTCAGACACGGTTCGAGGACCTTGTTGTGGTCCGGAGCAGCCAAAGAGGTGATACTCCTGTAGATGATTCTACGTGTGCGGATGAGGAGATGGAGGACTAGCTGCAGGCTACATGGGGGCCGAAGAAGGGTAGAGTTGTGGGCATTCCCCGTGTCCCAGCCTACACTATAGTCCCTGCTGCGAGATCTCGACGTCGCCCACCGACCGGAGGTAGTGGTGCGAGTGGATCGGGCGCCGGCCCTTCATTATCTGATGACTTCTTCAGGCGGATTATTGAGGGGTGCATGGCGAGCAGTGTCGTGGAGTCAGGCGCACCATCACGCGAGCAGATCTACCAGCTTGCTCAGGAGGTTGTCCACGGCTCCATAGATCCTACAGCTGCCGTTGACGGACTCATGGGTGTAGTCCGGGAGGAGGCCATTCGTGTATGTGCGGTCGTCTTGGCCAACATCTTCCCTCCACATATTCGACAGGTAAAAACAGATTTCATTACTTCAAGCACCGTTTGCCTAACTTACGCAAACTTAGACTAATAGTCGAAAAAGAGGCCAAACCCGCCTCGATTGTCAAAACGACACATAAACACAGACATAGCACCACATAGGCAATAAGAACGCGTTACAACTGGCAGAACTCGATTATGATATACGGAGCCCGAGTTCGAGCCCCGTCTGCCTAACTTACGTAAACTTAGACCAATAGTCAAAAAAGAGGCCAAAACCCGCCTCGGTCATTGAAATGATACACAAACACAGACATAGCACCACATAGGCAATAGGAACTCGTTACAACTGACGAAATTCAATTCCGATATACGGAGCCCGAGTTCGAGCCCCGTCTGCCTAACTTACGCAAACTTAGACCAATAGTCGAAAAAGAGGCCAAAACCAGCCTCGGTCGTCGAAATGACACACAAACACAGACATAGCACCGCATACGCAATAGGCACACGTTACAATGGACGAAACTCGATTTCGATATACGGAGCCCGAGTTCGAGCCCTGTCTGCCTAACTTACGCAAACTTAGACCAATAGTCGAAAAAGAGACCAAAACCCGCCTCGATCGTCAAAATGGCACGTAAACACAGACATAGCACCGAATAGGCAATAGGCACGCGTTACAACTAACGGAACTCGATTCCGATATACGAAGCCCGAGTTCAAGCACCGTCTGCCTAACTTACGTAAACTTAGACTAATAGTCGAAAAAGAGGCCAAGCCCGCCTCGATTGTCAAAACAACACACAAACACAGACATAGTACCACATAGGAAATAGGAACGCATTACAACTAGTAGACGTTGATTCTGATATACGGAGCCCGAGTTCGAGCCCCGTCTACCTAACTTACGCAAACTTAGATCAATAGTCGAAAAAGAGGCCAAAACCCGCCTCAGTGGTCGAATGATACACAAACACAGACATAGCACCACATAGGCAATAGGAACGTGTTACAATTGATGAAACTCGATTCCGATATACGGAGCCCGAGTTCGAGCCCCGTCTGCCTAACTTACGCAAACTTAGACCAATAGTCAAAAAAGAGGCCAAAACCCGCCTCGGTCGTCGAAATGACACACAAACACAGACAAAGCACCGCATACACAATAGGCACACGTTACAATGGACGGAACTCGATTTCGATATACAGAGCCCGAGTTCGAGCCCTGTCTGTCTAACTTACGCAAACTTAGACCAATAGTCAAAAAAGAGACCAAAACCCGCCTCGATCGTCAAAATGGCACATAAACACAGACATAGCACCGAATGGGCAATAGGCACGTGTTATAACTGACGAAACTCGATTCTGATATACGAAGCCCGAGTTCAAGCACCGTCTGCCTAACTTACGTAAACTTAGACTAATAGTCGAAAAAGAGGCCAAACCCGCCTCAACTGTCGAAACGACACACAAACACAGACATAGTACCACATAGGCAATAGGAACGCATTACAACTGGTAGACGTCGATTCTGATATACGGAGCCCGAGTTCGATCCCCGTCTACCTAACTTACGCAAACTTAGATCAATAGTCAAAAAAGAGGTCAAAACTCGCCTCGGTGGTCGAAATGATACACAAACACAGACATAGCACCACATAGGCAATAGGAACGCGTTACAACTGACGAAACTCGATTCCGATATACGGAGCCCGAGTTCGAGCCTCGTCTACCTAACTTACGCAAACTTAGACCAATAGTAAAAAAAGAGGCCAAAACCCGCCTCGATCGTCGAAATGACACACAAACACAGACATAGCACCGCATACGCAATAGGCACACGTTACAATGGACGGAACTCGATTTCGATATACGGAGCCCGAGTTTGAGCCCTGTCTGCCTAACTACGCAAACTTAGACCAATAGTCGAAAAAGAGGCCAAAACCCGCCTCGGTCGTCAAAATGACACGCAAACACAGACATAGCACCGAATAGGCAATAGGCACGTGTTACAACTGACGGAACTCAATTCCGATATACGAAGCCCGAGTACGAGCCTGTCTGCCTAACTTACGCAAACTTAGACCAATAGTCGAAAAAAGGCTAAAACCCACCTCGGTCATCGAAAAGACACACAAACACAGACATAGCACCACATAGGCAATAGGAACGCGTTACAACTGACGAAACTCGATTCTGATATACGGAGCCCCGTCTACCTAACTTACGCAAACTTAGACCAATAGTCAAAAAAGGCCAAAACCCGCCTCGGTTGTCGAAACGATACGCAAACACAGACATAGCACCGCATACGCAATAGGCACACGTTACAATGGACGGAACTCGATTCTGATATACGGAGCCCGAGTTCGAGCCCCGTCTGCCTACTTTGTTATAACTTGAAGAACACAAACTAAAATAATGTAAATATATTTTAATTTCGGTTTTGTTATTAATATTTTAATTTTGTAGGGTCTTGTTGATGAGACTCGTGGAGGTGGAGGTGGAGGCACAGGTGAGGAGCGTCGAGCTGATGGCGACGACACTCTCGTACAAGGTGATGACCGCCGAGCTGCTGACGAGCAGACTCTAGTACAGGGTGGGACCGGCGATGAGAGTGGCGGGACTCCTGATTTGGGTTGTAGTTAGTTTATGATATATTCTCAGTTTTATGTATGTACTTGTACAGTTTTTGAGTTGTACAGACGGCTATTTTTATCTATATATTTAATTTGGATTACTATTTGATGGGTGAATCGTATTATATTTGATGGGTTTTATTAGTTTGTAACAATTTATATGTATATATTTGTAAATGAACAGGGAAATTTTGAAATTATTAAAAAAAAATCAAAAAATTAGAGTCATTGCCGACGGCATAACTGTCATTACCGACGGCGTTGCCGTCGCCAATGAGAGCCTCTAAAAATTTATAGTGGTTGTTTGCCGACGGGTGTACCGTCGTCCAGGCCGTCGCCAATGAGTAATGTCGTCGCCAATGACACCCGTCGCCCATGAGAATGCTGCCGACGGCGGCCGACGGGGGCCAGGGGCGACGACCTGGGAGGCGACGGCAGTGGCGACGAGGATTGCCGTCGCTAATGACTCAATGCCGACGGCAATGTAGTCATTGGCGACGGCATGTCCCGTCGACAATGACTGTTTTTTTTGTAGTGATATACATTGATATCGATTTAATGGGCAATCCTAGTTAGTTTCGAAATTCAATTTCAACTCTAATTAGTTATTATGGAATCCAATTCCAACTCTAATTAGTTATCATGAAATCCAATTCTAATTAAAAAAATAACTTTATTTTAATCCAATTCCAAATCTAATAAACTTCTTTACTAATCTGGAATAACAGAAAAAATATTTAATTTTAATTTTAATTAAAATAAACCTTTTATCTTAATTAAAAAGCAAAATAAAAGTAAAAAAAATTCTGGTTGACCAGCGCTTTGGCGCCACTTCTGTACTAGCAAGGAAGCTGTGACGAACAAGATTTTTATAATTTAATTTGAATATTTATTGAATTAAATAAATATTTTTCGATGATTTAATTATTGAGTTAAATAATTAATTGATGAAATTATGGTAGATTAATTTAATTATATGTGTTACATTAGTTAAATTAATGTGGTGAATTTTTATATTGAAAGTATGTATTTAATTGAGCTTATTTGATTAAACGAATTATTTAAATAAGCATAATGTTATTCTAATTAAATTAATAATTAATTAGAGATTTAATGATTTGACATAATTAATAAATAAAAATTTTAATTATGTGACTATGTGATTTAATATGGATTTATGCTATTTTATTTAATTGATTTAAATAACATTATTTGATTAAATTGGGTGTGACATTAATTAACTATATAATAAGAGCTTTATTAAAATAAATGGAAAGGGAGAATAAGAGAGCTAGCAAACATGGCCCTAAGGGGAGTTGCACCAGTTAACCCATTACGGATTAACTGACGCCACTCACCCATTACTCACCCGTTACATACGTATTATATTTTATATCATATAACTACATCAGACTCCCATATTCATATATCAGAGAAGAAAAGAGAGAATTCAGAGAGACAAGTTACGAAAACATAGATTTGAGAAGAGTTGGGAAAATTCAAGTTATATCATCATCAAACTGAGTTAGCAAGGGTATAATCCTTCGTCTCAAGTTTTTAATTTCGTTAGTTTATTTTTCAAACCCAACTTCAAACTCTCTGTATATGATTATAGTGATGAATATATGAGATGTAATCATATATGTGTTATTGTATGATTATAACATATTTTATATTTGGTATGAATGGTTTAAAATAGTTGAATTCATGAAATTAGGCTTTAATTGGGTTTACGAAAAGTTACAGAGTTTTTCATTTACGTGTTTTAAAATTCTCTAAGAATGGGAAAATTTACATTTGTTCATGATATGGCTATATATATATTAATTGATGTTCATAGCATGTTGTATATCATATATGCATAAATTACAGTAGTTAATTTCATGTAATTATGTGGTAATTGAAATTTTCAAAGTTTCAGAACATAAGAATGGCCCATATGGCCCTTATGTACCAAATTTACATACCTTACACGTTTATTTAACTTAAATTGATGATGTAATATAATTATACACGTTTAAACGAATAAAATGGAAGTTAAACGAATGGATTCGGTGTTATAACGAATCCGTAATGTTGAATTTCTTGTTTTTCTTTCAAAACTTTATAAAGTATGAAAAATAGTGAATTTGATTGCTATAACTTGTGTAATTACGTGATTTAGAATGCTAAGATCATGCTAGAAATGTTGTATAGTATTTCTGTGAAGTCCATACTTCATGGGTAGCAATTAAATTGTTGTGGTAGCATTAAATGGTCAATTCTGGGCCTGGTTCTCTGTTATTCGTGAACTGCAGATTTTGAAACTGGCGTGTGGAGCTGCAGCGCCAACTTTAAGCTTAAGAGTGGGGCTGCAGCGCCAGTGGAGCTGCAGCGCCAGTGGAGCTGCAGCGCCAGTTTTAAGCCTAAGAGTGGGGCTGCAGCGCCAGCTTTAAGCCTAAGATTGGAGCTGCAGCGCCATTTTTAGTTCAAATGGTGAAGCTGCAGCGCCACTTGGCAATTTTGCCCAGAAATGAGATTTTAATTGTTCAAGTCCAGGAAATGTAATTATAACCTAATCTAATGAACATGGAAATGTAATAATCATATAATGAGATGTTAAAATAGATTAGTAACATGCCAATAAAAGTTATACGTGATTAATTGATGAGTTGAATGAGGACTTAAACTCGTTATTCGTGAAGTCTAATAATGTGTTTAAGAGTTAAGGTTTGTGTATATGGTTGATATAATCAGATTTACAGTTGAGTTAAATCTAAGAGAATATACTCATGATGCTAGTATTGTTATAATTAATTGGTATTGTGACTTTAAATGGTATGTAGGATTAATTAGGGAACGTGAATTGTAATTATAGCTTACGCACGAGGCAAGTTTCCTATTCTTAAACTTGTTTAATATTTTGCAAGTTCTCTAACCCTAAACTTTCTTTGAGCAAGTTTCTTTACCCTAACTCTATTATGATTAAGCAAGTATTCTATCCCTAACTCATTATCATTAAGCAAGTTCCTTATCTAAACTCTTTAAATTGAATAAGCGTTCTATTCCTTATTCTTATATCAAGCAAGTTACTAAATTCAAAGTTATTATTCAATTTGAATATCGTTTATTGATGAACCTTGTAAGACTAGCGAACCCTTATTGATTCGACTAGTCCATAGTTGATGAGCGTTCTAAATTCTAGAACTATTATTGAACCTATCCAAACCAAACTTCCTTTGGTGCGGACTTTGATGCCAAACTGAGATGAATAACCCTGTATAGGAAATTATTTACGCTTTAGCATTGAGATATTGTGCACAGTATGGTACTACGGGCTGATCCCCCTAAGTACGAGAAGTAGAGTCCATAGTCTTATGACTGTTAAAGGTTTGAAGTTTAGCACTTTACAACCTAGGAAATAGTTCGAGGTCTTATGACCCTCATATATTCTTTTGATTCCTGTTATTTATCCTCGAGTCAAAAGTTGAGTTTCTTTATTCAGATGTCTTTGATTCACTCGCATGTTATTATATTATTGTCATATTATTATACTTGTGGGCAATCGTGCTCACTCTTGCGTAATAATAACATTGCAGTTAAGAACGAAAGGTCCGACGAGCCTTCTACTAGCAAAGGCAAGGGCAAAGTCAACAAGTGATGAAGACTTGTTGTTTATTTCATATGTTTATGTTTCAGACTTGTATTCAGTTGTGTAAGACTTAATTATGGTTTATGTTTTCGCATTTGAGATTTAAGGTTAGTATGACATGGGATTGATTATGTATTTCTGTTCAGATGTTGTAACCCCATAAGGGGAGGATTTATTTCTATCTATTGCATGGTTTTCATTTATTATGGGTAGATAGATAGATGTTATTTGTAAAGTGAACACCAAGTCCCGTGGAATTGAAGTACTCAGATTTGGGGGTGTCACAGGTTGGTATCAAAGCTGTAGGTTATGAACCTTAGGTGGGGAAAAACCTTAGGATAGTAGCCTTTTTAGAGATCGAGAATATAGTAATGATAACTCTTATCGAGTTCTAAGAAAGATAATAACTTACCTTATGTGCTATGTGCTTATACTTATATACTCGAGTATCGATTAGCATCATGTTATTACTAAAACTTAAAATTTTATTTGTCAGGATGACAGATGCTGGAGAACCTAGTCAGTCCAGGGACCTTGTACCCCTAGAGGTTAGAGAGGAAGAGCCCCAAGACATCCACCTAGTTTGGGAGCAGTTAGTCCGACGAGAACCATCACCCTTGATCACAGTCATTGGCCAGGAGTATGTGCCGGTGTCTGATTCAGAGGAGGACTCTGAGGAAGACCCTGAGGAGATTGAGGTTCAGGCTGAGACAGCCGAAGAGGAGGAGGAAGACCCTGAAGAGTTCCCACCGAGCTCTATCAGTGCCGAGATGTAGGACGAGCTGTATGACCGTAACATAGAGTTACGTGATACTGTTCAGGAGCTGAGGGAGACTGTTCAGGAGCTGAGGGAGCGGTCGGTTACTCAACAGTCTATCATCGAGCTGAGGGATGGAGAGGTTGAGGCTCTTCACACACGGTTGGGAAATGTAGAGTGGGATTTGGCTCACGAGAATGGCCAAACCGAGTAGAAGTCAGAGGAAATGGAGGAATTGAAGAATGAACTAAAAGAGAAATCAGCAAGGATGGCCATAGCAGAGGACGCCTGGGTAAGGGAATCACGATGAGCAGATCTCGCAGAAGATAACTGTCGGGCGAAGAAGGCCAAGCTTGAGGAGACGTACCCTACGCTTCAGTATACAATTAATGAGGCCTAAGATCGGGTTATGAGGTACCCAATTCAGTTCGAAGGACTACCGTCATACATGCTAGATCGCAGAATGATGTCCCGGACTATGGAAGAAGAGCGTGGCAAAGCTGTTCGTCGCCTTAATAAGCAGTGATAGGAACATTTGATTTTGTGAAACCTATCTGGTAGTCAATAATGTAAATTCCAATGTGTTTATAAACAGAGGAATATTTTATGTTTTAAATTCTGTAGATTCTTTATCTCAGGATAATTGATGTAAATAGCAGTGATGCTATCGTGTTATGTTAAAACTTTTGATTTAATAAAATATCAGAGTTTATTTGAGATAATGTTGTGACTGATTGTGTCTAAATGTTTAAGTTAAGCCTTAAATATTTAAAAGATTGAATAAAGATCTAATAAGCATATATCTTAACAGAAATATGCCGCCAAGGAGAAGACCAAACCGTCGATCGGCCCAGGAAGGGTCAACTAACAACAACAACGACGCCAATGCTAACCCCGTTCAGCAGTTGGCGAACTTACTTGCTGGAGCGCTTAACAACCAACCTCAAGCTCCACCGAACACAACGTTCAAGGACTTCTAGGCGGTGGGACCGCCAGAGTTTAAAGGCACCATAAACCCGATAGAAGCTCAAACCTGGGTGATGGAGATGGAGAAAGTTTTCGACATTGTCAGAGTCAGAGAAGACCAGAAAATCGCATACGCAACGTTCATGCTAAAATTCGAAGCTAGTTATTGGTGGCAAGCAAATAAGGTCCAGGGAGGAGAAGGTGTGATTACCTGGGAGAGGTTCAAAGAGATGTTTTTCGAGATGTACTTTCCGACCAGCTCGCAGAATCAAATGGAGGTCCAGTTCCTAGAACTGAAACAAAGGAATATGTCCGTACCAAAATATGCAGCGAAATTCAATGAGTTGGCTAGGTTTGCTACGTATCAAGTGCACACCGATAAGAGGAAGGCAAGGAGGTTTGAACAGGGCCTGAAGCCCTGGTTGTATAGCAAAGTGTCAATGTTCCAATTGAACACTTTTGCTGGAGTGTTGGACAAGGCTATTCTCGCTGAGGGCGAGAGTGACGCTGTTACAAAGTATAACCAAGATCAGAAAAAGAAGAAGAGTGTAGGTGAAGGAATTAACAAGGCTAGTGGTAGCAACACGGGAGGGAGTAGTAATTAGAAGAGGAGGTGGAGTGATAACTCATCAATTGGGAATCAGCAAGGAGGTCAAAAAAAGAGGATCGAAGCTAGTCCGACCTGCGGGAAAGCTCACCTGGGAATCTGTATGAAGGGAAAACAAGTATGCTACAATTGTGGTCAGGAAGGCCACATAGCACCTAACTGCCCTAACCCAAAGAAGGGCGCTTGCTTCACTTGCGGGTCAAAGGACCATCTGGCAAGGAACTATCCCAAGAAGGGATCTGGAGGGGCAGGATCAGGAGGGAACAAGGGAAACAGCGGTGGAAGTGCTCTAACTATCACGGGACCAACCGCAACCAACCGACCAACAGCCAGAACCTTCAACATGACCTTGCAGGATGCTATACAGTCTCGCGATGTGGTGTCAGGTATCATTCCAATCAATAAAGTTAATGCTTATGTACTATTTGATTCTGGTGCTACTTGTTCATTTATATCCGATGACTTTGCTAAGAACTTAGAATTGCCTATGGACGAGTTAGAATACCCCATGAACATAGATATTGCGAATAGAGAAGTGATCCCTATTAAGTATGTACACAAGAACTGTAGGGTGGATATTAAGGGTAACATTATGAACGTAGATCTTATCCCGATTAGACTTGGGGAATTCGATGTTATTCTGGGAATGGATTGGCTAGTCAATTATGGGGCTGTAATTGATTGTCAGAGGAAGTGTATCAACCTTATGAACCCGTCAAAGGTTATGTTTTATGGCAACAAATTGCCTAGACAAGCGAGTTGTCTGACCATAATGCAGGCCAGGAAGTTGTTAAGATAAAGCTGTGTAGGATATTTAGCCTACATAGTCGATAGTCGTAAAGAAAACCCAAAAGTGGAAGATATACCAATCGTAAGGGACTTCATAGACGTATTTTCGGACGATCTGCCAGGACTTCCACCAGACAGAGAGGTTGAGTTCATGATCGATTTGGCGCCAGAGACGGTTCCAATATCGAAAGCACCATACGGAATGGCTTCGGTAGAGATGAAAGAGTTAATGGTACAACTGCAAGAGTTACTGGACAAGAAGTACATCCAACCGAGTGTATCACCGTGGGGAGCGTCGGTGTTGTTTATGAAGAAGAAGGACGGGACGATGCGGCTTTGCATCGACTATAGAGAACTGAATAAGGTCACCAATAAGAATAGATATCCATTACCGAGGATCGACGATCTGTTTGATCAATTAAAGGGAGCAAGGTACTTTTCGAAGATAGAATTGAGGAGTGGTTATCATCAACTGAAGGTGAGGCAAGAGGATGTCCCGAAGACAGCATTTAGGACTCGATATGGTCACTACGAATTTCTGGTGATGTCATTTGGACTAACGAATGCTCCTGCAGCATTCATGGGCTTAATGAACGGAGTGTTCAAACTATTTTTGGACAAATTAGTGGTGGTCTTTATCGACGACATTTTGGTATACTCGATGACCAAGGAAGAACATGTAGAGCATCTGAAGTTAACATTACAGGCGTTGAGAAGATAGAAGTCGTACGCCAAATTTTTGAAATGTGAATTCTGGATTGAAAGAGTACAATTTCTTGGACATGTGATTGACATGGACGAAATTTTAGTAGATCCCTCTAAAGTTGAAGCGGTGATGAATTGGGATTAGCCGAAAACACCGTCGGAAGTGAGAAGTTTTCTTGGATTAGCGGGCTATTATAGAAGATTCATTCAGGACTTTTCCAAGATTGCAACTCCGCTGACGAATTTGACTAGGAAATCAGTGAAGTTCGTTTGGACGGAGAAGTGTGAGGAAATCTTCTAAGAGCTTAAGAAGTGGTTGAGTTCAGCACCTGTGTTATCCCTTCTGGACGACACAGGAAATTTTGTGGTTTATAGTGATGCATCGCATAAAGGACTTGGCTGTGTGCTTATGCAAAACGGCAGGGCCATTGCGTATGCGTCACGATAATTGAAAGGCTATGAGAAGGGGTATCCGACCCATGACTTGGAATTAGCTGCAGTGGTATTTGCCTTAAAGATTTGGAGACACTATCTCTACGGGGAGAAGTGTGAAATATATACAGACCACAAGAGTCTGAAATATATTTTTACACAGAAGGACTTGAATATGCGCCAGAGAATGTGGCTGGAGTTAATTAAGGACTATGACTGTGAAATCTTATACCATCCGGGTAAGGCTAATGTGGTTGCCGACGCCTTAAGCAGAAAGGGTCGGGAGAAATTGATGATGTTGACTGCTCAGGAGGACCTAATTTCAACAATGGAAAAGCTGGAATTGGAAGTGAAGTATCCAATGGAGACTGATGAGAAGTTGTTTCAGATGCAAGCTGGTACAACCCTATTGGATAAAGTTAAGGAAGCTGAACTTCAGGACGAAGAATGTAAGAAGGTTAAGAAAAAGATATCTGAAGGAACCGAACCGAGATTCAACATAGACAGTGAGGGACTACTGAGATTTGAGAACAGAGTTTGGGTACCGTCAGTGCCAGAGATTAAGGAGGACATTTTGAGCGAGTCTCATAGCTCACGATAGTCGATAGACCCCAGTAGTACCAAGATGTACCAGGACCTTCGACAGCACTTCTAGTGGCCGAATTTGAAACGAGATGTTGCTGAGTGTGTTGCAAAGTGTCTAACCTGTCAGAAAGTAAAAGCAGAATATCAGAGGCCGAGTGGTTAGCTACAACCCCTGGAAATCCCATAATGGAAATGGGAACACATTACGATGGATTTCGTGGTTGGCCTTCCGACGACTCAGAAAGGCTACGACGCAATATGGGTTATCATTGACCGACTCACGAAATCAGCACACTTCCTTCCGAACAAAATTAGATTCAACTTAGACCAATTCGCAAGGTTATATGTGAAAGAGATTGTTTTGAGGCACGGAGTTTCGGTGTCAATAGTTTCCGACAGAGATCCACGTTTCACATTGAACTTCTGGAAAAGACTACAGGAATGCATAGGGACATAGTTGAGAATGAGTACGGCTTATTGATGTGATAAAAATATGTAACTGCAAGTGCACAGTGTCAAGTTGAAGAACTGGCAAGTACAGGTCGAACCCACAGAGACTAGATTAATTTTAATATATCCTTAATATCTATTTTAGGCGAATTAAAAATAAATATTGAGAGTTGATTAATTAGAATATAAAAACTAATAATGAGGAAACAATCTAGGAATTCGAATCCATTAAATAATAAACATAACATATAATTCAATCTATTCTATTTTTATAACTTATTTATGATTTTGATCTCCCTTCCCTTTAATTTAATAATTTTATAATTAACGTGGGCAAGCATAGACTATGAAAATTTAAGGATTAACTATAACCCATCAAAACTTCTTTGAGCAAGCATGGATTATGAAAAACTCATATCTTAACAATAATCTATCAAAACCTCTTAATTAATTTAAAATCACATATGAACTATAAAACGAAGGTATTTCAATAACGAAATATGAAGGCGAAATCAATTAAACATAAAGGCATAAATAATAGAGGAGATAAAAAATATTATCATGAATAATTATTTAATTTCATCTTCATCCTAGATATAAAAAATTAACTAGACATTAAAAATAACTAACTAAAAATAAAGAAGAAGAAATAAAATAAGAAATCTCCCTTTATTGATGATTCTTCAACAAGTGTATAATAAAGAAATAATTTAATCTACTTCTACTCCTAACCTAAACTAATACAATATCTAATCCTCCCTCTCTCTAAAACAAGAGACCTATTTATAGGAAAAATAACTTTGTGTCATAATTTAGATACATTGAACTTGGACACTTTTGTTCCCATGTAGGTTTTAACTTCCTAGTGGCAATCAACTTCTCAAAGAGATCTTCTAGATAGACTTTTCTTTCTTTTGTTGGATTTGACTTGCACACCAAGATTATTCCACCTCTTTTCTTCTCCTTGCAGGATTCTTCTTGGATATTTCTTACATGAATAAGAGCATTAAATATCACTTGATCACCAAGATTTTGATTTTATTGCAATAAATATGAAACCCTACAAAATAAAATAAAACATATTAATTTAATAAACTAATATAATTAAAAGGACAAAATTAGGGATAATAAAATGTATGAATTATGTGTCTATCAAATACCCCCATACCTAACTTTTGCTCGTCCTCGAGTAAAATAAAAAAAAATAAAATAAAAATAATAATTATACTATCTCATTTTCGTAGGAGACACGATTGCACTTAGCATGTGCAACAAGCCTTTAAACCCCAAGGTTATCCCAAGTGGACGAGTTGTGTCTCGTGAGGGTTTGCAGTGAATATACCCACAAAGTTCAAAAATATTTTTGAGTTCAACAAGTCATGAAATTGAATTAAAACTTCTAAATATCCATGGGCATACATAAGCAAAATTAAATTCAAAATCACACTTTCACCTTATCAAAAATATTCAATCTTCATTCTAAACATCATCCTTCATAATATTAATTCCATGTGATGCATGCATGTGTGTATGATGTAACTCTTAATAGGGATTTTACCATGAAAATCAAGCAAACTCATTTTTCTTCTTTTTTTCCTTCTTTTTTTTTTGACTTGTGCAATGTCTCATTTTTTTAGGCTTTTCAGAGTTACCCATATAGCGAGCGTTGGACCAATGACTCCCAAACCAGTTGACTTTAGGGCACTAGGTGTAGAGACACCCCTAAGGGCTTACTAACTCGAGTAACAAAGGCCACAAAATTAGACTAGTCAAATTGCTTTTATCCATCACACTTTTCAGCGTGAATATCGATGCTTCATGAGGCTTAGATACCCAGTTATTTCGTTCAATGGACATTGAAGCAGTTTTTTTTTTCTTTTTTTTCTTTTTTTTTTCTTTCCATTTTTTTTTAAAATTACTCGAATCATAGTTTATATCCACAACTAAGAGTTAGTGCGATCGTGAAGTGCAAAAAATGCTTTTGAAATCAATTTTAGTCCAGATGGTATTTCAAACTAAGATTTCGTACCTCATCAAAGATTTAAGAGTTCTAAATCTTTCAATCTTACTCATGACTTTTAACTCCACGAACACTTATTAGAATAAATTCAATCCATAAAAAGTCAAACAAAATTTTCAATTTTTTTATTTTTTATTTTTTAAAACAATATTTTCCTAAAAAGAAAAACAAAACAAAAATATCTAATACAATAATACAAACAAACTCCCCCCATACTTAAATCATGCATTGTCCTCAATGTATGCAAATGAAGAAAAGAGAACAAAGATGTGAAAGAATTGTACCTTGTATGCGGGGCATTTATTCTGCAAGAAAATGTGGTAAGAAGGAAAACAAATGTACATACCTACGAATTTTATAAATCTTAAATATTATATAATTATACATGAATGATACAAATGGGTAAGTGAGTGTGAATTTGTCATGATTTTCAGGAGGTCTAGAAAATTGAAAATAGTTATAATTTTCATCAGAATTATGCTTAAAATTTACCTCAAGAATTTTTTTACTAACATGTTCAAATGATGGAAGAATTGGTTCACATACATGTTCTAGTTTAGTTGACTTATTTGTAGTTGATCTTAACAGCTCATTAACCTTATCTAAATATTCAGATTCATTCCAATTTTGGTGAAGATGCTTTAAGAAAAAATCAATTGGATCTTTTTCAATCAAAAGTCTATTTTTAATTATTTCTTGGGTCATGGACAACTCTTGGATCATATTTACTTTAATGGGTTGATCCAAAAAATCACTAGGTGGTTTTTTTGGAAAAAGTCTTTTAGGGTACGGAACTTTAGGCTTATAGACTTTTTCAACCAACTCATTAAATGTGACATGATCAATTTTAGGCATAGACTCATAATTTTTAGATTCCTCAAATTCGCTTGACTCAAACTGTGTAGAATTGAATACAAAATTTTTATTTTCATCATCATTTCCACAACTATCAAGATTTTCAAAATTAACCTCTAAGTTACTAGAAAATTCACCCACCTCTTGTTCATTTATTATGGTTGCTAATCGACTCATTTGAATTTCTAGACGAGATATAGCTTGATCCACGCTAAATTGATTTTTCATTAAAACTTCCATAGTTTTCTCTAAGACACTAAGTCTTTCCTCTTCTTCATTTGATAATTCTTGTGGATATTGAGGTTCTGAATCCGAATATGGATATGGATATGGATATGAACTTAGATAAGGATTTTCATAAGTTGAAAAAAATTGATTTACTTGGTGTGCATTAAAATTTTCATAGTGTTTTTGATTCCAAGCAAAATTATTATTCCAACTATAATAAGAATCCATCTTTCCACAAATCACAAAACAAATAAACAGCTAACCACGAAAGTCACAAAAAAAATAAAATAAAAATAAAATAAGAATCCTAATTCTAGGGTTAAATGAAATAAAATAAAATAAAAAACCTAAATAGGATGTGCTCTACGTGAGTGAATGCATGAATGCGACAATTAATTTTCTAACTAACAAAAAAAGAAAAACTAAGTTACTTACTTTTTTAATTTTTTTTTTGAGTTAAGATACAAAATACCAAAAAAAAAGCAGCAATAGTCTTGTCTTTCCGTACTGTTGATCCGCTTCGATAATCCTAAAAACAAAAAAAAAATTAGAAAAATAAACTAACTCGAATAAATAAAAATTAAGGAATATAAAATTAAGTCTAGTCCCCGGCAACGGTGCCAAAAACTTGATGTGATAAAAATATGTAACTGCAAGTGCACAGTGTCAAGTTGAAGAACTGGCAAGTACAGGTCGAACCCACAGAGACTAGATTAATTTTAATATATCCTTAATATCTATTTTAGGCGAATTAAAAATAAATATTGAGAGTTGATTAATTAGAATATAAAAACTAATAATGAGGAAACAATCTAGGAATTCGAATCCATTAAATAATAAACATAACATATAATTCAATCTATTCTATTTTTATAACTTATTTATGATTTTGATCTCCCTTCCCTTTAATTTAATAATTTTATAATTAACGTGGGCAAGCATAGACTATGAAAATTTAAGGATTAACTATAACCCATCAAAACTTCTTTGAGCAAGCATGGATTATGAAAAACTCATATCTTAACAATAATCTATCAAAACTTCTTAATTAATTTAAAATCACATATGAACTATAAAACGAAGGTATTTCAATAACGAAATATGAAGGCGAAATCAATTAAACATAAAGGCATAAATAATAGAGGAGATAAAAAATATTATCATGAATAATTATTTAATTTCATCTTCATCCTAGATATAAAAAATTAACTAGACATTAAAAATAACTAACTAAAAATAAAGAAGAAGAAATAAAATAAGAAATCTCCCTTTATTGATGATTCTTCAACAAGTGTATAATAAAGAAATAATTTAATCTACTTCTACTCCTAACCTAAACTAATACAATATCTAATCCTCCCTCTCTCTAAAACAAGAGACCTATTTATAGGAAAAATAACTTTGTGTCATAATTTAGATACATTGAACTTGGACACTTTTGTTCCCATGTAGGTTTTAACTTCCTAGTGGCAATCAACTTCTCAAAGAGATCTTCTAGATAGACTTTTCTTTCTCTTGTTGGATTTGACTTGCACACCAAGATTATTCCACCTCTTTTCATCTCCTTGCAGGATTCTTCTTGGATATTTCTTACATGAATAAGAGCATTCAATATCACTTGATCACCAAGATTTTGATTTTATTGCAATAAATATGAAAACCTACAAAATAAAATAAAACATATTAATTTAATAAACTAATATAATTAAAATGACAAAATTAGGGATAATAAAATGTATGAATTATGTGTCTATCAAATACCCCCATACCTAACTTTTGCTCGTCCTCGAGTAAAATAAAAATAAAATAAAATAAAAATAATAATTATACTATCTCATTTTCGTAGGAGACACGATTGCACTTAGCATGTGCAACAAGCCTTTAAACCCCAAGGTTATCCCAAGTGGACGAGTTGTGTCTCGTGAGGGTTTGCAGTGAATATACCCACAAAGTTCAAAAATATTTTTGAGTTCAACAAGTCATGAAATTGAATTAAAACTTCTAAATATCCATGGGCATACATAAGCAAAATTAAATTCAAAATCACACTTTCACATTATCAAAAATATTCAATCTTCATTCTAAACACCATCCTTCATAATATTAATTCCATGTGATGCATGCATGTGTGTATGATGTAACTCTTAATAGGGATTTTACCATGAAAATCAAGCAAACTCATTTTTTTTTCTTTTTTTCCTTCTTTTTTTTTTTGACTTGTGAAATGTCTCATTTTCTTAGGCTTTTCAGAGTTACCCATATAGCGAGCGTTGGACCAATGACTCCCAAAAACTTGATGTGATAAAAATATGTAACTGCAAGTGCACAGTGTCAAGTTGAAGAACTGGCAAGTACAGGTCGAACCCACAGAGACTAGATTAATTTTAATATATCCTTAATATCTATTTTAGGCGAATTAAAAATAAATATTGAGAGTTGATTAATTAGAATATAAAAACTAATAATGAGGAAACAATCTAGGAATTCGAATCCATTAAATAATAAACATAACATATAATTCAATCTATTCTATTTTTATAACTTATTTATGATTTTGATCTCCCTTCCCTTTAATTTAATAATTTTATAATTAACGTGGGCAAGCATAGACTATGAAAATTTAAGGATTAACTATAACCCATCAAAACTTCTTTGAGCAAGCATGGATTATGAAAAACTCATATCTTAACAATAATCTATCAAAACCTCTTAATTAATTTAAAATCACATATGAACTATAAAACGAAGGTATTTCAATAACGAAATATGAAGGTGAAATCAATTAAACATAAAGGCATAAATAATAGAGGAGATAAAAAATATTATCATGAATAATTATTTAATTTCATCTTCATCCTAGATATAAAAAATTAACTAGACATTAAAAATAACTAACTAAAAATAAAGAAGAAGAAATAAAATAAGAAATCTCCCTTTATTGATGATTCTTCAACAAGTGTATAATAAAGAAATAATTTAATCTACTTCTACTCTAACCTAAACTAATACAATATCTAATCCTCCCTCTCTCTAAAACAAGAGACCTATTTATAGGAAAAATAACTTTGTGTCATAATTTAGATACATTGAACTTGGACACTTTTGTTCCCATGTAGGTTTTAACTTCCTAGTGGCAATCAACTTCTCAAAGAGATCTTCTAGATAGACTTTTCTTTCTCTTGTTGGATTTGACTTGCACACCAAGATTATTCCACCTCTTTTCTTCTCCTTGCAGGATTCTTCTTGGATATTTCTTACATGAATAAGAGCATTAAATATCACTTGATCACCAAGATTTTGATTTTATTGCAATAAATATGAAACCCTACAAAATAAAATAAAACATATTAATTTAATAAACTAATATAATTAAAAGGACAAAATTAGGGATAATAAAATGTATGAATTATGTGTCTATCAAATACCCCCATACCTAACTTTTGCTCGTCCTCGAGTAAAATAAAAATAAAATAAAATAAGAATAATAATTATACTATCTCATTTTCGTAGGAGACACGATTGCACTTAGCATGTGCAACAAGCCTTTAAACCCCAAGGTTATCCCAAGTGGACGAGTTGTGTCTCGTGAGGGTTTGCAGTGAATATACCCACAAAGTTCAAAAATATTTTTGAGTTCAACAAGTCATGAAATTGAATTAAAACTTCTAAATATCCATGGGCATACATAAGAAAAATTAAATTCAAAATCACACTTTCACCTTATCAAAAATATTCAATCTTCATTCTAAACATCATCCTTCATAATATTAATTCCATGTGATGCATGCATGTGTGTATGATGTAACTCTTAATAGGGATTTTACCATGAAAATCAAGCAAACTCATTTTTCTTCTTTTTTTTCCTTCTTTTTTTTTTGACTTGTGCAATGTCTCATTTTCTTAGGCTTTTCAGAGTTACCCATATAGCGAGCGTTGGACCAATGACTCCCAAACCAGTTGACTTTAGGGCACTAGGTGTAGAGACACCCCTAAGGGCTTACTAACTCGAGTAACAAAGGCCACAAAATTAGACTAGTCAAATTGCTTTTATCCATCACACTTTTCAGCGTGAATATCGATGCTTCATGAGGCTTAGATACCCAGTTATTTCGTTCAATGGACATTGAAGCAGTTTTTTTTTTTTTTTTTTTTTTTTTTTTTTCTTTCCATTTTTTTTAAAATTACTCGAATCATAGTTTATATCCACAACTAAGAGTTAGTGCGATCGTGAAGTGCAAAAAATGCTTTTGAAATCAATTTTAGTCCAGATGGTATTTCAAACTAAGATTTCGTACCTCATCAAAGATTTAAGAGTTCTAAATCTTTCAATCTTACTCATGACTTTTAACTCCACGAACACTTATTAGAATAAATTCAATCCATAAAAAGTCAAACAAAATTTTCAATTTTTTTATTTTTTATTTTTTTAAACAATATTTTCCTAAAAAGAAAAACAAAACAAAAATATCTAATACAATAATACAAACAAACTCCCCCCATACTTAAATCATGCATTGTCCTCAATGTATGCAAATGAAGAAAAGAGAACAAAGATGTGAAAGAATTGTACCTTGTATGCGGGGCATTTATTCTGCAAGAAAATGTGGTAAGAAGGAAAACAAATGTACATACCTACGAATTTTATAAATCTTAAATATTATATAATTATACATGAATGATACAAATGGGTAAGTGAGTGTGAATTTGTCATGATTTTCAGGAGGTCTAGAAAATTGAAAATAGTTATAATTTTCATCAGAATTATGCTTAAAATTTACCTCAAGAAATTTTTTACTAACATGTTCAAATGATGGAAGAATTGGTTCACATACATGTTCTAGTTTAGTTGACTTATTTGTAGTTGATCTTAACAGCTCATTAACCTTATCTAAATATTCAGATTCATTCCAATTTTGGTGAAGATGCTTTAAGAAAAAATCAATTGGATCTTTTTCAATCAAAAGTCTATTTTCAATTATTTCTTGGGTCATGGACAACTCTTGGATCATATTTACTTTAATGGGTTGATCCAAAAAATCACTAGGTGGTTTTTTTGGAAAAAGTCTTTTAGGGTACGGAACTTTAGGCTTATAGACTGTTTCAACCGACTCAATAAATGTGACATGATCAATTTTAGGCATAGACTCATAATTTTTAGATTCCTCAAATTCGCTTGACTCAAACTGTGTAGAATTGAATACAAAATTTTTATTTTCATCATCATTTCCATAACTATCAAGATTTTCAAAATTAACCTCTAAGTTACTAGAAAATTCACCCACCTCTTGTTCATTTATTATGGTTGCTAATCGACTCATTTGAATTTCTAGACGAGATATAGCTTGACACGCTAAATTGATTTTTCATTAAAACTTCCATAGTTTTCTCTAAGACACTAAGTCTTTCCTCTTCTTCATTTGATAATTCTTGTGGATATTGAGGTTCTGAATCCGAATATGGATATGGATATGGATATGAACTTAGATAAGGATTTTCATAAGTTGAAAAAAATTGATTTACTTGGTGTGCATTAAAATTTTCATAGTGTTTTTGATTCCAAGCAAAATTATTATTCCAACTATAATAAGAATCCATCTTTCCACAAATCACAAAACAAATAAACAGCTAACCACGAAAGTCACAAAAAAAATAAAATAAAAATAAAATAAGAATCCTAATTCTAGGGTTAAATAAAATAAAATAAAATAAAAAACCTAAATAGGATGTGCTCTACGTGAGTGAATGCATGAATGCGACAATTAATTTTCTAACTAACAAAAAAAGAAAAACTAAGTTACTTACTTTTTTAATTTTTTTTTTGAGTTAAGATACAAAATACCAAAAAAAACGCAGCAATAGTCTTGTCTTTCCGTACTGTTGATCCGCTTCGATAATCCTAAAAACAAAAAAAAAATTAGAAAAATAAACTAACTCGAATAAATAAAAATTAAGGAATATAAAATTAAGTCTAGTCCCCGGCAACGGCGCCAAAAACTTGATGTGATAAAAATATGTAACTGCAAGTGCACAGTGTCAAGTTGAAGAACTGGCAAGTACAGGTCGAACCCACAGAGACTAGATTAATTTTAATATATCCTTAATATCTATTTTAGGCGAATTAAAAATAAATATTGAGAGTTGATTAATTAGAATATAAAAACTAATAATGAGGAAACAATCTAGGAATTCGAATCCATTAAATAATAAACATAACATATAATTCAATCTATTCTATTTTTATAACTTATTTATGATTTTGATCTCCCTTCCCTTTAATTTAATAATTTTATAATTAACGTGGGCAAGCATAGACTATGAAAATTTAAGGATTAACTATAACCCATCAAAACTTCTTTGAGCAAGCATGGATTATGAAAAACTCATATCTTAACAATAATCTATCAAAACCTCTTAATTAATTTAAAATCACATATGAACTATAAAACGAAGGTATTTCAATAACGAAATATGAAGGCGAAATTAATTAAACATAAAGGCATAAATAATAGAGGAGATAAAAAATATTATCATGAATAATTATTTAATTTCATCTTCATCCTAGATATAAAAAATTAACTAGACATTAAAAATAACTAACTAAAAATAAAGAAGAAGAAATAAAATAAGAAATCTCCCTTTATTGATGATTCTTCAACAAGTGTATAATAAAGAAATAATTTAATCTACTTCTACTCCTAACCTAAACTAATACAATATCTAATCCTCCCTCTCTCTAAAACAAGAGACCTATTTATAGGAAAAATAACTTTGTGTCATAATTTAGATACATTGAACTTGGACACTTTTGTTCCCATGTAGGTTTTAACTTCCTAGTGGCAATCAACTTCTCAAAGAGATCTTCTAGATAGACTTTTCTTTCTCTTGTTGGATTTGACTTGCACACCAAGATTATTCCACCTCTTTTCTTCTCCTTGCAGGATTCTTCTTGGATATTTCTTACATGAATAAGAGCATTAAATATCACTTGATCACCAAGATTTTAATTTTATTGCAATAAATATGAAACCCTACAAAATAAAATAAAACATATTAATTTAATAAACTAATATAATTAAAAGGACAAAATTAGGGATAATAAAATGTATGAATTATGTGTCTATCACTTATCACCCATAGACAGACGGGCAGAGCGAAAGAACAATCCAGACATTGGAAGATATGCTGAGAGCATGCATTATGGATTTCAAAGGCAACTGGGATGACCACCTACCGCTTGTGCAATTAGGTTACAACAACAGTTACCACGCTAGTATTGGCATGCCGCCTTACGAAGCATTGTATGGAAGAAAATACAGAACCCCGCTATACTGGGATGAAGTTGGCGAGAGACAACTACTAGTTCTAGAACTGGTACAGCAGACAGCAGAGATAGTCAGGGTAATCAGAACAAGACTGGTAGTAGCTCAGGATAGGCAAAAGAAATACGCCGATCCACACCGTAAAAATGTTGAGTTTGAATCGGGTAGCTTTGTATTTTTGAAAGTCTCTCTTTGGAAAGGGAAGATCAGATTCGAAAAGAAGGGAAAATTGAGCCTGAGGTTCATTGGACCATTTGAAGTACTGCGAAGGATTGGAGAAGTTGCGTATGAGGTAGCCTTACCTCCGACGCTAGAGAATATCTACAACGTCTTCCATGTTTCAGTTTTACGCCCCTACAAACCCGATTACAAGCATGTGATTGAATATGAACCCCTACATTTTGAGAAAGACTTATCCTATAAAGAAATTCCTGTTCAGATCGTTGACAAGAAAGAACAAGTCCTTAGAAACAAAGTTATACCTTCTGTTAAGGTAATTTGGAGGAACCACAATGCTGAAGAAGCTACGTGGGAAATCGAAGAGTATATGATGAAGAATTACCCACATTTATTTACTTAATTTATGTGTATGCTATTTTGGGGACAGAATCTTTGTAAGGGGGGGAGAGAGAATGTAATGGGACGAAATTTAATTGAACCGTGATTCTGGGGACAGAATCCTTTTAAGGGGGAAAAGATGTGACGAACGAGATTTTTGTAAATTAATTTGAATATTTATTGAATTAAACAAATATTTTTCGATGATTTAATTATTGAGTTAAATAATTAATTGATGAAATTGTGGTAGATTAATTTAATTATATGTGTTACATTAGTTAAATTAATGTGGTGAATTTTTATATTCAAAGTATGTATTTAATTGAGCTTATTTGATTAAACGAATTATTTAAATAAGCATAATATTATTCTAATTAAATTAATAATTAATTAGAGATTTAATGATTTGACATAATTAATAAATAAAAATTTTAATTATGTGACTATGTGATTTAATGTGGATTTATGTTATTTTATTTAATTAATTTAAATAACATTATTTGATTAAATTGGGTGTGACATTAATTAACTATATAATAAGAGCTTTATTAAAATAAATGGAAAGGGAGAATAAGAGAGCTAGCAAACATGGCCCTAAGGGGAGTTGCACCAGTTAACCCTATTACGGATTAACTAACGCCACTCACCCATTACTCACCCATTACATACGTATTATATTTTATATCATATAACTACATCAGACTCCCATATTCATATATTAGAGAAGAAAAGAGAGAATTCAGAGAGACAAGTTAAGAAAACATAGATTTGAGAAGAGTTGGGAAAATTCAAGTTATATCATCATCAAACTGAGTTAGCAAGGGTATAATCCTTCGTCTCAAGTTTTTAATTTCGTTAGTTTATTTTTCAAACCCAACTTCAAACTCTCTATATATGATTATAGTGATGAATATATGAGATGTAATTATATATGTGTTATTGTATGATTATAACATATTTTATATTTGGTATGAATGGTTGATGAGTGGGTTTTATACCCACAATTCGGTATTCATTTGAGTTTGAGTTTTGGGGTTTTTAAGTATTTATCTTAGCATTTTATTCAGATTTATATGTTTATGTGCAAGGAATGAAATGAGGGCGAGAGTAGATTTAAAGCACAAAATTGCATGGTATATGCCTATTCTTTAATGTTTACTCTTTTTATTGTATGCCTGAATGTACTCATGATGTTTATATTCGTATTTGTAGGTACAATTGAAGAGTTCTGTGTTGATTGGAATTAACTTAGAGGAAAAAATGGAATCAACATGAGCAAGCAAGTCACTAGCAGCTTAAGAAATCATGAGGCAAGTTGGTAAATGGTCTATGAATTGGGTGAGGAAGCAGCTGATCCGGTCCACACATGCAAGAAATTATTCCACCCTTTTGCGATAACAACTTTTATACTTGAGAAGGCTGATTCGCTGGTAAGTGGAGAGCAGCAGGGCAACAAGTTGGTATATAAGAGTCCATGAAAAGTAAGGAGCAGCTGGGCAGAGGATACACCCGCCGGGGCGGGTGATCTGCAAGGCTTCAACCCGCTGGGGCGGGGAGGCGGTGCAACAGATGCTTGATTCTTTGGCTAATCCGGATATAAGAGGGGTAAGGTGTAAAGAAGGCTGCAATTCATATAACATGGTGGGGGCCACGAATATTGGG
Organism: Panax stipuleanatus; assembly: GCA_020205555.1. Lineage (NCBI taxonomy): Eukaryota > Viridiplantae > Streptophyta > Magnoliopsida > Apiales > Araliaceae > Panax > Panax stipuleanatus. The sequence continues at coordinate 100,997,426 of CM035126.1, forward strand.
ACTCAAAAGAGAGCAGCTTGTGATATATAGAGAGTGACGTGACCTGCTTGGAAGGAGGGTTGTGTTATTATGGTAAAGCCAGGAGACTATGTTGACTAGGATGGTGGCCGGCTACACATGGAATGATAAGTGAGGATATATATTATATATAATATAAAAGGGCAAACATGTTGATATAGTTTCCTAAGATATGATAAGTGGGTTAGCAATTGGAGATTATAGCCACGTGGTGGGAGTATATAATATAAAGGAGGTATTCAATTAGGATTCCACTTGGAGAAAAATAAGGAGTAGCTTGGCTTAGGATATATATATAGATATTAAGGGGATCTGAGGGGAGGAGAGACACCTAGCCTGCGAATTATTAATTTTGGGATCTGTATCGGACACAAGAGATTTGAACGCGGAGAAATTTGGAGACAGTAACAACGGGAGTTTTATATTCCTATTTTTCTTAATCCATATTTTCTTTGCATTCATTATGATTAATACTCTGTGGATTATGGATTTTTATTCAGTTATTATGAACTAATTATTTATTTAAGCCTATGACGGATCTTATTATGTAATGGATGCTTAATTATTTTTAAATCCAGTTTATGGAGGTTATTCCTAGGTTATTCATTATGTGTGTGATTAATTTATATAATTGCCTGATCAACAATTATTCAGTTATTTCTTATGAACTTGTGAAGGAACATAGGAGATTAGAACTGGCCATAATGACTTATGTTTGTGAATTCTGCATAGATGGAATTTGTGATTCGTGTTTAGGATAGATATATTCCTTTACGCCATATGTAATCTGAGAGAGAACTTGGTAATAAATTCTGGTTAATTGTAATTCACTTAGAAATATAGTGAGTTAATTAATTGGGATGTCTTATTTGAATTTATCATATGTGGATACAAATGAGTACAGATATTATGCATCGTGAGGTGGTTTTATCTACATTAGTGTTTTCGATTAATAATCTGGGGGTAATTGAAATAAACTGGAGACAAAGATATTATCTGAAGTGAAATAATAAGTGAAGTTGTAGGCTTAATTCTCTCAATTTTGTTAAAGATCTCGATTTAGTGTGTGGTTATTTTTATTCTAGTTATAGAAGAATCTATCTTTTTGCTGTTAGTTTGATAAAGTTGAAATACTCTAAAATTGGTACTTGTTCGATTAAATAGAAATTATTGTCTCTGTGGGTACGATCTTTGATTTATCACTGTATTACTTGTGGATCACGTACACTTGCGCGTTGCGCGTAGAAAATACACAACAATGGTTTAAAATAGTTGAATTCATGAAATTAGGCTTTAATTGGGTTTACGAAAAGTTACAGAGTTTTTCATTTACGTGTTTTAAAATTCTCTAAGAATGGGAAAATTTACATTTGTTCATGATATGGCTATATATATATATTAATTGATGTTCATAACATGTTGTATATCATATATGCATAAATTAAAGTGGTTAATTTCATGTAATTATGTGGTAATTGAGATTTTCAAAGTTTCAGAACATAAGAATGGCCCATATGGCCCTTATGTACCAAATTTACATACCTTACACGTTTATTTAACTTAAATTGATGATGTAATATAATTATACACGTTTCAACGAACAAAACGGAAGTTAAACGAATGGATTCGGTGTTATAACGAATCCGTAACGTTGAATTTCTTGTTTTTCTTTCAAAACTTTATAAAGTATGAAAAACAGTGAATTTGATTGCTATAACTTGTGTAATTACGTGATTTAGAATGCTAAGATCATGCTAGAAATGTTGTATAGTATTTCTGTGAAGTCTATACTTCATGGGTAGCAATTAAATTGTTGTGGTAGCACTAAATGGTGAATTCTGGGCCTGGTTCATTGTTATTCGTGAACTGCAGATTTTGAAATTGGCGTGTGGAGCTGCAGCGCCAACTTTAAGCCTAAGAGTGGGGTTGCAGCGCCAGTGGAGCTGCAACGCCAGCATTAAGCCTAAGAGTTGAGCTGCAGCGCCAGATTTAAGCATAAGATTGGAGCTGCAGCGCCAGCTTTAAGCCTAAGATTGGAGCTACAGTGCCAGCCGAGCTGCAGCGCCATTTTTAGTTCAAATGGTGAAGCTGCAGCGCCACTTGGCAATTTTGCCCAGAAATGAGATTTTAATTGTTCAAGTCCAGGAAATGTAATTATAACCTAATCTAATGAACATGGAAATGTAATAATCATATAATAAGATGTTAAAATAGATTAGTAACATGCCAATAAAGGTTATACGTGATTAATTGATGAGTTGAATGAGTACTTAAACTCGTTATTCGTGAAGTCTAATAATGTGTTCAAGAGTTAAGGTTTGGGTATATGGTTGATATAATCAGATTTAGAGTTGAGTTAAATGAAAGAGAATATACTCATGATGCTAGTATTGTTATAATTAATTGGTATTGTGACTTTAAATGGTATGTAGGATTAATTGAGGAACGTGAATTGTAATTATAGCTTACGTACGAGGCAAGTTTCATATCCTTAAATTTGTTTAATATTTTGCAAGTTCTCTAACCCTAAACTTTCTTTGAGCAAGTTTCTTTACCATAACTCTATTATAATTAAGCAAGTATTCTATCCCTAACTCATTATCACTAAGCAAGTTCCTTATCTAAACTCTTTAAATTGAATAAGCGTTCTATTCCTTATTCTTATGTCAAGCAAGTTACTAAATTCAAAGTTATTATTCAATTTAAATATCGTTTATTGCTGAACCTTGTAAGACTAGCGAACCCTTATTGATTCGACTAGTCCATAGTTGATGAGCGTTCTAAATTCTAGAACTATTATTGAACCTATCCAAACCAAACTTCCTTTGGTGCGGACTCTGATGTCAAACTGAGATGAACAACCCTGTATAGGGGATTATTTACGCTTTAGCGTTGAGATATTGTGCACAGTATGGTACTAAGGGCTGATCCCCCTAAGTACGAGAAGTAGAGTCCATAGTCTTATAACTGTTAAAGGTTTGAAGTTTAACACTTTACAACCTAGGACATACTTCGAGATCTTATGACCCTCATATGTTCTTTTGATTCCTGTTTTTTATCCTCGAGTCAAAAGTTGAGTTTCTTTATTCAGATGTCTTTGATTCACTCGCATGTTATTATATTGTTGTCATATTATTATACTTGTGGGCAATCGTGCTCACTCTTGCGTAATAATAACATTGCAGTTAAGAACGAAATGTCCGACGAGCCTTCTACTAGCAAAGGCAAGGGCAAAGTCAACAAGTGATGAAGACTTGTTGTTTATTTCATATGTTTATGTTTCAGACTTGTATTCAGTTGTGTAAGATATAATTATGGTTTATGTTTCCGCATTTGAGATTTAAGGTTAGTATGACATGGGATAGATTATGTATTTCTGTTTAGATGTTGTAACCCCATAAGGGGAGGATTTATTTCTATCTATTGAATGGTTTGCATTTATTATGGGTAGATAGATAGATGTTATTTGTAGAGTGAACACCAAATCCCGTGGAATTGAAGTACCCGGATTTAGGGGTGTCACAGGGGCGCTGCGGCGTCGGGCCTCCTTTTCCAGGACCCGAACCTGCGCTGCGGCGCCTGCTATTACCCGGGGATACTGACCCGGCGCTGCGGCTAGGCTTGTAACAGGCGTTGCGGCGCCGCTGGGCAGAATAAGTTTAAATGGTTCGCAAATTGTGCTGTTTTTCTCCAGAAACATGATTTCTAGCTAATAATTATGCCCAATTAAATTGTTCAAAGCACATATCAGTATATATATCAAATCAAAACAATTTATAACTCGCATAATGGTTTGGCTCTGATGCCACTATTAGGTTTGTAACAATCAAAGTAGCGGAAGCGTGTCGAAAAATAGATTTTAAAATTTTACAAACTTTATACCCTCATCATCCGTTATGCACAGTTATTAATTAAAACGAAAGAGAAAGAATTATCGAATCATACCCTTGTATAACTTAGCTTCCACGGGTACAAGTTCAACTCCAAATCCTTCATGATCTCCTTGAGTTCTTTTAACGCCCGAGAAAATCGGACTTTTATGTAAATGAATTTTATTTGATTTATTGAATAAAGTTTAATTAAATGTTTATTAAAGTGAGTAAGCTATCTAAATGTCGTTCTATGACCTAGAGAATGCAAATATGGTTAGGATTCTGGCTATGTGCTAGAAATAAATGATGTGAATTTTCAAGACGAAAATAAAAGTTTTTCGAGAAATTTTCGTAAAATCACTATTCATCCGTTTCTGCTCGGGAATTATATTTGAATTTCTAAGAAACGCGTAATGATAGGATTTAAAGACGGGATGGAATATCTAATAATATTCCAGTTATGGCTCACAAAGTTTTCGCGTGAGGACTTAAAACCCTAAGGGTTAGGGAAAGTAAAACCTAAGATTAAATTGGTTAAGTATGATAATAAATGATTATTATTATACGAGTATAATACGAAGAGGATATGAGAATTAATACGACATATAATACGAATTTTATACAAAGCAAATAGATTCAATTTGAATTAAATTTAGTAACCAAACCCGTGGATCGAACCGATGGATTAACGGGTGGTTTAAACCCATGGGGCAACCCATGAGCACAGGGGGAGACATAGGTGACATGTGGGGGGCATGTGCTTGCACATGGGCTTCACATGGAAAGAGGAGGTTTGCCTAATTGACTAAAAGACCCTTGGTCTTGCAAAGCCTATAAAAGGAGAGCTTGTGGCTCATTTGTTGGTTTGAAAAGTTGACAACCATTATATATATACATACATATATATATATATATTATATATATAGAGAGAGAGAGAGAAGCTAGCTAATTCCTTTGATAAGAAACCAAGCAAATAAGAAGCAAGAAGTTAATTGAAGCTCTATATTCAAGAATAACCAAAGGTATACTGATAAGAAAATTGATGATAATCATTTGTCTTTCAATATAGAATTGATAGAGAAGTGAATTGGTGGAGCATGATTAGTAAGAAGTTATAAGGATGGCCTTGTAGTGAACTTAAAACACTAACAAGCCATGAATAAGTAAAATCATATTAATTGATTAAGAACTCAATGAAGAATTATCAACCTCTTGAGATTGTTAATAGTAAGTATGTGAAACCATTAAAACATAGATATTTGTATTGTTTAGAATCGATAATGAATAACCAATGGATTGATTCCATTTAGTTCGAAGTAAAAATCTTGAAGAACGAAGTTATGGCGAAAGTTACGCGATTAGATGTTAAGCGTTAAAATCGTGAATTTTCCCGGAAGAGAAGTCAAAAGTCGCCGTTTGATTCGAAAACCTTGGTTTTCGATGGCGTAACATATAATTAGGTAAAAAAGACTTTCAAGAGAAAGAACGACCAATTCAGACTTAAAACGAAGAATTGAGCATTGAACGTTCACGAACATTTAACGAACGCGTAAAAATGGACTAATCGACGAATTTCTCGCCAACAGATTCAGAAATGAATTTCGATCGGATGGAATCGTAGAACATAAGATAATTAAACTAATGGCTTTGTAATGAGCCAATTTTGAGTTGTAACGATCGTGTTACGAGCTCGTAAATTTCATTAATTGAAAAAAAATTCTGAGGGATAGGGTCGGCGCCGCAGCGCCGCCCAAGTAGTGTTACTTAGCGCTGCAGCGCCAGTCCGGGGAGAGATCCATGCATGGTGGGCACCGCAATGCGGCTCAGTAAGGTAAACCTAGTGCCACAGCACTAGGCCAGGGTCAAGATGATATGAGTCCAGCGCCGCTTTGACAGGCAAAGCTGGCGCCGCAGTGCCCTTAATGAAATATTTTTCGACATTAATGTTTATTAACCTAACTTGTTTTATAGTAATTATGGGGCAAGTATATGGTTAATATTCATTAAGAAATAATCCTTTAATAACATATTTAATGAAGGTTTTAAGAATTAAACATTTAATAAATGTATTTAAATTTAAAACTCAAAATTCGATAATGTAAACCGTGAATCGTAATCGAGTTTGAAGCGCGCATTAAGGTTATATGAGATGTAATAGAGGTGTGTAGTACATAAATGATATCAAATGAAGTTAAAACTTACTTAATTTCTCTACAGAGTCCAAGAAAGGGAATTCGATGGAAATGTGATTGAAGTAGCGAACCGATTAGGGTTTCGTCGGTCGTTGTGCATAACGATGATCGATGAGAGTCGGGTTACGACATATAGATGTTAATAAAACGTAATAAATGTTAAATAACTTGAACGGATATTATTATTTTAACAATTCGGCTAAGTTATACAAGAAGAAGAAGATAGGTTATACAATGTATATCAAATGTGGAAATCTCATTGGTATGCTATGTGTTTATGTTTTGTAGAAGTTGTAAAGACCAAGTATAGTAGACTTAAAGGTTTAAAGACGCAAAGGCAAGTTTTCTAAACTCTTGTCTACACTTTATGTTATACAAGTTGTCAATATGCATGATTTCCTATGCATAAACTGTTATTGAATAGTCGATCCCATTAGATTCGGCAAATTGAGACTTAAAGTATTTTGGTTGGTTTTCCACAAATTTTTCCAAAATATGTATAATGTTGCTATCCTATTCTAATTGCTTTGGTACAGATTCACAAGTAAGCCTGAGTATGAATAAACAAATGTTTTTACGTCATTAACTCGATAGGCACTTGAAGTTGCCACCAATTAAACGTAAATACGTTTAATATATAAGTGTTGATCAACATAGAGTACTACAGGCTGATCACCTGGATGTGCTCGTAAGCTATATCGAACTTACGGCCTCAGTGCCGGGTTGTTCTTTTCATGAATGAAAACATAATGAATGTTCATGGTCGTTGACCAGCTCAGATTCTTAAGAGACTTTAAGTCATTGGGAATGGTTTTAAAGGAATCAAAACGCTATTTTGATTATTCATAGTACTTTATAACTATTGTACATTTATTGAAGATGAAGTCATATGATTCTTGATTTTGTGGTTTCAAAATACAATGTTAAACTTGCTAAGCTAGTTATGCTCACTCTTGCCTAAAATTATATGATTTCAGCTAAGACCGAATGGACTGAAAGATCCGGTAAAGACAAGGGCAAGTCCAAGATGGACAAATAGTTATCCTTGTAATAACATAGTATTATTACTATAATGAATGATATTTGACACTGAACGAATGTAATGGTTACAAAGAACCTGGGAAGGGATTAATAGAATGTAATAATTAGTTAACTTATGCATGTTATTGAAATCTTCAATTGAATGTATTAGTAGATAGTAGCACTGTGTAGCACCATGTCCAAGGTTTGAAGGTACCCAGATTTGGGGGCGTCACAGGTTGGTATTAAAGCTGTACGTTATAAGTCTTAAGGGGAAAAACCTTAGGCTATAACCTTGAGAAGAAAAGTAGAAGTTAGAAGTAAATAAACTCGGTTAGTGTTTTAAAGAAGAAAGTAACCATAAACATATTAAATGTGATATGTGTTTATAATATTTTGATTGTATACTAATCAAGTTATTGTGTCTTATTATAGGTACTAGGAATTATGGACATGTAAGATCCTGAAACCCTAATAAGAACCCGTTATGTAAATTCTGTGTTTATTAAATAAAATCTCTCCATTCTGAATGCATATTGTGTTGTTATATACTCTATTAAAGAAATTAGGTCAAATAAAATTTTGTCCGAAAATTGACGTGCTTAACACCTCGTGCTTAAAATTTTTCTCCGTATTCGAACTTTTCAGTATATTTGATTTTTCAAGCTGCTTTGTCGTGCTTACACTGACAAAACGCTTTGTCGTGCTTTTTAGGATATATGCAAATCCTAGTTTAGAAAACCCTAATCTTAAATCAGGAAATCTTAAACCTAAATTTGAAAACCCTAAACCTAATCACTAAACCCTAACCCTAATTACTTGTTACAAACCTAATTTAGATTATCCTTAACTCTAATTATGTTAACTAAACTTTAATTAGGTGTTAATTACATAATTATAACATCCTAATCATGAAAAACAAAACCCTAATTGCAATTAGGTTTAATTAAAGTAGGATTTAAGCTACTAATTAAAAGGAACTAGCTCACAAGTAGGTGCCAACACTTAGGACTAGGTTCAATGTACTTACAAACAGATAGAATCCCTCCCCAAAGCAGCACAAGTCCCTACAAATTAGATTTTTATAGAGGCAAGGAGGTGAAATGGACTAAAAATCCCTACACACAAATTCTATAAATAGCAGCCCATATTCTAGCCAAAACCCACGAATTTTGCAAGCTACAACACTCATAGTACATGCCATAAGAAGCCCAAGCAACCATAAGATCAGAATCAGTAGTTAGAAAGAAGAAATCAAGCAAGAAAGGTACAAACCCTAATTCTATGCTAGATCTATGATGCTATAGTAAAAATGTTGTTTAGATGTTTAGTAATACATAATAACATGTTAGTTAGTGATCTGGGTTCATAGAACATGTTTCCATAACATCTAGATGCATTAAAATGAAGTTTTAAGCAAACTAAAAATTTTGGGAAAAGAGGTCTGACAGTCGAATGTCAGGGCCTATAGATCCGTGTATGTTAATTAATTGATGTGTTATTTGTATTGTAGTCGTAGTATGTCACGAGCTTAGTAAACTGGAAGTGAAATCACGCTAAACGGATCAACAGGTTGAGAGATATAATCGTTGCAAGGAGCTTACTCGAATCGCTCGTTTCTGATTTCTGGGTTACCCCGAAATCTTATGAACAGCCGAGCGGGGTACTTTGACCGACATGCATCTCTCAATCGTTATGTTATTTGTGTTATCTTTTGTATTTATGTTGTAGTCTGACATGTAGAGTACACCAGTGAAGCACTCTAACACATAAAGGAATCATAGGATTACAGGAATTAATGGTCAAATAGCGTTGACCGAGCTTGACCGAGTTTCTGGGTTTTCCAGAAATCTGAAGAACACGAAGAACAGCCCTTGGTTGTACTTTGACCGACTTAGATCTAGACCTTAGGATCATACTCTGTCCAAATAAATGTCACATATATGTACCTTGGTATATAGACTACAAACTACAACAATCAAAACACAAACATATCACATGAATTAATAGATCTGGAGGCCATAAAAACGTTGACCGACGTTGACCAAGTTTCTGGGTTACCTAGAAACTGATAAACAGGCTTGGTAGTGACTTTGACCATTAATAACTTATTGGTATGTTACACTTAGAGTCCGAAGTGATACTAAGTTGTAGTATTACATGAATATTACACTATTGAAGCACTTAGCAACCTAGAAACAGATTAAACCAACAAGAAATATGATGGTCAGACGGCCTATCCGGCGTTGACCAAGCTGGTTCTTCAGAGATGAAGAACACCTAAGACTACACTTTCCGTCGCTAAAGGCCTACAAGCGACGGACAAAATCAAAAATATTTTCAGAAAATTAAGAAAAATAAAAAAAATAGAAATAATTATTAAATAATTATTAATAATTATAAAATCAGTTTTAAAAATTATTTTAAATTACAAAAATTAACTTTTGATATTTTGACATAAAATTCAATAAATATTTTATTTATTTATAATTAAATTATTTAATAATTTAATTAAATAAATCATTTATAAATAATAATAAATTATTTAAAAATGATATTTATATTTCAAAAATTATAATAAATGACTATTAATAATTTAAAAATAAAACTAAGGTTTTAAAAATTATTCTAAGTATATATTAATTATCTAGAGATAAAATAAATGATTTAAAAATCATTTAAAAAGATAATTAAATGTTTAATAATTACTTTAAGCTTCTAAAAATTATTATAAATGATAAATAAATTATCAAAAATAATAATAAAGCTTATAAATAAAGTTTAACTATAAAGTTCACATAATAAATACATAGAAATGTTTTAGGACACCGAAATCATATCAAACCTAGACTGAACTTTAATAGTTTAAGTAGTTAGGTATTGCTATCGATACTAACAGATTATATAAATATGTTTTAACATATCTAGGTGTTTCCAATACTTCAAGTGGCGTTTTATAATCGTTCTTCGGTCAGGCAAGTATTCTAAACCCTACTAATTTACTTTACACAAGTATTCTAAACCCTATCAATTTAATTTACGCACGTACTTGAACCCTATTTGAATTTTGTTCAATATATTATACCGAACCAAGTTGTTACCAGTTATTGCTATTATTTCAGCATGACTTAAGAAATGAATTGCTTATTCAGTCAATATTATATTATTGTTTATTAAGTATAAACTGTTGGTCAAACCAAATTATTTTGGAAAGACATCTTATACTGAGATAAAATTACCCTGAAAAGGGACTTGTATAGTGTTAGTAAAACACTTGAAGTGCATGTGGGCACGGTTAGGATGATATGCATACTCCTAGGATATTGACTAGGCTGATCCCCTACATCATATTCGAATAAAATAGATATATTTCTAAGTCCTTGTGACTGACAGAAATGGTTGATATGACTCCGATTCGGTTATCAACCCTCAGTTAAAATTACTTATTGAACTGCCACTTCTTCAAATCAAAAGCTATTTGTTTATAATTATAAACTTGCTGAGCGTGTCATAGCTCATTATTGCAAATTATTTCCCTTGCAGTGTTAGATGGTAACCCTGGAACATCTAGAATAAATAAGGGGAAGATGCCTTGTGCTAATTAGTTTAAATTATCGTTTTAATGTTGTAAAGTCTTTTAAAGACCTTTGTTTTGTAATTCAGTACTCTATATTGAGAACCATGTAATCAAACTTATTATATATATTATCATCTTTTGCTTCCGTAACCTTGTTTCTTTATATTCTTAGATGATTGAATAGTATAGTAGAATTAGTACAACATCCCTAAGAACTATCTACCCAAGTAAGGATATTGGCAATATAGACTGATCATGTTATTGCCGATATTCTGGATTTCGGCTATATAGGTCTTGAGGATAATATATATTCATATGATGTAGTCTTTACACATTCTGAGTGAGGATATTGGCAATATAGACTGATCATGTTATTGTCGATATTCTGGATTTCGGTTGTGTAAGTAACATGAATAATAGAAACTCATCAGATACAGTCTATACACATCCAAGTGAGGGTATCCAAACACAGCTATGTATAGTCCTGATAAAGGATTACCATCTGTTATGGGATACTGTGAACCTTGGATGGATAGGAATTATATCTTATCGAGTAAATATCGTTGATTTAGTTAGATGTGATCACCGAATCGGATACCGCGGGTGTACAGATTTGGGGGCGTTACATCAATTGGATAATTGCGTGAGCACTAAATTGGATACCGCAGGTGTATAGATTTGGGGGCGTCACAGGTTGGTATCAGAGCTGTAAGCTATAGCTCTAAGTTAGAGGTATCTTAGGATATAGTTTTTGAGTCCGTAAAAATATAAAATACACAGAAAATAACATTAAAAGTTTTTTTTGTTTTGTGTAAAGTCTTTTAAAAGCTAGTAATGAAATTAAATTATTTTGTAGGATGGCCAACTCAGATACCGAGGATATGCCAGAAGTTATAAACCCACCTTAGATAATGACAGAACAAGATAGTGATCCGAAAGAAGGGGAGATAGTGCATGACAAAGAATTGTTAGATGCTGAAGAGGATCAAGATCCTGTGGCTGGATAATTAATGAGAATAGAAGCACACAATAAGGCAATTACAGCAATAGAATTACAATCTGAAATCTACAGTTACTAATGCTGAGTTTAGGGCACATGTGGCTGAGAATTTGCTAGAGCATGAGAGGGGTAATACCACCCGACTGAGGACATTACTGCATAATGCTCAAGGGGAAGGCAGGAGGCACTAACAAGGGTATCTAGGAATGTTAGAGGGACTCGGGATGCATTTGACGGTTTGCAGCATCTAGTAGTCAGATATCCGGTAGAGAATAACAAGACTGCCTACATGATAGATCGATCAGTGGTATGCCATATGATCCAGTATTCCTTTGATGAAACCATAGATTTCTAGGTGTAGAACAGGAATCTAAGTGCTCTACTACTGTTGTGGTATAAATAAAGAGCACGAATTTTGATGTGTACTAGCTAGTGGTGATATATATAAACCACTGGTCGGATATGTAATTTCCTGTTTGTAATATAAATAAAAGTTCTATGTGAAATATCACTCTTATGTGAATTTCCTGTACTTGCATTTATACTTGTTTTTTATCTTTTGATTATAGATAATATGCCACTAAGAAGAAGACCTCAGAGGGAAGTAGATGATGAGGAAAACCCTACACAAAAACTGGTAGACTTATTGTTAGGAACGGTTGAGGGTAGACAAACTAACCAGCATACCCTGTTTAAAGACTTCAAACAAGTAGGTCCACCTGAGTTCAAAGGTACAACAGAGCCCTTAGAGGCCCAAACCTGGATAACAGAGATAGAGAAATTCTTCATAGTAACAAATGTTAGTGAAAAAAATAAAATTGTCTATGCCACCTTTTTTCTAAAAGGGAAGGCAAATTATTGGTGGGAAATTATAAAAGTTCGAACAGGAACTGATATAGTTTCATGGGATAGGTTTAAATAACTATTATTTGAAAACTATTTTCCCCAATCATTAAAAGATCGTATGGAAGTACATTTCTTGGAATTAAAATAAGGGGAACTTACTATATCTCAATATACAGCAAAGTTTAATGAGTTAGCAAGATTTGCTTCTCATCAAGTTGATACGGAAGCAAGAAAGACTCGAAGATACGAAGAGGGTTTAAAACCTCATATTCGTAGCAAAATATCAGTGTTCCAAGTAAAAACTTTCCCAAAAATTTTAGAGAAAGCTATTATAGCTGAAAATGAAAATGAGAATCTTATTAAATTCCACAAAGATAAAAAGATTCAGAGTGAAGGAGGAAAATATAAGGGAGAACCCAGTTCAGATAAGTTTAATAATAACAAAAGGAAATGGGATAATACCTTTTCAAGCAATTCTGCGAAGAAAGTGAGTAATGTTAATAACAACTTTAACAACAAGAATAATAAAGTTAAAATTAACCCTTGTAGCACCTGTGGAAAAATGCATAAAGGGGAGTGTCGGATGAAGAAGGACAAGTGTTATACCTGTGGTCAGAAAGGACACTATTCTCCTTAGTGTCCTAATAAGATTAGATGTTTCAACTGTGGTTCTTTGGATCACAAAGTTAGAAACTGCCCAAAACCAAAAGACCAGAGTGGATGGGTAAACCGGACAGCAAACAACAACAAATCAACAGTAGCTGCAGCTGGAGAGCAGAGTCTACCGACTGGCCAGAACGTTTAATATGTCGGTGAGGGATGTTGCTTCACAGGACGTGGTGACAGGTATCATCCCTATCAATATTTTAAACGCATATGTGTTATTCGACTCTGGTGCTACTTGTTCATTTGTATCTAATAGTTTTTCTAAAAATTTGAATATACCATGTGAAAACTTAGATGTACCATTTTGTGTTGAGATTGCGAATAATGAGATTATAGGTCTGCCTGAGTTCTATGGAACTACGGATCATATCGCTGCCAAAGTTTGGGTGAAAGAAATTGAGAAGGCATTTGTAATTGCAAATGTTAGTGAGGCACAAAAGACTTCTTTTTTGACTTACATGATGAAGGGCGAGGCCAACTACTGGTGGGAGGCAAACCAGGGTAGGGCCGGAACAGAAGTTATTACGTGGACACGGTTCAAGGAGTTATTTTTATAAAACTACTTTCCCACAAGCATGCAGGGGAGAATGGAGATTCAGTTCTTAGAACTAAAATAGGGGGAAATGACGGTTCCCCAATATGCAGCCAGGTTCAATGAACTAGCAAGGTTTGCTCCACATCTGGTGGACATGGAGTTAAGAAAGGCTAGGGGGTTTGAGCAGGGATTAAAACCCTGGCTCTTTAGTCGGATATCGGTATTCCAAAGTGTTACTTTTGGAGCCATGTTAGAGAAGGCGATAATAGCTAGTGAGGTGTTGAGCCAATACCACAAGGAAAAGAAGAACAAGAATAAGACTGACGTGTCAGTTAAAATAGAGGGAGCCAGTGGGAGTGGCCAAAAGAGGAAGGGTTTTAACTTCGAGAATATAGAAGTGAAGAAGGAGGGTCCTAAGAGGAGGATGGAGCCGTGCAAGAATTGCGGGAAGACTCATCTAGGAGTCTGTCTCAAGGGGAAAGCGGTGTGTTATAACTGCGGACAGGAAGGGCACATTTCGCCTAACTATCCCAGTCCTAAAACGAATCATGGGTTCTTTGTGTGTGGATCTACGGACCACATGGCACGAAACTGTCCGAAGAAGGGGGTCTGATAGTGGGAAAGGAGCTAGTGGTGGTAAGCTAGCGATTGGTGGTTCTGCGCCACAGGGTAGACCGACTGCCCGTACTTTTAATATGACGGTCCAGGATGCGGTTGCATCGAGCGACGTTGTAGTAGGTATTATCCCGATTAACGATATAAATGCATATGTATTGTTTGATTCGGGTGCTACTTGTTCGTTTATAGCATGTGAATTTGCTAAGCGACTAGGATTAAACCCCGAAAGACTTGTAATACCTTTGAATATTAAGGTAGCAAATGAAGAAGTAATTCCTATTGATTATGTTCATAGGAGTTATTGTGTAGATATAAGAGGTAACAAGTTATTGATAGATCTTATACCGATAAAGTTGGGATTATTCGATGTAATTCTCGGGATGGACTGGTTGTTTAACCATGGAGTGATTATCGATTGCCAAAATAAAAGTGTGAACCTTCGAATTTCTAAGAAACCCAAGGTAGTGTTCTACGGTAGTAAATCACCGGGACGCTCTTGTTGTTTAATCATGACACTAGCCAGAAAGTTATTACGGAAAGGATGTGTAGGTTACATGTGCCATGTTGTTGATACCCAGCGATTGAGAGCAACATTGGAACAGATACCTATAGTTAATGAATATGCGGACGTATTTTTGAACGATTTGTCAGGTCTTCCACCCGATAGGGAGATCAAATTTATTATAGATATTGTGCCAGGGACGACACCAGTTTCGAAGGCACCGTATCGTATGGCGCCAGTAGAATTGAAGGAGTTGATGATTCAGTTACAAGAATTATTGGACAAAAAGTATATTCAACCAAGTGTTTCTCCATGGGGAGCACCGGTATTATTTGTAAAGAAAAAGGACGGATCGTTGAGGCTTTGTATCGACTATCGAGAGTTGAACAAACTAACGATAAAGAATAAGTACCCTTTGCCCAGGATCGATGATCTCTTTGATCAGTTAAAAGGGGCAAAATATTTTTCTAAGATAGATTTACGGATGGGGTATCACCAATTGAAGGTTAGAGAGGAGGATGTACCTAAGACAGTATTCAGGACTCGTTATGGTCATTACGAGTTCCTGGTGATGTCGTTTGGGTTAACAAATGCGCCAACCGCATTTATGGATATGATGAATAGAGTGTTCAAACAGTATTTAAACAAGTTCGTCGTAGTGTTCATTGATGATATTCTAGTCTATTCAAAGACGAAAGAAGATCATGCTGAACATTTAAGATTAGTATTGGAAGCACTACGCAAAGAGAAGTTGTATGCGAAATTCACTAAGTGTGAATTTTGGTTAGAGAGAGTGCAGTTTTTGGGGCATGTTATTGACAAGGAAGGGATTTCAGTAGATCCAGCGAAGGTGGAAGCAGTTATTAATTGGGAATAACCGAAAATGCCGACTGAGGTGCGGAGGTCATTACGAGTTCTTAATGAATGAACGTTTTGAGGTAACAGAACCTGGGAATAGAATGATATATCATTAATCTTCAGGATTTAATGATGTATGTATGGAATGAGAAGTACTCGCAACGCACGAAATTTGGGTGTGAAAAATAAGCCAAATTTTGGGGCGTCACAAGTTGGTATCAGAGCTGATAGGTTATAAACCTTAGGTAGGAGTACCTAAGACTATAGCCTGAGAGAGAAGGGTAAGAAAATCGTTGAATTAAACGATTAAGGAAGAAGATCACTACGTGATCATATTAAATCATAAGAACATGTTTCCTGTTAAACGATGGATGAATTATAGCTAAGGCTATAATGGACAGGTACTATGAATAGTACAAGAAGAAGAACTCAGAAGAATTGTAAGGTATACGAATTAAAGAAAATTCGTATTAAATTAAGAGAGAGTTAGAAGGTGGTAAATTTCAATTAAGGACTCATGTGGATAGCTGAGTTGTATGAACTTTTGTTATGGGCGAAGGTTTATGCTTTAGTGTAACAACCACTCAGTCTGTTACAGTGATAATCATTGGAATAGTAATGTTGCGCTATCAATATGTATATGAAGAGAAGGTGAATCTTTTCTCATGTGTATATTGGATAATAGAATGTATTAAGTTAGGTGTGAGTTCTTGAAACTCATACTGATGAAAAGTTTGTGACTCATAGTTGTATGCTATGTTTCTGAGCCCTGAGCATATGGATAGTTCTTGATTTGTTCTTGGATTACATATTGAGAAGATAAGTTCTTAAACACATATGGTTGTGGAAAGTTCCTGAACACATAAAGTATGGCAAGTTGATGAACTGTACTGAGGTATAGAAAGTTAAACTGAAAATGAGTGATTTTCGGTATAGATGGCACTTAAGGTGCTAGAAGAGGTTAATATTATCGCAAGGATGACAATGAAGGAAGAAGAAGGAAGTAGAAATTCTAAATCTTCTAGCTATGCTAGATTTTGAAATTATTAACATCATGCGGATGTGTATGTCTTTGGAAGGAAAATATTGGTTTCAACTTTTGGAAACCAATGGATTTTAAAAAGAACTATTCTTTGTATGCCTATGCCAATCATTTTGGCTAGACAGAGTTTGATTTGAAATATCAAAATGAATTTTATATCATCAGTGTAATTGATGCATAGATGGTAAAAAGACGAAGTTAATATTACGTCTGAGCATACCTTGAAGTGTGTGACGATATGTAGTATGACAAAGTCATAAGATGACGAAGTCCTCAACGTACTTGAAAGTAGTACGGTATCATAATGTCATTAAACGTTTTGAGTTATGATGAAAAAATTTAAAGAAGTAGTCGATGTCAAATGATTTGACTAAACGAATAGTTCAAGTTAATGTCCAATTTATTGGATGGTCTGGGCTATTTAATTTGGCTAGACAAATGGTATGTCATATTTAAAAAGAAATCAAGTTTTCTTTAAGAAGCTATGCCAAACCAAATTATTTTGGTGCAGAATCTGAATACGTAAGTCTGAGGAGAACACACCTCTAAATGAGTTTGTACAATAGGCTGATCACCTAACGTACTAGAAAAAGGTAGTTTACTTTCTTTATGATTGTAAATAGGCCGACAAAGAGGTAGTTTACTTTCTTTGTGATTGTAAACAGGCCAAAAAAAGAATTGGTTTTCTGTAAATACCGATAAATAAAGTTCAAGGAGTTCATGGTCTTTATGACCCCTCAGCAACTTCAGAAAAGTTTTAAAGAAATCTTTATATTCCTAGTCCTTCGTTCAACTCCATAATTCATTTGTAGTTGTGGGGATTCTTGAATGAAGGGAAGATGAGAACTTCAGGGAAGACAAGTTGAGAAGAAGGATAAGTTAAACAATTGCGAGCATACGGCCTTGGTGCCGGGATGTTCCTTTATAAATGAAATGCTCTTCAATGGGCGTAGGATGATGACTTCTATGACGAGAAGTTGAGAAAAGGCTATGTTAACAATTTTGAGGGTGAAATTTTTTGAAGAAGGGGTGAATGTGATATCCAGAGAAATTTGAGGTATAGTCTGACGAGTATAACAGAAAATGATCCTTGGGGGAAGGATGGTGAAGAGATAATGAGAAGGAATAATTAAGTAAATACCTAATTGAATTATTACGTTGAGATTTTTCAACATAAATGGGAAGAAGTAAGATTAACTCTTCGTCGAAGGGTTGTAAAGATAACGCATCCGGGTATGGATGTGGTTTGTGAAATTTTGAGGACGAAATTTTTATAAGAAGGGAAGAATTTGACAACCCGAAAAATCGGATTGTCCAAAAATTAAGATTAAAGACTTTATAATTAATAAAAAGAATTTTATTGATTATATTATGTGATATATGTTTATTAATAATTCTATGACATAGGATGATTAGGAATGGGGAGGATTCTGGCTACGAGCTGGAATGAACGAGTAAGAATTTTCTAGACGAAAATAAAAGATTTTCGGGAATAAAAATATTTATAAGAAAAAGACAAAATAGACACTATTCATGAAACCCTAAGGGTTAGGGTTGAGGTTAGGGTTTTGACCCTAAGCCTTTTCGAGAGATCGAAATGTCGGAATGATGTTCTGTCAGAAGATTTGACGGTAATATACCGTGAAATGTTAAGTTAGCCGAGAAAAGTTTTCTCGGGAAGAAAATGACAAAATTCACTATTCATCCGTTTCTGCTCGAGAATTTATATTAAAATTTCGAGAAACGCGTAATGATAGAATTTTGAGACGAGATGAAATATGTAATAATATTTCATTTATGGCTCGCGAACTTTTCGCTTGCGGACTTAAAACCCGAAGGGTTAGGGAAAGTGAAAGTGAAGAATAAAATGGTTTAAGTATAATAATAAATAATTATTATACGGAATGTATACGAGTATAATACGAGTTATTATATGAGTATAATATGAGGAGGATACGAGAATTAATACGATGTATAATACGAATTTTATACGAAGTAAATAGATTTAATTTGAATTAAATCTAAGAATTAAACCCGTGGGTCAAACCGGCGGGTAAATGGGTGGGTAAAACCCATAGGGAAACCCATGAGCATGTGATTGCACAAGGTGGCCGTGTGCTAGCACATGCTAGCACATGGGAGGACATAGGTTGCATGTGGGGGGATATGGGCTAGCATGTGAGAGGAGGTGGGCAAGAGGAGGTTTACCTAGATGACCAAAGGGCCCTTGGTCTTCATTTGCCTATAAATAGGAAGCTTAAGGCTTCATTTAGTGGGTGTTTTTGAAAATCACCAACTCCTCTTTTGAGAGAGAGAAGAAGAGAAGAAGAGGAAGAGCTTGTGATGAGCTATCAAGAAGCAAAAGAAAAGCCATGCAAGACTTTGTCAAGAACAAAGTTATGGACAAGAACACTTAAAGGTATAAGTGTTAACTTTAATTTCCATCTTTGTTTCAATTCTTAGAATGATGGAAAAGGGAAAATGGAAGAGCATGAATTGTAGACATGATGAGATTGATATTAGTGGACCTTAGAATCACTAATACTCAAGAACAAGTGAAATCATAAGTGAAATGGTTAAGAAGATAGTGAAAAATGAGTTAAAAACCATAATAAATGGTTAAGTAACTTATTGCAGAAAACCATTAAAACTTGGATGTTTAATATGGTTAGAAACATGGATGAATAACCAATGGATTGATTCCAATTGGTTGGACGTAAAAATAATGAGAAACAAAGTTTCGGCGGAAGTTATGTAATTAGACGTTAATCGTCGGATCATAAATTTTCCCGGAATGAAAGTTAAAAGTCGTCGTGTGATTTGGAAATGATAGTTTTCAATTGCAACACGTGTAATTATGTAAACAAGACTTCTAAGGGCAAGAACGAACAAATTTGGAGTTAAAACGAAGAAACGAGCATCGAACGTTCCCGAACGTTTAACGAACATATAAAAATGGACTAATCGGCTAAATTACCGCCGACGAATTTAGAAATGAATTCTGATTTAGTAGAATGATAGAACATAATGTTTATAAACTATTGGCTTTGGAATGAGCCAATTCCGATTTATAACGATCACGTTACGGACTCGGGAATCTCAGAAATTTTCATAACTTAGAAAATTTTCTGAGATACAAAGCCAGCGCGGGCCGCTCCACCCAGAAGGCTTAACCGGCGAGGGGCGCGCCAGTCCGATGAAGGTCCCTGCATAGGTAGCGTGGGACGTGCCGCTTATAGGGGAATGTTGGCGCGGGCCGCGCCAACAAGGAAAAAAATTCTGACATAGCTATGTTATGTCCCAACTTTCTACATGATAATTATGGGGTAAGTATACGAGTAAGATTCATAAAGTGAAATCACTTAAACAATGTGTTTAAGATTGATTTCAAGAATTAAACGTTGACAAAATGTATTTAAAATTCTAAAACTCAAAACCCTAAAATGTGAACTGGGGTTCGAGGTCAAGTTTGATTCACGCCTCAAGGTTACATGTTATGTAATAGAGGTGTGGCATGCGAGAATGTAAAGAAATGAAGTTAAAACTTACTTAATTTCTATATAGAGTCCAATAATGGGAATCCGATGGAAATGTACGTGCGACCTAGCAAACCGATTATGGTTTCGCTTGTCATGAGGTCTAATGATGATCAACGAGAGTCGGTTGATGACACATGAATGATAGTGAACATATAATTCACTTAATGTAACATTTAAACAAGTGATTTAAACCTGAAGTAAAGGTTGAATGAGAGTAAGAGACGAGTAACGTGAACGCAGGATACGTAAACGATTCTCGTGAAGCATATCGGCGTTGAGTAAACGTTCTAAGTATACATTGGTTGTATAACTTAGACGTTAACGAATGTTCGCATGTGAATGATGATAAGCCGTAACAAACGGTAATCAGAGAATGAAGAATAACGTATCATGTTGAAGAGCTAAGTTAATGGTAATAACTTGAATGAACGTTCCGAGTTGTATGGACCGGACGTGGTATGGAATGTAGTGAAAGGATGGAAGAATAAAAGTTGGTCGCGTACACTTTAATTTATAAGAACGCGAACCATAAGAAGTAAAGAGAAGTAAAGTGAAAGTTAAACCAATGCATAAGTCAAGTATTTGACTAATTGGTACTTGTTATTCCTTATGTGCTACATATGAATTTCGATGAGCAGCTCAGCGTAAACCCTAAGCGGTAGCTGTGCGTAAGGCAAGTTTCTAATCTTGCTCAAGTTCTACTTGATGCAAGTTCCTAACTTCATTCATTTTCATATGAATGTTAGTTTCTTAACTTCCTCAGATGTTGAACATGAGGAAGAAATTTCGTATGTGCAAATGTACGATATCTGTACAAGATGGTAATATATATGAGGCCTTGTGCCACAATGTTAACACTTCGGTGTTAAAGTGAAATGAACTGTTCTATGATTGAATTATTAAGTATAAAGGAGTTCGATTTATTCATGAACCGTTCTTGTTGAGTCTGTGCTAAGGATTCTAACCAGGCAGAATGTGTATGAAAGAAGTAAAAGGATGAAAGTATGCCAAAGTAAATGTGATAAATGTTGTAAAATGATAGGAATCAGAACATATTCCTATTATTCGAGCTGCTTCATAACCATTGTTCGGTTATTGAAGTTTTAAAAGAATTTTGATTCTTGAGTTGTTAATATTCAACTGATATAACTTGCTGAGTAATTGAATGCTCACACTTGCTTGAAATAAAAACATTTTCAGCGAACGACGGTAGCATATGTTAAAGGACCTGATGAAGATCAAGATGATCGATGTCCTACTATGGTGAGATGTGATGGTTTCGAATACCATTAGCGTCACAAGATGAAGTGTTGTTCATGTTATGAACAAGCATTAAAGAACAAGCCAAGACTTGGAGAATAGTTAGATTAAACTATTCTGTAGATATGGTGACTAGTTAAGTCACAAATGTAATGTGATATGAATAATGTAATTATCATTATTCTTAATGAATGAACGTTTTGAGGTAACAGAACCTGGGAATGGAATGATATATCATTAATCTTCAGGATTTAATGATGTATGTATGGAATGAGAATTACTCATAACGCACAAAATTCGGGTGTGAAATATAGGCCGAATTTCGGGGTGTCGCATACGCAATCAAATTTAATCGCTTTATTGAAAAGACCTATCAGTTATAAGATTGATCTTTCAATTAAATTAACATACTTATCTCATAATACTTTTACTTTAAAAGTAAACTATCTAACACTTAACCACATAGTCAAATATTAGATAACCATAACACCATACTTATTTACAAGTCTAACCCTAGCACACATCGAGTCTTTAATAATATTCAATATAGTATACTGAGTGGTTTTCCACAAACAACCAACAAATTAGTTTTCGTCTCATCTACACTGTTTTCACAGTGAGTTAGATCGGTTACTAATTTGTATATACCTCCGCTCCCTAAAGAAATCGTTTAGCCCAGCTATTATACATCAACCATTGCAGAATACGACTGTACTACTTTAGACTCAATACTTACTCAATCACTTTATAAGTTCTTATTATAACGCGGTAAACTCTTTATGAATTCAGGATACTTAATATATCATTTCAGCAAACTGAAACCAAACTGTCTTCCCTTCCTAACCTTTTCAGTTTCCATTTCAGCGAGCTGAAACCAAACTGACTTCTCTTCCTGACACTTCAGTTTCCATTTCAGCACCTGAATTGTTCATTTCAGGAAGCTAAAAAACCCTTTTTATGAAAATACCAAATTAGCTTATTATTTTTTTATCCTTTGGCCACACATATATACATATATTCCATACACAAAAAGAATTTTTCTGAAATTTTTCAACTCCTTTAAGTATATTTCAAAAATTAATTTCTAGTTCAAACCTTAAGAAATTTGCTACATCGTGCTTAACTCCACAAATTTTCAACTCTTGGCGAGATCTTACACGTGTTAACATGAACTTCTAGTTTAAATTTTGTGGCCATCGGAGTTATAGAACTCCAGTTATAGCAGTTTTCGTCGAAAAAACCCAAATATTGAAATGGTCATAACTTGGTCAATTTAAGTCGGAATGAGCTCGTTTTTGGACATATGATTCTTTATCTCATATATTTTCATGTCCCAAAAGATTGGAATTTTTTTTAATATTTAACTGAACAAAACTGCCCTTGGAAAATAGTGGCAGCAACTTTTTGTCATTTTTCAGTTTTGGCGTCCTTTGCTAAATTTAGTCCACACGGAAACCTATAACTCCTTTTTCAGTGATTCCACTTGGAAAAGTTAGAAGACTTATATATCTAACTCCAAAAATTGACCACACTTAAAAATTCAAAATAGAATGAGAGATATGGTCGTTTCCATTTTATACTTCATTTTCACAAAAATCTAATTTTCAATCTTTGGTGATTTCTAAGAAAACTTTCATATTCTCACATAATAACCAATATAACTCATCATATACCTACTAATACCTCATATACTCATGGATCTATCATGATCCACGATCTATTTCATCAAATAATCACCAAACACAAGATAAACACAATCAAGGCTAAGAAAAATTAGGTTTTCTTACTTTTGAAAAACTTATTTCCTATTTCATACTTTATATCTAACTTTTGATCATCAAAAGGTTTAGATCTAAACATGAAATACTATTAAACACATAGATATAAGATTTTTGAGCCACAAAATCATATCTTTACAAAAATCAAAACTCAAATCAAACCAAAAATGAATTAGACTATATAGGTAGAGATTTTTGTTATACCTTAGCTTCTCTTCCTTCTTCTTCTTCCTAAGCTTGATTAAGAAGCCATGAAACTACAAAACTACAAAACCCTCCTTCTCCTCTCCCTTTCATATCCGAACTCTACCCTCTCTCTCTCTCTCTTAGTTTCTCTTTTGTTCTTTCTTTCTCTCTTTCTTTTGATAGCTTAGGAAATAAAATGAAATAAAACAAATGATATACTTTGATTTGTTTATTAGAAAAAAGTCTATAGATATAATGTATATCTAACCTTTTTTCCCAATCTCTTACTCTTTCTCTCTCCCAACAAGTTAGTTATTTCTTACAAGTTTTGTCATAAGTGTTGGCCCCATAAATTAAGTGACACCTAGCAAAGTGCTTGAACCACTAAAGCAAATACAATCATTACATGCATCTCCCATTCTTCCTCCACCAAATTTCGGCCACTTGGCCTTATTCCCCCAAATTAATTTTATTTTCTACTTACCCAATGACTATAATACTCTTGCCTAAGTGGGCTAAGCTTGGACCTTCATTTAATTTCTTTTGGGCTTGCACTTTACTTAGTTTGATTACTAATTAAAATGGACTTGGGCTTCCACCACTAATTAATTTGTGCCATCACTATACTTGCCCTATACATGTTATATTGGGCTAGTTTAATAATTTAATTGCTATTAAATCAATTTATCTACAAGTCCAATGCTTAAATAAATAATTGGGCTTATTTAAATTACTTACCCTCCTTAGTCTATTAAATCTATTATCACTAGAACCAATGCTCAACATTATTGATATTTACATACTCTTAATTATCTTAATATACAAAATAAATGTATACACATTATATAATGTATATTTATTTAATCGTATACATAATTCTCACAAGTCATCATACATTCTATTAGTTTATTAACTAAATAGCCATAATTGGCTTAATGAGTTATGATCACTCACATAATTATACAAGATAACCTAATAGGTTGAGACATTTCATAAATATCTACATTTTTAATGTCCTTAATAAAATTTCTGACAACATTTAGTTCACGTCAAATTTATAGGTATCGTAGTACCTTGTCCTTAATATTCCTTCAAGTACATATAGATTCATTTCTAGGATTTTGAAATTTTGTAACCCATATTTTCTCTATTCTCATTAAAATAGTAAACCATATAGATTCTTCTTTAAAAATTTTAAATTATTCCTCAAATTCCCATCTAGGTTTTATCTTTTAACCTTTATTTTAATCATTCAAAATCTTATAAATTTTCGGGTTGTCACAATAAAAGTCTGAAATATATCTTCACATAGAAGGAGTTGAATATGAGGCAGCGAAGATGGTTGGAGTTGATAAATGATTACGACTGCGAAATCCTATATCACCCAGGGAAGGTGACCGTGGTGGCCGATGCTTTAAGTAAAAAGGGTCGGGAGAAACGGTCAATGTTAACAACTCAGGATGAGTTGATAACAGAGATGGCAAGGATGGAAATAGAGGTGAGATGTCCAAGTGAGGAAGGGGAGAATCTGTTTGCGATGGAGGTTCCGAGCTGATGAGTATGAGCAAATAAAGAAGAAGATTGCAGACAGTACCAAGGATAAGTATAGTCTTGATAACTACGTGTTATTAAGATTTAAAGGACGAATTTGGATTCCGTGTGATACAGAGTTGAAGGAAGAGATAATGGATGAAGCACATCACTCGAGGTACTCGATTCATCCTAGTAGTACCAAGATGTATTAAGACCTTAGACAGAATTTTTGGTCGACAAATATGAAGAGAGAGATAGTAGAGTATGTCAGTAGGTGCTTAACTTGTCAGAATGTTAAGACCGAACATCAACGACCCAGTGGTTTTCTACAATCAATGGAAATTCCAGAATGGAAGTGGGAGCATATCACGATGGACTTTGTGTTAGGACTTTCAATGTGACAACCCGGAAAATCGAATTATCCATAAATTAAGTTTAAAAAATTATTAATTAATAAAATGAATTTTTATTAATTATATTCTGTGTTATGTGCTTATTAGTCATTCTATGACATACGATGATTACAAACTGAAAGGATTCTAGCTACGGGCTAGAATGAACAAATAAGAATTTTCAAGATGAAAATAAAAGATTTTGGGGAATAACTTATTTTCGAGAAAAAGACAAAATAGGCATTATTCACGTGTTGAAACCCTAAGGGTTAAAGTTTGAGCTAAGCTTTTCTGGGAGATTGAGATGTTGGAATGACATTCTGTCCAAAGATTTGACGGTAATATACCGTGAAAAATTAAGTTAGCCGATAAAAATTTTCTCGGAACAAAATCAGTAGACCTGGCAAACGAGCCAGGCCGGCCCAAATGGGCCGGGCCATTGGCGGGCCGGGCCAAAATGGCCCGAATTTTGGTGGGCTGAAATTAAGTAGCCCATGGCCCGGGTTGGGCTAGGCGAGGCCGGCCCGCGGGCTTTTCTTTTTCTTTCTTTTTTGACAATCTGTAAATCACAAATTCACAATACTATTTATTATTTAAAATTTTGGCGTTACTGTATACTGAATGACTGGTGGAGCAACAAAAGTTTATAATGGGCAGCAAAAAATATGTTTGCATTCAAAATGATAACCCATACTTTTCTTCTCTTAATTATAGCATAGTTTAATATTGCTATTCTTTTCATAATATTCTTAATAATTTACAAGTATGCACTTTATCTACTTTATAATGTGATTCTTTTTTTTCTCTTCTTTTTTAAGTGCTGAGTCAAAGATGGGATACAAACAAAGTAACCAAAACAGAAGCAAAATCATCTTATATTGCCAATACATAATTTTCACTATTAGCAGCGATGCTGAGGAATGAAACTGGTCAAAAGAGATCCTTGATAGTTCGAATTCTAGGCCCACAACACAATCTTACTTAATGTAAAAAACCAATCTTGAAATCTCTGATAAGTAACTCACAGGCCACGTGCCGGGCTGGGCCGGGCCACCAGGGGGCCGGGCCTTTACGGGCTTGGCCAAAATGGCCCAACTTTACGTGGGTTGCAATAATAAAACCCGTGTCCCATATTTTTACGGGCGGGGCGGGCCGGCCTCTGGGCCCGGGCCTCTTTTTCCAGGTCTAAAAATCAGTATTCATCCGTTTATGCTCGGGAATTAATATTGAAATTCTAAAAAACGCGTAATGATAGGATTCTAAGACAAGATGGAATATGTAATAATATTTCATTTATAGCTCGCGAAGTTTTCGATTGGGGACTTAAAACCCTAAGGGTTAGGGAAAGTGAAATTGAAGAAGAAAATGGTTAAGTATAATAATAACGATTATTATACATAACGAATACGAGTGTAATACTAGTTATTATACGAGTATGGTACGAAGAGAATACGAGAATTAATACGATGTATAATACGAATTTTATACAAAGTAAATGTGTCCAATTTGAATTAATACTAATAACCAAACCCGTGGATCGAACCAATGGATAAACGGGTGGGTTAAACCCATGGTGCAACCCATGAAAACACATGGGAGCACATGGGGGAGACATGGTGGCCATGTGCTAGCCATGTGCTAGCACATGGGAGGACATGGGATGCATGTGGGGGGACATGGGCTTGAGGAGGTTTGGTCTAAAGACCAAACTAGCCTTGGTCTTATAATTGCTATAAATAGCAAGCTTCAGAGTTTATTTGTGAGTTTGGAAAATCACCAATCAATATTGAGAGAGAAGAGAAGGGAGAAGGAAGAGCTTATGACAAGCAAATCCACTAAGGATATCGATACAACTTTGAATCACTGAGATTCCTTCAAGACCAGCATCCTTGGAACTTCTAGTTCACTAAGAACTCTTCAAGTTCAGCAGACTTGGCACTTCTAGTTCACTAAGAACTCTTCAAGCCTAGCAGACTTGGAATACACTGTCATGAGAGTTTAGTTCATTGGTGTGCTACTTAGTTGTTGTTAAGCATAAGTTCTAAAGAACTGAGTAGCGAAGCAAGCTATTCTTTCTAGATCGTAGAGTTTGGCTTTGAGTGTTCTTGGGCTTTGTGCGTTCTTGCTTTCTTGCTTCCTTGTCTAAAATCTTCAATCTATTTTCCTTATGTAAGAGCCTTTGAAATCTTCCCGTTAAAAGGCTTTCGTTTGAGCATTTAATGTTCCAGACGTTCTGAGCACTTGATGTTGACTTTCTGGGAATATGGTGCACTACTGTCTGACTCACCTGACACTGCAGACTGCTTTCTCACCTAACACCTGAAAATGTGCTTTCAGCAAACAGAAAGTAGTCACATTTTCTTTTCCTTAACGTTTCTTCGATTCAAACTAAGGATAAGTGTTAGAGCATTGAGATTCCCAAAATGTCAACATTCATATGCCATTCTTCACTTGTTAGACATCCTCTTTCATCAGATAGGCGAGTCTTGATACTTCTGATGCTAACTGAAGAAGCATCACGATCGTTGTCTTCTCACTATGATCGTTGTGTGTTAGTGTGCTTGTAAGCGATTAAGTCTGGATCGTAGAGTACTTTACGATTCTTCTTAATCTTTGACTGACTACGATCTTTACTTCCGAAAATATGCAGACTCCACGTTTCCAAGAGAAGACTGTAATTCTTGACTTGGCTCGGCAAGCGCTCGGCAGACTGTCTCAACGATTCTGAAGTGGCTTCCTTAACAGACTACGATTCCGAGAGAGTCTTCCTCGACACACCACGATTCTGCCTTGGCTTCTGCAAACTCTTGGCTAGCTCGACAGACTACGAATCTGTTTGGCCTAACTATTACATTTCAAGAGATCAACCTAACAAGCTTTATCTTTCTTCTGTACATTCATTTAGAGAGTCTTCCTTGACACACCACGATTCTGCCTTGGCTTCTACAAACTCTTGGCTGGCTCGACAGACTACGAATCTGTTTAGCCTAACTTTTATATTTCAAGAGATCAACCTAACAAGCTTTATCTTTCTTCTATACATTTATTTACAGAATGATAAACATTCAGCTCAGATCAACTTAACAATTTTGTTCTTCAATCTAAGTCCTTGTATATATGATCTAATAAGGACTTTACAACTTGAATAATACATGCATATTTATTTACTTGTAACCTCAAATTTGAATATGCAATTCCCAATAATCTCCCCCTATTTGATGTTGACATAACCAAGCAGATTTATATCATATCATCAATTTCTAATGCATGATGCTAGAAAATAAATATGACTTAATGATTTAGTGAGCAACTAGAGAATAAGCATGAATTTATTGATGTTATTAAACGGGTATTACAATTCACAATAGTTACATCAATAAAAACAAATGAAAACTTATCTCTATCTTGTTGGCCTCTTGCTCCTTGGAGGATTAGTATATTCTTCAGCCCTTATTCTCCTGCTAGCTTCATTTCACCTTGCAATCTCTTCTAGCGCACTTAGACTGAGATTTTCATTCTCATCATGTCTGTTCATAAAGGCAGGATCCCAATGGGCATATTCAAGCCAGTGTGAGCTACTCCTTGTGAGCTAAAAGATGTTGGGCCTTGTCTCCTTAGAGGGGTTGCCATAATAATTGGTTGGCGTTGTTCTGATCGTTGAGGCTAATTGTGAGGCTGTCTAGTAGGAGGCTGATTCCGTGGATTACTCCTTGAAAACTGTGCTACTTGTTTCCCTTTATTACTTTTCTCTATTCCTTTCTCCCCTTCCCCTGTATTCTCCCCCTTTATATCAGCATCCAGGGTTCGAATATTTTGAGACAGATGATTTACTCCTTGCACCAGTTCGTGCATTTGGGAGCACAACTGGAAATATCATTACGATTCTTTTGGACCATGGCATCAGTATCTGCTTGTTGTTGATGCAGCATGGCCAAGGCATTGTCTGTCTGCCTTACCTGAGTTAAAGAATACTCTTTGAACTCTCGCAGGGAGGTACTCAGGTTGTGGATTTGGTCAGCAATAACTTTATTCTGAGATTCCCAAGTCTTTTGAAGGAGGAGAACTGCTTCCTTGTGCTTGTTTGAAGCCTAAAAGTGAACTTTAACTCTTTTATTTAGACTTTCAATTATCTCCTTTATGATATCCTTCAGTCTCTTAGAGAGCTCAGTCCCCAAGTTTCCAGGGAAAGTGTTGGCAGACTCGATCATATTATTGAAGCGTTGATGAATCACAAGGGAATGAGCTTCAATGTTCTCTTCTGTCTCTTGAACCACCCTCTTTGAGACTTCAGAAAGCTCCTCTTTGGTGGGAACAGAATAGAGTTGATCAATGATTTTCTAAAGATCAGGAGAAGAGGTCATAGTGTGCTCACTTGGCATGCTTATGAGACCAAGAGCCATATCAAAGTACTCATGGTTTGAGGATGAGGGAATATCAGATTGAGTGAGTGATGCTTGGGTTTGGTGTATGGGTGAGGAGGCTGTTTTAGTGTTTGAGATATTTGGCTCAATGATTTGGATAGGTGGATCGTTGGTCGTGGTGTCGGGTTGTTGCTCGACGACCATGGAGTTATTCACAGAGTTGTAAGAAAATGGTACTATGATAGAGAGATGGTTATTTGGTTCATCAGTTATAGAGTTTTGGGACTCTGTAACTAGAAACTGATTCAGTGGGTTAAACACAACTTCCATCCACTTTGGAAATTCATCAAACTGGTAGAAGTTTGGTAGAGGGGAGTGATTAACCTT
Organism: Panax stipuleanatus; assembly: GCA_020205555.1. NCBI lineage: Eukaryota > Viridiplantae > Streptophyta > Magnoliopsida > Apiales > Araliaceae > Panax > Panax stipuleanatus. Next base: position 101,027,608 of record CM035126.1, read on the forward strand.
GAAAGAAATAGGAATGAAGTGTACCTCTTGCTCAGTCTTTGAAGACGAATGATTTGTGATCAGCTTTCAAGCAAAGTTGAGGTTGCTTGGGAATCCCTGGGCTAGCACAAAAATTGTTGGATATACGTTGAATGCCCAGAACATGTGATCCCAAGTGTTGAGAATCAGAGCTCTATGAAAGGGCATCATGGGCAAGTAGGAAAATAATTGATTGTAGTTGCCCCTCCTTTCTTCACTCCTGAACTCTGCGATAATCTCAACTTCTTCTCCCTCTTCTTCTCTTTCACCTTCTTTATCTCCTTCATTAGAAATCTCCACCACATCCACCATTTCAGCATCTTCCCTTTCACCTTCAACACTTTCCATCACTGCATCTTCAAAATCTTTAATTTCTTGAAGGGCAGAGGGGGCTTCATGAGCAGCTTCTGATTGCTCCCCCTCAACTGGAGCATTTCCTGGCTTAGGGACTTTGAAAATGTCCCCCTCAACATAAGATTAATTTTCCTTACTAGCTTCTGGCAGCTCCTCCTCAGCATGGACAATAGCTTGATCAGATGCAGTAGGGGTACTGCACTATTAATGTTAGCTATCACTTCATCAACGATCCTGGTCTGATCCAAGACTCATTGTGAGAACCAAAGGTTGTTGGCTTGGTTATATGTTCAGCTGCATTTCTTCTCTCTTCTTCCTTAATCCTCAGCATTGCTTCCTCAAGCTCAAGATTAGCCTTCTTGACTAGCCTTTTCCTTATTCTTTTAGGCTCAGGCTCAGTCTCTTCAGCTTCAGCCATGATTGTCTATTCAGGGCTGTAAAGCTGTTGCAGCATCCTCGTCAGGGTTGATGATAATTCTGGACTCCATGATCAGTGAGAGTAGAGATTGAAGACTTCTTCAATCGTTGACTACGTTTCCCTTTCTGAAGCTTAGAACTTCCTTTAGCCTTTTCTTCATTTTGCTTCTTCTTCTTTTTCTTCAAGACTTCTTCTGAAGATACGGTCACTTCCACATCAGTCGTTGACCCTTGAGGTTCTTCTGCTATCTGAACAATCTCCTTCATTTTCTTCTTCCCCTTACTCTTTCTGACCAGAGTAGAGGGTTCTTGATTTACTTCTTCTTCTTCAGCTTCCTTCACCACTGACAGGTTTCCCTGTTGACCAGATTTTGTCACATCTCCAATCCTTTCACTGGACTTAGACATCATCATCTTTACATTCTCTATCAGATTCCTCTTCCAGTTCTCGAAGAGTTGTTGGGTCATTCTCCTATTGGAGTTGATGGCTTCACTTTCCTTAGCTCCAATTTTGTCTCCCATAGCAGATTGGAGAATGATGCTGATGAATCTTCCAAAGAGCATCTTGCTTGTGCTCTTTGCCTTCTTGGAGCTGAGAATCCACTTCCCAATCCATCCCATGAGAAGAGCCTTATAGTTGAGTTGAGATTTGAAGTAGATGGCTGTCATTAGCTTCAGTTGGATTTCATTGACAGAGTCGTGGCCAGAGCTCTTGCAACAGATGCACTTCCCAATAATGTCAGCCAAAAATTTATACTTTTGGGAAAACTCTTTCTTCTTGTAGCCCTTGATATCTTGATTCATCTTGTGGTGCACTTCTTCAGTCCTTCATAGAAGTCGATGAAGCCCAGAGAAATAAGGCCCTTAGATTTAAACCCTAAGGCCAGGTTTATATCTGCAGCTTCAAGCCGAATCTGCACATTCTTGACCTTTGTTATAAGGGCGTCATTCTCATAGACTCTATTGGTGTAGAACTCCTTCACCAGCTTTGGATAGATCTTTATGATGGCGCTGAGAGCTTCTTGAAGACCTGCTTTCTTCAGCAAAGATAAGATCTTGTGAAACTGTGGGTCGACAGTCTTGAACTCGTCGAAGCATAGTTGATAGCCAGAGACTACTGTTGAATCCGTTGTTTTCTTTGATTTTCTTGAAATGAGCAAGATTAACTGAGTGTGCTTGAATTCTCAGTCTAGGGTTCTTTTGAGAGAGAGAAAGAGAGAGCTTTTGAAATTCTGAGGTGAAATAGATAAAAGACTTTTCAAAAGTATTTGTAACTTCCCTCTTCAGAGGCTCCACGATTTTAAATGAATGAAAAAGATTAAGTTGCCCTTAGCTCCCCCTGAGCTGGTATTTCCTTCTTGAGGACTACGATCGTTGAGACTACTCCACGATCGTTGTTTGCATTGTTGAGACTGCTCCACGATCGTTGTCTCTACCCATACTTCTGCAGAGATCCTTGTGATTCATTCTATATCAACACTTCTTCTAGGTTAAGGTAGCTCAGAAAGGGATGGCCTCTTAGTATAGAACTTAGGGCTGGGTTTGTCTCAGAGGTGCTTATCAGAAGAAGGAATTCTTAGACTTGGTGGTAACGCTATCATCACAGTAGACTTCTCTGCCATGTCGAGACTACTCCACGATCGTAGTTTTACTCTGTTATCTCTACGATTTTGACATAGCATTTTTATCTACATAGTTAGTAATAACTAGAGCATAGATTTATGGTTGTAAATTTAACATTCCTAACTCACTTATCAACTTATTAAATCTGGATTCATCTAAAGGTTTTGTAAAGACATCAGCAAGTTGATTTTTAGTTGGGATGTACTGTAAAGAAATAGTTCCATTTTGAACATGATCTCTAATGAAATGATATCTTATTTCTATATACTTTGTCCTAGAATGCATGATAGGATTATGTGTTATTGCTATGGCACTTGTATTATCACAATGAATAGGTATAGATTTGAAATCAAACCCATAGTCTGCTAGCTAATTTTTCATCCATAGGATTTGAGCACAACAGCTGCCTGCAGCAATGTATTCAGCTTCTGCTGTTGAAGTAGATACTGAGTTTTGTTTCTTTCTAAACCAGAACACAAGTCTGCTTCCTAGCAGTTGACAAGTGCCACTAGTACTTTTTCTATCAATTTTGCAACCTGCAAAATCAGCATTTGAATATCCTGTCAATTCAAAGGATGACTCCTTGGGATACCAAAGTCCCAAGTGAGGTGTGCCTTTGAGATACCTGAAAATTCTTTTTACAGTTGTTAAGTGTGATTCCTTAGGATTAGCTTGAAATCTAACACATATACATGTAGCAAACATAATGTCTGGTCTACTGGAATTTAAGTACAGAAGAGAGCCTATCATACCTTTGTATTGAGTAATGTCAATACATTTACCTTTCTCATCTTTGTCAAGCTTAGTTGCTGGAGCAATTGGTGTTTTCATTGATGTACTTGGCTTGGTTAATGAAGATACCGTCATTAGTCTGCTTCACTTGAAGTCCAAGGAAGAAATTTAGCTCACCCATCATACTCATTTTGAACTTACTATACATAAGCTTGACAAATCTCTTACATAGATTTTCATCAGTAGAACCAAAGATAATGTCGTCTATATATATTTGTACCAACCAAACTTTATCTTTGTGCTTTCTAAGGAATAGTGTGGTGTCTACTCTACCTCTTGTGAATCCTTTTTCAATAAGAAAGTTTGTTAGTGTTTCATACCATGCTCTAGGTGCTTGTTTAAGTCCATATAAGGCTTTGTCTAATCTATAGACATAATTAGAGAGAGTTGGATTGATGAAACCTGGAGGTTGCTCCACATAGACTTCTTCTTGAAGTCCTCCATTCAGAAATGCACTCTTGACATCCATTTAAAAGACTTTGAACTTGATGTGAGCAGCAAAGGTAAGGAATATTCTTATTACTTCTAGTCTGGCAACAGGTGCAAAGGTCTCATCGTAGTCGATGCCTTCTTCTTGAGAATAATCTTTGGCCACCAGTCTTGCTTTGTTCTTTGTGATCACCCCGTCTTCATCCATCTTGTTTCTGAAAGCCCATTTGGTGCTGATGACCGGGTGATTCCTTGGTCTAGGAACTAATCTCCAGACTTTGGTTCTTTCAAACTGATTCAGCTCCTCTTGCATAGCTTTTATCCAGCTTGAATCTTCCAAGGAATCCTCTATCTTCTTGGGTTCCATTTTGGGACAGAAATCTCAGATAGAAACACTCATTTTGGGTAGCGAATCTTGTCTTGATTCTTGCATTTGGATCTCCAATAATCAAGTCTTGGGTGTGATCTCTTACCCATCTGCTTCCTGTTGGAACATCTGTTCTGGTGCATTCTTACCTGAATACTTCAAGATTGACTTCAGCTTCTTGTTGCAGAGGTTCATCGTCTGGTGTAGCGCTCTCCACGATCTCTCCTTCTAGCTCCACGATTCCATCTTTTGGGACTGCGATCGTGGTGTTGGGATCGACCACTTCAATAGTAATGTCAGCTCGATGATCGCAGTGTTGAGTGGTACAGATTTGTCTGAGTCTATTTCATCAAAAATGATGTGAATGGAGACTTCAACACTTATGGTCTTCTTAGAACACTTTGTACGCTTTGTTGTCTGTGGAATATCCAAGAAAGACTCCTTCATCTGACTTCGGTTGGAACTTGGTCAGATATTATTTTCCATTGTTGAGAATGTAGCAAGCACAACCGAAAACATGGAAATAACTGACGTTTGGCTTTCTTCCTTTCCACAGCTCGTAGGGAGTCTTCTTTAGTATATAGTGAACAAGAAACCTGTTCTGAGTGTAGCAAGCAGTGTTGATGGCTTCTGCCCATAAGTATTCAGGTAGATGAGCTGCTACTAGTAGAGTCCTTCCTATTAAAATCAGGGTTTTGTTCTTTCTTTCAGCTACTCCGTTTTGCTGTGGAGTTCGTGGAGCTGAGAAGTTGTGATTGATGCCATTGTCTACGTAAGACTTGATCTTAATATGAAAGAATAAATCTTATAAACTTAATCAAACCATAAATTGATACTAAGGTTCAACATCCCTTCAAAATTGAAATAAAGAACTTAGCCTGACATGCTTGAATCTTCAAAACAAGGGTTTGTAGCCTCCAAGCAATCCAAGAGAGAATATAGATGAAGAGATTCCAAGATCCAAAAAATCCCCTCAACCCCATAAAAAAACTGACATCAATAGTCTATCAAAACCCTAGTCTAATAAGGCAAGTTTGCAATCCTATTCCTCATCAACGTTGCATTTAAAAACAACTAATTCTGGTCAGCCCGTCTGCCTAGCGCGTCTTGCGCCCGTCTCCTTCATAGCCTGGTGCACCCCGCGCTGGGTATGCAGTAGCTTCTCTCTCTATACAGTGCGGTCCGCGTCTGATGTAATGTTAAGCTAGAGCGCCCAGCGCCTGGCTGTCAGCAACTCAGTCCAAATTTTCCTCTTTCCTTCTCATTTGCTCAGCTCCGCTTCTACTCTGCAAATTCACACAAAACATATAAAAAGTAATGTGCACACTTAAGTAATAACAATATATCAAGCTAAGAAATGCATATTAAGTAGGCTAAAAACCTACTTATCAAATACCCCCAAACTTGAACAATTGCTTGTCCTCAAGCAAACAAACACTATGAATGCAACTAATAGAATGAATGCAACCTAACAAAATCGAGCAGAAATCTCTAGTAACCAAATACAGGTTGTATAATCCTTACGAATTAACACTTTAACTTACAATCCATTTTGACTCATAACCAATCATAGACTCACTCATCATCACATCACTTACATGACTCTAATTCTTTCTCGTGCGTGTGTGTCCAATTTTATAGCAGCAGTTCAAAGTGATTCATATGATTATTCCCAACAAACATCCTACTTTTACTCAGATTACTACACAAACATGGCATCCACATAAACATTATGAAAATCAGGCTAAATAAGCAATAACAAAATAAACATCAAAGCTCATGCTTTGTGGGTGCGTTTTAACGCTCCATCCCACCAATTATTTCATATATCTGATTTGTGCAATGTTCAACCCCCTTAGGCTTTCCAATGTTACCCATTTAACCAACTTTCGGCCAACGACTCCCAAACCCGAAGGCTTTAGGGCCCTAGGTGTTAAGACATCCCCTAGGATTTACTTGTTCGAGTAACACAGGACACGAGGTCAAACTAAATCAGTTTTTATTTCATAAGTATTTTTTTTAATTTTTTCCTTTCTTTTTTTTCTTTTCTTTTCTGAGCCACAATTCCCACAAACTTATGTTTTAGCCAATGTTCTACTTTTAATATGTGATCAAGTAAGTGTCCGTGTTCCTAATACACATGAATTCCTAATCACGACTGACAATCAATCGATGTGCTTGAAATTTGAAAGAAAAACAAAATCATGCAATGAGGTTACTAAGGTCGAGCCTAATCAAATCATGAAACTCAATTTAATGCATGATCAGTGAAAATCAAAATTATTATCCATGTATTTCATTACCATGACTTACTACTCAATCTCTATGTACTACATGCATACTTCTACTGACAGAAATTAATATATGAATGCAATATTTATATTTTTTTTAAATGTGCATATGAACTAAATGAAATAAATCTACTCTACATGCAACCTAATCTATATGCTAAAACATAAAATTTTGAATATTTGAATTTACTCCCCCCCCCCCACACTTAAATCAAGGAATGTCCTCATTACTTGGCATATGAAATAATAAAGACGAGGACTTCCATGAGTGAACAGTCAATGCTCGTCGGAATCATCATCATTGGATGGGGGGTATCTAGGTAGAACTGGAGGTATGGGCATCTGGACTTGGCCGGAGTTTGGGGAGAAGCGCGAGAATGCATCGGCCAATGCTGTAAAGGCCCCAATGTTGTATATATGCATCGCAGCTTAGCGTAGGTCAAGTCTCATTCTCTCTATTGACAGCGTCGCTGAAAAGTGGCTAGAGACTCGGCTTCATCCTCTTCATCCAATGGCTTATTAGCTTGTGGCGGGGATGGTGGAATCATGATGAACCCTTCCCCCCGCGGATGTGACCGTGCTCCTGTCCAAGGTTTGTACTGTTCAATGGTTCGATGGTCAATGACGGCCATAGGTTGCTGGATCGGCTCCGAGGTGTGCCACTGAACTCCTGCTTTGCGGTATAGGTCGATGATCAGAAATCCACGCAGTAATCCGCATGTGGTACTCCTTCGCAGTGATCGGTCAATGGACTGTTGGATGCAGAGGCCGATGTCGACGTTCAAAATCTCGATTGCATTATTTGGACCGGCCTCATGAGTGACTATGCCGTAGAGAAGCCTTGATCGTTCTTTAGTGACGTCATTTTGGTGACGCGTAGGCATGAGGCAAATATATATAAAAGCGTACCAGGCTTTCCCATATCGACTCAACGCGGCATGTGGGAAATGGACTTTTTCCCCAATTTCTGCATTTGTCACCCATTGAGTCCCAGGCTTGCAAAGGCAAGCGATGATCTCATTCAAATGTGGCAAATGATCCTCATATCGATCTGTCTGTGGTGTCTCCACCCCAAAGTAGTCATTGATTGTCGTCGCGTCGAATGACACCTGTTTGCCCCAAACCATGACCACACGACCAACGTGCTCGATGGCGTTGGCTTAGAATTCTTTGACAATGTTGATCACTGTCGGCCTGGGTTGCTCTACCAACTAGAACCAATTGCGTTCCACAATCATCAGTGACATATCGCCGTCGAGATTTGCATCCGGTTGTAGCCCTTGTTCTAGTACCAAAGTCTTCTTGTCTATGACCTTGGCGTAGCGTGTTGACGTTCCCTAGCTCACAAACCAGGTGACATCAAAGCGGGGAGGAGGACTAGAGGATGACGTCCTTGCTCTTTTGGATGTCATGATGTAGCTCTCGTGTCGAATTGCTCCCAACGAATTAAAAATAGCTTGTGAAATCCTGTTGAAACAATTTATCGAACACGTGGAGGGCGACAATGTCTCTCCCCCAAACTTAGTACAATTCATAATAGCAAATATCAACACTTTAAATTCGCCTTGGGTCATCAGTAACCCAAGGAGTCCCAATGCAATTGTTAAGTAATTCAATGAAAAATATGATCCCTTAGGCAAGAAAAATCTAATTTCAATGAATACTTTTGGTACCTCTTGATTGTTGCTTCAATTAGGTGTGTGTTGATTCCAATACCTTGCAAACCCTTGCTTCCAATTCCTATTGCTTTCAATTTCTCTTGTGTGCAAGTAGTGTGGAGGAAATTGTCTGTGTAGATGGAATTCGGGAGTGGGTGTAGTGTATAGCCGAATTGGATGATGGGTTATATTGGGTTAAGTTTAGAGAGAGATTAGAATTAAAATAGGAGTTGGATTTAGAGAGAGATGGATTTGGATTAGGGTTAGAGAGATTTCATGGGCTATGAGTAGCAGAGATTGCTTAGAATTAGTTTAGGTTTAGAGGAAGTGGACTTAGATTAGGATTTTGGGAAGGGAAAGACACGGCAGCATCTATTATAAATCAATCCCAGCCGACTGGCGCGACCAGCTCCAAGTTACCTCTCAAAGTCGCTCGGCCCGCACTGGAATGGCTTGAATTTTTTGGAGGGGTAGCACGCCCCGCGCCAGACTGCACAATTTGATGTTTATTAGCTAAATGAGTAGCGCGCCCCGCGCGTGATGCCTTAGTAGTTGGGCACGGCCCGCGCCACACTAGGTGACATGTGGATTAAGCTCTTCCCTTGCCATGCTTTCCTGCCACACGTGAATTGCAAAGTCTTTTAGCATAAAAGGGTTTAAATATTCTAAATTCCTAAGAATGAAATCTATATAAAACTAAATTATTAGAAACTACTAAGGATTAAGAAACTGGGTTGCCTCCCAAGTAGCTGCCTGTGTTTAACGTTGTTGGCTCGACTCATATTCATTCGATCATCCGAAAACTGGATCCATCAACATCACGATCTCAACCTCCTCAACTTGACTACTATCCATAAACAGCTTCAACCTATGACCGTTTACTTTGAACACATGGCCAGTCTTCGGATTCTGGATATCAACTGCACCATGAGGAAAAACATGAGTGATAACAAATGGTCCCTCCCAGCGAGAGCGCAACTTCCCTGGAAATAATTTTAATCGTGATTTGAAAAGGACTTTCTGTCCCACAGTGAAGTTTTTCCTCAAGATCTGCTTGTCATGAAAAGCTTTTGTCTTAGTTTTGTACAACTTGGAACTCTCGTATGCTTCGGTCCGCAAGTCCTCAAGTTCTTGTAACTGCAACTTCCTATTGATGCCAGCTTGATCCATGTTTATATTGCACTATTTGATCACCTAGAAAGCTTTATGTTCGAGCTCGACAGGTAGGTGGCATGGTTTCCCGAACACTAGCCTATAAGGCGACATACCTATCAAAGTTTTGTATGCCATCCTATATGCCCATAGTGCATCGTCTAATCTAAAACTCCAGTCTTTTCTGTTAGGGTTGACTACTTTCTCCAAAATGGATTTGATCTCGCAGTTGGATACCTCTGCTTGGCCATTGCTTTGGGGATAATAGGATGTAGAGACCCTGTGAAGAACGTTGTACTTCTTTAATAGAGCTGCTAACATCCTATTACAAAAATGAGTTTCGCGATCACTGATGATGGCCCGTGGTGCTCCAAACCTGACAAATATATTAGTTCTGACAAAATCTGCAACAACTTTAGAATCGTTAGTCCTAGTGGCTTTTGCTTCCATCCATTTTGAAACATAATCAACTGCTAATAATATGTAAATATTTCCAAAAGAAACAGGAAAAGGTCCCATGAAATCAATACCCCAAATATCAAAGATTTCAACAATTAGAATAGGGTTTTGTGGCATTTGATTTTTATGAGATATATTACCAGTTCTTTGACAATTTTCACATAATTTACAGCATAAATACGAGTCTTTGTAAATAGAGGGCCAAAAGCAACCACTCTCTAACACCTTATGTGTTGTTCTCTTATGTCCAAAATGACCTCCGCAAGCATAGGAATGACGGAAAGTTAGAATAGATTGAAACTCACTATCAGGTACACAACGTCAAACTATCTGATCAGCACAAAATTTCGACAAATATGGGTCATCCCACACATAATGTTTTGCATCACTCCTAAGCTTTTCTTTCTGAGATTTGGAAAATTCACTTGGTAAATACACACTTACTAGAAAATTCACAATATTGGCATACCATGGAGTTGTAATGCCCACTGACAGTAGGTGCTCATCTTGGAACATGTCTTGTAATGGTAGTGCTTCTTCCTCCTTAAGAATTTTGCTCAAGTGATCCGCCACCAAGTTATCCGCACCCTTTTTATCTTTAATCTCCAAGTCGAATTCTTGCAGCAGCAAGATCCACCTTATGATTCGAGGTTTGGACTCCTTCTTGGTCAGTAAGTACCTAAGAGCAGCATGGTCAGAATAGACTATTACTTTAGTACCAAGTAAATATGATCTAAACTTTTCTAAAGCAAATACTACAGATAAGAGTTCTTTTTCCGTTGTTGAATAGTTTATATGAGCTGCATTCAACATTCTAGAGGCATAGTAGATGGCATGGACAGCTTTGTCAATCTTTTGGCCCAAAACGACGCCGACAGGATAGTTGCTTGCATCACACATTATCTCGAACAGAAGCATCCAATTTGGTGGTTGAGTGATAGGGGCTGACGTCAATAAATTCTTTAAGGTATCAAAAGCCACCTTGCATTCATCATTAAACTGGAATTCCTCATCTTTCTAAAGCAACTTGCATAAGGGCAATGCTATCTTGGCGAAATTTTTAATAAACCTGCGATAAAATCCTGCATGTCCAAGAAAAGAACGTATCTCCCGTACACTGACGGGGTAAGGCAATGTAGATATAATTTCGATTTTATCTTTATCGAATTCTAAACCATTAATTGACACTACATGACCAAGCACAATTCCTTGTTCTACCATAAAGTGACATTTTTCCCAATTTAGCACAAGGTTTGTTTCTAAACATCTATCCAGTACACGTGTCAGATTATCTAAGTAGGCATCTAATGAATCACCATGAACTGTGAAATCATCCATAAAGACCTCGATGCATTCTTCTAAAAGATCAGAAAAAATACTCACCATGCATCTTTGAAAAGTACCTGGGGCATTACAAAGTCCAAAAGACATTCGCCGGTAGGCAAAGGTTCCAAAGGGACATGTGAATCTTTTCCTGGTCTTCGGGTGCAATCACAATCTGGTTATAACCTGAAAAACCATCTAGAAAGCAATAATAAGAATGCCCAGCTAAACGTTCTAACATTTGATTAATAAAAGGAAGGGAAAGTGATCTTTTCTAGTGACGGTATTCAACCTCATATAGTTAATACACACTCTCCAACCTGTTTGCATTCGGGTGGGTACTAACTCATTATTGTCATTCTTGACAACCGTGATTCCAGATTTCTTAGGAACCACCAGCACTGGACTTACCCATTGACTGTCAGAGATGGGGTAGATGATTTCTGCATCAAGCAATTTAATTACCTCTTTCTTTACTACCTTCATCATCGGTAGGTTCAACCGTCTCTGTGCATCTCTCGTTAGTTTTTCTCCTTCCTCTAACAAAATTTGATGCATGCACATCGCGGGACTAATACCCTTGTTGTCTGCTGTAGTCCAACCAAACACTATGATGTGGTCCCTAAAGACTCTTAATAATTTTTCTTCCTGCACTTTGGTTAGATTACTAGCAATTATCACAGGTAAAGTTTCATTAATCCCTAGATATGCATATTTCAAGTGTGCTGGTAATTGTTTTAATTCAAGTGTTGGAGCTTGCTCCACAGATGGTACTAATTTTTGGTGAGACACAGGTAACTGAATTAACTGAACTGTATGCTTATCTATGAGTTTAGGCAATGACTGTAGTGCAGCCACAGTTTCCTTCAATTCCTGACTATGCTCAAGTTCATATGTCCCATCCATGTCCAAACTGCTGGAAATAGCAACCTCCAAGCTGTCTCTCTGAATTTGTTCAAAAATTTCCTGCACTAAAGAGTCACATACATCAATTGCAAAAACCTGACAAATATCACTAGGGTACCTCATGGCATCATAGATGTTGAATTGGATCTTCTCGCCATCAAACTCCATTATCAAGGTCCCATTGTGCACATCGATCATAGTTCTTGCTATTTTTAAGAAGGGTCTTCCTAGCAAGATGTGTGATGGGTTTGGTGATGTATCATCTTCCATATCCACTATGTAAAAATCTGCAAGAAAGATTAGTTTGTTCACCTGCACCAAGACATCTTCAACTACCCCTCGGGGGTAGGTGTTAGTACGATCAGCCAATTGAATAATTACACCAGTATTTTTCAAAGGTCCAAGATTTAGAGACTTATAAACAGATAATGGCATCACATTAATTGAAGCACCTAAGTCTAGCATGGCCTTCTCAAATCTAGTGTTTCCTATCTTACATGGGATCGTGAACATGTCTAGATCTTTACATTTAGGTGGCATTTTTCTTTGAAGAACTGCTGATACATTCTCCCCAACTGTGACTGTCTCATCATTTTCTAATTTACGTTTATTAGTGCATGATTCTTTTAAAAATTTTGCATACCGTGGCACTTGTTTAATTGCATCAAGTAGTGGAATATTCACTTCTACTTTCCTAAAAGTTTCTAGAATTTCTTTTTCCTGTTCATCTTTCTTTGATTTTCTAGAATTTCTGTGAGGAAAGGGAAGTGGAATATCTCTAAGATGACAAGGAGGGTTAGGATTTACCTTAAATTTTTTCGGTTCCTCCCTAGCTTGCTCTTTCTCATACTCAACTGTGGTTGTTGGTTTATCCATCTGTTTTCCACTCCTGCAAGGTAATGGCATTGGCATTCTCCTTTGGGTTCACAACAGTTTGCGATGGAAGTTTCCCTGAACCTTGAGAGTCCAACCGACCTATAGTAGTGGCTAATTGGCTCATTTGACTCTCCAAACTGTGGATGGAAGACTTCGTCTCTTGTTGAAACTGTTGTGTCTGTTGCATGAACGCCTTGAACATGTCCTCCAAGGATGTTCTAGGATGGGTCGGTGCTGCTGATCTGGGTTGGTACTGTGGCTGATTTGGCTGAGACTGCAGTTTAACTGGATAAAACCCCTGTGCCTGCTGCCTAGCACCCCCATAACTCAAGTTAGGAAGATCCCTCCATCCTCGATTGCATGTGTTGGAGAAAGGATCATATTTTCTCTGTGCTAAGCCTGGTAGTTTCCCACTGCATTAGCTTGTTGTGTACTATCTTCCTCTTGTAATGTCAGGCATGCATCTGTAGGGTGCCCCACCATTAAACATATTTGGCAAGCTTGTGCAACCGGTACGTTACCTGTAGCTAATTGTTTCACCAAAGCAGTTAAGTCAGAAATTTGTTGCTCTACATTAGTCGTGCTTACCTCACTTAACCTTTGCGCTGGATGATCATTCCGTGTTCCATATTGATGTGCATTAGCAGCCATGTTTGCAATCAGATTCTTTGTAGCCTCTGGTGTTTTATCCACTAATGCTCCTCCACTAGCAGCGTCGATCATACTCCTATCCATCGGTATGAGTCCTTCATAAAAGTAGATGATGAGGTGTTGATCGTAAATCTAGTGAGGTGGACAGCTAGAGTAAAGCTTCTTGAATCTCTCCCAGTACTCATACAGTGTTTCACCACTGAATTATCGAACTCCGCAAATTTCCTTCAGTATGTTGGCTACACTCGAAGCAGGAAAGAACTTCTCCAAAAATAGCCTCTTCAAGTCGTTCCAGGACTGTATTGATCCCGAGGGGAGATAATACAACCAATCTTTTGTTAAGTCCGCCAGTGAGAACGAAAAAGGTCTCAACTTTATCTGCTCCTCCGTAATATTATGTGGCTTCATGGTTGAGCACATAACATGAAACTCCTTCAAACGCTTGTACGGATCGTCACCTGTAAGACCACAACAACTAGGCAAAAGATGAATTAGTCCAGATTTTAGTTCAAACGCAGCATTCAAAGCAGGATATTCAATATAAAGGGGTTATTAAGTAAGATAAGGAGTTGACAACTCCTTCAAAGTCCAGTTATTTGGCACCGTCATATCCTCGTCTGACTCGCTCGAAGAATGGTCTGAAAGTAGTGTGAGTGCGATGTTAAGGCTTGGTGATAAAGCTTCGTCGGAATCTGCAAGTGAACCTTGGGTTTTTCGAGCTTCCATCATAAGCCTTCGCGCGGTTCTCTTTATTTCTGGATCAAATTTCAAGTCAAGAGAGTGAGAGGATCAAGTCATAAAAATAAAATAAAAAATGAAAACAATTGAATAAATAAAAACAAATAACACTCCCCGGCAACGGCGCCAAAATTTGGTAGCTGTCCTCTAGCACTACAAAATTTACCTTACTTCTATTCCACTAAACTCAAGAATTAGTATACTAATAAGCAAGGATCGATCCCACAGAGAGTGAATTGTATTTTAATTATCCAATGATTTTCAATGAATTTGGGGTTTTTAGTGTAAACCGTTTAATTAAAAAAAGTGAATTAAGAAAATATCAATGATTAAAAAGCTTAAATTCTTCAGTTCAGTATCCCTTTTTTTTCAATTATGAATTATTCAAGTAATTACAATATTTACCCTTTCAATGAAATTAATAACCCTAGATAACCGCGATCGCAAATTACCCGAAATTCTTCTTATGTGTAGATCTAATGCGACGATCGCCAACAAAAGACTCTAACTAACATACAACCTAGAACTATCAGTCTAGATTTAATATGATAGAAGCATTAAGAATGAGAATTAGATTATTCCAAGCAATAATTACACAATCAGGAATTATTTAACTTGTCTTTTGAAAATCTTAACAATATTTCAAAGCTTGACCACAATAAAATATCATTAATTATTACTTAGATTAGACACACTTCGTTTGCTTAAAATATGTCTTAATCTAACAGATGATATCAATTTACTAATTTAATCCTGCAGAAACCAAATTAGTCAATTAAATAACATACATAAAAGTTTATATAGATAATCAGAATAAATCTCAATATGAAAGAATAAATCTTATAAACTTAATCAAATCATAAATTAATACTAAGGTTCAATATCCCTTCAGAATTGAAATAAAGAACTTAACCTGATATGCTTGAATCTTCAAAACAAGGGTTTGTAGCCTCCAAGCAATCCAAGAGAGAATATAGATGAAGAGAACCAAAAGATCCAAAAAATCCCCTCAACCCCATAAAAAAAGCAAATACCAATAGTCTAGCAAAACCCTAGTCTAATAAGGCAAGTTTGCAATCCTATTCCTCATCAACTTTGCATTTAAAAATAACTAATTCTGGTCAGCCCGTCCTTTTAGCGCACCTCGCGCCCCGCGCCTGTCTCTTTTATAGCCTGGCACTCCCCGCGCTAGGTATGCAGTAGCTTCTCCCTTTATGCGGTGCGGCCGGACGTCTGATGTAATGTTGAGCCAGCGCGCCCCGCGCCTCGTTGTCAGCAACTCGGTCCAAATTTTCCTCTTTCCTTCTCATTTTCTCAGCTCCTCTTCTACTCTGCAAATTCACACAAAACATATGAAAAGTAACGTGCACACTTAAGTAATAACAATATATCAAGCTAAGAAATACTAATTAAGTAGGTTAAAAACCTACTTATCATTGTTCTACTCGAGCTTTGTAGACTTTAGATAAGAGAACCTGCTCTGATACCAATTGTTAGTTCTCCGAGGCATAATAGTTATCTAGAAGGGGGGTTGAATAGATATTTTTAAAACTTTTCCTTTTCAAAAATAACTTATCAAATTTGTTAATTAAATAATTTAATTAACCACAACGGAATATATGATTTGGTTGAACCCCTTTAGATAAAATCAAGTTTATAGTTCGATTAGCAGTTATAGCAGTTATGGCAGATATGGCAGTTAGTGAATAATAGAAAGTAATGACACAGTTGTTTAAAGTGGTTCAGAGCACTCAAGACTCCTAATCCACTCTTCTACTCCACAAGTGGCAAATCCACTAGGGATATCGATACAACTTTGAATCACTGAGATTCCTTTAAGACCATCAGCCTTGGAACTTCTAGTTCACTAAGAACTCTTTAAGTCCAACAGATTTGGCACTTCTAGTTCACTAAGAACTCTTCAAGCCCAGCAGACTTGGAATACACTGTAATAAGAGTTTAGTTCGTTGGTGTGCTACTCAGTTGCCGATAAGCATAAGTTCTAAAGAACTGAGTAGCGAAGCAAGCTATTCTTTCTGGATCGTAAAGTTTGGCTTTGAGTGTTCTTGAGCTTTGTACGTTCTTGCTTTCTTACTTACTTGCTTGTCTGAAATCTTCAATCTGTTTTCCTTATATAGAAGCCTTTGAAATCTTCCCATTGAAAGGCTTCCGTTTGAGCATTTAATGTTCCAGACGTTCTGAGCACTTGATGTTGACTTTATGGGAATATGGTGCACTGATGTCTGACTCGCCTGACACTGCAGACTGGTTTCTCAGCAAACACCTGAAAAGGTGCTTTCAGCAGACAAAAAATAGTCACCTTTTTATTTCCCTCACGTTTCTTCGATTCAAACTAAGGATAAGTGTAAGAGCATTGGGATTCCCAAAATGTCAACGTTCATATGCCATTCTTCACTTGTTAGACATCCTCTTTCATCAGATAGGCGAATCTTGATACTTCTGATGCTAACTGAAGAAGCACCACGATCGTTGTCTTCTCATTATGATCGTTCTGTGTTGGTGTGCTTGTAAGAGATTAAGTCTGGATCGTAGAGTACTCTACGATTCTACTTAAGCTTTGACTGACTACGATCTTTACTTGCGACAACTTGCAGACTCCACGTTTCTGAGAGAAGACTGCGATTCTTGACTAAGCTCGGCAGGATCTTGGCAGACAGTCTCAACGATTCTAAAGTAGCTTCCTTGACAGACTACGATTCCGAGAGAGTCTTTCTCGACACACCATGATTCTGCCTTGGCTTCTGCAAACTCTTTACTGGCTCAACAGACTACGAATCTGTTGGGAATTGCATATTCAAATTTGATGTTCAAACTAAATATATATGCTTATGTGTAAAGTCCTTCAATAGAACATATGTACAAGGACTTAGATGGTGGATCAAAATTGTTAGGTTAATCTGAGCTAAATGTTTATCATTCTGTAATGAATGTATAGAAGAAAGATCAAATCTGTTAGGTTGATCTCTTGCAATATAATAGATAGGCCTCAACAGAATCATAGTCTGTCGAGCTAACCAAGAGATTACACAAGCCAAGGCAGAATCGTGGAGTATCAAGGAAGATGCTCCAGAATCGTAGTCTGTCTTGGAAGCCACACTGAGAATCATGGAGACAGTCCGAGCGCCTACCGAGCCAAGTTAAGAATCGCAGTTAGCTCTTGGAAACACAGAGTCTGCTAAACAAGCAAGTAAAGATCGTAGCCTATCAGAGCTTAAAAGAAATCGTAGTGTTCTCTACGATCAAGACTGAATCATGCATGAGCACAACAGCACAACGATCATGATACGAAGACAACGATCATGGTGTCTCCTTAGCTAGAATCAGAGTTTCAAGATTCGCTCATCTGATGAAAGAAGATGTCTAACTAATGAAGAATAGCTTATGGACGTTGACATTTCGGAAGTCCCAATGATCCAACACTCATCCTTAGTTGTATCGAAGAAGCGTATAGAAGAAGCTAAGGAAAGTGTTTTCTGTCTGCTAAAAACACCTTTTCAGGTGTTAGGTGAGAAAGCAGTCTGCTTTGTCAGGTGGGCCAGATAGAAGAACTCTATATTCCCAGGATGTTAACATCAGTGCTCAGAAATGTCTGGAGCATGAAATTCTACAACGGATGCCTTCAACGGGAAGAATTCAAAGGCTCCTTCATAAGCAAAACAGATTGCAGATTCACTCCAAGCAAGCAAGAATGAAAAAGCTCAAGAACACTCAACGTCCAAACACTACGATCCTAATGGAAAGCTTGCTCAATTACTCAGTTCTTTCGAACATATGCTTAACTGTAACTGAGTAGCACACCCAAGAACTCAACTCTCATCAAGTGTATTCCAAATCTGCTGGACTTGAAGAGTTCTAAGTGAACTAAGAAGTTCCGAGACTGCTGGTCTTGAAGGAATCTAAGTGATTCAAAGATTGTAAAGATATCCTTAGTGTATTTCCTACTCGTGGAGTAGAAGAGTGGACTAGGAGCCTTGAGTGCTCTGCACCACTTAAAACCATTGTGTCTGATATATCTGCTATAACTACTATATCTGTCATGACTGCTATAACTGCTTATCACCTATAAACTTGGTTTATCTTAAAGGGAACAAATAAATCATATATTCCACTGTAGTTAATTTATTAACAAATCTGATAAGCATTTTGAAAAGGAAAAAGTTTTAAAATATATATTCAACCCCTTTCTAGATAGCTACTGTGCCTCTGGGAACTAACAATTGGTATCAGAGCAGGTTCTCTCAACTAACGTACAAAGCTTGAGTAGATCTGATGGCACACCTGATAAGCGAGTCCAAGACCGGTGGAGGCAGCAAGCCACCAATGTGCAGCAAAGACAAATTTGCCAACTGGAAAGTTCGTATGCAAGCCTACATGGATTCAATAGATGACGAGCTATTTGAAACGGTTATGAATGGGCCCTATGTTCCAACAAAGCTTGCACTAACTCCAAAAGATCTAAACAAAGTTTAGATCAAGATCAAATCAGAATGGACTAACAACGACAAGAAAGCTGTCAAGCTAGACAAAAAGGCCGAGAACATTTTGTTCCAGTCTTTAGAGGATGATCTGTTCGAAAATGTGGTCAACAGCAAAACTTCCAAAGAAGTCTAGGAAGCATTGCTCATTATGCATGAAGGAACAGAAGAAGTCAGAGAAAACAAGCAATCTCTTCTAACTCAACAGTATGAGATGTTCGCCCATGTTCCAGGAGAAAATGTCACTTCTACCTATGAGAGATTCAATGTGCTGCTCAACTCTCTTTGAGCTTTTGGAAAGATCTATCCAAACAAAGATCTAACCATCAAGTTCATGAGGTCTTTATCGAGCAAGTGGGATGCCAAAACCACTGCCATCAGAGAATCAAAGAACCTTCATGAAATGATAGTTTAACAACTCTATGGCAACCTTCTTACCTACGAACTAGAGTTGACCCAACGAGTAGAGACTCTATCTGAAGGAAGAAAGAAGGACAAAGGAGTTGCTCTCAAGGCAACAAAAGCCACCTCCAAATCTTATGCTGAAAATGAATTTGACTCTGAGGAAGATGATGATGAGGCCATTGCAATGCTAGTCAGAAGACTCAAAAGGTTCATGCGCAAAGGTAGAAGCAGCAGACCTAAGAGATTCAACAACAACAACAGCCAAAAGCATATCAATGACTTATGCTACAACTGTAAGAAGCCTGGCCATTTCATTGCAAACTGCAACAAGCCTCTTAGAGAGGAGCTGAAGAGGAAAACAAATCCAAAGAAGGAGTTCAAAGGCTACAAAAAGCTTCAAAAGAAAGACAAAGGTCTTGTAGCCGAAGGATCGTGGAGTGACTCAGACAACGACACAAACCTTGAGTCAGGAAATGATGAAGAACCTCAAGTGGCCAATCTATGTCTAATGGCCAAAGATGCAAAGGACAAGAAGAGCACTAACCATTATGAAATAAGTATCGATGAGGTATTAGACTTTAACTCTTCTGATGTAGACATTGATGATCTAAGAACTGCACAACATGGCATAACATCTTATGTGCATCAATACACAAAGTGGTTCAGAGTTCTGTCTAAAGATTATTCTCTTCTTCAAAAAGAGAAAGAGAAAGTTCAAGTAGAACTGGAGATAGCTCTACTCAGTACTACCTCTCTCTCTAAACTTGAGGCTGAAAATAAACTCTTAAAACAGACCAATGAACTCATCACACAAAGAGAGTTAAAACTAACCTCTAAGATTGAGGAGTTAGAAAAGACAATCTTAATGTGGAATAGATCTTCTTCATTCATGGACTCCCTGATCTCCAGTCAGAGAAGTGCATCTGACAGAACAGGTTTAGGTTTTGGAGAATCTACCTCAGAACCATGTGTGGAAAAGCTCAAGGAAGCTAACATTAGTAGTGCTTCAAATTTTAATAGAGGCATTACATTTGTGAAATCCACAAAGAAGGATGAACCAATGCATCCTTGCTCTTCTGATCCAAGCCATGTCCCAAGACATCACGGATCCCATGCTGGCCTGTGATTCATAAAGGTTAAGAGTAACTCAGTCACTACTCTTCAACCTCGAAGGGTCGTGGAGTCAAGTAAAACCGGCTCCACGAACCAACCAGGAAGGAATTGTAGAGTTGAGATTCACTCATCACAAACTCTGAATCACAAGGCTGCATGGAAAAAGAAGAATCAGGCCACCAAGTATCCACACAAGTCCAAATGGAGAAAGAATACACACACACACACATAAGCATGCATCATACTAGATGCTTTGTATGTGATAGATATGGTCATAAGGTTGCAGTATGCTACTATAATCCTCTGCATAATAGACCCAAAGTCAAGCATATCTGGGTCCCTAAGGGTACTAACAAATTAGGACCCATGCAAGTATGGGTACCAAAATGAGAGGTTAACCTTACTGCAGGAACAGAGCTCCACGATTACAACCTGGTATCTAGATAGTGGATGCTCACGGCACATGACCGGGAATAAAGCCCTCCTGTCTAACTTCACAGAGAAGGAGGGTCCAACAGTCATCTTTGGAGACAACGGCTCTAGCAAGACAAGAGGATATGGCTCAGCTGGGAATGGTGCAGTGTCCTTCAGCAAAGTAGCCAATGTGGAAGGACTAAAGCACAATCTTCTGAGCATCAGTCAACTTTACGACAAGGGTATTCAAGTCACCTTCCTCAACAATCAGTGTCAAGTCAGAGATTTGAAGACCTCTTCTATAAAGCTAATCGTAACCAGAGAAGGGAACGTTTACACTGTTAATCTTATTCAACTAAGTTCTGATGAGACAATATGCTTTCTTGCTAAAGCCTCTGAAGAAATGAGCTGGCTATGGCATAGAAGGTTATCTCATCCCAACTTTAAGAGTATGTCAAAAATGGCCTCCAATGATCTAGTGGCAGGCCTACCCAAACTCAGCTTCATCAAAGAAAGGCCATGTAATCCCTGTCAGCTTGGAAAACAAACAAGGAGCTCATTCAAAGGCAAAGCAGGCAACTCAATTGACAAGACCCTATAGTTACTTCATATGGATCTCTTTGGGCCAATTCCAACTGTAAGCCTTGGAGGAAAGAGATACTCACTGGTCGTAGTGGATGACTACACCAGATTCACATGGGTATTCTTTCTAAATTCTAAAGATGAAACAAGCTCCCAACAGATCAAGATGTTCAAGCTGGTGATGAATGAAAAAGGAGAGAAGATCAAGGCCATAAGGAATGATCATGGAAGAGAGTTTGACTTCTCTAAGATGGATTAGTTATTTGCAGACAACGGCATCAGTCACAACTTCTCAGCTCCACGAACTCCACAGCAAAATGGAGTAGCTAAAAGGAAGAACAGAACCCTGATCGAAGTAGGAAGGACTCTACTAGCAGCAACTCATCTGCCTAAATATTTTTGGGTAGAAGCTAGTAACACTGTGTGCTACACTCAGAACAGGTCTCTTGTTCACTCTACACTCAAGAAGACTCCCTACGACCTGTGGAGAGGAAGAAAACCAAATGTCAGCTATTTCCATATGTTCGGATGTGCATGCTACATTCTCAACAATGGAAAACAATATCTGACTAAGTTCCAACCAAAGTCAGACGAAGGAATTTTTCTTGGATATGCCACAGACAGCATGGCCTATAGAGTGTTCAACAAGAAGACACTAAGTGTTGAAGTCTCGATTCACATCATCTTTGATGAAACGGACTAAGTCAAGTCTATACCACAAGTCACTTCGATCAACGATCCAAACACTATAAATGAGGTTGTCGATCCCAACACCACGATCGTAGCCCCAAAAGATGGAATCGTCGAGCCTGAAGAAGAGATCGTGAAAAGATCTACACCAGACGACGAACCTCTGCAACAAGAGACAAAAGTTGATCTTGAAGAATTCAGATAGGAAGGCACCAGAACAGATGTTCCAATAAGGAACATATGGGCAAGAGATCACACTCAAGACTTGATTATTGGATATCCAAATGCAAGAATCAAGACAAGATCTGCCACTCAAAATTAGTGTTTCTATCTGAGCTTTCTGTCCCAAATGGAACCTAAAAAGATAGAAGATGCCCTGGAAGATTCGGGTTGGATAGAAGCTATGCAAGAGGAGCTGAATCAGTTTGAAAGAAGCAAAGTCTGGAAACTAGTTCCTAGACTAAGGAATCACCCAGTTATTGGCACCAAATGGGTCTTCAGAAATAAGATGGATGAAGATGGGGTGATCACAAGAAACAAGTCAAGACTGGTGGCTAAAGGTTACTCTCAAGAAGAAGGCATCGACTACGATGAGACCTTTGCACCTGTTGCCAGACTGGAAGCCATCAGGATATTCCTTGCCTTTGCTGCCCACATAAAGTTTCAAGTATTCCAGATGGATGTCAAGAGTGCATTTTTGAATGGAGAACTTCAAGAAGAAGTATATGTGGAGCTACCTCCAGGTTTCATCAATCCAACTCTCTTTAATTATGTCTATAGATTAGAAAAAGCCTTATATGGACTTAAAAAAGCACCTAGAGCATGGTATGAAATACTAACAAACTTTCTTATTAAAAAGGATTCACTAGAGGTAGAGTAGATACCACATTATTCCTTAAAAAGCACAAAGATAAAGTTCTACTAGTTCAAATATATGTAGATGATATTATCTTTGGTTCTATTGATGAAAATCTATGCAAGAGATTTGCCAAGCTTATGCAGAGCAAGTTCAAAATGAGCATGATGGGTGAGCTGAATTTCTTTCTTGGACTGCAAGTGAAGCAGACTGATGAAGGTATCTTCATTAACCAAGCTAAGTACATCAAAGACTTACTTAAGAAGTATGGTATAGAATCAACTTCTCCAATGAAAACACCAATTGCTCCAGCAACTAAGCTTGACAAAGATGAGAAAGGTAAATGTATTGACATTACTCAATATAGAGGTATGATAGGCTCTTTTGTGTACGTAACTGCCAGTAGACCAGATATTATGTTTGCAACATGTATATGTGCTAGATTTCAAGCTAATCCTAAGGAATCACACTTAATTGCTGTAAAAAGAATTTTCAGGTATCTCAAAGGCACACCTCACTTGGGACTTTGGTATCCCAAGGAGTCCTCCTTTGAACTGACAGGATATTCAGATGGTGATTTTGCAGGCTGCAAAGTTAATAAAAAAAAGTACCAGTGGCACTTGTCAACTGCTAGGAAACAGACTTGTGTCCTGGTTTAGCAAGAATCAAAATTCAGTATCAACTTCAACAACAGAAGCTAAATATATTATTGCAGGCAGCTGCTGTGCTCAAATCCTATGGATGAAGAACCAGCTAGCAAACTATGGGTTTGATTTCAAGTCTATACCTGTTCATTGTGATAACACAAGTGCCATAGAAATTACACATAATCCTATCATGCATTCTATGACTAAGCATATAGAAATAAGATATCATTTTATTAGAGATTATGTTCAAAATGGAACCATATCTTTACAATACATCCCTACTGAAAATTAACTTGCTGATGTCTTTACAAAACCCTTAGATGAATCCAGATTTAATAAATTAATAAGTGAGTTAGGTAGGCTGAATCTACAACCATTAATTCTATGCTCTAGTTGGTGCTAACCATGCAGATAAAAAAAAGGCTTAGTCAAAATCGTGGAGGTAACTTAGAGAAACCACGATCGTGGAGTAGTCTCGACATGGCAGAGAAACCCACTGTGATGATAGCATTACTACCAAGTCTAAGCAGCTCTTCTGATAAGCGCCTCAGGGATAAACTTGACCCTTAGTTTTAGACTAAGAGGTTGGCCCTTCCTGAGCAACCTTAACCCAGAAGGGATGCTGATTCAGAATGCATCACAAGGACCAGTGCAGAAGCATGAGTAGAGACAACGATCGTGGAGCAACCCAGACGATCGTAGTCATCCTGAAGGATATACAAGCTCAGAGGGAGCTAAGGGCAAATCAGTACTTGTCATACGACTTAAAATCATGGAGTCTTGCAGAACTCGACAAGTGCCCCGCTCTGCAGAATGTGGAGAGGGAAGTTACAAATACATTTTAAAATATCTTTTGTCAGTTCACCTTTGAATTTCAAAAGCTCATTTCTCTCTCTCTTTCTCTTAAAAGAAACCCTAAGTTTTAGAACGCTCAGCTAAGTTTGTTCATCTCGGGAAAAATCAACAAAATCAATGGCTGCTTCCAATATAGTATCCGGCTATCAACTATGCTTTGACGAGTTCAAGAGAGCCGATCCACAGTTCCATAAGATTTTGTCCCTTCTAAAGAAAGCAGGTCTGGAAGAAGCTCTGAGCACAAGCACAAGGATTTACCTGAAGCTAGTGAAAGAGTTCTACTGCAATGGAGTCTTTGAGAATAACGTCATCACTACAAAGGTCAAGGGTGTGCAGATTTAGCTTGAAGCTGAAGATATAAACCTAACCCTAGGGTTTAAATCAAAGGGCCTTCGGTCTCTGAGTGTCATCGACTTTCATGAAGGTCTGAAGAGAATGCACCACAAGAAGGTTCAAGGCATCAAGGGTTACAAGAAGAAAGATTTTCCCCAGAAATACGAATTTTTGGCTGATATTATTAGGAAATGCATATGCTGCAAGAGCTCTGGCCATGACTCTGTGAATGAAAACCAACTGAGGATCATGACATCCATCTGTTTCAAATCCCAAATCAACTATGGAGCCTTACTCATGGGATGGATTGGGAAGTGGATTCTCAATTCGAAGAAGGCGAAGAGCTTAAGAAAAATGCTCTATGGGAGATTCATAAGCATTATTCTCCAATCTGCTCTGGGAGGCAAAATTGGAGACAAGGAGGGTGCACCCATCAACTCCAACAGAAAGATGACTCAGCAGCTTTTTGAAAATTAGAAGAGGAACCCTATAGAGAACGTGAAGATGATGACTGAGTCCAATGGAAGGACTAGTGATGTGAAGAAGAAACCTAATCTACAGGGAAATATGTCTGTGGTGAGGGAAGTTGAGGAAGAGGAAGAAGTAAATCAAAAGGAACCCTCTGCTCTGGTCAGAAAGAGTAAAGGGAAGAGGAAACTGAAAGAAAGTCTTCAGATAGCAGAAGAGCCTCAAGGCTCAACCACTGATGCACCCCAAGGGGGTTCTGGCACTAAGTTTCTAGGTATCTTCTCACAAAGGGAACTTACCTTGGAAGTGATCGAATCACCAGAAGAAGTTCTGAAGGAGAAGAAAAAGAAGAAGCACAGTGAGGATAAAGCTAAAGGAAGTTCTAAGCCTCAGAAAAAGAAGTGCATCCATCGAACAAAGAAGTCTACACTCACCACGATCGTGGAGTCCTTACCAATTGTGGAGTCCAGACTTACCATCACTCCAGAGGAGGATGCTGCAACAGCTTCTTAGCCTGTATAGACTGCCATGGCTGAAGCTGAAGAATCTACTGAGGCAATGGCTGAGCCCATAAGAACAAAGAGAAAGCTTGCCTAAGAAGTATGTCCTTGTCAATGAGGAAGCTTTAAAGGAGGAGGAAAGAAGACATGTTACTAAGAAGGCTGAACAAATAACTGAGCCTCAAGCATCTGATACTCACAATGAGTCCTTGGATAAGACCAGGATCATTGCTGATGTGATAGCCAACCTTAATAGTGCAGTAACCCCTACTGTATCTGATCAAGCTATCATTCATGCTGAGGAGGAACTACCTGAAGAAATTGAGGATAGTACAGCTCATATTAAGGGGGAGCTTCCCGAAGCACCTGAACAAGGAAGTGCTCCAGCTTAGGGGGAGCAATCAGAAGCTGCTCATGAAGTCCCCTCTGCCCCTCAAGAAATCGTAATCTTTGAAGCTGTAGAAATGGAAGGAGTTGAAGCTGTAGAGATGGAGAGTGATGAAGAACAAAGGGGAGATGCTGAGATGATGGATGTGGTGGAATTTTCAAATAAAGGTGATAAAGACGGGGAAGAAGAAGAGGAAGAAGAAGTTGAGATTATTGGAGTGGGATGGAATGGAGAAAGGAGAGCCAACTATAATCAGTTATTCTCCTACATGATGTCCTATCACAGAGCCCTGATTCTCAACTCTTGGGATCACATATTCTGGGCATACAAAGCTTATCCAGCAATTTCGGTGCTAGCCCAGGGATTCCCAAGCAATCTCAACTTTGCTCAGAAGTTGATCACTAATCATTCGTCTTCTAGAACTGAGCATGAGGTACACTCTATTCCCATCTCTTTTAAGATTAGCCACTGTCCTCTACCAAACTTCTATCAGTTTAATGAACTACCAAGGTGGATGGAAGTGGTTCTTAACCCACTGAAACAATTTCCAGTTACAGAGTCCCAAAACTCTATAACTGATGAACTAAATGACCAACTTTCCATCATCGTCGAGCCAACTATCAGTGACTCCATGGTCATCGAGCAACAATTCACGCTCGTCGAACAAAAACCTATGGTCGTCGAGCAACGATTTATAATCGTCGAACAACTACACGACACCACGACCATCGAGCCATCAAACCTAATTGTCGAGCCCATTATCCCATGTACTGAACAAATATCCTCTCCCATACACCAAACCCAAGCACCTCTCACACAATCAGATATTTCCTCATCCTCCCACAATGAATACTTCGATATGGCACTTGCTCTCACAAGCATGCCAAGGCCAAGGGAGCACACTACGACCTCCCCTCCTGATTTTAAGAAAATCTTTGATCATCTTTCTCTCCTCCCCACCAAAGAGGAACTTGCTGATGTCATAAGCCAAGTGGTCCTAGAGACAGAGGAGAACCTTGCAGCTCACTCCCTAGCAATTCATCAACGCTTCAATCCTATGATCAAGTCTGTCAACACTTTGCCTGGAAATTTGGCAACTGAGCTCTCAAAAAGACTCAAGGAGATCATGCGGGAGATGAGTGATAGTCTTAGCAAAAGGGATGCAATCCACTTTCAAGCCTCTAACAACCATAAGGAAGCAGTTCAACTTCTTCAGAAAACTCAAGAATCTGAAAATACTATTATGGCTGATCAAATTCACTAGCTGCGTATCTCCCTGCACGAATTCCAAGAGTATTCCATGACTCAAGTAAGACAGACTGAAGATGCTATGGCCATGCTTTATCAACAAAGAAGAAATACTGAAGCCATGGTTGAAGAGAATCGCAGTGACATTGTTGAAAATCGTTCTCAAATGCATGAGCTGGTGCAAGGAGACAATCGTCTGTCAGAAGACATTCAAACCCTGGATGCTGACATAAAGGGGTAGAATAAAGAGGAAGGGGAGAAAGGCAAGAGCAAATGCAAAGGGAAACAAATTGCATCAAGGAGCAATTCGAGAAATCAGCCTCGCCAACCTCACTATCAAACTCAATGATTTGAACAGCAGCGCCAACCAATCATCATGGCGCACCCT
Source organism: Panax stipuleanatus (assembly GCA_020205555.1). Classification (NCBI taxonomy): domain Eukaryota; kingdom Viridiplantae; phylum Streptophyta; class Magnoliopsida; order Apiales; family Araliaceae; genus Panax; species Panax stipuleanatus. The sequence goes on from CM035126.1 coordinate 101,055,045, forward strand.
CTGAGGAGTCAAGGCCCATCCAGCTCACCAGGGGTATCCAACACTGGCTTGAGCATGCCCATTGGAGATCCTGCCTTCATGAACAGACATGATCATGGAAAAATGCTAAGTCCAAGTGAGCTAGAAGATATTGAATGGTGAAATGAAGCTAGCAAAAGAAGGAGAGCTGAAGAGCATGCCAATCCTCCGAGGACCAAGAGGCAGAGAAGATAGAGATAAGTTTAAATTTGTTTCTTATTGATGTAACTGTGCTAAATTATAATATCTGCTTCACAACATCAATAAATTCATACTTATTCTCTAAAGATTTCAGTTGCTCACTGAAACACTAAGTCATATTTACTTTCTAGCATCCTATATTTAGAAATTGATGATATGATGCAAATCTCCTTGGTTATGTCAACATCAAATAGGGGGAGATTGTTGGGAATTGCATATTCAAATTTGATGTTGAAAGTAAATATATATGCTTATGTGTAAAGTCCTTCAATAGAACATATGTGCAAGGACTTAGATGGTAGATCAAAATTGTTAGGTTGATCTGAGCTAAATGTTTATCATTATGTAAATGAATGTATAGAAGAAAGATCAAATCTGTTAGGTTGATCCCTTGCAATGTAATAGATAGGCCTCAACAGAATCGTAGTCTGTCGAGCCAGCCAAGAGATTGCAGAAGCCAAGGCATAATCGTGGAGTATCGAGGAAGTTGCTCCAGAATCGTTGTTTGTGACACCCCCAAATTCGGGTACTTCATTTCCACATGATTTGGTGTTCACTTTCTAATTAAATCATACATCTACCCAATAATAAAGAATTGTAAAGTAAATTACAACCTTCATAAATACTTAAATAAAATCTTCCTTGAAAAAGGATTACAACTTGTCCAATATAAAATCCCAGGGTTAACTAAACCTTAACATCAATCAAAAATAAATGCGGAAATAAAACATCATCGACTAAGTTTTATTACAAACAAAATTGAAGACAACAAGTCTTCACTTGCTCATCTTTCCTTTTCCTTTACTTGTTGACGGTACATCAACATTCTCGACTTTAACTGCAAGGGTTGTAAAATATGCAAGAGTGAGCAAACAAAAGCTCACTTGAAATGTACAATGATATGCCATATATGAATAACTTCAAAAGAATTTGAATAACTTTTCTTTCGTCAAAATAAAGAATTAAATAATAATTCGTTCATCATATTTAGGATTCGAATATATACTTTATCTGAGGGTCATACGACCTTGAACTATGTCCTAGGTTATAAATATTTCTATTTAAAACCTTTAACAGTCACTGAGACTATGGACCTTTAACTAGTATTTAGGGGGATCAGCCCTTCGTACCATGTATTATGCACAATCATCTTAACGCTTTCGCATAAATATCCCCTAATAAATAGGGTTGTTCATTCTCAGTATTTGAATACAAGTCCGTACCAAAGAAAGTTTGGTTTGGATAGATAAAGGAACTTTGGAGTTTCAACTATCATCAACTAGGAGTAGTTGAATCGACTCACAATGCTTTAACAGTTCGATAATATAAGAATTATGAATCAAATGTAAGATACAACAATAGATTTTATGATAACTAGGCATGCTTTAGGAATAACTTAAAGCATTCGATAGATCAAGTAGATCTTGCTTGAACAACTAAGTCAAGATCACATTACTTAAATAATACTTCAATACTTATGCTTTACGGATATTCGAATACAGTATAACTCATAAAATACATAACGAGTTAAGAATTCGATATAGACTTGCATGATATAATGAGCAAGGGTTAGAGAACTTGCACAATGAAAAGATACCATGAAAGAACTTGCAAAACGTAAAAGAATAATGATTAGAAAACTTGCTCAAGTAAGAGATAAGGAGTAGAGAACTTGCCTCAAGCGCAAGCTACACTTTAATAATTACAATCACTTCCACAATTATCCTACATATCACGTTACGTTTAAAACATCTATTAGTACCCAACTATAACGTTTAAACCGTCGAACTTCATACTCAAGTCCAACTCACAACGTTGTTACGACGTACGTCGATACTAATACACATACGTGAGGCTAACAATCAAGCACCTCATACACGTATAGCACTTTTACTATCATATTGTATCTTATGGTAATAATATCCAAGCACACATATAATATAACCACATAAGACTTCAATATATCTTAAACACATCAAAAGCATGTTATCTCTTACCTATTACACTTATCAAGTCATAAAAATAAGTTAGCTAAACAAACGCGGCATGAAAACTCAATGAAGGGAAAACAAAATTCCCGGACAGCTTGTTAATCGGCTGGGGTGGGCCCCTCAGGGGTAAAAGCCCCGCTGGGGCGGGTCCCACTTCTGGTGGAAATCCCCAGTTCGCGAACGGCAGAGAAATAAGCCAATTTGGCTTATTTCTCCACACCAAAGTCCGATTTTTCTCAACATGATGAACATGAAACTTGATAACAACAAAATTTTGGACTCTTTAACATGATTATAACCTATAAAATCCATACAACATATAATCAAAACCAAGTTTTCATGATTTTTTGAAGAAAAACACAATATTAAGCGTTCTTGACAAAAATTGCTATTACGAATTTGTTTTTCAACCAATTCATGTAATTCCAATTGCAATATTTCTTATTCTTAACATATTAACATATCCCATGATCAATTTAAACAATAACCCACAATCAAATACCAATTTGATAGTTTCAAAGGCCATTTTTCAAAAATTAGTTCATAGTAAATCATTATGAACATAATTCTTCTTGTTTATCAAAATTACATGGATTGAATTGTTGAAACAACTATATAACTCATATAATATCATGCTATAACACATATCACGCATAAATTCATGCTGACATCAATTTTGTGAAAATAATTTTTTTTACAGAGAGTTCTAAAACTATGAAAATATTGAAGAACATAATTAAAACTTATGGAGTTCTAGGATTATACCCTTTTTCTAGCTTGGATTAGGAGAAGAGTTGGAGATGATGATAGGGTATAGCTCTCCTCTTGCTTTCTCAAAGCTTCTCTTCTTCTTCTCTTCTTCTTTTCTGAGTATTCTCTCTAACTCTCTTTGTTTTCTTTCTTTCTTTCTTATTTTCTAAAACTAACGTATCTTTTGTATAACATATATATCTGATATACATATATTATACATATAACTATATAAAACATATAACTCCTATATATTAAATATATACACTAACTACTATTTAATATATAGGTTATAAGAATTTGAAAAGTCTAAGGCTATGTTTGGCTAAACAAAATCATTTTAAAAATAATTCTTTTATTAACTAAGGCCATGTTAGGTAAAACAAGTTTAAAACAAAGTAAGGCCTTATTTGGTAAAAATCAATTTAAAACCCTTTTCTTTATTTTAATAAATCTTTTTAACACATACTTTAATGTTACACTTTAATTAATTAAATCTTTAACATTCTTATTTAATTAATTAAAATTAACATCAATTATTCACATAAAAATTGCCACATAATTATAATTACTCACTAATTATAATTCATATAACACTCATCACATAATTCATCTAATTTAATTATCTCAATTAAATTAGAATTATACTATAAAATCAATATACATTAATTAAATTAAATATTAAATATTTATTTAATTAATATATGGCTCTTAATTAAAATATTCCACAAAATCACATAATTTATTTATTTAACTCAATAAATAAATCACATAAAATATTTATTCACTCAATAAATATTAAAATTTAATATATAAAATCTCAATCATTACAATCTTCCCTCCTTAAAAGGATTTTGTCTCCAGAATCACAAAAAAAATATTCTCATAATCTCATAATAAAAATTCCCATCTGTTACATAGTCTGTCTTGGAAGCCATACTCAGAATCATGGAGACAGTCCGAGCGCCTACCGAGTCAAGTCAAGAATCGCAATCAGCTCTCGGAAACGTGGAATCTGCTAAACAAGCAAGTAAAGATCTTATCCTATCATAGCTTAAGAGAAATTATAGTGTTCTCTACGATCAAGACTGAATCATGCATGAGCACAACAACACAACGATCATGATACAAAGACAACGATCGTGGTGTCTCCTTAGTTAGCATCAGAGTATCAAGATTCGCTCATTTGAGAGTCCCAATGATCCAACACTCATTGTGACAACCCGAATTTTCAGAAATTGTTAAAATAAGAATTTAATGAATGAAATTCTTATTATGACGTGTTTTGTGTGTAAATATATATATATATATATATATATATATATATATATATATTCATATATTGGGATGATGAGGTTTAATAGTTAATTTAACTATTGAAGAAATTAAATGAAGTTATTACGGAAAGAAAATTAACTGAATAAGATTAGTTAATCTAATTAAGTTGATATTATATTATGGAATAATATAATTTGATTATTATGCCTTGTTGGCATTATAATTGTTATGAATTAAATTTCATAAATGATGTGAGTAATTCACTTAATGAAATAATGAAGTAATGTGAATATATTTGTTTTAATAAAATGAGAGAGGAAGGTATGTTACCTATAAACGTAATATGTTAGTGTAATACGATTGTGAATCTCGTAAATAATTAAAATATTTATCAAATAAAATAAATATTTTAGTTAAAATATTTATGGAGTAAAATAAATATTCAATGAAAATTATTATGGAATAATTTATTTAAGTATGATAGTATTAAATAAATTAATTAATATTTAAGTAGTGATTAGATGTATGGATTAAATAAATTGTATTGAGACAATTTATGCAAGAAAAGGAATTAAATAATTATATATTATAATTATATAATTCATGTGAGTTAATTAAAATAAAGTTAATAAATATTAATTATTTTAATGAAAAGGGTTATTTTAAGTTGAGGGTTATGTATATAATTTCGTAATGTATGGAGTAATAGTTATACATATTATAATTGTATAATTATTCAATGTAGTTAGCTAAATAATTTAGCAACATAGTTAAAGTGTGACATTTAGAGAAAAGAAGATATACCATATGATAAGAAGAATTATTAAAATAAATTAAAAGGATGTTTGAAGGGGCTAGCCAAACATGGCTTTGTGGCTTTTGGATTTCTATAACCCCTAATTTAATTGTATATTAAGTAATATAATAAGTATTAGTAATATACGTATTATATTATCAGTTATATGAGTTACGAGTTTTGTTTCTAAGCCTAAACTGAAAGAAGAAAAGAGAAAGGGAGAAACAGATGAGAGAATGAGAGAGAATAGAAGTTCTCTGTGAAATTGGAGAAGAAGAGATGCTAGAAAAATCAAAAGAAACAAGGTTTTTCAATTCATCTAGACAAGGTTTAGAAGAATCAAAAGGTATTAATCTATTTTTTCATTCTCTTGAGTTTTCGTTGAGAAATTGGATTTCTATGTTTAATTTGTTAAGAAATTAGTTATATATGTTAATGGTTATGTTTAATCCATTCTATATCATCTAAAAGTTTTTGGATAGTGATCAAGTTCGTAAGAATGTGTTGAAAGATGAAGTTGAGAGTTTTAGTTAAAAAATATATATTTTTGTCTACTTAGAGACTAAAATTGATGATAAATTCTTGATGGAAATTTGAAATTGATGATGTATTATGATAGTACTCGAAAAAACGAAAACAACCCAAGTTGAACGAGTCAAAACGAATGTAAAACGAATTCGTAGTGATTGAATTCGCTAAATATGTGTAAAACATGAAAAATTAGCATGAACACTTAATTGTAGCCTTTAAAAAGAATTGTTAATATTTTTGAAGTTTTATAATTATCATATAGATGAGTAGTTCAGTGTTTCACGAATCCATAGAGTCGAAAACGGACTCAATCGGATGTGTATAGCTTGATTTATGATGATTGGAAGGAGGAAAGAGTTAGAAAATTCGCCAGAACCACAAACTGGAAAACAATTTCGCGTAGCACGCTGCCAGGGGCGCAGCTGCGTTGCCCCCAAGGCTATTTGGGGCGCAGCTGCGCCTGGAGGAAAAGTCAGTACGGGACTATTTTGACCTCCTGTGGTAAAACGGCCATAACATTTTCATAAGGACTCGTATTGAGGTGATTCAAGATGATCCGGAACGAGCACGAGTAGACCTACAACTTTTGTGCTTTAAGTTTTTCAATTTGAGGTGGTTAGCTAGGGTCAAAATGGTCATTTTTGGGACTGATGTGTTTTTGGAGGCAATCGGGGGGTGTCGGGCATGCACGTATGCACATGTAATGCTTCCGACCATGTAAAATGATGCTCTAACTTCCATAACATGACTATTAGGTATTATAATGATACTTAACATTAACCTTTGAGTATTAGACAATTTGGTTGGGCGTGCTAAGCGTGCACAAATGCGTGTCGTTTGGGCGTTCGAATAGGCAAGTTTGGCGTACGAACGTGCAAGCGTCTCAATGCCGTAACGAGTGTGTATGACCTTGTTTAATATTATGTTTTTAATAAGAATGAAATATTATAGAGTAATGTAACCCAATATAGGAGCATGCAAAGCACATGCAAAAGAGGCGAGTTAGGCGTGTGACGTATAAACGTCAAAACGCCGTGTAATGTGGTAATACACTTAAATAGTGTTTCGATTCTAATGAAACGAATATTGTAATATATGAAATGTGGTTAATATAAAACCAATAGGTAGTCCTAGCTGAACTTAAACACTTGAATGAATTTCAAATATTACGAAAAAGAATTATAGTGAAATATAAGTCGATAGTTAACACAATCAAATTGAACATTGTGTATTGATAATAGGAAGGGTTATGAGATGTAGAGTAAAGTTTACGTTATAACTAATATGCATTGCTATGTGACTGATAATTGATGTGCATGATTATATAATTGTGTAGGGCACGTGAAGTGCAAATATCTATAAGCTGTTAAACTGTTATTGGTAAACAACGATCAAGGCAAGTCTTTCAGTTCCTATTTTCTACGTGAACTTGATGATGAACTGTTTTAAATTGTTTTGTAAAGAGCATGATATGTTGTATATATGTTATAAGCATGAAATGTTAAAGTCAATTTATGACTACATTGATTGATTAAAGAATGTTGATTGAGTAAGGAACTCAATCTTTATATTTGTTATGTGAAGTAAAGCATGTATGCCATGTTACTTTAATTATTATGAGATGTATGTTGAACATGTATTTATGTGTTATGTGATGCCTGAAAGCTGTTAGATCTTGCTGAGCTGTCGAGCTCATTCTTGCAAATAATCACTTTTGCAGGTTAAGGATTCAAGGTGACGCTATGTGCTACTTGAAAGAAATGAATTAGATGTAATGCATGCAGATTTATATACTTTGGCTGAATTGTTATTACTTTGGACCCTGTTTAAGGCTTCAGATAATGTATTTGATAATGTATGAAGGTTAACAGATGTTGAGTTGTAAAGTTTAAATTTTTACCAATGTATAATGGTTATTGAACGTGGTTGTAAGTTTTAGTTTATAATAACTTTGACGAAGCGATTCATGAAATAAAGTTGTATCAAAGTTATGTAACGATAAAGGTTGAGATTCAGAGAAATAAAGAAGGAATAATATAAAAGTTTTAAATATTTCGTATTTTTAGTGATTGTATCATTGATTAATGATATAAAGTCTGAATAAGGATGTATTGTTAACGACCGATGTCGAGAGATGTATTGTATGAATTTTGGGGTCATTACACTCATCCTTAGTTGTATCGAAGAAGCGTATAAAAGAAGCTAAGGAAAGTGCTTTCTATCTGCTGAAAACACCTTTTCAGGTGTTAGGTGAGAAAGCAGTCTGCTTTGTCAAGTGGGCCAGACAGTAGAACTACATATTCCCAAGATGTCAACATCAGTGCTCAGAAATGTCTGGAGCATTAAATGTTGCAACGGATGCCTTCAACGGGAAGAATTCAAAGACTCCTTCATAAGCAAAACAGATTGCAGATTCAGTCTAAGCAAGCAAGAACGAAAAAGCTCAAGAACACTCTACGTCCAAACACTACGATCCTGATAGAAATCTTGCTCAGCTACTCAGTTCTTTCGAAAGTATGCTTAACTGCAACTGAGTAGCACACCCAAGAATTCAAATCTCATCAAGTGTATTCCAAGTCTGCTGGACTTGAAGAGTTCTAAGTAAACTAAGAAGTTCCAAGACTGCTGGTCTTGAAGGAATCTAAGTGATTCAAAGATTGTAAAGATATCCTTAGTGGATTTCCTACTCGTGGAGTAGAAGAGTGGACTAGGAGTCTTGAGTGCTCTGAACCACTTAAAATCATTGTGTCTGATATATCTGCTATAACTGCTATATCTATCATAACTACTATAACTACTTATCACCTATAAACTTAGTTTATCTTAAGGGGAACAAACAAATCATATATTCCGCTGTGGTTAATTTATTAACAAATCTGATAACTATTTTGAAAAGGAAAAAGTTTTAAATATCTATTCAACCCCCCTTCTAGATAACTATTGTGCCTTTGGGAACTAACAGAATCTGTTTGGCCTAACTATTGCATTTCAAGAGATCAACCTAACAAGCTTAATCTTTCTTCTAGACATTCATTTACAGAATGATAAACGTTCAGCTTATATCAACTTAACAATTTTGATCTTCAATCTAAGTCCTTGTACATATGATCTAAAAAGGACGTTACAACTTGAATAATATATGCATATTTATTTACTTGTAACATTAAATTTGAATATGCAATTCCCAACAGACTGGACGTTGTAAGAAATGTAATAAGGATTATCTTAACGAACATTGTAGATATAATGGTTCGGATAAGTTAAGTCTAAATTTTAATGCAATCGTTGTCTATAATGGTTGAGATATATTATCTGGGCTAAACGATTACGTCAGAGAGTGACGGTAAATATAAACTAGCAACCGATCTAACTCACTATGAAAGACAGTGTTAACGAGACGGGAAACTAGTTTGTTGGTTATTTGTGGGAAACCACTCAGTGTACTATATTGAATACTGTTAGAGACTCGATGTGTGCTAAGTGTAATGTTATTAAAAGAATAGAAGGAATGAATATGGGGGTTGGTCGCGTAAACTTAGATTACAAGAACGCGAACCATAAGAAGTAAAGAGAAGTTTAAACCAATGCGTAAGTCAAATATTTGACTAATTGGTATGTGTTATTCCTTATGTGATACATAGGAATTTTGATGAGCAGTTCAGCGAAATCGTAAGCGCTAGCTGTGCTTAAGACAAGTTTCCTAACTTCATTCATATTTCTAATGAATGTTAGTTTATTAAACTTTCTCACAAGTGTGTGACATTTGTACCAGATGGTAGAATGTATGAGGCCTTGTGCCACAATATTAACACTTCGGTGTTTCTGTGAGATGAACTGTTCTGTGATTGAACTGTTTCATGTTAGAAAGTTTGGTTTATTCATGAACCGTTATTGTTAAGTCTGCGCTAATGATTCTAGCCAGACAGAATGTATGTAAATGAGTAGAAAATGAAAGTATGCCAAGGTAAATGTGATGAATGCTTTAGAAATGATAGGAATCAGAACGTATTCCTATTATTCGAGCTGCTTCATAACCTTTGTTCGGTTATTGAAATATTAAAAGAATTTTGATTCTTGTTTTGGTTGTTATTCAACTGCTATGACTTGCTGAGAAATTGAATGCTCACACTTGCTTGCAATAAAAATATTTTCAGCGACCGATGGTAGTATGTATTAAAGGACCCTGTGAAGATCAAGATGATCGATGTCCTGTTATAGTAAGGTGCTATGGTTGCAAGTACCATTAGTGTCACAGGAAGAAGTGTCATTCGTCGTATGAATGAGCATGAAGATCAAGCCAAGAGTTGTAGAATAGTTAGCTAAACTATTCTGTAGAAGCGGTGACTAGTTAAAAGTCACACATGTAAGATGAAAGAGATAATGTAATTATCATTATTATAATAGATGAAGATTTTAAGGTAATAGAACCTGGGAATTGAATAGATATGTCATTATTCTTTATGGTATAATGATGTATGTATGGAGTATGATGTACTCATGATGGAAGGAATCTGGATGTGAAGATAGACCGAATTTTGGGGCATCACATCCGACGACGCAGAAGGGATACATTGCTATTTGGGTAATAGTAGATCGTTTGACGAAGTCGGCTCATTTCTTGCCGATAAGAGTCAAGTATAACTTGGAGCAATTAGCTAAGCTTTATGTCAAGGAGATTATTTCAAGACATGGAGTGCCAGTTTCGATTGTGTCAGCTCATGATCCACGATTCACCTTGAATTTTTGGAAAAGTTTGCAAGAGTAGATGGGAACGCATCTGAGGTTGAGCACGGCGTATCATCCAAAGATGGATGGACAAAGTGAAAAAATAATTCAAACGCTAGAAGACATGTTAAGGTCTTGCATTATGGATTTTAAAGGAAGTTGGAACGATCATCTACCATTGGCAGAGTTTGCCTACAACAACAGTTATCACGGCAGTATAGGCATGTCACCTTACGAAGCGTTATATGGACGAAAGTGCAGAACTCCACTATGCTGGGATGAAGTAGGAGAGCGTCAAATGTTAGGACCAGAGATGGTACAATAAATGGCGGAGATGGTTAAGTTGATACGAACGCGGCTAGTAGCAGCTCAAGACAGATAAAAAAGTATGCAGATCCGCATCAGAAGAATAGAGAGTTCGAAGTCGGTTCGTACGCATTCCTGAAGGTGTCGCCTTGAAAAGGAAAGATACGCTTCGGAAAGAAGGGAAAGTTAATCCCTAGGTTTATAGGACCTTTTGAAATTTTGAGAAGGGTAGGAGAGGTAGCGTATGTCATTGCATTACCTCCAGAGTTGGGACATATCCATAATGTGTTTCACGTATCGGTATTGCGTCCCTATAAGCCAGATTACAAGCACGTAATCGAGTATAAACCTATCCAAGTCGAGAAAGACATAACGTATGAAGAAGTTCCTATTCAAGTTATTGATAGGAAAGAACAAGTCTTGAGAAGTTAAAGTAATACCTTCGGTGAAGGTGATATGGAGGAACCACAATGCCAAAGAAGCAACGTGGAAACTTGAAGACAAGATGAGGGAAACTTATCCTCATCTATTTAACTAACTTGTATCGAAATTCTAGGGACAGAATTCTTATAAGGGTGGGAGAATGTAACGCCCGAGAAAATCGGACTTTTATGTAAATAAATTTTATTTGATTTATTGAATAAAGTTGAATTAAATGTTTATTAAAGTGAGTAAGCTATCTAAAGGTCGTTATATGACCTAGAGAATGCAGATATGGTTAGGATTCTGACTATGTGCTAGAAATATTTGATATGAATTTTCAAGACGAAAATAAAAGTTTTTTGAGAAATTTTTATAAAATCACTCTTCATCCGTTTCTGTTCAGGAATTATTTTTGAATTTATGAGAAACGCATAATGATAGGATTTAAAGACAAGATGGAATATCTAATAATATTACAGTTATGGATCACAAAGTTTTAACGTGAGGACTTAAAACCCTAAGGGTTAGGGAAAGTAAAACCTAAGATTAAATTGGTTAAGTATGATAATAAATGATTATTATAAGGAATGAATATGAGTATAATACTAGATATTGTATGAGTATAATACGAAGAGAATACGAGAATTAATACGACGTATAATACAAATTTTATACGAAGTAAATAGATTCAATTTGAATTAAATTTAATAACCAAACTAGTGAATCGAACCGATGGATTAACGGGTGAGTTAAACCCATGGGGCAACCCATGAGCACATGGGGAGACATAGGTGACATGTGGGGGGCATGTGCTAGCACATGCTAGAACATGGGCATAACATGGGCTTCACATGGCAAGAGGAGGTTTGCCTAATTGACTAAAAGACCATTGGTCTTGCAAAGAATATAAAAGGAGAGCTTGTGGCTCATTTGTTGGTTTGCAAAGTTGATAACCATTATAGAGAGAGAGAGAAGCTAGCTAATTCCTTTGATAAGAAACCAATCAAATAAGGAGCAAGAAGTTAATTGAAGATCTATATTCAAGAACAACCAAATGTATAATGATAAGAAAATTAATGATAATCATTTATCTTTCAATATAGAATTGATAGAGAAGTGAATTGGTGGAGCATGATTAGTAAGAAGTTATAAGGATGGCCTTGTAGTGAACTTAAAACACTAACAAGCCATGAATAAGTAAAATCATATTAATTGATTAAGAACTCAATGAAGAATTATCAACCTCTTGAGATTATTAATAGTAAGTATGTGAAACCATTAAAACATAGATGTTTGTATTGGTTAAAATCGATAATGAATAACCAATAGATTGATTCCATTTGGTTCGAAGTAAAAATCTTGAAGAACGAAGTTATGGCGAAAGTTACGCGATTAGACGTTAAGCGTCGAAATCGTGAATTTTCCCCGAATAGAATTCAAAAGTCGCCGTTTGATTTGGAAACCTTGGTTTTCCATGGCGTAACATATAATTAGGTAAATAAGACTTGCGAGAGTAAGAGCGAAAAAATTCAGACTTAAAACGAAGAATTGAGCGTCGAACGTTCACGAACGTCTAACGAATGCGTAAAAATGGACTAATCGGCGAATTTCTAGCCAACGGATTCAGAAATGAATTCTGACTGGATGGAATCATAGAAAATAAGATAAGTAAACTAATGACTTTGGAACGCGCCAATTTCGAGTTGTAACGGCCTTGTTACAAGCTCGTGAATTTCATTAATTGAAAAAAAATTCTAAGGGACAGCGTCAGCACAGCCCAGGTAGTGTTACATAGAGCCCCAACGCCAGTCCGGGGAGAGATCCCTGAATGGTGGGTGTCGCAGCATGGCTCAGTAAGGTAAACCTGGCGCCGTAGTGCCAGGCCAGGATCAAGATGCTGTGAGTCCAGCGCCGCAGCGCCGCTGCGCCGCTTTGAGAGGCAAATCTAGCGTCGCAACGCCCTTAATGAAATATTTTTAGACAAGAATGTTTATTAACCTAACTTGTTTCATAGTAATTATGGGGCAAGTATATGGTTAATAATCATGAAGAAATAATCCTTTAATAACATGTTCAATGAAGGTTTTAAGAATTAAACATTTAATAAATGTTTTTAAATTTAAAACTCGAAATCCAATAATGTAAACCGTGAATCGTAATCAAGTTTGAAGCGCGCCTTAACGTTATATGAGATGTAATAGAGGTGTGTAGTACATAAATGATATCAAATGAAGTTAAAACTTACTTAATTTCTATACGGAGTCTGAGAACGGGAATTCGATGGAAATGTGATTGAAGTAGCGAATCGATTAGGGTTTCGTCGGTCGTAGTGCATAACGATGATTGATGAGAGTCGGGTTATGAAATATGGATGTTAATAAACCGTAACAAATGTTAAATAACTTGAGCGGATGTTATTAGTTTAATAATTCGGCTAAGTTATACAAGAAGGAGAAGATAGGTTATACAATGTATATCAATTGTGGAAATCTCATTGGTATGCTATGTGTTTATGTTTTGTAGAAGTTGTAAAGGCCAAGTATAGTAGACTTAAAGGTTTAAAGACGTAAAGGCAAGTTTTTTAAACTCTTGTCTACACTTTATGTTAGACAAGTTGTCAATATGCATGATTTCCTATGCATAAACTGTTATTGAATAGTTGATGCCATTGGATTCGGCTAGACTGAGACTTAACGTATTTTGGTTAGTTTTCCACAAATTTTCCAAAAAATGTATAATGTTGCTATCCTATGCCAATTACTTTGGTACGGATTCATAGGTAAGCCTGAGTATGAATAAACAAATGTTTTTACGTCGTTAACTCGACAGGCACTTGAGTTGCCACCAATTAAACATAAATACATTTAATGTATAAGTGTTGATCAACATAGAGTACTACAGGCTGATCACCTGGATGTGCTCGTAAGTTATATCGAACTTACGGCCTCAGTATCGGGTTGTTCTTTTCACGAATGTAAACTTAATGAATGTTCATGGTCGTTGACCAGCTCAGATTCTTAAGAGACTTTAAGTCCTTGGGAATGGTTTTAAAGGAATTAAAACGCTATTTTGATTATTCATAGTACTTCATAACTATTGTACAGTTATTAAAGATGAAGTCATATGATTCTTGATTTTGTGGTTTTAAAAAATAATGTTAAACTTGTTGAGCTAGTTATGCTCACTCTTGCCTAAAATTATATGATTTCGGCTAAGACCGAACGGACCGAAGGATCCGATAAATATAAGGGAAAGTCCATGATGGGCAAATAGTTATCCTTGTAATAGCATAGTATTATTACTGTAATGAATAATATTATGACACTGAACGAATGTAATGGTTACAAAGAACCTGGGAAGGGATTAATAGAATGTAATAATTAGTTAACTTATGCATGTTATTGAAATCTTCAATTGAATGTATGAGTAGATAGTAGCACCGTGTAGCACCATGTCTAGGGTTTGAAGGTACCCGGATTTGGGGGCGTCACAGTTCTCCGGGTTTGATTCCTTTCTTTGATCAACGTTATCCATCCAAGTGTTTGGCCTATAGAGGTGGTCCACCAAGGGAGAAGAGATATTTAAGAAGGTGGGTGTTTGGCTAAACCCTAATTCTATCTCTATAGAATGTGTATGCTCACCCAACTATTAGAATGGTGTAATGTCTAACCTTGTTCCATAATAAGACTTTCTTATTTATAGATGCAGGCAACCCTCCTAAACCTTTTACGAATTGGGTTTCATATTAAATAATTAAACCTTTTAATTAATTAGGCTTCCCAATTCTATTGGGAATAATTAAACTCTTTTAATTAATTAGCCTCCTAATCTTATTAGGAATATATGGAGAAAGAGAGAGAGACTATCTTATTAATTAATTTCCAAACTCCTTTAGAAATTAAATAATAATAATAATAGTAATAGTAATAATAATAATAAGACTCCTTTTATTAATTTATATTTAATACTTCTAAAATATTAAATAATAAATATTAAGCTATTTAATTTATTCTATCACCATAGATTAAATTAAACATACTTAACTTATTATTACGATTATACCATTAGCTTCTTTAATAAATATTCTTCCTTTTATGGTGTGACCCTTTAGGTTCTCCATATTAAACCGGTTGTGAATAAATCAATTAGAACAATTCTAATCTTATTTAAATAAATAAATTAAACTAATAATTTATTTAAATAAATAATATTTATTGTATAATAAAGGTAAGCCCCTTTAGCAATCAACGACTTTTCAGATAATATAGATTTCAACATTAATTATAAAAGAATCTGTGAGTAAATAGTTACCGTATAATTCATTCATTCCACCATATAATGTCCCAATTAAATATAAGACATGGATTTACTATCAAGTCTTATTTTATTTAATTATATGTATTTCGATTCTAAAATGCACAACACCAAATAATGCAAATTAAAAACTACTTTCTAATTTCATTCTGCCTTGGCCAAGGACTACTAGGTTGTCATTTATCGAATCACATAGGACATTCTCTTCTTTTACTAGAAGTGGTAGATCTTTTATTGATCATTCATTATCTCCATGCATAAATTATTATACCCAATCATTCCCTTTGATACACCCTTAGGGTCTTAAGGGACATGTCAAAGTATAACTCATCATACACAAGATACTATGATGATCTCAAGTCTAAGGATTATTTGTACTACTATCACTTAAAGAATTCCTATTGATAGGCAAGTAAAACTCCATTAGGTATTCCTTTGCTAGCCACGTTCAGTGAACTTATTCTCCAATAAGCACCTACATACTTGCTTTAGTGTCTCCACACAAATGATTATGAGATCAATCATGTGACGCCCCCAAATTCAGGTACTTGAAACCCGAACTTGGTGCTACACGATATTATTTCTTTGAGCAGAATAATAATATAATATAAATAAACAAACTTAATTTACATATCAGAGTTGTCTAATCCCAGGTACACGACCTTTAAAATATTCATTACATGATAGATAATAAATATTATCGTCTTAATAAAGTCTAACTATTACACAAGATACCATAACGTATTCCATCAGCTTTCCTTTCCCTTTGTTTTTGCCAGAGCCTTCTGGTTGATCACGCTTAGCTGAAAACATTTAATTTAAAGCAAGAATGAGCATTCAATTGCTCAACAAGTAATAGCAGTTAATAAACTTTAGCTTAAAGAAGTAAATATTTTTCTTGAGGTATACTTCTACAACGAATCAATAGTTGTGAAGTCATTTGAAACAATTCTTAGTAACATATCAAATCGTTTAAAATTTTGAAACGACATAGTGACTATAAATACTGAGCGGTCACTGGACTATGAACTTTTATTTTTCATTTTCAAAAAGGTTTAAACAGAAATTCATCTACAAATCACTCTAGTCTTACGGACATGTAGGGTGATCAGCCCCGTTATGTCCTATATTGATCAATACTATCTGTTTGAACGATAATTCGTTCACTATGTTCTCCTTGGGCACATAAACAATTCCCCATTAATGGTTGTTCATACTCAGTCTGGAATCATAACTAAACAATTCAGTTGGATGACCTTATCATAACCAATACTATTCAACAATACAGTTCGAACTATGTCTAGCCGAGTCAAATAGCTTATACAGTCATAAATACCTACCGAATTTTAATAGTATGTAACAGGATTTGTCATATCACAGAATTTCAAGTTCAAGAATTCTTGTAGGAATACAACAGTTCATACAAGTGGGGACACTTGTATGATAACAGACAATAATGAGATATTAATAAATAATAACTGAATTAAATAAAATTTTACAATATAAGAATAATTTTCATAAACGTATCCTGGATATCATTATAGATAGGAATAATTGACAATAATTATTCATGAACATGCTTTTTGCTTACTGGAATCCATCGCATAAAGTAAATACAATGAGTAGAGATACATGCTCAATAAGAAATTGAGATAAGAAACTTGCACAATGAAAGAGAATAGTTCAGATACTTGCCTTGATAGTTGATTACTGCTACGTAGTATAGCTTATGCTTTTATCTTTAATATGAAGTCCTATCATCAATAGAATTATTTTTTATTTAGAATAATACAACTTAACACATAATACTGCTTAAACATGTTGTCACATATTCATGTCAGTCATTGCAACACGTACGAACGTATAACTCGTCAAACTATGTCGATTTGGTTTGAGTTCAGTATCGTTTCAGCATCCCGATTGCATTATCGGATAATTAACGAATTTATTTTTAATAAAACATTGTCAAGAACTTTAATATTATAATAGATAATTTAATTATCATTTATAATATTTTTCCAAACATTATAATCATTTATAATGATTTTTCAAACACTTATATTATTTTTAAGAATTTAATTGTTAAATAATTTTATTATCATTAATATTTAAATAATTTAAAATATTAATAAAATTCATGTCAACACTTTAAAAGTTATTTATTATAACATTTTTAAAACTTTAATATTACCTTTAAAAGATTTTCAAGATATTAAAAATCATTTTTAAATAATTATCATTAATAATAAAACATTAATTTTATTCATATCAAAATATTAAAAATTATTAATTATAACTTAAAATATTTTTAAAACATTTATTTTACCTTGAAATAATTTATAAAATATAAAAATAATTTTTAAATAATTTATTTAATATAATTATTAAATAAATTTATTATCATTAATATTAAAATATTAATGAAATTCTTATCAAATATTATAAGTTATTTATTATAACTTAAAATACTTTTTAAAACTTTAATATTATTTTTAAATAATTTTTGAAATATTAAAACCATTTTTAACTAATTTATTTAATATAATTATTAAATAAATTTATTATCATTAATATTAAATTATTAATAAAATTTATCTCAAAATATTAAAAGTTATTTATTATAACTTAAAATATTTTTTTTATACTTTAATATCATTTAAAATGATTTTTAGTATATTAAAATCATTTTTAACTAATTTATTTAATATAATTATTAAATAAATTAAATATCATTAATATTTAATTAAATTAAAATATTAATAAAATTTATGTCAAAATATTAAAAGTTAATTTTTATAACTTAAAATAATTTTTAAAATTATTTTATGAATTTTTAATAATTAATTTCTATTTATTTTAATTAATTTTAATTAAAACCGTCGCTTAAGGGCTATAGCGACGAAAACTGTCGCTATAGGTGTTCTTGAGCCTTCAAGAACACGCCGGTCAACGTGCAGAGGCACCGTTTGACCGAAGTTTTCTGACAGCATGATCTGTTTCTGGGCAAGCAAGTGTAATGGAATTTTAGTGTTAGTACTGTAGTACTACACTCTTATGGTCATAGAACTGCCTAACAATCACTACAAAAGATTCAGTGGCCGGTCAAACCAGCCACCCATGACTGTTCTTCATTTTCGGAGCTGCCCAAAAACATAAAGTCGTGGCCGGTCAATGCTATTCCCGGCCTTATATCTTTCAATCGATTAATGTTTTTGGTGGTCTAAACGTCGGGCTTTGTAGTACAACTACCAAGGTACATGGTTTGAGCACTTAGAATGTCTAGGTATCAATAACTAGCAAGATATAAGATTTACAAAAACTGGTCAGCCACTGCCCAAAATTCTGGGTTACCCAGATTTCACATCTGGACGGTCAACGCATTTTGATCGATTACTACATCTGATCCATTGCTTTCTAAAGTTCGAGAGTGCTCTAGACTTGTAGTCCTCATGTCATAGTACCATCTGATCAACATATAACATACAAAAAGTCTGACAGACGAGATCTATAAGCGGTTAAACCAAGCTGTTAAGCATGTTCTTCAGTTTTCTAGGTTACCCAGAAAACACAAAGTCATGCTCGGTCAACGAGTTTTGACCGTGAATAACTTTCAATCTACACATGCTATGATCATGATTCAACTTTCAGAATACTAACAACATGGCAAAGAACACATACAAACACTTAAACACAACATAGCATGAACAGATTGAGAATTATAGGCCCCGACTTTGGCCTGTCAGAGTTAAAATTAGGGTTCTTGACAGTTTTTAAAAATTCTAATTTTCGTGCATCTAGATGTTATGGATCCATGATATAACAACCCGGATCACTTATTAACATCATATACAACATATTTAAACACTTAAACATAACATCTAACGAAAATTTAAAGATCTAGCAAGAGGGTTTGAATTTTATACCTTTCTTGACTATTTTTGATTTCTGATCCTTGATCTGTTCTGGGTTAGTGTATATGATGTTTTGGGCTTTTTAGAAACTGATCTAGAGAGTGTATTTCGTGGGTCTTAGAGAGAGAGAAGCTTGGCTTGAGTGTTTGGGAAAAAAAATAAAAGCTTACTTTTCTTTCTTTCTTTGTTATCCTATGCATATGATTCATTGAATCTGAGCTTGTTAGCTGTCAATTTGTGGCTGATAGAGTAGATTTTGAGCATGTGATAAAATCCTAGCATATATCTTGTAAAGATTTGCAAGCTAGCTAATAAAACAAATCCAAAAATGCTATTTTAGTAAACTAACAAAATAATTTAAGGGCATTCTTGTCCATGGTGCTTGAATCTAGGGTTTAATCAATAGATTTTAACCCTTCAGGTTTCCCAAATAATTTTTAGGGTTTAAAAAATTAAATAAAAATTTAATTAGAACACATTAATTAAAAATTAGGGTTTTCTATAGAAATTAGGATTTTATAAAAATTAGGGTTTCTTAATATTATTAGGGTTCTCAAATTTATGAATTAGGGTTTCCTAATCATTATTCTTAATCACATAATATCTACACTTTCATTTAAATACAAACATATTAAATATTATGTTTAATATTTAAACAAAATAAATAAATTCTTAACATATATTCATATAATTATGTTAATTATCATAATTATATATATAATCCATAATCATAAATTGTATTAATATACTTACATATATTTGAATACAAATACACTTATTAATCATATTTAATATTCAAATTCCTTAAGAAAATAATTTCTTATTATTCATAACATAAATATACTTTCTTTTTAAATACAATTATACAATAATTGTATTAATTCATGAAATTTCATAACCTAGATCAAAAATTAGGGTTTTGATCCATAATGACACTTACCTTATATACCATTATTAATTAAGTTAAAATAATTAACTTAACTAATCTTGATAAATTCATATAGTAAAATAATTATTATAATAATTCTAAGAATCATTTCATATATTATTTAAATAATATATTAATCATATTTTTATGAAAAATAAATAATAAAATATTTTTACTATCAAAATTAATTTATTATAAGAATATAATTTATAATAATCAACAATTTCGTTATCGAAAAATTAATTCGAAATCATTCATGCAATAAACAAATATATGTTTATCACATATATACCTATCCTTTACCTTACACGTATTCCCACCTTTATTTTTAAAAAAAAACAATTATAAGTAAAATTTCTTATTTAATTGTATCGAAAATATTGGGTTATTACAAATCATCCTCATCCAATGAGCAAGTCAACATATGTACCAATCTATCCGAATTCACTAATCTCCTTTTTAGTAATCCAACGATTGGGACCCATTTAAGTTTTAAGTTGTCTAAGAATTTAGATCTCATTAGCATGATCATCATCATGATTCCAAAAGCATTGCTTAAAACTATGGGTTTATCACATATTATAAAAACAGCACCATGTAGATAAATTAAATGCCTTTAATTGAATAACACTTTTATTAATAAATAAATAAGATTATCTCAAAGTATATGTTTTATCATCATACATGATTGGCTTGTATGCATACTACTTTCAGTCCGGTGGTATAAACCTTTGAGTATTATCTTCGGTGAAAGCATCTGGAATGTTCGGTGGTATAAGTCGTTGGTGTCAGCCCTAGCGAAGACATCGGGAGTATCCGATGGTGTAAGCCGTTGAAAACTATCTTCAGTGAAGATATCGAGAATTTCTGGTGGTATAAGTCGTTGGTGTCAGCCCCAACAAAGACATCGGGAGTGTCCGGTGGTGTAAGCCGTTGAAAACTATCTTTAGTGAAGACATCAGGAATGTCTGGTGGTATAAACCTTTGAGTATTATCTTAAGTGAAAGCATCTGGAATGTCCGGTGGTATAAGCCATTGGTGTCAACCCCAGCGAATACATCGGGAGTGTACGATGGTGTAAGCAGTTGAAAACTATCTTCAGTGAAGACATTGGGAATGTCCGGTGGTATAAACTGTTGGAATCAACCCCAGCGTAGGCATCGGCATCAATCCCCGATGGAAGTCAAGTCTTTGGTGTCAGCCCTTGCGAAGGCATCGGGAATGTCCAATGGTGTAAGCCGTTGAAAACTATCTTCAGCAAAGACGTCGGGAATGTCTAGTGGTATAAGCCATTGGTGTCAGCCCCAGCGAAGACATCGGGAGTGTTCAGTGGTGTAAGCCGTTGAAAACTATCTTTAGCAAAGATATCAAGAATGTCAGGTGGTATAAACCTTTGAGTATTATCCTCAGTGAAAGCATCTGGAAATGTCCTGTGGTATAAGACGTTGGTGTCAGCCCCAGCGAAGACATCGGGAGTGTCCGATGGTGTAAGCCGTTGAAAACTATGTTAGGAATATACATGAGAATGTTATTCCTATCAATATATGATTTGATTATGATATAAATGAATAAATATGCAAGTATGCTTACATTGACAAAAGATGTAAAGTCCTCTGATAGATAACAGGAATATATGTACAAGGACTTAGAATGAACTGATCAAATATGTTAGGTTGATCCTACATAAGCAAAACAGCTTTTGTAAAGTCCTTAAAAAGAAATGATGTACAAGGAATATAAATATAGAAAGATCAAACTTGTTAGGTTGATCTTATAATGTAATAGATAGGCTTGTCTGATCGTCGAGCACTGCATCAGAAATCGTAGTCTGCCAGGAGAGACAAAGGAGACTCGAGAGCTATCAAGGCAGATCGTAGTCTGCAGGATAGTAGATCTCGGAGTTCGTAGTCTGCCAGGAGAAACGAGGAAGAATCGTAGTGTGTCGAGAAGAATTTCCTCGGAGCCGTAGTCTGCTGAAGAAGTCGTGTTCAAAATCGAAGAGACAGCTTGTCTATGAGCCGACCGAGAAACTGCCAGAGCTAAGTCAAGAATCGTAGATCACACTTAAAGTAGTGGAGTCTAATGATCATCAGAGGTAGAGATCGTAGTTGGGTAAGATTAGACGAAGGCAGCGCGCATGAAGGCAGAATCGTAATCTGTCAAGGTCTGATCTCGGAATCGTAGTGTCTGTAGCAACTAAGCTAAATCGTAGTCTGCATAACTAAGGCTTCCACAAAGGTTGCTCAACAACGCTAAGGGAAGAATCGTAGTGTCAACACGATTCTCATCAAATGGGCACTCCCAATATATCCAAAGCATGAAGCCTCTGGTCTGAGCTACAAAGATACATCCTACATGAAGAGTACCAGAGAGCACTCACCGAATGGCATGCAAGCTAACAAAAGATCTAAGCATCAACTCTATCAACATGCAGACTGAGTTGTGAGGCCATTCGAGATGAAGTCTTCCACAAGATAATCAGAAGAAGACTTCATACAAATTGAATGACTAGAGAAAGTCAGCAAGTGCAGTAGCTGTCAAGAGAACAGAAGACAACGATCTTGAGAATCACTCAAGATCGTAGTGTTTGCCAAAGTAAAGAAGGAACTGATACAATCTACAGAGATACCGGCCAATTTGTGAAGAACAAGACAGAAGTGATTAAGCATGGGTCAGACCATTGAAGATAGGTGAACAGGAGATCACCTGGAGAAAGGAGCTGGGTATGCCACAAATCTGAAGTGTCTTGCTATTCAAAAGAAGTCAGAACGATAAGTCAAGATATCAGTTCCTGAGATCAGTCAAGGCAAGCAAAAGTGTTGAAACACTGCACAAATGAAGGAATAGATGTTCTACATTGAAGATCCAAGAACACTCATCAGAATCGTAGTGTTGTCCCAGCCAGTCAAAGTAACATTCAATATGACACACTACGATCAAGGTCCAAGAACATCTGCATCAGAATCGTAGAGTTCTGACATCTGAAGATTGAAGCATTGGCAATGGTTTAATCTGAAGACTGGCATCCGAACGTTGCTATTTGAGAGCATCGATGCAGAAGGACAACTACTAAGGATTCGAATCAAGGAATCAGAAAGGAGTAATAAAGAGGACTACCAGCCTGACACGGAACAGTGACATCTTTGATGCAGTAGAGAGAAAGTAGACTGCTGTGTCAGTAAAGTCAAAAAGAAGCTGTCACGTCACATCAGCAGTCTGCACCAAATAACTCGAGATCTGCGAAGCAATTCAAATAGCTTCCAACGGCTACTTTCCAACGGGAAGATTATGGAAGGGTATTTAAAGGACAAGCTTCAAAGATAAGAGTTGTTGCTGAGTTGTAGATTCGTCGAGTTGTTTGAATGCTACATTGTTGACTCTACGAGTTCCACCAGAGCTGAAGAGAACAAGTCTCAATGGCAGTGAGACTACGAAGGTGGAAGTGAAGCAGACTTGAAGAAGGACTGAACAGACTAAAGCTTCACTTAACAAGGATGGGAATGCCACTAAAGATGGCAGCCAAGCTGAGAGCCGAGAAGGCCAAGAAGATAGCATTCAGGAAGGTGGCTGAGCATAAAGAAGATCAGAAGAGGCACTCTACGGATCACCATGAAGAACCAGAAGCTAAACAAGAAAAGATGCAGAACCATGTTTACATATCCTTCAAGAAGGGTTCAAGGGATGCTAAGCGTCAGAAGAAGGTGACCCACAATGAAAAGCCTTAGCAGTCCTATGTGGTGATGGTGCACAGGTGACAGCAAGTGAAGATTAGCTGAATAGACTGAAGATCAGCTGCACCATAGAAGAGGTCCAGACTTGAAGCAGAATGCTAAGGACCAAGCCTAGCTGCTAATTACCAAGATGATCAAGCTTCAAGACATCTTAACAGCAAAGCACAAACAACAACAACAACTACAACTAAAAGTAGCCAGGGCCAAAGGTCCTTGTCTAGAGGGACTAAATGAGTTCCAAGCCGAAGGGCTTGAAGAGTTCTTAGTGAACTAGAGTTCCAAGCCAAAGGGCTTGAAGAGTTCTTAGTGAACTAAAGGAGTTCCAAGCCAAAGGGCTTGAAGAGTTCAAAAGTGAACTGAAGTTCCAGGGCTGCTGGCCTTGAAGGAATCTTACTGATTCAGGGTGCTGCCCATTCCTTAGTGGATTTCCTGCGAGAGTGCAGAAGAGTGGATTAGGAGTTGAGTTGGCTCTGAACCACTTAAAACCCTTTTGTGTCTTTTACATTCTATCATTTACTTTATGTCTTTACATTATGTACTTAACTGCTATGTATGTACTAACAACTTACAGCTAAACTAACTTTAAGAACAATGTATCAATGTTTATCAATATATCAATGAAGGGGAGATTTAACTTATTCCGCTGTGCTTGAAATGATTCTTATGTTTGTCATATGCTAACTTCTTAGCTATACAAAATAAAATGGAAAAGATTTTAAAAATTCAAAGGATCTATTCAACCCCCCCTTCTAGATCTATTGTGTGCCTACTGGGAACTAACAATTTCAAAGCAGGTTCTCATGCTATTCAAAAGCTAATCGCTTTGAGTCTAATCTTAGGCACAAACATTGTTCTAAACTGAGTTTAGTAGTAAGTAACTTGTAAATGCAGATGAGCTCACACGTTGGACATAATGTGTGCAGGTAGATGTGTATATACACCTGAAGCTACTCAAATTGGTCCAGTTCTTAAATGCCATAGCATCAAGACCAATCCGTGTCCATAGTCATTCTTGTAGTTTGAACACCAAAGTTGGGAAGTTAAGAAGTATCTACAACAAAGAATCAAGCATCCTCCATTCTGAAAGATGAAAGGCCATATACGCCAAGAAGTGCTTATACAGAGGAGAAAGAAAATCCTCTTAATTATGTTTTGGCCAACCAGTAGTTGGATGTGAACCTTGAGGTTCAAGAGAGTTAAAGAACTATAAATGCCAAGATCTTCCTACCTTATCGCTTCAAGGCTATGACTGATTGACTGAAGGACAACTGGAGCAACAAGCTGTCAGAAATAAATGTAAAGATATGCACATCAATACCTAACCTCATTCTAGTAAGGTAAATAACTGTCAAGAAACTGACAGTGTAAAGGTACGGTTCCTCATTAATATAAATGTGTACATCATGTTGCATCACCTTATGTACTATAATAGTATTCTATCAAGAGACCATACTTTACCCAAAAAGGGGAAGATATAAAGTACATTGAGGTTGGAAACTTAATTGCTAACAAACTTTCTCTTCACCCAAGTTTTAGGTGGAAGATAACATCTTGAAAGAAGTCTAAAATAGGTCATAAGTATATCAAGATCTAATTAAGATTAAGTGGAGTAATCCTTGCTGAGAGGTTGGTATGTATGTACAAACCTATGGTCTAAGTTTTTGATAATACGTAGAGTATGATCAGTTCTGGAGGAGTATCTTGAAGATTCTTAGAAACTGATCATCTCCATGAATCAACCAGATACAACTAAGTAATAGAGTTGATTCCTACTTTGCAAACCTTCAAAACCTGTGAACATAACCAAGCAAAGGATGAAACCATCAAAGAAAAAGAGTGTCTTATTAAAATGACTAATTTTGTACACACTCACAATTATACATGACAAATGTCAGATCTAAATCTGATTCATGCATAGATATGTTCATTGATGCTAAAATGGATGTAAAATCTATTATATGAGGAATACGGGTTTTTGAGAAACTAACCTAACAGGATCCAATCAAAATTGGATACCAAAATAGAAATTATCTAAACCTGCAGGTACTTGGTCTACTCGACCACACTAAGGAATACTGAAGCAGATGGCTTCAGTCACAAGGACTTAACCAGCTGAGGGCTCAAGACATTTCAGCAATGTGCTTGACAAATTACTCTATGCCAAAGCCTATTCTTGAAGACTTGTTGAGTTCATATAAATGAAGCTCACAAGATTGCTGATCACCATATGGAAGCTGGTCAGTCATGCCGAGATTAACAAGATCCTCTATGCTTATCTGTTCAAAGCATATTCACTCAGAGGAAATATCAAAGAAGCAGAACTTCACAAATGCAATCGATCAAGAAGCTGAAATAAAATCGTAGTGTTCTCTACGATCAAGACCTTGCCAAGCCTGTGCATGTCAACACACGACGATTGTGTCACAATGACCAAAATCGTAGTGCTTCTCAAATCAGCATCAGAGATTCCAGTTCTAATTAAGGTGGAATGGCAAATTACTGAAGAAAGGCTGATAGATGTTGACAAGTGGATAGTCTCAAGGAATCCTCCACTCATCCTTAACTCATAATGACGATTCTAGGGAAGGACTACGAGCAGCCAAAACATCTAGTCTGGTGTCAAATGAAGGAGACTACGTTCGTAGTTATGTCAACAATCGTGGAGTGATCAGTTTCGAAGATATCTCTCTCCATGAATCAAGGAAGCTTATTTGATAGAGATGATCCCAGTCAGAAGAAGATCTAAAAGGCTGTCTTCTGATAATTATGGGGAAGAAGAACTCGTGCTTCGATGAAAAGATTGTAACTTGATTAACTCAGAAAGATCAAGTGAAAAGCTGAAGAAGATGTGAACTTCAGGAGAAGAAGAAAAGAAGTTACAGAACAAAGAAGTTATTCCTCACTACGATTTTAGGACTATCACCAATCGTAGAGTCCAGACAAAGTACAACTGCAGATGGAGAAACTGCAGCAGCCTCTCAACTTAAACAGTTATCAGGACTGAACTGGAGAAAGTATGAAGAATGTATACAAATCAAAGAAAAGGATCAGGAGATTTATCTAGAAGTTTGATCTGGCGAATGAAAAAGATGATATTAGGATTGCTGACAGAAAGAAAAATTGAAGATGGTAGAAATTACAAAAGAATAAATGGGAATATAGAGATGGTGAAGCTCAGGGAGCAAAATGAAGAAATAGAGTTCTTGCCAAGAGGTGTGAGATAAACAGGAGCTAAACCAAAATAGAAAGATTCTAGCTACAGAATCCCAAAACTCTGTGACTGATGAACTAAATGAATATCCATTATAGTCAGCAGTAATGTCCCAAAATATGCTACTGATAACCCGATCAGCCACCCATCTCAAAATCGTGGAGTACCTATGATCAACCATCTGATCATAGCAAATGAGCAGGAGGACACCACGATCATAATCTCTACAAAATCCAACACCAATAAAAATCCAGAGTTGGAAGATGAACTCCCCAATAGAAAGGTCAAATGTGATGTCAATACTAATCATATCTAAAGCTTTTCATCTAGTAAGCTCCTCAGGGACAAACCTGATCCTTAGCATTCAGCTAAGAGGTTGGCCCTTCCTGAGCTACCTTACTTTAGAAGGAATGCTAATATGAAATCCATCACAAGATTCTCTGCTGAAGCAATTAGCAACTTCTCAGAAGATTACAAGCTGTAGATGAGAATTGTCAATCCCTCAGAGTCTAATGGAGAAGTTGTCTATTGAAGCATGACCACAGACTACAATCATCGAAGAAGAAGCAAAGATGGTAGAGCAGTCAGGGAAATCGTGGAGTACTAAGAAAAGATACAAGTCACTCCACGAATTGAAGAAGTCAAAACTCAATAGAAAAAAAAAAGTCAAATCTGGTTAATTGACACGATGGAGAAGTCATAAATTGTGACCTATCAGCAACATATAGCTGTCCCACTAAGAAACGTGAAGGGAACAGTTACAAGAGGGAATTTCAAATAATTGACAGTTTCACTTTAGCGGGTTCATCAAAAGCTGCAAACCTGTCAAACCCATACACTCATCCTCTCAAAGCCAAAACCTAAATACTTCCAAACAACCAAGATCCTCTCAAACAGTTATCAAACCTTGAATCGCTCCCTGACATCTCACAAGATCCTCACAGAGTTATACTCAAAAAATCCTAACTCTTCAAATGGAAGACTGGCGAGTAATCACTGGCATTCAGCTCGGAACCAAGACATTTGAGAAATCTGAGAAGAAGTTCAGAGATATTCTTGAACTGGTAAAGAAGGCTGGATTCTCGAAAAGTCTTAAATCAAACACAAGGATATATGTTGACTTGGTTAAAGAATTCCATTCCAACGCAACTATGAATTCTGGAACTCTTTCTACCAAGGTCAAAGGTCATATTCTGAAGCTGAAATCTTCTGAAATAAATCAGTGCTTAGGTTTCCCTAACCTAGGACTGAAGAGCCTTGATGAAGTTGACATCGAAGAAGCAAAGAAGATTATGGGGTACAGAAAAAACTCTAATCTGAAGGACATGAAGAAAAAGGAGTTTTCTTGAAGAGTTTGAGTTCCTTGCATAGATTGTAGGCAAATGTATACTATGCAAGGACACTGCACATGATACTATGAGTGATCAGCAGTTGAAGATTATGTCTACCATAGTTCTGAAGAAGCAGATAAATTTTGGAGCAATCCTGCTTAATCAAATGTCTAAATGGTTGGACAAGGCGGAGAAGAAAAGGCTATCAGGAAAACCACTCACAAAGGTTTTCCATGGAAGGTTTTTGAGTATCATTCTGAAGAAGAGGCTAAAGAACAAAATTGAGGATGAGGAGGGTGAAGTCTTTAATAGCCATAAGATAATGACTACACAGCTCTTTGCAAATTGGAAGAAGAATCCAACGGAGAATAAATGGCTAACATATGGCAGCAGCAGCAAGAGTTCCTCAAGGAAGAGGAAGGCAAGTGCCATGAAAGAAGAAGAGTCTTCATCCTCTGAAGGTGCAATTATCCTAGAGCCCAAGTCTGCAAAGCCTTTGAAGAAGAAAGCCAAAGTGGTGCAGTGGCAGAAGTCAATTTCCCAAAGAAGTTTATCCACTGACGAAGAAAACGTGGAGTCAGAAAATGAGAAGGGAACTGAGTAGTCCAAGGGTGAACCTTTGGGGAGCAAGTCTGGTGATGAAAAAGAATATGCAAGTCCTGTGGCTCATCTTTAAGGTAGCCATTTTGCTGATAAGGGAGAATCTAAACATGAAGCTGTTAGATCTCCCAGTGCAGAAGTGTCAAGAAGTTCGTCTGATGAAGCAAAAGATGAAGAATCTAAAGAAGAAGTATCTGTCACTCCTGCTGTTGAACCTCAAGGAAGTCTGTCTGATGAATCAAAAACCTCAAGTTCTGAAGATGAAGAAGAGTTTGAAACTCATAAAGCTGAGCTTCCAAGGAGAAGAAAGAGCAATCGACTAATTGCTCAGATGATTTCAAAGAGAGGAAAATCGTCTCTAAAGACAAGCTCTGCTGATGAGGAAGATGATGATCAAATGCATGAACAAACTGATAAGTCAGTTGAAGGAAGTCTGCAATAGTCTGACTCCAGCTCAGAACGTGAAGAAATTGAAGGAGACTGTAGTCCTGAGAATGATGTGCCAGAAGATTTTCACATTCCTTGTCCTTCTCAACGCAAGAAGAGAATAGTGGTAGAAATTGATCAAGAGCCACTAGATGCACTTCTAAAGAAATGGATAAATCATGGGAATGGAAGGTTGCAAGCGGTGAAAATGACTGCAGCACATCTACTCAACCATCAAGATACTATAAAGCTAGATTCCTCAACCTTGCTTTTTGATACTGAAGTCAAGGATCATTCTATAAGATGGTTTCATCCTCACATGCCATGGGAAAAGGCATCTCTCACTAGAGACAGTAGTTATCTTTCATGGTGCTTCTCTCAACTCCCCAACCTAGAATTGGTGGTACAAAACTTCCCAAGAGTGAAGAAGTTTGCAACTCTACTGATCAAAGATAAGTCTCACTTCAAGATATACACACATGCTGAAAATCATTACATCCCCAATGACTGTCGAACAGATTCAGATGGGAGAAGAATTCTGCCCAAGTTTACAATCGTAGAGTTCTCTCACTCTACCAATGAAGATGGTCATGATGAAGTTGAGAAGATGTATTCTGACCAAGCAGCATGGAACTCAACGATTTACCAGATTCTCACAGTCTTTGAAGATCTATCCAAGAATGAGAATCGTGGAGTCCAATCTGATGCTCAGAAAGAAGAAACTTGTGGAGTACAAACTAATACTCAAAAGGAGAATGATCAAACAGCTGATCAAAGGGGAAGTGAACAACATGATATCAGATCTTCTCAAGAGCAGGAACTTCAGAAGTCTTCAAAAGAATTGGTTGAGGAAGTCTCTAGTATGGCTGCAGAAGTAAAGGACCTGTCAGTAGGAGCAGACAATGAATTGACAACAAGACTTCAAACCAGACTTTTAGATATATCTCTCAAGCTTCAACTAAGGGATAAAGTACTTCAGAAGGCCTTGAGTGATCAGAAGGAAGAAGCTCTACAAGTTCAGAAGGCTAATGAAGACCAAATCCTATTTCTCTCTGACAAGATTGACGATTTGAAACAGTCTCTCTCCCTCCAGCTTGAGCTAAGCCAACAAGAACTCAAGATTGAGGTTGGTAACTCATCTCACATGATGGAGCAGCTTATGTCAAACGTGGAGCAGCTTTCACAAGTGATTAATGACAAAAAGGGGGAGAAAAAGATACATCAAAAGAGACATTCAAGAGGAAAGCACTCAATGAAGAGACTGAAGTCTGAGAAAAAGAAGATCAGAGAGGCCAAGAGGACAAAGGCAAAAAATAAGAAGGAAGCAGCAGCAGAAGCAGAATTGTCATCTGAGGGGGAGCCAAAAGATGATGACCCCATGAACACAAAATCTGAGGGGGAGCTAAACAAAAAGAAAAGCATGCATCTGAGGGGGAGCAGAGGAAAGAAGAAAACGAAGAAAGAAAGATGAGAAGAAGTAGAAGCTGATCAATAGACATTCTGGAGACATACATGGAGCAAAAGAGGTACATCTCTATCTAATTAAGTATATTCTGGATCCAGAATGTAGAGTGTCATAGCATATGTAATTTTATATTATCATCAATGACATTCATGATTATCTGCTTTAGAAATACAGCTGCTTACTGTATATAAGATTCATTCATCTCATACATATGCACTGATTATTTTTGTCATAATTAAATAGGGGGAGATTGTTAGGAATATATATAAGAATGTTATTCCTATTAATATATGATTTGATTATGATATAAATGAATGAATATGCAAGTATGCTTGCATGGACAAAAGCTGTAAAGTCCTCTGATAGATAACAGGAATATATGTACAAGGACTTAGAATGAACAGATCAAATATGTTAGGTTGATCATACATAAGCAAAACAGCTTTTGTAAAGTCCTTAAAAAGAAATGATGTACAAGGAATATAAATATAGAAAGATCAAACTTGTTAGGTTGATCTTATAATGTAATAGATAGGCTTGTCTGATCGTCGAGCACTTCATCCAAAATCGTAGTCTGCCAGGAGAGACAAAGGAGACTCGAGAGCTATCAAGGCAGAATCGTAGTCTGCAGGATAGTAGATCTCAGAGTTCGTAGTCTTCCAGGAGAAACGAGGAAGAATCGTAGTGTGTCGAGAAGAATTTCCTCAGAGCCGTAGTCTGCTGAGGAAGTCATGTTCAGAATCGAAGAGATAGCCTGTCTATGAGCCGACCGAGAAACTGCCAGAGCTAAGTCAAGAATCGTAGATCACACTTAAAGTAGTGGAGTCTAATGATCATCAGAGGTAGAGATCGTAGTTGGGTAAGATCAGACGAAGGCAGCGCGCATGAAGGCAGAATCGTAATCTGTCAAGGTCTGATCTCGGAATCGTAGTGTTTGTAGCAACTAAGCTAAATCGTAGTCTGCATAACTAAGGCTTCCACAAAGGTTGCTCAACAACGCTAAGGGAAGAATCGTAGTGTCAACACGATTCTCATCAAATGGGCACTCCCAATATATCCAAAGCATGAAGCCTCTGGTCTGAGCTACAAAGATACATCCTACATGAAGAGTACCAGAGAGCACTCACCGAATGGCATGCAAGCTAACAAAAGATCTAAGCATCAACTCTATCAACATGCAGACTGAGTTGTGAGGCCATTCGAGATGAAGTCTTCCACAAGATAATCAGAAGAAGACTTCATACAAATTGAATGACTAGAGAAAGTCAGCAAGTGCAGTAGCTGTCAAGAGAACAGAAGACAACGATCTTGAGAATCACTCAAGATCGTAGTGTTTGCCAAAGTAAAGAAGGAACTGATACAATCTACAGAGATACCGGCCAATTTGTGAAGAACAAGACAGAAGTGATTAAGCATGGGTCAGACCATTGAAGATAGGTGAACAGGAGATCACCTGGAGAAAGGAGCTGGGTATGCCACAAATCTGAAGTGTCTTGCTATTCAAAAGAAGTCAGAACGATAAGTCAAGATATCAGTTCCTGAGATCAGTCAAGGCAAGCAAAAGTGTTGAAACACTGCACAAATGAAGGAATAGATGTTCTACATTGAAGATCCAAGAACACTCATCAGAATCGTAGTGTTGTCTCAGCCAGTCAAAGCAACATTCAATATGACACACTACGATCAAGGTCCAAGAACATCTGCATCAGAATCGTAGAGTTCTGACATCTGAAGATTGAAGCATTGGCAACGATTTAATCTAAAGACTGACATCCAAACGTTGCTATTTGAGAGCATCGATGCAGAAGGACAACTCCTAAGGATTCAAATCAAGGAATCAGAAAGGAGTAATAAAGAGGACTACCAGCCTAACACGGAACAGTGACATCTCTGATGCGGTAGAAAGAAAGCAGACTGCTGTGTCAGTAAAGTCAAAAAGGAGTTGTCACGTCACATCAGCAGTCTGCACCAAATAACTCGAGATCTGCAAAGCAATTCAAATAGCTTCCAACGGCTACTTTCCAACGGCTACTTTCCAACGGGAAGATTATGGAAGGGTATTTAAAGGACAAGCTTCAAAGTTAAGAGTTGTTGCTGAGTTATAGATCCATCGAGTTGTTGGAATGCTACATTATTGACTCAACGAGTTCCACCAGAGCTGAAGAGAACAAGTCTCAGTGGCAGTGAGACTACGAAGGTGGAAGTGAAGCAAACTTGAAGAAGGACTGAACAAACTAAAGCTTCACTCAACAAGGATGAGAATACCACTGAAGATGGCAGCCAAGCTGAGAGCCGAGAAGGCCAAGAAGATAGCATTCAGGAAGGTGGCTGAGCATAAAGAAGATCAGAAGAGCCACTCTACGGATCACCATGAAGAACCAGAAGCTGAACAAGAAAAGATGCAGAACCATGTCTGCATATCATTCAAGAAGGGTTCAAGGGATGCTAAGGGTCAGAAGAAGGTGACCCACAATGAAAAACCTTAGCAGTTCTATGTGGTGATGGTGCACAGCTGACAGTAAGTGAAGATGAGCTGAACAGACTGAAGATCAGCTACACCATAGAAGAGGTCCAGACTCGAAGCAGAATCCTGAGGACCAAGCCTAGCTGCTAAGTACCAAGATGATCAAGCTTCAAGACATGTTAATAGCAAAGCACAAACAACAACAACAACAACAACAACAACAACTACAACTACAAGTAGCCAGGGCCAAAGGCCCTTGTCCAGAGGGACTAAATGAGTTCCAAGCCGAAGGGCTTGAAGAGTTCTTAGTGAACTAGAGTTCCAAGCCAAAGGGCTTGAAGAGTTCTTAGTGAACTAAAGGAGTTCCAAGCCAAAGGGCTTGAAGAGTTCAAAAGTGAACTGAAGTTTCAGGGCTGCTGGCCTTGAAGGAATCTTAGTGATTCAGGGTGCTGCCCATTTCTTAGTGGATTTCCTACGAGAGTGCAGAAGAGTGGATTAGGAGTCGAGTTGGCTCTGAACCACTTAAAACCCTTTTGTGTCTTTTACATTCTGTCATTTACTTTTTGTCTTTACATTATGTACTTAACTGCTATAACTGCTATGTATGTACTAACTACTTACAACTAAACTAACTTCAAGAATAATGTATTAATGTTTATCAATATATCAATGAAAGAGAGATTTAACTTATTCCGCTGTGCTTGAAATGATTCTTATGTTTGTCATATGCTAACTTCTTAGCTATACAAAATAAAATGGAAAAGAGTTTTAAAATTCA
Organism: Panax stipuleanatus; assembly: GCA_020205555.1. Classification (NCBI taxonomy): domain Eukaryota; kingdom Viridiplantae; phylum Streptophyta; class Magnoliopsida; order Apiales; family Araliaceae; genus Panax; species Panax stipuleanatus. The sequence continues at coordinate 101,089,223 of CM035126.1, forward strand.
AATGATCTATTCAACCCCCCTTCTAGATCTATCGTGTGCCTACTGGGAACTAACAAACTATCTTCAGCAAAGACATCGGGAATGTCCAGTGGCATAAGTCGTTGGTGTCAGCCCCAGCAAAGACATCGGGAGTGTCCGGTTGTGTAATCTATTGAAAATTATCCCCAGCAAAGACATCGGTAACGTTTAGTGGTGTAAACCTTTAAGTATTACTTTCAGCGAAAGCATCGGGAATGTTCGGTGGCATAAGTCGTTGGTGTCAACCCCAACGAAGGCATCGGTAACGTCCGTTGGTAAAAGCCGTTGGAACTAACTCCAACGAAGGCATTTAGCATTCATAGCATCATACCATCTTTTACATAGCATTGCATCATTAAATATACCTTGTCATATTGCAAGTGTCTAGTAGTCTTTGTCATATCTATTTCATTGCATTGCATTGCATAAATATGACAAAAAGGGGAATCTGTAGACACTCAAAATTTTGCTTTCCTTTTACTAACCATGTAGGAGGGAAAAAGAGTCTTTTCACACCCCAGAGACAACCCCGAGGGAAGACAACATCACCACTTCAACCTCGGAGATAACCACGAAGGAAGACAACATCACCACTTCAACCCCGAAGACAACCCCGAGGGAAGACAGCATCACAACTTCAACCCCAGAGACAACCCCGAAGGACGGCAAAAGCCCCTTCAAACCTGGAGACAACCCCTGAAGGGTAAAGATGTAATTTTTCCATCACAACATAAACAACAATCGTCCAGCTGAGGATAGGCTCACAAAGAACCACCACAGCAATTTCGAGTACAAACTACGCATGATAGATCCACTGACTATTTTCGGATACTTAAAAATGCTCTTCTATTCATGGACCCATCTTCTTGTATTCAGAAATGGTCAAGCCCGATGTCATTGAGTAGCTCTTAGAAAGAGATTTTTAGAATGGTATGGCACACCTCCCAGCATTCTCGGATTGCTAGATATGAACGTTTCAGCAGACAATGCAGTGATCGAAGGAATGAATTTAGAGGCAGCGAGACCCACCAGGCTTATCCGCAGGTAAACTTGCGGCTGGCCCGGGTCTATAAATCTGATCCCCAAGCTCATTTCAAAAAAAAATCAGTTTCCTATTTTTCTAGAGAGAGAAATCTGAGAGCTAGAGAGAGAAAGAGGCTAGATCTTGCTTCTAAACATTGTAAATCTTACTTCTAAACACTTCTATACATATAAATCTCGTTATATCAACTTTCTACATGTTTAAATCAAGTTTTGGAAGCAAATAGCCCTTCTTCTCGCGTAAATACATAAGATCTTCTCAGATCTATGCTCATTTACTGCTTTAATATATATATATATATATATATATATATATATATATATATATACTACTTGGTGGTGCATAGATCTAACTTTTTAACGATTATTTTGTATATATATATAGTTGGTATTTAAAGTGTTTCACCTAGATCTAGCTAGATCTGTGACACCCCCAAATTCAGGTACTTCCTTTCCACAAGATTTGGTGTTCACTTTCTAAATAAAACATGCATCTACCCCATAATAAATAATTATAAAGTAGATTACAACCTTCCTAATTACTTAAATAAAAATCATCTTCCTTATAAAAGGATTAAAACCTTGTCCAAAGTAAATCCCAGGGTTATCTAACCTTAACATAACAAATAAGTGCGGAAATAAAATATTATGAACTAAGTCTTATTACAATCAAAATTGAAGACAACAAGTCTTCACTTGCTCATCTTTCCTTTCCCTTTACTTGTTGATGGTACGTCAACATTCTCGGCTTTAACTGCAAGGGGTTATAAAATGTGCAAGAGTGAGCAAACAAAAGCTCACTTGAAATATAACAATGATATGACATAACTGAATAACTTCAAAAAGGGTTTGAATAACTTTACTTTCTTCAAAATAAAGAATTGAATAATAATTCTTTCATCATATTTAAAATTCGAATATAGAATTTATCTGAGGGTCATACTACCTTGAACTATGTCCTAGGTTATAAATATTTCTATTTAAAACCTTTAACAGTCATTGAGACTATGGACCTTTAACTTGTACTTAGGGGGATCAGCCCTTCGTACAATGTATTGTGCATAAACATTCAATGCTTTCGCGTAGTAACCTCCCCTAATAAATAGGGTTGTTTATCTCAGTATTTGAATACAAGTCCACACCAAAGAAAGTTTGGTTTAGATAAGCTTAAATGAAATTTGGAGTTTTAACTATCATCAACTAAGGAGTAGTTGAATCGACTCACAATACTTTATCAGTTCGATAATATAAGAACTATGAACCAATTGTAAGATATAACAATAGACTTCATAATAAGTAGGCATGCTTTAGAAATAACTTAAAGCAATTGAAAGATTAAGTAGATCTTGCTTAAACAATTAAGTCAAGATCGCAATACTTCAATAATACTTCAATACTTGTGTATTATGAATATTAGAATACAACATAACTTGTACAATACATAACAAGTTAAGAATCAAAAATAAACTTGCATGATATAATAAGCAAGGGTTAGAGAACTTGCACAATAAAAAGATTCAATGAGAAAGCTCGCATAAACGTAAAAGAAAGGTCTTAGGAAACTTGCTTAACGTAAAAGAATTAAGGATTAGAAAACTTGCCTACACTTTATAATTACAAACCACTTCCACAATTACCCTACATATTACATTATTTTTATAATATCAATTAGTACACGATTGTTGCGTTAACATCGTTGAACTTCTTACTTAAGTTCAACTCACAACGTGGTTTACAACATAAGTTGCTAACTAGCCACATACGTGAGTCTATACTCACAATATACATTTCACAAGCTTATAACGCTTTAAACTATTAGGCGTACCTTATGAAAGTAATACACACGTACACATCTAATATATTCATATAAGACTTCAAGTCATCTTAAACATATCAAAAGTATGTTACCTCATTGTCTATTACACTTAACAAGTCATCAATATACGTTAGCTAAACAAACACTGCACAAAAACTCAACGAAGCACAAAATAAAAACCCGGATAGTAGGTTGCCCCGCTGGGGCGGGTCCTCTCAGGCTAAAAGCCCTGCTGGGGCGGAGCCCACTACTGGTGGGTTCCCCTAGCTCGCGAACGGCAGATAAATAAGTCAATTTGGCTTATTTCTTCACACCTAAGTCCGATTTTTCTCAACATGATGTACATGAAACTTAATGAAAACAAAATTTTAGACTCTTAACATGATTATAACATAAAAAATTATTACAACACATAATCAAAACACAATTTTCATGATTTTTGAAGAAAACGACATTCTTAAGCGTTCTTGACGAAAATTGCTACTGTGAATTCATTTTTAAATCAATTCATGAAATTCTAATTGTGTTAACTCTATGTCTTAACATATTAACATAATTCATGTTCAATTTAAACAACAATTGACAAACACATACCAATTTTTATGATTTAAAGACTATTTTCAAAATAAGCTCACAGTAAATTACTATAAACATGATTTCTTCATGTTCATCGTAATTACGTGGATTGAATTGCTAAAACAACTATATATCTCATATATATAAACATAAATATATATATATATATATACATCATATATATACATCATGATCAAGTAATTTTCACAAAAAAGATTATTATAGAGAAGCTCTTTTATGAAAAACATGGAATACGTAAAACACAATATAAAAAAGATTTAACATAGAGATTATACCCTTTCTAGCTTAGATTGGGAGGAAAGATGAAGATGATTGATGTGCCAAGAAATTGGTACATCCTAACTTACTAATTTATACTTTGGAAAGTGTATATTGTTATAATTGTTATGTTTTTAGTGTTTTTTAGGTGTGAAATTTAATGGAGAAATTGGACCTTTGAATGGAGTAATTTAGATCTTAAAAGCCAACTAGTCCAAGTTGTGGGCCAGGCCCATTAACTTAATTAAAGAAAAAAATTCAGCAGCTAATTGGCAGCCCAAATAAAAGGAGCAAAAAGTCATTTACTTATTGAGGGGATGCCCTAAATGAATGAAGGAGGGCTACCACTTCGAAGAGATATATAGCTGACTTGAATAAAAAAAGGGGGGGGAGGAGCCGACTTTGGGAAAGGAGAAAAAAGAGCAGCAGTGGTGCCCAGAGGAAAAAAAAGTCAACAACTTTCATTTTTTCTTTTAATGGTGTAATAGCTTATTGGTATACTCATTCCTCTTTTAGTAATTCTCATTTATTCTTTGTGTTTGAATACCTAGGATAATATTTTTATTATTCGGAGCAGATTACTTTGTGAATATTATAATTCAGATTATATTATTTTTTTTATTTTTTTATTTTTTTTCTTCTTCAATTTACTTGGTATATTCAATTAGGTATTCTGTTTAGTCGATTATGCATTATTTAATTATGTGTTGTGTTCCAATTTCAAGCATGCTAGGCTAGGTTATTTTCTAGGGTTGAGGATGAATGTAATTTATTAATTCCATTGTACGTATTCATGCCAATTGATTCTACCAATTTAGTGTTTTAACGAGACAAAAATAATTCTTTCTATTGGATGTCTATTTTTACTATAAAAAAATAAGGTTGAATTCTCGTTATTATTTATTGGATTTAGTTTGTGATTTGCTCAAGGCAGATATAAAACTGTGTTTTGATGAAAATAATGAGTGTTTTGATTTTATACATATGTTTTGCTATGAAAGAATTAACAATCTGATTTTACAATTAAATGGACTTAATTGATTTTATTTTCCGTATTTAGTAGAGTCGAGAGACCAAACTAGTGCGAGATAAAAAGTAGAGTTTATTGGGCATGAATATTAGGAAGTGATGTCAATTATATGATTCCGCTACCCTAGTATTTTATTATTAATTATTTTATTCCCATATTTTTAGTTGATAAGAATTCCCTCAAAATTTCTAAGCTATATTAGGAATTAATTAGAATTAGTGAGTGAGATAAATACGTTCCATCCATCAAGTCCTTAGGGTTCGACCTCACACTTGTAAGCTATACTAAGTATTCGATTCGTGCACTTGTGAGTATATAAAACATCCACAACAAGTTTTTGGCACCGTTGCCGGGGACTTGAAAATTTTTCTCACCATCTCACTAATTTAGATTACTTCCTTTTACTAGTTTCTTTTAAAAAATATATATATAAAAAAAATTAAAAAAATAGGAGTTAAGTAGTGCATGATTATTGTTTGGAAGCGTAGTGATAAGAGATTGACTAAGATAGAGAACTTAGTTAAATCCTTTATTTGAGAAAGAAACAATGGCTGAAGAACAAGAAGAAGCAAAAACTTTAAAAGAACTTTTCTCTCCTATCACGACCAACCCGCCTTCATGCATCGTGTTGCCTCCCACAACTCCAAATCATTTCGAGCTTAAACCACAAGTGATGCAACTTCTTCCCACTTTTCATGAAATCGATCAGAAAAATCCTTACCTCTATATTAAGGATTTTCTAGAAATTTGTGCCACTTTCAAATTTCAAAATTTTTCTGATGAATCAGTTTGCCTATGTTTATTTTCTTTCTCCTTGAAAGGGAAAGCAAAAGCATGGCTTAACTCATTACCATCTAGGTCCATCTTTGGTTGGGAGACTTTGATTTCCAAATTTGTAACTAAATTTTTTCCCATGTCAAAGACAAATGAACTTCGAAGACAAATATCCGATTTTAGTCAAGAATAGCATGAAAAATTCTATGAATCTTGGGAAAGATTTAAGGACTTACTTTTGAGATGTCCCCACCATGGTTTTGAGACATGGAGACTTGTCCAATATTTTTACAATGGGTTAACTCAAACCAACCAAAACATGATTGAATCCATGAACAGCGGCACTTTTCTTAGTTTGGCAGAAGACGAAGCTTACAATTTCCTTGAGAATCTATCCGAGAGCTCTCAGTAATAGGATTTCTCCTCTCGTAGGAATTCATCTTCTCAAGTCAAGAAGAAAACTAAGAAAGAAGGAATATATGAGCTAACCGAAGACGTAGAGACTAGAAGGCAGTTAGATAGTCTCTCAAAGAAACTTGAAGCGTTAGCTTTGCGGTTGGATAACAATTCAGTCAATCAAGTTCAAGCTGAAGGGTGCCCTGTGTGTGCTAGTCCTATGCATACATCGCAAACTTGCCCCTCTATGGTAGGATTCTCTGAATTCATGCCACAACAAGTAAATGGGATGAATGATTACAAAAAGCAATTCAATAACCCATTCACAGAGACTTACAATCTGGGTTGGAGAAATCACCCAAATTTTTCATGGGCACAAGCTCAACCCATGCCCAATATGGGTGCCCCATCGGCTAATGTTCCACGACAGCAACCACCTCCTAGTTTTTGCCAACCAATTAATTCTTTGAAAGTAGTATGCATACAAGTCAATCATGTATGATGATAAAGTAAATACTTTGGAGATAATCTTATTTATTTATTAATAAAAATATTCATTTATTAAAGGCATTTAATTATCTACATGGTGCTGTTTTTATAATATGTAAATAACCCGTAGTTTTAAGCAATGTTTTTAGAATTATGATGTTGATCATGCTAATGAGATTTAAATTCTTAGAAAGCTTAAAACTAAAATAGTTTCCAATCGTGGGATTACTAAAAAAAAGGATTAGTAAATCCGGATAGATTGGTACATATGTTGCTTGCTCATTGTATGAGGATGATTGATCTCATGATCATTTGTGTGAAGACACTAAAGCAAGTATGTAGGTGCTTATTGAAGAATAAGTTCACTGAACGTGACTCGCTATGGAATACCTAATGGAGTTTTACTCGCCTGTCAATAGGAATTCCTAATGTGATAGTAGTACAAGTGATCCTTGGACTTGAGATCATCATAGTATCTTGTATGTAATGAATTATACTTTGACTTATTCCTTAAAGCCCTTTAGGGTATATAAAAGGGTATACTTGGGTATAATGAGTTACATATGGAGATAATGAATGATCAATAAAGAATCTACCATCTCTAGTAAAAGAGGAGATATGTCCATGTGATTCGTTAAATGACAACCCAGGAATCCTTGGCCAAGGAGTAATAAAATTAGAAAGGAGTTTCTAATTTGTATTATTTGGAGTTGTGCATTTTCTAATCGAAATACATATAATTAAATAAAATAAGATTTGACAGTAAATCCATGTCTTATATTTAATTGGGACATTGTATGGTGGAAGGATTGAATTGTACGGTAACTATTTACTCACAGGTTCTTTTAAGATTAATGTTGAAATCTATATTATCTGAAAAGTCGTTGATCGCTAGGGAGGCTTATCCCTATTGTAGAATAAATATTATTTATTTAAATAGATTATTAGTTTAATTTATTTATTTAAATAAGATTAGAATTGTTCTAATTGATATATTCACAACCGGTTTAATATGGAGAACCTAAAGGGTCACACCATAAAAGGAAGAATAATTATTTAAGAAGGTAATGGCATAATCATAATAATGCATTAAGTGTAATTAATTTAATCTATGGTGATAGAATAAATTAAATAGCTTAATATTTATTATTTAATATTTTAGAAATATTAAATATAAATTAATAAGAGATGTCTTATTAATATTATTACAATTATTATTATTTTAATTTTTAAAGGGGTTTAGTAATTAATTTAATATCAGTACTCTCATTTATTCCTAATAAGATTAGGAGACAAATTAATTAAATGAATTTAATTAATTATTCCCAATGTAGTGGGAAGCCTAAATTAATTAAAGGAGTTTAATTAATTAAATAAAATCTCATGTCTAATATGATTAGAAGGGTTGACCAATATCTATATAAGACAAGTCTTATAATAGATATCAGTTGATGCAATTTCAATTGTTGGAGAGTACTCCTTTTTCATAGAGGATAGAAAACTAAGCCAACCACCCTCCTTCTTGATAATTCATCTTCCTTGGTGGATCACTTCTAGAGGCCAAACACTTGGGTGGCTAACGTTGATCAAAGGAAGGAATCTAACTCGAAAATTCAAGGAGATCACGAAGAACAAAGAGTGGAACTCATACCTGTGGAAGCTTCGTTCTACAAGGGTATGATTTCATAACTTCTTATTTATCGTTTTAAATTAATAATTTGCATAAAGGATGATCCGGGTGATGGTTTTGTAAAAAAATTTTAAACTCTGATATACCATGCTTCCGCTAATTTTTGTAATTTGATTGCGTCACGATTTCGTACAAACCCAACAATGGCATCAGAGCCGAACCTTTATGCAATTATTAATTATTTTGATTCCATATATGTAAGGGTATGTATTTAGAATAATTTATTGTATAAAATTATTATTTTATCACGAAACTTCCAATTCGCGAAGCTGAAAAAAATTTGTGCAATTTTTTTTATTAAGCTAATCATGTTACCGAATATTACATTGGACGGTTGCTTAATTTTTTTGGAGGTTCCATTGCTTGGGCTTAATATTGTTACCCACGAATTGTTTTTTAAAAGTTTCCTACAGCTTGATTCGGAAAAGGTGATTCACGAATTTTATTATAAAAGGTGATTCACGAAATGAGTTCTACAGGAAAGTTTTATAAAAGTGATTTAATGATTCAAAGGTGAACCTGCTGATTCATTTATATATATATATATATATATATATATATATATAATTTTCTTAATAATTTTGTAATTAAAATAAAGAGTTCATTTTAATCTTGAAATTGGATTTCAAGCAATTTAAAATTGTCCATTAAATGATACTCATATATATATAGAATATTTTAATTCATGAGATGAATATTTATTTATTGATATATATGGTGATATGTATAATAATAAATGGAGATTGATTATGGACTATTTGACCAATGTGATTGAATTTTATTTTAGTTTAATGCTTGAATGAATGGATTTTATTAAATGGGGTCTGCGTACCTCGTCTTCTCTGATTTTTTTTCTTGATGTAAAATTCTACCTCCCTCCTATGTACTTCCCCTTGACTGCTGATCAAGGTTTCTATTTAAAATAAATAGTTAATGTAATAGAAAGAGTTAGAATTATCTTGAAGGAATTGGAGACTAAGGAGCAAGGAGCTTGTGAAGACCCGTTTGTATGGAGCCCAGGTTTAAATGTAATAGTTACGTTTAAATTTAAATTCTTGCACTTCTAGGTTTGATCTTTTGGTTCACTTGATGGCTCCAGTGAAACAAACTAGAATAAAATCCATAATCAATCCGGGTAGAATATAGTATTCTATATGTGCATGCTAAATATTATATATATTATATTTTATGCAAACATGCTTCGCATGTTTAATAAAATGACGCGTATTTTATATATATATGTGCATGCGCGCTAAACAAAATGAGACAAATAATAAAAAAAATCTCAAAGAAATTATATTAAGTCCAAAGCGTTCAAATGATATTTGGAATATCGAACGTCGCCTTCTAGCATGATAAATTAATAGAGTATTAAATATTTAATACGAGCTTGTTGTGCTATCCACAAGGTGAGTATTGCGTATTTAAGATGTTAATTAATCACATTTGATGCTTATTAAGAGAATTGAACTGATCTAGTCTTGTTGTGCTATCCACAAGGACGAACATTTTCCTTTTTTAAATTTATGGAAGTGCTAGGCTGGACTTAACTTAAATTATTTTAGTTCGGATGTGCACACACTTGACCATTATGATTTAAGAGGTAAAATAAAAGGAGTCACATGGTGATGTAATTGACAAGAGTTGACTACCTATTTATTTGTATATCGCTTGTTGTGCTATCCACAAGGTTATATACATTTGAAATGGGATCCTTATTCTCACTAGCAAATCTTTAATTAGATATTGTCGAACTATATAAGTGAGGGTAATATAGTTTGATAAAAATAGTGGGAGATACCAATTTAAAATAAAGACCTAAATTTATTTTGGTATGCAAAAATTAATAAAAATGAATGTTTGCTAAAATGTTATCTTTTCACATGCAGAATTTTAAAAATTTCAAAATCACTAATCTCACTACGAAGCATACTTGATGCAAATAAGCTTACCGGCCCGAATTATGAGGACTGGCTAAGAAATCTGAGAATTGTTCTCACTGCTGAAAAGATTTCTTATGTCCTAAATTCAACTGTCCCTGAATCTATTTTGGAAACAGCCTCTGAGGAAGAGATTGTCACTTTGAATAAGTGGCAAGATGATACATCTGTGGCTCAATGTGTCATGCTCGCATCCATGAATAACAAGCTTCAGCGTCAACATGAAAAAATGGATGCTCCTGCTATGCTGCTTCACCTCAAGGAGTTGTATGGTGAACAGAGTAGAACTGCTAGATATGAGATATCTAAAGAGCTCTTCCGATCTCAGATAACCGAGGGCACTGCCCTCGAGACTCATGTCCTAAAGGTGATCAATTTGATTGAACGCCTTGGACAGCTTGGGTTCGTCATGGATGGGGAGTTGAGTCAAGACTTGGTCTTGCAGTCACTCCCTGAGACCTTCTCGCAGTTTGTGGTTAATTTTCACATGAATAAGCTAGATATCAGCTTGCCTGAGCTGCTTAACATGCTAAAAACTGCAGAAGGTCACTTCCCATCCAAGAAGAACCATGTCTTGATGGTGGATTCTTCTAATAAAAGGAAGAGGCCCAAGGTGTCTTCTAAAAAGAAGAAATCCAAGAAGGCTAAGGGAAAGGGGAAAGAAAAGGAACAAAAGAAACCTGAACCAGCTAAAGGAATGTGCTTTCATTGCAACGAGCCAGGACATTGGAAGAGAAACTGTAAGAAGTTTCTAGAAGAGAAGAAGCTTGGGGAAGCTTCGACTTCCAATCAAGGCTTGTTTATGATTGAAATTAATTTTTTTGAAAGTCATAATTCTACTTGGGTATTGGATACCGGTTGTGTTTCTCACATATATAATACTGTGCAGGGACTAGTCAGAAGTAGGAAGCTGAGCAATGATGAGGTCATCCTACGAGTGGGGAATGGAGCAAAGGTTGTTGCATTAGCTGTAGGGACTTATTATTTAGCGATGCCTTCGGGCAAGTCCATTTATCTAAATAATTGTTATTTTGTTCCGAATATTATTAGAAATATCATTTCTACTTCTGTATTGGATATGGAAGGATTTAACGTTATTATAAAGAACAATGGTTGTTCTATTTATAAAGACGATGTTTTATATGGTATTGGAAATTTGCGAAATGGACTTTATATACTTGACTTGCAAGAAAATATATTTCAAATTGAACAAACTAAGAAAAGGAAAAGAGATGATAATAATTATACCTATATGTAGCACTGTAGACTCGGTCATATCAATTAAACAAGATTATCCAAGTTGCATAAGGATGGGCTCTTAGAGCTATCCGATTACGAATCATATCCAACTTGTGAATCTTGTCTCATGGGTAAAATGACTAAATCTCCTTTTAGTGGAAAAGGAGAAAGAGTTACAGAGTTGTTAGCATTGATTCACACAGACGTTTGTGGACCTATGACAACAAGTGCACTGGGTGGGTATTCTTATTTTATTACTTTCACTGATGATCACTCATGATTTGGATATGTGTATTTAATGAAATACAAGTCAGAATCATTTGAAAAATTCAAAGATTTCAGAAGTGAAATAGAGAAACAAACGGGCAAGAGTATTAAGATACTTTGATCAGATCGAGGTGGAGAATATTTAAGCGGTGAGTTTCTCAATTGTCTCAAAGAAAATGGTATAATCTCACAATGGACTCCTCCAAGTACACCACAGTTAAATGGAGTATCTGAAAGGATAAATCGAACACTGTTGGACATGGTTCGATCCATGATGAGTTTTACCGACCTTCCAATTTCCTTCTGGCTGCATACCTACTTAACAAAGTACCTACCAAATCCGCCCCAAAGACTCCATATGAGATGTGGAAGGAGAGGAAACCAAATTTTAAGCATGTTAAGACTTGGGGTTGTCCAGCTTATGTCAAAAAGTTTGAACATGATAAGCTACAGACTAAATCCGACAAGTGTAGATTTGTGGGATACCCTAAAGAAACTGTAGAGTATTATTTCTATCATCCAACTGATCAAAAGGTGTTTATTATGAAATATGTTACCTTCTTGGAAAAGGAGTTTATCCATGAAGGGGTCAGTGGGAGTAAGATATATCTTGAAGAAGTTCAAGAACCACAAATTACTATGGATCAGAGTCAGGTACCTGACCAAGTGGAAGAACCTACTGTATCACACCCTATTAGTAAATCTGGAAGAGTACCGAAGATACCTGAGAGTATGGATTCGTCATAGAGGATGACGATGAGGTACACATCATGAATGATGATGATCCATAGAATTACGAACAGACTATGAGTAATAAAGACTCAGAGAAATGGTAGATGACCATAAAATCTAAAATGGATTTTGAAGCTATGCTCAAGTCCATTTGGATTTTACTTGCGATTGCAGCTTATTATTACTTAATCTGGCAAAATGGACGTGGAGACGCCCTTCCTCAAATATACATTATTAGCGGAGAATGTATGTATGATACAGCCAGATGGTTTTTTGTTTCAATTGTTGAAACAAATCATGTATATGAGCTATAACAATCCATTCATGGATTGAAGCAAGATTCTCGTAGATGGAACATTCGTTTTGATGAGACAATCAAAGAGTTTGATTTTATCAAAAACGAGGATGAACCATGTGTGTACAAGAAGGTTAGTTGGAGCGCTGCTTCATTCCTTGTACTATATGTTGATGATATATTACTGATAGGGAATAAAATTCCTATGCTATAATCATCAAAATAAAGTTGTCTAAACATTCCTTTATGAATAATTTGGGTAGAACATCCCACATTGGGGATATAAATCTATATTAAAAGATTTAAAAGGATGTTCAGATTAACCCAAGGAAACGTATATTCATTAGATGCTAAAGGCATTTAGCATAGCAAACTCTAAAAGGTGTCTCATGATGATAAGCCATGGGGTGAATCTGTCTAAAATTGTCCTCAATAAAAGAGAGATCGCATGAGCTACTATCATGTATGCAATGAAATATACGAGACTTGATGTTGATCAGTCATATTCTAGAGAAGATCACTGTGAGACAGTGATAAACATCTTAAAGTACTTAAGTGACACTAAGGATGTCATCATATCACATGATGAGTCTGAATTAAACTAGAGTGCTAAACAGACTCAAGTTTTCAGACTGACCAAGACGATAGCAAATCCACTTTAGGGTAAGTCGTTACCTTAAAAGATGGTGCAGTAAATTGGAAAGGTTCCAAACAACAAAAGGTTGTTGGTTTAGTGACAAAGACAAAGTATATAACTGTAAGTGAAGCTACAAGTTGATGTTTCGGATGAAAAGTTCATTACAGAACTAGAAATAGTTCCTAAGTCTCATCTTGAATCTAAACATGTGTTGCGGCACTTTGATTAAAGAAATCATTGAAAGAGGAGAATATAGACTCTCAAGATAACATTGCAGATCTATTTGTTGCCCTTGATACTGAGCCTGGTCAGAACACAAAAGGCCAAATTCCTATGATTTTAGAGCAACCATTTCTTGCTACATCCAACGCCCTCATCAATTGCAGAAATGGAGTGATGAAAATTTCTTTCGGGAATCTCACAACTGAGCTAAATGTTTTTGATATTAGCAAGACCTCGATAGACACTGATGATAATGATTTCGGACAAGTCCATTTGATTGATAGTCTAGTGGAGGAATTTTTCTTTCAAACTTGTAAAGAGGACCCATTAGAAGCTTGCATGTCCCATTTTGGTTGTGATTTCAATATTGATGAATCTATAGAGCAATTCAATGCACTTTTAGATTCAGTTCTTGTCATGGGTACACATTCTTTTCAACCAAAACCAGTGCCTCTCAATCTCTCATCAACTCCCCGACCTCCTTCTATTGAAGAACCACCGAAGTTGGACCTAAAGCCCTTGCCAAATAATTTGAAATATGCATTTCTAGGTCCAGCAGAGTCGTTGCCAGTTATCATAGCTTCTAATCTCGATAATGCTCAAGAGAAAAAATTACTTGAAGTCCTTCACAAGCATAAGGAAGCCATTAGGTGGTCTATCGCAGATTTGAAAGGAATCAGCCCGTCAGTTGTCATGCATAAGATTCACTTAGAGGAGAATTCAAAACCCTCCCGTGAACCACAAAGAAGGTTGAATCCAGTGATGCAAGAAGTAGTTAGGGCTGAGGTACTCAAGCTTCTTGGTGCGGGTATTATATACCCGATATCAAATAGTAAGTGGGTGAACCCTGTATAAGTAGTTCCTAAGAAGTCAGGGATTACAGTGGTAGTCAATGAGCGTAATGAGTTAGTTCCATCTCGTGTTCAGACGGGATGGCGTGTTTGTATTGACTACCAGAAGTTGAATTCAATGACTAGAAAGGATCACTTTCCCCTTCCTTACATTGATCAAATGCTAGAAAGGTTAGACGATCATGCTTATTACTACTTTTTGGATGGTTATTCCGGTTATAACCAAATTCCAGTCGATCCATCTGATCAAGAGAAGACAACATTCACGTGCCCTTTTGGTACATTCGCCTACCGACGTATGTCTTTTGGGCTATGCAATGCACCTGCCACTTTTAAGCAGTGCATGATTTCCATATTCTCAAACATGGTAGAGCGATTCTTGGAGGTTTTCATGGATGATTTTTCTATGTTTGGGTCTTCTTTTGATAAATGTTTGAAACACCTAGCTCTAGTCTTAGAGAGGTGTAGAGAGAAAAACCTAGTGCTCAATTGGGAGAAGTGCCATTTTATGGTACAAAGGGGAATTTTTCTTGGGCATATCATCTCTAAAGAGGGAATTGAAGTAGACAAGGCTAAAGTAGAGTTAATCTCTGACCTGCCACCCCCGCGGACGGTTAAGGAGATTTGCTTATTTTTAGGCCATGCTGGTTTTTACAGGCATTTTATCAAGGATTTTAGCAAGATTGCTAAACCTCTGTGCAATCTCCTTGCTAAAGACGCCCCATTTGACTTCAATGAAGCATGCCAAAAAGCCTTTGAGATGTTAAAATCTGTTCTGACCTTTGCACCTATTATCCGGTCCCCTGACTAGAACCTTCCATTTGAGATCATGTGTGATGCCTCTGATTATGCAGTCGGGGGCAGTTTTAGGTCAGAGAATTGATAAAGTCCCTCATGTGATCTACTATACAAGTAGAACTTTGAATGATGCTCAGCTCCATTACTCTACCACAGAGAAAGAGTTGCTAGCAGTCGTAGTTTCCCTAGACAAGTTTAGGCCCTATCTCTTAGGATCTAAAGTCATTGTCTATTCAGACCACGCTGCTTTGAAATACTTGCTTTCCAAGAAAGATACGAAGTCGTGGCTGATTTGGTGGGTCTTGTTGCTCCAAGAGTTTGATTTGGAGATTAAAGATAAGAAAGGAGCTGAGAATGTTGTTGCGGACCATCTATCTAGGCTTATAGTAGAATTCTCAAATGATCCTTTGCCCATAGCTGAGACATTCTCTAATGAACAACTTATGCATATTTCCCAGTCACCTTAGTATGCGGACATTGTTAACTATCTTGTCACACATGAAATGCCAAATCACTGGTCTAAGCAAGATAAGTGCAAATTCTTGTCCGAGGTGAAGCACTTTTAATGGAAAGATCCCTATCTCTTCAAGTATTGTCCTAATCAGGTAATTAGGAGATGTATCTATAAGGAGGAGCAAATGCAAATTCTCTCCTTTTGCCATGATCAGCAGTGTGGAAGCCATTTTAGTGGAAAAAAGACAGCTGCTAAAGTATTGCAGTGTGGATTTTATTGGCCTTCCTTGTTTCGTGATGCACATGCCTATTGTGTTACTTGTGAGAGATGTCAAAAGTTAGGTAGCCTCACCCGACGAAGTATGATGCCCCTTAATCCCATTTTGATAGTGGAGACTTTTGATGTGTGGGGGATAGATTTTAGAGGACCCTTTCCTAACTCATTTGGCAATCTCTATATTTTGGTAGCCGTTGACTATGTGTCAATGTGGGTGGAGGCTATTGCGTGCAGAACAAATGACCACAAAGTGGTGGTGAAATTTTTAAAAGAGAATATTCTTGCATAATTTGGTACACCCCGCACTATCATTAGTGATGGGGGGGGTTACACTTTTGCAATAGACCATTTAAAGATCTAATGAAAAAGCACAGAGTAATTCATAAAGTGTCAACCGCGTACCACCCACAAACTAGTGGGCAAGCTAAAATTTCAAATAGAGAGATTAAGCACATCTTAGAGAAGACGATAAATCCCAACAGGAAGGATTGGTCAATCCGACTGATAGATGCTTTGTGGGCATACCGTACTGCGTACAAGACTCCCATTGGAATGTCTCCTTACTGCTTGGTGTATAGCAAGGCATGTCATTTACCTGTTGAGTTGGAATATAGAGCTTTTTAGGCTGTTAGACAGCTGAATTTTGATGTCGACCAGGTAGGTAATCATAGGAAGCTTCAAATTGCCGAGCTAGAAGAGATAAGGAATGATGCTTATAAGTGTGCAAAATCGTATAAGGAAAGCATGAAAAGGGTGTATGATTAAAAGATTCTTAGGAAAACCTTTCACCCTGGCCAGAAAGTCCTGCTATATAATACTCGTTTGCATTTATTCCCAGGGAAGTTGAAGTCTAAATGGTCCGGTCCTTTCATAGCCCAACAGGTGTATCCTTATGGGGCCATTGAGATTCAGAATCCCAAAGATGGTACTGTGTTTAAAGTGAATGGCCATCGTTTAAAACCATTTTTGGAGTTAAAAAATCCAAAAGTTGAAGTTATGCTTTTGTAGGATCCCGTTTATCGGAATTGATTTTTTTAGGCCATGATTCATGTATATTATTGTATATTTGGATTTTCTATTTTGTTTTTCAATTTTTGGTTTTCTTTGTTTTATTTCTAACAAAAGTGCAGGATTATCTCTTTGATTTGAGCTTTAAATCTGGAATTCATTGAGCTGTCCATACGAGGCATACATTTATATTCAGGTGATATCCTTCCTTTATTTACTTGTCTTTATACATTGCGGACAATGTAAGTTTTAAGTTGGGGGGTGAGATTTTATTTGCCTTATTATTCCATGCACTTCACAGATGCCACTTTGTTAGGATTTGAGTAAATTATTTTATTTTATTTTTAAAAAAAAACAAAAAAAAATTATGCAATGGTTCTTTAGCTGATACTGAGTTTCCCTTTGTCTAGCTGATGCAATAACGATGACGCATTCCATGCACTTCACAGATGCCACTTTGTTAGGATTTGAGTAAATTATTTTATTTTATTTTTTAAAAAAAAACAAAAAAAAATTATGCAATGGTTCTTTAGCTGATACTGAGTTTCCCTTTGTCTAGCTGATGCAATAACGATGACGCATTTGTCTTAATGCTTTACATGTGCATGCTTAGTTCTCCTACTATCATTATTAAGAGAAATTTTTATGATCTTCAATCCTTATTTTATTTGAGCACATAAGACGACAAATGCATGACTAGATAAATGGGTGAGTACAACTTGAATTTCCTGAAAACATAAATGCGGAGACTAAATAACCTGTGAGATTTGAGCCAATCGTCTTATTTGAGGGTTTTTACATCAACTCTGAATTGTTTTTAAAAAAACGTATTTTCTTGAGTAGTCTCATTATTCTTTGCTTTGATTGAACACTAGAAGGGTACATCCATGAAATGCAAATTCTTTTGAAGGATTCCTAATACTGCTTGAACTGAATAACTCTTGACCTTGGGAAGTGACTTAGGACATCTTTGATAGCTGACATATGAGCCTAATCCCACCTTTACATATGTACCGCTAGTCACCCTTTTAAGCCTTTTTATGTAGCCTTTCTTTGGTAGCCCGATATCCTTACCCTACTCCAACTTGGAGTGTAAACCATATTTATGGCCTACCCTTTATCTATGGATGTGTTGAGATTGTTTCTATGTATGGGAAATGAAAAGTGAGCTTGAAAGAATGAAAAAAAGAAGAAGAAAAAAAATGCAAAGTGATGAAATCTCTTTTAAGGATCAAAGAAAAAAAATTGCATGGAAAGGAGATGTGTAACAAATGGAAAAAATTGAAGAAAAGCTCAAATGAAGTTGAATTAAGCCCAAGTGATAATTTTATATCTCAACATGTTTCTTAGACCGTTGAATTCCTTATATGCCCCTACGTTTTATAACCCTTGCCTTGCGCCTTTCATTACAACCCTAAAAAGTCCTAATGATCCTTTGGAATATGGTTTAGAGGTGAGAGTAGTAGAGGGGATCCATTTATATATTTCACCTTTCTAGTGGTATTTATCTGTTCATGAGACTCTTGTTCTTTCATTTATAGCGTTTTTCATATATACATGTGAGAGGCATTTGAGTTTGAATACATTTACTCTTTATAGCCCGCATGTAATGAGAGTAATTACACCTTATTCATGAATGTTTCATTTGTTGAGTGTAATGCCATGTGAGGAGTTGAGTCAAAGCATAGTTTGGATGGGGTTTGAGAGTTTTGCTTACTTTGATATCGATGATGTTATGTTGTTGTCAATTCACACACTCACAATGAGATTGGCGAGAATGAAATATTCTTATTAATCTTGCAAGTTTGAGAACTTTGATGTTTCATGTGTGTTATATTGCCTTGGCATGTGGGTGTTTTGATGTCTTTGTTGAGTTATTTGCATTGGTCAAGAAAGGGAAAACATATTTTAGAAAAGTACCATTGCATTCGAATTTTGTTGGTATATTCACTGTAAACCATCAGGAGACAAAACTCCTCCTACTAGGGACACCTAGAGGTTTAAAGACTTGTAGTATACGCTAAATACTATCATGTTCCCTACGAAAGTGGCTTAACTTTATTTATTTTATTTATTTGCTTCATTTTCTTAGTTTTTGCTTTGCTCGAGGACTAGCAAGTATAAGTTGGGGGGAATTTGATGTGCCAAGAAATTGGTACATCTTAACTTACTAATTTATACTTTGGAAAGTGTATATTATTATAATTGTTATGTTTTTAGTGTTTTTCAGGTGTGAAATTTAAGGGAGAAATTGGACCTTTGAATGGAGTAATTTAGAGCTTAAAAGCCAACTAGTCCAAGTTGTGGGCCATGTAATACCCGAGAATTTCCATATATTATTAAATAAATATATTAATGGAAATGAGAATTTAGTTGAATATAAATGATTTTGTGTTATGAGATGAATTAATTCAATTATATATAATTGAATAATTATAATAATTGAGAAATTGGTGGAGTTTGTGATAAACTCGTTGATTACCTTGTGTGGCACAGTGACGTAATATAAGAATGATTATATTAATTTAAGCGAACAATTAATCTATATTAATTGTTAATCGAAGAATATTAATTAACTGTTATAAAATACTAATGAGGATTGATTAATAATATGTGATTATTATTATTGCAAGAAACATAATAATAATGAGCAACGTGTTTATAAATATAATAAGACTTATATCAAAGTGATAATTAATCATATAAGGGTTAATTAAATTGTTATGGAGGTTAACAATTATATTGATTGATGTAGGATATGTGTATATTATTAATTAATATTCAATTTATAAGATGAGAAATTATATGTGCAAGCATGCGAATTAAATGTGTAGCATATATTAGCTGACTATGTATTATGTGAAGTGTAATATGACACTATTATATGGTAAGGCTTATTAAACCATGTGAGCTACTTGATTAATAACTTGTGTGATAATAAATATGTGGGTATACATTGTATAATATATCATGAACATATTGTAAACAATTAGTTTTAATAAAGGAGACAGTGTAATGTGTTAACATCTGATTAAATTATATCCGGTATTAACAGAAGGTACATGGATTATATGCGTACAAGTCACCTTCACTATATTGAAGTATTCCTTATGCAAATTTATATTGTGACATTAAGTTATAACCTATGTAGGGACAATAAGTATATATAATATAACATAAGAGTAGGAAGTATGTTATGTGTGTGTAATAATTTAAGTGTTGTGTACTAATAAAATGCTGAGTATATGGCCTTGTCCCATATTATTAAACACAAACCTTGTACACGTGAAATGCATCATGAAGCTAGCCTACTCTCTTCTCTCAAACTCAGCATTCTAGCCATCATGATCATGAAGGGAGTGGGTGGAATAGTGGAGATCACCAACTAATTACCAACTCCCTCTTATCTAGCAAACATTCCTATAATCTGTTAGTTTGATTTTGGATGTAATTGCATTGCCTGGTTATGAAATTCTTCTATAAATATAACCCATCCTCTTCCTAATTCATTTACTGAGAATTTTGGCTAAGTAAGTTAAGAGTTATATATATATTTATCAGTGTTCTTGAGTAGCAGCAAGATCAGAATCTAACAGAAGGTATAATACAGTTTCCTTGTTATTCATTTTCGTTTTCTGTTTCCGAAGTTTCCTTCAAATTTTTGATTATGCCAAATTGGTTCATGATTGGTTTGTAGAACCCTTATATTGTTGTTATATGAACATACATACGTGATGGAACCACTATATAGCTTACTTGACTTTCATTTCCATTGTTGCTCTGTAATTTCTGTAAAGCATCGAATTCGTGAAATTAGTTGGGGTTCATCAAATTGGGAATCGTTTGGGCGATTGACTGTTATATAAGCATATATATGTGTTAGTAAGTTAAAAAGGTTAGTCTAATAGCATATGGGTATGTCGAGATCGATAAAATGGGAGGTTTTGGGTCGGTTTCGCTGCAGTCTGAATTGCAGGAACTGTCCCCACGCCGCAGCGCCGCAGCCCGCGCCGCAGCGCCGAAGCCCGCTTTGAGCATGTTTAGATAACTTTGAAATATATGAATGAAGCCTTAACTTGTGTTTATATGGTTCGTAAGGAAGCATGAACATGTTAGGCTCTATTAGTAAGATTCACTAATAGAAATACAAGCCTTGCACATGAGCATTAACACGATACGTGGAGATTTAAATTCTGATATTTATGGACACATGTGATAGTACTCTTAGACTCATTCATGTGTCATGCATATATATATACCATGATTGGTTGCCGTGATTAAAGTTTAGCATAAACAAAGCATGTTTTCAAGATAATAACAATGCTAGCTATATATATGCAATACGAGTACTCATGAGCATGACTAATACAAGTTATATGAATATCTTATGTGTTTAAAAGCGACCATGTTAGACCATATGAGTTCGTGTCCTTGAATGGCTTTAAGTATTAACTTAAGAACCTATACCATGTACGATTGGATTTGGAAAAGTTATACAAGCATGTAAAGTATCCTTTAAATATGAATACATGCTACGTGATATTATATGATGTTACTTGAACCCGATTTTGACGGTTAACTTAAGGAGATGCCGTAACTTGCTAAAATGAAATATATTTAGTATTGATTGTGGTCTTATGTGATATTAATAATATGCAAGCATGTTTGCTAATTGTTGAGATCTTATATAATATGAGAATGCGTTTAAACTCTAAAGAAGGAACGTTAAGGATAGAAATTATATTCTATATAACTGTGTAGCTAGGTAAAACTTACCTTATGTGTTGATCGTATATTAAAAGAGAAAATGTGAAGTTAAATTATATGACTAATGAATATCATATATATACGTAACTGTATTACGATAGGAATTCGAAAGTGTTGATTGCTTTTCGTGGATAAACTACGCTAAAGGCAAGTTCTCTTACTTACACTCTCTTAAAGTGCAAGTATCCTAACCGACGCATTTACTTTATGCAAGGAAAGCTATGATTGTAAAAGTTTCCTAACTTATACTCTTTTACTATGCAAGTATCCTATCTTGTGTATTGCGAACTAGTTTCCTATTTAATCGGTTGAATTGAATTAGCATACTTGAACTCTTATTTCATTAAAGCTATTATTCATGTTGAACTTAGTATTGTTCTTGAATATTGTGAAAGTGTCTATGCCATTTGATTCGGCTAGACTTATATTATTGAAAAGCGACCCAAACTAATTGATTGGTGCGAGATCTTGTATTTGACTGAGAAGAACAACCTTCTTTGAAGGGAATATATAATTATCGGAGAACCGACGTGCACACTTGAGTATGATTGATTGTTATGCATAACGATGGTACTTTAGGCTGATCACCTGTTGTACCTGTTTTTGTTGGATTTTTAGTTTATTACTGTCAATTCTAGTAGAAGTTCATAGTCCTTAGTGACTGCTCAGTATTCAATTATTTGAAATCTTGAATTGACTTATTATTGAATCATATCCTGTCCTTAGCAACTGTTATTGAGAACTGTTGATATTCTTGTTATTCTTGAGCTATCAAATCTTGCTATACCCTTTCGAGAATTGAGAATCTTATTATTCACCCTTATTGTATATTACTTGCTGGGCAATTTGTGCTCATTCTTGCTTTCCCTAAAACATTTCAGTTAAGGCAGAGCATGGCGAACCTTCGGGCATTGATAAGGGCAAGGGCAAGGCTACCAACTAGCTTATGTCTGTTATGTTTCAAATATATTAATATTGTGTGAAGATGATGTAGTAAGACTGGATTTGTTTATGTTTAAGCTTAAGTTAGATTATATAACAAGTCGTTAATTGATATTGCTATGTAATCTATTAAGAACTGTAGGTTGCGAGACTTGGGGGAATAATTATAATAAATCATTGTAAATTATTCTAGAATAGATTTTCCGCTGTGGTTGTGTGATATTTAGTTATCATTATTGCGATGTATTACCATGAGCACGTGATGAACCGAATTCGAGAGACCAAGTGGCGGTCCTGGAATTTAGGGGCGTCATAGGTTGGTATCAGAGCCGTAGTTATAAACCTTAGGAACGAGTGTCCTTAGACTATAACTTAGGCGAACTTAGAAGTTAGGAAGGAGATAAAACTCATGTAGAGTTTTCCTTGAGAGGCTTAGTCTGTTATGAAATGTAACTTCATTCTATACAATGAACTTATGTTTTATTTAACATTCTAATGGAGTTGCTGTTTGTTTGTCTTGTGTTTGTGAGTGTAGGATGACAGACACAGGAGTACCTAGTAGAGTGGCCAAGGAGGAGCCCAGGGATATACATGTAGTGTACGAGGCACCTCTAGAGGCTACACCAGTGCAGGCTGTTGCACCGTTCGAGTCCGACGACGAGGACGAGATTGAGATAGAGTCTGATCCAGAGGAGGAGCCGATGGAGGATGAGCCAGTAGAGGACTCTGATGAGGCTACTATAGAGGAACAGATGTTAGGCGAGTACGAGGAGCGTATTCTAGAGTTAGACTGCAGAGTCTAGGAGCTGGAGGCAGAGGCCCACGAGAGAGAGTCTGAGTTCCAGAAGCTGAGGGACGAGGACCACCAGAGGAAGCTGGCTATGCAAGAGTTAGAGGTGGAGATTGCCTACCGTAGGGAGGCAGGGATCCAGATGGGGACTCTATTTCACAGGTCAGTGGCTAGGAATGTAGATTTGGCAGAGAAGCTAGAAGAGGTTGAGCAGAGGGAGCTGAGTGAGAAAACTGAGAAAGAGGCACTCCGTACTCAGCTAGAGTTAGAGGTGATGGATAGGTTACACTTCGAGGAGAAGTGGGAAGCGTCCAATGAGAGAGCTGACGACCTTGAGGACGAGGTCAGGTGCAAGAAGAGAAAGATGAACAAGATGGGGTATGTGTTCCGTTCAGCTTTTGAAAGGGTGATTGATGGTGTGTACCACTACCCGGCAGAACAGGGACAGACTCTACATACCTTGAGCCGAGAGCTGGTTGCGTATATAGCACAGTTGGAGTACAAGAGCGCAGTGGAGCGCGGGATGATGGGATGAGATTTCCTTAGTCAGTCTAGTGGTAGTACTAGTTGTGTCTTTATGTATTGTATATACTATGGTGTAATCCCGATCTTTTGTGTAAGATGTGGGATGATGATGTAAACCCCGAGTTAGCTTTTGTTAGAGGGGTAGTATGGCAGTAGGTTGGTATATTCCCCGTCTTTTGTGATATTAGGGGATATATGTGATAACATTTATAGCAGTATGCTAGGAAAATCATGTAATGAATGAAATGGCATATGAATATAAATGGAGTTGATTTTAGAAACGTGTTATAAATTTATTCTTTTAGTATTAAAAGAAATACTTAAGTGATATACTTGAATAATAATAAAATGAAAAATTGTGATGCAGATAATGCCGCCCAGACGTAGATTGACTGCACCCGAAGAATCCGTTAACAATGAGAGAGAACAAGTAGACCCGATCCAGAAACTGGTAGACTTGTTAGGAGAAGCCTTAAGGGGAAGGAACAATGAACCCGTTCGCCCGAACCCTCAAACTGTGCCAGTAACAACCTTTAAAGACTTTAAGAGTGTAGGACCCCCGGAGTTCGAGGGAACTACCGACCCAATCGTCGCACAAACGTGGATCAAAGAGATCGAAAAAGCTTTCACTATAGCTAGCGTAGGCGAAGATCAGAAGACGGTGTTTGCCACGTACATGATGAGGGGAGAAGCGAACTACTGGTGGAAGGCTAATCAACAAAGAGCTGGAGAAGGGATAATAGCTTGGGATAAGTTTAAGAAACTGTTCTTTGAGAATTACTTTCCGAAGAGTATGAAGAATAGGATGGAGGTGAAATTCCTAGAGTTAAAACAAGGTGAGATGACGGTGGCGCAATACGCGGCTAGGTTTAACGAACTAGCGCGATTTGCGGAGCACCAAGTTGGTGATGAAGAGAGGAAGGCTAGACGCTTTGAACAAGGGTTGAAGCCATGGCTGTTCAATAAGGTATCAGTTCTTCAAATTGATTCCTTTGCAACATTACTGGAGAAGGCAATCATTGCGGAAGGCGGCAGTGAGGCCTTAAGTCTGTATAACAAAGAAAAGAAAGGAAAGAATACTGGAGGAGAGAATCGTACGGGAGGAAGCAGTAGCGGAGGAAGCAACTTGGGAAAGAGAAAGTGGGAGAACAACAACAACAACAAAAACAACAATAATAATCAATCAGGGAATTTTCGTGGAGGTTTCAAGAAGAGGGCTGAAGGATGCCCGAAGTGTGGGAAGAATCACCAGGGCGAGTGCTGGAAGGGACGTGGCACTTGCTACAACTGCGGACAGGAAGGGCACATCTCGCCCAACTGTTTGAAACCGAAAAAGATACAAGGATGCTTTGCGTGTGGCTCGATGGAGCACCGAATTAAGGACTGCCCAAAGAAGGGAAGTGGCGGGGGTAGTAATCAGCAAGGAGGCAACAAGCTGATGATCGGTGGACCGGCACAATCCAACCGCCCAATCGCCAGAACCTTTAACATGACCGTCCAAGACGCAGTGACTGCGAAGGATGTGGTGTCAGGTATAATCCCAATCAATGATATAAATGCTTATGTATTATTTGATTCGGGTGCCACCTGTTCTTTTGTATCTGAAGAATTTGCTAGTAGACTTAGTACACCCCGAGAACTTTTAGAAAATCCTTTGATCATAGAAGTTGCTAATAAGGAAGTGATCCCTGTAGAATACGTTTATCAAAATTATCGCGCAAGTATTAGTAAACATGAACTGAGCGTAGACTTGATTCCTATTAGACTGGGAGAATTTGACGTAATACTGGGAATGGATTGGTTGTATAACCATGCTGCGATAATTGACTGTCAGAACAAATGTGTGAACCTTCAGACTCCGAGTAAGTCTAAGGTAGTGTTTTATGGTAGCTCATCGCTTAAGCAATCGTGTTGCGTTACGATGATGCAGGCCAAGAGATTGTTAAGGAAAGGATGTGTAGGATATTTAGCTTACATCGTTGATACTCAGAAAAAGGAAGTAGAAATTAAGGATATATGCGTAGTTAATGAATTCCAAGATGTGTTTCCGGACGATCTGCCTGGTCTTCCGCCAGACAGAGAAATCGAATTCGTAATAGACTTAGCACCGGGAACGGCACCGATTTCGAAAGCTCCATATCGTATGGCGCCAGTAGAAATGAAGGAATTGATGATACAATTACAAGAATTATTGGATAAGGGTTACATTCGACCGAGTGTTTCTCCTTGGGGAGCACCAGTACTATTCGTTAAGAAGAAGGACGGATCGATGAGGCTCTGTATCGATTATCGAGAATTGAACAGAGTAACGATCAAGAACCGGTATCCGCTACCGAGGATAGACGACTTATTTGATCAACTGAAGGGAGCAAAATGTTTTTCAAAGATCGACCTACGAACAGGATATCATCAACTGAAAGTGAGGGATGAGGACATACCAAAGACTGCGTTTCGAACCCGTTATGGACACTACGAGTTTTTGGTAATGTCATTCGGATTGACTAATGCTCCGGCAGCATTTATGGACTTGATGAACCGAGTTTTCAAGCCATACTTGGATAAATTTGTAGTGGTTTTTATCGACGACATTTTGATCTACTCAAAGACAGAGGAAGAACACGCCGAACATCTGAAGATTGTTTTGGAGGCACTAAGGAAGGAGAAGATGTATGCAAAATTTTCTAAGTGCGAATTTTGGATAGAGAAGGTTCAATTCTTAGGCCACGTGGTGGATAAGAATGGAATCTCAGTAGACCCTGCAAAGGTCGAAGCAGTAAGTAATTGGGAACAACCGAGAACACCGACGGAGGTGAGAAGCTTTCTAGGGTTAGCTGGGTACTATCGAAGATTCATCCAAGATTTTTCTAAGATAGCAACCCCGTTGACCAATTTGACTAGAAAGACGGTGAAATTTGTATGGACCGACAAATGCGAAGAAAGTTTTCAAGAACTGAAAAGGAGATTGAGCGAAGCACCTGTGTTATCATTACCAGATGATGCGGGAAATTTTGTGGTGTATAGTGATGCATCGCACAAGGGGCTTGGCTGTGTGCTCATGCAACATGGCAAGGTTATTGCATATGTGTCATGACAATTGAAGGATTATGAAAAACGATACCCCACTCACGACTTAGAGTTAGCGGCAGTAGTTTTTGCGTTAAAGATATGGAGACATTATCTATACGGAGAAAAATGTGAGATATACACGGACCACAAAAGTCTGAAATATATCTTCACACAGAAGGAGTTAAACATGCGGCAGAGAAGGTGGTTAGAATTAATCAAAGACTATGACTGCGATATTCTTTATCACCCGGGAAAGGCAAATGTGGTTGCCGACGCTCTGAGCAGGAAAGGAAGGGAGAAGTTGTTTAATTTGACGACTCAGGAAGAGTTGATAAGAGAGATGGAGAAATTGGAGATAGAAGTGAAAGGACCAGAAAAGTCTGGTGAGAAGTTAATTGTAATGGACGCTTGTCCGACGTTGTTGGATAGAGTAAAGGAAGCTCAGGAAAAGGATGAAGAGTGTGAGAAAATCCGAAAGAGGATCACAGAAAATGAGGAAGAAAAATTTCGAATGGATAAAGACGGTATTTTGAGATTTGAAGGGAGAGTGTGGGTACCAGCGGTAACCGAGTTGAGGGAAGAGATTTTGCACGAGGCACACAATACGACATATTCCGTTCATCCGGGAGGCACAAAGATGTACCAAGATCTAAGGCAACATTTTTGGTGGCCCAATTTGAAACGGGAAGTCGCAGAGTGCGTCAGTAGATGCTTGACTTGCCAATGCGTTAAAGCATAGCATCAGCGGCCGAGTGGTTTACTACAACCGTTAGAAATACCAGAGTGGAAATGGGAGCATATTACCATGGACTTCGTGGTAGGACTTCCAGTTACACAGAAAGGTTATGATGCTATTTGGGTTATCGTGGATCGACTAACGAAGACCGCACACTTTCTACCAATCAAGATCCGCTACAGTTTGAACCAATTAGCAAGCCTATATGTAAAAGAAATTGTTTCACGACATGGAGTGCCGGTGTCAATTGTCTCTGATCGAGATCCGCGCTTCACGTCCAATTTTTGGAAGAGTTTGCAAGAAAGAATGGGAACGCAGTTGAGGTTGAGTACAGCTTACCATCCTCAGACAGACGGACAGAGTGAGCGAACAATACAAATGCTAGAAGACATGCTTAGGACTTGCGTGATGGATTTTAAGGGAAATTGGGACGACCACCTACCCTTAGTAGAATTCGCATATAATAATAGCTACCATGCAAGTATCGGCATGCCACCGTACGAAGCTCTTTACGGGAGAAAGTGCAGAACGCCGTTATGTTGGGACGAAGTCGGAGAACGACGAATACTCGGACCAGAGTTAGTTCAACAAACCGCAGACGTGGTGACGGTGATAAGAGCCAGACTTGTAGCAGCTCAAGATCGCCAGAAGAAATACGCAGATTTGCATCGGCAGGACCGAGACTTCAAAGTCGGCAGTTTCGTATTCTTGAAGGTATCTCCATGGAAGGGAAAAATCCGTTTCGGCAAGAAAGGAAAATTGAGTCCAAGATTCATAGGACCGTTCGAGATACTGAAGCGATTGGGCGAAGTGGCATACAAAGTTGCGTTACCACCCGAGTTGGAGCATATCCACAACGTGTTCCACATTTTCGTATTGCGACCGTACAAGGCCGACTACAAGCACGTGATTTCTTACGAGCCATTCAAGTGGAGAAGAACTTGGCGTATGAAGAAATTCCTGTCCAAATATTAGATAGGAAAGAACAAACTTTGAGAAATAAAGTTATTTCATCTGTAAAAGTACTTTGGCGTAACCACGATGTCGAGGAGGCAACGTGGGAGTTAGAAGATAGTATGATGAGGGACTATCCCCATCTATTTGTGGAACCTTGTAGCAATTCCGGGACGGAATTTTTATAAGGGGGGGAGGATGTAATACCCGAGAATTTCCATATATTATTAAATAAATATATTAATGGAAATGAGAATTTATTTGAATATAAATGATTTTGTGTTATGAGATGAATTAATTCAATTATATATAATTGAATAATTATAATAATTGAGAAATTGGTGGAGTTTGTGATAAACTCGTTGATTGCCTTGTGTGGCACAGTGACATAATATAAGAATGATTATATTAATTTAAGCGAACAATTAATCTATATTAATTGTTAATCGAAGAATATTAATTAACTGTTATAAAATACTAATGAGGATTGATTAATAATATGTGATTATTATTATTGCAAGAAACATAATAATAATGAGCAACGTGTTTATAAATATAATAAGACTTATATCAAAGTGATAATTAATCATATAAGGGTTAATTAAATTGTTATGGAGGTTAACAATTATATTGATTGATGTAGGATATGTGTATATTATTAATTAATATTCAATTTATAAGATGAGAAATTATATGTGCAAGCATGCGAATTAAATGTGTAGCATATATTAGCTGACTATGTATTATGTGAAGTGTAATATGACACTATTATATGGTAAGGCTTATTAAACCATGTGAGCTACTTGATTAATAACTTGTGTGACAATAAATATGTGGGTATACATTGTATAATATATCATGAACATATTGTAAACAATTAGTTTTAATAAAGGAGACAGTGTAATGTGTTAACATCTGATTAAATTATATCCGGTATTAACAGAAGGTACATGGATTATATGCGTCCAAGTCACCTTCACTATATTGAAGTATTCCTTATGCAAATTTATATTGTGACATTAAGTTATAACCTATGTAGGGACAATAAGTATATATAATATAACATAAGAGTAGGAAGTATGTTATGTGTGTGTAATAATTTAAGTGTTGTGTACTAATAAAATGCTGAGTATATGGCCTTGTCCCATATTATTAAACACAAACCTTGTACACGTGAAATGCATCATGAAGCTAGCCTACTCTCTTCTCTCAAACTCAGCATTCTAGCCATCATGATCATGAAGGGAGTGGGTGGAATAGTGGAGATCACCAACTAATTACCAACTCCCTCTTATCTAGCAAACATTCCTATAATCTGTTAGTTTGATTTTGGATGTAATTGCATTGTCTGGTTATGAAATTCTTCTATAAATATAACCCATCCTCTTCCTAATTCATTTGCTGAGAATTTTGGCTAAGTAAGTTAAGAGTTATATATATATTTATCAGTGTTCTTGAGTAGCAGCAAGATCAGAATCTAACAGAAGGTATAATACAGTTTCCTTGTTATTCATTTTCGTTTTCTGTTTCCGAAGTTTCCTTCAAATTTTTGATTATGCCAAATTGGTTCATGATTGGTTTGTAGAACCCTTATATTGTTGTTATATGAACATACATACGTGATGGAACCACTATATAGCTTTCTTGACTTTCATTTCCATTGTTGCTCTGTAATTTCTGTAAAGCATCGAATTCGTGAAATTAGTTGGGGTTCATCAAATTGGGAATCGTTTGGGCGATTGACTGTTATATAAGCATATATATGTGTTAGTAAGTTAAAAAGGTTAGTCTAATAGCATGTGGGTATGTCGAGATCGATAAAATGGGAGGTTTTGGGTCGGTTTCGCTGCAGTCTGAACTGCAAGAACTGTCCCCACGCCGCCGCGCCGCAGCCCCACCCACGCCGCAGCCCGCGCCGCAGCGCCACCCGCGCCGCAGCGCTAGAATAGGCTGTTGTTGCCGCGCCGCAGCGCCGGCCTCTGTGTTCAGTTTTCTGCATTCTGCAACAAAACTGTTATGTACTAATTGGTTGATTTTTGTTTAAACAAGCATGGAAGCATGATTAATACATATATATAAACCTAATGAGGCAATGTAAGCATGTTTTAGTGTATTAGCATGCATGGTTAACAAAACGACATGAAGCTTGGAAACGAACTTAAAATTTCATAAACACTCATTAACATTATAAAGCATGTTTACATACTGACCTTGCAAGCACGTTAGTACCACCTAGAGACACATGAAGTGCATGTTAGCTTATCTATATTGGTTCCGTAATAAAATATGAACATGTGAACCTAACTAGTGCTCATTCCTAACAAAAATATAAGTTTGAAGGTGGATATGATCATGTAAATGCTATATAGTCATTTTGATGTTATGAGCATGTTTAGATAACTTTGAAATATATGAATGAAGCCTTAACTTGTGTTTATATGGTTCGTAAGGAAGCATGAACATGTTAGGCTCTATTAGTAAGATTCACTAATAGAAATACAAGCCTTGCACATGAGCATTAACACGATACGTGGAGATTTAAATTCTGATATTTATGGACACATGTGATAGTACTCTTAGACTCATTCATGTGTCATGCATATATATATACCATGATTGGTTGCCGTGATTAAAGTTTAGCATAAACAAAGCATGTTTTCAAGATAATAACAATGCTAGCTACATATATGCAATACGAGTACTCATGAGCATGACTAATACAAGTTATATGAATATCTTATGTGTTTAAAAGCGACCATGTTAGACCATATGAGTTCGTGTCCTTGAATGGCTTTAAGTATTAACTTAAGAACCTATACCATGTCCGATTGGATTTGGAAAAGTTATACAAGCATGTAAAGTATCCTTTAAATATGAATACATGCTACGTGATATTATATGATGTTACTTGAACCCGATTTTGACGGTTAACTTAAGGAGATGCCGTAACTTGCTAAAATGAAATATATTTAGTATTGATTGTGGTCTTATGTGATATTAATAATATGCAAGCATGTTTGCTAATTGTTGAGATCTTATATAATATGAGAATGCGTTTAAACTCTAAAGAAGGAACGTTAAGGATAGAAATTATATTCTATATAACTGTGTAGCTAGGTAAAACTTACCTTATGTGTTGATCGTATATTCAAAGAGAAAATGTGAAGTTAAATTATATGACTAATGAATATCATATATATACGTAACTGTATTACGATAGGAATTCGAAAGTGTTGATTGCTTTTCGTGGATAAACTACGCTAAAGACAAGTTCTCTTACTTACACTCTCTTAAAGTGCAAGTATCCTAACCGACGCATTTACTTTATGCAAGGAAAGCTATGATTGTAAAAGTTTCCTAACTTATACTCTTTTACTATGCAAGTATCCTATCTTGTGTATTGCGAACTAGTTTCCTATTTAATCGGTTGAATTGAATTAGCATACTTGAACTCTTATTTCATTAAAGCTATTATTCATGTTGAACTTAGTATTGTTCTTGAATATTGTGAAAGTGTCTATGCCATTTGATTCGGCTAGACTTATATTATTGAAAAGCGACCCAAACTAATTGATTGGTGCGGGATCTTGTATTTGACTGAGAAGAACAACCTTCTTTGAAGGGAATATATAATTATCGGAGAACCGACGTGCACACTTGAGTATGATTGATTGTTATGCATAACGATGGTACTTTAGGCTGATCACCTGTTGTACCTGTTTTTGTAGGATTTTCAGTTTATTACTGTCAATTCTAGTAGAAGTTCATAGTCCTTAGTGACTGCTCAGTATTCAATTATTTGAAATCTTGAATTGACTTATTATTGAATCATATCCTGTCCTTAGCAACTGTTATTGAGAACTGTTGATATTCTTGTTATTCTTGAGCTATCAAATCTTGCTATACCGTTTTGAGAATTGAGAATCTTATTATTCACCCTTATTGTATATTACTTGCTGGGCAATTTGTGCTCATTCTTGCTTTTTCCTAAAACATTTCAGTTAAGGCAGAGCATGGCGAACCTTCGAGCATTGATAAGGGCAAGGGCAAGGCTACCAACTAGCTTATGTCTGTTATGTTTCAAATATATTAATATTGTGTGAAGATAATGTAGTAAGACTGGATTTGTTTATGTTTAAGCTTAAGTTAGATTATATAACAAGTCGTTAATTGATATTGCTATGTAATCTATTAAGTACTGTAGGTTGCGAGACTTGGGGGAATAATTATAATAAATCATTGTAAATTATTCTAGAATAGATTTTCCGCTGTGGTTGTGTGATATTTAGTTATCATTATTGCGATGTATTACCATGAGCACGTGATGAACCGAATTCGAGACACCAAGTGGCGGTCCTGGAATTTGGGGGCGTCACAGGCCAGGTCCATTAACTTAATTGAAGAAAAAAATTCAGCAGCTAATTGGCAGCCCAAATAAAAGGAGCAAAAAGTCATTTACTTATTGAGGGGATACCCTAAATGAATGAAGGAGGGTCGCCACTTGGAAGAGATATATAGCTGACTTGAATAAAAAAAAGGGGGGGAGGAGCCGACTTTGGGAAAGGAGAAAAAAAGAGCAGCAGTGGCGCCAAGAGGAAAAAAAAAGTCAGCAACTTTCATTTTTTCTTTTAATGGTGTAATAGCTTATTGGTATACTCATTCCTCTTTTAGCAATTCTTATTTATTCTTTGTGTTTGAATACCTAGGATAATATTTTTATTATTCGGAGCGAATTACTTTGTGAATATTATAATTCAGATTATATTATTTTTTATTTTTTTATTTTTTTTCTTCTTCAATTTACTTGGTATATTCAATTAGGTATTCTGTTTAGACGATTATGCATTATTTAATTATGTGTTGTGTTCCAATTTCAAGCATGCTAGGCTAGGTTATTTTTTAGGGTTGAGGATGAATATAATTTACTAATTCCATTGCACGTATTCATGCCAATTGATTCTACCAATTTAGTGCTTTAACGAGACAAAAATAATTCTTTCTATTGGATGTCTATTTTTACTATAAAAAAAATAAGGTTGGATTCTCATTATTATTTATTGGATTCAGTTTATGATTTGCTCAAGGCGGATATAAAACTGTGTTTTGATAAAAAATAATGAGTGTTTTGATTTTATACATATGTTTGGCTATAAAAGAATTAACAATCTGATTTTACAATTAAATGGACTTAATTGATTTTATTTTCCGCATTTAGTAGAGTCGAGAGACCAAACTAGTGCGAGATAAAAAGTAGAGTTTATTGAGCATGAATATTAGAAAGTGATATCAATTATATGATTCCGCTACCCTAGTATTTTATTATTAATTATTTTATTCCCGTATTTTTAGTTGATAAAAATTCCCTCAAAAAATTCTAAGCTAGATTAGGAATTAATTAGAATTAGTGAGTGAGATAAATACGTTTCATCCATCAAGTCCTTAGGGTTCGACCTCGCACTTGTAAGCTATACTAAGTATTCGATTCGTGCACTTGCGAGTATATAAAACATCCACAGCAATGATGATGGTGTGTTTGCTTCCTTTTACTTTCTCAAAGCCTTCTTCCACTTCTCTCTTCTTCCTTTCCTCTGTATCTTTTCTCTATTCTTTCTTTCTCTCTGTTCTTTCTTTCTCTCTGTTTTGTTCTTTCTTTCTCTAACAGACTAACTTTTCTAAACTAACATATATTATAGATATATAATATACATATAACATATAGGTAACTTACAATATTAATGTAGCTAATAAGTATTATACTAATTACATATACTAACTACTACTTAATTATATAAGTTACAAAATTTTGAATTTAAAAAGCCCTAAGGCCATGTTTGGCAAAACAATGTTTGGCAAAACAACATTATTTTTAAAACAGATTAATAGTAACTAAGGCCATGTTTGATAAAACGGGTTTAAAACAAAAGTAAGGGCCTTGTTTGGTAAAATCAATTTAAAACCCTTTTCAATTCTAATAAATCTTTTACCCCATAATTTAAATGCTACACTTTATTTAATTAAATTGCAACCTTCTAATTTAATTAAACACAAGCTAACATTTATTAATTAATTAAAATTGCACATAATACTAAATTGCTACACAATTGTAATTCCCTTATTAATCATAATTCATGTAACAAATTAGTAAATCATTATAAACACTTAGCACATAATATTGCTCTAATTTAATTATTCTCAATTAAATTAGAATTATGATACACCATTACTTACACATCAATTTAATTAATTCTATTGTACTTAATTAAATTACTCCACAACAATCACACAATTTATTTATTTAGTTCAATAAATAAATCAAATCAAATATTTATTTAATTCAATAAATATTTATAATTAATATATAAAATTCTCATTCGTTACAAGATCTAGCATTTAACCTGTTCAAAAGCTTCATTGCTTGAACCATTGAGCTAGATTGGCTTAGATCTAGGTAGATCTAGTTTATTTTGAAGTTTTGTAAATATCTGGCTACCCCGTGCTACCTAGATCAGTATCTGGCGGGAGCGAGAGGCTTAACTACTCGCATGCAAGGATTTAACTAATAAATCACTTGTTCAGCGAAGTTAGGATGTATATGTATATATTATGTTAAATATACATCGTGCAAGCTTTTAAATGATATCATGTGAGCCTAGGAACCATATGGTCGAAGATTCAATCAATGAATCTAAGCCCGGTTCCCAGGCTTAGATTCATTTGATGTGAGGGGGATAGATTTTATAGGACCCTTTCCTAACTCATTTGGCAATCTCTATATTTTGGTAGCCGTTGACTATGTGTCAATGTGGGTGGAGTCTATTGCATGCAGAACAAATGACCACAAAGTGGTGGTGAAATTTTTAAAAGAGAATATTCTTGCACGATTTGGTACACCCCGCGCTATCATTAGTGATGGGGGGGTTACACTTTTGCAATAGACCATTTAAAGATCTAATGAAGAAGCATGGAGTAATTCATAAAGTGTCAACCGCGTACCACCCACAAACTAGTGGGCAAGCTGAAATTTCAAATAGAGAGATTAAACACATCTTAGAGAAGACGGTAAATCCCAACAGGAAGGATTGGTCAATCCGACTGATAGATGCTTTGTGGGCATACCGTACTGCGTACAAGACTCCCATTGAAATGTCTCCTTACCGCTTAGTGTATAGCAAGGCATGTCATTTACCTGTTGAGTTAGAATATAGAGCTTTTTGGGCTGTTAGACAGCTGAATTTTGATGTCGACCAGGTAGGTAATCATAGGAAGCTTCAAATTGTCGAGCTAGAAGAGAAAAGGACTGATGCTTATGAGTGTGCAAAATGGTATAAGGAGAGGATGAAAAGGGTGCATGATCAAAAGATTCTTAGGAAATCCTTTCACCCTAGCCAGAAAGTCCTGCTATATAATACTCGTTTGCATTTATTCCCAGGGAAGTTGAAGTCTAAATGGTCCGGTCCTTTCATAGCCCAACAGGTGTATCCTCATGGGGCCAATAAGATTCAGAATCCCAAAGATGGTACTGTGTTTAAAGTGAATGGCCATCGTTTAAAACCATTTTTGGAGTTGAAAAATCCAAAAGTTGAAGTTATGCTTTTGTAGGATCCCGTTTATCGGAATTGATTTTTTTAGGCCATGATTCATGTATATTATTGTATATTTAGATTTACTATTTTGTTTTTCAATTTTTGGTTTTCTTTGTTTTATTTCTAACAAAAGTGCAGGATTATCTCTTTGATTTGAGCTTTAAATCTGGAATTCATTGAGCTGTCCATACGAGGCATACATTTATATTCAGGTGATATCCTTCCTTTATTTACTTGTCTTTATACATTGCGAACAATGTAAGTTTTAAGTTGGGGGGTGAGATTTTATTTGCCTTATTATTCCATGCACTTCACAGATGCCGCTTTGTTAGGATTTGAGTAAATTATTTTATTTTAATTTTTAAAAAAAAAAATTATGCAATGGTTCTTTAGCTGATACTGAGTTTCCCTTTGTCTAGCTGATGCAATAATGATGACGCATTTGTCTTAATGCTTTACATGTGCATGCTTAGTTCTCCTACTATCATTATTAAGAGAAATTTTTATGATCTTCAATCCTTATTTTATTTGAGCACATAAGACTACAAATGCATAACTAGATAAATGGGTGAGTACAACTTGAATTTCCTGAAAACATAAATGCGGAGACTAAATAACCTGTGAGATTTTTGGCCAATCGTCTTATTTGAGGGTTTTTACATCAACTCTGAATTGTTTTTTAAAAAAACATATTTTGTTGAGTAGTCTCATTATTCTTTGCTTTGATTGAACACTAGAAGGGTACATCCATGAAATGCAAATTCTTTTGAAGGATTCCTAATACTGCTTGAACTGAATAACTCTTGACCTTGGGAAGTGACTTAGGCCATCTTTGATAGCTGATAGATGAGCCTAATCCCACCTTTACATATGTACCGCTAGTCACCCTTTTCAGCCTTTTTATGTAGCCTTTCTTTGGTAGCCCGATATCCTTACCCTACTCCAACTTGGAGTGTAAACCATATGTATGGCCTACCCTTTATCTATGGATGTGTTGAGATTGTTTCTATGTATGGGCAGTGAAAAGTGAGCATGAAAGAATTAAAAAAAAGAAGAAGAAAAAAAAATACAAAGTGATGAAATCTCTTTTGAAGATCAAAGAAAAAAAATTGCATGGAAAGGAGATGTGAAACAAATGGCAAACACTGAAGAAAAGCTCAAATGAAGTTGAATTAAGCCCAAGTGATAATTTTATATCTCAACATGTTTCTTAGATCGTTGAATTCCTTATATGCCCCTTCGTTTTATAACCCTTGCCTTGCGCCTTTCATTACAACCCTAAAAAGTCCTAATGATCCTTTGGAATATGGTTTAGAGGTGAGAGTAGTAGAGGGGATCCATTTAAGCATTTCACCTTTTTAGTGGGATTTATCTGTTTATGAGACTCTTGTTCTTTCATTTATAGCGTTTTTCATATATACATGTGAGAGGCATTTCAAATTGAATACATATACTCTTTATAGCCCGCACGTAATGAGAGTAATTACACCTTATTCATGAATGTTTCATTTGTTGAGTGTAATGCCATGTAAGGAGTTGAGTCAAAGCATAGTTTGGACGGGGTTTGAGAGTTTTGCTTACTTTGATATCGATGATGTTATGTTGTTGTCAATTCACACACTCACAATGAGATTGGCGAGAATGAAATATTCTTATTAATCTTGCTAGTTTGAGAACTTTGATGTTGCATGCGTGTTATATTGCCTTGGCATGTGGGTGTTTTGATGTCTTTGTTGAGTTATTTGCATTGGTGAAGAAAGGGAAAACATATTTTAGAAAAGTACCATTGCATTCGAATTTTGTTGGTATATTCACTGTAAACCATCAGGAGACAAAACTCCTCCTACTAGGGACACCTAGAGGTTTAAAAGCTTGTAGTATACGCTAAATACTATCATGTTCCCTACGAAAGTGGCTTAACTTTATTTATTTTATTTATTTGCTTCATTTTCTTAGTTTTTGCTTTGCTCGAGGACTAGCAAAGTATAAGTTGGGGGGAATTTGATGTGCCAAGAAATTGGTACATCCTAACTTACTAATTTATACTTTGGAAAGTGTATATTATTATAATTGTTATGTTTTTAGTGTTTTTCAGGTGTGAAATTTAATGGAGAAATTGGACCTTTGAATGGAGTAATTTAGAGCTTAAAAGCCAACTAGTCCAAGTTGTGGGCCAGGCCCATTAACTTAATTGAAGAAAAAAATTCAGCAACTAATTAGCAGCCCAAATAAAAGGAGCAAAAAGTCATTTACTTATTGAGGGGATGCCATAAATGAATGAAGGAGGGTCGCCACTTGGAAGAGATATATAGCTAACTTGAATAAAAAAGGGGGGAGGAGCCGACTTTGGGAAAGGAGAAAAAAAGAGCAGCAGTGGCGCCCAGAGGAAAAAAAAAGTCAGCAACTTTCATTTTTTCTTTTAATGGTGTAATAACTTTTTGGTATATTCATTTCTCTTTTAGCAATTCTCATTTATTCTTTGTGTTTGAATACCTAGAATAATATTTTTATTATTCGAAGCAGATTACTTTGTGAATATTATAATTCAGATTATATTATTTATTATTTTATTTTATTTTATTTTTTTTCTTCTTCAATTTACTTGGTATATTCAATTAGGTATTCTGTTTAGTCGATTATGCATTATTTAATTATGTGTTGTGTTCCAATTTCAAGCATGCTAGGCTAGGTTATTTTTTACGGTTGAGGATGAATATAATTTATTAATTCCATTGCACGTATCCATGCCAATTGATTCTACCAATTTAGTGTTTTAACGAGACAAAAATAATTTTTTCTATTGGATGTCTATTTTTACTATAAAAAAAATAAGGTTGGATTCTCATTATTATTTATTGGATTCAGTTTATGATTTGCTCAAGGCGGATATAAAACTGTGTTTTGATAAAAATAATGAGTGTTTTGATTTTATACATATGTTTGGCTATAAAAGAATTAACAATCTGATTTTACAATTAAATGGGCTTAATTGATTTTATTTTTTGCATTTAGTAGAGTCGAGAGACCAAACTAGTGCGAGATAAAAAGTAGAGTTTATTGGGCATGAATATTAGGAAGTGATATCAATTATATGATTCCGCTACCCTTGTATTTTATTATTAATTATTTTATTCTCGTATTTTTAGTTGATAAGAATTCCTTCAAAAAATTCTAAGCTAGATTAGGAATTAATTAGAATTAGTGAATGAGATAAATACGTTCCATCCATCAAGTCCTTAGGGTTCGACCTCGCACTTGTAAGCTATACTAAGTATTCGATTTGTGCACTTGCGAGTAAGGATGTAAAATAAACAAACAGTTCGGGCTCGATTCGTAATCGCTCGACTAAAAATTTGATTCGAGCTCGACTCGAAATATAAACTGAGTCAAATATGAGCACATTTTAAAGTTCTATAAATTACTCTAACCTCCTTAAATTGTAATTTTCTATTGATACTCGGATCATATTCGTTCAAAAATTTTAGAGTGCTCGGACTCGATTCGGAATCGTGCTCGACTCGGTAGCTAAATGAGCCTCAATCAAACCTTATTTTATACTCGATAAATTTTGTGAACCAAATCTGAGCAACTCAATACTCGGATCGACTCGATTCATTAACACCCTTACTTGGGAGTATATAAAACATCCACAACAATGATGATGGTGTGTTTGCTTCCTTTTGCTTTCTCAAAGCCTTCTTCTTCTTCTCTCTTCTTCCTTTCCTCTCTATCTTTTCTCTGTTCTTTCTTTCTCTCTGTTTTGTTCTTTCTTTCTCTAACAGACTAACTTTTCTAAACTAACGTATATTATAGATATATAATATACATATAACATATATGTAACTTACAATATTAATGTAGCTAATAAGTATTATACTAATTACATATACTAACTACTACTTAATTATATAAGTTACAAAATTTTGAATTTAAAAAGCCCTAAGGCCATGTTTGGCAAAACAACATTATTTTTAAAACAGATTAATAGTAACTAAGGCCATGTTTGATAAAACGGGTTTAAAACAAAAGTAAGGGCCTTGTTTGGTAAAATCAATTTAAAACCCTTTTCAATTCTTTTAATAAATCTTTTACCCCATAGTTTAAATGCTACACTTTATTTAATTAAATTGCAACCTTCTAATTTAATTAAATACAAGCTAACATTTATTAATTAATTAAAATTGCACATAATACTAAATTGCTACACAATTGTAATTCCCTTATTAATCATAATTCATGTAACAAATTAGTAAATCATTATAAACACTTAGCACATAATATTGCTCTAATTTAATTATTCTCAATTAAATTAGAATTATGATACACCATTACTTACACATCAATTTAATTAATTCTATTGTACTTAATTAAATTACTCCACAACAATCACACAATTTATTTATTTAGCTCAATAAATAAATCAAATCAAATATTTATTTAATTCAATAAATATTTATAATTAATATATAAAATTCTCATTCGTTACAAGATCTAGCATTTAACCTGTTCAAAAGCTTCATGGCTTGAACTATTGAGCTAGATTGGCTTAGATCTAGGTAGATCTAGTTTATTTTGAAGTTTTGTAAATATCTGGCTACCCCGTGCTACCTAGATCAGTATCTAGCGGGAGCGGGAGGCTTAACTACTCGCATGCAAGGATTTAACTAATAAATCACTAGTTCAGCGAAGTTAGGATGTATATGTATATATTATGTTAAATATACATCGTGCAAGCTTTTAAATGATATCATGTGAGCCTAGGAACCATATGGTCGAAGATTCAATCAATGAATCTAAGCCCGGTTCCCGCGATGGACTTGTTGAAGTTGTATTGTCAGCTTACAATCCATTGTACATGTAATCTTCGGCCTAAAAACTGTATCCGGATTGAAGGCCCAATAATAGTGAAAATCATGTTTGTGGTGCTCTGGCTTGCTTATATGGCTCTGATGCCCACAAAAAGCCCAACCCTTGTAGTTAATAGTTTAAATTTCATTAAAGCAAGATGCCTCGCATCTCGATTAAAACTGAATGAAGTCGCTTCTAGTTAAAATTGGAAGTATCAAAGGGCCTCGATTCCTATTTGGCAAAGGGTTTGACAACCATCTTTTCAAAATATCACTTTCATATGCTTTGTCTAAAAAACAAACTATTCTATAAATCAAACCCTTCCGACATAGGTTCAAATGGGCACATCACTACTTTCAAAATAAAGCACTCAAGAACCTTTTCGAAACTAAAACTTATTACACACACACACATGTTTAGGGTATGAAAAAATCGCAGTGACCGTGTTTTACGAAAGTCGGGGGGTGCCTAACACCTTCCGCTCGCTTAAGCAAACCCTCGAACTCTATGAATCTCAGGCTTCAAACCAATTAAACGGAGTCACATATTGGGCTATATTGCGAAAACCTTCAAATCTCGGATGAGCTGGTACATCCTTTTAAACTCATATCAACTGGCGACTCTGTCTAATTCGATCCAATAGCATAAAATCCATCTTTTCAAAATCGTCGACATTTATGTCGGTCTTTTCCTAAAACCTTACCCTTCAAATAAAATAACCTAGCAAAATAAAAAAGGGTAGAAACAACACATTAGGAAGAGGGAATTCCCCCGGCATCGACAACATAATTAAGTGGCTAAACTATTTTTTCCATTTTCATAGTTTCACAAATATTATTTTAAAAAATACTCTATCAATTTTAAAATTAAGAATTGAAAATCCAATAATAATCTAGAAGGGGGTTGAATAGATTATTACAGATTAAAAAATTATATTAGGCCTTTTTGAATTTTTAGATAATTAATTTGCACTTTTAGAAATTAATATGCAAGACTAAAAATTTAATCACACAATGCACAGAGATTTGTCTGGTTCACAACATACATCTCGGGTATGTTGTTACGTCCAGTCTGAAGCTCCTCTCCAGGACTTGAGATCATATTACTCCCAGTAATAAATACTCTTTCAACAAACGGAAAAGCCTTTACAAAGATTTATAGACAAACTTACAACTATTCTCAACTAACTATTTTGGACAGCAAGCGCCCAACTTTCTCCTCAAGCTTAGTTGTACTTTTTCTTTTTGAGTTCAGTTCTATTTTATGATCTGGTTTTGAAACGACAATCTCTTCCTCACTTCGCAATTACACTAGAGACTCAACTCCCAGCTGACCTCTCTAAGACTCTAGCCTTGGTCGAAGAATTACTCGTCTTTCTCACTGGTACATAAAATAAACTAAATCTATCATTTTTTCTTTTACAAAAGATTTGACAAAGTTATGCTTTTTAAATAAGCAGATAAAATCCAGTACATACATATATAAAAGTTTAAATAACTTTTATATTTTGATGCTTCTAAAATAAGCATATAGCATTAGAGATCAAGTAATTGTATAAAAGTCCCTTATATATGTGAGATGTGCTTCTGTGTAAGCAGATTTATATTTATGCTCGGTTATAAAAGTTTATATAACTTTTATATTTGTATAAATATGCTTCTTGATTAAGCAGATAAATTAATTTAATCGTATATCACAAATGTTTCTGTATAAGTAGATATATAGTTTAATGTATATTTATAAAAAATTATTTATTATTTATAATAAAGAATGTGTTTCTATAGGTTAAAAGATATAAATTTAATTTCAGATATTATGCAACAAGTATTCTATGAATAAATGAATTTGTATTCAATACTTGTGATAACAAATATCAAGTATAAAGAATAAATCGGTTAAACAATACTTGATATAACAAATATATTTGTTTAATTCAAAGAATATATAATAATTTATTGTATCTATTATGTGAATTATTATAAATAAAGTCACTTAGGATTTTAAAGACCGTTTGGACAATTCACACCATTATTTGCTCAAAAATAAATAAATCCAAATTGTATCAATATCTAAGTATTGACCAACTTTATAATTTCACAATCCTTATTTATATAAATATTTTTGATATTGATATAAATAACTTGTATCTAAACAAGAACAATGAAGTTATCTACACATGCAGCTTACTTTGGTGCTGCAAAATTTTGCATCATGACATGCACTCTCGAGCCTAGCTTAGAATCATAATTACTGAGCATAGTTGTACCATCTTTACTCTAAATCAATAAACCAAACCTCCCCTCAACCCCCCACCCCCACCCTGATGTAGCGAAAGAAACAAAAAACTGTTATCAGTTGTTGAACCGCGCACGATTACCAAACGATAACCTTCTACAACCTGTTGATTCTACGAATACTAGAAAATAGGCAGCAAAATTCTAATTCAGAGAATTTTGGAAAATATGTAAATTTTATTATTCATCAAAAACTGCGGCTCCCCATCATAACAAGTGTTTAAATAGCAAAACCCTAAAAGCAGAATCCAAAACGGAAAAGGAAAACTAATAAAGATAATTACAAAAATAACCCTAAAACAAAAAAATGTCTTTTTGAAGGCCTAAACGATAGAATTTGACCAAAAACCCCTGCACTTCACAAGCAAAATGCTTGTGAGTTTTGACCGTTGACCCGTTTCCAATGAAATTAGGCTCCGAAAACGCCCAAATCCGACACTCCGAACTTGGCCGAAATTACCGAATTGTCATTGAATCAGATCTTTGCCATTAAATCAAATCTTTCCATAAACTGGCACGCTTGCTCTTCAACCGCATCATTCTCCCCAGGGTGGACAGAATTCGCCCTCGAATTGTCATCATTGGAGGAATCGCCTGTGTAAGGAATCAAATGCTTGACATTAAAAACATTCGCTGTACAAATATGACTCGGCAGTTTCAAGTGGTATGCATTAGGATTGATCTTCTCAATGATTTCCACTGGCCCAATCTTTTTGGCAGACAACTTATTATAGTCACCTACAGAAAATTTATCCTTAGTAAGAACAGCCCACACATAATCCCCCACTTCAAACTCAACATGACGCCGTTTCTTATCAGTAGCTTGTTTATACTTGCCCGCTGCCTGCAGTAGATTGTCACGGACAGCCCTGTGAACCTCCTGCAATCCTGTCACAAAGGTTTCTACCGTCCCATGAACTCGTGTCTTTGCTGGTGATGATAGCAAATCAAGTGGTCCTATAGGAGTAACAGAATACACTACTGCAGAAGGGCTAAATCCAGTATTCTTGTTAACTGCATGATTATGAACAAACTCTGCCTGACATCACTTCAGATCCCAACTCTTCACATGTTCTCCAACCAAACACCGCAATAAATTGCCTAGCGACCGATTCACCACTTTCGTCTGCCCATCTGTCTGTAGATGGTAGGCACTACTAAAATTCAACTGTGTGTT
Organism: Panax stipuleanatus; assembly: GCA_020205555.1. Classification (NCBI taxonomy): domain Eukaryota; kingdom Viridiplantae; phylum Streptophyta; class Magnoliopsida; order Apiales; family Araliaceae; genus Panax; species Panax stipuleanatus. The sequence continues at coordinate 101,133,733 of CM035126.1, forward strand.
CACCATCTTCCACAAGCTACGTCAAAAATGGCTAAGAAACCTGGTATCACGATCAGACACAATAGACACTGGCAAACCATGCAACCTATAAATCTCTCTAAAGTACAATTGAGCAACACGAACAGCATCTGTGGTCTTCTTACATGGAATGAAGTGCACCATCTTGGAAAAACGATCAACTACCACATAAATAGAATCATTACCTCACTGTGTACGTGGTAATCCCAGCACAAAATCCATACTGATGTCCACCCATGGCTGTGATGGAACTGGTAGAGGCATATACAAGCCTGCATTGGTTGATGTTCCCTTAGATACTTGACAAACCTGACACCGTTGCACCAGTTTTTCAACCTCCTTCCGAATAGTAGGCCAGAAGTAAGTAGACTGCACCAACTGCAAGGTCCTGTCTCTTCCTACATGCCCCTCGCCATGTAGCTCTTGAAGGATCTTCAACCGCAAACTACAATCTGGAATACATAGTTGGTTGTCCTTAAACAAAAATCCATCCTGCAAATGGAAATCTATCCTCTCCCCTGCCCGAACCTTTGCCAAAATACCAAAAAAGTATGGATCAATTTCAAGTATTTCAGCAAATGAATCAAAATCAAGTACCTCCACAGAAAGTCGAGTTAGTAGTCCCTTTCTCCTGCTCAAAGCATCAGCCACTCGATTGGTAACTCCCGACTTGTGTTTCACCACGAAAGTGAACCTTTGTAGGTAAGCAACCCAGCTCGCATGTCTAGCAGAAACTTTATCTTGACTATGCAAATGTTTTAAAGCCTCATGATCCGTATACAAGATAAACTCCCTGCTGAAACAAATAATGGCGCCAATGTTTAATAGCCTGAACCACAGCATAAAACTCAACATCATAAGTTCTATAACGCAGCTTGGCACCCGAAAATTTCTTACTAAAATACGCCACTGGCCTGCTATTTTGACTCAAAACAGCCCCAATTCCCACTTTGGAAGCATCAGAATGCAACACAAAAGGTTGTTGGAAATCTGGTAATACTAGAATGGGAGCTGTGGTAAGGCGGAATTTAATCAGCTCAAACGCCTTTTCTGCTTCATCTGTCCAAGCAAACTTCCCATCCTGCTTCATGCACTCAGTAATAGGAGCCATAATGCTACTAAAATGAGGAATAAAGCGCCGATAAAAGGAGGCCAACCCATGAAAGCTCCGAACTTCAGTAATGGTATTAGGCCTTGACCAATGCTTCACTGCCTCTACTTTGGACTCATCTACCTGCAACCCCACATCCGACACAATGTAACCAAGAAACAGCACCCTAGGTGTTAGAAACACACACTTCTTAACTGCAGCATAAAATTTCTCCCTACGCAGCACATGAAGAACTTCTCGCAGCTGACTAAGATGCTCGCTCGGGGTAGCTTTGTAGATTAGAATGTCATAAAAATACACAACAACACACTTTCCAATGAAAGGCCTCAAACTTGATTCATAACACGCATAAAGGTGCTAGGTACATTGGACAACCCAAACGGCATGACCATCCACTCATACAATCCCTCCCACGTCTTAAAAGTTATCTTCATTCATCGCCAACCCGAATACGGAGTTGATGGTATCCACTCTTCAAATCTAATTTAGTAAACACAGTAGCCCCACTAAGCTGATCTAGTAGGTCATTCAATCTAGGAATAGGAAAACGGTACTTGATCGTTATTTTATTGATGGCTCTACTGTCGATACACATCCGCCAAGTACCATCTTTCTTTGATACCAGAAGGGCTGGTACCGCACAAGGACTCAAACTCTCTCGAATGTACCCCTTGGCCATGTAACTCTTCCACCTGTCTCCTTAATTCTTCATGCTCTTCGGGACTCATCCTTTAATGAGGTCGATTAGGGTAAGGCTGCCCTGGGCTCCAGATCAATCTGATGTTGGATATCACGCATTGGGGGTAATCCTTCAGGCAGTTCTTCTGGAAATAAATCACTGAACTCTTCCAGAGGTGGTTTGACTACATCAGGAACCTCGACCTCCTTGTCTACCACCCTCCCGATTAAGGCGTATACTATTTCTGTCTCCTACACCACCTCCTCAAACTGTGTTAAAGTCAACAAACTAGCACTACCTTTGTTTTCTTCCCGCTTGGGCACTAACACAATCTTTATCCCCTCAAACACAAAGCTATAAGTATTCGTCTTACCGTTATGAACCACCTCTCTATCAAATTGCCAAGGTCGTCCCAACAGCAGATGGCATGCATCCATAGCTACTACATCACACCAAACCTCGTCCTTGTATTTTGTCCCCACAGAAAAGGATACCAGTGCACGTCTTGAGACAATCACCTCACCCCCTTGTTTTAACCAGGCTAACTTGTACGGCTTTGGATGTTTTTTCGTTGTTAGTTCCAGCTTTCGAACTGCCTCTGCTAAAATTATATTCTCACAACTGCCTGCATCAATCACAAACCTACACACCTTCCCCTTAACAGTACAGGTTGACTGGAAAATGTTGTTTCTCAGCCAATCATCATCAACAGCCCTAGGTGTAAGGCAGGACCTCCTCACCACCAACGCAGTCCCAACATCACCAGTCACCACCTCCTCATCCACGCCTTCTGGATCAATGATCGGTTCACCAGTTAGCAAGGTTTCATCTTCGATATCATCACCCTCATCTATTTCAGCAAACATCGCCCTTTTTCCAGCTTTCTTGCACTCAGCCTGCCTGTGTCCCACTTCACCACATGAAAAATACTTGATACCACTTACTGGACCAATCCTCCTATTATTATTTGTTACTGCTCCCATTTTGGCTATTGCCCCCGCCGCTGCAACCTCGCCTGAACGGCCAGTATTGACACCTCCTGAATACCCAAAGCTAGCAGGTTGCCTAAAATCACCAGGACACCTCTTCTCAATCTGCACAGCCCTCTGATGCGCTGCAGAAATAGACATTGGATCAAACATGTTGACTATCTCTTTAATTTGTTCTCGTAAACCCCCAATATATCGGGCTACTAAATGATCTTCTGTCTCATGCACCTCGTTCCAAGCAATCAGCTGATAGAATTCAGTTGTGTATTCATCAACTGTACGACCTCCTTGCCTTAAATTCTGTAACCGCTGGTACATTAATCGCTGATAATTATAAGGTAGGAACGTCGCCCACAACTGTTTCTTCATCTTCTCCCAGTCCGTAATTTTTGACTTCCCCAATCTAACCCTCGTTTGCCTGAGTTGCTGCCACCAAGCCATTGCCCTATCTCTGAGTCTGGTAGCAACCAAGGGTACTCGTTTATCATCAGGGACACCCTTAAATTCCAGGATCTCTTCTACCGCGGCCAGCCAGTCAATGAATTCCTCTGGTTGGAGGGTACCACAAAATTCAGGAATTTCAGTCCTCATACTAGTCTCCCAACGTCTCTTATCGTCCTCCACTGCATATGGTCGACGACGCCTACGAGGTGCCTCATCATAGTCATCATCAAAGTCATCTCCTTCATTATTCTCTCCTGCGAAAGGGTTTCTCCGATCATCATAATTAGGGTTCCTCCCAGGATGAGGAATTTCCCTATTCTAGTTCGCCAACAACTTGCCCATCCTTAGTGTCAATCGATCCATCATAGTGTTCATCCCCTGCTCCATTACTTGTTCGATTCGCTGCTCGAACTGCTGCTCAAGTTGTTGCTCAAGTCGTTGCAAATCCTCACGCCCATAAACATCATCCACACGCGCTCTACGGGGTGACATGGTGAATATGATTTAGGCTTTGATACCAACTGACGTAGCGGAAGAAACAGAAAACTGTTATCAATTGTTGAACCGCGCACGATTGCCAAACGATAACCTTCTACAACCTGTTGATTCTACGAATACCAAGAAATAGGTAGCAAAATTCTAATTCAGAGAATTTTGAAAAACACGTAAATTTTATTATTCATCAAAAACTGCGGCTCCCCATCATAACAAGTGTTTAAATAGCAAAACCCTAAAAGCAGAATCCAAAACGAAAAAGAAAAACTAATAAAGACAATTATGAAAATAACCCTAAAACAGAAAAATGTTTTTTTGAAGGCCTAAACGATGGAATTTGACCAAAAAATCCTGCACATCACAAGCAAAGCATTACTGAGTTTTGACCGTTGACCCGTTTCCAATGAAATTAGGCTCCGGAAACGCCCAAATCCGACACTCCAAACTTGGCCGAAATTACCGAATTGTCATTGAATCAGATCTTTGCCATTAAATCAAATCTTTTCATAAACTGGCACGCTTGCTCTTCAACCGCATCACACCCCCACCCCCACCCTTACCCTTACCCTTACCCTTACCCTTACCCTTTTTTTTGAAGAAGAAATGTCTTTATTTATTTATTTTCATGGATTTATTTTGCTAATTGAAGAAATGTCGATGAAATAGTAAATTTAATTATGTACAAACAAGATAAAAAAAGAAGAGAAAAAAGGAAATAAGACTTACAATTAAATATTTCACATATTTTCACTGGTACAATTCACGGGCAAATTCAGCCCATTAGTTTAGTGGGGTCAATTTTTTTAAAACAAAAATTTATAATACAATAAAATAATGATAAAAAGGGATGTGAGAGACATTACAAATAATTGTGTGAACTATCATATAAAATCGATATCATTTTATATAATTGAATACACGTCCTTGATCCTATGTTATGTATAAAATGATATTTTATAATTTTTTAAAACACTGTTATTATAAGAGATACTTCTCGTAAGAGCGGGAGGTGTCCCTCACCTCCCGTGTCCTCTAAAATAAATTACAAATTAAATAATATTGTTAAAATATTACTTATAATAACATTTTTCGAGATTTCATTGTTTGAAACTATCGCAATGATAGTCTCATTTCAATAGCTGTAAAAATATCATGTTCAATGTAAGTTACTAAATAATATAAAAGAGTGAAGTGTTGATGTTATTAGAAATTTGAGACATTTAATAGTCTTTTAGTTTGAATTTTGTATTTTCACTAAACACTTTATAAAATCAAAAACAAATTAAAAATTGACTCCCAAAAATTCAGTGGGGTCAATTGACCCCACTGCCCAAGGGTAGATCCGCCCATAAATATGTGTCCTATTCTTTGTGTTCAGTTTGTGCACATTGTGTTATACATTTAGATATTGAAATATTATGACATTAAGAAATGACGTAAAAATGTGAATACCAAGAGTAAGCACGATAAACATGTAATCCACTTTTGACATCAACTGATCCTTGTTTCCAAGGAGCTGGAAACAAAACTTACACTCACCACAGGCAACAGACCGCCTGGTTACTAGCATTTGTAGTGGAATCGTCGGGTGCATTTGGAAGTCGAAACGCACCACAATCACTTTTGCTGCAGTGCGTTTGAACCACAAACGTTTCGTTAGTGAATTTAATAAGCGGCATCTAAAATAAATTATTTCTAAGAAAACAAGATTTTAGAGTGCATTTCAACTTCTAAACGTATCAAACAAACTAAACACACAAAATGTCCTCTAACCAAACAAGCACCGGTAACTACTCAAATGGCTATATTGAACTTTCATGACTCATATATCATCATACCAATGATCTCATAATCAATTCTCTGTTATCCACAATATTCAATCACAACAGTTCATGAAGTCTGTCCGCTATCTGATCCCTCCTCTTTCATCTCCTTCACCAAACTATAGCTGTAACACCCCCCAAAATCACAAATTTTAAGAAAATTTAGAAAATAAAAACTGTGAATAAGAATCAGAAATAAAACACCAACCAAACAGACCCTACGAAGTTTTTTTTTACCCCTAATAAGATTCACGAAATTGGGAATGTAAAGCAGGACGGAAAATAGAAGTAGGCAAGATGAGAGCTTTTTAAAAATAAACAACTTGCTTGCTTTTTATAACAATATGGCCAATCTTAGTTCTCAACTTCCTTTTATCTTCTCTGGTTGTTGTAATCAGTATCCACGCTGTGACATATACATCAACAGAAGGAAATGTGGCATTAGCCAAGCCACTGTTCAGCACGACGGTTTCCACCACCACCAACAGCACGCCGAATGCTGATCTTCTCGTTTGCATATTTTTCCTGAAGGTATTCGAAAGCATTCACGTCGAGTTTACCAGATACTGATTTCCCTTGCTTCCTACGAGCTTGTTGTTCACGTATCGACACCCAAAGTTTCTCAATAGCATGTCTTTGTTGAGAGGTAAACCTCGAAATGTTGTCAAAGGCGTGCTTTACTAAAATGTCAATGACTGTTTGGCACCTAAAAAAAGGAACTTACTATATGTTTAAAGAGAAGAAAGTAACAAGTGTTTATGAAATAGAAAAGGTAGGTGAGAATTTAAAGGCAGTCTAGTTAGAACTGACCATGGAATTTTGTACCGTCGTGCAGCAATCTCTAAACAAAAAATCAAGGCTTCTCTCTGAGATTTGAGGAATCTCTTGTTCTCGTTGTCTTCTTCCTTCCTGAATTTGGCTGCCCCGTCTTTTTTACCCCTTGTTTTTCCATCTTTCTTCAAGTTTTTCGGAATCAGAGCATCAAGACCAAATGGATCAGATTCCTCCTTACTTCCTTCAGAAGTAGGAACAGAAGGCATTTCCTCTTCTGTTTGATTATCTGCATCTCCTGCCTCCGTATCTTTCAGGGCAGCTACTTCTTCAAGGTCGTCGTCGTTGGTGGCAACCGGAAGTTGTAATATGGCTTCTTTGATTCTCCCAGATGCTTTAGAAAACTAGTTGATAACCCATCAAGAAAAAAAGAGAAGAAACAAAATCATCGACCAACCTGAGAATACTCTAAAACCAATACAATGCTATATAGTTCATACTTCTAACAAGAAGTTCAAATCATGAGCCACAATCATAATATATTAAATGCTTGAATTTCGTTATAGAGAAAATGTAATGGTTAGACTAAATCACATCACATCATAGAAAAAAGTGAAGAAATAGAATTATAAAAGCTTCTAAACAAAGAATTAAAGAACTAACACAATTAATTCTGCAAAAACTGAGTAAAACCTGCAAAATAGCAGACACGTAAACTGATTCAAACTACAACTGCTAAAACCTGCAAAATAGCAGACATGTAAACTGATTCAAACTACAACTGCGCTATTCCTATAATGTTTAGATATATAACAAAGTTTTAGTTACCCTAGCTTACAAAGCAAGTCTGCCTAGTTACCTACACAATCATAAAGGTTATGAAGATTGTGTAAGCCAATAAAATCTGAATTTGTGAAAGAATAACTGCCAATAGAACAAACTTCTATTGTTTTTTTTACTATTATTTCTTCCGAACACTCGAAAGCAAATCAATAACAAATTTTCCACCAATGCAGGCTCACCTACTCCTTCCACAATCCAAAGAGAGAATTCCAAAAGCCCTGAGCAACAAGATAATGCAACAATGAATGAGCAAGAATCTCATTACTGCTGGATAAAAAACAAATGTGTTAGACAATAAGTAGCTCGCTCTAAACAATCTAGCATTAAGCTCATTCCAAAATTTTCCATGAAACTTAGGAAAAAGAAAAGAAAAGCATTCCAGATATAAAGGTCTAAGAGTTCCAAGCAACAAGCCAATGCAAAAATAATTATCATGGGTTTCTCTGTCTGGCATCTGCGCATAAAAAAACTGTTTGTTGCCAATGCCTTAAAGGGTATACGATCCTGATAATGATCATCAATATCCAATCTTTGTAAAACTATAGATCACACAAAAGACTCGACTTTGGGAGGTACCTTAGCTTTCCAAAATATAAGAAGCCAGCCGGAAATTGGGAACTGAGCAGCTAACACATAGTGAGCCAAAAAGGAGGCTATGGCTATTTTATTCTCCTGAAACAAGCCATTCTTGTGCATAGGCATGGAAAAAAGTACTTTGGGTTGGTTTTGGGTTATACAAAGGTTATGGGTCAATTTAAAACTAAAACCATATTACCCATTTATAAAATTGGTTAAATGGTTTGGAACCATATAGATATGGGTTGAAACTAAGTTGACCCATATTTTAGTTTTTATCCACATCCTATCTCTATTTTCCATTTCACTTTCTCGAACTTTTTTTTTTATTTCTCTTACCCTATTTGTTTCCCTCAATTCTCTCTAAATTTTTATTCGCTCTCTCTAATTTTTCTTATTCATTCTCTCTCTATATTTGCTTAGTCTCTTTTTCCCCTACTTTTTTCATTCATTCTCTCTGTAAATCTATATCCATTTTTTCTCTCTAGATTTGTTTTGTCTAAACTTTGAAGAGAAAAATATCAGATATTTGCGTCGGACTGAAATTGAGAACTTAAGAGGTAGTGAAACCTCTGATCTAGTTGATTGATGCTTCAATGTGAGAGCATAGAACTGATGCACCGACTTTGACAATTACTTAATTCACATTCCAGCATCCAACAAATATCTTTATCTAAATGAGTTATCATAGTTGAAAATGGGCTGAAAGTAGTTATTTAGTTTGGACCCATATTTGCCCTTTAAAATATTGGTCCCAATCTATCTAATCATAACACACAACACAAGCATCCAACCCAATAGTTTTAGGTAGTTTTGGGTTGACCTATGGTTTCTGACCTATTTTGCCAGTCCTACTTGTGCATTGTGCACTTCCCTAGTCATAAAAACCTTGAGGCTAGTTTCCTTGACCTAAAAAGATTCCACCAAAAGAGCTTCAAATGCTATGTATCCATCGTGGCCCTCACATCTCACCTAACAAATAATAATAAACCATAAATGACAAAAGTAAAAAATAATGAAAAAAGATCGTTTCTCTGACGCAAAAATCTATTCCCCCTGTTTATGCTTGGGCAAGAATTTTGTTGCATGTTCCACATAGTTGTCACGATCTATGCCATGGCAAGCTAGGAAGCCCTGACACGTCCAGGAAGCCCATGAATTCGTGTCGAACATGTGTCGGATAAAAGCTGATTGAGTTCACATAACATTCAGTTGTATGAAAAAAATAACTACAAGATAAAACCATACCACAAAGCTGTCATCGGTGAACAGATCATTCGCCAAAACAGCTCTGACTGTCCATGCTGTTAGTTGATTTCTCTGCTTCTTGTTAAGGTACTACAAGCAAATGGTAGTAAGATATAAGTCAGATATAACCCTCAATACAAGTTGTCCACCCAATGCAAATGAATAACACATTATTGCGGTACCAGTTACTCTAATATAGAAATAAATGATCACCTCAATGGCATCTTGCGCGGCCAAAAACAATGCATGGTAATCTGCTCGTACTGAAGGATCATTACACACGGTCGGTGACGACATAGCAGATTCAAGCATGGAAAAGAAGTGATTGCTCGTACCAGGCTTGACACTACCAGCCTGAATCAACTGTATAGCAAGCTTTGATGCCTTGCCGACTTTTGACAGGTTCATTATGTGTAATGCTATCTTCTGCATGGCCTCTATAACTTGCTCTTCTGAGGCATCAGTTGTTGTCTCAAACCTCAAACGCTTTTCAGGGACAATAGCTGAAAGGCACAACAAAAAATCAGCCTCTTTGCAGCATCGAAGGTCATAGGAAAAAAAATTAAGAAAAATAATATCTCATAGAATTTTCCCGCTGGCATCTCAAATAAAAATAAATTTAATTTTTCTTTTTCTCTTTTTTTACACAAAACAATAACTATTTCCCAAAATAAACTTTATTCAGTTTTTTTTCTCTTTGTTATATTTATTCAGCAAAAGCATCAGACTAGTGCTGAGAGTTATTCGGAAAGAAGAATAAAATTGTGGATCTTAAGTTGTGCCTTCATGTAATTACAAATTTGAAATCATAAAAATTAGATAACAGAGGAATATGATCAGATAACAGTCTATGGAAAGACTGTAAGAGAAGTCCTCACCAAATATTATATCTGGAAAAAGTAGTGACGCCCCCAAATCCAAGTACCTTTAAACCCAAGTTCGGTGCTACACGGTACTACAACATCCACATATATCTAGCTATATAAGCTTAATGACACGAATGTAATTAAAATACTATTACATCATATCCTTTCAATCCCAAATTCTGTAACCATTACATGTTCATAATGTCATAATATTACACATTACATAGTAATATTAAGCTCTTACAAGATCTTCTATCACTTTCTCGTTTTCCTTCCTTTATCCTTATTGGATTCTTCAATACGTTCGACCTTAGCTGAAATCATAGAGTTTAAGCAAGACTGGGCATTAAATTGCTCAACAAGTATAACTATTCAACAATAAAATCAAGAATCATATGATTTCATTCAACAACTGAGTAATAGTTGTGAAACACTTTGAATAAACCGTAATACATTTCTTCTCTCTAAAACATTTTTGAAACGACATGGTCATTTGTAATAAGATGGCCATTAGACCAAAAACTTTCTTTCGCTTTCACTGGAAAAGATAACCCGACATTAAAACCGTAAATCCGATATCACTTACAAGTACTTCTAGGTGATAAGCCTATAGTACCATATGTTATACAACACTCATTCGTTAAATGACTATGCGTTTAAGTTTTGACAACCTCGTGTGTTAGTCGAAAATTCGACTAAAAACATTTGTTCATTCTTCCTCAGACTTACCTTTGAATCCATTCAAAAGCAATTGGATTTGGATAGCATCAATAATATTTTGAAAGATTTAATAATAAATCGATAAAACATTTTAACATACGTCTAGCCAAAACAAATGATATCACCACTTAATTAAATCGTTCATGTTAATACATGTCATGAAGTTACAAAACTTGCTTAACATAAACTATAGACAAGAGTTTAAAAAACTTGCACAAATATTAAGAGATTTGTAGAAGTATGAAAATCACACATTCATACAAGAATTGTGTTCATTTGATATTAAGAATATCACATACGCTTCATATAAACATAATCAGATGAAGTAAGAAAACTTGCTCAAATAAATCAGAGTAAGTTTAGGAAACTTGCCTTAAGCGTTCTTTATAATCTTGACGATATTCGTCTTTCAAATGTCCTAAACATTTACATTAACCATAACAAATCAATTAGGCACATAATGACACCAAGTTTGATTTACTTTAACTCTACTCATTACTTTTCATGTCTGTGTCATTAGACTCAGAGCATTTTTCAAGTTTGTTATTTCTTCCTACGGTTTCGGCATTCATACGTCGTACGCCCATCATAGCCTTCGCCAACACCCAAGTCATATGTCTTTGCAGATGCTTAGCACGATCTCATAACCTTTCATAACACTCTTTGATCTAGGTTAAGTGTTTTACGTTTACTAAAGTTCATCTTTTATAGCTTCGAACAATGTTTTAAATCGTCAAAGAAATTGCACGATGATTACGCGAATGCCCGACTTGTCTAATCTGAACGCCCAATCGACACGCTCTTGCGTACGATTGACACGTCCAATTTATCTACCATTACTTGGTTTACATTATCCTAGACCATATTTCCAAAGTCCAATGTTTAGAACTCGGAAATACTAGCCAAACATGTCTTAGCACCATGGCGTTCCAAAAAAACCACCACGGTTCGTCTCCTATTACATAACAGTCCTAAAAATGCTTATTTTAGACCTTGATCCCGACTTCAAATCTCAAAACTTAAATAATGAAAGTTGTAGGTCTACTTCTTAGCTTTCCGGATCATCTTGAATCACCTCAATCGGAGTTCATACAAAAGAGTTATGTCCAATTTAAAGGACGTCAAAACTGACTTCCTTCACCTGGGCCTAGCTCCCCGGCACTGCTCCTACGCTTAATTTCAGTGCCCCGGCGCTAGTGGGCTGGCCATGCTAGGCCAAATGTCTTAAGTCTCAAAAATTTTCGGTTTGTCGCCTCTACTTCCACGCTCCATAACTTCGTCATCCGATATCGAAACGAGTCCCTTTTTGAGCCAATTAAGTATACCTCCTCTGAATTACGAATTTATAATTTAGCATACCCCATACCCGTACTTGTACTGCGTCCCTGATCGTACCACGAATTTGGTAACACTGATTTTGGTTCTTTTGTTGGAGCTATAATTTATTTTGCTCCTCTTTTTTTCTCATTTTCAAAAAGGTAACATACCAGAGCAGTCAATTTCTCGGCTTGAAATAGGTAAATGGGTTGTTAATTTGAGAGAAAGGATTTTCATGAGGTAGAGGTAAAAGTAAGGCGTGTGTCCTTCGATTTATTGGGAGACTTAATTAAGAGTCATCCACTAATGAGGAAGGCAATGAGTCATTCATCGTTTTTGTTGGAGACAAGTGTTCTCCGTTGTTGCCTGCACATAATATCATTGAAAAGTGGATGTGAAGTTATGTATTAAGGATGAGAATCAAACTTTGGACATTCACATTATTTTTTCTTTTCTTTTTTTTTTAAATTTATTTGTGCAAATTAAAGAGGACCTCATTTGAGGGGGAGTGTTGGAGATAAAATATTTTCCTTTTAACGGTTTGAATTTATTTGGTTTTAGGGTTATGTTTTGTAACAAGTTGCAAGTCATAATAAAAGACTTTCAACTTGAGGGGGAGTATTAGTAGATATTATAGAGGATTCTAGAATATTATTCTAATGGCATGATTTAAGAGATTGCATGATTAAGAGATGACTGATTTACTTTCCAAATTTACTGCAGTTCTAAGCCTATATTAAGGCTAAATACTTAAATAGAAAACATTTTCCCTTCTCTATTTCTCCACATGGTATTTCTCCGCACCAAGCATTTACAACTCTTGATTAGTCTGTTTCCTTAGATTATTACTCAAAATCCAAAAAATACACTGTTTCAGTATTGTTTTTTCAATTTTTGCATAATTCCATAGTAGATCTACAAGTTTTTCATTGTTTAAGATATCATCAGACAATTGAGTACCTCACTATTTCATATATGCTTATCATTGATAATCATCACTTCATCAAAGTTTTGAGAAGCATTCCCACAAACAGTTTCCACTGGTTTCAGCTTCAACCAAGTATTAACACACTGTTAAAACTCAGTTACAACTGGTTTGTTCATTGTATAGCCTAGCTTCAATGTTGTACTAAATATACTCTTAATCCTTCCTAAGCCCAGCGCTAGTCAGGGTTTACCTTCATTGAAAATTGAACCCACAAATTGGTTCTTGTAAGAGGTTCATTTCACACCACAAATAGTACTCAAGCTCACTTGATCAAATATCAAGTAGTGTTGTCACTACTAGTTAAAAAATTTCAATTCAATTCAATTCTCCAATGTACTGAGAATTCCATCTATTGATTCTATTAATGAAACAGATGACAGGATCATTAAATCCTATTTCCAATCAAATGTTTCAGCAGGACTTTCCTAAGCTATAGAGAGTACACCAATGATCAGTTGGAAAACATAACTGAAAAAAAAGGAATGGTTCATGAATGGGATGAATGAACTGCTTAGACAAAGCGCTCCAGAGCCTAATGGAGACTTTGAGTATCCTTTTGCGGACAAAGCAAGGAGCAAAAGCTGCTCATGAGAGCAACAAGGAAACCAAAGGATTTTCAAGGGCAAAACTCATGTTTATCCCATTGAACTTGTCATGTTTTGTGCAATAACCCACTGAAATGATTTTTACTGTAATTAACCAACTGAACTCTAAAAAAATATTTAATCGAGTCATTCCGTCAAAATAATTAAACGGACATTAGTTTAATTCTTCCATGGCTGTGGCCTGTGTGGAATAAATAAAGAAATTAAGAACATAAATAAGTGGTAAAGAAATAATAAAAAAACAGCTTTCATCTTCTTCAGTGCTGAATCTAAAGCTCAACCTCACACACACACATACACATTCATATATATATATATATATATATATATATATATATATATATACACACTCACACACACACACACACACACACACACACACACGTGTTATCTTCAAATCCCAGTGCAAAAGATTTGCCATATAGGATCACAACTTTTTCTTTTCATTAGCCAAAATATTTCTTGCCAATCAAACAAATTGATGGTCTACAAATGCACTACTACTGATTCCATATCTAAAACCAAACTACTAATAAAGTTGAAAAAAATATGTGCCTACATTTTATTAGAGATTAAAACCTATATAGACAGAGAAACATGAACTTACAAAGGGTGGGAAAGAAGGGAATACGCATAATTCACAGTTTCTAAAATGCTTGAACAATAATCTAGAAATATCAATTTTTCTAACAAATCAATTAAATTTTATAAAATGCCAATAGTATTTTGGCCCATGATTCTTCACCTCCTGGTGTTTGGGTCTCTGGGTTAGGATTTCATGAATTTCAAGGGTTTCATCTGTGAGCATAAATTCTTTGAAAGTCAAGCCGGAAGTAAATTTGGGGTTTCTTCTGGGTCTCATCTTCTCCCAACTATTGAGCAAGTGAATAATTATTTCTACTGTTTGGGGGCAGCGGTGGGACGTTGGGTCTTTGGTTATGGCCTCTGATCGAGGAGGAGGAGGAGCTTCATTGTTGGTGGCATCATCAATGGATTTCTATGGATAGTTATGAACAATGTTCTAAAAGGCACTAGACGGGAGGCGGGCGGCCGGAGAGGCCTAGCGCCTAGGGGGCTTAGGCGGGATTTTTTATTTTAAGCTAATTTTAATATGTTATCTTATATTTATCTAAACAAAACAATAATATAAAGCAAAACAATCTATAATAAAGATAATAAAGGCTTTTGCTTAAAGTTCAAACACATATCCATATTGCCAATGACAAAGTTCAAACACAAACATACAATTTCAAAGTTCAAACATATCTTTAACGTATTAGTTTTATTCATAAACAAGATTGCTATTAAATATTAAATTTAAAATTTCATGAATTCAATTCAATATTAAAACTTAAAAAACTAAACATAAGTTTAAGAATTATATTGAATTAAACTAAATATTACAAATGTATCATCATTTATATAATTTGAAGTTGGTACAAGTTCAAAAAATTACAACTATAATAAAATTATCCATTTTGACTTGCTCTTATTCATTTCTTGTTATGATTTAATATGCTACAAACTGCATTATAAATATGGTAAATCATTAGAAAAATAAATATATCGAAATCTGGTTTGGGTAGTTATTAAAATATAAAAAAATCTTTCCGCCTAGGCCCTGCCTAATTTTCTGGAGAGATTTTTTTTGCCGCTTTGGGCCTACGTGAGGCGTCAGGCGGACCTAGGCTGATGATTTTTAGAACACTGGTTATAAAGTAGCAGCAGCATCAGCCGAAGTAGAGGAGAAGATGAGAAAACATGAAAAAAAAAAAAGAATTTTAAAAGCTAACGGACATCCAATTAATTTAACATGGGTTAATTCAATATTATTTTTTAGTTCAGTTGGTCAATTCAATAAAAAAATAGTTTAGTAGGTTATTACACAAAATCAGACAAGTTCAATGGGATAAACATGGATTTTGCCGATTTTTAAGAGATCCTGAGCATGCTAAGAGAGACAATAAGGAAAAATGAGGAAGAAGATGACAAATGGAGGAACAGAAACAATTGAGAAGATGGTGAAGGAAAAGATAGGGAACTTAAGCACCTTAATCCTTAGATTGGTTTTTTCCTTCATTCACTAAGGGTGAATGAAGATTGGCATTGCTGGGATGCATCTCCATGGGTGCCCTAAATACTAGGTCGCCAAAATTGGCGTTCCAATTTGAAAATTGAACACAGAAAATTAGACATATTGAGAAACAAAATTACTGGTTAAAAGCGTCCATGATCAAAGCTATCTCTCCTTGCAGATCTTCGCCGCCAATAATGGAAGTTGTCGCCGACGATGGAAAGATGTTAGTTTATCGGCGATGATGAAGCTCATTAATCACTTGTGAAGGATTTGAGGGTTTACACTTAAACATTTTGTAACCGTGTTTTGATGGCCGCATAAGGAAGAGGAGTACAGCATGAGGAAGAGTAGGAGAAACGTGTGAGAGTAGAAAGAAGATGAAGATCGTTAGAAGAATAGTAAAAAAAGAAGAATCTGGAACTTATATTTCACTTTATCTCGTTTTATTTGTTTTTACTTGAACATGTTAATAAAAAATGTTTGAATACAGTAATACAATTAAATTTTTACTATTTGTATATCAAATATAAATTTAATTTTAACTAATTAAAATTAATATTAAAATATTTTGAATTTAAAATTAGTGTAATTTATGTGCCTTTTGAAATAATATATATTATAATTAATAATAGATTTTGAACATTTTATAATTTTATTAATTAGATTTTTAAAAAATTAAAATTGTGATCAAATTAATTACAAATTTTAAATGAATTAAAAAAATTTATTTTATTTTATTTAAAACGAATCAAGTATTTTGTTAGAATTTTGGTAAGGAATATATAAAAATAAATGATGTATAAAAGTTGGTGATTTTAAATTTTAGTTTATTTATAGAAACTAAAAATTACAGATATAATTTAATAAAATTTATTTGAAAAATATAGAAGTTTGTGAACCCACCATCGTAAATCAATCCCATAAATCATGGGTTTATACTATATCCCAAATCTGGTAAGGAAAAGGAATACTTTATTAATAAGAATTATGAAAGTCAATTCAAACTTTAAATTGGTAGTTCAAATTTTAGATTATTAGAATTTAAATTGTGTACTTATTGACAAATTTTATTTAAAAGTAATTTAGTACATATATATAATTTAAATGTGTATTGAAAACGACCCGAATAAATGATCATTAGCGTATTGTGTTCCCAATTATCGTACCGGCTAAGTATAGCCCTTCTGAATTACGAATTTATAATTTAGCGTACCCCGTACCCATACTCGTACCGCGCCCCGATCATACCACGAATTTGGTAACACTGATTACAGCTACACAGAGATGAAAGGAAATCTCAAGGTCTCGGTTTTTCTAGTGATGATAAGTATAGACATCAATGTAGGAACCCCAAGTCCTCTATGATTGTAGAAGATCACCCCATTTTGGAAAACACTGAAGCACCCAAATTTGATGAGAAGCCCTTTCAAACTGCCGAAATTGAGAGCATGGAAATATCTCTCAATGCCATTGAATGGCAATCTAATGCCCTAACAATCGTGATGGTTGGCTACCTCAGAAAGAAATCACTCTCCATACTCATAGATGGTGGCAACACTCGTAACTTCCTAGACCTTAAGGCAGCAAAAAGGATGAAATGCATGCCCCATGGAACCCACACCTCCTATGGCAGTTTCGGTAGCAGATGGAAGTGAACTAACCAGTAGCCTACATTTTACAGAGTTTCAATGGACGATGGGTGAATTATACTTCAAGGAAACAGTCAAAATTCTACCCCATGGAGGCTGTGACATGGTACTTGGGGTACAGTGGCTGAGAAAGATAGGCCCTACTACTTTTAACTATGAAGACCTCACCTTAAAGTTCAAGTATTGAAATGAAATGCTAGAACTACAAGGGAAAAACAAGGATAGGGAACCTACCCTTTAGATGATCACTGGCCCCATTTCGCATTTAACAGAACAAGAGCACGGGTTCTTGGTCATCCTACAAACTTCGAACCTGATATAAGCCAAAAGGACTACTCCAACACACTAGACTAGACCCCAGCTGTAGCTCGATTACACCTTCAGAATCTTCATTAACCCCAGAAATTCAAGTACTTGGATAAATTCTCAAACATTTTTCAAGAACCCAAGGGCATGCTTCCTAAGAGGGCCCTAGACCATAGCACCTTTAAAACCCAATTCAGCTCCATTTTCCTTAAGGCCCTATAGGTGCTCATTTGGCCAAAAGAACTTGGTTCAAAAGTTAGTTCTTGAGATGTTACACTCGAGGGTTACAAGACCCAGCCAAAGCCCCTATGCCACTCCTATCCTACTTGTAAGGATGGAAGTTGGAGATCTTTTGTAGATTACAAACACCTCAATACTATAAAAAAAAAAAAAAAAAAAAAAAAAGTACCCCATTCAACTCATCAATGAGCTGCTGGATGAACTAGGGAATGCCAAGGCCTTCACCAAGCTAGACTTGAGAGCTAGATACCATCAAGTAAGAATGGCAGAATATGACATTGAAAAGACTGCATTTAGGACACATCAAAGGCTATTTGAGTTCACATTGGGGCTAACTAATTCCCCTGCAACCTTCTAAAACCTAATGAGCCAACTTTTTCAACCTCTTACTAGAAAGCATGTGTTTGTCTTCTTTAATAACATACTAATTTATTCTAAAAACAAGGAAGAGCATAACAAATCTCTAAGAGGTATTCCAAATCATGAGACTTATCTACTATTCTGTTTAGGAAACTGTTACTTTCATAATTCTTCACTAATATGATTGTGGGACCCACTTACTAATCATGTTATAGAATACCTTGAGGGAATAAAAATTTAACTTGTGGAAATAACAATCTCATTGTATTGATCATGTATTTCTCTATACTTCCTCTATTTTATTTTTTTTATTTTTTATTTTTTTATTTTTTTTTTTGGGGGGGGTGGGGGTAGATTGGAGGGGGGAGTGAACGTTAGTCATTATATTTAATAAGATCCACGTCTTGGTTTAAAACTTACTTCTGAAGTTCTCATTTAAAAGGAAAATATGGACCAATAAATTTGGACGTCCTAAAATTACCCACCTCGAAAAATATATACCAATCTCATTCTATTTAAATAGGTTTTGATCTTCACCATTCAATTGTATTGAGGTCAAATTTTTCATGTGAAGCTCTACTGTTAAACAGGGACGTTTTTGGGGAATCATTGACTATAATCTCTTTCTATACTCAAACTATATAAGCTCTACTGCTAAACAGGGACATTTGGAATACGACAAAGACTGCAGTTCTTGTTACAAGCACACCCCAAGTCAAAATGAATAACTGACTTCTGTTTAAACTAAACAGCAATTCTGACGGAGAGAAAAAAAATTAATTAAATGAAGCAAGAAGAGAACATCAAATTTGAATCACCTTCCAATGATAGAATCAGACATATGCACGGATCGTTAAACTTTAAAAATTCTGAAACACAATCCAAAGCTCACTAAAAACTTCAAATACTCAAAAATCACCCAAAACCCACCTTCCCATAAACAATTATGTTATAAACCATGGGAGAGCCACACCTTAAAAGCTAGCTATTAAGGTTGGAGAGCCCAAAGTTTATAAATACCTCACATCAAAGTCTCATACCATCGATGTGGTACACAAGTCCCATACCTTGCAATTAGGATCATAACATAATTAGGATCATAACATTCCACCACGCTCCGCAGTCCCGGCGCCCATGCGGGCTGGCTTTGCGCTAGACGAATCTAGCCTCGGGCGAATAATGCAATACCGACGTCACCACCCTCGCCGCACGATTGCAACCAGGAGGTAGTGGACAGTTCTGATACCAATTGTTATATACCATAAGTGAGTCATACCTTAAAAGCTAGCTATTAAGGTTGGAGAGCCCAAAATTTATAAATACCCCACATCAAAGTCCCATACCATCGATGTCCCATACCATCGATGTCCCATACCTTGATCATAACAAATTAACACAGATATATTACATAATTCAAACATAAATCAATCAATCAAGATGAAAAAACCCAAACTGCTTGAAACCACTTGGTAAATTGATGTACCTTGCGGTTGAGATTCATCATGTGGCTTGTTGCGTTTGATGGCGCTCTTGAGAACAGGAGGGGGTGGATTTGGCTTAGATTTACTGGCGTTAGTATCATTAGAATATTTTAATTGTTTTTCTTGAGGTGGAGAATTAGGAAGAAGAGGAGCAGAAGGGGGAGGCAGTCCTTGAAAAAGGCTATTATCGGCCATTACGTTCTTTCTCCCAGCAAATCTCTGCCTTGTACACTTTCTTTCCGGGTGTGAGACAGGATGTGTAGGACAGGTCGTATTCGGATTTATCTCGACCGGGCATAGATACAAATACAACAAGAAATTTAAGATAGACGGAAAGAAAAAGAAAAGGATGACTTAGCCAAAAAAAAAATCAAATTCTCTTCTAGTTGATTTTTTAAGGTATAGAAAAGAAAAGAAATACAAGAAAATTTGGTTATTTTTCTTGTCAATTTTTTATTTAAAATTGGATAGATTTTGACCAAAATAAATATGCAAATTATGAATAGTCCCTATTATACTCTTTAGAGTATAAAACATAAAAAAATTAATATAAGAATAAAATAGCATTTTAAATATGAAACTTAACTATTTTTTTGATACAAAAAAAAAAAAATCACTTTTCTTTAACGTTCAAAACTCAGAAACATAATTAAGTGGACAAACTATTTTGTCCATTTTCATAGTTTCACAAATATTATTTTAAAAAAATACTCTATCAATTTTAAAATTAATAATTGAAAGTCCAATAATAATAGAAGGGGTTGAATAGATTATTATATTAAAAAATTATCTTAGGTCTTTTTGAATTTTTAGATAATTAATTTGCACTTTTAGAAATTAATATGCAAGAAAATAAAAAATCAATCACACAATGCACAGAGATTTGTCTGGTTCATAACATACATCTCGGGTATGTTGTTACGTCCAGTCTCGAGCTCCTCTCCAGGACTTGAGATCATATTACTCTCAGTAATAAATACTTCTTCAACGGGCGTAGAAGCTTTTACAAAGTTTTATAGACAAACTTACAACTATTCTCAACTAACTATCTTGGACAGCAAACTCTCAATTCTTTCCTCAAGCTTAGTTATACTTTTTCTTTTTGAGTTCAGTTCTATTTTACGATCTGGTTTTGAAACGACAGCATCTTTCTCACCTCACAAGTACACTAGAGACTCAACTCCCAACTGACTTTTCTAATACCCTGATCTTGGTCGAAAAATTACTCGTCTTTCTCACAGCTACATAAAATAAATTAACTCTACCATTTTCCATTTTACAAAAGATTTGAAAAAGATATGCTTTTTAAATAAGTAGATGGAATCCATTACATACATATATAAAAGTTTAAGTAAGTTTTATATTTTGATACTTCTAAAATAAGCAGATAGCAATTAGAGATCAAGTAATTGTATAAAAGTTCAATGACCTTTATATATGTGAGATGTGCTTCTGTGTAAGTAGATTTATATTTATGCTCGGTTATAAAAGTTTATATAACTTTTATACTTGTGTAAATATGCTTCTTGATTAAGCAAATAAATTAATTTAAGTGTATATCACAAAATTTTCTGTATAAGCAGATATATAGTTTAATGCAGATTTATAAAGAATTATTTATTCTTTATAATAAAGAATGTGTTTCTATGGGTTAAAAGATATAAATTTAATTTCAGATATTATGCAACAAGTATTCTATGAATAAATGAATCTGTGTTCAATACTTGTGATAACAGATATCAAGTATAAAGAATAAATCGGTTAAACAATACTTGATATAACAAATATATTTGTTTAATTCAAAGAATATGTTGGAAATTGCATGATTAAATTTGATGATTGAATAAACAAATATGCGTGTATGCATGCATTAACAAATGTGTAAAGTCCTTAGAATAACATAGATAAAATAATGTACAAGGACTTAGAATAGAAAGATCAAACTTGTTAGGTT
Organism: Panax stipuleanatus; assembly: GCA_020205555.1. Lineage (NCBI taxonomy): Eukaryota > Viridiplantae > Streptophyta > Magnoliopsida > Apiales > Araliaceae > Panax > Panax stipuleanatus. The sequence continues at coordinate 101,155,293 of CM035126.1, forward strand.
GATCTTATGAGCTGAATTGAAGTAATAGCTAAAAGGTTCGTAGAGCCAAGTGCAGAATAGCATAGTCTGCTCGAGCAATTGTAGAGCCAAGTGCAGAGTCGCAGAGTCTGCCCTAGCAATCGTAGAGCCAAGTGCAGAATCGTAGAGTCTGCTCGTGCAATCGTAGAGCCTAAGTGCAGAATTGTAAAGTCTGCTCGAGCGATCGTAGAGTTATCACAGAGCAACTCCTGCATGATTCCCACAGACAGACTACAACCACGTAATCGTAGAGTACTTGAAAGTCAGCATCAGAATCGTTGAGGTCATTTATCAGATTAGTGAGAATGTCTAACAATGAAGACTGACAAACGAACGTTGCTAATTGAAGATCCCGATATACTCACCAAACATCATTGGTCTAAATCGAGGAATCAAACAAAGTGTGTACCAACTAGTTTGCTGAAAGTGACAGCTCAGAGGTGTTAGGTGAAAAAGCAGACTGGTGTGTCAGGCGAGTCATAAAGAAGCTGTCACATGGACCCAGGATGTCAACATCAAAGATCCCAGAATATCTGAAGCATTAAATGCTCCAACAGAAGCCTTTCAACGGGAAGAATTCAAAGGCATCTATATAAGGCAAACAAATTGAACATATCAGATAAGCAAGAACATACAAACATAAAAAGATCTGTCAAAGCCTCACTCTACGACTCAGAAGAAATATCTTGCTTCGCTACTAAGTTCTTCAGAACTTATGTTTAAGGCAACTTAGTAGCACAACAACAAACAAACTCTCATCGCAGAGCTTCCAAGTCTGCTGGGCTTGAAGAGTTCTTAGTGAACTAGTGTTCCAAGACTGCTGGTCTTGAAGAGTACGCAGTGTACTAGTGTTCCAAGGCTGTTGGTCTTGAAGGAATCTTAGTGATTCGAAGTTATATTGATATCCTCATTGGATTTCCTACTCGTGGAGTAGAAGAGTAGATTAGGAGTCTTGAGTATTCTGAACCACTTAAAACAACTGTGTCATTTACATTCAGTCATTCCATAACTGTCATAACTACTATATCTGTTATAGCTGTTACTTGAACTGTAATATATGTTTTATCTTAAAGGGGATAATTAAATCATATATTCCGCTATGCTTAATTAATTTATAAATTAACAAATCTGATTTGTCACTCTTTGAAAAGAAAAGGTTTTAAAATATCTATTCAGCCCCCCTTTTAGATAACTTTCGTGCCTCCGGGAACTAACAATTGGTATTGTGACGCCCCCAAATTCTCTACATTCTATGTAGCAGATTTGGTGCTCACGTAAATATTTCATAAGACAATAACTTCTATTAATCCAAGATTCACAGTATCCCATAACAGATAGTAGTTCTAATCATAATAATTACTGTGTTTGGATACCCTCACTTGGATGTATAAACTTATGATCTCATGGATATTTCTTTCATATCAATAATTTCTATCTATTTGACATTCACAGTATTAATGATAAGATTGTTCTTGGAACTGAAGGGCACAACCTCAATTCTTACAGAACTCCCAAGATCATTTAATACCCTCATTCAGATGTATAGTTCATATAGATACTATACTTCTTTCTAACTTCTTAAAGAATGTAAAAGCTAAGCTATTGACAAAAGCAAATAATATATTACATATTTTAAAATTCGATTACATAGACCCCAAATTTACATTATTATTACATCAAAATTTGTAAAGATATAACCAAGTCTAACACAGTAAAACTTAAAACTAGTAGAGTCCTTCTATCCACAAGAGTGAGTACAGGAACATCCGGGATTATCATTCGACACTGCAAAGGAAAATAATATTTTGCAAGGATGAGCTACAAAAGTCTCAGCAAATTTTAAACAAGTTATATTTTAAACTCACAATGTATCTGAATTGAATGAACATTTAGTTCAAGATTTTTCCACATATATATACATCATTCTGGCCTCTATTAGTCGTAAAGACTTAGAACCCCGAGATTGATCTGTTCAACATGACATAGTAATCACTTACATTGGTCTTATAGACTTAGGAGTCATTAGCATCATTCTGACTTCTATCAGTCATAAAGACTTAGAATCCAGAGATTGATCTGTTCAATCTGACATAATATGTATATCCCAAAAAGATCAGTGTTATAACTGCCTATAACCACCGGTCAGTACTATAACTGCCGGTTCTAAATAGTATCAGTATATATATCTGTACCAAACATTATTGGTTTCATCACAGTTTATGTTTTGATATCAAATCAAATCTAATTTATGCAAATAACAACTCATTTCATTTAGTTATGCTTGAACAATAAGCAATAACCTCTCAACAATAGATAACACGAACAAAGTGTATAACAAGTTCGTATAGTCAAAATAGAAGACTTGCATTTAATACAAAATTAAATGAAGTTAGAAAACTTGCATAAAAATAGAAAGTTTGCACATAGTGTAGAAAAACTTGCCTGATTCACCTCTACCGTTTACGCTAATTTTTCTTCTCTCGGTCCATCTATACAATTATAAGTTCATATAGACTAATTAAGTGTTTAACGATTAAATCTTTTAAATTTTATTTTGGGTATTATAAATGATTATAAATAAGATTCCTTATACTATACATGAAATAATTTCGGTAATATAATTGCTTATAAAATGAATATTCATCAACTATATTTAAAATAAATTGAGCATTATAACTGCTTGTAAAATGAATATTCATTTACTATGTTTGAAATAAATCGAGCATTATAACTGCTTATAAAATGAATATTCAGCTATTATATTTGAGATAACTTCAGCATTATAACTACTTATAAAATGAATATTCTTACTAAATACTTGAAGAAAATCGGGCATAGTAACTGCTTATAAAAGTATATTTTTTATTTTATAAGAGAAATAAATAGGACATTATAACTACTTGTAAATAGGACTTTTGTACTATATACTTAAAATAATTTGGGCATTATAACTGCTTATAAAATATATTTTTATTAAATATATGAAGAAGAGTGAAAATAATAACTACTAGAGTAAATACCTCTTAAAGTTGCAAGCTTTAACTAATCCTTTGCAATCTTGAAATTAATCTAACTCACAAGAATTCTCTCTTTCTAATTCTTGATTATAACTTTGTTTTGTAAATTGGTGAAGAACTAATGAACTTAGCTCTCTATTTATAGGAAAATATAGTTTCAATAATTGCACGTTAGGGGCTCGACTTATTACAGTTAACAGCCGACTTATTACAGTTTGGTACCTAGGTTAATTATAATTTAGTACCTCATTAATTGCATCTTAGTCCCTCAAAATATCTTCCACCAGGTGACATCATCATGATGACATCATCTTTGTGTTTCTTTAAGGATGATGTCATGTTTACATCACACTTGCATCATCTGTGTTTCTTTAAGGATGATGTCATGCTTACATTATGCTTGCATAATCTCTTCTCTAATTGGTCGATTCTTTTTCACTTGGATTGAGTTACTACTTAATTAGTCTAACCAGGTTTTCCTTACCTAGTTTGGTTACATCAACTTAGTTACACATAACCTAGTTTTAGTACAACTAGTTACCTTTCAACTTAGTTCATTTTTGTCTTTTTCCTAATTTTCATGGCTAACATTTTTGCCCTTGGCATATTTTTAGAATATGCCATTCTTAACTCCTAAGTTTCCTTAACTTAACCATACCAAACTAACCATGGTTAAAAACTAACTCATGTGTGGTTAGTTGGTGGGAAAGTAAAAATCTAGCCACTTTTGTTGACCAAGACTTTTTGACTTTGATTTTTCGTATTTGTACTGTATAATTTTTATTTTATACGCGTATTATACTCCGTATTATTTTTATATTATACAACGTATTATAATTCATATTATGCTCGTATTCTTGTCGTATAATAATTCGTATTATACTTGTATTATTCTTCTGATTTAATTGCCATTTTGACAACTAAACTAGATTCAATGAATGTTTTGTGTTTAGTTATCCATTTGTAGCTGACATGTGGGGTTTTTAAGCACATGGAAAATCTTCCTGTGGTGAGTCACCAAGATTTAGCCTTATCTTTTATTAAAAGATAAGATAAAGGGCATTTTGGTCATTTCACACATACTAAGGGTAATTTAGTCATTTCACATGTCTCTCTTAAAATTTTAAATATCATCTAATAATACATGTATTTAAGAATCTTGACTAATAATCCTTATTAGGGTTTAATAATTGAATTAAGGTTTAAGGTTTCCAAATCCTAAATTAGGGTTTTCTAATTAAGTTTAGAATTTCCTAATTTAATTCATAATTATTATATCCCATTTATTTTTATATAACAATACTTAATATTAATCACATATTACACATAATCCCAAGTATAATTATAATAATAAATATATTGTTATTCATAATTTCTATTAATAATCCTGATTAGGGTTCGGATTATTACATTCACTCCCCCTTATAAGAATTTCGCCCCGAAATTAAGATACATTTTATGAAAACAAATGTGAGAAAATCTTTTCGTATTTTATCCTTGAGCTCTCATTGAATATTCTGATTTCTCCATATCACTTTAATGAATGATATTACTTTACTTGTTCCTTCCGAGTGATTATCTAAACAAGAACTTCCACATAAGATACATCTTTCTTAATCTGAACAGGTTAGTAGTTTATAACGTTTTTATGATACGGTCGTAATATCTAAAATGATTAAGTAAATCTTTGACTCAATTTCCTCTCCTTACCAAAACGTATCTTGCCCTTCAACGGAAACACTTTCAAAAATACATGACTCCCGACATTAAACTCTCATCTAACGTTGACTCCCTTCACATAACTGTAAGTCCTATCACAAAATTTGTAAATTGTAATGATATACTCCCATTTATCATTTAGAAATTTCTAAAAATTTTCATCGATTAGTCTTGACTTCCTTATCTTAGCTTCAACACTGTTGGAACTCAAATTCCTCCTTCAAATCTTAATAATTTTCTTTCTTTTTACCTTTTGGTAATTCTTTGACTTATCGTTTTGCATTTTATATCTTTCAAATTATTCCTTTTTCATTCTTTAATTTTTATATTAAATTATGACTTTCATGGTATTTTAACCATAACACTTCACAATGGTATTTATCAGTTTGCCACCGACCAACTCAGCGTCCCCTATGGAGAGTCTGACTTTGGTGCCTCCTTTTATAAAGTCTAATCAAATTCTTTCTTTGTATCTTAGTACCTCCATCTCTATCTACTCTAAATTTTATATTATTTTCCATGAGTTATCTTATTTTTATACTTTTGATTCTCTTTATCTTTCAACTGTATTGCTTTTTCTCTGTTTTATTAAGGTCAAACCATTCTCTATAACTTATGGATAGAGTTAGTTGAAACTTTTATATCAATCTCAAGTTTATTAAACTCTTTTATCAGTACCTCGTTGTTATGTTATTACAATTAACTTTTCTTGATTCTTCCGGCTTACACTCTCTTTCTCGATAATAGGAATATCTTAATTATCACCAAACATTATCTTGTATTTCTATATAACCTTAAAGTTTATCATTTTCTCAATCTAACTCTGCTCCCAGTTTACCAATTCATTCTTAGAATTTCTTCAACTCTCTTAGCTACAAAGGATAAGGTTTACCGGAAATTTGTGTTCTTTAATCACTATACAATAATTTTTATGTTTTATTTTAACGGAATTTATTTCTTTGTTAGTAATTCTCTACCCTGGAAGGTAACTTTATACCTTCTTATGGTATTTTTTTAAATTTTTAGCAAAATCAATAGATGTAAACAAACAAGTAGCACCAGAGTCGAATAACACATAGATATTTACAATATCGATTTGGGATAATACCTGTCACCACGTCCTGTGCCGCAACAGCATCCCTAACCGTCATGTTAAATGTTCTAGTATTTGGACGACTCTGGCCCACAACTCCTACTACTGCTGGCTTGGGGTTATTATTGAAATTTTGGTTTCCCCCTATATTTGGATTTCTGGGTTTTAGACAGAACATTTATTATGTTTGGTCTGATTATTTTTATCGTTCTTCTTTTGTGGACACACATTTGAGTAGTGCCCCTCTTCTCCACAAGTAAAACACTTAATCCCACTCAATTTGCATACTCCGCCGTGATTTCTCCCACAAATATGACAATGCTCATTTCTTTGATTTGTGCTGTTATCTCCTCCCTTGTTGACATTGTTGTTGAAATTATTGCTTCCTTTTCCCGAGTTATTATGAAAAGTGATATCCCATATCCTTTTGTTGTTATTGTTTCCACTTGTGTTTCTGTTGGGTTTGTACGTAACGCAATCATGCAATCAAATCACATAAATAGGGCGGAAGCGCAAAAACTAGGTTTTCAAAAATTTATACAAACCCATAACCATGATCATTCTTGTGCATCAATTATCAGTGAATATAGAAGGAGAAAAAAAAATAGAATTATACCTTTGAAGATCCAAGCTTCCTCAGGTACAAGTTCTACTCCTTTGATTCCTCTATAGTGGCTCCTTCCCTTGATCAATGTCAGCCACCCAAATGTTTGGCCTCTAAGGGTGATCCACCAAGGAAGATGAAGAACTCAAGAAGATGGGTTATTGGCTTAACCCTTGTTTCTATCTCTATAGAATATGTGTACTCCCAACTCTTGGAAAAATTCACGTACCTTATTTCTGATATAAGACTCTCTTATATAGATATTAGGTTAACCCTCCTAATCCAATTAGAATAGGGTTTTATTTAATTAATTAATTACTTTTAATTAATTTATATCCTAATCTTTATTAGGATTGAGAGAGAGTACTGATATTATATTAATTCCTAAACTCCTTTAGAATTAAAATAATAATAATAATATTAATAAGACTCCTCTTATTAATTTATATTTAATATTTCTAAAATATTAAATAATAAATATTAAGCTATTTAATTTATTATATCACCATAGATTAAATTAATTATACTTAATACATTATTACTATCATGCCATTTTCTTCTTAAATAATTCTTCTTCCTTTTATGGTGTGACCCTTTAGGTTCTCCATATTAAACCGGTTATGAATAAATCAATTAGAACAATTCTAATCTTATTTAAATAAATAAATTAAACTAATAATCTATTTAAATAAATAACATTTATTCTATAATAGGAATAAGCCTCCCTAGCGATCAACGACTTTCCAGATAATATGGATTTCAACATTAATCATAAAAGAACTTGTAAGTTAATAGTTACCGTACAATTCAATCCTTCCACCATACAATGTCCCAATTAAATATAAGACATGGATTTACTGTCAAGTCTTAATTTATTTAATCATATGTATTTCGATTAGAAAATGCACAACTCCAAATAATGCAAATTAGAAATCCTCTTTCTAATTTCATTCTACCTTGGCCAAGGATTCCTGGGTTGTCATTTAACGAATCACATAGGACATATCTCCTCTTTTACTAGAGGTGGTAGATTCTTTATTGATCATTCATTATCTCCATATGTAACTCATTATGCCCAAGCATACCCTATATATGCCTTAAAAGGCCTTAAGGAATTAGTCAAAGTATAATTTGTTACATACAAGATACTATGATGATCTCAAGTTCAAGGATCACTTGTACTACTATCACATTAGGAATTCCTATTGACAGACGAGTAAAACTCCATTAGGTATTCCATAACGAGTCACGTTCAGTGAACTTATTCTCCAATAAGCACCTACATACTTGCTTTAGTGTCTCCATACAAATGACCATGAGATCAGTCATCCTCATCCAATGAGCAAGCAACATATGTACCAATCTATCCGGATTTACTAATCCCCATTTTAGTAATCCCACAATTGGGAACTATTTTAGTTTTTAAGCTTTCTAAGAATTTAGATCTCATTATCATGATCTCATCATGATTCTAAAAGCATTGCTTAAAACTATGGGTTATTTACATATTATAAAAACAGCACCATGTAGATAATTATATGCCTTAAATGAATATTTTATTAATAAATAAATAAGATTGTTTATAAAGTATGTGCTTTATCATCATACATGATTGGCTTGTATGCACACTACTATCAATCTCCCACTTGCACTAAAGCCAATCGCCATGGTATCTCATACCCATCTTCTCTAAGTGACGATCAAACTGCTGTTGTGTTAGAGCTTTAGTAAATGGATCTGCAATGTTGTCTTGAGAGTCCACACACTCTAAGGTGACGTCTCCTCTTTCAATGATCTCCCTGATCAAGTGAAATCGCCGCAACACGTGTTTAGATTTCTGATGAGACCTGGGTTCCTTAGCCTGTGCAACCGCTCCGGTGTTGTCACAGTATACGGGAACTGCTTCTCCGATGCTAGGAACCACACCAAGTTCAGTTATGAACTTCTTCATCCAAACAGCTTCCTTTGCAGCTTCACTTGCAGCTATATACTCTGCCTCTGTCACTGAATCAGCAACTGTTTGCTGCTTGGAACTCTTCCAACTCACTGCACCTCCGTTCAAGGTAAACACATACCCTGAAACAGATTTACTGTCATCTTGGTCTATTTGAAAACTTGAGTCCGTGAATCCCTCGAGTTTTAATTCAGACCCACCGTAGACAAGAAAAATATCTTTAGTCCTTCTCAAGTACTTTAGGATATTTTTCACTGCCTTCCAGTGCTCTTCTCCTGGATTCGACTGGTATCTGCTTGTTACACTAAGTGCGTGAGCAACATCCGGTCTAGTACATATCATACCGTACATGATAGATCCTATTGCAGAAGCATAAGGGATCTTACTCATACGGTCTCTCTCCTCAGGTGTCTTTGGGGCCTGTTTCTTGGAGAGATTTATTCCATGGCTCATCGGCATGAGACCTCTTTTGGAATCTTCCATGCTAAACCTCTTTAGCATCGTATCAATGTACGTTCCTTGGAATAAGCCGAGCATCCTTTTAGATCTATCTCTATAGATCTTTATCCCCAAAATATAGGATGATTCACCCAAGTCCTTCATGGAGAAGTTTTTAGATAACCAGATTTTAACGGATTGTAACATAGGAATGTCATTCCCTATCAGTAATATATCATCAACATATAATACAAGGAATGATACTGCGCTCCCACTAACCTTCTTGTATACACAAGGTTCATCCTCGTTTTTGATACAATCAAACTCTTTGATTGTCTCATCAAAACGAATGTTCCATCTACGAGAAGCTTGCTTCAACCCATAAATGGATCGTTGTAGCTTACAGACTTGATTTGTTCCAACTTTTGAGATAAATCCCTCTAGCTGTGTCATATACACATCCTCCTCAAGTTTCCCATTGAGGAAGGCCGTTTTCACGTCCATCTGCCAGATCTCATAGTCGTTGTAAGCTGCAATCGCAAGCAAAATCCGAATGGACTTGAGCATGGCTACTGGTGAGAAGGTTTCATCATAGTCAACTCCTTGTCTTTGTTTGAAACCTTTTGCAACCAGTCGGGCCTTATAGGTCTCTACCTTTCGATCTGCTCCAGTCTTTTTCTTAAAAACCCATTTACACCCAATAGGTTTAATACCTTCAGGTGGTGAAACCAAAGTCCATACTTTGTTTTCATACATGGAGTCTATTTCGGATTTCATGGCTTCAAGCCATTTCCCTGAGTCTGTATTACTCATAGCCTGTTCGTAATTCAATGGATCATCATTTATGATGTGTACCTCATCGTCATCCTTTATAACGAATCCATACCTCTCAGGTATCTGCAGTACTCTTCCAGATTTACGAACAGGGTGTGGTACAGTAGGTTATTCTACTTGGTTAGGTACTTGACTTTGGTCCATGGTAACTTGTGGTTCTTGAACTTCTTCAAGATATATCTTACTCCCACTGACCCCTTCATGGATAAACTCTTTCTCCAAGAAGGTAGCATGTTTCGCAACAAACACCTTTTGATCAGTTGGATGATAGAAATAATACCCTACGGTTTCTTTAGGGTATCCCACAAATCTACACTTATCGGATTTAGTCTGTAGCTTATCATTTTCAAACTTTTTGATATAAGCTGGACAACCCCAAGTCTTAACATGCTTAATATTTGGTTTCCTCCATTTCCACATCTCATATGGAGTCTTTGGGGCGGATTTGGTAGGTACCTTGTTAAGTAGGTATGCAGCCGTTTCTAGGGCATATCCCCAGAAGGAAATTGGAAGGTCGGTAAAACTCATCATGGATCGAACCATGTCCAACAGTGTTCGATTTCTCTTTTCAGATACTCCATTTAACTGTGGTGTACCTGGAGGAGTCCATTGTGAGATTATACCATTTTCTCTGAGACAATTGAGAAACTCACTGCTTAAGTATTCTCCACCTCGATCTGATTGAAGTATCTTAATACTCTTGCACGTTTGTTTCTCTACTTCACTTCTGAACTCTTTGAACTTTTCAAATGATTCTGATTTGTATTTCATTAAATACACATATCCAAATCTTGAGTGATCATCAGTGAAAGTAATAAAATAAGAATACCCACCCCGTGCACTTGTTGTCATAGGTCCACAAACGTCTGTGTGAATCAATGCCAACAATTCTGTAACTCTCTCTCCTTTTCCACTAAAAGGAGATTTAGTCATTTTACCCATGAGACAAGATTCACAAGTTGGATATGATTCATAATCAGATAGCTCGAGGAGCCCATCTTTATGCAACTTGGATAATCTTGTTTCATTGATATGACCGAGTCTACAGTGCCACATATAGGTATAATTAATATCATCTTTTTTCCTTTTCTTAATTTATTCAATTTGAAATATATTTTCTTGTAAGTCAAGTGTATAAAGTCCATTTCACAAATTTCCAATACCATATAAAACATCGTCTTTATAAATAGAACAACCATTGTTCTTTATAATAACGTCAAAACCTTTCATATCCAATACAGAAATTGAAATAATGTTTTTAATAATATTCGGAACATAATAACAGTTATTAAGATAAATGGATTTGCCCGAAGGCATTGCTAAACAATAAGTTCCTACAGCTAATGCAGCAACTTTTTCTTCATTTCTCACTCGTAGGATCACTTCATCTTTGTTCAGCTTTCTACTTCTGACCAGTCCCTGCACAGTATTACATATGTGAGAACCACAGCCGGTATCCAATACCCAAGTAGAATTATGACTTTCAGAAAAATTAATTTCAATCATAAACAAACCTTGATTGGAAGTCGAAGCTTCTCCAAGCTTCTTCTCTGCTAGAAACTTCTTGCAGTTCCTCTTCCAATGTCCCGGCTCATTGCAATGAAAGCACATTCCTTTAGCTGGTTCAGGTTTCTTTTGCTCCTTTTCTTTCCCTTTTCCCTTAGCCTTCTTAGATTTCTTCTTTTCAGAAGACACCTTGGGCCTCTTCCTTTTATTGGAAGAATCCACCATCAAGACATGGTTCTTCTTGGATGAGAAGTGACCTTCTGCAGTTTTCAGCATGTTAAGCAGCTCAGGCAAGCTGACATCTAGCTTATTCATGTGAAAATTAACCACAAACTGGGAGAAGGTCTCAGGGAGTGACTGCAAGACCAAGTCTTGACTCAACTCCCCATCCATGACGAACCCAAGCTATCCAAGGCGTTCAATCAAATTGATTACCTTCAGAACATAAGTCTCGACGGCAGTGCCCTCCGAGATCGGAAGAGCTCCTTAGATATCTCATATCTAGCAGTCCTACTCTTTTCACCATACAACTCCTTAAGGTGAAGCAGCATAGCAGGAGCATCCATTTTTTCGTGATGACGCTGAAGCTCGTTATTCATGGATGCGAGCATGATGCATTGAGCCACAGATGCATCATCTTGCCACTTATTGAAAGTGGCAATCTCTTCCTCAGAGGCTGTTTCTGAAACAGATTCAGGGATAGTGGAATTTAGGACATAAGAAATCTTTTCAGCAGTGAGAACAATTCTTAGATTTCTTAGCCAGTCCTCATAATTCGGGCCTGTAAGCTTATTTGCATCAAGTATGCTTCGTAGTGAGATTAGTGATTTTGACATTTTTTAAAATTCTGCATGTGAAAAGACAACATTTTAGCAAACATTCATTTTATTAACTTTGCATACCAAAATAAATTTAGGTCTTTATTTTAAATTGGTATCTCCCACTATTTTCATCAAACTATATTACCCTCACTTATATAGTTCGGCAATATCTAATTAAAGATTTTCTAGTGAGATTAAGGATCCCATTTTAAATGTATATAACCTTGTGGATAGCACAACAAGCGATATACAAATAAATAGGTAGACAACTCTTGTCAATTATATCATCATGTAACTCCTTTTATTTTGCCTCTTAAATCATAATGGTCATGTGTGTGCACATTCGAACTAAAATGATTTAAGTTAAGTCCAGCCTAGCACTTCCATAAATTCAAAAAGAAAAATTTTCGTCCTTGTGGATAGCACAACAAGACTAGATCGTTCAATTTTCTTGATAAGCATCAAATGTGATTAATTAACATCTTAAATATTCAATACTCGCCTTGTGGATAGCACAACAAACTTATATTAAATATTTAATACTCTATTAATTAATCATGTTAGAAGGCGACGTTCGATATTCCAAATATCATTTGAACGCTTCAGACTTAATATTATTTCTTTGAGGGGTTTGTTATTATTTGTCTCATCTTGTTTAGCGCGCATGCACACACACACACACACACACACACACATATATATATATATATATATATATATATATATGTATATATATATATAAAATACGCGTCATTTTATTAAACATGCGAAGCATGTTTGCATAAAATATAATATATATAATATTTAGCATGCAATATAGAATACTATATTCTACCCGGATTGATTATGGACTTTTATTCTAGTTTGGTTCACTAGAGCCACCAAGTGAACCAAAAGGTCAAACCTAGTAGTGCAAGAATTTAAATTTTAAATGTAACTATTACATTTTAACCCGGGCTCCATACAAACGGGTCTTCAGCACTCCTTGTTCCTTGGTCTCTAATTTCTTCAAAATAATTCTAACTATCTCTATTACATTAACTATTAAAATTAAATAGAAACCTTGATCAGCAGTCAAGGGAAAGTACATAGAAAGGAGATAGAATTTACATCGAGAATAAAACTAGAGAAGACGAGGTACGCAAACCCCATTTTATAAAACCCATTCATTCAAGCATTCAACCAAATTAAAATCCAATCACATTGGTCATAGTCCATAATCAATCCCTTTTAATTCCATACATATCATCATACGTATCAATAAAACTTATTCATCTCATGAAAATAAATTCATTCCATATATGTATTAATATCAGTTAATGGGCAAAAGTTTGCTAAACTTTGTTTTTGGAAAAATAAACTCCTTTATTTCATTCAAAAACAATTCCAAATTAAACTCTTTAATTTTAGCAATTCTGAAATCTCATTTCATATAAAATAAACATCTTTATTTTAAACCTTTATTAATTAAATAAACCATTCATTTAATTAAATAAAAAAAATTTCAGTTCCTGTCCAGTGGCGCAGCTACGCCAAGAATGTAAAGGGAACCGGCGCAGCTGCGCAGCATGAAAACTAGGAACAGTAACCGGCGCAGCTGCGCAGCAATATTGCCTTGTACCGGCGCAGCTGCGCAGCTTCGCAGAATCTGAAAAATTTTTGTTGCCCAGAACTCGATTCAATCGCATATTATACATGTATGGAATCACATAGACTGATAATTAGCACAAGATTGGCTCTGATACCACTGTTGGGTTTGTACGTAACGCAATCATGCAATCAAATCACATAAATAGGGCGGAAGCGCAAAAACTAGGTTTTCAAAAATTTATACAAACCCATAACCATGATCATTCTTGTGCATCATTTATCAGTGAATATAGAAGGAGAAAAAATAGAATTATACCTTTAAAGATCCAAGCTTCCTCAGGTACAAGTTCTACTCCTTTGATTCCTCTATAGTGGCTCCTTCCCTTGATCAATGTCAGCCACCCAAATGTTTGGCCTCTAACGGTGATCCACCAAGGAAGATAAAGAACTCAAGAAGATGGGTTATTGGCTTAACCCTTGTTTCTATCTCTATAGAATATGTGTACTCCCAACTCTTGGAAAAATTCACGTACCTTATTTTTGATATAAGACTCTCTTATATAGATATTAGGTTAACCCTCCTAATCCAATTAGAATAGGGTTTTATTTAATTAATTAAATACTTTTAATTAATTTATATCCTAATCTTTATTAGGATTGAGAGAGAGTACTGATATTATATTAATTCCTAAACTCCTTTAGAATTAAAATAATAATAATATTAATAAGACTCCTCTTATTAATTTATATTTAATATTTCTAAAATATTAAATAATAAACATTAAGCTATTTAATTTATTCTATCACCATAGATTAAATTAATTATACTTAATGCATTATTACTATCATGCCATTTTCTTCTTAAATAATAAATTAAACTAATAATCTATTTAAATAAATAACATTTATTCTATAATAGGGATAAGCCTCCCTAGCGATCAACGACTTTCCAGATAATATGGATTTCAACATTAATCATAAAAGAACCTGTGAGTTAATAGTTACCGTACAATTCAATCTTTTCACCATACAATGTCCCAATTAAATATAAGACATGGATTTACTGTCAAGTCTTAATTTATTTAATCATATGTATTTCGATTAGAAAATGCACAACTCCAAATAATGCAAATTAGAAACCTCTTTCTAATTTCATTCTACATTGGCCAAGGATTCCTGGGTTGTCATTTAACGAATCATATAGGACATATCTCCTCTTTTACTAGAGGTGGTAGATTCTTTATTGATCATTCATTATCTCCATATGTAACTCATTATACCCAAGCATACCCTATATATGCCTTAAAAGGCCTTAAGGAATTAGTCAAAGTATAATTTGTTACATACAAGATACTATGATGATCTCAAGTTCAAGGATCACTTGTACTACTATCACATTAGGAATTCCTATTGACAGGCGAGTAAAACTCCATTAGGTATTCCATAGCGAGTCACGTTCAGTGAACTTATTCTCCAATAAGCACCTACATACTTGCTTTAGTGTCTCCACACAAATGACCATGAGATCAGTCATCCTCATCCAATGAGCAAGCAACATATGTACCAATCTATTCGGATTTACTAATCCCCATTTTAGTAATCCCACAATTGGGAACTATTTTAGTTTTTAAGCTTTCTAAGAATTTAGATCTCATTATCATGATCTCATCATGATTCTAAAAGCATTGCTTAAAACTATGGGTTATTTACATATTATAAAAACAGCACCATGTAGATAATTATATGCCTTAAATGAATATTTTATTAATAAATAAATAAGATTATTTACAAAGTATGTGCTTTATCATCATACATGATAGGCTTGTATGCACACTACTATCAGTTTCCTCTCCCTTCAGTATTATTCTTCTTTTCCTTATGAATTTTTTGTAAAGCCTTTCCCTCTTTCTCAGCTATGATAGCTTTCTCTAGAATCTCTGAAAACGTTTTGACTTGAAAAATTGATATCTTACTTCGGATTTGTGGTTTCAATCCCTCTTTGAACCTTCTAGTCTTCCTTGCTTCAGTATCCACTTGATATGATGTGAATCTAGACAACTCATTAAATTTGACTGTATATTGAGATACTGTCATTTCTCCTTGGTTCAACTCCAAAAATTGAACCTCTATACGATCCTTCATTGAACTCGGGAAATAGTTTGCAAAGAATTATCCCAAGAAATGATCCTTTCTCCAGCTCGACTTTTATTAGCTTCCCACCAATGATTTGCTTCCTCTTTCAGAAAGAAAGTAGCAAAGTCAGTCTTTTGATCCTCATTTACTTTAGTCACTTTGAACACTTTTTCCATTTTAGTAATCCATGTCTGAGCCTTTATTGGTTCATCAGTCCCTTTAAACTTTGGTGGTCCAACTAACTTAAAGTCTTTAAACTGGGTAGTATTTGAGGTAATGGGTGCGGCTGGTGGTGGGTTTCCTGGCCTCCCTTGTAAAGTTCCTAACAAAAGATTTACTAATTATTCAGCTAGGTTTTCCTCTATTTGTTCCGCTTCAATTTCTGCTTGTGGTCTCCTTCGCTGTGCCATTTATCTAAAGATAACAATTAACTAGGTATAAATACCATATAATAAGTGAACAATTTGTTTTAGCAGATAGGAATTTGTATTTCACATACAGGAGATTACATATTTAAATAGTGATTTATATCATATCACCCTATACACATAAAAGAAAATATATAACCGACTAGTGATATACATCACTAGTTAGACACGAGGATTCCTTTATTCCTATAACACATTGGGAATATCATAATATTTATATATCATAGTTCATCTTATAGATGCTGCTATATACATTACATATCCCTTCATTACAGCCAGAAAATAAGATTTACCATTATTCCCTATCTTATACAAAAGTTTGGAATTTACTTACTATTCTCATTTGTATACATATATATATATATATATATATTTATTTTGATTTATAAGATATTATCTTATTATTCTCATCTTTACAAACTTCATTTTATGTATTTCCACTACTTTCCCTGCCTTCTTATTAGAACAATACCTTGCTAAATGATCTAATGATTCATACCTTCTGCCTTTTCTACATACTTCTGTATGTATCTTCCCACAGTTCTTCTATTCTCTTCTTAAAGTTTCCTTGTTTACTTTCTGAGTTTCCTAGATCACTTTTTATTCCATATTTTCTTTCCCTTCATTACTTCTGAGTTTTACATTGTATTTAAATCTTATTTCCTCAACTTGCTTCCTAAACATGTCCTGTTCTTTTGTTCTCCTTCTTCTATTATCCCTTATTTAGTCTCTATATAAGTCTCGTTAGGATTTGAGTCTCCTTCTTCACTTAGTTCCAACTCCGGTTACTCTTCATAATTACCTTCTAAATCTATCATAAGTTCTCTTTCTACAGTTTTAAGTGTTTTGTTGTAAACTACTTCAATTGGCACTTCTTCTATAATATCCTATGGATCATTCTATCAATTTTCGCTCAAGTACTAGCTTAAATGGAACAATCAGTTCCTCACTCACTATGTGAATATCTTTAAATTCTTTACTTCAAGATATCTATAATTAATATATAGTCCTGATTTGCACATAACAACACTCATAATAAACACTATTTATTTTATATTATTTTGATTCAACTTCTTTTGATGAATTTCCTTAATTCATCCCCTATAAACTCGTTTTGAGTTTATCTTTTTAGTATCTTCTTTACTGCTCTAATTCCTCCACGGTTATAGCCTAAGGTGTTCTCTTCTAAGGTTTTTAACCTATAACTTTAATACCAAATTGTGACGCCCCTAAATTCTCTACATTCCCTGTAGCAGATTTGGTGCTCACGTAAATATTCCATAAGACAATAACTTCTATCAATCCAAGATTCATAGCATCCCATAACAGATAGTAGTTCTCATCAGAATAATTATTGTGTTTGGATACCCTCACTTGGATGTATAAACTTATGAGCTCATGGATATTTATTTCATATCAATAATTCCTATCTATCTGACATTCACAGTATTAATGATAAGATTGTTTCTGGAACTGAGGGGCGCAACCTCAATTCTTACAAAACTCCCAAGATCATTCAATACCCTCATTCAGATGTATAGTTCATATAGATACTGTACTTCTTTCTAACTTCTTAAAGAATGTAAAAGCTAAGCTATTGACAAAAGCTAATAATATATTACATATTTTAAAATTCGATTACATAGACCCCAAATTTACATTATTATTACATCAAAATCTGTAAAGATATAACCAAGTCTAACACAGTAAAACTTAAAACTAGTAGAGTCATTCTATCCACAAGAGTGAGTACAGGAACATCCAAGATTATCATTCGACACTGCAAAGGAAAATAATATTTTGCAAGGATGAGCTACAAAAGGCTTAACAAGTTTTAAACAAGTTATATTTTAAACTCACACTGTATCTGAATTGAATGAACATGTAGTTCAAGATTTTTTCACATATATATACATCATTCTGGCCTCTATCAGTCATAAAGACTTAGAACCCCGAGATTGATCTGTTCAACCAGACATAGTAATCACTTCCGTTGGTCATATAGACTTAGGAGTCATTAGCATCATTATGGCTTCTATCAGTCATAAAAACTTAGAATCCAGATATTGATCTGTTCAATCGGACATAATATGCATATCCCAAAAAGATTAGTGTTATAACTGCCTATAACCACCGGTCAATACTATAACTGCCGGTTCTAAATAGTATCAGTATATATATCTGTACCAAACATTATTGGTTTCATCACAGTTTATGTTTTGATATCAAATCAAATCCAATTTACGCAAATAACAACTCATTTCATTTAGTTATGCTTGTACAATAAGCAATAACCTCTCAACAATAGATAACACGAACAAAGTGTATAACAAGTTCGTATAGTCAAAATAGAAGACTTGCATTTAATACAAAATTAAATGAAGTTAGAAAACTTGCATAAAAATAGAAAGTTTGCACATAGTGCGGAAAAACTTGTCTGATACATGTGACAACCTGGATTTTCAAGAATTAATAAATGAGAATTTAATAAATAAAATTCTTATTTTAAGATGTTTCGAGTACGAGTATATGTATATGTGTTATATTCTGAAATGTGCAATTTGGTATGAAGAGAATTATAGTCATGTATTGGAGTAATTTAATTAAGTACAATACATTAATTAAATTGATGTTTAATATTAAATTGATGTTTAAGTAATTTTGTGGTATTTGTTTATAGAGATTTACTAATTGTTACATAAAATTATGATTAATGAGTAATTATAATTGTATAGCAATTTGAGCTATGTGGCAATTTTAGTTAATTAAGGGATGTTAGCTTTAATTTAATTAAATTAGAATGTTGAGATTTAATTAAATAAAGTGTAACATTAAAAGTTATGTGTTAAAAGAATTAAAAAGGGTTTTAAATGAGTTTTACCAAACAAGGCCCTTAAAACTATTTTAAAGAGTTTTGCCAAACAAGGCCCTTGCACCTGTTTTAATTTCGTTTTGCCAAACGGGACCTTAACTACTAAAAATCTATTTTTTTTAAATAAGCTGTTTGCCAAACAAGCCTTATGACTTTTAAAATTTAAAATATTTTAATTGATATATTAATTGTTAATTATTATATATAATTATACGTATTAAATATTATAACAGTTATATTATATGTATATACGTTAGTTTAGAAGAACAAAACAAAGTTAGAATTTTATCAATGTTAGAAAGAGAAATACATAGAAAGTTAGAGAGAAAAGAAGAGAGAAGAAGAAGAGAAAAAGGGAAAAGGTTTGAGAGAATCCTTGCTATACCAAACAAGCATCATCATCTTCTTCTTAGAGAGAAAAGAAGAGAGAAGAAGAAGAGAAAAAGGGAAAAGGTTTGAGAGAATCCTTGCTATACCAAACAAGCATCATCATCTTCTTCTTCCTCACTAAGCTTAAGGGTATAATCTTATCTTGTAGTTTTTAGAATTTGTTTATATGTTCTTCAAGTTTTAATTCTCTATATATATGAATTTAATATGAAATTAATGAAAACATGAAATTTATATGCAATATATGTTATAACATGCTTATATGCGATTAGTATAATGATTTAAGTGATTTAATCCATAAAAATATGATGAACATGAAGAAATCATGTTCATCAAAAGTTATAGTAAATTGGTTTTGATAAATAGCTCTTTTAAAATCTAAATTCGTGTTGGATTGTGATATATTATATAAGTTGATTATAGATTATGATAATATATCAAGAAACAAAATTAACATGCTTTGAATTGTTTGATTTGGTTTAAAAACGAACTCACAGTGTTAATTTTCTTCAAAAAAATTAACAAGGGTGTTTTCTTTAAAATCGTGAAATTAAGTGTTTTGATTATGTGTTTTAGTGTTATTGTATGTTAAAAACATGTTAGAAGTTTAAGATTTTATTTTTATAAAGTTTCATGTGCATTGTGTTAGTTAAAATCGGACTTTGGTGCGAAGAAATAAGCCAAATTGGCTTTTTCTTGGCACAGTTCGTGAGCCGGGGAACCCACCAGCTGGGGGCCCCTCCCCAGCGGGGGTATATGCTGTCTGGAATAGTTTAAGTAGTGTAATGCAAAACTGTTTTGACCTCCTATAGTAAAACAAACATAACTTCTTCATACAAACTCCGATTAAGGCGATTCAGGATGATTCGAAAATATAATGAGTAGAACTACAACTTTTGTTCTTTAAGTTTTTTGATTTGAAGTCGTTAGAAGGGGTCAAAATGGCCATCTTTGTGATTGATGCGTATTCAGAGGCAATCGGAGGACGTCGGATATGCACATACACAAGTATAGTGCTGTCGACGATAAAAAATGTTGTTCTAAGTTATAAAACATGAATATTATGAAATATAACAATGTTTAACATTAATCAATGATGTAATGACAACTATATCAACTTAACTAAAAGTTAAGTGTCAATTAAAAGAGAAGTATAAAGAAATTTGAAACGAAGGTTAACTTAATTAATGTTAACAAACATTATACTTCTAATGTGATGTAAAGACGAGGTTTAAGACTTAAATAAATGTTAAGTGTATTAGAATGGAACGTGATGAGAAGTAAAAGGAAGTTTAATGTGAATAAATCGAATGGACAATGAGGAGCCCTAACAGGACTTAACCACATAAATTGAACATTTTGTGTGTCAAACCTAAAGAAGATGATAGTAGATCGTAAAGTAGAGTTACTTAAACGATTACTAAGCATTGATATGTGACTAATAAATGATGTGCATGATTATATAATTGTGTAGGATTCATGAAGTGCAGATAACTGTAAGCTGCTTTATGTAATTGGTAATCTACAAACCAGACAAGTCTTTCAGTTCCTATTTGCTTTATGAATTTGGTAACTGATTGTTGTAATTTAGATTGTTGAATGTATGTATAATTATAAATGATGCTTTACACTATGAAAGTCAATTTTTGACTAAACTGATTGGGTTATGGAACTCAATCTTTAATAGAGATGTGAAATAAAACATATATGATATGTTTAGTTAAACGATTATTATGTATGAACTGAGAATGATATTGTGTGCTATGTGATGCATGAAAATTGTTAGATTTGCTGAGCTGTCGAGTTCATTCTTGCAAAATAACCATTTTGCAGGTCAAGGATTCAAGATAATAATACGTGTTAACTGAATGCTAAAGATCAATATCAATCCCATAAAAATTATTTTCTTTTAGCTGAGAAATATATTTGATGGTTTAAATGTATTATAATTATTGAGTTATAAGTTGAGTTGTCTGATGTATAATAGATATTGATTTGTAATGTAAGATTTTGTTTATACCTTTGATGAAGCGATTCATGAAATAAATTTGAATTAAAGATATGTAATGATAAAGGTTGTGATTCAAGGAAATATAGAATATAAAAGTTTTAATTATTCCGCATTTTATTAAGTTTAATACCGATTAATGATATAAAGTTAGAAGTTCGATATGTTGTTAACGATCGATGTCGAGAGTTGTATTGTATGAATTTTGGAGTCGTTACAATACACCTCTATCGTTTACGCTAATTTTTCGTCTCTCGGTCTATCTATACAATTATAAGTTCATATAGACTAATTAAGCGTTTAACGATTAAATCTTTTAAATTTTATTTCGGGTATTATAATCGATTATAAATAAGATTCCTTGTACTATACATGAAATAATTTCGGTATTATAATTGCTTATAAAATGAATATTCATCAACTATATTTAAAATAAATTGAGCACTATAACTGCTTATAAAATGAATATTCGTTTACTATGTTTGAAATAAATCGAGCATTATAACTGCTTATAAAATGAATATTCGGCTATTATATTTGAGATAATTTCAGAATTATAACTGCTAATAAAATGAATATTCTTACTAAATACTTGAAGAAAATCGGACATAGTAACTGCTTATAAAAGTATATTATAAGAGAAATAAATCGAACATTATAACTGCTTGTAAATAGGACTTTTGTACTATATACTTAAAATAATTTGGGCATTATAACTGCTTATAAAAGTATATTTTTACTAAATATATAAAGAAGAATGAAAATAATAACCACTAGAGTAAATACCTCCTGAAGTTGCAAGTTTTAACTAATCCTTTGCAATCTTGAAATTAATCTAACTCACAAGAATTCTCTCTTTCTAATTCTTGATTATAACTTTGTTTTGTAAATTGGTGAAGAACTAATGAACTTAGCTCTCTATTTATAGGAAAACATAGTTTCAATAATTGCACGTTAGGGGCTCGACTTATTACAGTTAACACCCGACTTATTACAGTTTGGTACTTAGGTTAATTATAATTTAGTACCTCATTAATTGCATCTTAGTCCTTTAAATTATCTTTCACCAGGTGACATCATTATGACATCATCTTTGTGTTTCTTTAAGGATGATGTCATGCTTACATCATGTGTAACGATTGAGATTTTATATTTAATTTTAAATAATTATTGAATTAAATAAATATTTTATGTGATTTATTTATTGAGTTAAATAAATAAATTATGTGATTTATGGAGTGATTTAATTAAGTGTTATATATTAATTAAATGAATGTGTAATATTTAATTTAATTAATGTATATTAATTTTATATTATAGTTCTAATTTAATTGAGATAATTAAATTAGATGAGATATGTAATGAAGTGTTACATGAATTATAATTAGCGAGTAATTATAATTATGTGGCAATTTTATGTGATTAATTGATGTTAGATTTTAATTGATTAAATTAGATGATTAATATTTAATTGATTAAAATATGACATTAAAGTATGTGTTAAAATAATTTATTAAAATAAAAAGAAAAGAATTTTTAAAATAATTTATACCAAACAAGGCCCTTGCTTTTGTTTTAAAAGACTGTTGCCAAACAGGGCCCTTACACTAGCTTAAACCTAAATTACCTAAACCATGGTTAATTTAATAAAATTAGTTTTAAAAACAACATGTTGCCAAACATAGCTTTGTGGCTTTTGAATTTTGTAACTGCTAATTTAAATTATAGTGTTAAGTAATAGTTAATACGTACATTATTGATACATCAGTTATATATGTATATACTACGTTAGGGAAAAACTATGTTAGTTTATTATACGCTAAGTTTTTTTAAGAACAAAGAAGAAGGAAGAGCAGAGAAGGGAAAAAGAGAATTCAGAGAAGAAAGGAAGGAGAGGAATTGCTAGAACACAAAAGTTATCTTCTTCTTCTTCAATCATCTAAGCAAAAAGTGGTATAGTCATTACTTTATGTTTTTTAAAACTTTATACAGTTGTTTTCCTTATGATTGAGTTCTCTGTGAAAAAAAAAAATATATTCTCCATGTAATGGTGATGTAGAAATTGTTTGTAAATTGTGATTGAATGGTATGCCATAAACAAGGATTTTCAGAAAAACAAATTGTTGTTAAAATATGTTTTAAATTGAAAACTTGTGTTCTTATGGGTTTATATGGTTTTGACCAATTTTAGAGTAAATTGATGAAAGTTGTATGTATTAATATGCTTATTTGGAATTGTTTGTGATGTTATCTTGAATCATAGAAATAATACATGTGTTATAAGTTGAATTGCTTAGGAATTTGATTTACAGTGAATGGTTTGTAAAATATATGAGTTTTATAAAAATGTCAAAAATTGAGTTCTTTAAACCTTTGATTTTTTATTACTTAGACAAATTTTGTGATTTGTAGTATATTTAACATGTGTATTAGTGCATATGTAAGCTTTACTTTGTTTGTGTTGCTGTGCATTGCCGATTGTTGGCATATGGGGATGAACAGTGAAGCAGGGTGCCTAACTGCACTGTTTCTGCCGCGTTCTGGCGCAGCTGCGCTGGTAACACATGCAGAAGTAGCGCAGCTGCGCTGGCTGAGTTTTCCAGATTAAGCACCTGCGCCGGTGCCAAGGCCTTTAGCTGCGCAGCTGCGCCGGGTTCTGTGCAGTGGCAGTGTGTTTTAAACAATTGTGCAGATTGTCTTCATGCCTAAGTTACATTATTGCTAAGATAATGAGCATATATCTAGCTGCTATAACATGTGTTAACATGAAGTTGATAATTTCATAATTAGAGAAAATAAGTTTTGAAAACCTTAATTAAATTATAATTATTTAATTGTAAAATGAGCTACTTAATTATAATTTGATTAATTATAATTAAGAGTGAATGTTTAATTTAAAGCATAGTTTTGTTAAATTATAATGAATACTAGTTGATTTATTTTAATCAATTAGATGTTAATTTAAATTATAATTTATGTAATTATAATTTAATAAATGCATGTTTAATTATGGATTATAAATTGTGTAATTATAATGCATGTTATAGTTTAATTAATTATTGATATAATTGATAAATACATGATTAATTATAAATTGTGTAATTATAAATGCATGATGTAGTTTAATTGATTTTAAATTATAATTATTTATAATTTAAGTGGTAATAATAATTTAAGTAATTATAATTTGATTAAGTGTTTGAATTATAATTATTTAATTATAATTTAGTTAAATACATAATTGATTTAATTATGTGAATATGTATGTGATGTAATTAACTATGTGATAGTTAATTATTATTATTTATTTAGTTAGAGTGAGTTAACCATGAGGGTTAACCACTTATGTGAATTAGTTATGTGTTAACTGATTTAGATTATTATAATTTAATATGTATAGGAAGTGTTAAGTACGTGGTTGAGTTAAGTAACTTGCGCGTAAGGCAAGTCTTCTAAATCCTAAACTCGCTATTTCTACGCAAGTTTCTTTGAATTCATATATTCATTGTTGATAATGTCCTTTCCATTTATGTATTGGACAATTGTTTATTTAATTGAAATGATCTTAACTTATTGTTCAAGTAAGATCCAGTTATTATTTTAAATGCTTTAAGTTGATTCTAAAGCATATGTTAGTTCATAATTCTATTATTTATGAATTGTTGAAAGTCGATTCAACTAATCCTTAGTTGATGAACGTGAATTCTAAATTATCCTTGTAAGCTTATCCAAACCAAACTTTCTTTGGTGCGGACTTGAATTCAAATTACTGAGTTGAGCAACCCTATTTACTAGGGGAGGTTACTACGCATAGCGTTAAGATGTTTGTGCATAATACATGGTACAAAGGGCTGATCCCCCTAAGTACGAGTTAAGGTCCATAGTCTTATTGACTGTTAAAGGTTTAAATAAAAATATTTATAACCTAGGACAAGAGTTCAAAGGTCTTACGACCCTCAGATAAATTCTATATTCGAATTTTAATGTTGATAGAGAATTATTATTCAATTCTTTATTGTTGAAGTAAGCTAAGTTATTCAGATCTTTTTAAAGATATCCTTTCATGTATATATTATTGTTAAACTCCAGTAAGCTGTGGTTTGCTCACTCTTGCACTAAATAACAATTTCAGTTAAAGTTGATAATGCTAATGCTCTGTCTACAAGTAAGGGCAAGGGAAAGCAAAGCAAGTGAAGACTTGTTTAATTATTTTGAGAATGATTGTAATAAGATTTGAATGTTATGTTTTTATTTCCGCACTTTATTATATTTATGTCAGGGTTAGAGTAACCCGGGATTATTTTAAAAAGGTTGTAACCCTTGTTGTAAGGGAGATTTATTTATTTTAATTTAAGTTGTAGTTTACTTTGCATTATTCATTGGGTAGCTGTATGTTATATTAGAAAGTGAACACCAAGTCATGTGGAAACGAAGTACCCGGATTTGGGGGTGTCACATCATGCTTGCATCATCTCTTCTCTGATTGGTCGACTCTTCTTCACTTGGATTGAGTTAGTACTTAGTTAGTTTAATCAGGTTTTCCTTACCTAGTTTGGTTACATCAACTTAGTTACACATAACCTAGTTTTATTACAACTAGTTACCTTTCAACTTAGTTCATTTTTGTCTTTTTCCTAATTTTCATGGCTAATTACATTTTTGCCCTTGGCATATTCTTAGAATATGCCATTCTTAACTCCTAAGTTTCCTTAACTTAACTATACCAAACTAACCATGGTTAAAAACTAACTCATGTGTGGTTAGTTGGTGGGAAAGTAAAAATCTAGTCACTTTTGTTGACCAAGACTTTTTGACTTTGATTTTTCGTATTTGTACCGTATAATTTTTATTTTATACGCGTATTATACTCCGTATTATTTTTGTATTATACAATGTATTATAATTCATATTATACTCGTATTCTTGTCGTATAATAATTCGTATTATACTTGTATTATTCTTCCGATTTAATTGACTTTTTGACAACTAAGCTAGATTCAATGAATGTTTTGTGTTTAGGTGTCCATTTGTGGCTGGCATGGGGGGGGGGGGGTGTTTACGCACATGAGAAATCTTCCTGTGGTGAGTCACCAAGATTTAGCCAAGACAAAGGGTATTTTGGTCATTTCACATATACTAAGGGTAATTTGGTAATTTCATAATTAAATTTAAGGTTAATTTAGTCATTTCACATGTCTCCCTTAAATTTTTAAATATCATCTAATAATACATGTATTTAAGAATCTTGAATAATAATCCTTATTAGGGTTTAATAATTGAATTAAGGTTTAGGGTTTCCAAATCCTAAATTAGGGTTTTCTAATTAAGTTTAGGATTTCCAAATTTAATTCATAATTATTATATCCCATTTATTGTTATATAACAATACTTAATATTAATTACATAATACACATAATCCCAAGTATAATTATAATAATAAATGTATTACTATTCATAATTTTTATTAATAATCCTGATTAGGGTTCAGATTATTACAGGTATCAAAGCAGGTTCGCACAACTAAAGTATAATATACTTGAGTAGATCATATGGCACACAGTAAAACCAGTTAAGAGCTAGGTGGTGGAAATAAACCACCACTTTGCAACAAAGATAATTTTGCTAACTGGAAAGTTCGTTTGCAGGCATACACGGATGCAATCGATGAAGATCTGTTTGATGCTGTAATCATTGGGCCCTATATACCAACAAAGTTAGCATCAACATCTGATGATTCAAATAAAGTAGTAGTCAAACTAAGAGCAGAATGGATTGATGAAGAAAAGAGGTCGGTCCAGCTGGATAAAAGAGCCAAGAACATTCTATTCATGGCACTTGAAGACGAGCTGTTTGAAAATGTAGTCAACTGCAAAATAGCAAAGGAAATCTGGGAAGCATTACTGATCATGCATGAAGGAACAGAAGAAGTGAGAGAGAACAAACAGTCTCTACTTGCTTAGCAGTATGAAATGTTCACTCATATACCAGGAGAGAACATTACTTCCACATATGAAAGATTTAATATATTGCTCTACTCCCTCCGAGCCTTGGGAAAGATCTATCTTAATAAAGACCTCATCATCAAGTTCATGAGGGCCTTACCAAGCAAGTGGGATGCAAAGACTACAGTCATCAGAGAATCAAAAAACTTTAATGAGATGACTGTGCAACAGTTATATGGAAACCTTCTCACTTATGAGCTGGAGCTGACTCAACGAGCAGAAACCTTGTCAGAAGGAAAGAAGAAGGAAAAAGGAGTTTCTCTCAGAGTAACAAAAGCAACCTCTAAGGCTTCAGTCAACAATGAATCTGACACTAAAGAAAATGACGATGAAGATATTGCTATGCTTGTTAGAAGGCTTAGAAGATTCGTGCATAAAGGCAGAAGCAGTAGACCTAAGAGATTCAACAACAGTAACAATCAAGAGCAGAGTAAAAACCTATGCTACAACTGCAAGAAGCTAGGTCACTTCATGCAGAATGCAACAAACCTCTCAGAGAGGAGCTAAAGAGGGACAAGAAAAAATCAGTCTTGAAGAGAGAATTCAAAGGCTACAAGAAGCTTTAGAAGAAAGATAAAGGTCTTGTAGTTGGAGGATCATGGAGTGACTCAGATAATGATACAAACTCTGAGTCAAGTGAAGATGAAGAACCTCAAATAGCCAACATGTGCTTAATGGCAAAGGAAGCCAAAAACAAGAGAAGCACTGAAATCATCATTGATGAGGTATTTGATTTCAACTCACCTGATATAGATATTATTGCCTTAAGAACTGCATTGCATGATATAACTTCTAATATGCATCAATACATGAAATTGTTCAGAGTTCTGTCAAAAGATTATTCTCTTCTTCAACAAGAGAAAGAGAAAGTCCAAGCAGAACTGGAGACAACTCTACTAATCGCTTCCTCTCTCTCTCTCTAATCTTGAAGCTAAAAATAAAAGCTTAAAACAGACAAATGAGCTCAGTGCACAAAGAGAGTTAAACCTAGCTTCTAAAATTAAGGAGCTAGAAAATACTATTCTGATGTGGAACAGGTCTTCTTCATCTATGGACTCTCTGATCTCTAGTCAAAGAAATTCTTCTGATAGATCAGGTCTAGGTTTTGGGGATTCACCATCAGAATCATGTGTGGGCAAATCATTGGAAACTAAAAACAATAGTGCTTCAAATCTTAATAGAAGCATTATGTTTATAAAATCCACACAGAGCATTGAGCCGATGAATCCTTGCTCTTTTGATCAAAGTAATGTCTCTAGACATAACGGGTCCCATGCTGGTCTAGGATTCAAAAAATTCAAGAGTAAGTCAACAACTATATTCCAACCTCGAAGAATCGTAGAGTCAAACAAAACTGACTCTACGAACTAACCAGGAAAGAATCATAGAGTTGAGTTTCACTCTACGAAATCCCTGAATCGTAGATTAATATGGAAACAGAAGATTAAGCACAAGGAAAAGGCTACTATATATCCACACATGCCCTTGATAAGAAAGAATCCACAAACACACACAAGCATGAATCATACTAGATCTTTTATCTGTAATAAACATGATCATAAAGCTGCATCATATTTTTATAACCCTACGAACCATAGAACTAAAATCAAGCAGATTTGGGTCCCCAAAGGAACTAACAAAGTAGGACCCAAGAAAGTCTAGGTACCAAAATGAAAGCTAAACCTTATTGTAGGTACATAGTTCCACTATGACAACCTGGTACCTTGATAGTGGATGCTCAAGGCATATGACTGGAAACAAGGATCTCCTTTCAAACTTCAAAGAGAAGGAGGGTCCTACAGTCATCTTTGGAGATAATGGCTCTGGAAAGACTAGTGGATATAGCTCAGTTGGAAATGGTGTTGTTTCTTTCAGCAAAGTAGCTTATGTTGAAGGACTAAAGCACAACCTATTAAGCATCAACCAACTATGTGACAAAGGTCATCAAGTCACCTTCCTCAACAATCAATGTCAAGTTAGAGATTTGAAAACCTCTTCACTAAAGCTGACTGGAACTAGAGAAGGCAATGTATATGTAGTCAACCTTATTGAAATAAGTTCTGATGAGACAATATGTTTTCTTGCCAAAGCCTCAAAAGAAATAAGCTAGCTATGGCATAGGAGATTATCTCATCTAAACTTCAAAAACATGACTAAACTGGCCTCCAAAGACCTAGTAGCAGGTTTACTAAAGTTTAACTTCATCAAAGAAAGACCCTACAAAGCTTGTCAACTGGGAAAATATACAAGGAGCTCATTCAAAGGCAAAGTAGTCAACTCTAATGATAAGCCCTTGCAGTTACTTCACATGGATATTTTTGAGCCTATCCCAACTATAAGCCTTGTAGGGAAGAGATACTCACTGGTGGTAGTAGATGACTACACCAGATTCACATGGGTATTCTTTCTAAGTTTTAAAGATGAAACATCTCTTAACTTATCAAACTATTCAAGCTAGTCATGAATGAGAAAGGAGAAAAGATCAAGGCTATTAGAAGCGATTATGGAAGAGAATTTGACTTCTCTAAGATGGATCAGTTCTGTGAAGAAAATGGCATCAATCACAACTTCTCAACTCCAAGAACTCCACAGCAAAATGGAGTAACAGAAAGAAAGAACAAAACCTTGATTGAAGTAGGAAGAACACTACTTGCAGCATCTTATCTACCTGAGTACTTCTGGGTAGAAGCTATCAACACTGCCTGCTATACTCAGAACAGGTTTCTTGTTCACTCTACATTAAAAAAGACTCCCTACGAGCTATGAAAAGGAAGAAAGCCTAATATCAGCTATTTTTATGTCTTTGGCTGTGCATGCAACATTCTCAACAATGGAAAGTAATATCTGACTAATTTCCAACCAAAGTCAGATGAAGGGATCTTTCTTGGGTATGCCACAGATACCAAAGCCTACAGAGTGTTCAACAAGAAAACCCTAAGTGTTGAAGTTTCTATTCATGTCATCTTTGATGAATTAGACTCATCAGGCAACATTGTACCACTTAACACTACGATCGTTGAACCAAAGAACTCTACAATCGAAGTAGTGGAACCAGATACTGCGATCGTAGGGTCAGCAAATGAAATCGTCGAACACGAAGAAGAAATCGTAGAGTCAGTCAAAAAAGACTTGGAGACTCTACGACCTGAAGGCTCAACAGAACCTGAAGTAAACTTAGAAGAGCTCAGACAAGAAGGAACAAGATCGGATGTTCCAAATGGAAGAAGATGGGCAAAAGATCACACCCAAGACTTGATCATCGGAGATCCCAATGCAAGAATCAATACAAGATCAGCTACTCAAAATGAATGCTTTTATCTAAGCTTTCTTCTCATATGGAACCTAAGAAGATAGAGGAAGCCTTGGAAGATTCAAGCTGGATAGAGGCTATACAAGTTAAGATAAATCAGTTTAAAAGAAGTAGAGTTTGGAGATTAGTTCCTAGACCAAAGCATCATCTAGTCATTGGCACTAAGTGGGTTTTCAGAAATAAGATGGATGATGTGACGCCCCCAAATCCGGGTACTTTCAACTCACAGATATAGTGCTACACGGTGCTACTAACTATACATTCATTCCAATGAAAACTGCATCCAGATGAACATATTTACTAAATTATTATTACAATAATAATAATAAATCCTTCCCAGGTTCTGTTAACCAATACATTGTTCATTGTCATAGTTTAAGTTCATACAAATATACTATTCTATTACAGGAAAACTTATTTATCCATCTTTGTTTTGTCCTTATCCTTACCGGAACCCTCGGTCCGTTCGCTCTTAGCTGCAATCATATAATTCAAGCAAGAAATGAGCATAACTAGCTCAGCAAGTCTAACAAAATACAAAATAACCACAAAATCAAGAATTATATGATTGATCTTCAATAACTGAATAAATAGTTATAAAGTACTATGAACAATCAAAGTAGCACTTTTCATTCCTTTAAAATAATTCCAAAGTACATATAGTAACTTAAGAATTCTGAGTTGGTCAAAAGACCATGAACATTCTCATTTCGTTTTCATTCATGACAAGGACATTCCGGCACTAAAACTGTACATCCGATATAACTTACGAGCATTTTTTGGTGATCAGCCTATAGTACTCTATGTTGATCAACACTCATCCGTTAAATGTATTTACGTTTAAGTTTTGGCAACCTCACGTGCCCGTCGAAAACGACGTAAAATACATTTGTTTATTCATACTCAGGCTTACCTTTGAATCCGTACGAAAATAATTGGCATAGGATAGCGTTAAGAATACTACTTTGAAAGACTTGTAAATAAATCAATCAAATCTTTAATATTCTTTTAGCCAAGTTAAGATTGGCATCGACTCTTTCGTAAAATAATTCATGCACAATATAACATAAATCACAGAAACTTGACTAACACGAAGGTCAGATAAGCATGAGAAGAACTTGCCTTCAAGCATCTTCTACGTTAAGTTCAACCCTTCTCGGTCTTTACAGTTTCTACATGATATATTCACATAGTACACTAAAATTAGCTACCAAACAATCTAAACACATTGTTTATACCAACTTCTTTCTCTTCAATAGCTTAATCAAATTTATTTTATTAATAACATTTGTTTAAGGTATTTAACATTCATGACGACTTATTAACATCTAAAGTCATAAACCGACACTCGTTGCTAATCGTTTATGTATAACGATAGTCGTAACCTTATTCGGTTCGTTATCTCGGATACGTTTCCCCTGGATTATCCATATAGGATCCCGTATAGAGATTACATAAGTTTTATCTTCATCTCTTACCATTTTTGTATCATGCATATCCATTACATACAACGTAATATTAAGACGCGCGTTAAACTCGAATACGATACAAGGTTTACATTTTTGCACTTCACGTTCTTCGTTTAATTACTTTTAATCAAAGTTTAATTCCTAAACTCATAGCTATACATGTTCTTTAGGAATTCTTTCTTCATATATATTAAGTATATACTTGACCCTCAATTACCACGCGAAAAGTTAGATTAATTAAAGCTCGCGTCGGGAAAAAAATACCTAAGGGCGCTGCGGCGCTGCTCCAAGGCATAAAGTCAGGGCTGCAGCGTGCCTTGGCAGTGCAACAACCCCCGTCCAAACGCTACGGTGCGACTTAACAAGGCATGGGCGGCGCTGCGGTGCCTGCCTTGAGCCTTTGATTTTTTCTTCTTCAAATTTCCAATACGATTCCTTCTCGAGCTCGTAACTCGATTGTTAAAACTCAGAATATGCTCGTTTAAAAGCCATTTTCTCACTTATCTTACGTACTTCGATTTCATCGGAACAAAATAAGTTTTTGAATCTGTTAACGACAAATTCATTGATTAAAATTTTATTATTCATTTAATATTCGTTCGTGAGCGTTCTTCGCTCGTTCGTTTGTTTTACGTCCGAATTTGACCGTTCTTGAGTCCACGACTCTTAAATTCATAGTTCTTCGATATACCAATGAAACCCTAGGTTTCTAAGTTCATCGACGACTTTTTACTATTGTTCCGAAAATCCTAGTTAATTAACGATTTCGACGATTAATGTCTTTTCTCGTAAATTTTGCCATAACTTCGTCACACGAGATTTTTTTTTGCCAAAACAAATAGAATAAATCCATTGGTCAATCATCTAAGTTCCTAAACAACAATTTGCACCTAAATTATACGCGATGGTTTTTAATTTGTCCATCAACAACAAGCTCTAAGTTTTATATGTTTTTTTGATTAATGCTTAATCATCAATTACGATTCTCGCTTATGCATGGCTTATTAACGTTTTTGTGCACTAATAGCCATCCTTATTACTCTGAAAGAGACATGCTCCACCAATTCACTTCTCTATAAAAATTCAATAGAAAAGAATTTAAGGCTAGGGTTTATGTGTTTTACCTTCGCGTTCTTAACTTAAATCTTGAATAGTTAGCTTTTCCTTCCTTTGATTCCTTGTTAATGCTCTTCTCTCTCTCAATATAGGTGTTCAAAGTTTGTAAACAAACTAATGAAAACTTAGGCTAGCTTTTATAGGAAATTCAAAGTGAGGGCAAAATGGTCAAAAGCCATCATGCCTCCCACTATTCACACCTCCTTTAACCAAGCTTCCAAAGGAAGCTACCCACCTTTCTTGGCAACCAAGTAGCCAACCATGTGGGGTTTTGGGGACCTCATGGGTTGCCCCAACCCCTTTACCCACCCGTTGACCCATCGGTTCGACCCACGAGTTCAGTTCTTAATTCGGACTTAGAATTAATTCATATCAGGCTTAACTTTGGGCTTGATTTAATTCATCTTTGGAACTTGATATAATTCATCATTGGGCCTCATTCATAGTTCTATTGGGCTTGAGAAAGTCTAAGTCCAACAGATAAAGTCCATTAAGACTTATTTATATTATTATTGTATAATTCTCGTATTCTTTTCGTATATACTTCGTATGATATTCGTATTATATGTCATATTAATCTTCGTATTATATTCGTATAATACCTAGTATTATACTCGTATTCTTCACGTATAATAATGATTCTTATTACACTTAAGCTTTTCTTTTTTTAGAATTCACTTTCCCCCTTAGGTTTATAAGTCATCAGGCGAAAACTTCGTTTGTCATAACTGAAATATTATTGGATATTCCATCGAGTCTCAGAATTCTATCATTACGCGTTTCTCAAAAATTCAAAAATAATTCTCGAGCAGAAATGGATGAATAGTGATTTTACAAAAATTTCTTGAAAAACTTTTATTTTCGTCTTGAAAATTCAATCAATTTAATCCTAGCTCACAGCCAAAATCCTAACCACATTCAATCATTCTAGGTCATAGAACGAGCTTTAAACAGCTTACTCAGTTTAATAAACATATAATCTCATTTAATTCATATAATCAAATAAAAATTAA
Source organism: Panax stipuleanatus (assembly GCA_020205555.1). NCBI lineage: Eukaryota > Viridiplantae > Streptophyta > Magnoliopsida > Apiales > Araliaceae > Panax > Panax stipuleanatus. The sequence goes on from CM035126.1 coordinate 101,189,628, forward strand.
TTCACATAATAATCTGATTTTCTCGGGAGTTACATTCTTCCCCCTTATAAGAATTTTGTCCCATAATCTGTATACAAGTTAAGCAAATAAATGGGGAAAATTTTCTTTTATTTTATCCTCGGGTTCCCACGTAGCTTTTTCAGCATTGTGGTTCCTCCACACTACCTTCACCGAAGGTATTACCTTATTCCTTAAGACTTGTTCCTTCCTATCAATAATCTGAATATGAAGTTCTTCATACGTTAAGTTCTTCTCAACCTGAATAGGTTCATATTCTATTACGTTCTTATAGTCCGATTTATAAGAACGCAATACTGACACGTGAAACACATTATGAATATGCTTTAACTCTGGAGGTAAAGCTATCACATAAGCTACCTATCTTACTCTCCTTAAGATCTCAAAAGGTCCTATAAACCTCGGACTCAATTTCCCCTTCTTCCCAAAGCATATATTCCCTTTCCAAGGCGATACCTTCAGAAATACATACGAATCGACTTCAAACTCCCTCTTCTCACGGTGAGGATCCTCATACTTCTTTTGTCTGTCTTGAGCTGCTACGAGTCGGGTTCGTATCAACTTCACCACGTCTACCATTTGTTGTACCATCTCAGGTCCTAACATTCGACTTTCACCTACTTCATCCTAGCACAATGGAGTCTTGCACTTCCTGCCGTATAACGCTTCGTAAGGTGGCATGCCTATACTTGCGTGAAAATTGTTGTTGTAAGAGAACTCTACTAAAGGTAGATGTTCATCCCAACTCCCCTTGAAATCCATAACGCAAGATCTTAACATATCTTCTAGCGTTTGAATTGTTTAATCACTTTGACCGTCGGTTTGAGGATGGTATGCCGTACTCAACCTCAACTGCGTCCCCATCTACTCTTGCAAAATCCTTCAGAAATTTGATGTAAATTATGAATCACAGTCTGACACAATCGAAACTGGTACTCCGTGTCTCAAAATAATTTCTTTGACATAAAGCTTAGCTAACTGTTCTAGGTTATACCTGACTCTTATTGGCAAAAATTGAGCCGACTTCGTCAAGCGATCCACTATTACCCAAATAGTGTTGTATCCTTTATGTGTCATTGAAAGTCCCACCACAAAGTCCATCGTGATATGCTTCCACTTCCACTCCGAAATCTCTAGCGATTGTAACAATCCACTCGGTCGTTGATGTTCGGCCTTAACTTTCTGACAAGTTAAGCAACTACTAACATATTCTGCTATCTCCCTCTTCATGTTTGGCCACCAAAAGCTCTGCTGACGGTCTTGATACATCTTGGTGCTACCCGAATGTATCGAGTACCTCGAACTATGGGCCTCTTCCATTATTCCTTCTTTTAATTTCGTATTACAAGAAACACAAATTCTTCCTTTAAAACGTAGTAACTCCTCCTTGTCGAGGCTATACTTAGTCTTCTCTCCATCTTCAATCCTCTTCTTCATTTGCTCGCACTCCTCGTCTCTGAGTTGTACTTCCTTCACTCGTTCCACAATTGTTGGTCGAGTCTCTACTGTAAATAATCTCTCTCCCGATTCGCTCGGTAATCTCACTTCTAGCTTCATCCTTGCCATCTCCGTTACTAACTCATTCTGAGCTGTTAACATCGATAACTTCTCCCGACCCTTTCTACTTAAGGCGTCAGCCACAACGTTCGCCTTCCCTGGATGATTTAAGATATCGCAATCGTAGTCTTTTATCAACTCCAACCACATTCTTTGCCTCATATTCAATTTCTTTTACGTGAAGATATTTTTCAGACTTTTATGGTCCGTGTATATCTCACACTTCTCCCTGTATAGGTAGTGCCTCCAAATCTTTAAGGCAAAAACTACCGTTGCTAGTTCTAGATCATGAGTAGGATAACCTTTCTCATAATCCTTTAACTACCGTGATGCATACGCAATCACCTTGCCATGCTGCATGAGCACGCAACCCAGTCCTCTATGCGAAACATCGCTATAAACTATAAAATTCCCCGTATCATCTGGTAAAGATAATATAGGTGCTTCACTTAACCGCTTCTTCAGTTCCTAAAAACTGTCCTCACACTTCTCCGTCCACACATACTTCACGGTCTTCCTCGTTAAATTTATCAACGGAGTAGCTATCTTAGAAAAGTCCTGAATGAACCTTTGATAGTATCCCGCTAACCCTAGTAAACTCCACACCTCGGTTGGTGTTCTCGGTTTCTCCCAATTAATAATTGCTTTTACCTTTGTTGGATCCACTAAAATCCCTTCTTTGTCGATGACGTGCCCTAAAAACTGCACTTTTTCAAGCCAAAATTCAGACTTAGTGAATTTCGCATACAATTTTTCCTCTCGTAGTGTTTCCAACACTAACCTTGAATGTTCAGCGTGATCTTCTGGAGTCTTAGAATAGACTAGAATATAATCAATGAACACTATGAAGAACTTGTCCAAGTATTGCTTGAACACTCTAATCATCATATCCATAAATACGGTGATAAGTGGTTTTATGACCACTTATTCGGATAGTCACCAGCTTGTTTCGTTGCTTACACTCAAGTAATCCTGTGCTATTAATATATTTTTCTTTTATTTTGCAGTTTTCTTGTTCAGGAACTCTCTTGGCGCGTATTGAGCTAAAAAGGACAAATTGAGGTCAAAACATGCAAAGAATGCTCAATGGAATGATAACATGATGGCATGATAGGGCAAAGCATGAAGTCAAGCGGCTAAATGGGGATGTGATGAGGCAAAGGGGATAAAAAGGATGCAAGATGGAAAGATTATGATAGAGAAATCAAATGCAGCAGATGCCAGAAGCAAACCAGCAGCTTCACAGCTCGCGCGACCGCGCTGAGTTAAGGAAGCAAGCACGCGCGCCCGCGCGCCCGCGCTAATGCCCAGAACCAGAAGCTCAAATTTAACAGCCGCGCGACCGCTCCAGAAAGAAGGCTTGGGTGCGCCCGGCTGCGCCAACCCCCAGCTTAACCAAATTTGACTTTTCACTTGAACGGGGCTTGGCTTGAGAATGGGATATAAGGGGGGCTCGGTTTAGACAGAGAATATACAATCCTTGGCCTTAAGCCCTAGCTTAGCTTGTTCTTCCATTTCCTTTACATTTCTTGTATAGATTAGGAGTAGATTAAGTCTAGATTAGGGTTTAGTTTAGTTAGTTAGATTTTAGGGTTAGATTATGTTTGAAGATTGAAGCAAGTGGATTCTATTAGAGATTCAACAAGGAGCTTGAGCACTCAGATTTGCTATTTTCTATCTTTTGAATCTCTTTACTTCCTATTTGTAATCTTATGATGTATATTCAACTTGTGGATGATATGTTTGAGTCATTTATGACTTAGACCTTATTTTGAGGTTCCAATGGAACCTAATAAGTAGTTTAATTTGATTCTCTTCTATGTTGGTTCTTATTGATTTATATGTGATTGTCTACTGCGATTTATGCTTTCATTGCTTAATTGAATCATGACCAATTACTGTGATAACCTATGTGGGCTTGAAAGACGAAGTAAAGGTTTAGATCGAATTGCAGTAGCGGGCGATTGTACGTTCACATGACGTTGGACGTATGATTTGTGCTTAGGATAGACATATACCGAAGTGCCGCTCGTAGTCAATAGATAACTTGACCTTAAACCCTATTTATTTGTAAACACCATAGATATATAGGGGTTTAGATAATATGGGTGTCCATGTGCGTTCTATCATCTGTGAATTGCACGTGGTATGGAGTAGGTGCATCGAAAGATGGCATTCTCTCACTTTAGTGTTCTCGGGTAACATCTGTAATAATTGATTTGGCCTAATTAGAAGTTTATCGACTTAGACGAATCATTAGGGGAAATTGGAATCTCTTATCTTCATTATCTGATTTTACTCTAGGATTCTATAGTTTAAGTTTAATTACTTGTCTAGTTTAATTAGTTTAAATTCATTCTCTTTATCGCTCGTTTAAATATGACTGAGACAATTATGGACTAATGATTTAGCGACCTTTTATCTGTTATTTCTCCGTGGGAACGATATCTGTACTTACACTTTATTACTTGTTGACCGCGTATACTTGCGCGATATATTGACCGATAAAACGGCTAACAAGTTTTTGGCGCCATTGCCTGGGAATTAATTTGATAACTGTTTGCCAACATTAGTTTCAATCAAATTAGTCTTAATTTAAACATTTTTATTTTGTTTAATTCTCTTCATATATTCTCTTCTCAGGTACAATGGATCTCAACGCTTATCCATGGAACTACACAAGGCAAGAGCAACCAAGGGAAGTAGGGAATGATGGCGTCGACCCAATTGCTTCACTTTTAGCACAGTTGGAGGTTCTCTCGAGGAAGTTGGATATTGTTTCAGCTCAACAGAGTCTAGAGACAGCAATGACTTATGACTACGGTGCTGGGAGCTACACGAGCCATCAGAAGCCTATCAGTTATGGACAAGACTAGTTTGGGGGTGAGTACTTCCACAACGAATATCCCAATTATCAGCAAGATTGGGGGTATCACCCAGAGCCTTCAGGAAGCTATTATCAAGATCAATACTGGGATCCAAGTCCAATGTACGTACCAGAATGCACCTTCCAAACTCCAACTTATGAGCCTCAATACATGGATGTTGAGGGTGACACAGAAAAGGCAAGCCTGGTGGAAGGAGGTGACATAGCATCATTAAGAGATACCTTAATTGATCAATCACAGTCAATCGAGAATCTTCAGTATTGGGCAAATCAAATTAGTATGGCGTTGATGAAAGAGGAGTTGATTGAGCAAGGGATACAGACTCAGAATCTTCAGAATCAACTCTCTCAAGTAGTGGATGCCGTGAGCAAAGGGCCTCAGAATTCCAGGGAGATTCAGTACATGGATTCTGAGGATGAAGCAGAAAAGGAGATCTTAATTGTGCGAGAGTCGATTGAGGGTCTTCAAATTTGGGTGGAGCAGATTAGCACAGCTTTAAGGAATGAGGAGGTGATTGAGCGAGAAGCCGAAGCTCAAGATCTTCAAAGTCTAATACCTTAGATGACTGAAGCCGTGAGTAATGATCCCCAGGATACTTGGTGCTATGAAATGGATGCAGAAACTGATGGAGATTCAAAAGTGCACTTGCAACTGGACGAGTATAAGGCAATGGATATAGAGGAGACGCTTGGGGAAGTTAAAATCTATGAACCAACCGTGATAATACCCCAAGAGCCTTCTCAGCCTAAGTGGAACAAGCCAGTGAAGTTTGCACAACCTTGCCCCCTTGGTAGCCACATCACAGAGCCGGATCTCAATGATATGAGAGAGTCCGCAATTTTAAAACCATGGTGGTCAGTAGAAGAGAGAATAGAAGAAGAGTCTATTGTGTTCGACGAACCTCAATACCCCAATCATTTCACGAACACAACAGAACCAGTTCCTAGCTCCCCAACCTTCAGGACGGGGAATTCATATACTCATCATATGCTAGGTAGTTTAAATTCGAGTCCTCTCATGATGGGAAGCCTCCAAAAGCACATTGCAGTTCTGATGGATGGAGGGGTTCTCAAATATCGTCGGGGGGTCGGATAGCAGTGTTCAGACACATTCCAGCTAGAGGACTATAAATCAAGCGCTCGATGGGAGGCACCCCATTAATTCTCTCTCTCCCTACTTGTTTAATTCTCCATTACCTATTTTCTATCATATTTCCCTCCCCTTGTTTAATTCTTAGTAATTTAAATATAGTTGAAATTTTTTGAATATAGTTCAACAGTTTAGTTTTAGGATTTCATTGCCTACATTTTTGGACTTAGGCATGAATGCGTATATTTTTGGGACTAAAAAGCTTATTGCACATATTTTGATGCACTTGCACATTGCGTATACGCACATAGAGAATTTTTTGGGAATTTAAATACATATATCATTCCATGTTTAATTCTCTTAATGTAAATAGTTGATATTTACATTTGATAGTTAAGAGGGCTTAATAATGTTATATGCTTTTCTCAGGGTCACTCCATGCAGCATGAAGCAAAGTTCGAATGCCACAGCAGCTTCATGAAACAAATTCTGCAGAAAACCAAACCTGGCATCACGCGCGGCCGTGCCTGATTAAGCTTGTTGGGGTGCGCGGCCGCGCTGCACACAAACTATGCCTGGCTTAAGTAATTTTCAGCCCATACTTCCATTGCACTATCAGACGAACTTGCCACAAATTTTTCCCATCACAAGCCCTAATTTCAATTGAAAACAAAACCTCCTATCTCCTAATCACAATCGACCAACCCACCCATCACTCCCATCTTCTCAACCTGATCAATTGAGACAATGTGTGGGGGTTTGATAGCAGAGCAAGATTTCTAAATTGGTTGGGTTAGTTGAGTTCAGTATTGGATTGCATCGTCTATTCTCATTTCAAATGGCATCCAAGAGGAGTAGGAGGGAGTCTACATCCATGGGCAGCGATTCTGAGCGCGGGGGAGACTGCTGAGCGCCACTTCATTTTATGCAGCATCAAAAGCCGAATAGGGGAGTTCTTTCTTTTTACCTTTACCTTTAATAAGGACATTGAACATTTTAAGTTTGGGGGTATTGGTTTTGTTGTTGCATGTAGTTAGTTCATTTAGTGCATGTAGGTTGTAAATAGTTAAAATTTGTCAAAATTTTAAAAAAAATTTCATTTTGTTTTGCATTCTGTGTTAAAGCATACTGCATGAATCCAGTTTTAGTTGGTTAGTTATGTATTTGGCCTATGAGGAAATTAAAATCACTTGATTTTTGAACAGATTTGAGACTTATGCATGATTTGAAGGTCATATATGTGAATCCTTATCTGTTAGATACTGTGTAGCCAGTTAGCATAATAGAGTAACCATCATGACATGCTTAGTTTAAATGTTTACATACTTGTCTTCTGGTGGGAAATCTATATTTTAATAAAAGAATTTCAGTTCTCATAAGATAATAACTAGACTGTAAAAAGCTTAAGTTAGGGGGAAAATAGGGGTTATGCATGCTAAGCGGGGAGATGGAGCGTAAGACGCACTCCTCTACGAAAAAGAAAAAGAATAGAAAAACAAGAGAAAAATGCAATGAAAAAGACAAAAATATAATAAACACCTCGGCTACGTCGAGTTCTGTGGCCTTTGATATTCGAGCAAGTAAGCCCTCGGGGTGTTTCTACACCCAGCGCCCTAAGGCCGTCTGGTCTGAGAGTCGTTGGTCGGAAGCTCGCTACACGGATATCATTGAAAAGCCTAAGAGGACTAGGCATTGAACAGTCGATTGTGTACACGGGAAAGTGCGAATACGCCCTCGTGAGTAATAAAAGCTTAATGAAAACCCCCTGTGACTCTTAGCTTAAGTAATGCATAGTCTTGGTTAGGACTTATCTGATTTACTGTTTTTCTTAAGTTGAAACTTATTTTTCCCCTAAGAAGCATAGTATGCGATAAATTTGTTCAAAAGCATTTTTAATGGTTGCTAGGCACACAACGCACAATACATCATTGTTGACAGTTTTGGATTTGCAGAATATGCCTTATGGTCTTGTCTTGGGTAGCTTATCTATTCAATTATCTCGTGATTTTCTAAGGCATTGCTTATGAAGTTCAACACTGACTGAGACATGGATTCGCATTCATAGTAGTATAGGTTGCATACATTGTATATATGGCATTGCATCGTGTGTTTAGTTTTGTTTTGGTTGCTTGAGGGCAAGCAACGGTTAAGTTTGGGGTATTTGATAAGTGGTTTTATGACCACTTATTCGGATAGTCACCAGTTTCGTTGCTTACACTCAAGTAATCTTGTGCTTTTAATATGTTTTTCCTTTATTTTGCAGTTTTCTTATTCAGGAACTCTCTTGGCGCGTATTGAGCTAAAAAGGACAAATTGAGGTCAAAACATGCAAATAATGCTCAATGAAATGCTAGCATGATGGCATGATAGGGCAAAGCATGAAGTCAAGTGGCTAAATGGGGATGTGATGAGGCAAAGGGGCTAAAAAGGATGCAAGATGGCAAGATTGTGATAGAGAAATCAAATGCAGCAGATGCCAGAAGCAAACCAGCAGCTTCACAGCTCGCGCGGCCGCGCCGAGTTAAGGCAGCAAGCACGCGCGCCGATGCTAATGCCCAGAACCAGAAGCTCAAATTTAACAGCCGCGCGGCCGCTCCAGAAAGAAGGCTTGGGCGCGTGCGGCCGCGCCAACCCCTAGCTTGACCAAATTTGACTTTTCACTTGAATGGGGCTTGGCCTGAGAATGGGATATAAGGAGGGCTCAGTTTAGACAGAGAATATACAATCCTCGGCCTTAAGCCCTAGCTTAGCTTGTTCTTCCATTTCCTTTACATTTCTTGTATAGATTAGGAGTAGATTAAGTCTAGATTAGGGTTTAGTTTGTTAGATTCTAGGGTTAGATTAGGTTTGAAGATTGAAGCAAGTGGATTCTATTAGAGATTCAACAAGGAGCTTGAGCACTCAGATTTGCTATTTTCTATCTTTTGAATCTCTTTGCTTCCTATTTGTAATCTTATGATGTATATTCAACTTGTGGATGATATGTTTGAGTCATTTATGACTTAGACCTTATTTTGAGGTTCCAATGGAACCTAATGAGTAGTTTAATTTGATTCTCTTCCATGTTGGTTCTTATTGATTTCTATGTGATTGTCCACTGCGATTTATGCTTTCATTGCTTAATTGAGTCATGACCAATTACTGTGATAACCTATGTGGGCTTGAAAGACAAAGTGTAGGTTTAGATCGAATAGCGATAGCGGGCGATTGTATGTTCACATGACGTTGGACGTATGATTCGTGCTTAGGATAAACATATACCGAAGCGCCGCTCGTAGTCAATAGAGAACTTGACCTTAAACCCTATTTATTTGTAAACACCATAGACATATAGGGGTTTAGATAATGTGGGTGTCCACGTGCGTTCTATCATCTATGGATTGCACGTGGTATGGAGTAGGTGCATCGAAAGATGGCCTTCTCTCACTTTAGTGTTCTCGGCTAACATCTGTAATAATTGATTTGGCCTAATTGGAAGTTTATCGACTTAGACGAATCATTAGGGGAAATTGGAATCTCTTATCTTCATTATCTGATTTTACTCTAGGATTCTATAATTTAAGTTTAATTACTTGTCTAGTTTAATTAGTTTAAATTCATTCTCTTTACCGCTCGTTTAAATATGACTGAGACGATTATGGACTAGTGATTTGGCGACCTTTTATCCGTTATTTCTCCGTGGGAACGATATCTGTACTTACACTTTATTACTTGTTGACTGCGTATAGTTGCGCGATATATTGACCGATAAAACGGCCAACATGCGGCTGGCGCATTAGTAAACCCAAATGACATAACCAGAAACTCGTAATGACCATACTGAGTTTTGAACGCTGTCTTAGGTACATTCTCCTTCCTTACTTTTAGCTGATGATACCCCGTACACAATTCTATCTTAGAAAAATACTTCGCCCCTTTCAACTGATCAAATAAATCATCGATCCTGGGCAATGGGTATTTATTCTTTATCATTAGCTTGTTCAACTCCCGATAGTGATACAAAGTCATAACGATCTGTCTTTCTTCTTTACAAACAATACTAGTGCTCCCCACAGAGAGACACTCGGTTGAATGTACTTCTTATCTAACAGTTCTTGTAACTGAACCCTTAGCTCCTTCATTTCTACTGGCGCCATTTGATATGGTGCCCTAGAAACTGGTGCCATCCCTGGCACAACGTCGATAACAAACTCGATCTCCCTATCTGGCGAAAGACCCAGTAACTCTTCTGGAAACACGTCCGCGAATTCTTGTACTATATGTATTTGTTCCAATGGTGCCCTCACTCTCTGGGTATCAACAACATGGCACATATATCCTACACACCCCTTCTTCAATAATTTTATAGCTTGTGTCATGGTCAGACAACAAGAGCGTCCCAGTGATTTACTACCGTAGAACACTACCTTGGGCTTCTTAGAAACCCAAAGGTTCACACTTTTCTTTTGACAATCTATTATCGCTCCATGGTTAAACAACCAATCCATCCCTAGAATTATATCAAATTCTCCCAACCATATCGATAATAGATCTACCGATAAATTGTTACCCCTAATATCTATGCAACAATTCTTATGAATATGCTCAACGAGAATTATCTCTTTGTTCTTTACCTTAATGTTTAAAGGTATTGCTAATCTTTCCGGGAGTAATCCTAAATGTTTAGAAAATTCACATGCTATAAAAGAACAAGTAGCACCCGAATCAAACAACACATAAGCATTTATTTCATTGACCGGGATAATACCTGCCACTACATCCGCTGATGCAACTGCATCTTGGACTGTCATATTAAAAGTACGGGACATAGGTCTACTCGGTGGTGTTGGTCTAGTAATGGCTAGATTACCACTACTAGTGCCTTTGCTACCCTCCGACCCCTTCTTCGGACAGTTTCTCGCTATGTGGTCCATCGACCCACACATGAAACACCCCTGGTTCTTCTTAGGGTTAGGACAGTTGGGTGAAATGTGACCCTCATGCCCGCAGTTGTAACACACTGACTTCTATTGAGATAGACTCCTAGATGAGCCTTCCCGCATGTCTTGCAAGCTTCGATCCTACGCTTAGGATCCCCTTGTTTTCCTCCGGTATTCCTAGAGTTAAAACCCTTCCTCTTGGGCACACTTCTACTGCCACTAGCTCCCTCAGTCTTGGCTACCCCATCTCCCTTTTTCTTTTTCTTCTTCTCTCTGTGGTATTGGCTTAAAGCCTCACTACAAACCTCAACAATAACTGCCTGCTCCAAAATTGTTCCGAATAAAGCGCTCTGGAACACAGAAATCCTACTATAGAGTCAGGGCTTCAGTCTCTGCTCAAACCTACGAGCCTTCCTCTCCTCAGTATCCACTTGGTACGGAGCAAACCTCGCCAGTTCATTGAACTTGGCTGCGTATTGGGGAACCGTCATGTCCCCCTGCTTAAGTTCTAGGAACTTAATCTCCATCCTACCCTACATGCTCGTAGGAAAGTAGTTCTCGAAGAAAACCTTCTTGAACTGTTCCCACGTAACGGCACCTACTCTAGCCCCACTTTGGTGTGCCTCCCACCAGAAGTTGGCTTCCCCTTTCACCATATAGGTCGCAAAAGAAGTCTTTTGCGCCTCCCTAACATTTGCTATGACCAATGCCTTCTCAATTTCCTTCACCCATGTCTGGGCCTCAATAGGGTCTGTAGTTCCCCTGAACTCCGGCTGACCCACACTTTTGAACTTCTTAAAGGTAGTCGTTCGACCTACCCTAGGAACCACTGGTACATTACCCCCAGTTCGGTTAAATGAATCCGTTAATAAATTAACAAACTCTTGCATAGGGTTGTTCTGACCCTCTTGGTTATTCTCATTACGCTACTCAACTTCCTGATTACCTTGTCTTCTTCTCTACGGCATTTTTCTGTTTAAATAAATAAAGTTTCATTATTATTTACTAATTCCTTTTACTTGGTTATTATTCACCAAATAATTACACATAACTAACATCAAACACATTTAATAAAAACCACGTTATATTAATATGCTTCTTCATAGTTTAAACTATTTACACATTGGTTCCATAACACTAGCTATTACACTTCTATCCCGCGATTGGCTTACAAAAATTGGGATTTACAAAATACTACCCTTTGATTATACCAAAGAGGTTTTTACATCACTACATAGATACACCAAATATTTACATATCTATACTTCCTCTACTGCTACTAGCACTGCCTAACGGCATTCTCGTGCTTATAGTTAGCTATAATCGCCACATTATCTCTACTAATAGTGTGACGAGTCTGCCCCGACTCAATCGAATAACAAGCGATCTTAAGCTTGAAATCCTCATGAGCACTCCCGTGGATGTAATGTAGGGTTTTCGGCACATAAACGCAGCGAAAATTAAAAATTTTCAAAACCCTAAAACAGGATCCATGCGAAAACATATTAATTCAGAGGTTAAGATATGTTTTACCGATTATTCAAGCCTGAAAGGAGACGATGGAGATTCTGGAACTGCTTCGAATCCTAAACGCAATCCAACGGAACTGCGCCTCTACGGTATCCACACGAACGTCCCACGAATCGTCACACGATCTGCAGCAAGGAAAGCTGCGGTACTAGCCGCCAAGGATCTGGACTTTTCGAAATTTTTCTCTCTAGTCTCTCTCTAAGAGCGGCTAGGGTTTTGATATCGATGATACCCTAAACGGCTGATATATCATATATATAGCAGTTAAAGGAATTAATCAAAACCTAATCCAATTAGAAATATAAAATCCGAATTTATATATATATATATATATATATATTATATCTTATTAATTTAAATTCATAATTTAAATACCATCAATCATATTGATATATTTAAATCCATACAATTTAAATTAATTCCCTTTTAATTACGTTCTAAGTGTGTGACCCTATAGGTTATTATTATGTTGGTAATAATTTTAAAATCATATTATAAAATTATAAACAGTGAGCGGCATCTAGTAATGCATCACTGCTACCCAAATAATAATAAGATCGGTGATTCGATACAACCTTTTCGTGACCAATGTTTCAATGTAATTTAATTCTTTTAACCTTGACATCCTAGATTAAACTCGAGGCATGGAATGTGTCATCCTCTTCATAATTTAATCTGAGTTTTCTTGATCGATGAGTAGACTATATGAAACAAATCACTATTTGAGCATGGCCATGCATTTCATTGTCCTACTCAATCAAGAGGCCTATGGATATCACCCCTAATATATAGGAGGGTTAAATTCCATCTAGATCACTCATATTCCTCACACGATTCATGATATACCCAATAATCACCTTTATCGTCCACCTATTAAAGGTGGCCTTTGATGATATCAAAGTACATAAATTCTCGTGTAGTAATATAGTGATTTCAGGTCGGAGGATCATTACATCATTGTCACTATGAGAATTGCTTATGACACTTTGCATAATGCTCCACGTAGAATTCTCATGGTGGGTCTGCCCAGTACATTGTTCTCTAACATGTACCTATGCATTGACTCAATATCTCATATATTTATGACCAATGAGATTTGGCCATCAGTCAATCCACATACTAGTCTCAATGTATCATTGTTGTCCCATTAACAATGACACTCGACTAGGGACATTTAAGAGTAATGATACTAATTGTAACTATATGATCTCATGTTCAAGTCACATACTTGAAGCCATATAATTTGTATCACTATTCTAAGGACTTTTATTATGTTAACATTTATATAATGCAGTAAATAAAACCATAATAAAATAATTCATTTATTCAATCAAATATAATATCAAAAAATGTTTAAACAATTACATCAAAGAATTAGCCTCTAGGGCATAAACTCTAACAGTCTCCCACTTGCACTAGAGCCAATCACTCATGTATCTAATACCCATGGAACTAGTGTGACCTTCATACTTATGCTGCGACAAAGCTTTGGTCAGTGGATCTGCAACATTATCATCTGTTGGCACTCTGCTTATATGTACATCTCCTCTATCAATGATTTCACGGATGAGATGGTACCGCCTAAGTATATGCTTGGATCGTTGGTGAGATCTGGGTTCCTTAGCCTGTGCAATGGCTCCATTATTATCACACTATAGCTCAACCGGATCAACAATGGTTGGAACAACACCAAGTTCAGTGACGAACTTTTTAATCCATACAGCCTCCTTGACCGCACTAGAAGCAGCAATATACTCAGCCTCTGTTGTAGAATCTGCTACTGTCTCTTGCTTTGAACTTTTCCAGCTAACAGCACCACTATTAAGGCAAAACACAAAACCTGACTGAGACTTATAGTCATCTGTGTCAGTCTGGAAACTAGCATCTGTGTAACCCTTTACTGTCAGTTCGTCTTCACCTCCATATACCAAGAATGAATCCTTAGTCCTTTTCAGGTACTTGAGGATATTCTTGACTGCTGTCCAGTGACCTTCACCTGGATTCGACTGGTATCTGCTCGTCATGCTCAAAGCATACGAGACATCCGGACGAGTACATATCATTGCATACATGATAGATCCAATTGCCGAAGCATAAGGGATCTTTCTCATACGCTCCTCATCATCATGTGATTTAGGACATTGGGCCTTAGAGATCTTAACACCATGAGACATGGGTAAGTGTCCTCTTTTTGCCTCTTGCATGCTGAACCGTTTCAGCACTTTATTAATATATGTACTTTGACTTAGGCCGAGCATTTTTCTCGATCTATCTCGATAGATCTTGATACCTAAAATGTAGGTTGCATCGCCCAAATCTTTCATGGAGAAACATTTTCCTAACCATGTTTTTACAGCCTGTAAGGAAGGAATGTCATTCCCAATAATTAATATGTCGTCAACATATAATACCAGGAATACAATGTGACTCCCACTAACCTTCTTATATACACAAGGTTCATCTTCATTTTTTATGAAGCCAAACTCTTTGACTGCTTCATCAAATCGAAGATTCCAACTCCGAGAGGCTTGCTTCAATCCATAAATGGATCGCTGCAGCTTACATACCTTTCCAGCATCCTTTGGATTGGCAAAACCCTCAGGTTGTGTCATATACACATCCTCAAGGAGATTTCCGTTAAGGAAAGCAGTTTTGACATCCATTTGCCAGATTTCGTAATCATAAAAGGCTGCAATAGCAAGTAAGATCCTGATGGATTTAACCATTGCCACTGGAGAGAAGGTTTCATCATAGTCAACACCTTGAACTTGTTTGAAACCTTTTGCTACCAGTCGACCTTTATAGGTTTGTACATTACCATCCATATCGGTTTTCTTCTTGAAAACCCACTTGCACCCGATTGGTTTTACCCCTTCTGGTGGATCAACCAAAGTCCATACTTGGTTAGTATACATGGAGTCCATCTCAGATTTCATGGCTTCAAGCCATCTCTCAGAATCTGGTCCATTCATAGCTTCTTGGTAGGAAGCAGGTTCATCATGATCTATGAGCATCACATCGCCGTTTTGAGTCACAAGAAATCCATAATATCTCTCGGGCTCTTGGCGTGTCCTACCAGATCTACGAATGTCTCGTGTAATTTGAGCAGGTTCACTTTCCACAATATCTTATGGTTCCTGCCCATGTTCCAACTCAGGTTCAATGATATTTTGTGGTTCTCGAACTTCTTCGAGTTCTACTTTCCTCCCACTGTTTTCTTTAGAGACAAATTCTCTTTCTAGAAAAATACCAGTTCGAGCAACAAATACTTTGTTCTCAGAAGGTTTGTAGAAATAATACCCTTTTGTTTCCTTTGGGTATCCCACAAAATTATATTTGTCAGATTTGGGTCTGAGCTTGTCAGAAGCCAGACGTTTTACAAACACCTCGCAACCCCAAATCTTCATGAACGACATACTAGGACGTTTCCCAGTCCACATCTCATATGGTGTCTTATGAACTGTCTTTGTAGGAGCACGGTTAAGTGTGAATGCAGCTGTGTCTAGGGCATGACCCCAGAAGCTTATTGGAAGATCTGCATGACTCATCATCGATCGTACCATGTCCAACAAGGTGCGATTCCTCCTCTCAAACACACCACTCCATTGTGGTGTTCCAGGTGGAGTGAGCTGTGATATAATACCACACTCCTTTAGAAGGTCATCAAAGTCTTGGCTTAAGTATTCACCTCCTCGATCTGATCGAAGGGCTTTTATGCTTTTGCCAAATTGGTTTTGAACTTCATTCTTGAATTCCTTGAACTTTTCAAAGAATTCGAATTTGTGTCTCATAAGATACACATATCCATATCTACTGAAGTCGTCAGTAAATGTAATGAAGTAATAAAACCCACCTCTTGCTAACGAACTCATGGGTCCGCATACATCACTATGTATAAGTCCCAATACATCGCTAGCCCGTTCACTGTGTCCAGTGAAAGGGGCTTTAGTCATCTTGCCTAATAAACAAGACTCGCATGTCTCATATGATTCAAAATCAAATGAATCCAAAAACCCATCTTTATGGAGTTTAGATATGCGTTTCTCATTTATATGGCCTAAACGACAGTGCCAAAGATATGTCGGATTTGAATCATTTGATTTAAATCGTTTTGTATTTATGTTATAGATAGGCATCTCTAAATTAAGAATATAAAGACCATTAAACAATTGTGCAACACCATAACATATTTCATTTAAGTAAAATGAACAACTGTTGTTCTTTATTAAAAATGAAAAACCTTTCTTGTCCAAACAAGAAACAGAAATAATGTTTTTGTTCATAGCAGGCACATAATAACAATCCTCTAATTCTAATACTAGCCCAGTGGGCAAAAATAAATGATAAGTTCCTACGGCTAGTGCAGCAACTTTTGCTCCATTCCCAACTCGTAGGTCAACCTCGCCTTTTGCCAAAGTCCTACTCCTTCGGAGTTCCTGCACATTAACACAAATGTGAGAACCACATCCAGTATCTAATACCCATGATGTAGAAGTGGACAAATTGACTTCTATAACATATATACCTGAATCAGAAGTCATACTTCCTTTCTTTTTCTTCAGTTCTTCCAAATAAGCATGACAATTCCTCTTCCAGTGTCCAGATTTTCCACAGAAGTGACAATCACCTTCTTTAGCCACCCCACCTTTAGGTTTTAAAGCCTGTTTGGTTTTGGGATTGGGTTTGGCAGATTTAGATCCTATCTTCTTCTTGCCTTTCCCCATTCCCTTAGCATTCCCCTTTGCACCATCATTATGGGAGCGGGTCCTGTCTTTTTCATGTTGTTCTCGGCAGTTCTTAACATGCTCAACAACTCAGTAAGTGGTTTCTCAATTTCATTCATGAGGTAATTCATAACAAATTGAGAGTAGCTGCTGTTCAAAGATTGCAAAACAAGATCAGTTTGGGCTTCCGGAGTAATCGGAAAACCCAACCTACCAAGGTACTCAATATACCCAATCATTTTCAGCACATGTGGACCAACTGGATCACGTTCACCCATCTTGCAGTGATACAATGCCTTGCTTGTATCATACCTCTCCTGTCGAGCATGCCCTTCGAACAATTTCTTGAGATGCTTGATCATCTCATAAGCATCCATTAACTCATGTTGCTTCTGAAGCGCAGAGTTCATAGTTGCTAGCATGAGACAACTCACGTCCAGAGCATCATCTTGATGCTTCTTGTAAGCATTATGCTCTACACGTGGTGCAGTGTTAGCTGGTGCTACAGGAATGGGCCCATCAAGGATATATAGCTTGCGCTCCTGTTTGAGGACAATCCTCAAGTTCCTATACCAGTCTAGGAAATTAACTCCACTCAGCTTTTCCTTCTCAAGGACTGATCGTAGTGAAAGACTATTTGTGTTGTTGTTTGCCATTGATATCTACAATTTATAAGTGCAAAAATAATAAGTCAAATTGCAGAATTTTGATATTATGTAATTGATAATAGTACATTCAAAATATACCTCCCACTATTTTATTCAAATTAATAGCCCTCACCATTAATTCGGAAAGCATTTTTCAATTAAATCTTTCTACTGAGCTAAGATCCATATTTCATTATGCCTTAAGTTAGCTTTGGCTATTCTCTCAAAACATAATTATTTAGGTAGACAACCCTTTGTCAATTATATCATATATAACTCTTAGATAGTTTGGTGAACAACATTTGTTTCTAGTCCATCTAATGGTACCTACCAAACTCTATGCCTCTAAGTCCACAATCCTATTGTGATAACTTAGTTAAGTCTGGCCCAATGATTTTAACAGTTTGGATATCACAATTATCCTATCGCATCTTACCAAGATAAATGGGGTACTTTACTTTGGCAAACCTACATCCATCGGTCAAGGTCTTGATGAGTGTTATTCATTGGAAGGCATCTGATTTAGACTTAATAATTTTATGAGGGATTTTAATAATTAATTTAGATCTCACCAATTTTAATCTTATTAAACATGCACATTATTTATCATATCATATCGTATACAAGCATAAATAAAGTGCAAAATTAAATGTGTCACAGTTATGGCCCCAACCCTATGCCAATCTTTTCAAGCTAATGAAAAGATTGAAGGTCAGTCTAAGGTGGTAAAAGGTCTTCAAAATAGTAGCTTCCTTGGACCTTCCTCATGCATGTGTCTCCTCTCCATTATCATCTTGTCATCTTGATAGGTTACAATTGTACATTACATGACATAAAGAAACCTCGAGTTACATTCGAGGGGATTTAGATGAGAAGAGAATATTACATCAGAATTTATAGAAAGGCACGACATGCAAGCCGTATTTCAAAACCAAAACCACTAACCTATGGGTCAAAAGGGCCATAACTGTGCACCATGCATATCACAATAAGCACATGACACAATTTATATAATTAAAGAAAACTATATACAAAATATTGGGGTCACTACCATCGTGCGCTACGACGGGGGGGTCCAAGGGGGGGGCTCCCCCCTGGCGGTGGTCCGGCTGACCGATCAGCCGGCGGGTGGTCTCGCTGCCCGGTCAGCGAGCGGGGCCGGGGGCAGCGCCCTGGGAAATTTTTTTTGAACTACAATCTATATTGTAGAATTTTTCATACAAATCTCTAAAATAATTCCAGAATCATATACAATCCGCTAACACACTCATACTAACAATACACCCAGAACATATCATATATGTCCAGTTTCGATTAATCATATTAAATTGAATCTTCATGTTTCTAATCCAATTAGAACAGAAGTTGAATTGTTATTCCACCTTCTAGGATACAAATATCAGAACATCATATACATGCATATATATTACAAATTTCCAGAATACGCATACATGCAGAATATCATATATTCAATTTCAGATCGGTAAACATGCATCATCATATATCATATATAACGAATACAATTAAAACACGTAATCTGAATTAATCGTTTCGCAAGTAGCTTTGATACCACTGTAGGGTTTTCGGCACATAAACGCAGCGGAAATTAAAAATTTTCGAAACAGGATCCATGCGAAAACATATTAATTCAGAGGTTAAGATATGTTTTACCGATTATTCAAGCCTGAAAGGAGACGATGGAGATTCTGGAACTGCTTCGAATCCTCAACGCAATCCAACGGAACTGCGCCTCTACGGTATCCACACGAACGTCCCGCGAATCGTCACACGATCTGCAGCAAGGAAAGCTGCGGTACTAGCCGCCAAGGATCTGGACTTTTCGAAATTTTTCTCTCTAGTCTCTCTCTAAGAGCGGCTAGGGTTTTGATATCGATGATAACCTAAACGGCTGATATATCATATATATAGCAGTTAAAGGAATTAACCAAAACCTAATCCAATTAGAAATATAAAATCCGAATTTATATATATATATATATATATATATATTATATCTTATTAATTTAAATTCATAATTTAAATACTATCAATCATATTGATATATTTTAATCCATACAATTTAAATTAATTCCCTTTTAATTACGTTCTAAGTGTGTGACCCTATAGGTTATTATTATGTTGGCAATAATTTTAAAATCATATTATAAAATTATAAACAGTGAGCGGCATCTAGTAATGCATCACTGCTACCCAAATAATAATAAGATCGGTGATTCGATACAACCTTTTTGTGACCAATGTTTCAATGTAATTTAATCCTTTTAACCTTGACATCCTAGATTAAACTCGAGGCATGGAATGTGTCATCCTCTTCATAATTTAATCTGAGTTTTCTTGATCGATGAGTAGACTATATGAAACAAATCACTATTTGAGCATGGCCATGCATTTCATAGTCCTACTCAATCAAGAGGCCTATGGATATCACCCCTAATATATAGGAGGGTTAAATTCCATCTAGATCACTCATATTCCTCACACGATTCATGATATACCCAATAATCACCTTTATTGTCCACCTATTAAAGGTTGCCTTTGATGATATCAAAGTACATAAATTCTCGTGTAGTAATATAGTGATTTCAGGTCGGAGGATTATTACATCATTGTCACTATGAGAATTGCTTATGACACTTTGCATAATGCTCCACGTAGAATGCTCATGGTGGGTCTGCCCAGTACATTGTTCTCTAACATGTACCTATGCATTGACTCAATATCTCATATATTTATGACCAATGAGATTTGGCCATCAGTCAATCCACATACTAGTCTCAATGTATCATTGTTGTCCCATTAACAATGACACTCGACTAGGGACATTTAAGAGTAATGATACTAATTGTAACTATATGATCTCATGTTCAAGTCACATATTTGAAGCCATATAATTTGTATCACTATTCTAAGGACTTTTATTATGTTAACATTTATATAACGCAGTAAATAAAACTATAATAAAATAATTCATTTATTCAATCAAATATAATATCAAAAAATGTTTAAACAATTACATCAAAGAATTAGCCTCTAGGGCATAAACTCTAACATGTAAGACATCCGTGCTATCTTGTGGTTCTTCTCTCCCAGTTCTTTACGAAGCTCAACGGCCTCGTTCTTATAATCTCGCCTTATTCTTCATGAGAACCTTCTCATCGCACTCCAACTTAAAATCTGCTTTCGCAGACTCCTTAGCCTCCTGGAGGTCATCAACCTCCTCCCTCAGATTCTGCAACTCAGCACGCAGTTGCACATTCTGGTCAAGCACCGCCAGATACAATGTTCTCACTGCCTCTGGTGGTGTTGGCCCTAGTTTAGGTACCACCGTATTAAACAATGCTACCTCCATGTCCTCATCCTCATCGGCCACCACATCGAAATATGATGCCGACCCTTAGTCCTCTGACGGATCTTCCTCCTCCGGCTCTGACTCCTCTATATTCACCATCGGTATCTCCGCCACTGGCATCGGTACAGGCTCTATCATGTTCACAGACTCCTCACTCACCACATGTATATCCCTATACATAGAGCTATTGATTGACATCTACAATAACACATAACATGTTGATTAGTTCATAATACACAATATTATAAGAACAAATCACATTTAATCTATTTAAGGTTAATTTCCATCATTTAAATCTTTCCGTAATGAGTTTTCCTCAATACTTACATAAGAACTTTATTCGAATTCATTCACATCTAACTTCTCCTACTATTACCGAGGTTATAGCCTTAGGTTCTCCCCCCTTAAGTTTTATAACCTACAGCTTTGATACAAACTTGTGACGCCCCCAAATCCGGGTACTTTCAACCCACATATATGGTGCTACACGGTGCTACTAACTATACATTCATTCCAATAAAAATTGCATCCAGATGAACATATTTACTAAATTCTTATTACAATAATAATAATAAATCCTTCCCAGGTTCTGTTAATCATTACATCGTTCATTGTCATAGTATAAGTTCGTACAAATATACTATTCTATTACAGGATAACTTATTTATCCATCTTTGCTTTGCCCTTATCCTTACCGGAACCCTTGGTCCGTTTGCTCTTAGCTGCAATCATATAATTCAAGCAAGAAATGAGCATAACTAGCTCAGCAAGTCTAATAATATACAAAATAACCACAAAATCAAGAATCATATGATTGATCTTCAATAACTGAACAAATAGTTATGAAGTACTATGAACAATCGAAATAGCACATTTCATTCCTTTAAAATAGTTCCAAAGTACGTATAGTAAATTAAGAATTCTGAGTTGGTCAAAAGACCATGAACATTCTCATTTCATTTTCATTCATGAAAAGGACATCCCGACACTAAGACTGTACATCCGATATAACTTACGAGCACTTCTAGGTGATCAGCCTATAGTACTCTATGTTGATCAACACACATCCGTTAAACGTATTTACGATTAAGTTTTGGCAACCTCACGTGCCCATCAAAAAATGACATAAAATACCTTTGTTTATTCATACTCAGGCTTACCTTTAAATTCGTACCAAAACAATTGGCATAGGATAACGTTAACAATATTACTTTGAAAGACTTGTAAATAAATCAATCAAATCTTTAAGATTCGTTTAGCCGAGTTAAGATTGGCATCGACTCTTTTGTAAAATAATTCATACACAATATAACATGAATCACAGAAACTTGACTAACATGAAGTTCAGACAAGCGTTAGAAGGACTTGCCTTTAAGCGCCTTCTAAGTTAAGTTTAACCGTTCTCGGTCTTTACAGTTTCTATATGATATATTCACATAGCACACTGAAATTAGCTACCAAATAATCTAAACACATTGTTTATACCAACTTCTTTCTCTTCTATAACTTAATCAAATTTATTTCATTAATAACATTTGTTTAAGGTATTTAACATTCATTACAGCTTATTAACATCTAAAGTCATAAACCGACACTCGTTGCTCATCGTTTATGTATAACGATAGTCGTAACCTTATTCTATTCGTTATCTCGGATACGTTTCCTCTGGATTATTGATATAGAATCCCGTATAGAGATTACATAAGTTTTATCTTCATCTCTTACCACTTTTGTATCACGCATATCCATTACACACCAAGTAATATTAAGACGCACGTTAAACTTGAATACAATACACAGTTTACGTTTTTGCATTCCACGTTCTTCGTTTAATTACTTTTAATTAACGTTTAATTCCTAAACTCATAGCTATACATGATGTTTAGGAATTCTTTCTTCATATATATTAAGTATAAACTTGCCCCTCAATTACCACGCGAAAAGTTGGATTAACAAAAGCTCGCGTTGGGAAAAAAATACCTAAGGTTGCTGCGGCACCACTTCAAGGCATAAAGCTGGCACTGCGACGCACCTTGGCAGTGCAAAAGCCCCCGACCAGGCGCTGCAGCATGGCTTAAGAAGGCATGGGCGGCGCTACAGTGCCTGCCTTGAGCCTTTGAATTCTTTTTCAAATTTTCAATACGATTCCTTCATGAGCTCGTAATTCGATCGTTATAACTCAGAATAGGCTCATTTAAAAGACATTTTCTCACATATCTTACGTATTTTGATTTCATCTGGACAGAATAGGTTTCTGAATCCGTTAACAAAAAATTCATTGATTAAAATTTCATTATTCGTTTAATATTTGTTCGTGAACATTCTTCGCTTGTTGGTTCGTTTTACATCCGAATTCAACCGTTCTTAAGTCCACGACTCTTAAATTTATAGTTCTTTGATATACAAATGAAACCCTAGGTTTCTAAGTTCATCGGTGACTTCTCACTGTAATACCCGTGAATTTTCATATATTATTAAATAAATATATTAATGGAAACGAGAATTTATTTGAATATAAATGATTTTGTGTTATGAGAATGATTAATTCAATTATATAAAATTGAATAATTATAATAATTGAGAAATTGTGGAGTTTGCGATAAACTCGTTGGGAGCCTTGTGTGGCACAGTGACGTAATATGAGAATGATTATATTAGTTTAAGCAAACAGTTAATCTATATTAATTGTAGAATATTAATTAATTGTTGTGGAATATTAACTGTGATTGATTAATAATATGTGATTATTATTATTGCAAGAAATATAATAATAATAATGAGCAACGTGTTTATAAATATAATAAGATTTATATTAAAGTGATAATTAATCATATAAGGGTTAATTAAATTTTATGGAGATTAACAATTATATTGATTAAAATATATAAGCTACATGTTTATGCCTATGTGACAATATGTAGGTAAGTATATACATTAAAATAGTACATCATGAATATATGATAAACAATTATTGATTAGTAGAATTTAATAATAAAGGATACAGTGTGATGTGATTATATCCGAGAAAATTATACCAGTATGATAAAAATGTACCTGGATTATATGTGTATAAGTCACACTTACTACATTATGTGAATTATAGTGTGACATTTCAATTAAAGACATATGTGCAAAATATATAAATATATATATGTGTAGATAGCCTAAGTATTTAATACATATGTGTATAATGATTTAAGTGTAGTATAGAAGACTGAGTTTGTTTTGCTGGGAGAGTCACTGTCTCCTTCACGTGAAATACACAAGCTATCCTACTCCCCTATTCTTCCTTAAACTCAGTAACATAGGCTAGCAAATGAAGAAGAAGGGTATGGCTATCATGATGGATTTCAACCACCATTACCAACCCCCTAATAACCTCCCTGCAATTCAAATTTCTGTTAGTTTGAAATGGTAGGCAATAACATTGTCTGGATTATAAGTTCTTCTATAAATATAACCCATCCTCTTCCTAATTCATTTGCTCAGAATTTTGGGCTAAGTAAGTTAAGAGTTATATATATATATATCAGTGTCCTTGAGTAGCAGCAAGTTCAGATTCTAGCAGAAGGTATATTACAGTTTCTTTGTTATTCATTTTCGTTTTCTGTCAAAAGTTCAAATTCTTGATTATGCCAAATTAGTTCGTAATTGATTTGTAGAACCCTTATATTGTTGTTATATGAACATACATACATGATGAAACCACTATATAGCTTTCTTGACTTTCATTTCCATTTTTGCTCTGCAATTTCTGTAAAACATCAAATTCGTGAAATTGGTTGGAGTTCATGAAATTGGGAATTGATAAATGGCGATTGACTGTTATATAAGCATATATATATATATATATGTGTGTGTGTTAGTAAGTTAAAGAAGTCTAATAGCATCTGGGTATGTTGAAATCGATGAAATGGGAAGTTTGGGGACGGTTTTGGCTGCAGCGAACTGAGTCTGCAATGCGGCGCCGCAGCGCCAATGCACAGCGTTAGTTGCGCGCTGCAGCGCCACAACGCGTCAGTACCAGCGTCTCCCACGCCACAGCGCCAATCCCAGGGCATTATGCCCGCGCCGCAGCGCCACCCGCCCCGTAGCGCCAGATTGTGCCTGTTGTTGCCGCGCCGCAGCGTCGGCCTCTGTGTGCAGTTTTCTGCATTCTGCAACAAAACTGTTATGTACTAATTGTTTGATTTTTTTTAAATAAGCATGGAAGCATGATTAATACATATATATAAACCTAATGAGGTAATGTAAGCATGTTTTAGTATATTAGCATGCATGGTTAACCAAACGACATATAGTTTGGAAACGAACTTAAAGTTTCCTAAACGAACGTTAACATATATGAAGCATGTTAATATTCTGATTTTTCAAGGCATGTCGGTATGAGGTAGAGATGCATAAAAGACATATTAACTTATGTATATATGGCTCGTAGTATGACAAGAGCATGTTAGACCTCACTATTGAACATATCTAACAAAAATACAAGTTTTGAAGGTTGATATTGACATGTAAAGACCATGTATACATTCTGACTTTTCGAGCATATTTATAGGGCCTTGAAATGCATGAAAAGCATGTTAACTTATATATATAGGTTTCATAAGGAAGCATGGACATGATAGACCTTATTAATGAACTAAACTAACAAAGTATAAGCTTTGAACGTAAACTTTGGTATGTTATGACGAGAGTTAGAATCTGATAATTTGGACACATGTGATAGTAGTCTTAGACTCATTCATGTGTCATGCATGTATATATACCATGATTAGTTGCCGTGATTAAAGTTTAGCATAAACGAAGCATGTTTTCAAGATAATAACAATGCTAGCTACATATATGCGATACGAGTACTCATGAGCATGCCTAACACAAGTTATATGAAAATCTTATGTGTTTAAAAAGCGAGCATGTTAGAGCATATGAGTTCGTGTCCTTGAATGGCTTTAAGTATTAACTTAAGAACCTATACCATGTACGATTGGATTTGAAAAAGTTATACAAGCATGAAGTATCCTTTAAATATGAATACATGCTACGTGATATTATAGAATGTTACTTGAACCCGATTTTGACGGTTAACTTAAGGGGATGCCGTAACTTGCTAAAATGAAATATATTTAGCATTGATTGCGATCTTATAAGATATGAGAATGTGTTTAAACTCTAAAGGAGAAACGTTAAGGATAGAAATTATATTCTATATAACTGTGTAGCTAGGTAAAACCTAGCTTATGTGTTGATCGTATATTCGAAGATAAAATGTGAAGTTTAATTACATGACTAATGAATATCATATATACGTAACTGTATTACGATAGGAATTCGAAAGTGTTGATTTGCTTTCGTGGATAAACTACGCTAAAGGCAAGTTCTCTTACTTACACTCTTTTAAAGTGCAAGTATCCTAACCGACGCATTTACTTTATGCAAGGAAATCTATGATTGTGCAAGTTTCCTAACTTACACTCTTTTACTGTGCAAGTATTCTATCCTTGTATATTGCGAACTAGTTTTCTACTTAATCGGTTGAATTGAATTAGCATACTTGAACTCTTATTTCATTAAAGCTATTATTCATGTTGAACTTAGTATTGTTCTTGAATATTGTGAAAGTGTCTAAGTCATTTGATTCGGCTAGACTTATATTATTGGAAAGCAACCCAAACTAATTGATTGGTGCGGGATCTTGTATTTGACTGAGAAGAACAACCTTCTTTGAAGGGAATATATAATTGTCGGAGGACCGACGTGCACACTTGAGTATGATTGATTGTTATGCATAACGAGAGTACTTTAGGCTGATCACCTGCTGTATCTGTTTTTGTTGGATTTTCAGTTTATTACTGTCAATTCTAGTAGAAGTTCATAGTTCTTAGTGACTGCTCAGTATTCAATTATTTAAAATCTTGAATTGACGTATTATTGAATCATATTGATATTATTCTGTCCTTAGCGACTGTTATTGAGAACTGTTGATATTCTTGTTATCCTTTAACTATCAAACCTTGTTATACCTTTTCGAGAATTGGGTATCTTATTACTCACCCTTATTATATATTACTTGCTGGGCAATTTGTGCTCATTCTTGCTTTCCCTAAAACATTTTAGTTAAGGCAGAGCATGGCGAACCTTCGGGCGTTGATAAGGGCAAGGGCAAGGCTACTAATTAGCTTGTCTCTTATATGTTTTAAATATTTTAATGTTGTATTAAGATGATGTAGTAAGACTGGTTTTGATTATGTTTAAGCTTAAGTTAGGTTATGTAATAAGTCGTTAATTGATATTATTATGTAATCTATTAAGTACTGTAGGTTGCGAGACTTGGGGGAATAATTATAATAAATCATTGTAAATTATTCTAGAATAGATTTTCCGCTGTGATCGTGTGATATTTAGTTATTATTATCGTAATGTATTACCATGAGCACGTGATGAACCGAATTCGAGAGACCCCGTGACGGTCCTGGAATTTGGGGGCGTCACACTCACTATCGTTTCAGAAATCCTAGTTAACTACGATTTCGACGATTAACGTCTTTTCTCGTAAATTCTACCATAACTTCGTTACACGAGATTTTTTTTTCGCCAAACTAAATGGAATCAATCCATTGGTCAATCATCTAAGTTCCTAACCAACAATTTGCACCTAACTTATACGCGATGGTTTTCAATTTGTCCATCAACAACAAGCTCTAAGTTTTATGCGTTTCTTCGATTAATGCTTAATCATCAATTACGATTCTCGCTTATACATGACTTATTAATGTTTTTGTTGACTAATAGCCATCCTTATTACTCCGGAAGAGACATGATCCACCAATTCACTTCTCTATAAAAATTCAATAGAAAGAATTTAAGGCTAGGGTTTATGTGTTTTACCTTCGCGTTCTTTGCGTTCTTGACTTAAAGATTGAATAGTTAGCTTTTCCTTCCTTTGATTCCTTGTTAATACTCCTCTCTCTATCTCTCTCTCTCTTTCAATATAGGTGTTTAAATTTTATAAACAAACTAATTAAAACTTAGGCTAGCTTTTATAGGAAATTCAAAGTGAGGGAAAAATGGTTAAAAGCCATCAAACCTCCCACTATTCACACCTCCTTTAACCAAGCTTCCAAAGGAAGCTACCCACCTTTCTTGGCCACCAAGTAGTCGTCCGTGTGGGGTTGTGGGGCCCTCATGGGTTGCCCCAACCTCTTTACTCACCCGTTGACCTATCGATTCGACCCACTGGTTCGATTCTTGGTTCGGGTTAGAATTAATTCATATCGGGCTTAACTTTGGGATTGATTTAATTCAGCTTTGGGCCTTGATATAATTCATCATTAGGCCTCATTCATAGTTCAATTGGGCTTGACAAAGTCCAAGTCCAATAGATAAAGTCCATTAAGACTTATTCGTATTCTTATCGTATAATTCTCGTATTCTCATCGTATATACTTCGTATAATATTCGTATTATACGTCATATTAATCTTCATATTATACTCATATAATACCTAGTATTATACTCGTATTCTTCACGTATAATAATGATTCTTATTACACTTAAGTTTTTCTTTTTTTAGAATTCACTTTCCCTAACCTTTAGGTTTATAAGTCATCAGGCGAAAACTTCATTTGCCATAACTGAAATATTATTGGATATTCCATCTCATCTCAGAATTCTATCATTACGCGTTTCTCGAAAATTCAAAAATAATTCCCGAGCAGAAATGGATGAATAGTGATTTTACAGAAATTTATCGGAAATTTTTTATTTTGTCTTGGAAATTCAATCCATTTAATCCTAGTTCACAGCCAGAATCCTAACCACATTCAATCATTCTAGGTCATAGAACGACCTTTAAACAGCTTACTCAGTTTAATAAACATAAAATCTCATTTAATTCATATAATCAAATAAAAATTATTTCACATAATAATCCAATTTTCTCGGACGTTACAGATGAATATAGGGTGATCATAAGAAACAAAGCAAGACTGGTGGCTAAAGGTTACTCTCAAGAAGAAGGCATTGACTATGATGAGACTTTTGGCCCAGTTGCCAGATTAGAAACCATCAGAATATTCCTTGCTTATGCTGCTCACATAAAATTCAAAGTCTTCCAAATGGATGTCAAAAGTGCATTTCTAAATGGAGAACTTCAAGAAGAAGTCTATGTGGAACAACCTCCAGGTTTTATCAGTCCAACTCTCTCTAATTATGTCTATAGATTAGATAAGGCTTTATATAGACTAAAACAAGCACCTAGAGCATGGTATGAAACTCTAACAAACTTTTTTTATTAAAAAAAGATTTACTAGAGGAAGAGTAGACACCACACTATTCCTTAGCAAGCACAAAGAAAAAGTTCTACTAGTTCAAATATATGTAGATGATATTATATTTGGTTCTACTAGTGAAAAGCTATGTGAAAGGTTTGCTAAGCTAATGCAGAGCAAGTTTGAAATGAGCATGATGGGAGAGCTAAACTTCTTCCTTGGACTTCAAATAAAGCAATCTGAAGAAGGTATCTTCATAAACCAAGCCAAGTACATTAAGGATCTATTAAAAAAGTATGGCATGGAATCATCAACACTCATGAAAACTCCCATGGACACCTGCAACTAAGCTAGACAAAAATGAGCAAGGTAAAAGTATTGAAATTACTCAATACAGAGGTATGATAGGCTCACTTTTGTACTTAACTGCCAGTAAGCCTGATATAATGTTTGCCACATGTATTTGTGCTAGATTTCAAGCTAATCCTAAACAGTCTCATCTTATAGCTGTGAAAAAGGATTTTCAAGTATCTCAAGGGCACTCCAAATTTAGGACTTTGGTATCCTAAGGAGTCACCATTTGATCTGATGGGATACTCAGATGCTAACTATGCAGGATGGAAAATTGATAGAAAGAGTACAAGTGGAACTTGTCAGTTCCTTGGAAATAGACTTGTCTCATGGTTTAGCAAAAAGCAGAACTCTGTATCAACCTCTACTACAGAAGCTAAATATATTGCAGCAGGCAGCTGCTGTGCACAGATCTTATGGATGAAGAATCAACTTGCAGATTATGGTTTTGAATTCAAATCTATCCCTGTGTATTGTTATAATATAAATGCTATAGCTATAACTCATAATCCTGTTATGCATTCTAGAACCAAGCATATAGATATAAGATATCATTTTATTAGAGATCATGTGCAAAATGGTAATATATCTCTACATTATATCTTAATCGAGGATCAGCTTGCTGATGTTTTTACAAAACCCTTGGATGAATCTAGATTTGTTAAAATGATAAGTGAGTTAGGCATGTTAAATCTGTAGCCATAAATATCATGCTTTATCAGCTACTAACTCTGTAGATAAAAAGCTGAACGACCGTAGAGATAGCAGAGTGAGACAACGATCATAGAGTGAACTCAGCGATCGTAGAGTACAGAAGGGAACATAAGCTCAGGAGAAGCTAAGGGCAATATAGTCTTATCCTTCTGTCTAAGATATCGTGCCTCCATTCAGAATAATACACGTGCCCCACTCAGCGAAAACTAAAAAGGGAAGTTACAAATACTTTTGAAAATTCGTCTCTGTGTTTCACTCATCTGAATTTTAAAAGCTTTCCCTCTCTCTCTCTCTTTCTCTCCTTCTCGCTCAAACCCTAGATTACAAAATCATGCATACTCAGTTAATCTCGGTTGTTTTAGAAAACTTGCAAAATTAAATGGCATCTTCTGTTATCTATGGAAATCTGCTATGCTTCGAAGAGTTCAAGACTGCCAAGCCAAAATTTCATAAATTCTCTTTCTTCTAAAGCGAGCAGGACTTTAGGAAGCCCTAAACACTAGCACAAGGATTTATTTAAAGTTAGTAAAAGAGTTCTACACCAATGGAGTCTACAGAGACGACATTCTATCCATAAAGGTCAAAGGTGTATCGATTCGGCTCGAGGCTTGCAAATATCAACTGTGCCTTAGGGTTAAAATCTGAAGGTCTTACTTCTCTAAGCTACATCGACTTTAATGAAGGACTGGAGAGGATGCACTACCAGAAGAAACCTAATCTCAGAGGCTTCAAGAAGAAGGAATTCCCTCGGAAGTATGAATTTTTGGCTAACATTGTTGGAAAATGCATCTTGTGCAAACACTCAGGTCACGATTTTGTCAGCAAAATACAACTGAAAATCATGACCACAATCGTATTCAAGATCAATATCAATTATGGTCCCTTATTAATGGAGTGGGTTGGGAAATGGATTCTCAGTGCCAAGAAGTCCAAAGGCCCAAATAAAATGTTCTACGAAAGATTCATCAGCATAATTCTTCAATCAACACTGGGAATTAAAATTGGGGACAATGAAGGTGAAGTCTTCAATCCAAATAAGAGGATTAATCAACAGCTATTTGAAAATTGAAAGAGGAATCCAGTGGAAAATTTAAGGTCAATACAATCTGAGTCAAGTGGAAGAACTGAAGAAGTGAAGAAACCCTCTCTCAAGGGCAATATGTCTGTTGTAGAAGAAGAGGAAGAAGAAGTGAATCAGGAGTCCTCTGCCTTGATTAGAAAAAGCAAAGGAAAGAGGAAACTGAACATTATTAATCAGACTAAAGAAGAGCCTCAAGGATCAACAACTGAAGTACCCCAAAGGCCTGATCCTGAAGACTCTCCCTCAAGGCAAACCGACCAAGATCTTATTTCCATATCTGAACAGCCCTTAAAGAAGAAGAAGAAGCAAGCTGAAGTAGGAGTTGACGAGAGAACACCCCTCTCTCAGTTAATTCTTAAGAAGGGAAAACGTAGCATGCGTTTAAAGTAGTCTTCTCTTAATATGATCATAGAGTACACAAGCTCACCGATTGTAGAGTCCAGACTTATCTGCCATAATAAAGAAGATGCTGAGATCCTGAGCAAGTGATCATTATTGAAGATGAACAGGTTGCTGAAGAAGCTGCTGAACCTGAGCCAAGAAGGTTGAAGAGAAGGCAGATCAAAAAGGCCGATCTTGAGCTTCAAAAACCAATGCTCAAGATCAAGGAAGAGGAAAAAAGATTAGCATCCCTTGAAAACGCAGCAACTGAAACTAAAGAGGAGACTCAAAACCAAGCAGCTGGTAGTGAACAAATAATCATTCCAGATGAAGTTGAAGTTCTAAGCTCTCCAAATGATTCCTTAGCTCAAACAAGGATCATTGAATCAATTGTTGTAGAAATCAATGTCGAGATGGTTTTATCAATTGAGGGGGAGCAACCAGAAGCTGTTGAGCCAAGTAATGTTCAAATGGAGGAAGATGCTCAGGTTGAGGGGGAGAACTTAGAAATTCAATATGAAGCCCCTTCAACCCCTCAAGAAATAGAAGCAGATGCTAAGGAAAGTGAAGCAAAAATTGTGGAGCTCATGGATGAGGAAAAAGATGAAGAAGAAGATGAAGTGGAAATCATTGCTGAATTCAGAAGTGAAGAAAGGAGCATCAACTACAACTGCTTGTTCTCCTACCTGCCTATGATGCCTTCCACAGAGCTCTGATTCTTAATTCTTGGGAACACATATTCTGGACATTATAAGATTATCCAGCAGTGTCAGTACTTGCTCAAGGATTTCCAAGAAATCTTACTTTTGCTTAAAATCTGATCGCAGAACATGTTTCTCCAAGACATGAGCAACAGGTATACTTCTTTCCCACATCTTTCAGGCTAAATCATTCTCCTTCACCAAATATTTATCAGTTTGATGAACTGTCTAGATGGATTGAGGTCATTCTTGACCCAAGAAACCAATTTCCAGTTACAGAGTCCCAACACTCTATGACTGATGGACCAAATGAACCAGCTTCCTCAGTCGTAGTGAAGTCTTCTCACCCCATGATCAAATCCACGATCGTAGAGTGTTATGACACTACTACTGACGACCAAACAGTTCCCTCACCCTCTAAACAAACACACAAAGCCCTCATTTCTCAATCGAACATACCCTCCTCATCTAACAATGAATTCTTTGATATTCCTCTTGTTATATCCAATTTGTCTGAAGGAAATAAGGAGGATTCAGAAGCTACTCTTACTTGAATTGAGAAACGTGTTTTTGTCCTTCCAACTAAGAAATAAATAACCCATCTGATGACAAATGTTGTTGAAGACATTATCAAAAAAATAGAAGGCAATTATGTAGAGTTGCACCAGAAGGTAAATGGGATTAAGGAGATCACTGCCAAGCTTCCAGCTACACTAGGCAAAGACTTCTACAAATGTCTCAGAGAATATCATGGTGAAATTACCAATCTAGTAGCAGCACGAGACAATGTCTACCTAAAGTAGTTAGCAACTCACCAGAAGGCCATTATCTCTCTCATAGAATTAAACGCCAAACAAAACCAAGCTATAACTGATAAGCTATTCGAGCTCATCACGTCCCTCAAATCCTTTGAGCAACTGACCATACAACATATTGAGCGAACAGACACTACTCTGGCTCTTGCTCATCATCAATGAAAATAGACTGAAGCTCTGGTTCAAGAAAATAGAGCTAACATCACTCAGTCTAAATCTTAAATACAAGAGTTGGTGGAAGGAATGAATCATCTATCTCAAGATATTCAAACCCTAGATGCTGACATAAAGGGGGAGAATATTGAAAAGGGGAAGAACACAAGGAAGAGTACAAGGTATGAGAGAAAGGGGAAACAGCATCAAAGTCAATCATCAAGGAGCAATCAGCCTCCGTCAAGAGCAGAACAACAACCAACAATGGCACTCCCTCTAAGGAGCCAAGGCCCCACTCCCTTCAGGTTGCAAGGAGTGTCTCATACTGGCCTAAGCTTTCCCATTGGAGATCCTATCTTCATGAACAGACATGATCATGGTGAATCTCTTGACCAAAATGAACTAGAAGAAATTGCAAGGTGAAATAAGGCTATCAGGAAAAGGAGAGCTGAAGAATATGCAAATCCTCCAAGGTACAAGAGACCAAGAGAAGGTAGGAGATAAGTTTCTTTTCTTTTTTATTGATGTATCTATCATGAACTGTAATATCCTTAAAGCACATCAATAAATTCATGCTTATCTTCTAGAAATTTAGTTTCTTACTGAACATTAAGCCATGTTTATCTTCTAGCAACTTGCATTCGAAATTGATGATATGATGCAAATCTACTTTGTTATATCAACATCAAATAGGGGGAGATTATTGGAAATTGTATGATTAAATTTGATGATTGAATAAACAAATATTTGTAAACACTTAAAATTTTGCTTCCCTGTTACCAACCCTGCAGGAGGACAAGACCGTCTTTTACCTTCTAGAGACAACCTTGGAAGTCTAAATCATTAAACCAGACCCCTGGAGATAGCCCTGGGAAATCATAAAACTAGACCCCGGAGACAGCCCCGAGAAATCATTAAACCATACCCCCAGAGATAGCCCCGAGAAATCATCAAATAAACTTCAGAGACATCCCTGAGGAAAGACAGAGACAATAACAGTCAAAGCCCCATAAATAACCTCGAGGGACAACAATAACCACTTCAAGCCCGAAAATAACCCCGGGAGGGCAAAGAGGTTATTTTGCCAATCACAACATAAGCAACAACTATCCATCTATAGATAAGGTTACAAAGATCCATCATAGCAATGCCAAGTATAAACTACGCAAGACAGCTCAACGGACTACCTTCGAAGACCTGAAGATGCTATTCTGGTCATGGACCAATCTTCCCAGATTCAAAATTGTCAAGCCCAATATCATTGCATAGCCCTCTGAAAGAGCGTTCTGGAATGGTATGGCACACCTCTATAGGATTCTCGGATTGAAAGGAGCAAGCTGCTCAGTGCACAACAAGACGAATGGCTATCTAGCATCTACTTAGGGGTGAGATTTCTCCTTTTTGCCTATCTTCCCAAACTCAGAATGGGGTGAATGATATACCATTACGAATCTATCGGAAATATCTTTCTAGGTTAATATGTCACGTCTTCTAACTCCTTCCGGATTGAGAGTTATGGCCATTCCAGCTCTCAATATGAAAACCTGACCTACCAAGACGAATATCGAGCAAGTGAAGCCCACTTTTGGGTTTTCGCAGGTAGACCCGCGGTTGCCTCTAGTAGACCCACAATTTTTGCAGGTAGACTCACGGCAGCCCGGGCCTATAAATATCTCCTCCCCCCTTTGGCTTCCAAGAGAAGATCAGAGAAGAAGAGGGCTGTGACGAGAGAAATAGAGGCTAGAATAGCTAAACGGAGCTTTTATCTTACTCCGATTTCTGTAAAACTTCTTTATAAACATTTATATATGTATATACTATAACATATCAAATTTTAACCGATGGAAAAAGAGTATCGAGGCGCCAAAAGCCGTTCGAGAGCAGTTCTCGCGATATATTATAAGATTTCACCAGATCTGTCTTCTTTGCTTACTCTAATACGTATATAAGTGCTATATACATATATTTAGTAGCTTATATTCATTGGATCTGAAGTTTTAACAGTTTATTTCTTTTTAAATAGTCAATATTTGAGCTGTATTGACTAGATCTGTACTAGATCTAGCCAGATCTATCTTTTAACCTGTTCAAAAGTTGTAAAACTTGAACCTGAAAGCTAGAATGGCTAAGATCTGTACATATCTAGTTTTCTTTCTAGTTTTGTAAGTATTTAGCAACCACGTGACCCTAGATCTGTATCTAAAGGAAACTAGAAGCTATGAGCTACTCGCGTACGGAGATTTAATTAATGAATATTTTGTTTAGCGATGTCTAGTATAGTTTTATGATTTATTGCAGTATATTCATTATGCAGGCTGTTTATTTGATTTTATATGAACCTAGGAGCTACAGGATCTACGATTCCACTAATGGATCTAGATTTAATTCCCATAATGGACCTGGTTGAGTTGTACAACCAACTTGCAAATTTTGTACTTGTAAATATAGGACCTTACAACGGTTATCCGAATTTAAGGTCCCTAAATAATGAAAATCCTATGTGTGGTGATCGGGCATATTTTGATGGCTTTCATACCCATAAGGAGCCCGGCACTTACATATATATTATTTTATCGAAGATGCTTCGCATCTCTAGAATAAAATCAAAACGAGTCGAATATGGAATAAAATGGAAGTATCAAAGGGCTTCAATTCCTATGCGAGCGAAAGAGTTTGAAAACCACTTTTTAAAACATCACTTTCATATATTTGTTTGAAAATGGACTTTTTAATAAATTAAACCCTTCATATATAGGTCCAACGAAGTATAACACCACTTTAAAATAAAGCACTTAGGCCTAATTAACTGCAACACACACATACACAATGATTAGGGAATGCAAAGACGTGGTAACCGTGTTTCACGGAAGTCGGGGGGTGCCTAACACCTTCCCCTCGCTTAAGCAAGCCCCCGAACTCTATAAATCTCGGTTTCTAAGACAAATTAAATAGAGTCCCATATTGGGCCATATTGCAAAATCTTTCAAAACTCGGTTGAGTTGGTACAACCATTTAACTCATACCAACTGGCGGCTTTATCTAATTCGGACCAATAAAATCAATATTTTTAAATCGTTGACATTTTATGTCGGACTCTTCCTAAAATATCACCCTTAAAGAAAGACAAACCACATAGAAAACATAAAGGGTAAGAACCAAACACCTAGGAAGAGGGATTAACTTCTCCCGGCGTCGACAGATGGCGACTCTGCTAGGCACAGTACAGGCTTAAGCCGCATTTTCAAACTTTTTAATTCCATTCTTTGTGCTTGTGTGTGAAATGACGTCTTTACATTGAATGTGTGTGAATGTCTCTTTATAATGCTTTATATTAGTGCTTCACACAATGTCATCATTTTGCATTCAGTGAGACGCCATTAATGTATGTTGTGTGATTCCTCAACCGGGAGGCGAACCCGTTAGTCACTGATTACTGGACTCCAGCGATGATTAAATCCAAGTGAGACTCAGGAAAGGTGCCACTTAGATTCGCTCCAGTTGAAAGATCAGATTAGCTTCCCATCTAGTAGATTGCGATGATCTGGGAACCTTTATGCCGAAAAGCCTGTGAGAGTAAACCTAGGATAGATCAACCTTTGATATATCAAACGCGAATGGAAGGCTTTTCATACCTTTCCCTTCCAATTCCATGTTAAAATATCAAATGTTGTAAATATCAATTCATATCAAATATTGTAAATTATAAATTCTTTTATATCTATTATCAAATATCAAATCCTGTCATGATATTCTGTCATCAAAATAACTGCCCTTTGTTTTGCAGGAAAAGATTAAAACCCCCCTAAAAACTGACACATTGCATGGAATGCATCCTACTAGTGTCTATCAAGAACAGACTACATACTCGTCTTGTAGGCAAGATTGGTCCCATTGCCAAATCGAAATCTCAAAAGGCACAAAGCTTATCCACCTACATGGCTGAAAGTACCCAACACGAATCAGGTTCTGTATCTCGAAAGAAGTTTGAGGGACTTAAGAATCAAATAGCAGAATTGGCTATCCTCCTAAAAGAACAAAGTAAAAGCACTCAGGGCCAGACAACGCCCAATCTGTAAGAACCCGAATTTTCAAAATTATTAAAATAATGATTTAATAAATAAAATTCTTAAAGCATGAGATGGGTTCGAATAAGAATATATATGTGTTAGGAGTTATGTGGTATTGTGTTGCATAAGATAATATGAACTATGCAATATGAGATCCTTGTGTTTAATAAATATATTATTATTATATAGTTGTTAAGAATTGTAGAGATGAATTAGTAAGAAGATGGATAAGATTTATCTATCGACATTAAATAATTTATAGAATTATTTTATCATAGTAAGTTGGTGACATTAAATATCTTTGATGAATAATCACCATTTTCTTGAATATATATATACTAGTAACTAGTATGATTGTAATATAGGTTATTATTAGTGCTTAAGCTATCCATGGATGGATTGAGATAGTAAAGCATGAATTAGTTAAGGGAATTAACTAATAAGTATAAATGTTGGTTAATTTAAATTGAAAGTTATATTATGGAATAATATAATTTGAACATTAAAGCCTTAATTAACTATGGTGATATAGTGAGGGGTTTAAGAACCACTTAAGTAAATAGTGAGTTAACACATGCGTAGAGTATGTTATTATAGTAAGTGCCTATATATATTACTTGGCATGATATTATATGAATGTGCGAGTGACGTTAATGATATACGTTGTTAAACCAATATATCTTTAAATTAATATTGAGATATGGTCAAACGTATAGATTAAAGAAATTGTTTTGGAGACAATGTATCATAATAGAAAATAAACTTATGGCCTATTTTCTATATAAAAGGTGTACATGTGTCATACATGTAACTATTTTAATAATACTTAGATATTATATTAAAATAATATCTTGAGAAAATGAGTAAATTATTTTATTATAATTAATGCCTATATTGGGAGAAAAATATGATAAAAATATTTTTATGTCACGTTATGACAAAATACATAATTTCTAATGTATTTTCAAGAGAGTTAATTAATAAAAGAAAGCTAAGTTATTTTAATGTATTAACTAACTTAAGTTATTATTTTATCATAAATTTTATAATAATAGAGTAAATCTTAATTATTCTAAGCATAAATGCTATACATATTATAAGTGTATAGTTATTTAAGGTAGCTTGAAATTAGAGTGCATGTGTCACACAAACTTTATATTAAAAGGAATATTAAAGTGTGGTGGAAGTAATGATAAGCTTAATATTGAGCTTGTGAGGTATGCCTAGTGTGGCAAAGTGGTGGCATAGACATTCATTAAATAATTTATGAATGAATAATTAAAGGAATTAATTAGTATTATTTTGTGGATTAATTGCTAGGTGCAATGATGTGTAACTAAAAGTTATATAGTAGCTGCATCTATATAATATGCAATGAAGTGTAACACTTCAAGAAAACTATATAATATAGGAAACTATATAGTAAAGTGAAATGAGTCACGTGAGTTACATAAATGGACTTATATGACAATGTGTTATGTGTGGTACACTAATGTGTACTTCATAAATGATATTAAATTAAACTAAATAAATAATTGTTGTTAATAATTATTTCAATGGTTAAGTATAATTGAAATAATAAAATTTACAATAATGGGGTGTGACACTACTCAATTAAAATATATTCGGTATTGTCAAATGTATATGGATTATATAATTATATGATTAGGTGTATATGTAACCCTATCACATCATATGGTAATAGCATTAAGTTATTAGATATAAGCTTGCAAGTTAGCCCATGTGAGAGCAATGATGGTTAACTAAATGGCTAGTACCATGAATAGTAGTAGTTGGTGGAGTTAACCACCAACTCCTCTTTGACCATTGGGTATTGCCCATAGGAGGGTAATAGATTTACTATAATTAGAGAACATGTAAATAAGCATTGTAATGGTATTACATCATGAACTTATTATAAGAGGTGACATTGAGAGTAATATTTTGTAAGCTTGAGGCCTATTAAATACTAAGCTTACATAATTGAGCCTTGTGTGGCACGATAATAGATCCGACGATTAATTAAATTCAAGGATGGAGAAATTATTAATTAAATAATTAATCTATATTAATTGTTAATTGCCATTATAGTATGAGGATTTATTATTATAACTAGTGATAGTATAATAATAAGAAAATTGATTATAGATATAATCGGAATTGTATTGCTGAGGAATGAGATATATTGTCTTATAATATTAATTATTGTTATGGACAATATACTAGTATCTAGTAATTATTTGATAATATGTTGATTAATAAATAAATGAATTATAAATATTATAAGATTTATATTAATCAATTGTTATAGAGATTAATAATTGATTTACGAGGAAGGGATTAATTAATATTATTATTAATTAATTGATAAGATAAGTAATTTATTAATTTCTATGTGCAACCATGCGATATTAAAAGTATAACGTATGATAGTTAACTATATGTTATACGAAGTATAAAGTGCAATGTGACAATGTGTATATAAGTATACAATAAAATAATATATCATGGATATATTGTAAACAATTATTGAATTAATAAAATTTAATAATAAAGGAGACAATGTAATATGATAATATCCGATCAAATTATATTCGGTGTTAATAAGATGTACATGGATTATATGTGATGTAGATCTATGTGTAACCTTACTTGATACATTGTAATTGGGAATTACACTTGTAGTTCATTTATAACCTAAGTGTACAATTATACATTGATGTAGGAATATATGTAATATACATATGTATGTTGCACAAAGGAATACAATGCTGAGTTTATTAAGCATTGTCCCATAATGAGAGGCACATTTCCTCTCACGTGAACACAAGAAGCTAGCCTACTCTATCTCCTTCTCAATTTCAGCAAACATTTCATAGCTTCATAGCTCATCATGCAATGGGGAGTGGGTGTGATGATGGAATTCAACCACCAATTACCTACTCTTTCATAACCAACATGCAATCCTAATTCACGTTGGTTTAAATTGAAGAACAAATGCATTGTCTGTGTAATTGTTTTGCTATAAATATAAGCTCTCTTCTTCTTATTCCATTGCTGAGATTTTACTTAAGTATTGAGAGGGAGAATACATTGATAGTATAGCAGCAAGTTCAGTTCACGTTTTAGTAGAAGGTATAATACCTGTTCTTCATCCTTATTCTCCATTTTGTTTACTGTCAAAGTTTTAAATCTTGATTATGCCAAATTGGATTGTAATTGGGTTGTAGAACACTTATATAGTTGTTATATAGACTTAGTAATATGTTAGTATGCAATGTGACATGCTTTAAATCAAATTGCTGTGAAAATTTTGAGTTGGGCTTGAGTTTCTGCCGAAGCAGAACAGTCTCTATCTCTGGCCGGCCAGCGGCGCAGCTGCGCCATTTTTATACTGGCCAGCGGCGCAGCTGCGCCGGGCCCTGAGACTTGAAAATTTTTCTGCAGTCTGCTGCAGGTTCTGTTAAGGGATAGTGACTAAGATAGTTTAAGCAAGCATGCTATAAGGTTTAACATGCCTATATGAGTATATTAACATGACATGCACCCGCGTTGCTATGATTGCATGCAAGATTAATGAAACGACATAGAGCGTTGAAGTAAACTTAAAGTTTTGTAAACTAAAATGACTTACACGAACCATGTCGACATTCTGATTTTTCAAGCATGACTATATGATTTAGGAATGCATGAGAAGCGTATTAACTTACGAATATATGTTTCGTGATTTAACATGAGCATGCCGGACCTCGTTAGTGAACATTTCTAACAAAAATCAAGTTTTGAAGGTGGATCTTGACATGTAAATACCATATACGCATTCTGATTTTGCAAGCATGTTTAGATGACTTAAAAATGTGTGTCGAACATGTTAACACATGAATCTAGATAGCATGGACGTATTAGACCCTATTAGTGAGATTTACTAGTGAAAGTATACATTTTGCATGTGAGTCTTGACATGTATATTGAGATTTGAATTCTGATATTGGTAAACATGTTTGATAGTACTCGTAGACTCGATCATGTATCCTACATATATATATACCATGATTAGGTGTTATGATTCAAGTGAAACATAAACGAAGCATGTTTTCAAAACAAAACAGTGTTAGTTGCATGAATGTGATATAATTGTTCATGAGTATGCCTAATACAAAGTATATGAATACCCCATGTGTTTAAAAGGCGAGCATGTTAGACTTTATGACTTTATAGCCTTAAATGGACTTAAGTTTTTACGGTTATTAACTTAGAACCTATATCATGTAAATTGAATGTGAAAAGGTTGAACGAGCATGAAAGTATCCTTTAATATGTATACGTGCTATGTAAAATCACATGTTGATACTTGAATTCGATTTGACGATTAACTTACAATAATGCTATAAAATGCTAAAAAGAGTATGTTTGCTATTTGTTGTGATCTTATGTGTTAGTAATGATATATGAGAATGATTAACTCAAAGATGGACTACACTAGCTATATGTAAATAGATTAGTGGTAGACGGGCGTGTGTATGTGAAGAATGGTAGTAAGTACGTAAGGTTAACGTATACTTATACGTAGATAATTATTCTAAGAATACGATAAGAAAGTGAGACGAAGGTTCTAAGAACCAAGTTAGACAACAATGTAACATTTATTATTACATTGAGAATGTGTGGATACATATAACTAATGAGTGTGATCTCTATGGTTAATATAACTGTGTAGGATTACACGAAGTGCAGATATTCTTAAGCAGTTAAGTCATAGTTGTTAAACTACGAATCAGGCAAGTCTTTCAGTTCCTATTTGATATATGAATTCAATAACTGTTAGTTGAATTATATTATGCTGTGATAATGTGAACTTATATATGAACTGTATATGAGATATAAATGAGATTAAAAGTTGATCTTTGATGATATACTTGTTATGTGAAAGTAACATGCATAGTAAATATAAATTGTTTATAAATGCATGAACTGAGTATGATGTTGTATGCTATGTGATGCATGAAAACTGTTAGAATTGCTGAGCTGTCGAGCTCACTCTTGCAAATAACCACTTTTGCAGGTTAAGGATTCACGGTAAAGATTTCGTGCTTCTTGATTGATAAAGATAGATAGTATCGCAATGAAGAATACTTTTTAGATTATCGTTTGAACCCTGTTTAGGTTCTAAGAGTTGTACTTGATAATTGTATACGTTGTTTAAAACTTGTCGTACTGTAAAGATATATTAGTTGATACATAGAGGATATTAAGTCGAGTTGTAAACGTTATACGGTGATTCGAATATAGTGAATCATATTATAAAGTTGATTCAGGGATTTGTAATTAATCCAAAGTTATGAAATCAATAAAAAGATTTTATTCAAGAGGATATTGAAAAGTTTAAATTATTCCGCATTTTAGTAATATCGAATATGATGTAAAGACAAGATCTTGGATATAAATAGAATTTATATTCTAAATTATAATAAACAAAGTTGTATTCTTTTACTAATGATTAAAAGATGTAATAGTTTCGCGTTAGTAGTATCGTGACTGCACCGAATCAGAGGTTTCGAAGGAACGTGGATTTGGGGGCGTCACACAATCAAACAGAGTCTTTGTCACACCTCCAAATCCGTGTACTTCATTTCCACAGGATTTGGTGTTCACTATCTAAATAAAACATAACTAACTGCCCATGAATAAAGGAATGCAAAATAAATTACAACCTTAATCAAAATCTTCCTTATAAAAGGATTACATAATTGTCAAAAAGTTCCCAGGTGTCTAACCTTAAATCAATCATCAAGTGCAAAAGTAAAACATCACATAATAGAATAAAGTCTTGGTACATAATAAATTGAACAAATGTATGACACCCCCAAATTCGAGTTTCCTAATATCGAATTCGGTGTTCACAATACTCAACAACAAACATACTTTCTAACTAATGCGGAAGAATAAACATACATTGTTTATCATAATAGTAATAAAGTCTTACAATCATAGTCCCAAGGTTCTTTAACCTTAACTTAAAACGTACTCTTAATACTATAAAGAGTTTACATAACCAAATAACATTTAAAATAAACTAGTACATAAGCATTCTCAAACATCTACTCTTGA
This sequence comes from Panax stipuleanatus, assembly GCA_020205555.1. Lineage (NCBI taxonomy): Eukaryota > Viridiplantae > Streptophyta > Magnoliopsida > Apiales > Araliaceae > Panax > Panax stipuleanatus. Next base: position 101,233,011 of record CM035126.1, read on the forward strand.
ACCTTCCCATTTCCTTCGTCTCCTTTAGACGTTTCTGCTTTAGCTGAAATAAATGACATGATATAGCAAGGGTAAGCAACTAATTTGCTTAGCAAGTTTATACACAAGGGAGATATATCATGATTAGAAAGAAGTTTCGCTTTTAATGTTCAACAACAGTATACAATTGTGAAGGAACATGAATTAATAGTCAACAGTTGAATATTCGAATAATTGAATAACAGGTACTGAGTGGTTTGAAATAACCATGAACATTTGCCAAGGTTCTGAGCATTTAAACTGGACCTTTTAATAAGTTTTGGTAATCAAGGGGATCAGCCTTTCATATCCCATGATTTATGCATAAACACTTAATAATCCGACATTGATATCATGCTTTAATCAAATTCGTCCTTTTCTCAGCCAAGAGTTCTTACCATAGCAATTTAATAAGACAGTTTTTAAAACACTTTTGATTTAACAAATTTAGACATACTTGATCAAGCTGATACAATTAGCATAGATCTATCTCATAAACAGTTCATGAATGAAAGAACTTTAATTTAATTCACAGTTCAATAATAATAGAATATTAATTCAATTGCAAAAAGTGCGAATCTCAATAATCAGTATAGATGCGAATAATCAACAATAATTATTCACTAACATGCTTCGAAAATAATAACTCGAGTTTGAGTTAGGGAACTTGCCTCGTTTGTAGGCTACTGCTACGCAATTAAATTCTATCCGCTAAACAGTTTAATTATCTTCCTTTGAGAGACCTATAGTTAATCTTTCAATTAGCCATAGCATAATATTACATTATGTAATCACATAGATATTATATATTATATTTAGTTCTTAGAAACATTATTGTGCCTCGATAATATTACTATTAAATCACAACTACCTTTAATTCATTTAATATTATAAATCTTGATAATATTTAATTCACCTCTTAGTATTATTAGTCCACCAATAACACTTTTATTCGCTCACTAATATTATTAACATCTTAATAATATTTTAATATTTTACTAATATTATTAATCCTCTTAATAATATTTTAATCATGCATTAATATTATTACTTTAATAATACCTTACTTATTATTTAGTGTTATTAATCAATTAATAATACTTTATTTATTTACTAATATTATTAACCTTTTAATAATATTTCAATAAAGTTTTAAATCTTAATATTTTTATTTACTTAAAAATATCAAATTCTTATATTACAAATATCATATTAACATTTTAATAAGTTATTAGATAAATAAATAATTTATTTTAATTGTTTTACCCTTTATTAAACAACTTATTTAATACCCATAAAAGGTCGTAAATATTATTTATCATAATAGATTACCAAAATACCTCGCATAGGTCAGATTACACTATAATAGGAGTACCTAAGCTTTAACATTCTATTTTCCTCATTTATGACATCATTTAACCATTTATTTCCTTTTATTCATAACTTCATCATTTTTTGGAAAGCTTCCAAACTGATTCCAAAAATTCTTCTTTTCTGGATTTGGACAGTGTATGACCCAATAATGATTCCCAAATTTTCATGAAATTTTAGAACTTGTTTTACTATTTTTAAAGTGCCTAAAACTGTCGGATCTTGCAACATTTATCATAAATCGAGTTTCTGTCCAAACATTATGAAATTTTCAGTGGATGTCCCTGTTATGTATATGTACTTCCTATAGAAATTTCACTTTTTTTGGAGTTACACACAAAGAGATATTCACGTTTACCTTTAAAAGAGTTCTTTCTTGGAAAAGGCATAACTCCTATTTTATACATTGAAAAAGGTCCATTCTATTTCTCAAATGTATATAACTCATCATATTACCTTTTTTGATTTTTCTCAGAATTTTTGAAGTACATAAAATAGACGAAAATGCCCTTGGCAGAAAGTGGCTAGAAAGTGTCCACTACTTTTGTTCTATAGTGGACTGTTTCGGCTCCAACACTCACCAAGGCTTGGAAAAACTGTGTTTTCGAGTACTACCACTTGGGTTAAGTACTTAACTTACATATCTAGCACCCCCATTTGACGGATCACAAATCAGAGGTGTAGATCTCAAGTTATGGGTGATCTAAGTGAAGAAAAGCTTTCATTTCTTCTATGGATCTTCATTCTAACACTCAAGAGGGTTAGATCCTTACATGGAACATAAAGATCTAAGGGTTCTTGAGTCTTAGAACACTACCCTTCTAAAACTTTAAAAATAAAACAAACTAACAAGAAGAAAAGGTTAGTTTAGGGTTTACCTTGATTATCTAGCAAGCCATCTTTTCTTTCTAAAGTAGTTAAGAAACTTTGGGTGCATGAATGATGAAAGCTCTCATCTCTTTTCCTCTCAATATTTCGGCCACTCTCTCTCTCTCTCTCACTCTTGTTCTTGTTGGGTTTGTACGAAATCGTGACGCAATCAAATTGCAAAAATTAGCAGAAGCATGATATATCATAGTTTAAAAAATTTCTACAAAATCATTATCCGGATCATCCTTTATCCAAATTATTAATTTAAAACGATAAATAAGAAGTTATAGAATCATACCCTTGTAGAACGAAGCTTCCACAGGTACGAGTTCAACTCCTTGTTCTTCGTGGTCTCCTTGAATTTTCGGATTAGATTCCTTTCTTTGATCAACGTTAGCCACCCAAGTGTTTGGCCTCTAGAGGTGATCCACCAAGGAAGATGAATTATCAAGAAGGAGGGTGGTTGGCTTAATTTTCTATACTCTATAGAAAAGAAATACTATCCAACAATTAGAATTGCATCAACTGATATCTATTATTAGACTCCTCTTATATAGATATTGGTTAACCCTTCTAATCCTATTAGACATAGAATTTCATTTAATTAATTAAACTCTAAATAATTAATTTAGGCTTCCCACCACATAGGAAATAATTAATTAAATTTATTTAATTAATTTATCTCCTAATATTATTAGGAATAATTGAGAGTACTAATGTTAAATTAATAACTAAACTCCTTTAGAAATTAAAATAATAATAATTGTAATAATATTAATAAGACTCCTCTTATTAATTTATATTTAATATTTTCAAAATATTAAATAACAAACATTAAGCTATTTAATTTATTCTATCACCATAGATTAAATTAATTACACTTAATGCATTATTACGATTATGCCATTACCTTCTTAAATAATTATTCTTCCTTTTATGGTGTGACCCTTTAGGTTATCTATATTAAACCGGTTATGAATAAATTAATTAGAATAATTCTAATCTTATTTAAATAAATAAATTAAACTAATAATCTATTTAAATAAATAATATTTATTCTACAATAGGGATAAGCCTCCCTAGCGATCAACGACTTTCCAGATAATATAGCTTTTAACATTAATCATAAAAGAACCTGTGAGTAAATAGTTACCGTACAATTCAATCCTTCCACCATACAATGTCCCAATTAAATATAAGACATGAATTTACTGTCAAGTCTTATTTTTTTTAGTTATATGTATTTCGATTAGAAAATGCACAACTCCAAATAATGCAAATTAGAAACTCCTTTCTAATTTCATTCCACCTTGGCCAAGGATTCCTGGGTTGTCATTTAACGAATCACATAGGACATTTCTCCTCTTTTACTAGAGGTGGTAGATACTTTATTGATCATTCATTATCTCCATATGTAACTCATTATACCCAAGCATACCCTTTTATATACCCTAAAGGGCTTTAAGAAAAAGTCAAGGTATAATTCATTACATACAAGATACTATGATGATCTCAAGTCCAAGGATCACTTGTACTACTATCACATTAGGAATTCCTATTGGCAGGCGAGTAAAACTCCATTAGGTATTCCATAGCGAGTCACGTTCAGTGAACTTATTATCTAATAAGCACCTACATACTTGCTTTAGTGTCTCCACACAAATGATCATGAGATCAATCATCCTCATCCAATGAGCAAGCAACATATGTACCAATCTATCCGAATTTTCTAACCGTTCTCGGGGTGTACTAAGTTTACTAGCAAATTCTTCAGATATAAAAGAACAGGTGGCACCCGAATCAAATAATACATAAGCATTTATATTATTGATTGGGATTATACCTGACACCACATCCTTCGCAGCCACGGCGTCCTGGACGGTCATGTTAAAGGTTCTGGCGGTTGGGCGGTTGGATTGTGCCAGCCCGCTGATCATCAGCTTGTTGCCTCCTTGTTGATTGCTACCCCCGCCACTTCCTTTCTTTGGGCAATCCTTAATACGGTGCTCAGTTGAGCCGCAACCAAAACACCCTTGGATCTTCTTTGGTTTCAGACAGTTGGGCGAGATGTGCCCTTCCTGTCCGCAGTTGTAGCACGTGTCACGTCTGTAACGACCATGAATTTTAAACTCCTTATTTATTAAATATGTGATTTAATTTTTAACAGGTTAGTTTTATGAGTTTATTTAAACCTTATGTGGTTATGTAAATTGGTGAAATGGTTAAGGGGAGTCACTAATAGTTTATTTAAATTAGTGGACTAGCCCTGAGACTTTAATATCAGAAAATTGATAGGATTATTAATAATTAAATATTCAAATTATTTGGATATAGTGGCAAGAGTTGATCATATTGATTAGTTGCAATTATGAGTAAATATTTGATAATGTAACAATTATTATGAATAAATAATAATTAATGAATGAGAGATTAATAAATATAATAATATTATATTTACTTGATTAATTATTTCATACAAGCATGTGATAAGTAAACCTTACAATATATGGTAGTTAACTATATATTGTATATATAGTACAAGGTGACGTATTAATACGTCTACATATTATATATGTAGACTATATAGTATGATTAATTACATTATGTGAGTTACATATTATTGCTTATGTAACATGATAGACATTAATATATAACCTTATTACCTTATATTAATATCAATAACCAATTGTTAACTGATAATTATTCCATTAAGTTATTATGATAATAACGGTTATGGTAATAAATAATGAACAATACACAATTGTATTATATTTAGTGTTAATAGAAAATGTACATGGATTATATGTATGTATACTACTTGATATATTATATCAACATTTGCTCATTAGAAGTAACATTATAATATACTATGTGTATATATATTATACTATCTAGTGTATTTATTATGTAACAAGTATGGGACATATATGATATATACCCATTTGCAAGATTACTGAGTTTACATTGTCCCATAATAAGAGCCATTTCCTCTTCACGTGAGAAGCTAGGTAGCCTACACTAGGTCTACTCCTTCTCTCAAATTCATCAATTGTAGCCATAATCATGAGATGGGGAGTGGGATTCATGAGTGGAATCACCAACCCTCACCAACTCTTTCTTGTCCATTGTACATTCTTCCAATCCTTTGATTTATTTTGAAGGAGAATTGCATTGACTGGTTATTGAATTATCTATATAATGAGCTCCCTCCTTCTCATTTACACTTGCTGAGATTTTCATGTAAGTGTAGAGTTGATAGTGAGTGAGATATCAGTAAGGGAGATTTGTTAGATCAAGCAAACCAATTAAAGAGGTATATCATGTTCTTCATTTTCTGATAAATTTCTAATCTTTGATTCTTGGAATTAAGCATGTAATTGTTGATAATTGATTTGGAATATGTTGTTTAGTGTTATACAAGATGTTAAGCATGTTCGAATTGCAATGTGTTATGTTAGAATCAATTTTCGTAGAAAAATTTCTGAGTTGGGCTAAGTTCTGCCGTTGCAGGGCAGCTACTGTCACTGGCCAACAGCCTGCGCAGCTGCGCCAGTTATGTACTGGCAAGCGGCGCAGCTGCGCCAGTACCAGCTTCCAGATTCTATTTTTTGTTAAGTGCTGTGACATACTAACATGTGATATACCATTGAAACAAGCTTGTGAACAAGATTTGAATGTAGATATTAGTACAATGACACGATATAAGTATGTAATCGTTGATGCTATACGTATATGTCATGACCATGTTAGTACAAAAAGCATATGTTTTAAAAGGAAACTTGTAGTTTCGAAAGAGAACTTGTTACGAACATATCGTGTATGCATTCTAAAATTATGAACATGATAGTATGGTTTATATTTACTTGAAATGCATGTTTAAAGTGTGTTCACACACTAGCATACGTGATTGCAAGATTCTAGTGATTTCAAAAGAGAAACTTAAGACTTTTGAAAACAAACTTGACCAAGACTTGAGTCTCTTAGATTCTGACCATATGAGAACACTTATGTGGCTTTGATGTGTGTTTCAAATACATATGAGTTATATGTCAAGGTGCCTTGCATGTACTTAGTGGACTTAGTATATTTTTGAAAGAGAACTTAAGATGTGAAAGTAAATAACATCAAATACCATATGAATGATATTATGATCATGCGAGCATGTGTATTAAAGTTCATTAACATAGGCCTCGTTTGATCAAAGTGTAAATTTCGCATATGCACGTATTTATAAGAAATGAATTTCTGAAGCATGAACTACGTGATTAAAGTATATATGTGTAGTATACTCGAGCATACATATTAAATACTGTTTAGCCTTGTTACGTGATAACATGACTTTAGTAATCAACTTTGAAGCATGCACTTGTATTAGTTAAGTATGTGAATTACCGGCATGAAAACATGACTTTAAATTGGATTAGGATGAGCATGCTAGGTTTTCAAACTTGAAATTATAATCATAAAACATGTGTGTTGATTAAAAATAAGTAACTTGAAGTACTATGTGTTCAAGCCTATATTGATGCATAGAAACTAGATAATCTAAAGTTATTAAATCTATGACATGATTAGATTGACTTACGTGAATTATGGATAGATTTATATGATAAGCAGATTCTTGTAAGTATAGACTCGTATTAGTTTACACATGCTAATTGGAATACCGACTTATTAATGTTAGGTTATTTCAGCGAGATTTAATTAAAGCTAGAACTTAATTGTAGCTGAGCTATCAGGCAAGTTTTCTAACTTCATTTAATTGTTATATTGAATGCAAGTATTCTAAATTCTTGCACTACCTTATTCAATGAATCGTGTAAGCGAGTTTCTTAACTTCACTTAATTTGAATGCAAGTTCCCTAACTTTATTCAAATTTATATTGAGCAAGTCTCCGAACTTCACTCTTTGGTTGTGCAAGTTCTCTTACACTCTTTATTGTGCAAGTTCATATCCTTCTCATATTGTATTGAGCAGGTTACTATCGTATTGACAGTTAATTATTTAAAGCTTGAATTTTATTTCCAAGCATGCTATTAGGTGGTTTAATTACTTTAAAATTATTCCACATCGATATTATTGTTATTCGCACTTGGTACACTTAAGTTCGTACAGTCTTGGACTTGTACATCATTTAAAGTTCTATAATTCTTGAACTGTGTCAGATAGAGTCTGAACCCTTGTTCGGTCAGACAATTGAATAAATTTTTATAAAAGCTATCCAAACCAATTGATGGTAAGGATTCTTAGACTGAAAGAACACCCCTTATATGATAGGGGAGTACCCCATGTATCTAATATAAAGATACAAACAGCAGAGTTGAATGTTATGCATATACATGGCGTACGCGAGGCTGATCCCCTCAAGTACTTATTCTGTAGCCAGTAACCAAAGGGTCAATCAGCTATTGATTCCGTTGGAGTTTTATAGTTCAAAAGTCTACTTGACTATCAGTTATTCTAAAAGCAATCATTATCCTTGCTTTCGATATTCATATTGTTGAATTCATTATCAGACATTTTCTATTCATCATGATATATCCTTTATTGTTGTATTTCAACTTGCTGAGCAAACTTGTTGCTCATTCTTGCTATATCATGACTTATATTGCAGTTAAGCCCGAGACTTCAGGGAAGGACAAGGGTAAAGGGAAGATGTAGGATTAGTTTGCAAGGAGCAGACTTTATCTTTATGTTTAATTAATTTACTGTTATGTAATATGAACCCTATTGACTATTCTAGGGTATGTTTGTATGTTGTATTAAGGTTATCGAATCTTGGGACTAGTAACACCTTTTGAATGAACGTCGTACGTTTATTATATTTCTGCATTTTAGATATCGTATGTTTCTTAGAGGTGGATGTTTATGTTAGATCGTGATGACCGGACCGGGGTCAGAGGACCCGGATTCGGGGCTGTCACAACGTCCCTTACAGCACTCGCCCTGGTGATTCTTCCCACACTTTGGGCATCCTTCAGCCCTCTTCTTGAAACCTCCACGAAAATTCCCTGATTGATTATTATTATTTTTGTTGTTGTTGTTATTCTCCCATTTTCTCTTTCCCAAATTACTTCCTCCACTGCTGCTTCCTCCAATACGATTCTCTCATCCTGTATTCTTTCCTTTCTTCTCCTTGTTATACATACTTAAGGCCTCACTGCCACCTTTCGCAATGATTGCCTTTTCCAGTAATGTTGCAAAGGAATCAATTTAAAGAACTGATACCTTATTGAACAGCCACGGCTTCAACCCTTGTTCGAAGCGTCTAGCCTTTCTCTCTTCATCCCCAACTTGGTGCTCCGCAAATCGCGCTAGTTTGTTAAACCTAGCCGCGTATTGCGCTACCGTCATCTCCCCTTGTTTTAACTCTAGGAATTTCACCTCCATCCTATTCTTCATACTCTTCAGGAAGTAATTCTCGAAGAACAGCGTCTTAAACTTATCCCAAGCTATTATCCCTTCTCCAGCTCTTTGTTGATTAGCCTCCCACTAGTAGTTCGCTTCTCCCCTCATCATGTACGTGGCAAACACCGTCTTCTGATCTTCGCCTACGCTAGCTATAGTGAAAGCTTTTTCGATCTCCTTGATCCACGTTTGTGCGACGATTGGGTCGGTAGTTCCCTCGAACTCCGGAGGTCCTACACTCTTAAAGTCTGTAAAGGTTGTTACTGGCACAGCTTGAGGGTTCGGGCGAACAGGTTCATTTTTCCTTCCCCTTAATGCCTCTCCTAACAGGTCTACCAGTTTCTGGATCGGGTCTACTTGTTCCCTCTCATTGTTCACTGACTCCTCAGGTGCAGTCAATCTACGTCTAGGCGGCATTATCTGCATCACAAGTTTTCATTTTATTATTATTCAAGTATATTACTTAAGTATTTCTTTTAATACTAAAAGAAGAAAAAAAATTAAAAATTTGTAACACATTTCTGAAATAAACTTCATTTATATTCATATGCCAAATCATTTTATTACATGATTTCCTTAGCATACTGCTATAAATGTTATCACATATATCCCTTAATATCACAAAAGACGGAGAATATACCAACCTACTACCAAACTACCCCTCTAACAAAGGCTAACTCGGGGTTCACATCACTATCCCACATCTTACACAAAAGATTGCGATTACAACATAGTATATACAATACATAAAGAGAATACCACTAGACTATCTAAGGGAATCTCATCACATCATCCCACGCTCTACTGCGCTATTGTACTCCATCTGCGCTATATAAGCAACCAGCTCTCGGCTCATAGTGTGTAGGGTCTGTCCCTGCTCTGCCGGGTAGTGGTACACACCATCAAGCACTCTCTCAAATGCCGAACGAAACACGTACCCCATCTTGTTCATTTTCCTCTTCTTACATTTGACCTCATCTTCCAGGTCATCTGCTTTCTCATGGGCAGCCCCCCACTTCTCCTCGAAGTGTATCCTATCCATCACCTCTAATTCCAACTGAGTGCGGAGTGCTTCCTTCTCTGTCTTCTCACTCAGCTCCCTCTGCTCAACCTCTTCTAGCTTCTCTGCCAAATCTACATTCCTAGCCACTGACCTATGAAACAGAGCCCCCATCTGGATCCCTGCCTCCTTACAGTAGGCGATCTCTACCTCTAACTCCTGCATGGCCAGCTTCCTCTGGTAGTCCTCGTCCCTCAGTTTCTGGAACTCAGACTCTCTCTCTTGGGTCTCTGCCTCTAGCTCCTGAACCCTGCTGTCTAAATCGAGGATCCGCTCCTCATACTCTCCTAGCATTTGCTCATCTACAGTAGCCTCATCAGAGTCCTCTACTGGCTCATCCTCCATCGGCTCCTCCTCTGGATCAGACACTATCTCAATCTCGTCCTCGTCGTCAGACTCGAACGGTGCAACAGGCTGCACTGGTGTAGCCTCTAGGGGTGCCTCGTATACTACATGTATATCCCTAGGCTCATCCTCTGCCTCTCTACTAGGTACTCCTGTGTCTGTCATCCTACAATCACAAACACAAGACAAACAAACAGCAATTCCATTAGAATGTTAAATAAAACATAAGTTCATTGTATAAAATGAAGTTACATTTCATAACACGCTAAGTCTTACTCAAGGGAAAACTCTATGTGAGTTTTATCTCCTTTCCAACTTCTAAGTTCGCCTAAGTTATAGTCTAAGGACACTCGTTCCTAAGGTTTATAACTACAGCTCTGATACTAACCTGTGATGCCCCCAAATTCCAGGACCGTCACGGGGTCGCTCGAATTCGGTTCATCACGTGCTCATGGTAATACATCACAATAATAATAACTAAATATCACACAATCACAGCTGAAAATCTATTCTAGAATAATTTACAATGATTTATTATAATTATTCCCCCAAGTCTCGCAACCTACAGTACTTAATAGATTACATAATAATATCACTTAACGACTTATTACATAATCTAACTTAAGCTTAAACATAATCAAATTCCGTCTTACTACATCATCTTAATACAATATTAAAATATTTAAAACATAAAAGAAACAAGCTAGTTGGTAGCCTTGCCCTTGCCCTTATCAACGCCCAAAGGTTCGCCCTGCTCTGCCTTAACTGAAATGTTTTAGGGAAAGCAAGAATGAGCACTAATTGCTCAACAAGTAATATACAATAAGGGTAAGTGATATAATTCTTAACTCTCGAAAGGGTATAGCAAAGTTTGATAGTTCATGGATAACATGAATATCAACAGTTTTCAATAATAGTCGCTAAGGACAGAATAATATCAATGTGATTCAATAACAAATCAATTCAAGATTTCAAGATAACTGAATACTGAGCAGTCACTAAGGACTATGAACTTCTACTAGAATTAACAGTAATAAACTGAAAATCCAACAAAAACAGGTACAACAGGTGATCAGCCTAAAGCACCATCGTTATGCATAACAATCAATCATACTTAAGTGTGCACGTCGGTTCTCTGATAATTATATATTCCCTTCAAAGAAGGTTGTTCTTCTCAATCAAATACAAGATTCCGCACCAATAAATTAGTTTAGGTCGCTTTTCAATAGCATAAGTCTAGCCGAATCAAATGGCATAGACACTTTCACAATATTCAAGAACAATACTAAGTTCAACATGAATAATAGCTTTAATGAAATAAGAGTTCAAGTATGCTAATTCAATTCAAACGATTAAGTAGGAAACTAGTTCGCAATATACAAAGATAGAATACTTGTACAGTAAAAGAGTGTAAGTTAGGAAACTTGCACAATCATAGATTTCCTTGCATAAAGTAAATGCGTCGGTTAGGATACTTGCCTTTAGCGTAGTTTATCCACGTTAAGTAAATTAACACTTTCGAATCCTATTTATAGTGTAGTATAAGTATAGGATATTCATTAGCTAACTCATTCGGTACATAAGCTTGTTACTCAAATATACACACATTGTATTTCCTAGTCACACGTCATTACATACTTATACGCATTCGGTATGAAATCAAATTATAAGTTAACATGAATTCAAATAACATTTGTATAGCATTATGTTATTTTTAATCGAGTAGGCTTTCTTTAGCTATGGAATTACTCTTTTTAAGTTAATCATCTCCATACATCATTACTATCATGTGAGACTACCACAAATTGCAAATATATTCAAATTAGCGAGTTATAGCATTACTTATAAGTTAACCGTCAAAAATTGGATTCAATCATTAACATGTGATATCACCTTAGCTATCATATTTATTTTAAACATATGAGGCGATTATATAACTCATTCCAGGCATGCTTATGAGTATTCATGTAACTATCGTAGTTATTAGTTTGAAAACATGTTTCGTTTACGCTAAACTTGGTTTCACGACATGTAACATAGTAGGCAATCATGAATGAGACTTTAACAAGTCTAAAAGTATTATCAAGTATGATCACGACTTTCAGAATACGAATCCTGTATTAACATGTTAAGGATCACCATCAAAGCTCCTATTTTTATCAGTAAGTCTTACTAACATGTTCGTGTTACATCATGAAATCCGTATACATAAGTCAATAGGTCTGACACGCATTTCAAGGTTATATAAACATTCCCAAAAAATTAGAATATATATATGGTCTTTACATGTCAACATTAACCTTTAAAACTTGTATTTTCATTAGTAAAGCTCACTAATAAGGCCTAACATGCTCATGCTATTCATATGTTAACATGTTTAACACGTATTTTAAGGCCATATAACATGCTCGAAAAATCAGAACCTAGAATCCTAATATAACATGTTAGAGTCCATGTAAACGTTTGTGTTTTCAAAATCATGGGTTCTCTTTTTATGTCAAGTAAACTATGGAAACATATATTACATAAGAGGGACTCCCTAAATCATGTTACATTTACTTAGTATGAATTATAATTTCACTGCTCCTGGACTGGACAAACAGATAGTCAAGATAGTCATTTCTGGCTTGCCTGCACAGCGGCGCTGCAACGCGGCAACAACAGCAACAAGCTGGCACTGCGGTGCTGGTGGCGCTGCGGCGCGGCAACATCAGCATCAAGATGACGCTGCGGCGCTAGTGGCGCTGCGGCGCGGACAATGGCGCTGCGGCATGGGGACAGTTTCTGCACACTGCCAAAACCGACCCAAAACCTCCCATTTCATCGATTTCAACATACCCAGATGCTATTAGACTTCTTTAACTTACTAACACATATATATATATGCTTATATAACAGTCAATCGCCATTTATAATTCCCAATTTCATAAACTCCAACCAAATTCACGAATTTGATGTTTTATAGAAATTGCAGAGAAAAAATGGAAATGAAAGTCAAGAAAGCTATATAGTGGTTCCATCATGTATGTATGTTCATATAACAACAATATAAGGGTTCTACAAACCAATTATGAACCAATTTGGCATAATCAAGAATTTGAACTTTTGACAAAAAATGAAAATGAATAACAAAGAAACTGTATTATACCTTCTGCTAGAATCTGAACTTGCTGCTACTCAAGGACACTGATATATATATATATATATATAACTCTTAACTTACTCAGCCAAAATTCTCAGCAAATGAATTAGGAAGAGGATGGGTTATATTTATAGAAGAACTTATAATCCAGACAATGTTATTGCCTACCATTTCAAACTAACGGAAATTTGAATTGCATTTGAATTGCAGGGAGGTTATTAGGGGGTTGGTAATGGTGGTTGAAATCCATCATGATAGCCGCACCCTTCTTCATCATTTGCTAGCCTATGCTACTGAGTTTAAGGAAGAATAGGGGAGTAGGATAGCTTGTGTATTTCACGTGAAGGAGATAGTGACTCTCCCAGCAAAACAAACTTAGCCTTCTATACTACACTTAAATCATTATACACATATGTATTAAATACTTAGGCTATCTACACATATATATTTTATACATATGTCTTTAATTGAAATGTCACACTATAATTTACATAATGTAGTAAGTGTCACTTGTACACATATAATCCAGGTATATTTTTATCATACTGGTATAATTTTCTCGGATATAATCGCATCACATTATTTCATTTATTATTAAATTGTATTAATCAATAATTATTTATAATATATCCATGATACATTATTTTAATGTCCACACACTCACATAGTCACATGGGGATTATCATGTAGCTCTCATAATTCAATAAACTTTACTATATAGTTTATATATATAATATAGTCACATAAATGTTGCACCACATTATATAATATAGTTGTATTCCATATACTTTATATTATTAATTATTGCATGTTTGCACATAATAATTAATATAATCTTATTATATTAATAACTTACTTATTTGTCAAATAAATAAATTATTTATCTCATTGATTAATTAACAATAATATTAATTAATCTATTCCTTATTGATTATTAATTTCCATAATAATCGATTAACACTTATATGATTAAATATCACATTAAATGAATATAAATCTTATTATATTTATAAACACGTTGCTCATTATTATTATTATATTTCTTGCAATAATAATAATCACATATGATTAATCAATCACAGTTAATATTCCACAACAATTAATTAATATTCTACGATAACAATTAACAATTAATATAGATTAATTGTTTACTTAATAATTCATTCGTTAATTAATATAATCATTAATAATCCTCGTCACTGTGCCACACAAGGCTATCAACGAGTTTATTGCAAACTCCATCAATTTCTCAATTATTATAATTATTCAATTTTTGTTATATAATTGAATTAATTCATTCTTATACACAAAATCATTTATATACAAATAAATTCTCATTTCCATTAATATAATATATGAAAATTCTTGGGTATTACAGTCTTCACGTCCATTTTGCCAAATTTAGTAATAATAAGCTGCAACCGCAAGTAAAATCCAAATGAACTTGAGCATTGCTTCTAAGATCCATTTTGATTTTATGGTCATCTACCATTTCCCTGAGTCTTTATTACTCATAGCCTGTTCGTAATTCAATGGATCATCATCATTCATGACGTGTATCTCATCGTCATCCTCTGTGATGAATCCATACCTCTCAGGTATCTTCGATACCTTTCCATATTTATGAATAGGGTGTTGTACAGTAGGTGTCTCTACTTGGACAGGTTCATCCACTTAATCTGTAGTGGTTTGTGGTTCTTGAAAAGATCTAATTTCCTCCCACTAGCCCCTTCAAGGATAAACTCATTTATCAAGAAGGCAGCATGTTTCACAACAAACACCTTTTGCTCAGTAGGATTGTAGAAATAGTATCCCAAACTTTTTTAGGATATTCCACAAAACGTGCACTTATCTGATCTTGTCCTAAGCTTATCATATTGAAACTTTTTCACATAAGCTGGACATCTCCAAAGCTTAGCATGCTTAAGACCAGGTTCCTCCCTGTCCACATCTCATATAGAGTCTTGGGGATGAATTTTGAGGGGGCCTTATTTAGTAGATATGAAGCCGCTTCTAGGGCATAACCCCAGAATGATACTAGAAGATCGGTAAAACTCATTATGGATCGAACCAGTCCAACAATGTTCGATTTCTCCTTTCAGATACTCTATTTAACTGTGGTGTACCTGGTGGAGTACATTGTGAGATTATACCATTTTCTTTTAGACAATCGAGAAACTCACCACTTAAGTATTCACCACCTCGATCTGATCGAAGAATCTTAATACTCTTATCCGTTTGTTTCTTTACTTCACTTCTGAACTCTTTGAACTTTTCAAATAATTCTGATTTGTATTTCATTAAATACACATATCCAAATCTTGAGTGATCATCAGTGAAAGTAATAAAATAAGAATACCCACCCTGTGCATTCGTTGTCATAGGTCCACAAACGTCTATGTGAACCAACGCTAACAACTCTGTAACTTTTTCTCCTTTTCCACTAAAAGGAGATTTAGTCATTTTACCCATGAGACAAAATTCACAAGTTGGATATGATTCATAATCAGATAGCTCTAAGAGCCCATCCTTATGCAACTTGGATAAGTTTGTTTCATTAATATAACCGAGTCTACAGTGCCACATATAGGTATAATTAATATCATCTCTTTTCCTTTTCTTAGTTTGTTCTATTTGAAGGATATTTTCATGCAAGTCAAGTATATAAAGTCTATTTTGCAAATTACCAACACCATATAAAACATTGCTTTTATAAATAGAACAACTGTTATTTTTTATTATAATGTCAAATCCATCCATATCTAATACGAAAATAGAAATAATGTTTCTAATGATATTCGGAACAAAATAACAATTATTTAAATAAATGGACTTTCCCGTAGGCTGTGTTAAACAATAAGTGCCTACAGCTAATGCAACAACCTTTGATCCATTTTCCACTCGTAGGACAACCTCATCCTTGTTCAGCTTTCTACTTCTGACCAGTCCCTTCACATTATTACATATGTGAGAACCACAGCCGGTATCCAATACCCAAGTAGAATTTTGACTTTCTAAAAAATTAATTTCAATCATGAATAAACCTTGATTGGAAGTCGAAGCTTCTCCAAGCTTCTTCTCCGCCAGAAACTTCTTGCAGTTCCTCTTCCAATGACCCGGCTCGTTGCAATGGAAGCACATTCTTTTGCTAGCTGGATCAAGTTTCTTTTGTTCCTTTATGTTCACCTTACCCTTGGTCATCCGAGATTGGAAGAGCTCTTTAGATATCTCATATCTAGCAGTCTTACTTTGTTCACCATACAACTCCTTGAGGTGAAGCAACATAGTAGGAGCATCCATGTTTTCATGCTGACGCTGAAGCTCGTTATTCATGGATGTGAGCATGATGCATTGAGCCACAAATGCGTCATTTTGCCACTTTACAATGGTAGCAATTTCTTCCTCAGATGCTGATTCTGGAACAGTTCCAGAGACAGGTGAATTTAGAACATAAAAAATCTTTTCAGCAATGAGAATTATTCTCAGATTCCTTAACCAGTCCGTATAATTTGGTCCGGTTAGTTTATTAGCATTAAGTATGCTTCACAGTGAAATTAGTGATTTCGACATTTTAGATTTCTATATGTGAAAAGACAACATTTTAGCAAACATTCATTTTATTAATTTTGCATACCAAAATAAATTTAGGTTTTTATTTTAAATTGGTATCTCCTACTATTTTTATCAAACTATATTACTCTCACTTATATAGTTCGGCAACATCTAATTAAAGATTTGCTAGTGAGATTAAGGATCCCATTTCAAATGTATATAGCCTTGTGGATAGCATAACAAATGATATATAAATAAATAGGTAGACAACTCTTGTCAATTACATCAACATATAACTCCTTTTATTTTGCCTCTTAAATCATAATGGTTAAGTGTGTGCACATCCGAACTAAAATGATTTAAGTTAAGTCTAGCCTAGCACTTCCATAAATTCAAAAAAAAAATGTTCGTCCTTGTGGATAGCACAACAAGACTATATTGTTCAATTTTCTTGATAAGCATCAAATGTGATTAATTAACATCTTAAATACGCAATACTCGCTTTGTGGATAGCACAACAAACTCATATTAAATATTTAATACTCTATTAATTTATCATGCTAGAAAGCGACGTTCGATATTCTAAATATAATTGAATGCTTCGGACTTAATATTATTTCTTTGAGGGGTTTGTTATTATTTGTCTCATCTTGTTTAGCGCAGCATGCACATATATATATATATATATATATAATATGGGTCATTTTATTAAACATACAAAGCATGTTTGCATAAAATATAATATATATAATATTTAGCATGCACATATAGAATACTATATTCTACCCGGATTGATTATGGACTTTTATTCTAGTTTGGTTCATTAGAGTCACCAAGTGAACCAACAGGTCAAGCCTAGGAGTGCAAGAATTTAAATTTAAACGTAACTATTACATTTAAACCCGGGCTCTATACAAACGGGTCTTCACGCGCTCCTTGCTCCTTGGTCTCCAATTTCTTCAAGATAATTCTAACTATTTCTATTACATTAAACTATTTAATTTAAATAGAAACCTTGATCAGCAGTCAAGAGGAAGTATATAGGAGGGAGATAGAATTTTATATCAAGAAAAAAACCAGAGAAGACGAGGTACGCAGACTCCATTTAATAAAACTCATTCATTCAAGCATTCAACTAAAATAAAATCCAATCATATTGGTCAAATAGTCCATAATCGATTCCCATTTATTATCAATAGTATCACCATATATATCAATAAATAAATATTCATCTCATGAATTAAAACATTCCATATATATATGAGTATCATTTAATGGGCAATTTTAAATTGCATGAAATTCAATTTCAAGATTAAAATAAACTCTTTATTTTAATTGAAAAATTTATAAAAATATTTTATATAAATATATCATATATATATATATATATATATTTGATATTACCGTATATATATATATATATATATATATATATATATATATAATATAAATTCACGTTTATTTTTTTAAAAAGAAGTCACCTTCTTTTATTAAAAGAGTCCTGTAAGTTTATTAAAAGAGTCCTTTCCTGATGGGTCACCTTCTTTTTGGAGTAAGAAAGAGACAATGCTTTTTCTTTGCAGAATTCAAGATTAGCGCCCATAAAAAAAAATTTGTTATTTGTACAAAAAAAAACGCCATTTTTTTCTTAAAAAATAATTTTATACAATAAAATTATGCCCAATAAATTATTCTAAATACATACCCATATGTATATTAAACAAAAATAAATTAATAATTGCATAAAGGTTTGGCTCTGATGCCACTGTTGGGTTTGTACGAAATCGTGACGCAATCAAATTGTAAAAATTAGTGGAAGCATGGTATATTAGAGTTTAAAAAATTTCTACAAAACCATTACTCAGATCATCCTTTATGCAAATTATTAATTTAAAATGATAAATAAGAAGTTATAGAATCATACCCTTGTAGAACGAAGCTTCCACAGGTACGAGTTCAACTCCTTGTTCTTTGTGATCTCCTTGAATTTCCGGGTTAGATTCCTTCCTTTGATCAACGTTAGCCACCCAAGTGTTTGGCCTCTAGAGGTGATCCACCAAGGAAGATGAATTATCAAGAAGGAGGGTGGTTGGCTTAATTTTCTATCCTCTATAGAAAAGGAATACTCTCCAACAATTGAAATTGCATCAACTGATATCTATTATAAGACTCCTCTTATATAGATATTGGTCAACCCTTCTAATCCTATTAGACATGGGATTTCATTTAATTAATTAAACTCTAAATAATTAATTTAGGCTTCCCACCACATAGGGAATAATTAATTAAATTCATTTAATTAATTTATCTCCTAATCTTATTAGGAATAATTGAGAGTACTAATATTAAATTAATTACTAAACTCCATTAGAAATTAAAATAATAATAATTGTAATAATATTAATAAGACTCCTCTTATTAATTTATATTTAATATTTCTAAAATATTAAATAATAAATATTAAGCTATTTAATTTATTCTATCACCATAGATTAAATTAATTACACTTAATGCATTATTACGATTATGCCATTATCTTCTTAAATAATTATTCTTCCTTTTATGGTGTGACCCTTTAGGTTCTCCATATTAAACCGGTTGTGAATAAATTAATTAGAACAATTCTAATCTTATTTAAATAAATAAATTAAACCAATAATCTATTTAAATAAATAATATTTATTCTACAATAGGGATAAGCCTCTCTAGCGATCAACGACTTTTCAAATAATATAGATTTCAACATTAATCATAAAAGAACTTGTGAGTAAATAGTTACCGTACAATTCAATCCTTCCACCATATAATGTTCCAATTAAATATAAGACATGGATTTACTATCAAGTCTTATTTTATTTAATTATATGTATTTCGATTAGAAAATGCACAACTCCAAATAATGCAATTTAGAAACTCCTTTCTAATTTCATTCCACCTTGGCCAAGGATTCCTGGGTTGTCATTTAACGAATCATATAGGACATTTCTCCTCTTTTACTAGAGGTGGTAGATTCTTTATTGATCATTCATTATCTCCATATGTAACTCACTATACCCAAGTATACCCTTTTATATACCCTAAAGGGCTTTAAGAAATAAGTCAAAGTATAATTCATTACATACAAGATACTATGATGATCTCAAGTCCAAGGATCACTTGTACTACTATCATATTTGGAATTCCTATTGACAGGCGAGTAAAACTCCATTAGGTATTCCATAGCGAGTCACGTTCAGTGAACTTATTCTGCAATAAGCACCTACATACTTGCTTTAGTGTCTCCACACAAATGATCATGAGATCAATCATCCTCATCCAATGAGCAAGCAACATATGTACCAATCTATCCGGATTTACTAATCCCCTTTTTAGTAATCCCACGATTAAGAACTATTTTAGTTTTAAGCTTTTTAAGAATTTAAATCTCATTAGCATGATCAACATCATGATTCTAAAAGCATTGTTTAAAACTATGAGTTATTTACATATTATAAAAACAGCACCATGTAGATAATTAAATGTTTTTAATAAATGAATATTTTTATTAATAAATAAATAAGATTGTCTCCAAAGTATATGCTTTATCATCATACATGATTGGCTTGTATGCATACTACTTTCAGTTCTTTCTTTTGTTGTGCTAAGAAGTGAAAGGAAGAAGAAATATAATGAAAAATGAAATTAAGTGAAGTGTTAGTTGTTTTGGTAAGTAAAAATTAGATACACCATATATCTAACTATTATCCCCCATACTTCTTTTACCCACTAAACAATTATCATTATCACTTTTAATCTTATCTTTTAGGATTACAAGAATCTCCTAATCAAGATTTTCAACCAATGGGAGTTTGACACATAAGGGGGTGGAGTGGATAAGGAGATTAGTTAACATAATTAGCAACTAAATCATCACATCACATGGCCATTTTTGGCATAAAAAATCTGGCCATATCCCCCCTTTTTGCCCCCAATTTTATTTTATTTTTAAATGCTAAATTTGATTAATCAAATATCCAAAATGTCCCTTAACAATTGAGCTAAAGTTTGGACTTCTAATTTAATTCTTGTGGGCTTTCTAATTAATTGTTTGGACCATGTAATAAACATAGTTTAATAATTTTAATATATATTATCCTAATTATTTATTTAGGGTTTCTATTTCTAATCTTATGGAATTTAATTATTTACACATCTCTTTAACTTGTATCCTAATTAGGTTTACTATAATTAGGTTTGAAATTATTAATCACTTGCAATAATAAAATTATCCACTTAAGTTAGTATAAATATTAAATACTAACTATTCATTATTACCATAACCCTTAGGTTATTTAATTATCTCACCTAATGTATAATTAGGTTATGAAGCTTTCTTTTTTAATGAAATCTATAAATATATATATCCATAACTATTGTATATATATTTATTTAGCCATACACCACTTCACATATGTTATCATATATTAAATCACTATATAGCACAAAGTTTTAAATATCAATAATGTATATACATATAAAGTTACTTGAAATTCCTTGTTATTACATCCTCTCCCCCTTATAAGAATTCCGTCCCCGGGATTACACATAAGTTTACTAAAAAAGATGTGGATAATTTTCCCTCATATTTTTCTCGAGTTCCCACGTAGCTTCTTCAGCATTGTGGTTCCTCTAAAGAACTTTTACAGAATGTATATCCTTATTTCGTAACTTCTGCTCTTTTTTATCTAAAATTTCTACCGAAATTTTCTCGTACAACAAATCTTTTTTGACCTGAATTGTTCGTACGATATCACGTGCTTGTAGTCAGGCTTATATGGTCGTAACATTGACACGTGAAATACATTATGAATATGTTCCAACTCAGGAGGTAGGCTCAGGAGGTAGAGCTACCTCGTATGCCACTTCGCCTATCTTCCTCAAGATCTCGAATGGTCCAATAAATCTCGAACTCTACTTACCTTTCTTTCCAAATCTTATCTTCCCTTTCCAGGGAGATACTTTCAAAAACGCATAGCTTCCCACTTCAAAATCTCTCTTCTTGCGATGTAAGTCCGCATACTTGTTCTGGCGATCTTGAGCTGCTACCAGCCGGACTCTTATCACCTTGATGATCTCTATTGTCTGCTGCACCAGTTCTGGTCCCAACAGCCTGCGTTCACCAACTTCATCCCAGTATAAGGGCGTTCTGCATTTCCTCCCATACAGTGCTTCGTACGGCGGCATTCCAATGCTGGTGTGATAACTATTGTTGTATGCGAACTCTACTAATGGAAGATGATCCTCCTAGCTACCCTTTAAGTCTATCACACAAGCTCTGAGCATGTCTTCAAGTGTTTGAATAGTTCTCTCACTTTGCCCATCGGTCTGCGGATGATATGCAGTGCTCATCCGTAGCTACGTCCCCATTCTTTCTTGAAGACTATTCCAGAAGTTTGACGTGAATCGCGGATCTCTATCCAATACAATAGATACCGGTACTCCATGACTTGATATAATTTCTTTGATATATAATTTGGCTAGCTGGTCCAAACTATACCTGATCTTGATCGGCAAAAAGTGAGCTAACTTCGTAAGACGATCTACAATCACCCATATGGCGTCGTGCCCTTTTTGCGTTGCTGGAAGTCCCACCACAAAATCCATCGTGATGTGCTCCAATTTTCATTTTGGAATTTCTAATGGTTGTAGTAATCCACTCGGTCATTGATGCTCTGCCTTGACTCTCTGACAAGTTAGACATCTACTGACGCATTCCGTAACCTATTTCTTAATGTTTGGCCACCAAACGTGTTGACGCAAATCTTGATACTTCTTTGTGCTTCTTGGGTGTATCGAGTACCTCATACTATGCGCTGCTTGCAAAATCTCCTCTCTTAGTTCTGGTACTGACGGTACCCGAATTCGTCCTTTGAATCTCAGCAGTCTGGTGCCATCAATCTTGTATTTCAATTCGTCGCCTTCATTTAACCACTTCTTGATTTTGTTGCTGTCTTCGTCCTTCTCTTGTGCCTCTTTAACCTTAGCTAATAAGGTTGGGCTTGCTGCTACTGTAAATAATTTTTTGTCGGTCTCCATCGGATACTTGATTTCCAATTCCAGTCGTTCAAAATCTTTAACTAACTCCTATTGAATGGTCAATTTCATTAACTTCTCCTTGCCTTTTCTGCTCAGGGCATCTGCCACTACATTTGCTTTGCCTGGATGGTACAGAATCTCACAATCATTATCTTTGATCAATTCTAGCCATCAGCGCTGCCTCATATTTAGCTCCTTCTGTGTGAAGATATACTTCAGACTTTTGTGATCCGTATATATCTCGTATTTCTCGCCATACAAATAATGCCTCCAAATCTACAAGGCAAAAACTACCACTGCTAACTCCAGGTCATGAGTCGGATAACCCTTCTCATAGTCCTTCAGCTGACGTGAAGCGTACGCAATGAACTTGTCGTGCTGCATCAGTACACAGCCAAGACCCTTGTGTGACGCATCAATATACACTACAAATCCTCCCGTGTCGTCTGGTAAAGCTAACACAGGTGCTTGACTGAGCCTCTTCTTCAACTCCATGAAACTCTCCTCACATTTCTCCATCCAAACGAACTTCACCGTCTTTCTAGTAAGGTTGGTCAATGGAAATGCTATCTTTAAAAAATCCTGGATGAATCTCTGATAGTATCCTGCTAATCCCAAGAAACTCCTGATCTTTGTCGGCATCTTTGGCTGCTCCCAGTTGATAACCGCTTTTACTTTTGCTGGATCCACCGAAACTCCATCCTTGTCGATAACATGACCCAAAAAATGCACTCTCTGCAACCAAAATTCACACTTGGAGAATTTTGCATACAACTTCTCCCTCCTCAACGTCTCTAACACTATTCTTAGATGTTCAGCGTGCTCTTCCTCCATCTCTGAATAAACCAAAATGTCATCGATGAATACGACAACAAACCTATCCAAATACTGCTTGAACACTCTGTTCATCAAATCCATGAATGCTGCTGGCACATTCGTTAACCCAAATGACATTACCAGAAACTCAAAGTGTCCATACCGAGTTCTGAATGCCATTTTCAGAATGTCCTCCTGTCTCACCTTCAATTGGTGATAACCGGTCCTCAAATCGATCTTTGAAAAATACTTCGCCCCCTTAAATTAATCAAATAAATCGTCGATCCTGGGCAATGGGTACTTGTTCTTAATTGTGACTTTATTCAACTCTCGATAGTCGATATAAAGCCTTAATGACCCATCTTTCTTCTTTACGAATAAAACTGGCGCTCCCCAAGGTGATACGCTCGGTCGAATATATCCCTTATCTAACAACTCTTGTAGCTGAACTATCAGTTCTTTCATTTCTACCGGAGCAATACGATATGACGCTTTGGATACCGGTACTGTCCCTGGTGCCAAATCAATAACAAACTCTACCTCTCTATCCGGTGGCAATCCCGGAATCCCATCTGGGAAGACATCAACGAATTCCCTTACAATAGGTATCTGACCCAGTTCACCCTCGACTCTACGAGTATCCACAACGTGAGCTAAAAAACCAATGTAACCCTTCCTAAGCAACCTCTTTGCTTGCATCGTCGTCAGACAACAAGATTGTCTCGGCGATTTACTACCATAAAATACCACCTTCGACTTATTCGGAGTCTTCAGGTGTACGCACTCTTTCTTACAGTCAATGACCGCTCTGTGACTCGATAACCAATCCATCCCGAGGATTACATCAAACTCTCCAAGACGAATCGGTATCAAATCCACGTTAAGCTTAAACCCTCTCAAATCAGTACAATAATTCCTATGAATGAAGTCTACAGGGATAATTTCTTTGTTCGCTACTTCTATATTTATTGGGTGTTCTAATAGTTTACGAGGTAAATTTAATCTTTGAGCAAATTCGTCAGATATAAAAGAATATGAAGCTCCCGAATCGAATAACACATAGGCATTTATATTGTTAATCGGAATAATACCTGACACCACCTCCCTGGATGCCACGGCATCTTGCACTGTCATGTTGAAGGTCCTCGATGTTGGCTTGTTTAGCTGGGCTGGTCCTCCACTTGTTGCCCTACTGTTGTTTCCCCTATTACCGCTTCCGCCATCCGTGCTTTTCTTCCTTAGACAGTCCTTGATCCGATGTCCCACTTCTCCACAATTAAAAAAACCTCCTTTCTTCGCCTTAGGACAATTGGGTGAAATATGCCCTTCTTCTCCACAGGTATAACATACCATTTTTCCTTTCATGCACTCTCCCAAGTTACCCTTTCCACAATTCCTACATACCTACTTCTTTTGCTGCATGCTCCCTTGCTGAATTTCGGAATTGCTACCCCTACTGCTCCATTTACGCTTCTTATTGTTGCTGCCACCACTGCTAACATTCAAATTTCCTCCTTCTACCTTCTTGTTGTTCTTTTCCCTATTATATTTTGAAACCGCTTCACTCCCACCTTCAGCAATGAGAGCTTTCTCCAACAAAGTTGAGAACGACGTAATTGTGATAACATGTTAGACATACATTAAAATGCTAAATAAATATTAATAGATTATATTAATAAAATATAATATATAATTATAATTTGAATAATTATATTTAAAGTAAAGGTTTAATATAAATTATAATTTTGTTAAATTATAATGAATCTTATTTGATTAATTTTAATCAAGTAAATGTTAATTTAAATTATAATAATCTTAATTATAATTTAATAAATGAATGTTGATTAATTATAATTTAATTAATATGTGATGTAATTATAATTTGATTAATTATAATTAAAGTGAATATTTAAATTGAATTATAATTTGTTTAATTATAACTTACTTAATATGAAGTACATAATTATTATTTGATTAATTATGTGAATGTGTAATTATGTGGTGTGATTAATGACGTGATAATTAATTATTAACTTGATAATTATATAAGTATGAGTTAACCTAGATGAGTTAACTAATTATGTGAATTAGTTACGTGTTAACTAATTTAGATTATTATGGTTAAATATATATGTGTAGGAAGTGTTAAAGAACGTGAGTTGTAACTGTAGCTTGCAATTGAGGCAAGTTTTCTAAACTCAAACTTGTTATTGTTATACAAGTGTTTTAAATTCAAATATTTATTGAATTTGAGATTGTCCTTTTATTTCTGCAATGGACAAATACTTATTTAAAGTTCATGATTTAATTAAAGTGACCTTGACTTAATTGTTTAAGTAAGGTCTATCTTATTTTTCGTATGCTTTAAGTTTAAATTCTAATGCATAAGTTATTCCATAATTCGTTATTATTGAATTATTCTTGATTATTGTGATTCGATTTAACTACTCCTTAGTTGATGGTAGTTGGAACTCCAAATTTCCTTTTAGCTACCCAAACCAAACTCTCTTTGGTGCGGACTCATATCAAATACTGAGACGAACAACACTATTTATTAGGAGAGGTTAATATGCAAAAGCGTTAAATGTTTGTGCACAATACATGGTACGAAGGGCTGATCCCCCTAAGTACGAGTTGAGAGTCCATAGTCTAAATGACTGTTAAAGGTTTTAAATATAATATTTATAACTTAGGGCAAAGTTCAAGGTCTTACGGCTCTCAGATGATTTCAATATTTGAAATTCTAAATATTGATGAAAGAATTATTATTCAATTCTTTATTGTCGATGAAAGTAAAGTTATTTAAATCTTTTGAAGTTATCCAGTTATGTCATATTATTGTTGTATTCCAAGTGAGCTTTTGTTTTCTCACTATTGCATATTTAATAATCCCTTGCAGTTAAAGCCGAGAACGTTGACGTACTGTCAACGAGTAAAGGGAAAGGCAAGATGAACAAGTGAAGACTTGTTATCTTTTGATTTTGATTGTAATAAAACTTTATGTTATGTTTTTATTTTCGCATTATTATTTATGTTAAGGTTAGATAAACCCTGGGATGATTTTGAATATGGTTGTAATTCCTTTTTAAGGAAGATTTTATTATTTATTCAAGGTTGTAATTTATTTTACATTCCTTATTATGGGTAGATGTATGTTCTATTTAGAAAGTGAACACCAAATCATGTGAAAACGAAGTACCCGAATTTGGGGGTGTCACAGGTTGGTATCAAAGCAGTAGGTTATGAACCTTAGGTGGGGGGAAAAACCTTAGGTAGTAGCCTTATAGGAAGATCGAAAAAATAGTGGTGATAGGTAAAGATAATAAACTACCTTGTGTGCTATGTGTTTACGTTTAAGTATTCTTAGAGTGTCGACCGATATCATTTAATAATTAAACTTAAAAATTTTCTTGTCAGGATGACGAATGTTGGAGAGTCCAGTCAGGCTAGGGAGGAGTTACCTCAGATGCCGAGGGACGAGGAGCCTCGAGACATCCATGTTGTCTGGGAGCAGTTGGTTAGGAGAGAGCCATCTCCATTGATCACCATAGCTGGTCAGGAGTATGAGTCGACATCTGATCCAGAGGATGAGGATGAGGATGAGTCAGAAGAGGAGGAAGAGGATCCCGAGGAGGAATTCCCACCTCACTCTATTAATGTTGAGATGTACGAGGCGATCTACGACCGTAACGTGGAGCTTCAGGAACTGGTGGATGAGAGTCGGACTACCATACAGCAGAGAGATGAGACCATTGAAGAGCTGGATAGTGAGCTAGGAAACGCGAAGTGGGATTTAATGCACGCGGAGAGTGAAAGAGACAATGCACGAACCGAGCTAGCGAAGCTGAAGCACGATATCCAGGAGGAGTCAGCAAAGTGTGCTAGAGCGGAGGAGACAAGCTTGAGGGCTATTCAACGAGCCGATCGAGCTGAAGACGAGGCTGAAGCAAAGAGGGCCAAACTAAGGGAAACGGAATACGCTTTTCATACAGCTATAGATAGGGCCTAGGATCGTGTCTTCTATTACTCAGCTCAGTTCCAAGGTTTACCATAGTATATGGTGGATCACAGAACAGCATTCCGGGTGATGGAGGAGGAACGCAGAGAGGCTGTGCGACGTCTTAACATGTCTAGGCAGTAGAGCTTTTAAACTATGTGTTTTTTTATGTAATAAATAATGTAAATTCCATAATTGTGATAATAATGAGATAAGATAATGATGTAATCCTGTAACTTTTTTGGTTCAGGAAAGATGATGTAGATAGCAGAGATGATATCTATTCTATGTTTTTAAAACTACGAATGAATAAGATGAAGAAGTTATTTACGTGCTATGTGTTCATATATGAATAGAGATAATTTAAATGTTTAAGTATGAACTTGAATACTTAAGAATTAAGTAAAGGATCAAATAAGAGTATTTCTTAACAGAAAATGCCTCCTAGAAGAAGACCTACACGACAAAAACCCGAGGGTTTGACGAATAACAATAATGATGGGCCGAATCCCAATTCGGTTCAGCAGTTGGTGAACCTGCTGACGAGAACGCTTGCGAATCAGCCGCATGTGCAGGGTACGACTTTTAGAGAATTAAAGGTAGTAGGACCACCAGAGTTTCAGGGATCGATAAACCCAATAGATGCCTAGACATGGGTAATGGAGAAGGAGAAGGTCTTCAAAGTAGCAAGAGTTGGCGGGACCAGAAGACGGCTTTCGCAACTTTTATGTTAAAGTCGGATGCTAGCTTCTGGTGGCAGGCCAATAAGACTAGGGAAGGAGAAGGAGTTATAGCGTGGGAACGTTTCAAAGAGATGTTCTTTGAAATGTACTTCCCAGTTAGCTCGCAGGACCAGATGGAG
Organism: Panax stipuleanatus; assembly: GCA_020205555.1. NCBI lineage: Eukaryota > Viridiplantae > Streptophyta > Magnoliopsida > Apiales > Araliaceae > Panax > Panax stipuleanatus. Next base: position 101,261,528 of record CM035126.1, read on the forward strand.
GTCCAGTTTCTAGAGCTTAAGCAGGGAGGAATGACAGTGTCAGAGTATGCCGCGAAATTCAATGAGCTAGCCAGGTTCGCTACATACCAGGTTAGTACTGACGCTAGGAAGGCGAAAAGGTTTGAACAGGGACTGAAGCCCTGGCTCTACAGCAAGGTCTCCATGTTCCAGCTGAATATGTTTGCAGCTATGCTAGAAAAGGCCATACTCACTGAAGGAGGAAGCGACGCGGTGACCAAATTTAATCAGGAAAAGAAGAAGAAGAATGAGACAGAAACCAAGGTTGGTGGTAGCGGGGCTATCAACCAGAAAAGGAAGTGGAATGATATCACCTCTGCTGGAAGTCAAGAAGGAAACCAGCAGAAGAAGAAGGTTGAAGCATATGCGACATGCGGGAAGAATCACACTAGAGTGTGCATGAAGGGGATACGCGTGTGTTTCAACTGTGGTCAGGAAGGCCACATTGCGCCTAATTGCCTGAACCCGAAGAAGGGATCTTGCTACACATGTGGATCCAGGGATCACATGGCTCGTAACTGCTTAAAGAAGCCAGCAGCAGGGTCAATAGGGAATGGAGGAAATGGGAGCGGTAGCACTTTGGCTATCGCTGCACCACTGTAGGCTGTTCGACCCACTGCCCGAACATTCAACATGACCGTGCAGGATGCTGTGTAGTCAAAGGATGTGGTGTCAGGTATTATTCTGGTCAATAGTATAAATGCTTATGTATTATTTAATTCAGGCGCTACTTGTTCATTCATATCTGATGAATTTGCTAAGACCCTAGACTTACCTAAAGAGGAATTAGTTTATCCCTTGAACATAGAGATTGCGAATAGGAAGGTTATTCCTGTTAGGTTTGTATACAAGAACTGTAGATTGGATATTAAGGGTCAGGAATTGAGGGTAGATTTGATTCTTATAAAACTTGGGGAATTCGATGTGAAACTGGGCATGGATTGGTTGTTCAACCATGGGGCTGTAATCGATTGTCATAAGAAGTCGATAAACCTTATGACTCCGTCGAAGTTGGTATTCTATAGTACCAAATCGCCTAGACAAGCGAGTTGTCTAACGATTATGCAAGCCAAGAAACTTTTTGACGCAAGGCTGTGTAGGATATCTAGCTTACATAGTAGATACTCGTAAGGAAAGCCCGAAGATAGAAGAGATATCAGTGGTTAGGGAGTTTATGGATGTATTTTTGAGCGATTTGCTAGGACTTCCGCTAGATAAAGAGATAGAATTCGTGATCGACTTAGCGACAGGAACCTCTCCGATTTCGAAAGCTCCGTATAGAATGGCTCCAGTCGAGATGAAAGAACTGATGGTTCAATTGCAAGAACTACTGGACAAGAAGTATATTCAGCCGAGCGTTTCACCGTGGGGAGCGCCAATATTATTCGTGAAGAAGAAGGATGAATCGATGCGGCTTTGCATTGATTATAGGGAATTGAACAAAGTTACGATCAAGAATAGGTATCCTTTACCTAGGATAGATGACTTGTTCGATCAATTAAAGGGTGCTAGATACTTCTCAAAAATCAATTTGAGAAGTGGATATCATCAGTTGAAGGTGAGAAGGGAAGATATACCGAAGACGGCTTTTAGAACTCGGTATGGTCATTATGAGTTCTTAGTGATGTCATTTGGTCTAACGAATTCCCTAGCTACATTTATGGACTTAATAAATAGGGTGTTTAAGCCATTCCTGGATAAGTTCGTAGTGGTGTTCATAGATGACATCCTGGTTTATTCCAAGACCGAGGAGGAACACACTGAACATTTAAGGCTGACCTTAGAATCGCTGAGACGAGAGAAGCTTTATGCAAAATTCTCAAAATACGAATTCTGGTTGGAACGTGTGCAATTTCTTGGCCACGTGATCGACAAGGATGGGATTTCGGTAGATCCATCGAAGGTTAAAGCTGTGATGAATTGGGATCAGCCAAAGATGCCGTCTGAAGTGAGAAGTTTCTTGGGATTGGCGGGTTATTACCGGAGATTTATTCAAGACTTTTCCAAGATCGCAACTCCATTGACGAATTTGACTCGTAAAATAGTTAAATTTGTTTGGATGGAAAAGTGTGAGGAAAGTTTTCAGGAATTAAAGAAGAGGTTGAGTACTGCGCCTGTGTTGTCTTTACCGGATAGTACGAGTAATTCCGTGGTATATAGTGATGCCTCACATAAGGGATTAGGCTGCATGTTGATGCAGAGCGGTAAAGTTATTACCTACGCATCACGTCAGTTGAAGAATTATGAGAAAGGGTATCCAACTCATGATTTAGAATTGGCGGCAGTAGTGTTTGCTCTAAAGATTTGGAGACACTACCTATATAGAGAAAAGTGTGTGATATACACAGATCACAATAGTCTGAAGTATATCTTCACCCAAAAGGATTTAAACATAGGCTAGAGGAGATGGTTGGAATTAATCAAGGACTACGACTATGAGATACTTTACGATCTGGGTAAAGCTAACGTCGTCATCGACGCTTTAAGCAGGAAGGGTCGGAAGAAGTTGAATATGTTAACTGATCAGGATCAGTTGATGGCAGAGATGGCTAAGTTAGAGCTGGAAGTGAAATATTCGAAGGAATCAGATGAGATCGATGTTGTTTCAAGTAGCTACTGGTTTTACGCTGGTAGACAAAGTTAAAGAAGCACAACTTCACAATGAAGAATGCAAAAAGATTTGCAAGAGAATAGCTGATGGTGAAGAGTTCAAGTTCAAGATCGATAGTGAAGGACTTCTACGATTTGAAGGAAGAATCTGGGTACCGCCAGTACCAGAAGTTAAGGAGGAGATTTTGAGAGAATCTAACAGTTCGAGATATTCAATTCACCCTGGGAGTACGAAGATGTACTAGGATCTAAGACATCATTTCTGGTGGCCGAATATGAAGAGGAACATTACTGAATGCGTTGCGAAATGCTTAACGTGCCAGAAAGTCAAAGCAGAACACCTGAGACCAAGTGGATTGCTACAACCTTTAGCAGTTCCAGAATGGAAGTGGGAACATATTGTAAGACCCCAACTTTTATGAATAAAGATTTAGTTTTCTTTATATATTATTTCAAAATAGTAAGGTGTTGATTTGATAAATATGAAAGTTATGGGTGAAATGTGAAAACATTTTTAAAATGAGCAAGTGGTTATAAAATATTCTTGTTGTCGGGGAAATATTCGTTTGGTCGTGGAATATTCTTGTTGTCGGGGAATATTCGTACGACGGCGCAGCTATTTGTGGGCCCCCACAACGGAATAACTGTCGGATATAGAAAGCGACAGAAATAACTTTTTTACAAAATAACGGCGTAGTTGTTACCGTTAGTACTGTTGAAATACCCGGTGGTTAAAATACAGTGATACACGGTGTTGCTTAGTAGCACACGGTATTGCACAGTATTTCGAATTATTGAGTCTTACGTGAGAAGCCATTACTCAATTATTGTTACAGTAATTACTGTTCAATATTTTATATTATTGACTCAATAATTGCTACGTTGATATTTTATATTATTGACTCAATAATTGCTGCATTGATATTTTATTGACTCAATAATTGCCACGTTGCTATTTTTTATGATTGATTCAATAATGGCTACAGTTGATATTTTGTAGTATTGATTCAATAATTGTCGCTGCACAGTATTTCACGTTATCAACTCAATAATTCATATTATTTGAATAATATTATTAGATAGCATTATTGACAATGTCTAAGGAAGTTCTGTCTAGGAGGGGTTATTTAATTGCGCGCCAGTAAGGAGAAGTCCTTATCGGAAGGCCCCCTCTGTCCTGGGAACGACCTGGTTGTTAATATTGTAGTTCTATAATATTATTTGTGAATAATTAATTATTGATTTATATGATAAGGAAATATTTATTTTGTGGATATTAAAGAAGGAATTGGCGCTGGTGAGTTTTTATCAATATTTTGGTGTGAGAAATTATCTGTTTTTGGATTTCGGATAATTTATGTTTGGAATTTGGAAAAACTTCCTTCTGCAAAGTTGTAGAGAATTAAATTTCCTATGGAAGGACATAGAATTTGTATTTTTCTGACGAAGGGGCTATTTGTTATGAATTATTGAAGTTTCAGAAAATATATATTTTTTTATGGGCGGGCCCCACTTTTGGTAGAAAATGTTTTAGCCGCCAGGCGGCGGAAATTTTGAAAAATAATAATATTTTATTATTTTAGTCTCCTTTGGCATCCTAAGCTTTTCCTATAAATAGGGTGCTTAGGTTAGAATTGAAAATCACACCAGAATCAGAAGTTTTCTCTCTCTATAATATCGAGCGTATTTTTGTGAGTATTTCAATACTTTGAGTATTACTATTCAGTACAAGCTTCCGTCGGTATTATATCCGATATTCCAGTCAGAGATACTGTTCTTTTGAGGTAAGAGATGTTATTTTTTTTTCGTAAATGATATTATTCTTTTCAATATCATTATACAGAAATATTGTCATGGATTTTATGTTGAAATTCTTACTTTTTCCGTCGGGGATACTATTCACGTATACGGCACTATTCACGTATACGGCACTATTCACGGAAAAATTAAATTTTCTTCTATTTGTCCAAATTGCTTGTTAAGGTTACTATCTTTGATTGTATCCAAGTTTTGGGCTTTATTCTTGAATTTTGCTCCACAAAGTATTATTATGGATTATTCTTGAATTTGGATAAACTAAATGACGAATCCCTAATCTTTGTCTTTTATCTCACTGGATTCGTTCTTTAAAATATTTTTCATCATCCTCAGTCCTAAAAGGTGATGTAACTGAATATCTTTGGCCTGTAGAGCAAAGATGAATGATTTCCTGATGAATATCTTTGGCCTGTAGTGCAAAGATGACAGGTGTTGAGATGAACATGACCACTGATGATACAAATGAATATCTTTGGCCTGTAGTGCAAAGATGAATATTTGATGAGATGGATATTGATTGATGTTACAGGGATAAAATATTGATGATGAACGGTTATTCCCGCTGCGAATATTGATCTAAAACATGTTGTCAATAATATTTTATCTGAACTGTTGAAGGCTAACGATAATTTATTTTCCATTATCTTAGTCATAATATTCTTTACTGAGCTAGTTGAGCTCACCCTTTTCATCTGTTGTCCTCTTCAGGAAATGAGAATGTTGCGGGGACTAGTCGGGGGACAGAGTGATGGTCCGAGTTAGAGCAGTAGTAGTCCTCACTATTTCTGATAAATAGTGTGATAATAATTGTAATGAGGACTTAGTTTGAATCTTAATATTTTCTACATATTTGTATTGAGACTCACAGTTGTGTGGTCGTATTTTGCACGACCGTATGATATAAAGTTTGTATTTGAATTCTGTACCATGTATTTGGCGACTCAGAATGGGTTGGGTTGAATGGACCTATTCTGGGGGCGTCACAGTTGGTATCAGAGCTTAGGGATATGATCTCTGGCGGAGATCGGGGAATAGAACTAGGAGGGGAGAGACGAGTAAATCCTTCGCTAGTGTGTCCTACCTAAGCTTATGTGGTATTTAATTGGTCAGTCGGAGCATAGGGTTAATATGTGATATGTTGATTTGTTTAATTAACCCTTGTTTTGTGGCAGTATTTGAGAATGGCAGCTGAGAATGTTAACAACGAAGTGAATGAGACCGTGGAGACACCTTTAATCATTAACCAGGAGAACGTGCAACAAGAAGGCAATGTTCATCCTGAAAATAACGCTGGTCAGACGATAAACGATGAGATGTTTAGAAGTTTTTTGTAGTTTATGCAAAATCAGACGAGGGAGACTCGTGTGCAACATACAGGTGGAGATAATAACAACACACGAGCTGTCACTGCTAAGCAGTTCAAAGAATTGGGACCACCAGAGTTTCTGGGAAAGCCAGATCCGATCAAGGCGGAGACGTGGATTAAACAAATTACCAAGATATTTGATGTCTTGGGATGTACAGAGGAACAGAAAGTTCCATTCGCCACGTTTATGTTTCGTGGAGAGGCAGATTACTGGTGGGAATCCGTGAAGCGTACCCAGCCTGCCGCACTCCAGATGTCTTGGGAAGCGTTCCAGAAACTGTTCAATGACAAGTACTTTCCTGAAAGTATTCGTCATATGAAGGAAGTAGAGTTTATCAGACTCGAGCAAAACAACATGACGGTATCCCAGTACGAGGCTAAGTTCGCGGTGCTGTCCAGGTTTGCACCTCATTTGGTAGAGAATGAGGAACGTATGACGCGGATGTTTCTAAGAGGTTTGAAACCCGAAATACGTCAATACCTCATTTCTCATAAATTTTCTCTATATTCAGATGTAGTGAACAGGGCCCAGTTATTAGAACGAGATAATGACTATGTTCAACCGAGGGACCACAACCAAGGTCGTACCGGTGGCAGCAGTCATCGGAGCAATGACAACCAGCGAGGAGGAAAGTATGACAGAAGCGGTAACCACTCCGGTGGTTATCGTGGCCATGATAGTAGAAGAAGCGAATCGGGGGGAGATTTCAAGAAGAGAAGGTATAACAATGAGAACACGAAGATGTCAACATCAGCACCAGCATCAACTGTTTCGAGGGGAGGAGAACGACCACCGGTCGTATGCTTTAAATGCGGGAAAGAGGGACATATCAGCCCAAACTGCCCACAACAGTTCAAAGGATGCTATAACTGTGGAAAAGAAGGACATATAGCTCGAGATTGTCCTGTTACGAAACCAAGTTCAGCGGGGGTGGTGATTCCAAAGGCGGTTGCAGACAAGTCAAAGTCGGTGATTCCTGGAAGAACGTTTATCGTGACAGCCCAAAACGCGAGGAATCCACACGAGGTGATTACGGGTAAGCTGATCATAAACTCTTGCGAAGTTTACACCTTGTTACATACCGGTGCTACCCATTCCTTTATTTCACCTGCTTGTGTTCAACGTTTGAACTTGACTTCTGATAAATTAGACTTTGACTTATCTGTTGAAACTCCGTTAGGAGAAACCTTTGTTACATCTACAGTTTATAAATCTTGCTTGATTTAGATTGGTACCCTTACCTTACCTGTTGATCTTATATCTTTGAAAATACTTGCATTTGACGTGATTTTAGGAATTGACTGGTTAACCACTTACCATGCCAAAATTGATTATTTTCGTAAGGTTGTTAGTTTTCATATTCCTAATCAACCTGTTGTACGAATTCAAACCACCAAACCACTAAAATCAGTCAATATCATTTCAAATCCCAAGGCTATTCGTTTATTGAAAAACGGATGTCAAGCTTTCTTAGCTCATGTCACTGATCTAAATCAGAATACATCAGATTTGAATGATATTTCCGTTGTTAATGAGTTTCCTGATGTATTTCCCGAAGAACTTCCCGGTCTACCCCCAGAACGTGAAGTTGAATTCTTTATTGACCTTGAGCCCGGTACAAAGCCCATTTCTAAAACCCCATATCGAATGGCTCCTATTGAACTTCAGGAGTTAAAGGTCCAATTACAAGAGTTGTTAGATATCGGTTTTATTCGTCCTAGTACGTCTCCTTGGGGTGCTCCTGTTTTATTCGTAAAGAAGAAAGACGGGAGTATGCGACTTTGCATTGACTATCGGGAGTTGAACCATGTCACCATCAAGAATAGGTATCCGTTACCTCGTATTGATGACCTGTTCGACTAGTTGCAAGGAGCGCAATTCTTTTCAAAGATCGATCTTCGTTCTGGATATCATCAGTTGAAGGTTAAAACTGAGGATATTCCAAAGACTGCTTTCAGAACACGATACGGGCATTATGAGTTCTTAGTCATGTCTTTTGGATTGACTAATGCTTCTGCTGCTTTCATGGATATGATGAACCGTGTATTTAAGGAGTATTTAGATCAATTCGTTGTTGTCTTTATTGATGACATTCTCATCTATTCTAAAAGCCGTGAAGATCATGAACACCATTTGAAGTTGGTACTTCAAAAGCTTCGTGAGAACAAGCTATATGCTAAGCTGAAGAAATGCGAGTTTTGGCTTGAGGAAGTAGCATTCCTTGGGCACGTGGTATCGAAACGTGGAGTATCTGTGGACCCGGTGAAGATTGAAGCAATACAAAGCTGGGAGCAACCTAAGTCGATGACCGAAGTACGAAGCTTTCTGGGCTTAGCTGGTTACTATCGGAGGTTCGTAGAGGGATTTTCTAGAATCGCTACTCCATTAACTCAGTTGACTCGGAAAGATACAAAATTCGTTTGGAGCGAGGAATGCGAGAAGAGCTTCCAAGAGCTCAAGAGGAGACTTATCTCGGCACCTGTTCTGACAATACCATCTGGTTTGGATGGATTTATTATTTACAGCGATGCTTCGGGCAAAGGGTTAGGATGTGTTCTCATGCAACATGGGAAAGTCATAGCCTATGCCTCGCGACAACTCAAAGAATATGAGAGGAATTATCCTACTCATGATCTAGAGTTGGCAGCAGTCGTTTTCGCGTTGAAGATCTGGAGACATTACTTGTACGGAGAGAAAGTGGAGATTTATACGGATCATAAGAGCCTTAAATATTTCTTCACTCAGAAGGAAATCAACATGCGGCAACGACGTTGGCTTGAGCTGTTGAAAGATTACGATCATACTATCCAATACCATCCTGGAAAAGCGAACGTGGTAGCTGACGCGTTGAGTAGAAGATCATATGTGGGAACGAGTGCGATGATGTCAAGTATACGCGTAGAACCAGCTTTGATTGATAAAGTTAAAGCTGCTCAAGCTACAGATGCGGAGCTGATGAAGATGAAGAAGAAGGTGCAAGAAGGTGCAATTCCAGAAGCAAGAATCGATGAAGAGGGAATACTTCGAGTCAACTCCAGACTTTGTGTTCCTAACGATTTCGACTTGAAGTATAGAATCATGATGGAGGCACACAACACACCGTTTGCAATCCATCCTAGGAGTACTAAAATGTATCGTGATCTTCGACATACATTTTGGTGGAGCAATATGAAGAGAGAGATCGCGGAGTTCATCTCGAGATGTTTAACTTGTCAACGTGTAAAGGCGGAGCATCAAGTGCCGAAGGGTCCATTGCAACCACTGGAGATTCCGAAATGGAAGTGGGAACACATTACGATGGATTTCGTTACGGGTCTTCCCAAGGTTTCTCAAGGCTTAGATGCGATTTGGGTTATTGTTGATAGATTAACCAAGTCTGCTCATTTCTTGTCGATACAAGAGACTTATTCCCTTGAACGTCTTGCTCATTTGTACGTAAATGAGATTGTGAGATTGCATGGCATGCCAGTATCCATAGTTTCGGATCGTGATCCCAGATTTACTTCACGATTTTGGATCAGTTTGCAGAAAGCTATGGGCACGGACTTACGCTTCAGTTCGGCTTATCATCCTCAAACAGACGGACAATCGGAAAGAACTATTCAAACTCTTGAAGATCTATTGAGACTCTGTGTTCTAGACTTCAAAGGGAGTTGGGATAAGTACTTACCATTGGTGGAATTCTCCTACAACAACAGTTATCAGGCAAGTATAGGCGTAGCTCCATTCGAGGCATTGTATGGGAGAAAGTGTCGCTCTCCAGTATGTTGGAACGAGGTGGGTGAAACAACATTATTGGGACCGGAGTTAGTACGTATGACTACGGAAAAGATCCAAATGATCCGACAACGTATACAAACGGCACAGGATCGACAAAAAAGTTATGCGGATCTTCATCGAAAGGACGTGGAATTTAATGTTGGAGACCATGTGTTATTACGTATTGCTACGTGGAAAGGAGTTACAAGGTTTGGGAAGAGAGGAAAGCTTAACCCACGATTCATTGGTCCATTTGAGATTCTTGACCGAATAGGAAATGTGGCTTATAGACTCGCTTTACCTCCAAGCATGTCTCGTGTTCATAACGTGTTTCACATATCCGTGTTACGTAAATATGTGAAGGATCCAAACCGCATTATTGAGTTAGAACCAGACGAGATAGCTGAAGATTTAACGTACGAGGAGGTACCTGTCAAAATCTTGGATAGGAAGGAGCATGTCTTACGCTCGAAAATTATACATCAAGTTAAAGTTTTGTGGAGAAACCAGGCTATTGAGGAAATGACCTGGGAGTTGGAATCGGAAATGAAAGCGAGGTATCCTCACCTTTTCGACATACCAGGTACGTACGTCAATTTCGAGGACGAAATTTCATAAGGAGGGGAGGTTGTAAGACCCCAACTTTTATGAATAAAGATTTAGTTTTCTTTATATATTATTTCGAAATAGTAAGGTGTTGATTTGATAAATATGAAAGTTATGGGTGAAATGTGCAAATATTTTTAAAATGACCAAGTGGTTATAAAATATTCTTGTTGTCGGGGAATATTCGTTTGGTCGTGGAATATTCTTGTTGTCGGGGAATATTCGTACGACGGCGCAGCTATTTGTGGGCCCCCACAACGGAATAACTGTCGGATATAGAAAGCGACAGAAATAACTTTTTTACAAAATAACGGCGTAGTTGTTACCGTTAGTACTGTTGAAATACCCGGTGGTTAAAATACAGTGATACACGGTGTTGCTTAGTAGCACACGGTATTGCACAGTATTTCGAATTATTGAGTCTTACGTGAGAAGCCATTACTCAATTATTGTTACAGTAATTACTGTTCAATATTTTATATTATTGACTCAATAATTGCTACGTTGATATTTTATATTATTGACTCAATAATTGCTGCATTGATATTTTATTGACTCAATAATTGCCACGTTGCTATTTTTTATGATTGATTCAATAATGGCTACAGTTGATATTTTGTAGTATTGATTCAATAATTGTCGTTGCACAGTATTTCACGTTATCAACTCAATAATTCATATTATTTGAATAATATTATTAGATAGCATTATTGACAATGTCTAAGGAAGTTCTGTCTAGGAGGGGTTATTTAATTGCGCGCCAGTAAGGAGAAGTCCTTATCGGAAGGCCCCCTCTGTCCTGGGAACGACCTGGTTGTTAATATTGTAGTTCTATAATATTATTTGTGAATAATTAATTATTGATTTATATGATAAGGAAATATTTATTTTGTGGATATTAAAGAAGGAATTGGCGCTGGTGAGTTTTTATCAATATTTTGGTGTGAGAAATTATCTGTTTTTGGATTTCGGATAATTTATGTTTGGAATTTGGAAAAACTTCCTTCTGCAAAGTTGTAGAGAATTAAATTTCCTATGGAAGGACATAGAATTTGTATTTTTCTGACGAAGGGGCTATTTGTTATGAATTATTGAAGTTTCGGAAAATATATTTTTTTTATGGGCGGGCTCCACTTTTGGTAGAAAATGTTTTAGCCGCCAGGCGGCGGAAATTTTGAAAAATAATAATATTTTATTATTTTAGTCTCCTTTGGCATCCTAAGCTTTTCCTATAAATAGAGTGCTTAGGTTAGAATTGAAAATCACACCAGAATCAGAAGTTTTCTCTCTCTCTATAATATCGAGCGTATTTTTGTGAGTATTTCAATACTTTGAGTATTACTATTCAGTACAAGCTTCCGTCGGTATTATATCCGATATTCCAGTCAGAGATACTGTTCTTTTGAGGTAAGGGATGTTATTTTCTTTCGTAAATGATATTATTCTTTTCAATATCATTATACAGAAATATTGTCATGGATTTTATGTTGAAATTCTTACTTTTTCCGTCGGGGATACTATTCACGTATACGGCACTATTCACGGAAAAATTAAATTTTCTTCTATTTGTCCAAATTGCTTGTTAAGGTTACTATCTTTGATTGTATCCAAGTTTTGGGCTTTATTCTTGAATTTTGCTCCACAAAGTATTATTATGGATTATTCTTGAATTTGGATAAACTAAATGACGAATCCCTAATCTTTGTCTTTTATCTCACTGGATTCGTTCTTTAAAATGTTTTTCATCATCCTCAGTCCTAAAAGGTGATGTAACTGAATATCTTTGGCCTGTAGAGAAAAGATGAATGATTACCTGATGAATATCTTTGGCCTGTAGTGCAAAGATGACAGGTGTTGAGATGAACATGACCACTGATGATACAAATGAATATCTTTGGCCTGTAGTGCAAAGATGAATATTTGATGAGATGGATATTGATTGATGTTACAGGGATAAAATATTGATGATGAACGGTTATTCCCGCTGCGAATATTGATCTAAAACATGTTGTCAATAATATTTTATCTGAATTGTTGAAGGCTAACGATAATTTATTTTCCATTATCTTAGTCATAATATTCTTTACTGAGCTAAGCTCACCCTTTTCATCTGTTGTCCTCTTCAGGAAATGAGAATGTTGCGGGGACTAGTCGGGGGACAGAGTGATGGTCCGAGTTAGAGCAGTAGTAGTCCTCACTATTTCTGATAAATAGTGTGATAATAATTGTAATGAGGACTTAGTTTGAATCTTAATATTTTCTACATATTTGTATTGAGACTCACAGTTGTGTGGTCGTATTTTGCACGACCGTATGATATAAAGTTTGTATTTGAATTCTGTACCATGTATTTGGCGACTCAGAATGGGTTGGGTTGAATGGACCTATTCTGGGGGCGTCACACATATCACGATGGATTTCGTGGTTGGTCTTCCAGCAACTCAGAAGGGTTTCGATGCGATATGGGTTATAGTAGATCGACTGACGAAGTCAACCCATTTTCTACCGATCAAGATTAAGTACAACTTGGATCAGTTAGCGAAACTCTACGTGAAGGAGATTATATCTCGACACGGTGTTCCGGTGTCGATTGTGTCCGACAGAGATCCACGTTTTACGTCGAATTTCTAGAAATGATTACAAGAATGTTTGGGAACGCAATTGCGAATGAGTACGGCGTACCATCCTCAGACCGACGGCCAGAGCAAGAGAACGATTCAGACGCTAGAGGATGTGCTGAGAGCTTGCGTTATAGATTTCAAAGGAAGTTGGGATGATCATCTACCGTTGGTGGAGTTCGCCTACAACAATAGTTACCACGCGAGTATTGGCATGCCGCCTTACGAAGCATTATACGGCAGAAAATGTAGGACCCCATTATGCAGGGATGAGGTCGGTGAACGTCAACTGTTGGGACTGGAACTGGTGCAATAAACAGCCAAAATCGTGAAGCTGATCAAAACGAGATTGGTTGCTGCTCAAGACAGACAAAAGAAGTATGCCAATCAGCATCGCCAGAATCAAGAATTCTTACCATGAAGCTTCGTTTTCCTGAAGGTATCTCCCTAGAAGGGGAAGATTTGATTCGGTAAGAAGGGGAAGTTGAGTCCCGATTTATTGGACCTTTTGAGATACTACGAAAGGTGGGCGAAGTGGCTTACGAGGTTGCGTTACCTTCGGAGCTAGATAATATACACAACGTTTTTCATATTTCTGTGCTGCGACCGTACAAACACGACTACAAACATGTAATAGAATACGAGCCTTTACAGTTTGATACAGACTTAACATACGAAGAAATGCCTATTCAAATAGTCGATAGAAAAGAACAAGTACTTAGATATAAAGTGATACCTTCTATTAAGGTAATCTGGAGAAACCACAGTGCTAAAGAAGCTACGTGGGAACTCGAAGATGTAATAAAGAAAATATATCCCCAATTATTTGTTTAGCTATTTGTGTAACCCCTTATATACCGATTCTGGGGACAGAATCTTTTTAAGGGGGGAAGAATGTAACAGATGAATTTTTTTTTTGTGATTCTAGGGACAGAATCCTTTTCAGGATGGAAGATTGTAACGAATAAAATTTTATATATTAATTTTAAATATTTATTAAATTAAATAAATATTTGATTTGATTTATTTATTTGAGTTAAATAAATAAAATATGTGATTGTTGTTGAGTAATTTAATGAAGTGTTATATATTAATTAAATGAATATTTACTATTTAATTTAAGTGATGTATATTAATTTTATGGAATAGTTCTAATTTAATTGAGATAATTAAATTAGATGAAGTTTATGTGATAATTGTTACATGAAATTATAATTAGCGAGTAATTATAAATTGTTATGTGGCATTTTTATGTGGTTAATTGATGTTAGCTTTTATTAATTAAATTAGAATGTTAAAGATTTAATTAATTAAAGTGTGACATTAGAATATGTGTTAAAGGATTTATTAAAAGAATAAAAAGGGCTTTTAAATTAGTTTTACCCAAACAAGGCCCTTAAAACTATTTTTAAAAAGTTTTACCAAACAAGGCCATTACTTTTGTTTTAATCATGTTTCACCAAACAAGGCCTTAACTATTAAATAATATAATTTTAAAATTAAAGGGATTTTTCCAAACAAAGCCTTATGGCTTTTGGTTTTCAAAAATTTTGTAACTACTATGTATTAAGTAGAGATATTATTTTTTGACAGTTATGTATTATATAATTATGTTTTATATTATATACATATATCAGTTATATATATTTTATATTACATTAGTTAAAGTAAAGTTAGTCAGCGTTAGAAGAAGAGAAGAAAATACAGAGAGAAAAGAGAAAGTTAGAGAGAATACAGAGAAAGAAAAAGAGAAGAAGAAGAGAAAGAAAGGGAAAGTTTGAGAAATTAAAGCAATCAACTTCATCTTCTTCCTCACTAAGCATAATGGTATAATCTCAATTCCCAAATTATTTTAATTATGTTTTCTTTATGTTCTTCATGAAATTTAGTTCTTTGTTAAGTGAGTTCTTATGAAAATTGTATAAACATGATTTATATATATATATATATATATATATATATTATGTTTATAGCATGCTTTTATATAAATCTCATGCTTAATTAAGTTGTTAATTCGTAGATACAGGATGAACATGAGAGATTCATATTCATCAAGAATCATAGTAAAGTATTTTGAAAATATGTATAGTTTTCTTTTAAAATCAAAAGTTTATATTTGATTGTTCATTTTTGTTTAAATTAATTGTAGATGATGATAGCATGTTTAAAAATTTATTTACTATGCTTGAAATTGTGTGAATTGGTTTAAAAATAAAAGTTCAATGTTCAATTTCATCAAGAACACTTAACAATGGATTTTCTTCAAAAATCATGAAATTGAGTTTTTGATTATGTGTTTTAATGGTTCAATGTGTTAAACATGTTAGAAACTTTAATATTATGTTTCTGTAAAGTTTTATGTATAATTGGTTTGCTAAATTCGGAACTCGATGTGGAGAAATAAGCCAAATTAGCTTTTTCTGTGCACAGTTCGTGAACCTGTCTGCTGATGCTAGAAGGGCCCCGTCCCGGCGGGCCTATCAAGGTTAAAAACCTCGCCCTGGCGGTTAATCAAGTAAATGTTAATTTAAATTATAATATGCTTAATTATAATTTAATAAATGCATGTTGATTAATTATAAATTATAATTTGTTTAATTATAATTTAATTAATATATGATCTAATTATAATTTGATTAATTATAATTGAAGTGAATGTTTAAATTGAACTATAATTTGTTTAATTATAACTTAATTAATATGAAGTACATAATTATTATTTGAATAATTAAGTGAATGTGTAGTTATGTGGTGTGATTAATGACGTGATAATTAATTATTAACTTGATAATTGTATAAGTATGAGTTAACCTAGATGGGTTAACTAATTATGTGAATTAGTTACGTGTTAACTAATTTAGATTATTATGGTTAAATATATATGTGTAGGAAGTGTTAAAGAACGTGAGTTGTAACTGTAGTTTGCAATTGAGGCAAGTTTTATAAACTCAAACTTGTTATTGTTATACAAGTGTTTTAAATTCAAATATTTATTGAATTTGAGATTGTCCTTTTATTTCTGCAATGGACAAATACTTATTTAAAGTTCATGATTTAATTAAAGTGACCTTGACTTAATTGTTTAAGTAAGGTCTATCTTATTTTTCGTATGCTTTAAGTTTAAATTCTAATGCATAAGTTATTTCATAATTCGTTATTATTGAATTATTCTTGATTATTGTGAGTCGATTCAACTACTCCTTAGTTGATGGTAGTTGGAACTCCAAATTTCATTTTAGCTATCCAAACCAAACTTTCTTTGGTGCGGACTCATATCAAATATTGAGATGAAAAACCCTATTTATTAGGGGAGGTTAATATGCGAAATCGTTAAATGTTTGTGCACAATACATGGTACGAAAGGCTGATCCCCCTAAGTACGAGTTGAGAGTCCATAGTCTAAATGATTGTTAAAGGTTTTAAATATAATGTTTATAACCTAGGACAAAGTTCAAGGTCTTATGACCCTCAGATGATTTCAATATTCGAAATTCTAAATATTGATGAAAGAATTATTATTCAATTCTTTATTGTCGACGAAAGTAAAGTTATTCAAATTTTTTGAAGTTATTCAGTTATGTCATATTATTGTTGTATTTCAAGTGAGCTTTTGTTTGTTCACTCTTGCATATTTAATAATCCCTTGCAGTTAAAGCCGAGAAGGTTGACGTGGTGTCGTCAACGAGTAAAGAGAAATGCAAGATAAATAAGTGAAGACTTGTTATCTTTTGATTTTGATTGTAATAAGACTTTATGTTATGTTTTTATTTTCGCATTATTATTTATGTTAAGGTTAGATAAACCCTGGGATGATTTTGAATAAGGTTGTAATTCCTTTTTAGGAAGATTTTATTATTTATTAAAGGTTATAATTTATTTTACATTCCTTATTATGGGTAGATGTATGTTCTATTTAGAAAGTGAACACCAAATCATGTGAAAACGAAGTACCCGAATTTGGGGGTGTCACATCGTTCATCGAACGTTCTTGACGTTCTTCATTCGTGCGTCCGTAACTTACTCATCCGAATCCGGAATGAGTTCGTTCTTGAGTCCATGACTCAAGTTTTCAATATTTTCTAACATTTTTATGAAACCCTAACCATTCAGGTTCATTAACTTACTTTCTATATGTAAGACTCCGAATTTTATGAAATAGAAGTATTCAATTTTCTTATAATTATTATGGTTAAATTGATAAAAGGTTAAAGTTAAAGGTGATTTGTGTAAATTTTACAAAGTAAGCAAGTTAGTATAAAATATTCGTTGTGTCGGGGAATATTCGTTGTGTCGGGGAATATTCGTTTGGTCGGGAAATATTTTTTTTGTCAGAGAATATTCGTACGACGGCGTAGTCATTGGTGGACCCCACAACGGAATAACTATCGAATATAGAAAGCGACAGAAATAATATTTTTATTAAAATAACGGTAAAACTATTACCGTTAAACTGTTGAAATATCCAGGTGATAAAAATACAGTAATACGCATTGTTGCACAGTAGCACACAGTATTTCGAATTATTGGTTTTTACTTAAGAAGTTACTTACTCAATAATTGTTACAGTAATTATTGTTCAATATCTTATATTATTGATTCAATAATTGCTACGTTGTTATTTTATATTATTGATTCAATAATTGTCACTGCATAGTATTTCACATTATCAAATTAATAATTCATGTTATTTGAATAATATTATTAGACAACATTATTGACAATGTCTAGGAAGTTCTGTCTAGAAAATGGGTTAGTTAATCTAATTGCGCGCCAGTAAGGAGAAATTCTTATCGAAAGGCTCCCTCTTTCCTAGGAACGACCTGGTTGTAATTATTGTGATTCTGTAATATTATTTGTGAATAATAATTAATTATTGATAAAAATGATAAGAAAATATTTATTCAATGTCGATATAAATGGAGGAATTTTTATCAAAAGAGACAATTGTTGAAAAATTGATATTTTATCTTTTCTGATAAAATAATTTATTCAAATATATTATTATAATATTATATTATAAGTGTATAATGTGATATTATAATAATATAATTTTATAATTTAAATGATAATATTTTTACAATAAAGTCACGATATATGAATAAAATGAGGAGGAAAAGAGCAAATTGGGTTCGGAGTATTTTTGTTACAAAAATATGTTAAACAAGTGGGTGTGCCCCACTTGTCCTTTTGTTGGTGTGTTTTTGGCTGATGAAAAACCAATTCAAAGAAGTGATGTAGAGGTTTTTTTTATATCAGTATATGTATTTTGTCAGAATGGAGATGTGGAAAAATCATCCATATGTAAATTTGGGTCATTTTTCGTTCGAAATTTGGAAAAACTTTCTTCTACAAAATTGTAGAGAATTAAATTTTATATGGAATGTACATAAGGTTCATATTTTTCTGATAAAAGGGCTATTTATTATGAATTATTGAAGTTTCTGAATATTATTTGAATTTAAAACATAAATGTGCCCCACTTGTCCTTTTTGTTTTGTTTTTTTGCTGGAGAGTTTTCTTTGTTTTCAACGTAATGGTGCTGGGAGGAAAATGAGATGGTGGCTTTTTCCTTTTTCAAAGAGGGAGTGCGCAGTATATAATTTTTGTCAGCTTTGGTGTGCTAAGAATTTTCCTATAAATAGGATGCTTAGTTAGAAATGAAAATCACACCAGAATCAGAAAATCTTCTCTCTATAATATTGAACGTATTTCTTGTGAGTATAAGGATAGTTTGAGTGTGGATTACGGTGCAAGATTTTTCTCAACATAATATTCGATATTCCAGTCAGATCTAGTATTCTATTAAGGTAAGAGATGTTATTATGTTTCGTAAAGGAGGTTATTTTTCGTAAATGATATTATTTTCGTAAAAGATATTTTGGTAAAGGATGTGATTTTATACTCGTAAGGGGTATTATTGCTTTCGTATTCGTAAGGGATACTATTTTTCTTGTAAAGGATATTATTTTTCTCGTAAACGAAGTTATTTCCTTTCAATATTCATAAAGAATATTATTTTCTTTCATATTCCAAATTATGAAAGTGATAATATTTCATTTCATATTCCTAAATCTGAACTTACTACGGTAAGTATTGCTTCTATAATTCCTGAAATGATCAGAAATTCTTTGAGTTTTGCGCTTCATCTAATATCATTTCACTAGAATATTGGTCTGAACTTTTTATGAAATTTTTATCTTTTCGTGATAAGTTACTATTCACAAGTTACTATTCACGATAAATAAATATAATTTTTTATCCAAATTATCTTTGATTAGATCCAAGTTTTGAACTACATTCTTGAATTTTACTCCACAATTGATTATTACGGAGTATTCTTGAACTTGGGTAAACTAAATTACGAATCCCTAATCTTTGTCCTTTATCCCACTGAATTCGTTTCTTATATTATTTTTTATCATTCTCAGTCTTAAATGGTGATACAAACGAATATCTTTGGCATGTAGTGCAAAGATGAATGATTAATTGATGAATATCTTTGGCCTGTAGTGCAAAAATGATTACCTGATGAATATCTTTGGCCCGTAGTGCAAAGATGGACAGGTGTTGTGATGGACATGACCACTGGTGATACAAATGAATATCTTTGGCCCGTAGTGCAAAGATGAATATTTGATTCGAGATATATATTGATTGATGTTAAAGGGATAAAATATTGATGATGGACTTTTAAATCATAGAAGATAGTAGACATCATTCTCTACTTAACTCTTCTAATGAATTGTTATTTCCACTGCAGTTGTTGATCTAAAACTTGTTGTCTATAGTATTTTATCTGATTTATTGAAGACTAATGATAATTTATTCTTCATTATCTTAGTCATAATATTCTTACTGGGCTAGTTGAGCTCACTCTTTTCTTCCAATGTTCTCTTCAGGAAATGAGAATGTCGCAGGGACTAGTCGGGGAACGGGGTGATGTTCAGAGTTAGAGCAGTAACAGTCCTCACTATTTTGTAGAATAGTGTGATAATAATTGTAATTAATGAGGACTGAATTTGAGTGTTTATATTTCGTATTATATACGATTTGTACTGAAACGCACAGTTTGCGTGGTCGTATTTTGCACGATTGTATGTTATAAAAGATTGTATTTGGATTCTGTACCATATATTTGGCGACTCAGAATGGGTTGAGTATTGAACCTATTTTGGGGGCGTCACACTATATTCGTTCGTCTTTTACGAAATTTTGCCATAATTTCGTTTAGGCTAATTTCAATATGTTCCTCATGAACATTTCTTTCAATTCTACTTTTCCTAACCAATCACATATCAACAAATATATATATATATATATATATATATATATATATATATGATGGTTTTTAACTTGTCCATCAACAAGCTCTAATTAGATGGTTTTAAATTTATCCTTCAACAACGTTCTTCGTGTTCTTCATTCGCTCTTCATTTTTAATCGATATTTTGATTACGATTTCACTTTTTGATGCATATTAATGTTATAAGTTTGTTAATTCATCCTTATATCTTTGGATAGTTCATATAACTCATCCGAATCGTCCATTAATATCAAGAAATTCATAGTTCTTATGAAATTTTTTAAAAAAGAAAAAGAGATGAAATAAATCTTCAATTTCTCTTATTACTTACATATTCCTATGATTTAACTATAGGAATATCGTTTCTTAACATCCTATACTTCCATTTTCATTAAGTTATATGATTTTCATATAAAAACTTAATGAAAATTAGATTGAAGCTAGGTTTTGGATTGCCTTTCTTCATTATTCTTCTTCCTCTTGATATAGCTTGTGATTTGTAAGCTTTTCTATTTCTCGATCTTCTTCGACCTGAGCTATCAAGCTCTTTCACTTCCTTATTGCTCTCTTTCTCTGAGTTTTTTCTTGGATTTCAAATCCAGGAGAATGAGCTTAGTATATATAGATTTTTAAGACTAGGGGCATTTTGGTCATTTGGCGACTTTTTACCATTTTACCCCCATCTTCTTACAATTCACGAAGCTTCTCTTGGAAGCTTCGCTTAGCTTCTCCTGGAAGCTTCGCTGTTCAGTCTTTCAAAATTCGTTCGACAGTTAAAAAACTGCGGTTCTCCGTTCCCAAATATTTTTGGATACTCAGCCTTTCCTATATAGATTAACTTTTACGCGTTCTTCAAAAATTCAAAAAACCAAACAAAACTATTTGATGAATAGTTTTTTCCCCGTCCTTTTCCCGAAACATAGTTAAACGGACGAAAAGCACATAAAAGTATTTTTTGTCATTTTTATTTCGTCCGATTTCTGCATGTTTTTCGAGAAAAACTTTTACTAGCTAATATGACTTTTCACAACATATTACCGGCAAATCTTCCAATAGGATGTCATTCCGACATACCGATCTCTCAAAATGACTTAGGTTATTCAAACCCTAAACCCTTAGGTTTCGTCGATGAATAATGCATATTTCATCTTTTTCTTGAAAAAATTATTTCCTCAATTTTTTTTTCCGTCTTAAAAATTCTTACTCGCTTATTCTAGCACATAGCCAGAATCCTCCCATTTTATAATCATTAGAAGTCATAAAATGATTAATAAACACATAACACATAATATTATTAATAAAAATTTATTTTATTAATTAATAATTCTTTGAACTTAACTGTCTGTACAATCTGAATTTCCTGGTTGTCACAGGTAATAGTTATAATCCTTAAGTCTTCATCTCTTTCAAAGTTATATATTGATAGGAAGTGTTATTGGAGGTTGTTTGATGATTCATTGGAATCGTATATGTATGTTCCGGTGGAATAAGGAACAATTAGTGGACTTAAAACACTAATAAACGCATGACAAGAGAATCGTAATTGTTAATAACGAACTAAACAAAGAAAGCATGAAAACTTAGAGCTTGCTGTTGATGGGCAAGTTTAAAACCATCGTGTATAAGTTATTTGATATATGTTGGTTAGGAGATGTTAGACATGAGTAAGTGTTGGAAATGTTCCAATTGGAACGGAGTAAAATTATGTTAAAACGAAGTTATGGCGAAAATTTTAGTAAAAGACGTTAACCGTTAAAATTATCTATGATTTTCGGACGAATATAGAATGTTGATAATGAACCCGAGAAATTAGGGTTTTATAAGAATATTTAAGAACATAAAAAATGTGAGCCGTAGGCTCGAGAAAGAACTCATTCGGGTATCAGATGAGTAAATTAAGGACGAATGAATGAAAAACGTTAAAAACGTAAAATGAACGAACAAGGAATTTGAGTCGGTTAAAAGGCTTGTTAAATGATTTAGAAAAATATTCTTCCTGTAATCGTAGTATGTAATGTAAGCAAGAAATTGGGTCAAGAACGGATTCATTCCGAGTTGGAATAATCAAGTTACGAGTTAGCAAAGTTAGCAGTTTGAACATGTAAAAAACTTAAAAAAATACAAGGATTTGTGTCTGGCGTTACAGTGCCATACAAGCCTAAAAATTGAGCGCCACATCGCCGGTTAGGAAGTTAGCTACTGCCTTTGGGTGTCGCAGCGCCAAATTTAAACCTAGATCTGGGCGTCGCAGCGCCGGTGCAGAGCATAGCCCAGTGAAGAGTTTTTATTGATCAAAACTTGGGGAAAGAGTAGGGAATAATTATAAACCATAATTTCGTATAGTGTAACTCTTTAAGAAGTGATTAAATGTTAAGTTAATGTTTGAACATTGATTTAAAAGTTTAAGAAATGTAAACGTAAAGTATGTAAACGATAAACGTGTTTCGTATTTGCGTCGGACAATCGTTCTAAGCATATATAGGTTGTGTAACTTAGATATTGATGAATGATAATAGGATATGACATTTAAATGTCGGGAAGCCGTAATGAAGGATAATAACTTAGCAAACGTTATTAGTTTAACGGTTCAGATAAGATTCACAAGGAGAAGTTAGTAGGAACAATGAATGAAGAATGTTATGTGGCTAATTATGTGTTAATATGATTATATCATGTAGACATATAAAGATTGAATTAAAGTAAAGACTAGAAGACGCTTAAGGCAAGTTTTCTAACTCTTGTGTATACTCGGTGTTAGTCAAGTTGTTGCTTCATTTGATTTTGTTCATATGAAGGTACATGATACGATAAAGTAAGTATACACAATTCCTATGTGAATATGTGTATTCCAAACTTGTATAAATCTTTTAGTATTTATACAAGTGTTCAGAACATACTATGCCATGAAATGTTAGGACAGTGTCGATGACATTTGACTCGGCTAGACGAATGTTAAAGTATTTTGTTGATTTACTTATAAGTCTTTAAAAATATTATTGATGTTATCCTAAGCTAATTGCTTTGGTGCAGATTTAAAGGTAAGCCTAAGGAAGAATAAATGAAATGGTTTTAGTCTTATATCGACTAACACAGAAGTGTGTCACAAATTAAACGTAAATACGCTTAACGGATGAGTGTTGATCAACATAGAGTACTATAGATTGATCACCTAGAAGTGCTCGTAAGATATATCGAACTTACGGTCTTAGTGTCGGGTTGTCCTTTTCAAAGAAAGAAATAAAATAATATTCATGGTCTTTTGACCAACTCAGAATTTTAAATGACTATTTTGTCATCTGGAATTGTTTTAAAGGAAAAAAAGGTGCTGTTTTGTTATTCATTGTACTTCATAATTATTTGTTCAGTTATTGAAGATAAATCATATGATTCTTGATTTTGTTGTTGTAAATTAATTGTTATACTTGCTGGGAAATTTAATGCTCATACCTTGCTTAAATTATATGATTTTCGCTAAGGCTGAACGGATTGAAGGATCCCGTAAGGATAAGGGAAAGGCGAAGATGGATAAGTAGATTATCTTGTAATAGAATAGTATTATTTTTATAATGAGTAATATTATGACAAACAAAGAATGTAATGGTTATAGAAACATGGGAAAATGTTGGAATATAATGTAATAATTAGTAATTACATTCATGTTGTTAAGTTATATAGTTGAATATATATATATATATATATATATATATATGTTGTAGCACCGTGTAGAACCATATCTAGGGTTTGAATGAACCCGAATTTGGGGGTGTCACAAATATATTAGATATAGATTCATGTGGGTTCGACACTCTTATCACTTTATTAATTGTTGATCATGTATACTTGCACGCAATTGTCTCTAACGAAAATCGGACAACAAAAGGCTTGTTTTAAAGTAAGATAAGGGGCACTATGATCCCTAGGGGCCGGATATTTGAAGGATAAGGGTACGAAATGTTGAGTCATATAGCATGAATCGCGTTATTTAGACCAAAAATTAATTGCTTGGGCCCCCCATTAAGTGCACTTTTTGATTAAGTGTTGATGAAATGGCTTGAGTTAGTTTAACTGTGGTTTGATTAAACTAACTTAAGGGGATGATTAGTAAGCTTTAAAACATGAGGTGGAAGACCTTGTGAGACTTTAGTTGGGTGACCAACTTGTAAGAAGTGGAAACTAGGTTTTATACAAGTAAAACCAAGTATAATCTTTTTTCACTTTTTTAAAAAATGTTAAGTGTTGGAGAGATAAGAGAGAAAGCAAGAGAAGAAAACTTCTGAGCTAGAGAAAGAGTGAGAGGGCCGGATCAAGAGGGAGAGGAAGAGTATCAAGATCAAAGTTGGATCTAAGCTAAGAAAAAGAAGAAGAACCAAAAAGATAAGTCCCTAAACTCTTCATCTCTTATAATTTTTTCATTTGAGTTGATTAGTTGTTGGTCATTGTTGATAATGGAAGATCATGAATGATCTTGAAGTTATAAGGTCATACACAAGGGCGTGTCGCTTGGGCGTTCGAGTTAGGCAAATCGGGCGTATAGACGTATGAACGTCAAAATGCCGAATTAAATGATAATGAACTTGAAAAGTGTGTTGATTTTATTAAAAATGACATTTATAAGATATGGAATGGAGTTAATGTAAATCAAGAGGGAGGGTTGATATGGGAGTTATGACGTTCCCGAACGTCGAGACACCGAGAGGTGTTTTGAAGATTGATCGCGTGAACTAAACTATAAAGCTCGAACAATATGAAATGAGGATAATGATAACATAAACCAATAAACGAAATCTATATATAACTAATTGGTATGTCTGATATATATATATATATATATATATATATATATATATATATATATATATATATATATATATATATATATATATATATATATAGGTCATTTGAAAAGAGATCAGATAGCGTTCCGATAAATCGCATAGAAGGCAAATTTTCTAAACTTACTCAGATAAATATTTTGTGCAACTTTCCTATTTTTGTGCAAATGTGTTATGTTTGTACAAGATGTGTGCTTATGAATTGTGTTATTTGTTAATTATCTGCACTTATGTGCGTTTGAAATGATTTATTTAATTGTTAAATTGTTAAAGTTGTTAAAGTTCTATTGACTCAAGATTTATGTTATTAATAAGTCCATGCTAATTGTTTTGGCTGGAAAAAAGATAAGGTTTTAAAGGGAAACATACACATGTTGTGTCTCATGAATGATGTAGACATGTTGGTGTCAAAATGTATGATGTAAGGAAGAAAAAGGTGAAGGTCTTAGGATCATGTAATGGTTATATGGGGTGATGATTAAGAATAAAAGGAATTGGAATTGTTTCTGTTTATTCGAATTGTTTCTCAACTATTGATTCATTGATGAAGTTTTAAAAGAATGCTTAATTGATTCTTTATTTTATTGTTTGTTCAACTGCTATAACTTGCTAAGCAATTAAATGCTCACTGTTGCAAAATTCTAAAACATTTGCAGCAAGAGCGAATGGACTTAAATAGTCAAATGGTGTTAAGAGAAAGAGTTTCGTTAAGAAGAAGACTTAGATATATAGAATTATAAGGTGTAATGTAATAATATGTTGTAATTGTAATATTTGTAATGATGTAATATTCATTAGTATTACGATTTAAAGATGTAAATGTCTTAGAATTCACTACTACTAAACAATAAAAAGATGATACTTAAACAATAACGTTTTTATAAAAAATGTTGTGATGTTTTTATGCATGACGTTTTTTGAGAAAATGTTATAATTAGATATACAAAAACATTCTGAATTTAAAAGGGTAAATTTTTGGTTTTAAGGTTATAAAAAACATGGAGGGGACGAATAAACTCTTGTTTTGCAATTTGCCCTAACATTCCGCCCCCAGCCCTGCATCCCATATTCACCCCCATCTCCTCCTGCTCCTTCACGTTCCCAATTCCATCACACTAAATTTTTTCACCAGATCCTCAGAGCGACAGAAGGCGAAGACGAGCGACATTCCTAGAGATAAAACACACAACCCTAAGATCATATCTTTATTTTTCTTTGTATGTATACTAAGAAATTATACAAATGTTCATAAAAATTGATGTGAATTTTGAATTTTTGCTTGTGGTAATAGGCATTTGCGTTTACTTTTAGTGTGAAAGCAAAGAGATTACAGTCGCATTCTACGGAGAAAGAGCAGCATAGGCTTCACCTTCCAACTATTGATCGTAATATTGGTGAACCCCCTCCCTTTGTTGTTGTTGTTGTTGTAAGGGCCCTCCACATGTATTCTTTTTTGTCTGGTGTAATCAATTTGCATTTGTTATGCTAATTTTGGGCAATTCATGGTAGTAAAGAAAAATACATTTGTAGGGGAATCCATTGCAAAAGTGATACTAATTATTAAAAAAGATAACTGCTTTTTGAACTTATAATTTGGAATTTTTTCATTACGTGGGGAAGTCCCTTGTTATAAAGTCCCTTGTTAAGCATTACACTAAGCACAACTTGCCAGAAGTTCGTGGACCTATTACTATTGTATCAGGTTTATTTAAATATCACTCCTATTAATTGGGGTTTTGCTGTATTTCTAGGTTTTTTTTTTGCATTTTTGGGGAAATCTTTACTTACTGAGAGTTATGTGGTTGGTTAATTTGCGTTAGGTAAGCAAAGGCGAGTACAATCTGTAGAGTGCCCAAATAATATCAATGGAATGATTGATGCCGCAAAGTTTGCTGATCTAGCTTTGCTACTTATTGATGGAAGTTATGGCTTTGAAATGGTGAGTATTTAGTGTTTCTAATTACTTATGTCTGTATTTGATATTTATACTTCAAAACTGATAGATGTACCTTGACTCTGTAAACCAAGAATGAAATATGATAGGAAAACATAGTTTAGATTATGTTTGTTCTTGTATACATATGTTGAGTTAAGGTCATTTTTATAGCCAAGCCGTTCGGCTAAGAAAGCCAGGTTCAAACTCAGTTAGTAGAACTTTTCCAATTGTATATAGACGAGGAATGTTGCACATCATTCAATAAGAATTAGGTTATTTCAACTATAAACTCAAATCATTTTCTCAGTTTAAAATTTTTCTTTACAATTTTATGAATGCTGTCCAACTCACTAGATTCCATAAATATCACTTTCATTCTACTAAAGCTATTGATGCTTACAAGTTTGTTGTACATGTTACTGTAGCCATACAAGTCTCTAATGAAGCTAGAGGGGAATGCAGAGCCAATAATGTCGGTGGATCTCCACCCAGTAAAGATGGATATGCTTTGCTCTTGTGATTGTAGTGGTGAGATCAGACTGTAGAATGCTGACAAAAATGCTTGTATATGCGTATCTAAGGTCAGTGTGTATGCAGGGAAGAAAATTCTTAATTATTTTTTTCTTCCGAGTAATGTTGGACCATCCTTTAAATATTTACCAATGGTACATATTTCTAATGAGATTATCCATGTGACGCCCCCAAATTTGGGTCCCTTCGAACCTCGAATCCGGTTCGCCACGATACTACTATCGTCAAACTATTACATCTTTTATTTATTGCTTAAAGAATATAACTTCGCTTTATTACAAATTAGAATATAAATTCTTCCATTTACCATTCCTGTCTTTACATCATATTCAATGTTATAAAAATGTGTAATAATTTAAACTTTTTCAATCTCCTTTGAATAAAATCTTTTATTGATTTCATAACTTGAATCAATTACATATCCTTGAATCAATTTATGTTATGATTCACTTTATTCAAATTATTGTATAAACGTTTACATCTCGATTCGATATTCTCTATGTATTAACTAATACATCTTTACAATACGACTAATATTAAACATTGTAAACAACTATCAAGTACATTTCCTAGAACCTAAACATGGTTCAAGAGCATATATTTAAATAAATAAATCAATCTCCTTCGATACTATTGAACTCTATCAATCAAGTAGCACGTAATCTTTACCGTGAGTCCTTAACCTGCAAAAATGGTTATTTGCAAGAGTGAGCTCGACAGCTCAGCAATTCTAATAATTTTCATACATCACATAGCATATAATATCATGCTCAGTTCATACATTCATAATTATTTAAAATTACTACGCATGCTGCTTCTCACATAACAAATATAGAGATTAACTTCACAAGTATATCATCAAAGATCAACTTTCAATCTCATATACATTTCATATATAAATCAACATCATCATATTATAATATAAATCAACTAACAGTTATCGAATTCATATAACAAATAGGAACTGAAAGACTTGCCTGGCGTGTAGTTTATCAACTACAACTTAACTGCTTATAGCTATCTGCACTTCGTGTATTCCTACACAATTATACAATTATGGATTCATGCCCATCAGTCATATGCATCCATACATTCTCAATGTAATAATAAAGGTTACATCTTTTCCTAAATTGGTATGTAAAATCTTCATTTTACTTTCTTATCATACCTTTAGGATAACTATGTATGTATAGGTAAACCTTAGTCACAAATTCTTGACATCAATATTAATAAACCCTTATCACACACTTGACTAGTTATGTGTTTGATACACATATTTAAAACTCATAGATACATGATCCACATTATTCTTGCGTTTCTCAAACCTTAATAGAATTATCAATTTGGGATCTATATAACCATTACATGCTTGTATACGTAAAACAACACTTGAGTCTAGTATTATAGCTTAAGATATTCATATACACATGCTTTAAGGTTCAGATCATATTTAAAATAATCAGGCAACACTGCTCTGCAGTGCAGCTGCGATTTAGTTGGGCTTGGGATTGGCACAGCTGCGCCCTTACCTGACCAGTCCAGAATTAGATTTTGCTTTCTGGTTCTATTTTGGTTTTCTAGCATGCATGGATATTAATACATCTCATACGTATATGGTAAGAGATCTAGCATTCTTCTAAGGTCAACTCAAGTTTTACTTCTCTCATGTTATGACTTTAGTTTAGAATTTCTAATTAACTAAGGCCAAACGAAATCAAGAGGCCAACTATATCAACCATATATCCATGTGAGAAGGTCATATAATCTGTAATATGCACGCTCGCAAGTATTCACATCATTTACACATAGCTAGTGTCGTTCATCACTTAAACTCATTTAAAATCACGTGCCAATGACTTATATTGTGTCAAACTATGTGTGTGCACTTATAGGCCATGTTTAAAGACCTAAAAGATACTAGCATGCAATCCCTACAAGTCCAAAATGTGAGCAACACACTACTTGTAGATATACATCTGTAAAGCGTTCAAGTTTACTTTTAATAGTCATTCTAGGCCAAGTTAAAGCAACTCGGTGCAACTTTAAATCTCAATACATAGTTAACTAAGCCATGTACGTATGTTTCATGTTTAGAACTTTAAGTACCCAAGTTCCTTTAAGTTTGCTCTCAAAGTTTCAAGTTTTCTTTAGAAATCGTTTTCAACTAAGCTATTGTAAGTTGATAATAAGTAAAGCAACTTTAAATCACTACTCATGCTCATTTGTACGCACACTCAGTTATATCAATATGCTATAAGGTCAGAACTTAAACGACTCACGTGCTAAATCATACTAACGAAATCCATTATAAGTAAGGTAACCTTAACTATATGTCATGTTTATTATCATGCATATTTATGTTTTATCACTTAGAATAGCATATTTTATTGTCGAGAGCACTACAATTGCGTATGTGCATGTCTGATGCCCTCCGACTGCCTTTGAATACGTAGCAGTCATAAAGATGGACATTTTTACCTCTCTTAACAACTTCAAATCAAAAAAATTAAATAACGAAAGTTGTAGGTCTACTCGTTATCTTTCCGAATCATCCTGAATTGCATCAATCAGAGTTTTTATGAAGAAGTTATGCCTAATTTACTACAGCAGGTCAAAATAGTTTTGTCTGACACCGTTCCGGCGCAGCTGCTCCCCAAATGGCCTTGGGGGCAGCGCAGCTGCGCCCAAAATGGCCTTGGGGGCAACAGTGATGCAGAATGGTTTCCCATATTTTGATCTTTGCAATTTTCAAACCAATTCTCTTTCCGATCATCATAACGCGAGTTATACACATCCAAATTAGTTCGTTTTCGATTCTATGGATTCGTAATTCATAGAACTACAACATACCAAAGAATCAACAATTAACATAAACATTAACTAACCCAAATATTAATCCAAAACTAATATTCATACTAACTTTTCATGTTTTGAGTTTAGCGAATTCCACCACTACGGATTCGTTTCTGGACCAAATTAATCCATTTAACTTTTATCACATGTATATAACTCTACTATCACTTCTATGTCAACTTGAAATCAACTTATCAAGAATCTAATAACTTTCTAAGAATTTATCAACTTAGAAATTTAAGAACATGTTAAGTGATGTTACCTCATTGAAATTCAATTTCTCAACTAGCTTCCAATTTTCAGAATTCTCTCTCAAAGCTCTCTTTATATCACTTAGCAAATATTCTCAGCAACATAGAAATGAAGAGGGAGTACTTAATTTATAGGAAATTGAATATCCATACAATTTCTTTGCCCACAAATGGAAACCAATGGAAGATGAGAAAATTCATTGGACCATTGCTAGTTGGTGAAATAATGATAGCAACTCCATCAACCCATTCCCCTCTCATTATTGGCTACCATCTCTAGAGTTTGATTTGCAAGTGGTAAGCTAGGCTTAGGCCAATGACCATTCACGTGTAGAAAAAGAGAAGGACACTCATATTGGGACAACTCTAATTCTCAGCATTTGGCAAGATGAAATAATATTAACACTTAGGTTATATACATATACATATACATATATGTATACTTAGGTTTTTAAATCTAATTGGGTGCATCTTGGATTTTAATGACAAAACAATATTACATGGTAGCAAATTGGGATACATGCACACACCTCAATATATAATCTATGTTCATTTGACAATTTCGAATATAGTAAGATTGAGTATTGTCACACCACATTACTATAAGCTTTATTATTTCACTTATACTTAATCATTGAAATAATTATTATCAACAATTATTTATTTTAATATCCTTTATAAAGTATACATTAACGTACCACACATAGCACATTGTCGCATAGGTCCATTTATGTAACTCATGTGACTCATTTCACTTTACCATATAGTTTCTATATTACATAGTCACATTACAATGTAACACTACACTTTATATAATGTAGATGTAGTTACTATATAGTATATAAATACATATCATTGCGAATAGCAATTAATTCACATAATAATACTAATTAATTCTTTTAATTATTCATTCATTAAATTATTTAATGAATGCTTATTCCACCACTTTGCCATACTAGGCATACCTCACATGCTCAATATTAAGCTTATTCTCATTCTCATCACTTATTCATTTCTACCATATTATTACTTATAAAATTTACGGTAATATAGTAACTTAAGTTATTTAGTATATTAATATAACTTAACTTTTTTTTATTAATTAACCCTCTTGGAAATACATCACTATATAAAAATTATGTATTCCACCATAACATGTCTTAAAATATTTTTATTATGTTTTCTCCAAATAGAGGCACTAATTATAATAAAAGAATTCATTCATTATCTCAAGATATTATTCTTAATATAATATCTATGTCCCATTAAGTAATTACATGTACGGCACATGTACACATTATATGTAGAAAATAGATAATAAGTTTATCTTCTATTATGATAAATCATTTTCATATAGCAAATATGTTTTAATATATTTACTATATTACTTAATCATACATATTACTTCATATTAGGCTATGTAAGGTAACATCATCTTATAAAATATTATTCTCCTTCTATTAAAATAATTCAAGGCTGGAACTTATTTTAATATCCCTAATTAGAAATATAGTATAATTATTTCTCTTTCCTTTCTATCAATTGTCCCAACATAATTTCTTTAATCTTAACATTTAGCCATATCTTAAATGCTAGTATCATACCTCCATCTCTAACCAATATTCATTTATAATTATATTGGTTCTCTTCCTTTATTAATCCCTTATCTTTCCTTTTATATATTACAATACTATGTAATATATTACAAATATCAAATATTAATTATCATATTCCTTTCATTTTCTTATGCTAAACACATATATTAATTCATTGTCTTATATAAGTGAATTAACTCTTTCTCATTCCACACCACTGCCACACAAGGCTATATTCTATAATATAATTTGATTAACCAATATTTATTCTAGGTTAAATAGTTTCTATGATTAATATTAATTCAATTCATGCTTTGCTATCTTAATCCATTCTCGGATAGCTTGATCGCCAATTATGGCAACATATTAATTACTAATATTCATATCTTAAAGTTCAGATTACACAACTCATGCAGAGTCATCTGCAGACCGGCGCAGCTGCGCTGGTTTTACGCTTGGAAGTGGCGCAGCTGTGCCACCTCAAGGTTTAAGTGCAAACCAGTTCTGCTTGTGTGACAATCCGAATTTTCAAAAAATATTAGAATAAGAATTTAATAAATAAAATTCTTATTACGAGATGTTTTGAGTTTGGATATGTATATATATATGTTATATATTGTGAAGTAAATGATTTGGTATGAATATATATATATATATATATATATATATATATATATATATATATATTGGGATGGTGAGGTTTAATAGTTAATTTAACTATTGAAGAAATTAAATAAAATTATTACGAAAAGAAAATTAACTGGATATTATTAGTTAATATAATTAAGTTAAAGATTATATTATGAAATAATATAATTTGGTTATTATTCCTTGTTGGCAGTGGAATTATTATGAATTAAATCTCATAAATAATATGAGTAATTCACTTAATTAAAATAGTGAATTATTAATTAAAATAAGAATTTAACGGATAAAATTCTTATTATGATGTGTTTTAATAAAATGAGAAAGTAATATATATTACATATAAATGTAATATGTTAATGTAATACGATTGTGAATCTCGTAAATAGTTAAAATATTTATCGAATAAAATAAATATCTTAGTTGGAATATTTATTAAATTTAAAATGAGCATTTTAGATGGAAATTATTATGAAATAATTTATTTAAGTATGATGATATTAAACAAATTGTTTAATATTTAAGTAGTAATTAGATGTATGGGTTAAATAAATTGTATTGAGACAATTTATGCGAGAAAAGGAATTAAATAATTATATATTATAATTGTATAATTCATTTGAGTTAATTAAAATAATTAAGGAAATAAATATTAATTATTTTAATGGAAAGGTCTATTTTAAGTTAAGGGTTATGAATATAATTTCATAATGTATAAGTATAATAATAATACATATTATAATTGTATAATTATTTAGTTTAGCTAGCTAAGTAACTTAGTAGTATGGTTAAAGTGTGACACTTAGAGAAAAGAAGATATATTATATAATAAGGAGATTATAAAAAAATAAATTAGAAGAGGATAATTGGGTTATAGCCAAACATGGCCTTGAGACCCTTGGTTTTTGCAACTGCTGAGACTTTGGGTTTTTGTAACGGGTTGGGAAATAAAACTTACGCTTAAGTTTCACAAGGCTAAGTTATAGAGAAACTGAGGGAGAGAACTCTCTAAGAAAATTGAGAGTAAAGAGAAGTTCTGTGATTCAAGGAAGAGGTATAAGATTAACCAAGTTTTCTACATCATCTAGATATTTTAAAGAAGAAATTAAAGGTAATTGTCTAAATCTAAAGTTTTCTTCTTATTAAACTTCACTGTAAATAGTGTTGGTGGATGATTTCTTAAGAAAATTGATTATATATGTTTTTGGGTATATATATTCTATTATATATCATCTATAAGCAATATTTAGGTAATTGAATTCATGAAGTTATGCTAAAGGTGAAGAACTTGTGTTCTTAATGAAATATGTATGTTATGGCGTAGTTGGAGTCAAAGTTTAGTTATGAAATCATGATGAAAATCTTAAATTGATGATGTATTATGATAGTACTCGAAAAAACAAAAATAACCCAAGTTGAACGAGTCAAAACGGATGTAAAACGAATTCGTAGTGAATGAATTCACTAAATATGTGTAAAACATGAAAAATTAACATGAACACTGAATTGGAACCCTTAAAATGAATTGTTAATGTTTTTGAAGTGTTATAGTTATTATGTAAATGAGTAGTTCAGTTTTTCACGAATCCATATAGTCGAAAACGGACTCAATTGGATGTGTATAACTCAATTTATGAAGATTAGAAGGAGGAAAGGGTCAGAAAATTTGCACGAACAACAACTGGGAAAAAATATCGCGTAGCATGCTGCCAGTGGCGCAGCTGCGCAGCCCGCAAGGCTATTTGGGGCACAGCTGCGCAGGAAGGGTTGTCAGTCCGGGACTGTTTTGACCTCCTGTGGTAAAACAGCCATAACATTTTCATACAAACTCCAATTGAGGAGATTCAAGTTGATTCGGAACGAGCACGAGTAGACCTACAACTTTTGTTCTTTAAGTTTTTCAATTTGAGGTCAGTAGCAGGGGTCCAAATTGTCATTTTTGGGACTGATGTGTATTCAGAGGCAATCGGAAGGCATCGGGCATGCACGTATGCAA
The DNA here is from genome assembly GCA_020205555.1 of Panax stipuleanatus. NCBI lineage: Eukaryota > Viridiplantae > Streptophyta > Magnoliopsida > Apiales > Araliaceae > Panax > Panax stipuleanatus. Next base: position 101,296,266 of record CM035126.1, read on the forward strand.
GTGTAGTGCTTCTGACGATTAAAGATGTTGTCCTAAGTTATAAAACATAAATGTTAGTAAATATAAGGATGCTTTACATTAATAAATGATGTATTAGATAAGTTATATAAGCACACTAAGCATACACAAGAAAGACGATTTGGGCGTGTGACGAATGAACGTCGAAATGCCGTGACAAGTGTTAATGAACGTAAAAAGTGTTTTAAGTCAAATGAAATGAACATTATAAGATATGAAAGGGGGTTAATATAAAACCAATAAGTAGTCCTAACAAGACTTAAACACTTGAATGAATTTTGAATATTACTAAAAAGAAATATAGTGAGATATACGTCAAAAGTTAACACATCAAATTGAACATTATGTATTGATTAATAAGAAAGGTTATGGGATGTAGAGTAAAGTTTACATTACAGCTACTATGAGTTGCTTTGTGACTAATAGTTGATGTGCATGATTATATAATTGTGTAGGGCACGTAAAGTGCAGATAGCTGTAAGCTGTTAATCTGTTATTGGTAAACAACGATCAAGGCAAGTCTTTCGGTTCCTATTTGTCTACGTGAACTTGATGAACTATTCTAAATTGTATGATATGTTATATGTGTTATAAGCGAGCATGATAAGTTATATATGTTGTAAGCATGAATGTTAAAGTCAATTTATGACTACATTATTGAGTAAAGCATGTTGATTGAGTAAGGAACTCAATCTTTATATTTGTTATGTGAATTAAAGCATGTAGGCCATGTTACTTTAATTATTATGAGATGTATGTTGAGTATCTTATTATGTGCTACGTGATGCATGAAAACTGTTAGAACTTGCTGAGCTGTCGAGCTTACTCTTGCAAATAATAATTTTTGTAGGTCAAGATTTTAAGGTAAGAATACGTGCTAAGTGAGTTATAAAGATCCACATTCACAAAGATTACTTATGTTTTATGGGAAATGTATTTAATATTTTGAATGTAACATGTTGTTGAATTATAAGTGGAGTTATCCAATGTATATGGATATTACTTTATGAGGTAAGACTTGGTACAGTCATTGTATTGTAACGATTCATGAAATAGATTTGAATCAAAGAGATGTAATGTAAAGGATGCGATTCAGAACAATAAAGAAAGAAGTTTATAAAAGTTTTAAATATTCCGTATTTTTAGTGATTTTAATATCGAATAATGATGTAAAAATAGATTATAGATGTATTGTTAACGACCGAAGTCGAGAATTATATTGTATGAATTTTGGGATCGTTACAACTTGAGCAGAACCATAGTCTAAATCCATAAATACTTTGAGCATGCTTTTAAATTGCTAACTTATTATACCAGTTAACCAATTTGTTTTACCACCACTTTTAATGATTTAGAGATTAAACTCTAAGTTCAAACTCTATTTTCTTTAATAGGCAAAGCTTGTCGAATATCAAATTAATATATAATTCTTTAATAAATCTTTATTTAAGATATATTGATTTTCTTCTCACCAAACCACAGAATTCAAGATATATAACACATATATAAATTCTTATTCGAACCCAACACATACCTTAAGAATTCTTATTTACTAAATTCTTATTTCAATAATTTCTAAAAATTCGGATTCTTACATCCTCTCCCCCTTATAAGGATTCGGTCCTCGGAATCACCGAAATCTTCCCTACTCGGTGCTATTCCGAATGTTAAATATTCTTTTGAATAATTTTATCCATTCTCTTCTCGGAAGTTTTATTATTATAACTTGCTCAAATGCATTCTACCACTTTCTCCTTTCTAAGGAACATTCTACTTACTACATTCATCCTTCAGAAGAATAAGAATCTTTCACAATTTTTCAATAATTGGGAAGTAGTATGAATAACTCAAATTTTAAATTATGCTGAGGGGCCACAAGACCGTGAACTCTTATCTAGGTTTACTAATGCTTCAACAAAATTCTTCACTGCAAACTAGAGTGTTTATCAATCATAAAGACTGAAAACACCCTTCATGCATACACTAGGTGGCCGTCCTATTGTACCACTACGTTGAGCCACAACGTAGTGTTTTGTAAAGACTATATGCATTACATTTGGAACTATTATCTCTGAAAATATGTCCCCTTTATAGGGTTTTTCACCTCAGCTTTTCAACATCTAAATCCGCACCAGAGCAATCTGGTTTGGCATAAATACACAAGAATAATTGAATTCTATAATTATTCTCTAACGGTCGTTTAGCCGAATCAAATAGCTTAGACTTTTATCAACAACTCGGACATCAATCAAAATTAATCAACTTAATTAACCTTTTTCATAGTGTAAACGAAAACCAAAAATCCTTTTATGACATCATGATACCGTACTACCTCAGTCGTACGTTGAAGATTCTGTCATTTTATGACTTTGTCGTACTACATCATACCATAATGGACAGACGATCTTACGATCGCTCTGGACACTAGGTTTGATTGCATTGATGACTCCATCTTTTATCATCCTATACCATATCAAATGATGCATATGGTTAAAACTACATTTTGAAAGATTTTCAAATTATTTTTGCCTTAGCCAAAAAAACAAATAGCATAGACGTACGAATAACAGAATTATTTTTAAAACTCATTGGTTCAGTCATTTGAACCAATGTTTTCTCAAGAAAACAGAAGTGCAAACACTAGCACGAAGTCAATAAATTTTGAAAATCTAGCGTAGCTAGAAGATTTAAAAAAATCCAAATTTCTCCATCAACTCCAATCTATTACTCCATTGCTTCATCATTCTATCAAACTTCTATACCATCAATGCTTACTATACCAAAACTCTTAATTCTTGATATATAATATATCTATTCCCAGTATAGTTCATCGAACTTACCACACCATGGAAGTTCAAGAACTTTCCATAATAATAAGATTTTAGGAACTTTTCCTAGCAATACGTAGTCCAAGAACCAATCAGGGACTATCCATACACTTAGGGGCTCAAAAATACATATGATTATGAGTCACAAACTTATCATAGGCATGAGTCTTAAGAACTCGCACCTAATCTTAGTATTATCTAATTTAATATTAGAAACTTCTATCTATTAGAATAAACATGAGAAAAGAATCACCTTTTCGCCATATGTATAACGATAGCGCGACACCAACATTCCAACAATTATCAATGTGATGCACTCAGCGCAAGCACAAAACATCCGCCCACACAAAGGTTTGTACAACTAAGCAGTCACATGAGTCCTCAATGGAAATCCAACACTTAACTCTATCTTACTCTTAACTTGATCTCTGCTTGTTACGAATTCTCTATATTTCATCATATACAACTCTTCATGAGTTCATCTCGTACCATTTTATAGTACCCTCTCTTATAGCATCAAGCTATAACTACTTACTCGTTACAGACCATCTATCATTTCATAGTTAAAACTGATCACGTTGTGATCATCGATTTACCTTAGGGTTCTTTTCCTATTATCAACTAAACTCCATTCGAGTTCATTCTTATTATCTTTGTCATATTCATCTTATAGACATCGTCTTAACATTTTTATTACCGGAGTTAGGTAACTCCTAATTCTCAGTCTCTAAATACTTCAAGATTCTTCTTTAAATCTTCACGTATATATTTTAATCTTTATCTTTCCTCTCTCAGGTTATAGTCTAAGGTACTCTTACCTAAGGTTTATAACCTACAGCTTTGATACCAACCTGTGACGCCCCCAAATCCGAGTCCCTTTGAACCTCGGATCTGGTTCGCCACGATACTACTATCGTTAAACTATTACATCTTTTATTCATTGCTTAAAGAATATAACTTCGCTTTATTACAAATTAGAATATAAATTCTTCCATTTACCATTCCTGTCTTTACATCATATTCGATGTTATAAAAATGCGTAATAATTTAAACTTTTTCAATCTCCTTTGAATAAAATCTTTTATTGATTTCATAACTTGAATCAATTACATATCCTTGAATCAATTTATGTTATGATTCACTTTATTCGAATTACTGTATAAACGTTTACATCTCGATTCGATATCCTCTATGTATTAACTAATACATCTTTACAACACGACTAGTATTAAACATCGTAAACAACTATCAAGTACATCTCCTAGAACCTAAACATGGTTCAAGAGCATATATTTAAATAAGTAAATCAATCTCCTTCGATACTATTGAACTCTATCAATCAAATGTCCTTAACATGCAAAAATGGTTATTTGCAAGAGTGAGCTCGACAGCTCAGTAATTCTAATAATTTTCATACATCACATAGCATATAATATCATACTTAGTTCATGCATTCATAATCATTTAAATTTACTACGCATGCTGCTTCTCACATAACAAATATAGAGATTAACTGCACAAGTATATCATCAAAGATCAAATTTTAATCTCAAACATATCTCATATACATTTCATATATAAATTAACATCATCATAGCATAATATAATTCAACTAACAGTTATCGAATTCATATAACAAATAGGAACTGAAAGACTTGCCTGGCGCGTAGCTTATTAACTACAACTTAACTGCTTATAGCTATCTGCACTTTGTGTATTTCTACAAAATTATACAATTATGGATTCATGCCCATCAGTCATATACATCCATACATTCTCAATGTAATAATAATGGTTACATCTTTTCCTAACTTAGTTTGTAAAACCTTCATTTTACTTTCTTATCACACTTTTAGGATAACTATGTATGTATAGGTATACCTTAGTCACACACTCTTGACATCAATATTCATAAACCCTTATCACTCACTTGACTAGCTATGTGCTCGATACACATATTTAAAACTCATAGATACATGATCCTCATTATTCTTGTGTTTCTCAAACCTTAATAGAATTATCAATTTGGGTTCTATATAACCATTACATGCTTGTATACTTAAAACATCACTTGAGTCTAGTATGATAGCTTAAGACATTCATATACATACGCTTTAAGGTTTAGATCATATTTAAAATAATCAGGCAACACTGCCCTGCAGCGCAGCTGCGATTCAGTTGGCCTTGGGATTGGCACAGCAGCGCCCTTCCCTGACCAGTCCAGAATTAGATTTTTCTTTTTGGTTCTATTTTGGTTTTTTAGTATGAATGGATACTAATACATCTCATACACATATGGTAAGAGATCTAGCATTCTTCTAAGGTAAACTCAAGTTTTACTTCTCTCATGTTATGACTTTAGTTTAGAATTTCTAATTAACTAAGGCCAAACGAAATCACGAAGCTAACTATATCTACCATCTATCCATGTGAGAAGGTCATATAATCTGTAATATGCACGCTCGTAAGTATTCACATCATTTACACATAGCTAGTGTCGTTCATCACTTGAACTCATTTAAAATCATGCTCCAATGACTTATATTGTGTCAAACTATGTGTGTGCACTTATAGGCCATGTTTAAAGACCTAAAAGATACTAGCATGCAATCCATACAAGTCCAAAATATGAGCAACACACTGCTCGTATATATACGTCTGCAAAGCGTTCAAGTTTACTTTTAAAATTCATTCTGGGCCAAGTTAAAGAAACTTGGTGCAACTTTAATCTCATTATATAGTTAACTAAGCCATGTACGTATGTTATCATGTTTAGAACTTTAAGTACCCAAGTTCCTTTAAGTTCATTTTCGAAGTTTCAAGTTTTCTTTAGAAATCGTTTTCAACTAAGCTATTGTAAGTTGCTAATAAGTAAAGCAACTTTAAATCACTTCTCATGCTCATTGGTACACATACTCAGTTATATCAATATGCTACAAGGTCAGAACTTAAACGACTCAAGGTTCGTCAAGATTTGTTTTTAAAACTTCAAGTTTCTTTTCAAAACAAGTGCTAAATCATGCTAACGAAATCCATTATAAGTAAGGTAACCTTAACTATATGTCATGTCTATTATCATGCATTTTTATGTTTTATCACTTAGAATAACATATTTTATTGTTGGGAGCACTACAATTGCGTATGTGCATGTCCGACGCCCTCCGACTGCCTTCGAATACGTAGCATTCACAAAGATGGACATTTTTACTGTGACGCCCCCAAATCCGGGTACCTTCAAACCCAAGATATGGTGCTACACGGTGCTACTACCTACTCATACAGTCAATTGAAGACATCAATAACAATGTATAAGTTTACTAATCATTACATTCTATTAATCCCTTCCCAAATATTCGTAACCAATACATTGTTCTGTGTCATAATATTAGTAATTACAATACAAATACTAATACTATTACAAAGGTCACTACTTGTCCATCTTGGACTTGCTTTTGTCTTTACCAGATCCTTCGGTCCGTTCGCTCGCTGAAATCATTTAGTTTTAAGTAAGAATGAGCATAAACAACTCAGCAAGTTAAACATTATATCTTGTAACCACAAAATCAAGAATCATGTCTCTTGGTCTTCAATAACTGTACAATAGTTATGAAGTACTTAAGAATAATTCAAAGTATCATTTTGATTCCTTTAAAAACCATTCCCAAGGACTTTATAGCCTCTTCGGAATAGATCTGGGTCAACGACCATGAACCATTTTTAGTTCTTATTCATAAAAGGAATAACCCGGTACGAAGGCCGTAAGTTCGATATAGTTTACGAGCACATCCAGGTGGTCAGCCTGTAGTACTCTATGTTGATCAACACTCATACATTAAACGTGTTTACATTTAATTGGTGGTAACTTCACGTGCCTGTCGAATTAACGACGTTTAAAACCTTTGTTTTATTCATACTCAGGTTTACCTGAGAATCCGTACCAACCAATTGGTATAGGATCACCATATTGTATATATTTTGGAAAGATTTGTGGAAAAAAACCCACCAAAATATGCTAAGTCTTAGTCTAGCCGAATCAAATGGCATCGACTATTCAATAACAGTTCATGCATAAGCAATTATGCACAATGACCACTTGTCTAACTATAATGTATAGATAAGAGTTTAGAAAACTTGCATTCATAGTAAAGTATGAACGATGTTAGGAAACTTGCTTTTGCGTCTTCTATACCTCTACGTAGCCTACTTAGTCTTTAGCATGTCTACAAAGCATAATACATAGTATACCAAATAGTAATCATAGTTGATACACACCTTATTTGCATAACTCCTCATTCTTATATAACTTAAGTGAATCGTTAACTAATTAACATTCGTTCACGTTATTTAATGTTCATTAACCCAATCTTGGTTAACATTTTCAAAACTTAAGTTCATCACGTTTAGTTAACGTTTAATTCTCATAATCCTTGGTTAAACATGTTGTTTAAAGCTTGCATTACATCACTTGCTAGCCCCTTAATTTATATGCAAAAGGTTAAGTACTTACTAGCAATGTCAGAATTTTCTGCCATATTGGCGATGCGGCGCCAAATTTTCCTCTTGGAGTGGCGCTGCGGCGCTACCCCTCAAGAGATTTCTCCCCAGAGTGGTGCTGCGGTGCCAGTTTAAGCCTATTGGGTGGAGCTGCGGCGCTAGCCCTTCAACTCAAAAAAATTTCTAAGTCTTTGAAAATTCTGAAATTCCCAAGCTCGTAACGTAACCGTTACAACTCAGAATTGGCTCATTGCAAAGCCAAAAGTTCATGAATGACATGCTCTATCATCCTATCAAGTCAGAATTCATTTCTGAATCCGTCGGCGAGAAATTCGCCGATTAGTCCATTTTTACATTTTCGTTAAATGTTCGTGAATGTTCGACGCTCAATTCTTCGTTTTAAGTAGGAATCAATCCGTTCTTGTTCCCGCAAGTCTTATTTACCTAATTACACGTGTTGTAATTGAGAACCATCATTTTTAACGCACACGAAAACTTTTGACTTCTAATCCGAGAAATTTACGTTTTCGACGATTATCGTCTAATCGCGCAACTTTCGCCAAATATTCGTTCTACATTATTATTACTTTAAACCAATGGGAATCAATCCCATAGTTGATTGTTACTTATTCTTATCATTCAAAACATTTAAGTTTTCATAGCTTAGTATGTTCATTAGTTCATTCCTTATGAATTCATTAAGTTCATCATTAGTACTCAATTAATTCTTAATCTTTCATCATGCATGGCTTGTTAAGGTTCTTAGTCCCCTACTTAGCCATCCTTGTAACTTCTTAAGGTTCATGCTTCCTCTTAACACTTCTCTATCAAAACTTAGTAGAAAAGAAAAAGATGTTTATATATTTCTTAGGTTATACCTTTCTTGTTCTTGGTTTGATTGAGTATTAAAACTTAAAGTCTTTCTTCTTCTTGGATGATGGAACTCTTAGCAAGGCAAGGCTAGCATCTTCTTTTTTTTTCTCTCTCTCTCTATGTGTTGGAGGAATTTCAAACAACCAACAAATGAAGAGCAAGGCTCTCTATTTATAGGAGTTGGCTAGCTTAAGGTAGGATGGTAATTTAGGCCCAACCTCCTCTACTATTCCCACCTCCTCCACTTTCTTTCCCACCAAGTTAAAGCCCATGTGCTAGCACATGGCCAACCATGTCTCCCCTTGTGCTCTACCATGCCCCCCATGTGTCAACATGGGTAGTGGGTTAAACCATGGGCTAAACCCACCCGTTTATCCAATGGTTCGACCCACGGGTCATCTAATTAATTTTTAATCAAAATTAATTCCAATTCAATTCATTTCAACGTATTTACTTCGTATAAAATTCGTATTATACGTCGTATAATACTCGTATCCTCTTCGTATTATTTTCGTATAATACCTCGTATTATATGCGTATTCTTTTTTGTATAATAATCAATTATTATTATAAGTAATCAATAATTGCATTAGTTCACTTTCCTTAACCATTAGGATTTTAAGTCCCTACGCGAAAACTTCGTGAGCCATAATCGAATTATTATTACATAATCCACCTCGTCCTGAAATCCTATCATTATGCGTTTCTCAGAATTTCAAAATAAATTCCCTAGCAGAAACGGATGAATAGTAATTCCAGCTCTTTTTCTCCCGAGAAAACTTTTCTCGACAAATTTAACTTTTCACGGTATATTACCGTCAAATATTTCAACAGAATGTCATTCTGACATTCCGAACTCTCAAAATGGCCTAGGGTCTCTAACCCTAATCCTTAGGATCAAACCCTAACCCTTAGGGTTAAATAGTGTCTATTTCATCTTTTCTCAAAAATATTTTTATTCTCGAAAATCTTTTATTTTCATCTTATAAATTTATATCAATTATTTCTAGCGTGTAGCCAGAATCCTCCTCCTTTCTGCATTCTCTAGGTCATAGAACCACCTACGATTAGCTTACTTAATTGAATAAACAAATAATTAGAATTTCTATTCAATAAATCAAATAAAATTCATTTACATAAACGCTCAATTTTTCTCAGGCGTTACAATCTCCCCTTCTTATAAGAATTTTGTCCCCAGAATTACATTACCAGTTAATCAAACAAATGAGGATAAGCCTTCCTCATCTTGTCCTCGAGTTCCCATATTGCTTCTTCGGCATTGTGGTTTCTCCATATCACCTTCACCGAAGGTATAATTTTACTTCTCAACACTTGTTCTTTCATATCAACAATTTGAGTAGGAATCTCCTCATAAGTTAAGTCTTTCTCGACTTAAATTGGTTCATACTTAATTACGTGCTTATAATCCGGTTTATAGGGATGCAATACCGAAACGTGGAATACGTTATGGATATGCCCCAACTCTGGAGATAATGCTATCACATATGCTACCTCTCCTACCCTTTTCAAAATCTCAAATGGTCCTATGAACCTAGGGCTTAACTTCCCCTTCTTCCCGAAGCGTATCTTCCCCTTCCATGGTGACACCTTCAGGAACGCATACGAACCGACTTCAAACTCTCTGTTCTTCCGATGTGGATCGGCATACTTTTTCAGTCTGTCTTGAGTTGCTACTAGCTGCGTTCGTATCAACTTAACTACTTCTGCAGTTTGTTGTACCATCTCAGGTCCTAACATTCAACTCTCCCCCACTTCATCCCAGCAAAGTGGCGTTCTGCACTTCCGTCCATATAACTCTTCGTAAGGCGGCATGCCTATACTAGCGTGATAACTGTTGTTGTAGGTGAACTCTACTAGCGGTAGATGATCGTCCCAACTCCCCTTGAAATCCATGATGCAAGACCTTAGCATATCTTCTAGCGTCTGAATTGTTCTTTCACTTTGTCCGTCTGTCTGTGGATGGTATGCCGTGCTCAACCTCAGTTGTGTTCCCATCTGCTCTTGCAAACTCTTCCAAAAATTCAAAGTGAATCGTGGGTTGCGATCTGACATAATCGAAACTGGCAATCCATGTCTCGAGAAAATCTCTTTGACATAAAGCTTAGCTAACTGATCTAAATTGTATCTGACTCTTATCGGCAAGAAATGAGCCGACTTCGTCAAATGATCCACTATTACCCAAATAGCGTCGTATCCTTTTATGCGTCGTTGGAAGTCCTACCACAAAGTCCATCGTGATATGCTCCCACTTCCACTCTGGAATCTCCAATGATTGTAACAGACCACTGAGTCGTTGATGTTCGGCCTTAACTTTTTGACAAGTTAAGCACTTACTGACGTACTCTGCTATCTCCCTCTTCATGTTTGGCCACTAGAAATTGGTTCGAAGGTCTTGATACATCTTGGTACCACCATGATGAATCGAGTACCTCGAGTGATGCGCTTCATCCATTATCTCCTCTTTTAACTCTGGCTCACGCGGAACCCAAATTCTTCCTTCAGATCTCAATAACCCTTCGTCATCAAGACTGTACGCTATCTCTGTACCGTCTGCCATCTTCTTTCGTATTTGCTCGCACTCATCAGTTCTGAGTTATACTTCCTTAACCTTCTCCACTATTATGGGTTGAACTTCTATTGCAAATAGCTTCTCCCCTTCTTTGATCGAACATCGTACTTCTAATTCCATTCTTGCCATCTTTGTCACCAACTTATTTTTAGTAGTTAACATTGACAACTTCTCCCGACCCTTCCCACTTAAGGCGTCGGCCACCACATTCGCCTTCCCTGGGTGATACAGTATTTCACAATCATAATCCTTTATCAACTCCAGCCATCTCCTCTGCCTTATATTCAACTCCTTCTGTGTGAAGATATACTTCAGACTTTTATAGTCTATGTAGATCTCACACTTCTCCCCATATAGGTAATGGCTCCAAATTTTTAAGGCGAAAACCACGGCGTCAAGTTCAAGGTCATGAGTAGGATAATTCTCATCATACTCCTTCAACTGCCTAGATGCATACACAATAACCTTGCCATGCTACATGAGCATGCATCCTAGTCCTTTATGCGAAGCATCGCTATACACTACGAAATTCCCTGTCTAATCTGGTAAAGATAATACATGAGCTTGACTTAACCTCTTCTTCAGCTCTTGAAAGCTGTCTTCACACTTCTCGGTCCCTACGTACTTCACCGTCTTTCTAGTTAAGTTGTTTAACGGAGTAGCTATCTTCGAGAAGTCCTGAATGAACCTTCGATAGTAACCTGCTAAACCTAGGAAACTCCGCACCTCAGTCGATGTTTTCGGTTGTTCCTAGTTAATCATTGATTCCACCTTTGCTGGATCCACTGAAACTCCTTCCTTGTCAATGATGTGCCCCAAAAACTGCACTCTCTCTAACCAAAATTCACACTTTGTGAATTTTGCATACAACCTCTCTTTTCTTAGTGCCTCCAACACTAGTCTTAAATGTTCAGCGTGATCCTCCTTCATCTTGGAATAGACTAGGATATCATCAATGAACACCACGACGAACTTGTCCAAATATTGTTTGAACACTCGGTTCATTATGTCCATGATTGCGGCTGGCGCATTCGTCAACCCAAATGACATAACTAAGAACTCGTAATGGCCGTAACGAGTCCTAAATGTTGTCTTAGGTATATCCTCCGCTCTAACCTTCAACTGGTGATACCCCGTACGTAAATCTATCTTTGAAAAATATTTCACTACTCTCAACTGATCAAAAATATCATCGATCCTGGGCAATGGGTACTTATTCTTAATCGTTAGATTGTTCAACTCTCGGTAGTCGATACAAAGCCTCAACGATCCATCCTTTTTCTTTACAAACAGTACCGGTGCTCCCCATAGAGAAGCACTCGGTTGAATGTACTTCTTGTCTAACAGTTCTTGCAACTGAATCATTAACTCCTTTAATTCTACTGGCGTCATACGATATGGTGCCTTCAAAATTTGTGTCGTCCCTGACTCAAGGTCTATAACAAATTCGGTCTCCCTGTCGGGTGGAAGACTTGGCAAGTCACTCGAAAATACATCCGCATACTCATTGACAATAGGTATCTGTTCCAATATTGCTCCCAATATTTGGGTATCAACAACATGGCACAGGTAACCTTCGCATCTCTTCTTTAGCAATTTTCTGGCTTGCGTCATGGTTAGACAACAAGAGCGTCCCGGTGATTTACTACCATAGAACACTACCTTGGGTTTCTTAGAAATTCGAAGATTCACACTCTTATTTTGGCAATGTATCATTGCCCTATGGTTAATCAACCAGTCCATCCCGAGAATTACATCGAATTCTCCCAAATTTATCGGTATAAGATTTACCGATAATTTGTTACCTCTAATATCCACAACAACTCCTATGAACCGAGTCCACATGAATTACTTCATCGTTAGCTACCTTAATGTTCAATGGTATTACAAGTTTTTCGGGGAGTAATCCTAATCGTTTAGCAAACTCACATGCTATAAACGAACACGTTGCACCCGAATCAAACAGTACATATGCATTAATGTCGTTGACCGGAATGATACCTGCTACGACGTCACTTGATGCTACCGCATCTTGGACCATCATATTAAAAGTACGGACAGTTGGTCTACCCTGTGGTACTACGCCACCATTCGCTTGCTTATTACCGCTAGCTCCTTTCCCACCATCTGAACCCTTCTTTGGACAGTTACGCGCCATGTGGTCCGTAGATCCACATACAAAACACCGTGACTCTTCTTGGGACTGGGATAATTAGGCGAAATATGCCCCTCCTGTCCACAGTTAAAACAGGCCGCTTTACCCTTGAGGCAAACTCCTAGATGAGTCTTACCGCAATTCTTACACGCATCCATCTTTCTTTCAGGAAACTCCTGTTTTACTCCGGTATTCTCGGAGCTGAAATCCTTCCTCTTCTGGCCACTCCCGCTGGCTCCCTCAATCTTGACTGACACCTCAGTCTTAGCCTTATTCTTCTTCTCTTTGTGGTATAAGGTCAACGCCTCACTACCACCCTAGGCGATAACTGCCTTCTCTAACACCGCTCCAAAGGTAACACTTTGGAAAATTGATACACGATTGTAGAGCCAGGGTTTTAATCCTTTCTCAAACCATCGGGCCTTTCGCAACTCCGTGTCCACTTGATGTGGAGCAAACCTTGCCAGTTCATTAAACCTGGCTGCGTATTGGGGTAAACGTCATATCCCCCTGCTTCAGTTCTAGGAACTGAATCTCCATTCTCCCCTGCATACTCGTGGGGAAGTAGTTCTCGAAAAATAATTCCTTAAACCTTTCCCATGTAACCACTTCTGTTCCGGCCCTACCCTGGTTGGCTTCCCACCAGTAGTTGGCCTCCCCCTTCATCATGTAAGTCGCAAATGAAGTCTTCCGTGCCTCACCGACATTTGCTATGACAAATGCCTTATCTATTTCCTTTACCCAAACTTGGGCCGCGATAGGGTCCGTAGTTCCATAGAATTCAGGCGGACCAATTAACTTAAATTCCTTAAAGGTAGTCCCCCGACCTACCCCAAGATTAGGGCGTACGGTATCTCTCGCTCGATTAAGACCCGTAGCCAGCAAATTCTCAAATTCTTGCATCGGGTTATTATTCCCTTGCTCCTCCTCATTACGAGGTTCTTCTTTTTGATTTCTTGCACGTCTTCTTGGCGGCATTTTCTGTTAATGCGAAAACATTTTGTTATTCTTTATTTATTCATCCGGTTATTATTAACAGTCAAATAATAACTCAATCACATTGCCAAGTATTTCAATAAAACCTTTATATTAAAATAATTCCTTGTAGTATAACACTACACTTTGCATTACATGGCTTCAGCCATTTACAATACTATCCCGTAATTACTTTCCAAAAGTTGGGATTTACAAAAGACTACCCTTGCCTATACAAAAGAGGGTTTTACGTCATTATAACCACACACTATTTACATAGCTATTGACATTGCTATTTCTTCTATGCATACTACGGAACTAAATCTGCAACACGGCATTCATGTAATCCTCATCGGCCATACTGGGCACAATGTCCAGACTAATAGTATGCCGAGTCTGTCCTTCTTCCACGGGATACTCAGCCATCTGCTGCTGGTAATCCTCGTGCGAACACCTATGAATATAGCACATTCTCCCTATTTTCTGCTTCTTGTTCATAAGCTCAACCTTCAGTTCCTGGACTTCAAGTTTCAAGTCCCGGACTTTATCCTTAGCCAATAATTTCTCATCGGGCTCGGCCTCCTAGAAGATCTCCATATCCTCTCTATCTTCTACCACATCATTAACTACCTTCTTGAGGTCACGGACCTCTTTACTTAATTGGACATTTCGGTCCAATATTGCCATGAACAGTAGTTTCATGGACTCCCCCGGTATAAACTCCTCCGCCACCTCCTCGGTAGGCAATACCGTATTAATCGGCATTGTCTCCACATCCTCAGTAGGCAGTATCATATTACTCGGCACTGACTCAACCTCCTCCTCCGACATACCATTAAACAATGACGCGAATTCAAAGTTATCTGAGTACTCGAACGGATCCTCTTCTTCTATATCAGTCCCCTCTAAGATTACCACAGGTATCTCCGCTACCGGCATAGGTACTACTTCTATGAAGTTGACTGAATCCTCGCTAACCTCATGTATTTCATTATGCATACTCATTATTCCTGTTATCTACATAAAACACAAATAACTGGATTAGTATACAATCAAATATGAACATTTTATACCACATTTAATATGTTTAAGGTTACTTTCTTCTTTCAAAACTTTACCCAAGTTTGTTGACTTCTAACTTCTACTTCACTTCTCCAGGTTATAACCTAAGGTTTTTACCCCTTAAGTTTTATAACCTACGGCTCTGATACCAACCTGTGACGCTCCCAAATTCGGGTACCTTCATACCCAAGATATGGTGCTACACGATGCTACAATCTACTCATACATTCAATTGAAGACATCAATAACAATGTATAAGTTTACTAATCATTACATTCTATTAATCCTTTTCCAAGTATTCGTAACCAATACATTATTCTGTGTCATAATATCAGTAATTACAATACTAATACTATTACAAAGGTCACTACTTGTCCAGCTTAGACTTGCCTTTGTCCTTACCGGATCCTTTGGTCCGTTCGCTCTTAGCTGAAATCATTTAGTTTTAAGCAAGAGTGAGCATAAACAGCTTAACAAGTTAAACATTATATCTTAAAACCACAAAATCAAGAATCATATCTCTTGGTCTTCAATAACTGTACAATAGTTATAAAGTACTTAAGAATAATTCAAAGTATCGTTTTGATTCCTTTAAAAACCATTCCCAAGGACTTTATAGTCTCTTCGGGATACATCTGGGTCAACGACCATGAACCATTTTTAGTTCTTATTCATAAAAGGAATAACCCGACACGAAGGCCGTAAGTTCGATATAGCTTACGAGCACATCCAGGTGATCAGCCTGTAGTACTCTATGTTGATCAACACTCATACATTAAACGTGTTTACGTTTAATTGGTGGCAACCTCACGTGCCTGTCGAATTAACGACGTTTAAAATCTTTGTTTTATTCATACTCAGGTTTACCTGAGAATCCGTACCAACCAATTGGCATAGGATCACCACATTGTATATATTTTGGAAAGATTTATGGAAAAATAAAAACCCCACTAAAATATGCTAAGTCTTAGTCTAGCCGAATCAAATGGCATCGATTATTCAATAACAGTTCTGCATAAGCAATTATGCACAATGACCACTTGTCTAACTATAATGTATAGACAAGAGTTTAGAAAACTTGCATTCATAGTAAAGTATGAACGAAGTTAGGAAACTTGCCTTTGCGTCTTCTATACCTCTACGTAGCCTACTCAGTCTTTAGCACGTCTACAAAGCATAATACATAGTATACCAATTAGTAATCATAGTTGATACAGACCGTATTTGCCTAACTCCTCCTTCTTATATAACTTAAGCGAATCATTAACTAATTAACATTCGTTCACGTTATTTAATGTTCATTAACCCAATCTTGGTTAACATTTTCAAAACTTAAGTTTATCACGTTTAGTTAACGTTTAATTCTCATAATCCTTGGTTAAACATGTTGTTTAAAGCTTGCATTACATCACTTGGTAGCCCCTTAATTGATATGCAAAAGGTTAAGTACTTACTAGCAATGTCAGAATGTTCTGCCATATTGGCAATGCGGCGCCAAATTTTCCTCTTGGAGTGGCGCTGCGGCGCTACCCCTTCAGAGATTTCTCTCCAGAGTGGCGCTGCGGTGCCAGTTTAAGCCTATTGGGTGGAGCTGCGGTGCTAGCCCTTCAACTCAGAAAAATTTCTAAGTCTTTGAAAATTCTGAAATTCCCAAGCTCGTAACATAACCGTTATAACTCGGAATTGGCTCGTTCCAAAGCCAAAAGTTCACAAATGACATGCTCTATCATCCTATCAAGTCAAAATTCATTTCCAAATTCGTCGGCGAGAAATTCGCCAATTAGTCCATTTTTACGTTTCCGTTAAACGTTCGTCGCTCAATTCTTCGTTTTAAGTAGGAATCAATCCGTTCTTGGTTCCGCAAGTCTTATTTTCCTAATTACATGTGTTGTAATAGAGAACCATCATTTTTGATGCATATGGCGACTTTTGACTTATTGTCCGAGAAATTTACGTTTTCAACGATTATCGTCTAATCGCGTAACTTTCGCCAAATCTTCGTTCTACATTATTATTACTTCAAACCAATGGGAATCAATCCCATGGTTGATTGTTACTAATTCTTATCATTCAAAACATTTAAGATTTCATAGCTTAGTATGTTCATTAGTTCATTCCTTATGAATTCATTAAGTTCACCATTAGTACTTAATTAATTCTTAATCTTTCATCATGCATGGCTTGTTAAGGTTCTTAGTCCACTACTTAGCCATCCTTGTACCTTCTTAAGGTTCATGATTCCTCTTAACACTTCTCTATCAAAACTTTGTAAAAAAGAAAAAGATGTTTATATATTTCTTAGGTTATACCTTTCTTGTTCTTGGTTTGATTGAGTATTAAAACTCAAAGTCTTTCTTCTTCTTGGATGATGGAACTCTTATCAAGGCAAGGCTAGCTTCTTCTCTCTCTCTCTCTCTATGTGTTGGAGGAATTTCAAACAACCAACAAATAAGAGCAAGGCTCTCTATTTACAGGAGTTGGCTAGCTTAAGGTAGGATGGTAATTTAGGCCCAACCTCCTCTACTATTCCCACCTCCTCCACTTTCTTTCCCACCAAGTTAAAGCCCACATGCTAGCACATGGCCAATCATGTCTCCCCTTGTGCTCTCCCATGCCCCCCCATGTGTCAACATGGGTAGTGGGTTGAACCATAGGCTAAACCCACCCGTTTACCCAATGGTTCGACCCACGGGTCATCTAATTAATTTTTAATCAAAATCAATTCCAATTCAATTTATTTCAACGTATTTACTCTGTATAAAATTCGTATTATATGTCGTATAATACTCGTATCCTCTCCGTATTATTTTCGTATAATACCTCGTATTATACGCGTATTCTTTTCAGTATAATAATCAATTATTATTATACGTAATCAATAATTGCATTAGTTCACTTTCCCTAACCGTTAGGATTTTAAGTCCCTGCGTGAAAACTTCGTGAGCCATAACCGAATTATTATTATATAATCCACCTCACCTTGAAATCCCATCATTACGCATTTCTTGAAATTTCAAAATAAATTCCCGAGCAGAAATAGATGAATAGTGATTCCCGCTCTTTTCCTCCCGAGAAAACTTTTCTCGGCTAACTTAACTTTTCACGGTATATTACTGTCAAATCTTTCAACAGAATGTCATTCTGACATTCCGAACTCTCAAAATGGCCTAGGGTCTCCAACCCTAACCCTTAGGTTCAAACCCTAACCCTTAGGGTTAAATAGTGTCTATTTCATCTTTTCTCAAAAATATTTTTATTCTCGAAAATCTTTTATTTCCGTCTTATAAATTCATATCAATTATTTCTAGCGCGTAGCCAGAATCCTCCTCATTTCTGCATTCTCTAGGTCATATAACCACCTATGATTAGCTTACTCAATTGAATAAACAAATAATCCGAATTTTTATTCAATAAATCAAATAAAATTCATTTACATAAACGCTCGATTTTTTCGGGCGTCCTCTTATCAACTTCAAATCGAAAAGCTTAAACAACGAAAGTTGTAGGTCTACTCGTTATCTTTCTGAATCATTTTGAATCGCCTCAATCTGAGTTCGCATGAAGAAGTTATGCCTAATTTACTACAGCAGGTCAAAATAGTTTTGTTTGACACAATTCTGGCGCAGCTGCGCCCCAAATGGCCTTGGGGGCAGCGCAGTTGAGCCTAGTGATGCAGAATGGTTTCCTTGATTCTGATCTTCGCTATTTTCAGACCAATTCTCCTTTCAATCATCATAACGCAAGTTATACATCCAAATTAGTCCATTTTTGATGCTATGGATTCGTAATTCATAGAGTTACAACATACCAAAGAATCAACAATTAACATAAACATTAACTAACCCAAATATTAATCCAAAACTCATTTTCATACTAACTTTTCATGTTTTGACAAGTTTTACAAATTCCACCACTACGGATTCGTTTCTGGACAAAATTAATCCATTTAACTTTTATCACATGTATATAACTCTACTATCACTTCTATGTCAACTTGAAATCAACTTCTCAAGAATATAATAACTTTCTAAGAATTTATCAACTTAGAAATTTAAGAACATATTAAGTGATGTTACCTCATTGAAATTCAATTTCCCAACTAGCTTCCAATTTTCAGAATTCTCTCTCAAAGCTCTCTCTATATCACTTAGCAAATATTCTCAGCAACATAGAAATGAAGAGGGAGTACTTAATTTATAGGAAATTGAATATCCATAAAATTGCTTTGCCCACAAATGGAAACCAATGGAAGATGAGAAAATTCATTGGACCATTGCTAGTTGGTGAAATAGTGATAACAACTCCATCAACCCACTCCCTTCTCATTATTGGCTACCATCTTTAGAGTTTGATTTACAAGAGGTAAGCTAGGCTTAGGCCAATGGCCATTCACGTGTAGAAGAAGAGAAGGACACTCATATTGGGACAACTCTAATTCTCAGCATTTGGCAAGATGAAATAATATTAACACTTAGGTTATATATATACATATATGTATGCTTAGGTTTTTAAATCCAATTGGGTGTATACTTGGATTTTAATGACATAACAATATTACATGGTAGCAAATTGGGGAACATGTACACACCTCAATATATAATCCATGTACATTTGACAATACCGAATATAGTAAGATCGAGTATTGTCATACCACATTACTATAAGCTTTATTATTTCACTTATACTTAATCATTGAAATAATTATAATCAACAATTATTCATTCTAATATCCTTTATAAAGCTCAATATTAAGCTTATTCTCATTCTCATCACTTATTCATTTCTACCATATTATTACTTATAAAATTTACTGTAATATAGTAACTTAAGTTATTTAATACATTAAAATAACTTAGCTTTTTTTAATTAATTAACCCTCTTGGAAATACATCACTATATAAAAATTATGTATTCCACCATAACATGCCTTAAAATATTTTTATTATGTTTTCTCCAAATAGAGGCATTAATTATAATAAAAGAATTCATTCATTATCTCAAGATATTATTCTTAATATAATATCTATGTCCCATTAAGTAATTACTTGTACGGCACATGTACACATATTATATGTAGAAAATAGATAATAAGTTTATCTTCTATTATGATAAATCGTTTTCATATAGCAAATATGTTTTAATATATTTACTATATTACTTAATCATACATATTACCTCATACAAGGCTATGTATGGTAACATCATCTTATAAAATATTATTCTCCTTTTATTAAAATAATTCAAGGCTGGAACTTATTTTAATATCCCTTATTAGAAATATAGTATAATCATTTCTCTTTCCTTTCTATCAATTGTCCCAACACAATTTTTTTAATCTTCACATTTAGCCATATCTTAAATGTTAATATCATACCTCCATCTCTAACGAATATTCATTTATAATTATATTGGTTCTCTTCCTTTATTAATCCCTTATCTTTAAAATATTAACCCTTTTATATATTACAATAATATGTAATATATTACAAATATCAAATATTAATTATCATATTCCTTTCATTTTCTTATGCTAAACACATATATTAATTGATTGTCTTATGTAAGTGAATTAACTCTTTCTCATTCCACATCACTGCCACACAAGGCTATATTCTATAATATAATTTGATTAACCAATATTTATTCTAGGTTAAATAATTTCTATGATTAATATTAATTCAATTCATGTTTTGGTATCTTAATCCATTCTCGGATAGCTTGATCGCCAATTATGACAACATATTAATTACTAATATTCATATCCTAAAGTTCAGATTACACAACTCATGTAGAGTCATCTGCAGACCAGCGCAGCTACGCTGGTTTTACGCTAGGAAGTGGCGCAGTTGCGCCACCTCAAGTTCAGGTGCAGACCAGTTATACTTGAGCAGAACCATAGTCTAAATCCATAAATACTTTGAGCATGCTTTTAAATTGCTAACTTGTTATACCAGTTAACCAACATGTTTTACCACCTCTTTCAATGATTTAGAGATTAAACTCTAAGTTCAAACTCTATTTTCTTTAATAGGCACATCTAGCCGAATATCAAATTAATCTATAATTCTCTAATAAATCTTTATTTAAGATATATTGATTTTCTTCTCACCAAACCCTAGAATTCAAGATATATAACACATATATACATTTTTATTCGAACCCAACACATACCTTAAAAATTTTTATTTACTAAATTCTTATTTCAATAATATCTGAAAATTCGGGTTCTTGCAATCCAGGTTTTAGTTTAACATATGGTAGTCTTTGTTGATCCCTTCCAGCTTGACTCTTGTAAAATAAAATTTGCATTCTTGGAATAGCGTATAATCAGAATTTGAATGTACATACATTTTGGGGTTTTTATTCAGTAAAAAAACCTTAGATTTCTCCCTTTAGTTGGTCCAAGTAGGGTGCATGCAGATGACTATTATAACGCCCGAGGAAATTGGACAATTATGTAAATAAACTTTATTTGATTTTATTGAAAAAAATTATAATAAATATTTATTAAAGTGAGTAAGCTATTTTGTAGGTTGTTTTATGACCTAGAAGATGTGATTATGGTTAGTATTATGGCTATGTGCTAGAATTAAATCATATGAATTTCCAAGACGAAAATGAAAGTTTTCCGATAAATTTCTGTAAAATCACTATTCATCCGTTTCTGCTCGGAAATTATATTTGAAATTCCGAGAAAAGCGTAATGATAGGATTTAAAGACGGGATGGAATATCTAATAATATTCCAGTTATGGCTCACGAAATTTTTGCGTGAGGACTTAAAACCCTAAGGGTTAGAAAGATTAAAACCTAAGAATTAAAAGGTTATGTATAATAATAATGATTATTATACAGAATAAATACGAGTATAATACGAAGATGATGCGAGAATTAATACGCCGTATAATCAATGTTCGAAAAAGCTAAAAGCGGTACGAGACGTTTTTCTCTAGAAGAGGCGAGGTGTAAGCTTCAAGGAAGAGAAGGCGAAAACCTCGATTTGAAGACCTAAAAGTCCCAAAATATTATGAAAAATACTAATAAAATCATAAAATAATTCATCATTATAATTAAGGTCGTAAAAGACATCCTCCCCGCCGCCTTATAATTAGATGCATTGTCAGTGACTACTTGAATGACAAGGTCTTCTCCCACTTCCACAACAACCTCATCAATTAGTTTAAACATCAAATTAACATCTTTAACTACATCAGATGCATCAATAGATTTCAAAAATACAGTGCCATGGGGGTTGTTTACAAGAAAGTTTATTAGTTGTCTTCCCATAATATCTTTCCAACCATCCGACAAGATTGACACCCCCGTATGTGCCCAAGTCTTCTTTACCTCCTCAACAAAGGCCTTTGTAGTCTTCTTTTCCTCCTTCAATATCCAAGAACTAAGCTCGTATGGAGTAGAGGGTTTCAAAGCACGACCATAGTTCCCAATTGACCGACACATATTTATAATTGAAGGACTATCTGCAACATTAAAGGGAATCCCGTTTTCAAAGAAGAATCTACCAATATCAAGACAGACTGCATTACGAGCCTCCTTTAAAAATACGGTATGCCTTGTAGTAGCATCATCATCACCAGAATCAACATCTACAACAAATCTGTCCATGGGTTCCCGAACTCCCCTCTCGGAGGCACTACCCACACTTGAACCTCCCAATGATAGATGACCACCATAATAAGACCCACTTTATATTTTTTTCATCTTCATTTCTTTATATTTCTTCCTTGGAGTCCATATTTTTCTTCATCTATGAAGAAAGCTCTTCCTTCACTTCGCTTGGTACTTTTTTGCAAGCCTCGACGTTACTATGATTACCCACAAGATAATTTTTTAGCCTTGTAATCCCTCCTTTAAAATTTTTCTTATAAAAATTGTATTCCACATATAAATGAGCTTTATTAACTTCAGGAACTGCGGTGCCATATTTCCATGCTGGATCTTTCTTACCTATAATAACAATTCACTATAATAAAAAAAATTGTTATTACATTTTGATAACAAAATTATGGACAACACTAGTCATGTACTCATGTTAACATAAATAGAATTTAATATTGTTCAAGTTTTTATATTCAAGCAGATTAGCAGATTAGCAATCTAGTATTTTGGTGTTGATAAAAAACGGAATAAAAATTTACCATTCAGGGACTGAAAGTGGAATCGGTTCACAGGGCATCACCAACCGGATTAACATGATGACTAAGATCAAGACCACTGTTATAAACTTGTCAATCCTAATTAACCCAATTAAATTTATTTTGACGACATTAGCAATTCATGAACACAAATAATGATATTGGGGTAATCATATGCTATCTTTGTTCAAAAAAAAATTAATGAAAACACAAACAGAGCAATACATCAAGTGATCAAGATTCTCTCAAGTACATATAACAAAAACAGTTTGGAAGCACTTGAAGAAAACTATAAAAAGAAATTAGTCCATGATTAGAATGATAATATGTTTTAGGTAATTAAAAGAATTAATTAACTCATAAACTCAAAACAAAACCTTAACAGAAGAATATAAAAACAAAGGACGGCAAACATAGGAATATAAAAATAAATAAAATATTTAAACCCAAATAAATACCAAACAGAAATGAAGGAACAAAGCAGCAAAGAAGAAGCAAACGAAGGAGACGAAGCAGCGAAGCAGAAGAAGACTGTCGAGGAAGAAGAAGAAGAAATGAACGAAGAAAACAGAGGACAACAGTATCGAGGAAGAAAGAAGAAGAAGAAGGAAGAAGACTACAGTAAGGAGGAAGAAAGAAGAAGAGGAAGAAAGAAGAAGAAGAAGAAGAATACCTGGTGTCGCAGACAAAGCAGCGAAGCAGACTGTGGCAGACAAATAGCTGGTAAGGCTTCGATTGCTGTGATATTAGACCTAAGGTTTTTTTTTAAGACAAAGTAAATCCCACGCCTCGCGACGCCTTGAGGCGGAAGCCTTATCCAAAGATAGCGTAAGATTCTTTAGTCCCCAGTTTAGCACCAGCCTCGCTTCAGCCTTCTTCCGCCTCGCTACGAGGCGCGCCTCGAGCGCAATTTCGAACAATACGTATAATACAAATTTTATACAAAGTAAATGCATTCAATTATATTAATATAATAACGAAACTCGTAGGTCAAACCGATGGGTTAATGGGTGGGTTAAACCTATGGGGAAACCCGTGAGCACTTGGAAGCTCATGAGGAGACATGGGTTGGCATGTGCTAGCACATGAGTTAAAACTTGGTGGGAAAGCAAAAGAGAGGAGGTGGGAATAGTGTGGAGGTTGGGCCTAAAAGACTATCCTGTCCTCCATCTTGCAAGCCTATAAAAGGAAGGCTCTGGTCTTCATTTATTGGTTACCAAAATCGCCAACATCTTATTTGAGAGAGAGAAGAGAGAGCTTAAGCAAGAGAAGTGTAAGAAGCCAAGTTATCTTCATAACTTAAGAAGACCAACCAAGAACACCAAGAGGTATACATACTTAAACTTTAATCCTCCATCTTCCATCAATATATATTGATAGAGAAGTGAGTTGGGGGAGCATGATTAAGAAGAAGTTATAAGGTTGGTTTTATAATGGAATTAAAATAATAATAAGCCATGAAGAAAATGAAATCATAATAACTGATTAAGGATGTAATGAAGGAACTATCAAAACCATGTTTAAATGGATAAGAACTTAAGAAGGGAAGCTTTGAAAATGATTGAAATGAACAATGAAACCATTAAAATTTAGATGTTTATAATGGTTATTGTGACACCCCCGAATCCGGGTCCTCTGACCCCGGTTCGGTCGCCACGATAAAATACTAACATCCACCTCTAACAACATACGATAACTAAAAATGCGGAATATAATAAACGTACGTCATTCATTCAAAAGGTGTTACTAGTCCCAAAATTCGATAACCTTAAATAAAATCTTACAAACATACCTTAAAATAATCATTAGGGTTCATATTACAATAATAGTAATTAAATGAAACATAAAGACAAAGTCTGCTCCTTACAAACTATCCTACAATCTTTTCTTTACCCTTATCCTTGCCTGAAGTCTCGGGCTTAACTGCAATATAAGTCATGATATAGCAAGAATGAGCAACAAGTTTGCTCAGCAAGTTTAAATACAACAATAAAGGATATATCATGATGAATGGAAAAATATCTGACAATGAATTCAACAATATGAATATCTTAAGGATTCAACAATATGAATATTAGAACGATTCAATAATATGAATAACTGAACGATTCAACAATATGAATATTAGAACGATTTAATAATATGAATAACTGAATGATTCAACAATATGAATATTAAAATGATTCAATAATATGAATATCTGAACGATTCAACAATATGAATATTAGAACGATTTAATAATATGAATAATTGAACGATTCAACAATATGAATATTAAAATGATTCAATAATATGAATATTAGCTAGATTCAATGAAATGAATATTTGAACAATTCAACAATATGAATATTAAAAGCAAAGATAATAATTGTCTTTAGAATGACTGATAGTCGAGTAGACTCTGAACTATAACTTTTCAATGGGTTCAATAGCTAATTAACCCTTTGGATTACTGGCTACTGGCTACAGAAACTTAGTACCTCGAGGAGATCAGCCTCGGGCACAACGTGAATAGGCATAACACTTACATCTGCTTACTCGTATCATATATTAGATACCTGGGCACACTCCTACATATAAGGGGTGTTCTGTTCTGTCTAAGAATTCCTTACCATCAATTGGTTTGGATAGCTTTAAAGAAACTTCATACACTTGTCTAACCGAGCAAAGGTTCAGACTTTAACTGACACGGTTCAAGAAATTTAAAATCTTGAATAATGTACAAGTCCAAGACTATACGAGCTCAAATGTACTAAGTGCGGATATCAATAATATCGATGTGGAATAATTGATAAGTAATTAAACCACTAAATAACATGCTTGGAAATAAAGTTCAAGCAATTAAGTAAACAACTTTTGATTCGACAATAACCTACTCAATACAATATGAGAAGGATAGGAATTTGCACAATAAAGGTGAAGTTTATAATTTGCACAATATATGAATTAGTGTAAGTTCGGGGAACTCGCACAATAACCAAAGTGGTATAGTTCGGGGAACTTACACAATAACAGACTCCTTGCATAAAGTAAATGCATAGGCTTAGACACTTGCAACATCAAAGAGTGAAATTCAGGGAATTTCACCAGAATAGATCCCTTGCATAAAGTAAATGCATAGGTTAGGACACTTGCTCAAATAATCAAAGTGTGAAGTTTCGGAGAACTTGCACAGTAATAGATTCCTTGCATAACATAAATGCATAGGTTAGGACAGTTGCTTACAACGTTCCTTGAGTAAAGTAAACACAAAGATAAGATACTTGCACAATGTACGATTTTGTATAAGTTTAGAGAACTTGCATAATCAAAGAAATGAAGTTCGGGAACTTGCAAAATTAAAGAGTGAAGTTTGGGGAACTTGCACCACATCAAGGTTATGTAGTTCGAAGAACTTGCACAATAATCAAAGTCGTGAAGTTCAGGGAACTTGCACAATACTCAACGTGTGAAGTTCGGGGAACTTGCACAATACAATAATATCCTGCTCAATACAATATGAGAAGGATAGGAAACTAGCATGCTCATCCTAATCCAATTTCAAAGTCATATGTTTTCATGCCGGTAAACCTTAAGTTAAACAAGTTCATACTTCAAAGGTTTGCTACTCCGGTCATACTAACTCGTAACGAGACTAAACAATACTTAATATATATGCTCGAGTATACTACACACATATACTTTAATCACATAGTTGAAGTTTATTTTTTTACGATTAAGCATTCATATGTGAAATCTGTATATAAACAAATGAGGTTCATGTCAATACGTCTATAGGCCTAATGAAAATCTTAATACTTATACTCGTATGCTCACAACATGTCTCACGTGGCATTTGATGTTATTTACTTTCACATCTTAAGTTCTCTTTCAAAAATATACTAAGTCCACAAGGACAATACGATACATGTAAAGCATCTCATAGCCGTGATTCACATGTACTAGAACGGTTATATAAGTTACATACATGTATTCAAGTAGTCCCAATCTAAAAGACATAAGTCTTGGTTATGTTAACTTTGAAAGTTCTTAAGTTTCGCTTGAAAAAACTCGTGAAGCTTTCAATCAAGTATGCTAACGTGTTTAACATTTTAAACATGCATTTTAAGTTAATATCAACCATGCTATCATGCTCATAATATCAGAATATGTACATGCTATGTCCATGATAAAGTTAACTTTTGAATTTGCAAGTTTCCTTTTTTTTAAAAACACTTATTTTCCTTTCGACAAACATGTGGCCATGACATATACGTGTGGCCTCATGGAATACTTATATATATTATGTCTACGTACCTATATATATATATTAATCATGTATACATACTTGCCAAAATCAGAACACTGGCATGCTTCATATATGTTACGTTCGTTCACGAAATCTTAAGTTTATTTCATAACTATATGTTGTTTCATAAACCTTGTATGCAAATATAGTAAAACATGTTTACACAATGTTCATATACTCGTATAAGTGAATTAAGCTAGTTCACATGCCTGTCCTAACAAAGTATTTACATGATGACATGACAGGATTGTAGCAGAAAGACAAAAATCTGATTTCCAAGGCCTGCGCAACTGCGCTGCAACCAGGCATAAACCCGGCGCAGCTGCGCCGGCTCCTGATCAAACCAAGACTGAACTGCTTCGGCAGTTCATCAGCCTAACTCAAATTTCTTTTCCATTGAAAATCCTTTAAGCATGATATGATACCATTCTAACATGATTATAACTCCATATAACACTTAACAAACATATATCACAATTCAATTATCATCAATTCATGCTTAACTCAAAAATCAATAACTTAGCAATCTCAGAAGCAGAAAAATTGAAGAGCATGAATGGAATTTTACACAGATTGAAGAATAAGGAGGTAAGTGATTATACCTCTTTAATTGAATGCACTAGTTCTTGCTGCTAAACTAATTCCTCCTCACTGATAACTCTTACACTTATATTTGTTATATGAAAAATCTCAGCAATGTGAGAAGGAGAAGGAAGAGAGCTCTATATATATAGGCAAACCAAATACCCAGATAATGCTATCATCTCCCAAATCAATTCAAGGGGTTTCAAGATTGTACACTAGATAAGAAAGAGTTGGTAAGGGTTGGTGCAATCCATCATTACCTCTACTCCCTCATAATCATTCACTCTATGTTATTGAAAATGAGAGAAGGAGGTAGAGTGTAGCTAGTATGTGGGAGTTCACGTGAGAGGAGAAGTGGGGAGGCTATTTAACTCAGCAACTTGCAAATGGGTGTATAAGTCTAACACTTGGTCAATAAATATACTAGATTATATATATACACATAGTATATATTTAAGTTTAAAGTTACAATTTCAATGAGTAAATAATAAAACAATGTATCAAGTAAGAACATATACACCACATATAATCCATGTACATTTTCTATTAACACTAAATATAATATAATTGTGTTTCATTATTGTTTATAATAATAATAACTTATGGGAAAACATTATCAATTAATAATGCTATTGATATTAATGTAAAGTATTCATAATAGTTTTCCTACCCTCATCATGTCACATGCTCTAAGTACACATTACACTTATCAATCTCACATAATACAATTAAGATTACTATATAGTCTATATATAATAGCCTTATCAAAGGTCACCTTATAGTTAACTACCATTTATATAACACATGTTTGTATAAAATAATTAACCAAGTAAATATATTATTATTATATTAATTAATCTCTTACTCATTAAATATTATTTATTCATAATAATAATTAATCAACACACTCCCAATTAATTACTCATTAATTATTATTTATTCATAATAATTATTAATCAACAACAATAATAATTTCATACGTTATCAATTAATTATTCAAATATAAATAATTAATTCCGATTAAATCTCTACACTATATTCAAGAAATTTGAATATATAATTACTAACACTTTTTATCAATACTCTGATATAAAAGTCTCAGGGTTAATCTACTAATTTAAATAACCATTAGTGATTCCCTTTAATAAAATCATAGCATTTATTCGTATAGGTTAATTCACATAAGCACATAACCACATAAGGTTTAAATAAGTTTAAAAAATTAACTCTTAAAAATTTTAAATCACATATAAAATTAATAAGGAGCTTAAAATTCTTGGTCGTTACTATTATAATCATTAATGATTAACCAATGGATTGATTCCATATGGTTTGAAGTTAAAATTCCAAGTAACGAAGATTCGGAAAAAGTTATGCGATTAGACGTTAATCGTCGAAACCGTGAATTTTCCCGGAATAGAAGTCAAAAGTTGCCGTTTAATTCAGAAATGATGGTTTCGATGGCGTGACGTGTAACTAGGTATATAAGACTTGTGGGAGAAAGAACAAACCAATTCGGACATAAAACAAAGAATTGAGCGTCGAACGTTCACGAATGTTTAACGAAAGTGTAAAAAATGGACTAATCAGCGAATTTCTCGCCGACGAGAAGATAGGATTTATGATTTATTGGCTTTGGAACGAGCCAATTCCGAGTTATAACGTTCGTGTTACTAGCTCGTGAAATTCAAATTTTGTGAATTTTTTTGAAGAACAAAGTCAGCACCGCGGCGTCACCCATATAGTACTCCCCAGTGCCGCAGCGCCAGCCCAGGGAGGGAACCCTACATAGGGGGTGTTGCAGCGCCACTTGGCAAGGCAAACAGTGCCGGAATAGGGGAATAGTTCTACTAGCCATCGCCGCAGCGCCAGGCTTTAAGCCTAAGTCTGGCGCTGTAGCGTCCTTAAGTGGAAATTTTTCTATATGAATATTTATTAACCTAGTTTACTACATGGTAATTATGGGGCAACTATATGGTTAATATTCATGAAGAGAAATCACTTAAACAACATGTTTAAGAATGGTTTTATGAATGAAACGTTGACAAAACGTATTTAAATTTAAAACTCAAAAATCGATAATGTGAACCATGAATGGTAATCAAGTTGTGAGCGTGCCTTAAGGTTACATAACATGTAATAGGGGTGCGTGGTACTTGAATGATATCAAGTGATGTTTAAACTTACCTAAATTCCATACGGAGTTCGATGACGGGAATCAGATGAGAATGCGTTCGACGTATCATACCGATTAGGGTTTCGACGGTCGTTTTGCATAACGATAATTGATGAGAGTCGGCTTATAACTAATAAATGTTATTAAGCTGTAACGAATGATAAATAACTTAAACAGATGTTATCAGCTTCATAATTCGGCTAAGTTATACAAAAAGGAGAAGATAGTTACACAATGTATATCAGTTATGATAACCTAATTGGTATGCTATGTGTTTATATCTTGTAGAGGTTGTAAAGATCGAGTAACGTACACTTAAAAGATTTAAAGACGCGAAGGCAAGTTTTCTAACTTTTGTAGTAACGTTACGTTATGCACGTTTTCTAAACCTTGTTCAGGTTATGCTTGATGCAAGCTTTCTAAACTCTTGTCTATACTTTATGTTGGACAAGCTGTCATGATGCATAGTTGCCTATGCATAAACTGTTATTGGATAGTCGATGCCATTTAATTCGGCTAGACATATCTTTAAAGTAGTTTGATTGATTTTTCATAACTCTTTCAAAGTATTATTGATGTGCTTACCTATGGCAATTGATTTGGTAC
The DNA here is from genome assembly GCA_020205555.1 of Panax stipuleanatus. NCBI lineage: Eukaryota > Viridiplantae > Streptophyta > Magnoliopsida > Apiales > Araliaceae > Panax > Panax stipuleanatus. The sequence continues at coordinate 101,327,071 of CM035126.1, forward strand.
GGATTCAAAGGAAAACCTGAGTATGAATACACAAAGGTTTTAGAGTCATTAATTCGACCGGCACTGAGTTGCCACAAAGTTTAAACGTGAAAACGTTTAAAGAATAGAGTGCTGATCAACATAGAGTACTACATGCTGATCACCTGGACGTGCTCGTAAGATATATCGAGCATACGACCTTAGTTCCGGGATGTTCTTTTTATGCTTAAAAAAGTAGATGATGTTTATGGTCTAGGACCAGCTCAAATTCTTAAGTGACTACGTGTCCTTGAGAATAATTTTAAAGGAATTCAAAACCTTATCATGATTATTCCTATCACTTCATAACTATTATACAGTTATTGAAGATGATGTCATATGATTCTTGATTTTGTGGTTGCAAAGTAAAATAATAAACTTTCTGAGCTAGTTTGCTCATTCTTGCTTAAATTATATGTTTAAACTAAGAGCTATCGGACCAAAGGATCCGGTAAGGACAAGGGCAAGTCCAAGATGGATACTTAGTTATCCTTGTAATAGTGTAGTATTATTGTTGTAATATATGATACTATGACACCGAACGAACGTAAAGGTTATAAAGAACTTGGGAAGGAATTATTGTAATGAAACATTTAGTAAAGTTATGCATGTTATTGAAGTATTCAATTGAATGTATGAGTAGATAGTAGCACCGTGTAGCACCTTATCCGTAGTTTGAAAGTACCCTGATTTGGGGGCGTCATAGGTTGGTATTAAAGCTTTAGGTTATAAAACTTAAGGGGAGAAAACCTTAAGCTATAACCTTAAGAGGAGAAGTAGAAGTTAGAAGTGAATAAAACTCGGGTAGAGTTTTAAAGAGAAAAGTAACCTTAAACATATTAAATGTGATACATGTTATAATATTTTGATTGTTTACTAATGAAGTTATTGTGTCTTATTATAGATATCAGGAGTTATGAACATGAATAGTGAAGAACATGAATTAAGTGAAGCATCTGTCCACTTCATTGAGATGATACCAATGCAAGTAGCAGAGGTGCCTATAGTGATTATAGAAGAGACTGATCCGAAAGAGGAGGATCCGTCTGAGGATGCGGACAACTTCGACTATGCCACATTATTTGATGGTATGTTGGAAGAAGAAGTGGAGGTGATATCCTTTACTTCGGTACTACCTACGGAAGAAAATGTGATGTCACTAGCGGAGTCTATAAAGGCTCTGTTCATATAAGTATTGGATAGAAATGTCCAACTGAGTAAGGAGGTTCGTGACTTGAAGCAAGAGGTTCACGACGTCCAGGAGGACAAGGAAGACATGGAGGTCTTTTGGGAAGTAGAACACGACGAGAGGGTGCTGGCCAAAGATAAAGTTCGGGACCTAAAGCTTGAGGTCCAGGAATTAAAAACTGAGCTTCTGAACAAGAAGCAAAAGATTAGCCGAATGTCCTATATACATAGGAGTTCGTACGAGGATTATCAGCACCAAATTACTGCGTATCCAGTGGAGGAGGGACATACTCGGCATACCATTAGCCGGGATATATTGGCCAGTATGGTTGATGCGGATTACGAGAATGTCGTGAGGCAGATGTAGTCCGGTAGTATGTATAGAAGGAATAGCTATGTAAATATTGGTGTAGCTAGTAATGACGTAAAACCATCTTTTGTATAACCAAAGGGTAGTCTTTTGTAAATCCCAATTTTTGGCAAGCAATTGCGGGATAGTATTGTAAATGACTAAGGCCATGTAATGAAGAACAAGTGTAGTTTTATACTACAAGAAGAAGCATTTTAATATAAGAAGTTTATTGAAATTCTTGGCAATGTGTTTGTGTTATTATTACTTGTAAATACTAACCAATAGAGAGAAGTAAATAATAACAAAACTTTATTTACGTTAACAGGAAAATGCCGCCAAAAAGACAACAAAGAACACGACAAGCAGAGCCACTTATTGTGGAGCAAATACCCCGATGCAGGAATTTGTTACCCTTATGACTGCAGTCTTTCAAGAAATTGGAAGGGGTGTAAGAATAAATCCTAGGTTAGTCGTTGGTACTACCTTTAAGGATTTTAAAAGCGTAGGTCCTCCGGAGTTCAAAGGAACTATGGATCCTATCGCTGCCCAAGCTTGGGTGAAAGAAATCAAAATGGCATTTGTGATAACAAATGTCAGAGAAGGGCAAAAGATTCCTTTTGCCACATATATGATGAAAGAAGAGGCTAACTTCTGGTGGGAGGCGAACCAGGGTAGAGCCGAGTTGGAAAATACTACGTGGGAATAGTTTAAGAAGACTTTCCTTGAGAACTATTTCCCCACTAGTATGCAAAGTAAGATGGAGGTCCAGTTTCTAGAATTGAAACAAGGGGATATGACTGTTCCTCAATATGCTGCCATGTTCAATGAATTGGCAAGATTTGCTCCACATCAAGTGGACACAGAAGCGAGGAAAGCCAAGAGGTTTGAGCTAGGGTTGAAACCTTGGCTCTATAACCGAGTTTCCCTTTTCCAAAGTGAAATATTTGGAGCTGTATTGGAGAAGGCGATCATAGCCGAGGGTGGTAGTGAGGCTTTGAGCCTATACCAGAAAGAAAAGAAGAATAAGAATAAATTTGACTGAGGCGTCAAACAAGAGGGAGCAAGAGGGGGAGTTACTACGCTTAAACGGAAGGGTTTTAACTTCGGGAATACCGGAGTGAACCAGGGAGATCCTAAGAGAAGGATCGAGGCATGCAAGATATGTGGGAAGGCTCATCTTGGAGTCCATTGCATTGGTAAAGTGGTATGCTACCGTTGTGGGCAGGAAGGACACATGTCGCCTAATTATCCCAATCTTAAGAAGGGTACAGTATGCTTTGTGTGTGGGTCCCCAGAACACTTTGCAAGGAACTATCCGAAGAAGTCGTCAGATAGTGGAAAGGGTGCTAGCGGTGCTAAGCTAGCAATTGGTGGTCCCATACAACAGGGTAGATCGGTGGCTCGTAGATTTAATATAACGGTCCAGGATGCAGTGGCATCGAGCGATGTCGTAGCAGGTATTATCCCGGTCAACAATGAAAATGCTTATGTGCTGTTTGATCGGGTGCTACGTGTTGGTTTATAGCATGTGAATTTGCTGAACGATTAGGATTACTCCCCGAGAAACTTGTAATACCTTCGAATGTTAAGGTAGCAAACGAAGAAATAATTCCTATTGATTGTATTAATAGGAATTATTATGTAGAAATACGAGGTAACAAGTTATCAGTAGATCTTTTACCGATAAAGTTGGGGAAATTCGATGTAATTCTCGGGATGGATTGGTTAGTTAACCATGGGGAGATTATCGATTGCCAGAAGAAAAGTATAAACCCGATGTAGTGTTCTATGGTAGTAGATCATCGAGACGTTCTTGTTGTCTAACCTTGACACAGGCCAGGAAGTTGTTAAGAAAAGGATGTGTAGGTTACCTGTGCCATGTTGTTGATACCCAGCGAAGGGGAGCGACATTAGAACTGTGACATCCTGAATTTTTAAGAATTTATAAATAAGAATTTAATAAATAAAATTCTTATTTATGAGATGTTTTGAGTGTGAATATGTGTATACGTGTCATATGTTGTGAAATATGTGAATTGATGTGAAGAGAATATATAATGATTAAATTAATAATTTATTGAGTTAAATAAATAAATTATGTAATTATTGTGGAGGAATGTAATTAAGTGTAATATATTAATTAATTAAATATTTAATATTTTATTTAATTGATGTAATGATTTTATGTTATAGTTCTAATTTAATTGAGATAATTAAATTAGATGAGTTATATGATGAGTGTTACATGAAATTATAATTAGCGAGTAATTATAATTATGTGATTAATTGATGTTAGACCTTTAATTTATTAAATTATAATGTTAAGATTTAATTAATTAAAATGTAACATTAAGATTATGTGTTAAAGGTATTAAAAGTGTTAAAACCGTTTTCCCAAACAAGGCCTTTGTATTGTTTTAAATCCGTTTTGCCAAACGGGGCTTTAACTATTAAAACCTGTTTTTAAAATAATGTATTTTACCATGCAAGCCTTAAGGTTTTTTTTTTTTTAAATTCCAAAGGTTATAACTTATATATATTATGGTGTTAATGGGTATTTAATACCTAGCATTGATATATAGATTATGTATTATATATATAATATATATCCTATCAGTTATATTTTATAATACTACGTTACTTAGAAGAAGAACAAGAAGAGAAAGAAATACAGAGAGTAAACACTCTATGACTTTTACAAAGAAAATTGAGAGAAGGTCAATGATTCTGAGAATCAAAGGGGGATTATAAGAGCTATTCTCACAATCTAACGAAGCTCAGTCAAGGATTTAAGGTAGTAATATACCTCTTGTTCTTAGTTCTTGTGTTCTTGAATTTCTTAAATAATTAGAATTGTAATGGATGATTTGGCTAATTACATGATGAATGAATTGATAGATGTTGTAATCCCTTACATGTATACTATAAACGATTTTTCAGAAATCAAAGTATTGTAAAAACAAATTTCTAATAGAGAATTTGTGTTCTTATGGGTTTATATGTTTTGGTTGAATTTTAGAATGAAAATTGAGGATTTATCATGTGTTAAAATTCAAATTGGGAGTTGTTCATGATACTAGCTTCAATAACGAAGATAATATATGAATTATGAATTTAATTGGTTGAGAATTGGATTTATGGTGAATTATTTTGTGAAAAGTATGAGTTTTTGTGAAAATAGCAAAATTTGGTTTTAAAACCTTTGATTTTGATTACTTATATGATTTTTGTGATTTAAATTATGTTGTACATGTGTGTGGTTGCACATGTATGCTTTACACTGTCTGAGTAGTTTAGAATTGCCAATTGTTGGTATATTGGGGAAAAACAGTGAAGCAAGGAAGCAGTCTGCACTATTTTTGTCCGCGTTACGGCGCAGCTGCGCCGGTAACAAAGGCAGAAACGGCGCAGCTGCGCCGGCTGAGTTTCCCAGATCGTGCACTAGCGTAGCTGCGCCATTTCCAAAGCTTAAGGTGGCGTAGCTGCGCCAGTACCTGAGCAGAGGCAGAAAACTTAAAGTATTTGTAGAGTTTTAAAACCTAAATTAATTTGGTTATGTGTTAACATGAACCAAGATTTGCAATAAGATGTTATGTGTATGTATTTGGCGATTTCAAAATAGAAAAGGAAGAAGGTGGTGAAAACCTTAAATTGTTATTAGTTAATTCATTTTAATTAAGTAAAGGTTTAACTTAAGTTATAATTTGTTTGGTTATAATGTAGTGAACATGATATGCAATTATAATTTGAATAATTATAATTGGAGTAAGGATTTAATTTAATCTATAACTTGTTAAATTATAATGAAGGTTAGTTGATTTATTTTATTGAGTAAATATTTAACTTAAATTAAAATTGTGTAATTATAATTTAATTGATTAATATGTAATTATAATTGGGATAATTATAATTAAGATGAATGTGTAACTTAAATTATAATTTATTTAATTATAGTTTAATAAATGCATGAATAATTAGAAGTTGTAATTTGTTTAATTATGTATGATGTAGAGTGATTGATAATTATAATTTGATTAACATAAGATGTAATTTGATTAGTTATAATTAAAGTGGATGTTTAAATTATAATTTGTTTAGTTATAATTTAATACGAGTATGTAATTATTAATTAATTAATTATGTGAGAAGTTATATGATTATGTGATGTGATAATCAATTATTAATTTAATAGTTAATGAAGAATGAGTTAACCTAGATTGGTTAACTAATGATGAGGATTAGCTATGTGATAATTAACTGATATTGTTAATTATATATATGGTTTGACAGTGTGTCAAACAAGTAAATATAAGAGAATTAGGAAGTATAAAGTAGAAGTTACTTAAGCGTCTAAAGCGTTTACTAAACGTTGCTATGAGACTAATAATTGATGCGTATGGTAATACGTTATGTAGGATTCATGAAGCAGATTATATTAAGCTATTTTTTGGTATTTGGTAATCTACGAGCCAGGCAAGTCTTTCGGTTCTTATTTTCTATGTGAACTTGATGATATTATGAACTGTTTTAAATTATTTTGCAAAGAGCATGATATGTTATATATGTTGTAAACATAAATGTTAAAGTCAATTTATGACTACATTGATTGATTAAAGAATGTTGATTGAGTAAGAAACTCAATCTTTATATTTGCTATGTGAATTGAAGCATGTATGCCATGTTACTTTAATTATTATGAGATGTATGTTGAGCATGTTATTATGTGCTATGTGATGCATGAAAACTGTTAGAACTTGCTGAGCTATCGAGCTCACTCTTGCAAATAATAAATTTTGCAGGTCAAAATTTCAAGGTAAGGATACTGTGCTAAGTGAATTATAGTGATCCATATTCACGAAGATTACTTATGTTTTATGAGAAATGTATTTAATGTTTTGAATGTAACATGTTGTTGGATTATAAGTGGAGTTATCCAATGTGTATGGATAATAAATTGTAATGTAAGATTTTGTATAGTAACTTTGAGGAAGTGATTCATGTAATAGAGTTGAATCAAATTTTTGTAATGTAAAGGTTGCAATTCAGGGAAATAAAGAAAGGATTATATAAAAGTTTTAATTAATCCGCATTTTTAGTGATTTTAATAATGAATCATGATGTAAAGTTAGAATAAAGTTGTATTGTTAACGACCGATGTCGAGAGTTGTATTGTATGAATTTTGGGGCCGTTACAGTTGGTATCAAAGCTGATAGGTTATACACCTTAGGTAAGAGTACCTTAGGCTATGACCTTAGAGAATTAGAAGTTAAGTTACGTATAATGAAAAGGTGATTCCTTTCACATACGTAGAAGTGTAGGATGTGTGAAGTCCTAGTAATGTTATAAGAAGGAAGTGAGAATAACGAGGAATAAAACTCGAATTAAATATTAAGCTATATGAATGGAATTAGAAATTTTTGAAAGAATAGTTAATAAATAAACAAGAAGATTCAAAGAACCTTGAAGAGATATGAAGATGAGAATCAGGAGTTACCTAACTCCAATAATAAAGATGACGAATAACGATGAATAGACGAAGTCTATAAGATTAAATCATAATATGGTCATGATATAACATGATGAAAGGTAGAGATAAGAAGTTTTAAAACAAAACGATAATGAGATAAGGAAGAATCATAAGGGAGATGATTATAGAATAAGATCACGGCGTGATCTTTTGAAGTTGAAAGATAGATGGTCTGTAATGATTGAATAGTTATAGTTTGATGCTATAACGAGAATGTACTATGATATAATACTAGATTAACTCACGAGGAGTTATAAACGATGAGATACAGAAAGTCTGTATCGAGTATAGAACGAGATGTTATAAGTAAGATAGAGTTAAGTAGGATTTCAATTGAGAACTCATATGGTGGCTGAGTTGTACAAACCTCTGTATGGGCAGGGTTTTGTGCTTACACTTGGCTTATCATATTGATAATCATTGGAAGGTTGGTGTCACGCTATCGATATATATATGACGAAGAGGTGATTCTTTTCTCATATTATATTTGATAGTTAGAGTCAATAGAGATTAGATTAGATGATATTAAGATTACATTAGATGATCTTAAGGTTAGGCGAGTTCTTAAAACTTATACTTATGGTAAGTTCATAACTCATAATCGTATGTATGTTCTGAACTCCTAAGCATATGGACAGTTTCTAATCATTTCTTTGACTACGTATTGCTAGGACAAGTTCTTAAACTCATATTATTGTGGCAAGTTCCTGAACTTCTAAAGTGTGGTAAGTTTGATGAACTATACTGGGTATAAAAAAGTTATGGTATAGGAAGCATTGATGTTGTTTAAGGTTGATAGAATGATTAAGTAATGATGGAGTAAAGATTTAATTAATGCAGAAAGTTTTTATATTCTAAATCTCCTAACTTTGCTAGATTTTTGAAATTTATTGACTTCGTGCTGATGTTGCACTTCGGTTTTCTTGAAAAACATTGGATCAAATGATGGAACCAATGATTTTTTTAAAAATCGTGCTATTATTCACATGTTTACGCTAATTGCTTCTATTAGACAAAAATGATTTTAAATTCTTCAAAATGTATTTTCTATACATCATTTGATATGATGTACAAATAATAATCGAAGAAGTTATCAATGCAGTTAAACCTAGTATTGGATGTGATCGTATGATCGTCAGCCCACTATGGTATGATGTAGTATGACGACACCATGTAATGACGAAATCCTCAACGTATCAGTACTACGATACGGTATCAGGATATTATGAAAAGATTTATTATTTTTAATTCCTTAAACTATAAAAAGAAAGATTTATTTACTTTTAGTTCCCTTAAACGAAAAAATAATAATATTTATTTTATTGAGTTTGTTAAAAATATATATACATATACATATATATATATATATATATATATATATTTCGATTGATGTCCGAATTATTGTTAGAAGTCTATGCTACTTGATTCAGCTAGACAAATATTGAAAGATGTTTATGAAATTCGAGCATTCTTGGTCAAACTATGCCAAACCAAATTGTTTTGGTGCGGATTCAGATGTTAAAAGCTGAGATGAACAACCCTATAAAAGGGGGACATGTTAACGGAGACTATAGTTCCGAATGTAACGCATATAGTCGTTACAATGTACTACGTTTGGGCCCGACGTAGGGGTACGATAGGCTGGCCACCTAGAGTGCCGATGTGGTTTATAGTGTGAAGTACCGGGGGTGAAGCACTGTTAAACCTAAAAACAAAGTTCAAGGTCTTGTGACAACTCATCATGATTTGGAATCTTTTAAATTTCCTGAGTTGTTTATATTGCTTCCCAATCATTGAACAATTGTGAAAGATTCTTATTATTCTGAAGGTGAATGTGGTAAGAAGAACAGTCTTAGAAAGAAGTATTTGTAGAACGCTTTAATCCAGTGAATAAAGATTAACGTAGAATCTATTTTGATAGATTGAACGAATGAAGATACTAAAAATTTCGAGGAAGAAACTCTTAGAAGAAAGGGTGAATATGATAACCCAAATAATTATAGATGGTGAATTATGAAGTATATTAATTCGACGAGTAGAGTATGTAGTAATGATCCTTAGAAAGGAAATGAACGAGTTAGAGAATATATATAATATTTGATATGTGATTGTGTTTGATTGAAGTTTATGTAATAAAACCTAAAACTTGTTGAAGAGGTGAATGGAGTAAGATATATGTATAATATATATGTAAATCTTTTTGTAAGTTAACACGTTGAAGTTACTCAACGATAATTATGAAAAGATTTTGTGAGAACCGAGTAAGGGAGGTTTTCGTTGATTCCGAGAACGGAATCCTTATAAGGAGGGAAGGATGTGACATCCCGAATTTTTAAGAATTTATAAATGAGAATTTAATAAATAAAATTCTTATTTATGAGATGTTTTGAGTGTGAATATGTGTATACGTGTCATATGTTATGAAATATATGAATTGATGTGAAGAGAATATATAATGATTAAATAAATAATTTATTGAGTTAAATAAATAAATTATGTGATTATTGCGGAGGAATGTAATTAAGTGTAATATATTAATTAATTAAATATTTAATATTTTATTTAATTGATGTAATGATTTTATGTTATAGTTCTAATTTAATTGAGATAATTAAATTAGATGAGTTATATGATGAGTGTTATATGAAATTATAATTAGCGAGTAATTATAATTATGTGATTAATTGATGTTAGGCTTTTAATTAATTAAATTATAATGTTAAGATTTAATTAATTAAAATATAACATTAAGATTATGTTTTAAAAGTATTAAAAGTGTTAAAACCGTTTTCCCAAACAAGGCCCTTGTATTGTTTTAAATCCGTTTTGCCAAACGGGGCTTTAAGTATTAAAACATGTTTTTAAAAGAATGTGTTTTGCCATGCAAGCCTTAAGTTTTTTTTAAAAATTCCAAAGGTTACAACTTATATATATTATGGTGTTAATGGGTATTTAATACTTAGCATTGATATATGGATTATGTATTATATATATAATATATATCCTATCAGTTATATTTTATAATACTACGTTACTTATAAGAAGAACAAGAAGAGAAAGAAATACAGAGAGTAAACACTCTGTGACTTTTACAAAAAAAATTGAGAGGAGGTCAGTGATTCTGAGAATCAAAGAGGGATTATCAGAGCTATTCTCACAATCTAACGAAGCTCAGTCAAGGATTTAAGGTAGTAATATACCTCTTGTTCTTAGTTCTTGTGTTCTTGAATTTCTTAAATAATTAGAATTGTAATGGATGATTTGGCTAATTACATGATGAATGAATTGATAGATATTGTAATCCCTTACATGTATACTACAAACGATTTTTCAGAAATCAAAGTATTGTAAAAATAAATTTCTAATGGAGAATTTGTGTTCTTATGGGTTTATGTGTTTTGGTTGAATTTTAGAATAAAAATTGAGGATTTATCATGTGTTAAAATTCAAATTGGGAGTTGTTCATGATACTAGCTTCAATAACGAAGATAATACATGAATTATGAATTTAATTGGTTGAGAATTGGATTTATGGTGAATTATTTTGTGAAAAGTATGAGTTTTTGTGAAAATAGCAAAATTTGGTTTTAAAACCTTTGATTTTGATTACTTATATGATTTTTGTGATTTGAATTATGTTATACATGTGTATGGTTGCACATGTATGCTTTACACTGTCTGAGTAGTTTAGAATTGCCAATTGTTGGTATATTGGGGAAAAACGGTGAAGCAAGGAAGCAGTCTGCACTGTTTTTGTCCGTGTTACGGCGCAGCTGTGCCGGTAACAAAGGTAGAAACGACGTAGCTGCGTCGACTGAGTTTTCCAGATCGTGCACCAACGGCTGCACCTGTTCCAAAGCTTAAGGTGGCGCAGCTGCGCCAGTACCTGAGCAGAGGCAGAAAACTTAAAGTATTTGTACAGTTTTAAAATCTAAATTGATTGGGTTATGTGTTAACATGAACCAAGATTTGCAATAAGATGTTATGAGTATGTATTTGGCGATTTTAAAATAAAAAAGGAAGAAGGTGGTGAAAACCTTAAATTGTTATTAGTTAATTCATTTTAATTAAGTAAAGGTTTAACTTAAGTTATAATTTGTTTGGTTATAATGTAGTGAACATGGTATGCAATTATAATTTGAATAATTATAATTAGAGTAAGGATTTTATTTAATCTATAACTTGTTAAATTATAATGAAGGTTAGTTGATTTATTTTTCCGAGTAAATGTTTAACTTAAATTATAATTGTGTAATTATAATTTAATTGATTAATATGTAATTATAATTTGGGATAATTTATAATTAAGATGAATGTGTAATTTAAATTATAATTTATTTATTTATAGTTTAATAAATGCATGAATAATTAGAAGTTGTAATTTGTTTAATTATGCATGATGTAGAGTGATTGATAATTATAATTTGATTAACATAAGATGTAATTTGATTAGTTATAATTAAAGTGGATGTTTAAATTATAATTTGTTTAGTTATAATTTAATATGAGTATGTAATTATTAATTGATTAATTATGTGCGAAGTTATATGATTATGTGATGTGATAATCAATTATTAATTTAATAGTTAATGAGGAATAAGTTAACCTAGATTGGTTAACTAACGATGAGGATTAGCTATGTGATAATTAACTGATATTGTTAATTATATATATGGTTTGACAGTGTATGTCAAACGAGTAAATTGAAGAGAATTAGAAAGTGTAAAGTAGAAGTTACTTAAGCGTCTGAAGCGTTTACTAAACGTCGCTATGAGACTAATAATTGATGCCTATGGTAATACGTTATGTAGGATTCATGAAGCAGATTATATTAAGCTATTTTCGGTATTTGGTAATCTACGAGCCAGGCAAGTCTTTCAGTTCCTATTTTCTATGTGAACTTGATGATATTATGAACTATTTTAAATTATTTTGCAAAGAGCATGATATGTTATGTATGTTGTAAACATGAATGTTAAAGTCAACTTATGACTACATTGATTGATTAAAGAATGTTGATTGAGTAAGGAACTCAATCTTTATATTTGATATGTGAATTGAAGCATGTATGCCATGTTACTTTAATTATTATGAGATGTATGTTTAGCATGTTATTATGTGCTATGTGATGCATGAAAACTGTTAGAACTTACTAAGCTGTTGTGACGCCCCCAAATCCACGTTCCTTCGAAACCTTGAATTCGGTGCAGTCACGATACTACTAACGCGGAACTATTATATCTTTTAATCCTTAGTAAAAGAATACAACTTTGTTTATTACAATTTAGAATATAAATTCTTATTCATATCCAAAATCTCGTCTTTACATCATATTCGATGTTACTAAAATGCGGAATAATTTAAACTTTTTCAATCCTCCTTGAATAAAATATTTTATTGATTTCATAACTTTGATACCGATTACAAATCTTGAATCAACTATATAATATGATTCCTTCTTATCTGAGTTATCGTATAAACATTAACAACTCAACTCGATATCCTCTATGTATTAATTAATACATTCTTACAATACAACAAGTATTAAACAGTGTAAGCAACTATCGAGTACATCATCTAGAATCTAAACATGGTCCAGACAATAATCTAAGTAATATTCTTCAATGCGATACTATCTATCTTTATCAATCAAGAAGCACGAAATCTTTACCGTGAATCCTTAACCTGCAAAAGTGGTTATTTGCAAGAGTGAGCTCGACAGCTCAGCAATTCTAACAGTCCTCATGCATCACATAGCATATAACATCATACTCAGTTCATGCATTTATAAACAGTTTATATTTACTACGCATGTTACTTTTCACATAACAAGTATATCATCAAAGATCAACTTTCAATCTCATTTATATCTCATATACAGTTCATATATAAGTTCACATTATCACAGCATAATATAATTCAACTAACAGTTATTGAATTCATATATCAAATAGGAACTGAAAGACTTGCCTGATTCGTAGTTTAACAACTACGACTTAACTGCTTAAGAATCTCTGCACTTTGTGTAATCCTACACAGTTATATTAATCATAGAGATCACACTCATCAGTTATATGTATCCACACATTCTCAATGTAATAATAAATGTTACACTGTTGTCTAACTTGGTTCTTAGAACCTTGTTTCACTTTCTTAACATACTCCTATAATAGCTAGTATAGGTATACTTTTAATATCAACATTCATACACCTTTACTCGACTCGCTATGTGTTCGACACGTATTTAAAGCTCATAGATACATGATCTATATTGCTTTCATGTTTCTCAAACCTTATCGAAACCATTACATTCAAACTTTTCTAAGTTTCACCCTTTCAAAATCCTTGTCATATTTTAAATTAGGCATGCAAGGTTATTATGTTTATCATATAGTTATAAACCAGTAGGGGTCAGACCATGATTTGCAGTTTAAGTAATAATACAAGTCTACTACAAAATCAAGAACAAACAGACTGCACAAATCCTAAAAACAGGATGGCGCAGCTGCGCAGGTATTGGCCTTAAGAGTGGCGCAGCTGCGCCACTCACTGATCAAACCAGGAATGAAATTTCATTCTGCTGGACCACCCGAGTTCAATCAATATCATTCAAGTTACTGATATTAATCAATACGCATGCTCTATGGTTATAATTTCAAGTTCGAACCTAGCATGCTCATCCTAATCCAATTAAGGCCATATGCCGATAAACTTAAAATAAATCAAGCCCACGTTACTAATGGTCCATTACTAAAGTCATATCAACACACCACGAGGCTAATCAATACTAAATATGCATGCTCGTGCGTATATCACACATGTATATGTTAATCACATAGTCTATGCTTTAGAAATTCATTTTCTATGAATAAGCGTGCATATGCAAAAATCCATGTATAAACAAATGATGTTCATGTCAATATGTCTATAGGCATAATGGACTCCTAATCTTCATGCTTGCATGCTTAGAACGTAACTCGCACGGTGTTTGATGATATTAGTCTTCAAACTCTAAATTTTTATTGAAAAGTACACGAAGTCCACAAAGGTCATTTAGTATAACCAAAGTGTCTTGAAATCATAACTCACTTTCTCTTGAACACTTAGCTAAACCACATAAATGTATTCAAACGGTCAGAAATTACAAGACCTAAATCTTGGTCAAGTTCACTTCAAAAAGTCCTTAAGTTTCACCTTTGAAATCACTTGAATTTATCAATCACGTATGCTAGTGTGTTCAACACCTTGAACATACATTTTATGTCAATAAAAACCATACGGTCATGCTCACAAAACTCAGAATATACAATGGAACATATATGCTCACGACAAGTTTACTTTAAAAATTCTAAGTTCATTTTGTAAACTTTAAATCCTTTCTTCAATTGAGTGTACTCACATAGTTATACTTGTTCACACTACGTTATTGCACTCATGTATGTATTTTAATCATGTTCCTATACTTGCCTAATAACATGCCATAAGCTAGTACATAACAGAACCTGCAACAGAAAATGAAATTCCAGAATCTGGAACCGGCGCAGCTGCGCAGCTACCCAGTTCAAAACTGGCGCAGCTGCGCAGGGCCTTGCCCAACTCAAGTCTGGTACCGGCGCAGCTGCGCCGCTGGCCAGTATAAAACTGGCGCAGCTGCGCCACTGGCCGGCCAGAGACAGTGACTGCTCTGCTTCGGCAGAACTTAGCCCAAACTCAAAATTTCGCAAAGATTATCATTCTAAGCTACTTCATTACAGTTCTATCATGATTATAAGCTAGCATAGCAACTAATAATCATACTCCAATCAAGTTATCAATCAATCTATGCTTAATTCAAGAATCAAGAAATTAGAATTGAAGAACATGGATAGAGTGTTATACCTCTGCAATATGAACTTGCTACTATAACAATTCTCCCTTGCTGATAACTCTCACAGTAACTTACTCATAATAATGCTATATTCACTAGCCTTACCTCACAGAATTCTCAGCAAAAGAAAATGAGAGGAAGGGAGGCTATATTTATAAGCCAATTGATACACAGACAATGCTCTTACCTTCCAAACCAAACTAAAAGATTTCAAGAATGCACAATGGTTAAGGGGGAGTGGTTGAGAGTTGGTAAATCTCATTATAACTCCCACTCCTCCCATGATCATTACCTATGTTTGCTGAGTTTGATGAATATAGGAGTAGTATAGTAGCCTTCATGAGTTCCCACGTGAAGAATGAAATGGGCTCTTGTAATGGGACAATGCTACTAAATCTCAGCAACTTGCTTTCCCACATACTAATGTTATATATGTATACATATAGTATATACTTAGGCTATATATATTTATTCCATATATATTTAAGTTATACACATTCCCTTTTATATAACATAAGTTATAAATTAATGTGTCACAATGTAGTCCCAATAATACTATCGTGTAGTAAATTTTAACTTGCACATATAAATTCATGTACATTTCATTCTACCGGATATAATTCTATCGGGTATCATCACAGTGTATTGTCTCCGTTATTATTAAATTCAATAATTGTTTACAATATATCTATGATATATTATTTTATTGTATACTTAATATACACATTGTCACACCCACATTTCATGTACCTCTTACAACTCAATAACTTTACTATATAGTTTATATTCATATATAGCATAGTCGCATTGCACTTTATACTTCGCATAACATATAGTTAACTATCATACGTTATACTTTAATATCGCATGGTTGCACATAGAAATTAATAAATTACTTATCTCATCAATTAATTAATAATAATATTAATTAATCCATTTCTCATTAATCCATGGAATTATAATTCCCACGCTAATTGATTAACACTTTATATGATTTATTATCACGTTAAATAAATATAAATCTTTTTATATTTATAAATCATTTACTCATTAATCATTATATTATCAAATAATTACTTGATAATAGTATATTGTTCATAACAATAATTAATATTAGAAGACAATTTATCTCATCACACATCCGATTATACTTATAATCGATTTCCTTATTATTATACTATCACTAGCCATAATAATTTAACATACTATCATAATAACAATTAACAATTAATTTAGATTAATTATTTAATTAATAATTCCTCCATCATTAAATTAGTCAATTCATTACTGAATCTATTATTGTGCCACACAAGGCATCTCTTACAAGCTCAATCTTAAGCTTATCGTTATTCTCATCACTTACTCATTTCTCACCACATTACTACTTATAACCTGTTCAATTAAATTAGAACTATTAAATCCAAGGTCCACATATAAATATTTTACAAATCGAATATTCAAATATTATATATAACCTTTACGGAAATATAATAACTTAAGCTATTAAAATGTTAAATTACTTCAATTAATTATACTTATAATAAGTATAACCTTTACGCTTATAATAATTAATATATACTCTATTAATTATTCCAATAATAATATTCACGATCAAATAATAACTTAAGTTATTTAATATATTAAAATAACTTAGTTTTCTTTCATTAATTAAACTCCCTTGAAAATACATTTAAAATTATGTATTTAGCCATAACATAAATATTATGTTTTCTCCAAATAAGCACATTCGTTATTAGAAAATAATTTACTTATTGTCTCATGATATTATTCTTAATATAATATCGAATAACTATATGTATGACACATGTACATATATTATATATAGAAAATAGATAATAAGTTTATTTTCTATTATAATAAATCGTTTCCATCAATTTAATTACATATAGCAAATACGTTTTAATATATTTACCATATTAATCAAACACACCTCATACAAAAACATATAAGGTAATATTATTATTCAAAAATAACATTTTCTCCTTTTATTAAAATAATTCAATATTAAAAATTATTTTAATATCCTTTATTAGAAATATATAATAACTATTTCTCTTTCTTTTCTATAAATTGTTTCCCCAAAATAATTTCTTCAAATATACATTTAAAGATATAATGATTTTCATCTCCCTTTAATAACGTATATATATTTAACGTTATTCGCACATTAGACTTTCTCACATATTACCACTCTAAGTAATATATATAAAAGTACCAACTATAATTACATATTCAACACACATATTAATTCACTCCTTTACTTAAGTAAATTAAACATTGTACTATATCATCATAGTTAATTAAGGTTCAATACTCTCATTATATTATTCCATAATATAACTCACAACTTATATTAACTAATATTTATTCTTATTAGTTAATTCCTTAACTAACTCATGCTTCACTATCCAAACCTATTCACAGATAGCTTAAGTGCTATTAATAACTTATATTATAAACATACTAGTTATTAATACACATACACAAGAATATGGTGATTTATACATTAAGGATATTTAATGTCACCAACTTACTATGATAAAATAATTCTATAAATTATTTAATATCGATAGGAATTTATCCACCTCCTTTATCTCAACTGGACCGTCTCTACGATAAGTAACAAATATATATTAATAATATATTTATAAATCACAAAAACACATTTTACATAGTCCATATTATCCTATGTAATATAATACCACATACCTCATATCACATATATATATTATTATTCGAACCCATCTCACAGTTTAAGAATTTTATTTATTAAATCCTTATTTATTAATATCTGAAAATTCGAGTTCTTACAGCTGTCGAGCTCACTCTTGTAAATAATAAATTTTGCAGGTTATGATTTCAAGGTAAGGATACGTGCTAAGTGAATTATATAGATCCATATTCACGAAGATTACTTATGTTTTATGAGAAATGTATCTAATGTTTTGAATGTAACATGTTATTGGATTATAAGTGGAGTTATCCAATGTGTATGGATAATAAATTGTAATGTAAGATTTTGTATAGTAACTTTGAGGAAGTGATTCATGTAATAGAGTTGAATCAAATTTTTGTAATGTAAAGGTTGCGATTCAGGACAATAAAGAAAGGATTATATAAAAGTTTTAATTATTCTGCATTTTTAGTGATTTTAATATCGAATCATGATGTAAAGTTAGAATAAAGTTGTATTGTTAACGACCGATGTTGAGAGTTGTATTGTATGAATTTTGGGGTCGTTACAGGAACAGATGCCTATAGTCAACGAATATGCGGATGTATTTTGGAACGATTTGCCAGGTCTTCCAACAGATAGGGAGACCAAATTTGTTATAGATGTTGCGCCAGTAACGGCACCAGTTTCAAAGGCACCATATCGTATGGCGCATGTGGAATTAAGGGAATTGATGATTCAGTTGCAAGAACTGTTGGATAAGAAATATATTCAACCGAGTGTCTCTCTATGGGGAGCACTAGTATTGTTTGTAAAGAAGAAGGATGGATCGCTAAGGCTTTTGTATCGACTACCGTGAGTTGAACAAACTAACGATAAAAAATAAATATCCATTACCCAAGATCGATGATCTCTTTAATCAGTTGAAAGGGGCGAAATGCTTTTCGAAGATAGACTTGTGAACGGGGTATCACCAGTTGAAGGTTAGAGAGGAGTATGTACCCAAGACAACATTTAGGACTTGTTACGGCCATTACGAGTTCCTGGTGATGTCGTTTGGGTTAACGAATGCGCCAGTCGCATTCATGGACATGATGAACAGAGTGTTCAAACAGTATTTGGACAAGTTCTTCGTGGTGTTCATTGATGATATTCTAGTCTATTCAAAGACCCCAGAAGATCACGCTGAACATTTAAGATTAGTACTGGAAGCACTACGGAAGGAGAAGTTGTATGCAAAATTCACTAAGTGTGAATTTTGGTTAGAAAGGGTGCAGTTTCTAGGCCACGTCATCGATAAGGATGGGATTTCAGTGGATCCAGCAAAAGTGGAGTCAGTTATTAACTGGGAACAATCGAAAACGCCGATGAAGGTGCGGAGTTTCCTAGGGTTAGCGGGTTACTATCAGAGGTTCATTCAGGACTTCTCGAAGATAGCTACTCCATTGATAAATTTGACACGAAAGATCGTAAAGTTCGTATGGACAGAGAAATGTGAAGACAACTTTCAAGAGCTGAAGAAGAGGTGAAGTTAAGCACTGGTATTGTCCTTACCGGATGAGACATGGAATTTTGTAGTTTATAGCCATGCTTCGCATAAATGACTGGGTTGCGTGCTCATGCAGCATGACGAAGTCATTGTGTATGCATCTAAGCAGTTGAAGAAGTATGAGAAAGGTTATCCTGCTCATGACCTTGAACTTGCAGCAGTGGTTTTTGCCTTAAAAATTTGGAGGCATTACCTATACGGGGAGAAATGTGAGATATATATAGATCATAAAAGTCTGAAATATATCTTCACACAGAAAGAATTGAATATGAGGTAGAGAAGATTGTTGGAGTTGATAAAGGATTACAACTGTGAAATCCTGAATCACCCTTAGTAGAAAGGGTAGGGAGAAGTTGTTGATGATAACAACTCAGAATGAGTTGCTAACAGAGATGGCAAAGATGGAAATGGAGGTAAGGTTACCCATTGAGGAAGGGGAGAAGTTGTTTGCAATGGAGATTCAACCTTCAATTGTGGAAAGATGAAGGAAGTACAACTCAGAAATGAGGAGTGCGAACAGGTTAAGAAGAAGATTGCAGACAATACGGAAGACAATTGTAGTCTTGATAACGAAGGGTTATTAAGATTCGAAGGACGAATTTGGATTCCGTGTGAGCCGAAATTGAAAGATGAAATAATGGATGTAGCTCATCATTTGAGGTACTCGATTCATCCTGGTAGTACCAAGATGTATCAAGACCTTCGACAAAATTTCTGGTGGGCTAACATGAAGAGAGAGATAGCAGAATATGTCAGTAGGTGCTTAACTTGTCAAAAAGTTAAGGCCAAACATCAACGCCTCAATGGGTTGCTACAATAATTGGAGATTCCAGAATGGAAGTGGGAGCATATCACGATGGGCTTTGTTGTAGGACTTCCAACGACGCAGAAAGGATACGATGCTATTTAGGTAATAGTGGATCGTTTGATGAAGTCGGCTCATTTCTTGCCGATAAGTGTCAAGTACAATTTAGACCAGTTAGCTAAGCTTTATGTCAAGGAGATTGTCTCGAGACATGGAGTACCAATTTCGATTGTGTCAGATCGCGACCTGTGATTCACATCTAATTTCTGGAAGAGTTTGTAAGAGCAAATGGGAACACAACTAAGGTTAAGCATGACGTATCATCCACTAACAGATGGACAAATTGAGAGAGGATAATTCAAACACTAGAAGATATATTAAGGTCTTGCGTTATGGATTTCAAGGGCAGTTGGGACGATCATCTACCGTTGGTAGAGTTCGCCTAGAATAACAGTTCGCACGTAAGTATAGGCATGCCGCCTTACGAAGCGTTATATGGACGTAAGTGTAGAACTCCACTGTGCTAAGATGAAGTAGGAGAACGTCGAATGTTGGGACCAGAAATGGTACAACAAAAGGCAGAGGTGGTTAAGTTGATACGAAATCGGCTGGTAGCAGCTCAAGACAGACAGAAAAAGTATGTCGATCCACATCGGAAGAATAGAGAATTCAAAGTCGGTTCGTATGCGTTCCTGAAGGTGTCGTCTTGGAAAGGAAAGATACGCTTCGGGAAGAAAGGAAAGTTAAGTCCTAGGTTTATAGGACCTTTCCAGATTTTAAGAAGGGTAGGAGAGGTAGCATATGCGATAGCATTACCTCCAGAGTTGGGGCATATCCATAACGTGTTTAACGTATAGATATTTTGTCCCCCTATAAACCCGATTACAAGCACGTAATTGAGTATTAACTTATCCAGGTTGAGAAAGACTTATCGTAGGAAAAAAATCCTATTCAAATTATTGATAGGAAAGAACAAGGCTTGAGAAGTAAAGTAATACCTTCGGTGAAGGTGATGTGGAGGAACCATAATGCCGAAGAAGCGACGTGGGAACTCGAAGACAAGATGAGGAAGACATATCCCCATTTATTTGCCAAACTTGTATTATAATTCTGGGGATAGAATTCTTATAAGGGGGGAGAATGTAAAGCCCGAGAAAATCGGACGATTATGAAAATAAATTTTATTTGATTTTATTGGAAAAAATTATAATAAATGTTTATTAAAGTGAGTAAGCTATTTCTAGGTCGTTCTATGACCTAGAAGATGTGAATATGGTTAGTATTCTTGCTATGTGCTAGAATTAAATCATATGAATTTTCAAGAAGAAAATGAAAGTATTCCGAGAAATTTCTGTAAAATCATTATTCATCCGTTTCTGCTCAGGAATTATATTTGAAATTCCGAGAAACGCGTAATGATAGGATTTAAAGACGGGATAGAATATCTAATAATATTCCAGTTATGGCTCACGGAGTTTTCGCTTAAAGACTTAAAACCCTAAGGGTTAGAAAGATTAAAACCTAAGAATAAAAAGGTTATGTATAATAATAATGATTATTATACGAAATAAATACAAGTATAATACGAGGTATTATATGAGTATAATACGAAGAGGATACAAGAATTAATACGACGTATAATACAAATTTTATACAAAGTAAGTATGTTCAATTGAATTAAATTAATAACAAAACCCGTGGGTTGAACCGATAGGTTAATGGGTGGGTTAAACCTATGGGGAAACCCATGAGCACATAGGAGCACATGAGGAGACATGGGTTGGCATGTTTAGCACATGAGTCAAAACTTGGTGGGAAAGCAAATGAGAGGAGGTAGGAATAGTGTAGAGGTTGGGCCTAAAAGACTATCCTACCCTCCATCTTGCAAGCCTATAAAAGGAAGGCTTTGGTCTTCATTTGTTGGTTACCAAAATCACCAACATCTTATTTGAGAGAGAGCTTAAGAAAGAGAAGTGTAAGAAGCCAAGTTATCTTCATAACTTAAGAAGACCAACCAAGAACACCAAGAGGAATACATACTAAAACTCTAATCCTCCATCTTCCTTCAATATATATTGATAGAGAAGTGAGTTGGGGGAGCATGATTAAGGAGAAGCTATAAGGTTGGTTTTATAATGGACTTAAAACAATAATAAGCCATGAAGAAAATGAAATCATAATAATTAATTAAGAATGTAATGAAGGAACTATCAAAACCATGTTTATATGGTTATGAACTTTAGAAGGGAAGCATTGAAAATGATTGAAATGAACAATGAAACCATTAAAATTTAGATGTTTAGAATGGTTATAATCATTAATAATTAACCAATGGATTGATTCCATATGGGTTGAAGTTAAAATTCCAAGTAACGAAGATTCGACGAAAGTTACGCGACTAGACGTTAATCGTCGAAACCGTGAATTTTCCCAAAATAAAAGTCAAAAGTCACCGTTAAATTTAAAAACAATGGTTTTCGATGGTGTAACATGTAACTAGGTAATTAAGACTTGCGGGAGCAAAAACGAACCAATTTGGACTTAAAACAAAGAATTGAGCGTCAAACATTCACGAACATTTAATGAAAGTGCAAAAATGGACTCATCAGCTAATTTCTCGCCGACAGATTCAGAAATGAATTCTGACTTGATCCAATCATAGAACATAGGATTTATGACCTATTGGTTTTGGAACGAGCAAATTTTAAGTTGTAACGTTTGTGTTACGAGCTCGTGAAATTAAAATTTTGTGAAAATTTTCTGAAGAACAGGGTCGGCGCTGCAACGCCGCCTATGTAGTAGTCCCAGCGCCGCAGCACAAGCCCGGGGAGGGAACCATGTATAGGGGGCACCACAGCGCCGCTTGGCAAGGAAAACATAGCGCCGCAGCTCCGAAACAAGGGAAATAGTTCTGCGAGCCAGCGCTGCAGCGCCGACTTTAAGCCTAAGTATGGCGCTGCAGCTCCCTTAAGTGGAAATTTTACGACATGAATATTTATTAACCTAGTTTACTACATGGTAATTATGGGGCAACTATATGGTTATTATCCATAAAGAGAACTCACTTAAACAACATGTTTAAGAATGATTTTATAAATTAAACGTTGACAAAACGTATTTTAATTTAAAACTCAAAAATCGATAATGTGAACCGTGAATCATAATCGAGTTGTGAGCATGCCTTAAGGTTACATAACATGTAATAGGGGTGTGTGTTACTTGAATGATATCAAGTGAAGTTAAAACTTACCTAAATTCTATACGGAGATCGATGACGGGAAACCTATGAGAATGCGTTCGACGTATGAAACTGATTAGGGTTTTGACGGTCGTTTTGCGTAACGATAATCGATGAGAGTTGGCTTATGACTAATAAATGTTATCAAGACGTGATAAATGATAAATAACTTAAACGGATGTTATTAGCTTAACAATTCGACAAAGTTATACAAGAAGGAGAAGATAGTTACACAATGTATATCAGGTATGATAACCTAATTAGTATGCTATGTTTTATAGCTTGTAGAGGTTGTAAAGACCTAGTAGCGTACACTTAAAAGGTTTAAAGACGCGAAGGAAAGTTTTCTAACTATTGTAGTAACATTACGTTATGCAAGTTTTCTAAACCTTGTTTAGGACGTATTCCCAGAAGATCTGCCCGGCCTTCCGCCTAACAGAAATTGAATTTGTAATAGACTTATTACTGGGAACTGCACCGATTTTGAAAGCCCCATATCATATGACGCCGATAGAAATGAAGGAATTGATGATACAACTGCAAGAATTTCTAGATATGGGATATATTCAGCCTAGTATGTCTTCTTGGGGAGCACCAGTGTTATTTGTCAAGAAGAAGGACAGATCGATGAGACTTTGTATCGACTATTGAGAGTTGAACAGAGTAACGATTAAGAATAGATATCCATTACCGAGAATAAACGACCTTTTCGATTAATTGAAGGGAGCGAAGTGTTTTTCAAAGATAGATCTGTGAACGGGTTATCATCAGTTGAAGGTATGGAAGGAAGACATATCGAAGACGGCATTCCAAACCCGTTACAGGCACTACGAATTTCTGGTAATGTTATTCGGATTGACTAATGCTCCAGCAGCACTATGGACTTGATGAATCGAGTTTTCAAGCCATATTTTGATAAGTTCATAGTAGTTTTCATTAACGACATTTTGATTTACTCGAAGACCAAGGAAGAACACGTTGAACATCTAAAGATAGAAGCGCTGAGAAGAGAGAAGATGTATGCAAAATTTTCTAAGTACGAATTTTTGATGGAGAAGGTTCAATGTTTAGGGCACGTGATAGACAAGGATGGAATTTCAGTAGATCCCGCAAAAGTGGAGGTGATAAGTAATTAGGAACAACCGAAGACGCCAACAGAGGTGAGAAGTTTCTTAGGGTTAGCCGGGTACTATCGAAGATTCATCCAAGATTTTTCTAAGATAGCAACCCCGTTGACTAATCTAATGAGGAAGACAGTGAAGTTCGTGTGGATGGAAAAGTATGAAGAAAGTTTCAGAGAATTGATGAAGACATTGAGCGAGGCGCCTGTATTATCATTACCAGATGATACGAGAGGTTTTATGGTGTATAGTGATGCGTCGCATAAAGCTCTTAGTTGTGTGCTAATGTAGCATAGCAAGCTCATTGCGTATGCATCATAAAAGTTGAAAGATTATGAGAAGCGATACCCTACCCATGACTTAGAGTTAGCGGTGGTAGTGTTTCCATTAAAGATTTGGAGGGATTATTTGTATGGAGAAAAATGTGAGATATATACAGATCAAAAGAGTCTAAAATATATCTTAACACAAAAGGAGTTGAACATCCAACAAAGGAGGTGGTTGGAATTAATCAAGGACTACGACTGTGAAATTCTTTATCACCCGGGAAAGGTAAACGTGGTAGCCGACGCATTGAGTAGGAAAGGAATGGAGAATTTGTTCAAACTGACAGCACAAGAAGAACGAATAAGAGAAATGGAAATATTGGAAATAGAAGTGAAGGAACCCAGAAAGCCCGAGGGAAAGTTATTTGTAATGGAAGCTCATCTGACGTTATTGGATAGAGTAAAGGAATCACAAGAGAAGGATGGAGAGTGCGAGAAGATAAAGAAAAGGATAGCAGAAAATGAAGAAGAAAGGTTCAGAATAAATAAGGACGGTATATTAAGATTCGAAGGTCGAGTGTGGGTGTCAGCCGTAACTAAATTATGAGAGGAGATTTTGCACGAGGCACATAATACAACATATTCTATTCATCTAGGAGGCACAAAAATGTATAGGGATCTTTGACAGCACTTTTGGTGGCCCAATCTGAAATGAGAAGTTGCAGAATGCGTTAGTAGATGTCTTACTTGACAACAAGTCAAAGCAGAGCAACAGAGGCCGAGTGGTCTACTTCAACTGTGACGCCCCCAAATTCGGGTACCTTCAAACCTAAGATATGGTGCTACACGGTGCTACAATCTATTCATACATTCAATTGAGAATATCAATATCAATGCATAAGTTTACTAATTATTATATACTATTAATATTTTCCCAATTATTCGTAACCAATACATTGTTCTATGTCATAATATCAGTAAATACAATACTAATACTATACTATTACAAAGGTCACTACTTGTCCAGCTTGGACTTGCCTTTGTCTTTATCGGATCTTTCGGTCCGTTCTCTCTTAGCTGAAATCATTTAGTTTTAAGCAAGAATGAGTATAAACAGCTCAGCAAGTTAAACAGTATATCTTGAAACAACAAAATCAAGAATCATATCTCTTGGTCTTCAATAACTGTATAATAGTTATAAAGTACTTAAGAATAATCAAAATATCATTTTGATTCCTTTAAAACCATTCCCAAGGACTTTATAGCCTCTTCAAAATCCATCTTGGTCAACGACCACGAACCATATTTTAATTCTCATTAATGAAAGGAACAACCCGGCACAAAGGCCGTAAGTTTGATATAGCTTACGAGCACATCCAGGTGATCAGCCTGTAGTACTCTATATTGATCAACACTCATACATTAAATGTGTTTACGTTTAATTGGCGGCAACCTCACGTGCCTGTCGAATTAACGACGTTTAAAACCTTTATTTTATTCATACTCAGGTTTACCTGAAAATCCATACCAAATAATTAGCATAGGATCACAACATTGTATATATTCTGGAGATATTTGTGGAAAAATCCACCAAAATATGATAAGTCTCAGTCTATCCGAGTCAAATGGCATTGACTATTCAAGAACAGTTTATGCATAAGCAATTATGCACAATGACCACTTGTCCAACCATAACGTATAGACAAGGGTTTAGCAAAACTTGCATTCATAATAAAGTATGAACGAAGTTAGGAAACTTGCATAACACAATGTTAATGCAAGAGTTAGAAAAATTACCTTTGTGTCTTCTATACCTTTACGTAGTCTACTCCGTATTTAGCACGTCTACAAAGCATAACACATAGTATAGCATTTAGTAATCATAGTTGGTATACACTGTATTTGCCTAACTCCTCCTTCTTGTATAACTAAATCGAATTGTTAAACTAATAACATTCGTTCAAGTTATTTAATGTTATTACGGCTTATTAATATTCATATGTTATATACCGAACTCTCATTTATCATCACTAATCATGATGATAATGAGACTTCACTTGTTCCTTAACTTAGTTTTGGTTAACATCCAAAACTTAAGTTTAATTACGTTTAGTTAATGTTTAATCCTCATCACCCTTGGTTAAACATGTTGTTTAAAGAGTGTATATTCATCACTTACTAGCCCCTTAATGATATGTAAAAGGTTAAGTAATTACTAAAAATGTCCAAATTTTCTGACATGTTGGCGCTCTAGTGCTAGGTTTTCCTCTTAGAGTGGCGCTGCAGCGCTACCCCTCCAGAGATTTCTCCCAGGAGTGGCGCTGCGCCGCCAGATTAAGCCTATTGGCTGGCGCTGCGGTGCTAGCTCAACAACTCAGAAAAATTTCTAAGTCTTTGAAAATTCTGAAATTTCGGAGTCTGTAAGTTGATCGTTATAACTTGGAATTGGTTCGTTCCAAAGCCAAAAGTTCATAAACGACATGCTCTATCATCCTATCAAGTCAGAATTCATTTCTAATCCGTTGGCAAGAAATTGGCTGCTTAGTCCATTTTTACATTTTCATTAAATGTTCGTGAACGTTCGACGCTCAAATCTTCGTTTTAAGTCTGAATCAATCTGTTCTTGCTCCCGTAAGTCTTATTTACCTAAATACACGTGTTGCAATCGAAAACCATATTTTTGATGCACACGGCGACTTTTAACTTCTAATTCGAGAAATTTACGTTTTCGACGATTAACGTCTAATCGCATAACTTTCGTCGAATCTTCGTTATTATTAGCTCAAATCAATGGGAATTAATCCCATAGTTGATTATTACTAATTCTTATCATTCAAAACATTTAAGTTTTAATGGTTTAATAAGTTCATTAGTCCATTTCATAAGATTTCACTAAGTTTATTTATTAATTCTTCATGAGTTCTTAGTGTCTTCACATGCAGGGCTTATTAGGGTTCCTAATTCACCATTATTCTCCTTATAACTTCTCAAAAGGCATAACTCCTTTAATCACTTCTCTATCAAAACTATTATAGAAAGAAGAGATGATGTTTATATAATTTCCATTGTTATACCTTAAGGATTCTTGCTTGAATGAGTATGGAGACTCAAAGTCTTTCTTAGCTTCTTGATAGATGAATTAACTAGGTAAGGCATAAGCTTCTTCTTCTTCTCTCTCTCTCTCTTTGTTGTTGGAATTGTTAAACAACAAAATATGATGGGCAAGGTCTCTATTTATAGAGTTGGCAAGGCTTAGGGTACAAAGGTAATTTAGGCCCAACCTCCTCTACTATTCCCACCTCCTCTCCTTTCTTTCCCACCAAGTTAAGGCCCATGTGCTAGCACATGGTCAACCATGTCTCCCCTTGTGCTCTCCCATGTCCCCCCATGTGCTCCCACATGCTCCCATGTGGCCTTGTTCCCCCATGTCCAACATGGGTTGCGGGTTGAACCATGGGTTAAAACCACCCGTTTACCCAATGGTTCGACCCACGGGTTAAACTTATTAACTTTTAATTCAAATTAATTCTAATTCACTTTATTTTAACTTATTTACTCCGTATAAAATTTATATTATACATCGTATTAATTCTCGTATCCTCTCCGCATAATTCTCATACAATACCTCGTATTATACGCGTATTATTTTCGTATAATAATCATATATTATTATACGCAAATAATTAATCATTAATCTCACTTTACCTAATGCTTAGGCTTTTTAAGTCCCTACGCAAAAACTTCGTGAGCCATAAACGAATTATTATTACATATTACATCTCGTATCGAAATCCTATCATTACGCGTTTTTCAGAATTTCAAAATAAATTCCCGAGTAAAAATGGATGAATAGTGATTCCCGCACTTTTTCTCCCGAGAAATTTTTTCTCGGCTAACTTAACTTTTCACGGTATATTACCGTCAAATCTTCCGACAGAACGTTATTTTGACATTCCAAACTCTCGAAATGGCATAGGGTCTCAACCCCTAACCTTTAGGGTCAAACCCTAACCCTTAGGGTTGAATAGTGTCTATATTATCTTTTCTCAAAATATTTTTATTCTCGAAAACCTTTTTTTTTCGTCTTATAAGTTCATATCATTTATTCTAAGCACGTAGCCAGAATTCTACTCATTTATGCATTCTCTAGGTCATAAAATGACCTACAATTAGCTTACTCAGTTTAATAAACAAATAATCCATACTTTATTCACTAAATGAAATAAAATTCATTTTCATAAACACTCGATTTTCTCGGGCGTTACATTCTCCCCTTCTTATTAGAATTATGTCCCCAAAATTACAATACAAGTTAATCAAACAAATGAGGATAAGCCTTCCTCATCTTGTCCTCGAGTTCCCAAGTTACTTTTTCGATATTGTGGTTCCTCCATATCACCTTCACCGAAGGTATAATTTTGCTTCTTAACGCTTGTTCCCTCCTATCAATAATTTGAATAGGAATTTCCTCATAAGTTAAGTCTTTCTCGACTTGAATTGGTTTATACTCGATTACGTGCTTATAATCCGGCTTATAAGGACGTGATACCGAAACGTGAAACACGTTATGGATATGCCCCAACTCTGGAGGTAATGCTATCTCATGTGCTACCTCTCCTACCCTTCTCAAAATTTCAAACGGTCCTATGAACCTAGGGTTTAACTTCCCCTTTTTCCCAAAAGGCATCTTCCCCTTCCAAGGTGACACCTTCAGGAATGCATACGAACATACTTCAAACTCCCTGTTCTTCCGATGTGGATCAGCATACTTTTTATGTCTGTCTTGAGCCACTACTAACCTCGTTCGTATTAACTTAACTACTTCCGCCGTTTGTTGCACCATCTCAGGTCCTAACATTTGGCGTTCCCCCACTTCATCCCAGTAAATTGGCATTCGACACTTTTGTCCATATAACGCTTCGTAAGGTGGCATGCCTATACTAGCGTGATAACTGTTGTTGTAGGAGAACTCTACTAATGGTAGATGATCGTCCCAACTCCCCTTAAAATCCATAACGCAAGACCGTAGCATGTCGTCTAGCGTCTGAATTGTTCTTTCGCTTTGTCCATCCGTCTATGGATGGTACGCCGTGCTCAACCTCAGTTGTGTTCCCATCTGCTCTTGCAAACTCTTCTAGAAATTTAAAGTGAATCGCGGGTCGCAATCTGACAAGATCAAAACTGACACTTAATGTCTCGAGACAATCTCTTTGACATAAAGCTTAGCTAACTGGTCTAAATTGTATCTGACTCTTATCAGTAAGAAATGAGCTGACTTCATCAAACGATTCACTATTACCCAAATAGCGTTGTATCCTTTCTGTATAGTTGGAAGTCCCACCACAATGTCGATATGCTCCAACTTCCACTCTAAAATCTCCAATGATTGTAACAAACCACTGGGTCGTTGATGTTCGGCCTTAACTTTTTGACAAGTTAAGCACCTATTAACATACTCTACTATCTCCCTCTTCATGTTTGGCCACCAAAAATTGGTTCGAAGGTCTTGATACATCTTGGTACTAACAGGATGAATCGAGTACCTCGAGTGATGAGCTTCATCCATTATCTCTTCTTTTAACTCTGGCTCGCACGGAACCCAAATTCTCCCTTCAAATCTCAATAACCCTTCGTTATCAAGACTGTATACTTCCTCAGTACCGTCTGCAATCTTCTTCCTTATCTGCTCACACTCCTCAGTTCTGAGTTGCACTTCATTAACATTCTCCACTATTGTGGGTTGAACTTCTATCACAAACAGTTTCTCCCCTTCTTTGATTGGACATCGTACTTTTAACTCCATTCTTGCCATCTCTGTCACCAAATCATCTTGAGATGTTAACATCGACAGCTTCTCCCGACCCTTTCTACTTAAGGCGTCGGCCACTACATTTGCCTTCCCTGGGTGATACAAGATTTCACAGTCATAATCCTTTATCAACTCCAACCATCTCCTCTGTCTCATATTCAACTCCTTCTGAGTAAAGATATACTTCAGACTTTTATGGTTTGTGTAGATCTCACACTTCTCTCCATATAGGTAATGCCTCCAAATTTTTAAGGCAAAAACCACCGTGGCAAGTTCAAGTTCATGAGTAGGATAATTCCCCTCAAACACTTTCAACTTCCTAGATGCATACGCAATGACCTTGCCATGCTGCATGAGCACACAACCCAGTCCTTTATACGAGGCATCGCTATACACTACGAAATTCCCCGTCTCATTTGGTAAAGATAATACAGGAGCTTGTCTTAACCTCTTCTTCAGCTCTTGAAAGCTGTCTTCACACTTCTCTGTCCATAGGTATTTCACCGTCTTCCTTGTTAAGTTATTTAATGGAGTAGCTATCTTTGAGAAGTCCTGTATGAACCTCCGATAGTAAGCCGCTAACCCTAGGAAACTCCGCACTTCAGTCGGTTTTTTTTGGGGTTATCTTCGTAATTCGACTGCTGCCGACTTTTGTCGGCATTCAGGGTTATCTCTGAAGTTGGCTTGATGATTTCCCAGGCCTGTCTCTAGGGTTCTGGTTTGATGTTGTAATCCTTCGGGGTTGTTCTCTAGAGTGGAAAAAGACGCTTTTTCCCTCTTGTATGGTTATTAACAGGAAAACAAAATTTTGAGTGTCTACAGATGCCCCTCTTTATCATATTTATGCAATGTAGTAGAATGACCATGATAAATATTTACTAGACACTTGAAATATGACAAGATATATATTTAATGATGCAAATAGCAATGCAATGAATGTTAAAATTGTTTTTGCAAATCACATTTCGCACTTCGTAAATCGCATATCGCATTGCAAATCGCATATCGCATTGCATATCGTATTGCATATCGCATTGCATATCGCATCGCAAATCGCTTACCCTTACCAGTCATGGATGATGCCTGTGTTGGGGCTAATCTCAACGGTTGACTTTCATCAGTGCTGCTGATGTCTACGCTGGTGTTGACTCTAATGGTTTGATTTCCATCGGTGTTGTCGATGCTTGTTTGATGCAGATAAACTAAAATGTTTTCTACATTTCTGTTGGGGATGATGTTCTGAAATCATCGGATCTTTCTGATGTTTACACTGGCAGTTTACAACGGTGCCTATCCTGCTGGTAGTTGACAACGGTGCCTACCCTAATGGTAGTTGACAACGGTTGATCACCAGACTGTCTTGATGCCTACTCGAACGGTAGTTTACAAAGCTTTTTCTAACCGAACTGTCTAGATGCCTACTCGAACGGTAGTTTTCAATAGCAAAATTTTTCATTGAGTCTAGGTATTTAATGCGTATACATATTTAACTCTATTGGGTATGCAAGCTTACTGTTTAATGGAGATGTGCGCTGATATAGCGCTTGTTGCACATGTGCAGACCAGGCATGATGTGATGATCTTAATTTGTCATAGGTTGATGCATATTCTTAACTGAATTGATGTAGAGCCATACCTCACCCTTTCTAAGGCAATTTGGAGTTTCTTTTCAAGGCATAAATTTTGATAGGCCTATCAACTCCAACTCCCGTATGGCTCCTTTTGTCATTCACAGAGCAGATTTGGATGTTCCCCTGTCATATGTCGTCTTCGGTGGGGATCCTACTGAGACTACTACTTTTTCCTTTCTGAATTTGGTTCTGGTCCCTCTGGCGGTTCAAACACTGATGGTTATACTAGGAGATATCCTAATATATTCGCTAAAGTAGTGTTCAACGGCTTACATCACCGGATCCTTCCCCGATGTTACGCTGGATTGATGCCAATAATTTGATCATTGATTATGAAAGGGGGCGAGCTCTTTACTTTGTGACCTTGCTGGATTAGATCTGGCTTGGCTGATGACCCAGGAGTTGCTGACGTCCCCGAGGATGTAGCCCGTTCTTTCATTGCCCAGATTTGAACTTCGGTGTAGAGGCCTCGACTTGTGAGGACTTAGCGCATGTTGACATGTTTGATGGTATAGATTTTATTCTCTAGACCTTTTCTCGTCGGGAGTATATTTTTAAATTAATAACTCTCTTGAGAATTTTTCTTTTTTTGTGGAGGGACAAGCTTATGTCGCCTTGATTTCTTTTAGGAGTTCTTCCCCTTCTTTTTGATGAGGGGGTTGATCCCGCCTTGGACTCCTTCCATTTCCTGGAATCAAAAAATGCCCCAGCCCTTTCGCACGTTGTTACTGGGGATTCATATAATCCTTGTTGACCAAGTTGAGAGATAAATATCCTGCACATCAAACGAATAATAGAATATGCAAAAGCTTGACGGCTTGGGTCGTCAGGATTAGTATAATCTTGAAAATGAGGTATTTGAAGTTTAAAGTTCATGAAATGGAATGAGTTATGAAATCGCAAGGCAATTTTGAAGCATATATGGTCATTGCTCTTGCATAGGATCAGATTCAAAGACTTATATCCCTTTATCAAAGATACTTCATCTTTGCTCTAGACGTTATTCTTCGCAGAATTGATTTCATATAACATGTGCACTATGAGTGACGCAACTCTTAGCAGGGGTTTCATTTCCATGACTTTTAGCTGATCTCTTTTCCAAGATTCTGAATTTTCTTTTTTCTTTTCCTCTCGCCTAACTTTTCTCATTTTCTTAAGCTATTCGGAGTTGCCCATTTAGCGAGTTTTGGACCAATGATTCCCAAACTGAACGACTTTAGGGCACTAGGTGTAAAGATACTCCTAGGGTTTACTTGCTCGAGTAACAAAGGTCATAATTCTAGATAAGTCAAGCTGTCACTCTATTTGCTTTCTGCCTTAGCTTGTGCAAGGTACGTTTTCTTAGGCTTAAATTATGCATTTAGCGAGTGTTGGGTCGGTGACTCCCAAACCAGACGACTTTAGGGCACCAGCTGTGAAGACACTCCTCAGGCTTAATTGCTCGAGTAACCTAGACCACGATTTAGATATGCTCAGGTCTCACCTTCTTCTTCTTGATAATGCTCGTTTTCTAAGGCACTAAGTTACCCATGTAACGAGCGTTGGGCCGGTGACTTCGAAACCAGATAGCTTTAGGGCACCAGGTGTAAAGACATCCCTCAAGCTTAATAACTCGAGTAACCCAGGCCATGATTCGAGACATTAGGTTGGCTACTAATTGTCATCCATGTCGCCATAGTTTTATACCCCACAACTAAGAGTTAGGGCAATCGCAAAGTGCAGACATGCATATGAGGTCAAGTTTGTTCCAAAAAGCACTTTAAATTAGGATGTCATGCCTAATCAAAAGGTTGAATTGTCTTAATTCTCTAATCGTTCCAGTGATTCTTGCTCCACGAACGCTTATCTAACACAAGATTTATCTATACTTAACATGTATATCATTGCTAATACATTTAAATGGAGATTAAAAGCTTATAAAGAGATGAAAGAGTCATACCTCACATGTGGATTTGTTTGTATTTTAAGAAAAGCATAATTAAGAAAGACCGAAAGATCATACCGGATCGTTAGTGAAATAATATGAAGGTTCCTATGATAATGACAGGACCATGTTGATGGTGTTGATTGATGCATTTTCCTGTTTAGGATGGGCGATGAATGTCCCAGTATTAAGTTATCATTATTTTTGAAATTGCCCCAGTCTTGCTTGATGTAAGGGTCCCAATATCGGGTAGTCGCCGATTCTGAAATTGCCCCAGTCTTACTTGTCATCTGGGGTGATTGCTTTGTTATATGTTTGACAGATGGGCTGATAAGACGCTGAGATCGCAAGAGTCTTTTACCTCATAACCCACATGGTGAACATGTAGTGGATATGGGCCTTGATTTTTGGATGCCCTAGTCATTATTTTTTACTTATGGGTGTAATTGGCTTTGATAATTTTCTTCTAATTCGATGATTGTTTCAGATTGAAGATGTCAGCTCTTTGAAGGTCCTTGCTGATGATCATGATTGATATATCACTGTATTATTGTTTCAATTTTGATGATTGGTGTCGAAAGCCCTTCGGACCCTCGTAAATTGGATCTAAGAGCTCAACTTGGTTGGTGATGGCTTCAACTGGTTTTGGTTTGATCTGTAAGGTTTGATAGGTGGCCTTTTTCTCAAGGAACAGA
Organism: Panax stipuleanatus; assembly: GCA_020205555.1. Classification (NCBI taxonomy): domain Eukaryota; kingdom Viridiplantae; phylum Streptophyta; class Magnoliopsida; order Apiales; family Araliaceae; genus Panax; species Panax stipuleanatus. The sequence continues at coordinate 101,361,757 of CM035126.1, forward strand.
TCATCGGGTATGAGATAGACTTTTTCATAACGTTCGCCTCTATTCTTCTATAGGTCAAAAGAGATCAAGTCTTCTCGCACTTCAGGAGTGATGAGTTGCTGAAGGTTTATATCTTAGGATGTATGCTATTTCATCACTGGGACTGGCTATCTTAATGCATCGCTACATCTTCCTTTTGAGACTTGCTCTGGATTTGATGGAACAACATTGAGGTGTCGTTGGGTCGTCTCAATATGGGTCATCGATCTTGAGTGTTTTTCTTGGATGTAGGCTTTTCAGGTTTGATTTGGTGTCTTGAGACTTGTATTTCGGTTTATATTTGGGGTTGGAATTTTGGATGTTTCTTTTGAGGGTTAGACTGCACCAGAGATGGATGCCTACGTACTCACGTGGCTGGGGGAGATCAGGTCTTACGTAGTTTAGGCTTGGCCTGAACAGTTGAAAAGTGTTTATTTGGGTTTGATCTTGGTTTGAGGGGTTTTTGGATTTTTTAATTTGATTTGACCGCACCATAGATGGCTGCCTTGGATGAGAGATCAGGTCTTTCGTAGTTCACGCATGGACAAGACTTGATAGGTTTGAATTTTTTGATTAACTTTGATTTTTTGATTTTTTGATTTTTTTTCAATATTTACATGCATGGAAACTAAAAGGCATAATGCTAAGAAAGTGATAACGTCCCAACATCTCCTAGACCTTGCAACTTTCCTCTGGATTTACGTCTTCTTGGCTAGCTGAGGCTTGATAGTCTAGTTGTCAGTTACCTTCGAGGCTGGTGATAGATGTTACCTCCTGGTCATGAATATCTTCAATCATGGCCATAACTTGATCGCCTCCTAAATCAGCATATCTCTTAAGGAGGCTCAAACTGGACTAGTCGCAAAAAGGGATGAACTCTAGATTCCTCGATGGGTTGGATTCCCTAACAACTTCACCACTTTTTTCTTCATCTGTTTCTTTATCTTTTTCATGGGCTTGAAAGGATTTGACTATAAAATCACTCTCGAACTGTTTTTGTATTTCTCTCAAGGAACTTTCCTTTTTGGCTTTCTTCATACTAGTAAGGATTAGTATTTCCTCCTCGTCATCTAGGAGGGTAAAATCAGGAATGTGGTTGCTGGCTTTAGGCAACAAGATATTTGATGGTGGCAAATGAATTTCCTTAAAGGACTCTCTTGTCTCCTTTGTCACTCCCAGCATTAAGATCAATCCACCTTGTGTTCTGCTAGGATTGGTGCTTACAGCTGTTACCTCATTTGAACTTCCTGTCTCGAGTGGAGAGCTTAAGCTCTTTATTTCCCTTTCTCCCTTTCTAGTCATGGGGACTTCAATATTCAGTTCTCTATTTTCAATGAGATCCTGAATTTTATGCTTTAGAGACCAGCATTCCTCAGCTGTATGTCCAGGTGAGTTAGAATGGTATAGACATATCTTGGTGGAATCATAACTTTTCATCTCGGGATTTGCAGGAGGCATCAACTCAATAATCTTTTTTTGCGCAACCAACAATGCTAACACATTTTCCAACGAGTCCCCCAAAGGCGTGAATACCCTTCTCCGCCTACTCTCCCCGACTCTCGGTGCTGTAGGATTTCGAGGGTTTGCCAGTGTTTGGAATATTGCTTAATATTTCCTATTTGGGAATTCTCATTCCTCTGGATGATTTTTCCTTTGGCAAGATCTTCTAGTAATATTATCATTCCACCTTTCTCGTCCATTTAGCATGCTTTGATCTTCTTCATTTAGCTAGCTGATCTTAGAGGAAGATAAGCTTACATTCTGAATAACCTCCTTGTTCTCTTGGCTTTCTGATAGTTGAGTGAAAAGCTATCTTGTATCTTGATGTTGGCGCACTATCAGATTAGGCAACAGAGTTACTTGATGCTGGATCGTATTCAATTTTTGCATCACTTTCATACCCTCCTCTGAATTTTCTAACTCTAGGACATTGGTTCTGTTCCTTTGGGGGTATTCCTCCATCCTTCGTATATATTTACGATTTGGACACATTTCGATGCTTCTTGGCCCGATCATATTCACTTCCTCCGTATCATGCTGTAACAAAAGGTTGGTGTTGACATTTGGATGGTCAGGTTGTTGGGCCACAACTTCCATGCTTTCGATCAGATTTTGGATTTTATGCTTTAAGGACCAATAATCTTGTGTATCGTGTCCCGGAGACCCTGAATGGTAAACACATCTCAGCCTTGGATTATATCTTTTGCTTTTTGGATCCAGAGGTGGAGCCAATTTGGTAATTTACTTCTGCTTGATTAATAACTCCAATATATTTTCCAGGGAATCGCCTAGTAGAGTGAACACCCGATTTTCCTGTTCTTTCAAATTTTCTCTTTCTGTCCTAGCATTGGTTGAATACAGCCTGATGTTGAAATGACAGATTGCCTTCCCTCTTCCAAATGGGGGGAACTATGGTTGGGATACTTCTTCATCGCCTTTCTTGGGTACCCTGTTGGGAGCGTTCACCTAGTTTCCAAACTGTATATGCTCGGCGACTGCTTCCAAGGCAGTGAGATCTTTAATCTTGCCTACTTTCAGGCCCATCTATGCCATTTCGCCGTTTTTGATCATCTTTGAGAATGGCTTTCCAATTTCAGCTAGGATCCTCTCATAGTAAGGTGCCTCCTGGATGTTTATGAAAGTAATAACCATTTTAGTTTCTGACATAGGCGGGCTGACCTATGCTTCCATACGTCTCCATCTTTGGGCATATTCACGGAAAGACTCAGTACTCTGCTTTTTGACTTTAGTCACCTGATATCTGTTCGGTGCCATTTTTGACTGGAAACTGTATTAATTTAGGAAGGCGTGAGCTAGCTCTTCCCAGCTATGGATTTTGGAGTTGTCCAATCGAGCATACCAGGCTCTAGCTTCTCCAGTTAAAGTATCTGGAATAACTGCATTCTGAGCTTCTCGTCCTCTGTAAAGGATCCAAGTTCTCCTATGTACACTTTCAGATGGGTATAAGGATCGCTTGACCCATTGTATTTTTCAAAGTTCGGTACTTGGAACTTATCTGGATAACGAGCTCCTGGGAATATACAAAAATCTGAATAATTGACACTCCCATAAGTTCAAGTTCCTTTTATTGAATGGATGGTTTCTTCCATTTGTTGGACTTTCCTTCGGATATCGCCAGTTTCCTATTCTTCTCTGAGATTTGTGATTTCAGGGGTTTTGTTGGTTCTTTCACCGAATCGAGGTTCAGGGATCTGCATTTCCCACTTTTTGTCATCACTTTAATTGCCACCCTGTGAGGAGGACTATATTTGATTGGGCATTGCCTGGCCTTGAGTGCTTTTACTTTGTTCTTTTAGGAGGATAGCCAACTCTGTTATTTGATTCTTAAGTCCCTCAAACTTCTTTCAAGATACAGAACCTGATTCATGTTGGGCACTTCCCACCATGTCGGTGGATAGGCTTTGTGCTTTCTTAGATTGTGATCCGGTAATGAGACTAATCTTGCAATGTGTCAGTTTTAGGGCTTTTTATTTTCTTGCAAAACAATTGTTAGTTATTTTACTGACAGGATAGTATAACAGGTTTTAATATCTGTACAATAATAAAATTGACAAGGATTGGAATGAATATTTACATTTATTTGACATTTACATGGATTTGAAATTTACATTGAATTGAAAGGGAAAGGTATGAAGAGACTCCCCTTCGCATTTGATTTATCGGAGGCTGACCTATCTTAGGCTACTCTCGCGGCTTTTCGGCATGAAGGTCCCCAGATCATCGTAATTTACTGGATGTGAAGTTAATTCGATCTTTCAATTGGAGCGGATCTGAGTGACGCCTTTCTTGAGCCTCGCAGGATTAGTCTCCTTTGACTCCAGTAATCAATCACCGATGGGTCACCTCCTGCTGGAGGAATCACACAATATACAATCACATACAACGTGTCTCGCCGTATGGAATGATGACATTGTGCGAAGCACTAATATTTAAAGCAGCAAAGCATTTATTTGCATCCATTCAATACAAACACATCATCCACACACACGCAGATAGAAAGGGAATTTTTTGAAGAGATTGAAGTGCGGCTTAAGCCCTCACTAATCCCCAGCGGAGTCGCTACCTGTCGACTCGGGAAAAATCCTTCGATGGATCTTCCTTTCCCTAACTATGTTTTCTACCCTTGTTTTCCTTATCTGTTTGTCTGAAGGGTGAAAGGTTTGATTTTACAAAGTCGCCAGTTGGCATATTTGAAATTGTTGTACCAACTCAACCGAGTTTTTTTTGAAAGGCTTTGCAAGTAGGCCCAATTACTGGACTCTGTCTAAACTTGGCCTTGGAAACCATGATTCATAGAGTTCGGGGGCTTGATTAAGAGGGGGGAAGGTGTTAGGCACCCCCCGACTTTCGTGGAACACGGTTATCGCGGCCTTTTAATTTCCTTATTTTATTTGCAGTCTGTGTGTGCTTGCAATAATTGGGCGTACGTGCTTGATTTGGAAGTAGTGTTGTGCTTCGTTGGACCTATATACGAAGTGTTTGATTTAATGAAAAGTCCATTTTAAACAAGATATGAAAACGACGTTTTGTAAGATGGTTTTCAAACCCTTTCGCTCGCATAAGAATTGAAGACTTTTGATACTTCCATTTTATTCTGCCTTCGGCTGATATTTGATTTTATTGTCGGGATACGAAGCATCCTCGACCAAAGAATGTATATACAAGTGTCGGGCTTCTTATGGGCATGATAGCCATCGAATTGACCCGAGCACTACAAACCAATATTTACTAGGCTGAGACCTTAAATCCGAATAACCGTTTTAAGGTCCCTCTAATTTACATTTACAAAAAAAGGACATGCAGACTGTATTTATAGTGTAACGGTGTCCATCATAGGAATTGAATCTAGATCTATGTGATTGATCATAGATCCCATGATTGCGAGGCTCACATAATATTATCAAAAAGGCTGCACAACAAAGATATTGACAAAAGATGCAGATTAAAATCTAGACGTCGCAAGACAAATGATTAATCAGTTAAATCCTTGCATGCACGTAGCCAAAGCTTCCCGTTTCCTCTAGATATTGATCTAGGGTCGCGTAGTCGCTTTAATATTTACAAAATTAGAAATAAAGCTAGATTTAAATAAATCTTAGCCATTCTAGCTTAACGGTTCCAGTTTAACAGCTTTTGAACAGGTTGAAAGTTAGAAATGACTAGATTTAGATGAATCTAGTCCACAAAATTTATGTTAGAACAGATTTATGTCAAATGAATAATTAAAACAAATATTTAATCACATTGAATAAAAAATATATATACTTATATATATATATATATATTAAAGTTGTAAAGTGTCACGGATTTCTAATATAGGCCATACGAGTTAGTATATATATATATATATATATATATATATATATAAAAGCGGTAAAAAGCCACGGATTAACAATCTAGGCTAACGAAGTTAGTATAACTATATATACTTCGTTAGCCTAGATTTCTAATTCGTGGCTTTTTACCGCTTTTATATATATATATAAAAGCAGGAAAAGCCATGAATTTACAATCCAGACAGGACTGAATGAAATATATATATATATATATATATATATATACAGTTAATTATATATATATTAAAGCTGAAAAGGCCAAGGACTCGCAATCTAGACCAAACAAGTTAGTATATATATATATATATATATATATATACTTATATATATATATTAAAGCGATAAAAACCCACGGATTAGCAATCCAGGCCAAAAAAGTTAGTATAAATATATATATATATATATATATATATATATATATATGAAAGCTATAAAAAGCCACTGATTAGCAATTCAGGCTGCAAAAGCAATTAAAAACGTATATATATACTTATATATACATAAAAGTAAGCTAGAAAGCCCACGGATTTGAAATCCAGGCGAAACTAGAAGCTATAAATATAAATATACGCTCATATATATATGATAAAGTAGTAAAAAACTTCTTATCATAAAAAATGTTACAGTGTGTAGCGCTACGGGCTTTAAACCACTCAAAGGGCTTCAAAACTCTGTTTCCACTGATTAAAAGTTGATATATTGGTGACTATACGTATGCAAACGTATTGAAAGAATAAAATTGAGGTTTGGAGCACTATAAATAGGGCTAAGGGTCAAAATGGGCAGAGTTTTCTTTCTTTTCTTCTTTTTTCTTTTTCTTTTTTGGCTGATGGGGGTCTTATTTATAGACTCGATGGCTGCGGGTCTACCTACGGCTGTTTGTGGTGGGCTTGACTTAGTGGGTCCTGCTGTCTCGAAGTATGTGCACTCCGACCAACGCACAGTCCGCTTGAACCTTTATAACTTTTGATCCGGGAGTCTTATGGAGACGTGCCATATCATTCCGGAAAGCTCTTTCCGAGAGCTACGTAATGACATAGGACTTGACCTTTTCCAAATTCGAGAAAATTGGTCCATGACTAGATCTTCAAGTCTTCGCAGATCGTCCGTTGAGCTATCTTGTGCTGTTTTCACTCGGAATTGATGTTATGGTTTTCATGACCTTCCTTATAGTATTTTGACTGCTGCCAACTTTTGTCTGTCTTTAGGGTTGTCTCTAAAGTTGTCTTGATGATTTCTAGGGGCTGTCTCCGGGGTTGTTCTCTAGAGTGGAAAAAGTTGCTTTTGCCCTCCTGTATGGTTATTAACAGGAAAAAAAATTCGAGTGTCTACAAGAAGAACGTGCAGAACACCGTTATGTTGGGATGAGGTCGGAGAACGAAAACTTTTGGGACCGGAATTAGTTCAGTAAATGGCAGATGTGGTGACGACAATAAGAGCCAGATTAGTAGCAGCTCAAGATCGACAGAAGAAATACGCAGATTTACACCGCCAAAGCCGAGATTTTGAAGTCGATAGTTTCATATTTTTGAAAGTGTCTCCCTGGAAGGGGAATATAAGATTCGGTAAGAATGGAAAATTGAGTCTAAGGCTCATAGGACCGTTCAAAGTATTGAAGAGGATAGGCAAAGTGACATACAAGGTAGCTTTACCTCCTGAACTGGAACACATCCACAATGTGTTCTATATTTTTGTGTTACGACCCTATAAGCCTGACTATAAGCGTGTGATATCCTATGAGCCCTTCCAAGTAGAAAAGAATCTGACATATGAAAAAATTCTTGTTCAGATAATAGATAGGAAGGAGCAAATATTAAGAAATAAAGGTATACCTTCTGTAAAGGTAGTTTGGCGAAAACACAATTTCGAGGAGTTTACGTGGGAGTTAGAAGATAAGATGAAGAGGGACTATCCCCAATTATTCGTGTAACCTTGTACTGATTTCGAGGATGGAATCTTTATAGGGGGATGATGTAATACCCGAGAATTTTGTAAATAATATTAGAAATGATAATGAGTATGTTTGAAAATTATTTATGTACATATATACATGTCATGGACCTTAATAATTCAATTTAAATTGAATTAAGTATGTAGTAATTGAGAAATATGACAATGATGATGATGAGCTTAAGTGATAAGCCTTTTATGGCATAATTAATTACTTAATGGGATTAATTAAGAGATGATTTAATAAGATATTGGACTAAGGGTTAGATCCAAGCCCAATATTAATAATGTGACATACTTGTATGAATTAGGAGGTGGCCAAAATAATTGAATTGCTAGATGAATGTTTGAGCCCAATGTATAAAGGCAATTATGCATAACCCAATTTTAATTTAGAACTAGCCCCATGTGTAATGGTAGTATAAGAATGGTAGACATATGTATTTATATACATATATATATATGTGGGTATATATATATGTATGTGGGAGTATATATAGGTATATATAAATATATGTGTGTGTATGTGCATGAACGAGCTAACAAAGGATATGATAAATAAAATAAAAACCTAGAAAAGCTACACTACCCTCCCAACCGACCACCCTCTCTTTTTTTCAAAAATGCTAATTTTTCTTCCCTTTTAGCCAACAAGTTATGTCCATGTGATGTAATGATAAAAAGGAGCATATTAATAGTGAGGGTTGGTGAAAATTTTCACCAACTCCACTTTTACCCTTTGATAATAACCCAATGATTGGATAATAGCTCGTCTATAAATAGCACCATCCTAATACATTCCCACATTCGATAAGAATCCCATGTGTTGGCAAATATTAGAGAGTTAGAGAGAATAGAAAGAAAAAAGAAGAAACCTAGAGGGATTCTTATATTTTGGGGGAGCTCAAGAAGAAGGAACCAAGGTGGAGAGCTACTCGAAGTTCATAGCCAAGAGAAAGAAAGCAACTAAGAGGTAGGAGCACCACTTAGCTTTATTTTTGTTAAGATAGGATAACATATGATTTTAGGTAGAAATGCATGCTTGGTTGTGGGAGTTATTTGTGATGTGGGATCATTGATGGATCCGAAGGTATAAGGATGGGTATTGGAAGAAGAATATGCGATATATATGCCTTGTATGTGATTTTAGAACCTATGAAACAAGAGTAAAGCATGTAAGTATGAAATCTAGATTTAAATGTTTGAAAGCTTGATAATTGGTGCCAAATAAACTAAAATGTGTAAGCTCTATAATTAATTCTAAAATGTTTTGTTGAACCTCTACGAAATGCGAACATAACCCAAGTTGAATCGTCGAATTCGGACATAAAATGAACTCGTAGCAAAACGTGTAGTGAAACATGTCCAAGTGTGAACCCTAGCTTGGAAAAATTAATCTTTTGATTAAATAAATATTTTGGAAAATTATTCAAGATATCAAATATTTTAGATATGTAAGTTTACAAGACAATGTTAGTGGTTTGAACTTATTTGGATGTATAAAGCAAAAGTTATGTAAGATTGAATCAAAGAAGGTAGAAAATCAAAATATTGGAAATCTTGTCAAGAAATTCTGTCAGACCGGCGCGCTCCGCGCTGCCTAAGTGAAAGATCCAGCGCGCCCCGCTCCAGGACGAACCAGAGGTTCTGCTAGGGTAGCGCGGTTCGCGCTGAGCCCCTTTCACAGTTGACCCAGATCGGGGTCAAACCGGGTCGGGTCATGGTGGACCGGGTCGGGTCGGGTCAAAAATGAAATTTTTTCCAAAAATAATAAATAATTAAAATAATCCTTTAGGATTATTTTAATTAAAGATGGTTAAAAAAATAAAGTAATTTTTATTATGAATTATTAAATTACAAATTTTCTAATATTAAGGATTTCATTAAGGAATTCCTAATCAATAATTAAACAATTAAAACTAAAGGTGATTTTAATTATGAAACTAATAATCAATTAAACTAGTACTTATTTGTAAGCTTAAACCATATGGATAATAATATGGTTTAATAAATAGTAAACAATTACAATAATAGTCAAGACTATTTCTAATTATGAAATTAATAAAGTGTGAACAATTAAAATAACATTAATAGACATTTTAATTATGGATAATTAAAATTAATAATTATTTTAATTATAAAATGATATTAATAGACAATTAAATACCTTTGAAGATTATTTAATTGCAGACAAATAAGACATAAATAATTAGAATGGTATAAAGAAATATCTCTAATTATAACCCAAAGTAATAACGACTAAAGAAATATCTCTAATTCTAAAATCGTAAGTCGATTTTTTGGCTAAATGAACGGGTTACGAGAACGTAATCGAAAAAGTTAGAAAACCTAACTGGATACAAAATTATCTACCTAGAATTAATTGGACTAACCAGCCTAAGATTTTCAAGTCTTGGCTAAGGTTTGCAAGACTTCGCTAGGTTTGAGCCAAAGGTTGAGCCTAGGGTTTTGATGAATTGGGTAAGGGTTGAACCAAGAGTTAAGCCTAGGTTTTGAGGTGGCTTAGCTAGGATTGAGTCATGGCTTAATCCTTAAGGTTAAACCCTAAAGACTTAGGGCCAAAGTAAATTAATTGGTGATTATCCCATGTGGGATAATGTTGTGATTACAAGGCTTGTTTTACAGCAAGATAAGGGGCATTATGGTCCATAAGGGCCGACCATTTGGAGGATAAGGGGACCAAATGGTGAGTCATCTAGCATGACTCACCTTATGTGATACCCCCAAATCCGGGTACTTCATTTTCACAGGATTTGTTGTTTACTATCTAATTAAAACATAACTAACTGCCCATAAATAATGGAATGCAAAAATAATTACAACCTTAATAAAAATCTTCCTTATAAAAGGATTATATAACCATCAAACGTTCCCAGGTTTCTAACCTTCAAACAATCCTCAAGTGCGGAAATAAAACATCACATAAATAAATTAAGTCTTGGTACAAATATCACATAATAAACTAAACGTGTCCTCATCACTTGTTCATCTTGCCCTTGCCCTTACTGGTTGACGGCTCGCCAACTTTTTCAACTTTGGCTGCAATGGTTATATATGCAAGAGTGAGCAAAACAAAAGCTAACTTGAAATAATAATCAATAAGGATAACATAATATTGTTACTGAATAAGTTCAATCGAATTGAATAACATTCTCTATCATCGATAATCAAGAATTGAAGATACGATTTAGTATCCATCTGAGGGTCACAAGACCTTAAACTATGTCTCAGGTTATAAAAATTTCTACTTAAACCTTTAAAAGTCGTTAGACTATACATACCTTTTATCTCGTACTTAGGGGGATCAGCCCTTCGTTCCATGTATTGTGCACAAACATCTTAACGCTTTTGTATAATATTCCCCTATAATAGGGATTGTTCATCTAAGCTTTAATTAACGAGTCTGCACTAAAGAAAGTTTGGTTTGAATTAGCTAAATGGGTAATTTAGAGTTCAACAATCATCAACTAAGGAGTAAGTGAATCAAAACTTAACAATAACTTAAGAGTTCGATAACAAAAGAGTTATGAATAATTATGATTCATAAACGAATATACATCATACTTAAAAGTCATGCTTTAGAAGTAAACTTAAAGCATTTGAAATATACGATAAACCTTGCTTGAACAATAATAATATGCTAAGGTTACAAACTTTTTCACTAAAGAAACTAAATTAGAAACTTGTCCAACATGGAATTAAGATAAAGAACTTGCTTAAACGTAAACAAGAAAGGATAGAACAACTTGCCTCGTGCGTAAGCTAGCAAATTAATAATTCGTTCCTCAATTACCTTATGCACAAGTTATTAACAATAGCAACACGAATTAGTTATCACATAGCTAAGTCATATAATCAGTTAACTAATTTAAGTCAACTTATAACTTTTAGTCATTAGGGTTAATCATTAGTTAGTACATAACATGATCAAACCATGTTTCCTTTTATTAACCACGTCAAACTTAAACTTGTTAATAATTAATCAAGTTACAATTTAAAATCGTCAATCTCAAATTACAACTATGATTACACACTGTTTATTTAACATATAATTTCATTAACATGATTTTATACTCATTAGATTAACATTCCCAAAGATTATACACTTAAATAAAAATCTCTTGCCAAACTGCCTAGGTGGCGCGGCTGCGCCACATAATGAACTAGAGTCGACGCTACAACGCCATGACACATCATCAGGCTCTGCAGTCTGGTCTCGGCGCTGCGGCACTATAGGTTAACACACAGAACCGGCGTTGCGGCGCCGTGCCACGTCACCAGGCGCTGCAGCGCCTGGTTTACTCAAAGAACAGGCGCTGCAGCGCCACAACACAATGGGACGCAGACTGCTTCGCAAAAAACATAGAAAAGCTAATTTGGCTTAATAACTTTGCTCAAACAACAAATCTTACTCATATAATTTATACAAACTTTACAGAAACACAAACTAATGCTTCTAACATGATTTTATCCATATAAATATCATAACAATCAATTTAAAACCTTTTAATTTAATGTTTTTGAAAAAACTACATTGTTAGACATTCTTGACAAAATCAATCACTATGAATTCGTTTCTTAACCAAAATACTTTATTTAAATCATGTTGTTTTCGTTTCTTAACATATTATCACAATCTAAAATCAATTTATATATTATAACATGAATTAGACAATAATTTTTATATCAAATAAGCTATTTTTTAAAATACTTCATTGTAACTCACCATGAACATGATTTCTTCATATTCATTATGTTTACATGAATTAAATAACTTAAATTCTCATACAAATCATATATAAACAGTTTATATACACAAATTACATATATAAATCATATTCTTAACATATGATCATCAACATGAATTTACAAAGAACTAAGAAAACCAAAAACTAAAACTTTTAAGAACTAGAATATTATACCTTTGAATTGCTTGTTAGTTTAGAAAAAGATGATGGAAATCCTCTTTTGTTTTCATAGAGAACTCTTTCTCTCTTCTCTTCTTCCTTCTCTCTTTTCTCTCTAATATTCTCTCTTTTTCTTTCTTTGTTCTTTTTTCTCTTCTAACTTAAAGTAATATAATATAACATCTATAATACATATTATAAAAATTGAAAAAATATAATCTTTTTTTAAAATACATGTCACTTACATATTTTTATAATCAAAAGCCACTAAGGCTTATTTGGCAAAACTAGATTAAAATAGAATTTTAAAAGTCTTAAACCTTGTTTGGTAAAACTAAATTAAACTCTCTTAATTTATTTTAATAATTTATTTACTATATAGTTTTAATTGTCACACTTTATTCAATTAAATATCAATATTTAAATTCAATTAAATTAAAGTTAATATCAACTTATTAAATCAAATTGCCACATAAATCAAATTACTACACAATTATAATTTATTTATTAATCATAATCTCATTTAACAAATTAGTAAATCTCTAATTTAATTATTAAATTAAATTAGACACCACTATAATTATTCATCAATTCATTAAATCATTACTACCAAATTAAAATTTAAGAATTCATTTAATTTAATTATCTCAATAAAATTAACAATTCAACCACCAAAATTATTAAACATCAAGTTAATTAATATTTTACATTTAATTAAGTTACTCCACAACATAATCACATCAATTATTTATTCCACTCAATAAATAAATTAACTAAAATATTTATTTAATTCAATAAATATTTAAAATTAAAATACAAAAATCTCGTTTGTTATATTCTTCCCTCCTTAAAAGAATTATGTCCCCAGAATCACGACTTAATAAACTCATTCGTCACATTCTTCTCCCTTAAAAAGATTCTGTCCCCATAATTGATATATAAGAAATTAGGCAAATAACTGAGGATATTTTTTTATCGTAACATCTTCAAGTTCCTATGTAGCTTATTCAGCATTGTGGTTCCTCTAATTTTACCTTAACAAAAGGTATCACTTTGTTTCTGAGTACTTGCTCTTTCCTGTCAACTATCTGTACAAGAACTTCTTCGTATGTTAAATCTTTATCAAATAGAAATGGTTCATACTCTATCACATATTTGTAATCACGTTTGTACGGTTGCAACACCGAAATATGGAAAATATTATGAACATGGTATAATTCCGGGGGTAATGCCAACTCATAAGCTACCTCCCCAACCCTTCGCAATATCTTAAAGGGTCCAATAAATCTGGGAGTCAATTTCCCCTTCTTGCCAAATCGAATCTTCCCCTTCTAGGGAGATACTTTCAGAAAAATGAAGCTACCCACTTCAAACTCTCGATTCTGACGATGATAATCAGTATATTTCTTCTGTCTATCCTGAGCAGCTACCAATCTCGCCCTAATCAACTTGACGATTTTAGTAGTTTGTTATACCAATTTTAGTCCAAATAGTTGTCGTTCACCAACCTCATCCCAATATAATGGAGTCTTGCATTTTCTGCCGTACAATGCTTTGTAAGGCGACATGCCAATACTTGCATGATAACTGTTGTTGAATGAAAATTCCACCAAAGGTAGATGATCATCCCAACTTCCCTTGAAGTACATCACACAAGCCCTTAGCATATACTCTAAAGTCTAGATTGTCCACTCGCCTCTGCCCATCAGTGTGAGGATGGTACGCCGTACTCATTCGCAACTGCGTTCCTAAGCATTCCTGTAATCATTTCCAAAAATTTAATGTGAAATGCGGATCTCTGTCTGATATAATTGACACCGAAACACCGTGTCTAGAAATGATTTCCTTAACATACAGCTTCTCCAATTGATCCAAATTGAATCTAATCTTGATTGGTAAGAAATGCGCTGACTTCGTCAGTCGATCCACGATAACACATACTGCGTCGAAACCTCTCTAAGTCGCTAGAAAACCAACCACGAAATCCATCGTGATATGCTCCCACTTCCATTCTGGAATCTCTAGCGGTTGTAACAATCCACTTGGTCTCTGATGTTCTACTTTGACTTTCTGACATGTTAGGCATTTTGCGACATACTTAGCAACGTCTCTCTTCATATTCGGCCACTAAAAATATTATTTGAGATCATGGTAAATTTTTGTACTCCTAGGGTGAATCGAATATCTCGAACTATGAGCTTCATTCAAAATTTCTTTTTTGACTTCTGGTACTTGCGAAACCGAAATTCTTCCTTCAAATCGTAGCAGTCCGTCAGTATCAATCTTGAACTTTATCTCTTCACCTTCGGTTATTCTCTTTCTGATCTTCTTACACTCCTCATCATGAAGTTGTGCTTCTCTCACCTTGTCCACTAAGGTTGAACCAGTATCTATTTGAAACAATTTTTCATCCGACTCCTTCGGATACTTAACTTCCATCTCCAACTTAGCCATTTCATTCACCAACTTCTCCTAAGCAGTTAACAACATCAACTTCTCCCGACCTTTTCTGCTTAAGGTATCGGCAACGACATTTACTTTACCTGGATGGTATAGAATCTCACAATCATAATCTTTGATAAAGCTCCAACCATCTTCTTTGGAGCATATTCAAATCTTTTTATGTAAAGATATACTTTAGACTCTTATGATCTATATATATCTCACACTTCTCCCTATATAGATAGTGTCTCCATATCTTTAGAGCAAACACCACTGCATCTAACTCTAAATCATGGGTCAGATACCCTTTTTCATAGTCCTTCAGCTGATGTGATGTATACACAATGACTTTACCGTTTTGTATAAGCACACAGCTTAGTCCTTTATGTGACGCATCACTATACACAACAAAATTTCCTATACTACCAGGCAAAGACAACACAGGTGCAGTACTCAACCTCTTCTTCAATTCTTGAAAACTTTCCTCACACTTTTCAGTACAAACAAACTTTACCGTTTCCTGGTCAAATTCGTCAATGGAGTTGTGATTTTGGAAAAATCTTGAATAAATCTCCTATAGTAACCTGCCAAACCCAAGAAATTCCTGACTTCTGATGGTGTCTTTGGCTGATCCCAATTTATTATAGCTTTAACCTTCGACGGATCCACCGAAATCTCGCCTATGTCAATCACGTGGCCAATAAATTGCACACGCTCTAACCAGAATTCGCATTTTGAAAATGTTGCATATAACTTCTCCTGTCTTAGCGATTCCAACGTCAGCCTCAAGTGTTCAGTGTGTTCTTCCTTAGTTTTGGAATACACCAAAATGTCATCGATGAACACCACCATGAACTTGTCTAGAAACGACTTAAACACCCTATTCATTAGGTCCATAATGCCATAGGTGCATTCGTTAGACCAAATGACATCACTAAGAACTTGTAATGCCCATACTGAGTTCTAAATGTCGTCTTTGGTACATCCTCTTTTCTTACCTTCAACTGATGATATCCACTTCTCAAATCTATTTTTGAGAAGTAGCTAGCTCCTTTCAACCGATCGAACAAATTATCGATCCTTGGTAAAGGATATTTATTCTTAATCGTGACTTTGTTTAACTCCCTATAATCAATGCAAAGCTGCATTGACCCATCCTTCTTCTTGACGAACAACACCAGCACTCCCCACAACGATACGCTCGACTGAATATACTTCTTGTACAATAATTATTGCAGCTGAATCATCAACTCCTTCATCTCTATCAGAGCCATTCTATACGGAGCCTTCGATATCGGAGCAGTCCATGGCGCTAAGTCAATCACGAACTCTATTTCTCTATCCGGTGAAAGTCCTGGCAAATCGCTCGAAAACACATCCACAAATTCCTTAACGACTGATATTTCTTCCAACTTTGGACTCTCCTTCTGAGTATCCACTATGTAGGCTAAGTACCCTACACAACCTTATTTCAATAACCTCTTGGCTTGCATAATCTTCCAATAACTCGCTTGTCTAGGCGATTTGCTGCCATAAAACACTACCTTCGACAGAGTCGTAAGGTTTACAAATTTCCTCGTGCAATCAATTACCGCCCCATGGTTGAACAACCAATCCATACCCAATATAACATCAAATTCCCCAAGTTTTATCAAAATTAAATCTACCATCAACTCGTGACCCTTAATGACCAACCTACAGTTCTTTTGTACAAACCTAACATGAATAACCTCCCTATTCGCAATCTTTATATTCAAAGGGTAAATTAATTCCACCTTAGGCAAGTATAAATTCTTAGCAAAATCATCGGATATAAACGAACAAGTAGCACCCTAATCAAATAACACATAAGCATTAATACTATTGACCGGAATGATACCTCACACCACATCATTTGACTGCACATCATCCTGCACGGTCATGTTGAATGTTCCGGAGGTGTGATTCTTCCCACAAATAGCACAAGCTTCAAACCTTCTCTTCTGCTGATTTCCCTGTTGACTCCCAGTAGAAGCGCTATCACTCCACTTCCTCTTCTGGTTGGTACCACTACCACCAGCTTTATTCTTATTCTTATTCTTCTTCTTTTGATCTTGGTTGTACTTTATCAAGGCATCGCTTCCACCTTCCGCGATGATCGCCTTCTCAAGAACAACTTCAAATGTATTTAGCTAAAACATCTAGACTTTTCTATACAACCAGGGCTTCAATCCATGCAAGAACCTCCTCGCATTTATCTCATCAGTGTTGACTTGATACGGTGCAAACCTTGCTAGCTCATTAAACTTTGCGGCGTACTCTGGCACAAACATTGTTCCCTACTTCAGCTCCAAAAACTGAACCTCCATCTAGCTCTACGAGCTTATTGGAAAGTACATCTCAAAAAATATTTCCTTGAATCTGTCCCATGTTATTATACCTTCTTCTCCCCGAGCCTTATTTGCTTGCCACCAGTAGCTAGCTTTGGACTTTAACATAAATGTCGCAAAAGCAGTCTTTTGGTCGTCGTTGACCCTGGCAACATTAAAGATTTTCTGCACTTCCATTACCCACATCTGGGCCTCGATCGGATTCACGGATCCTTGGAATTCTGGCAGTCCTACTGCTTTGAACTCTTTGAAAGTTGCAGCATGAACTTGCGGCTGATATGCAAGTGCTCCCATTAACAGATTCACCAGTTGCTGAACTAGATTGACATTCACCTCATTGTTGTTATTGTTCGTAGACCCCTCTTGTTGCTAACGTGCTGGTCTTCTTCTAGGAGGCATCTTTCTGTTAAGACATACGCTTATTAGATTCCTACTCAACTCTTAAATATTTAAGATTAACATAAACATTTCAAAATTAACACTTAACCACATAACACTTCAATAAACTTTGATATTTTATTCATTCATAATTTTTAAAACATAGAGAGGATAGCATCTCTGCTATTACATCATCTTTCCTGAACTAGGAAAAAGTTACAGGATTACATCATCATCTTATCCCATTATTTATCACAAACTCTAGGACCTACATTTATTTAATTTATAAATATTCACATAGCTTATTACTCTTCTATCTATGCATGTTAAGACGTCGCACAGCCTCTCTACGTTCCTCTTCCATTACCCGAAACACTATTCTACTATCCACCATATACCATAGTAAATCCTCGAATAGAGCTGGATAATAAAAGACCTCAATCCTGGGCCTTATTTATAGCTGAATGAAAAGCATAGTCCGTCTCCTTCATCTTGCCTTTCTTCGCTTGAATCTAGTCTTCTACACGATTTGCACGCTGAGTAGCCTTCAAACAAGCATCCTCCGCTCTAGCACGCTTCGTAGATTCCTTTTTCATGTCGCCCTTCAATTTTTCAAGCTCAGCCAGTGCATCATCCTTCTGACTCTCTACGAGAACTAGATCCCACTCCACGTTTCCAAGAAGCTCATCCAGGTCTTGAATCGTCTCATCCTTCTGCTATGGTGGTCTGGCTTACATCTACCAGCTCTTCTAGCTCCACGACTCTACCATACAGCTCAATGATGAGGTCATAAACCTCTTCGTACATGACAGCGCTGATAGAGTTAGGTGGAAACTCCTCAGGATCCTCCTCTTCCTCTATCTCATCCTCATCCTCCTAGTCAAAGACAGGCTCATGCTCCTGACCCACTACAGTGATTAGTGGAGATGGCTCTCTCTGAAACAACTGCTCCCAAATAGTATGAATGTCTCGGGCCTCCTCCTCCCTAGGCATCTTAGATTACTCCTCCCTAGCATGACTGGACTCTCCAACAATCGTCATCCTGAAAAAAAACTTTAAGTTTTAATTATTATGTGATACTGATCGACACTCGCAAGTACATAAACTAATCATACATAAGCACATAGCACATAAGATAGTTTATTATCTTGACTATCACCACTATCTTTTTGATCTCCTATAAGGCTACTACCTAAGGTTTTCCCACCAAAGGTTCTTAACCTAAGGCTTTGATACCAATTTGTGACACCCCTAAATCCGGGTACTTCATTTCCACAGGATTTGGTGTTCATTATCTAATTAAAACATAACTAACTACCCAAAAATAAAGGAATGCAAAAATAATTACAACCTTTGTAAAAAATTTCCTTATAAAAGGATTACATAACCATCAAACGTTCCCAGGTTTCTAACCTTAAAACAATCCTCAAGTGTGGAAATAAAACATCACATAAATAAATTAAGTCTTGGTACAAATATCACATAATAAACTGAACAAGTCCTCATCTCTTGTTCATTTTGCCCTTACCCTTACTAGTTGACGGCTCGTCAACTTTCTCAACTTTGGCTGCAATGGTTATATATGCAAGAGTGAGCAAAACAAAAGCTCACTTGAAATAATAATCAATAAGGATAACATAATACTGTTACTGAATAAGTTTAATCGAATTGAATAACATTCTCTATCATCGATAATCAAGAATTAAAGATAAGATTTAGAATCCATATGAGGGTCACAAGACCTTGAACTATGTCCATGGTTATAAATATTTCTACTTAAACATTTAACAGTCATTAGACTATAAGAACCTTTTATCTCGTACTTAGGGGGATCAGCCCTTCGTACCATATATTGTGCACAAACATCTTAACGCTTTCGCATAATAATCTCCTATAATAGGGTTGTTCATCTCAGCTTTAAGTAACGAGTCCGCACCAAAGAAAGTTTGGTTTGGATTAGCTAAATGGGTAATTTAGAGTTCAACAATCATCAACTAAGAAGTAGTTGAATCAAAACTTAACAATAACTTAAGAGTTCGATAACAAAAGGGTTATAGAATAATTATGAATCATAAACGAATAGACATCATACTTAAAAGTCATGCTTTAGAAGTAAACTTAAACCATGTTTCCTTTTATTAACCATGTCAAACTTAAACTTGTTAATAATTAATCAAGTTATAATTTAAAATCGTCAATCTAATATTACAACTATGATTACACACTGTTTATTCAACATATAATTTCATTAACATGCTTTTATACTCATTAGATTAACACCCCAAAGATTATACACTTAAATAAAAATCTCTGGCCAAACTGCCTAGGTCGCGCGGCAGCGCCACATAATGAATTGCAGCCGACGCTGCAGCGCCTGACAAGTCATCAGGCTGTGCATTCCGGTCTCGGCACTGCGGCGCTACGGTTAACACATAGAACTGGAGCCGCGGCGTTGTGCCACATCACCAAATACTGTTATGGCGCTGCAGCGCTCTATTTACTCACAGAACAGGCGCTGCGGCGCCACGACACTGTGGGACGCAGACAGCTTCGCAAAAAACACAGGAAAAACTAATTTGGCTTAATAACTTTGCTCAAGCAACAAATCTTACTCATATAATTTATGCAAAAATTTACAAAAACACAAACTAATGCTTTTAACATGATTTTATCCATATAAACATCATAACAATCAATTTAAAACCTTTAAATTCAATGTTTTTGAAAAAACTCCATTGTTAGACGTTCTTGACAAAATCAATCACTGTGAATTCATTTCTTAACCAAAATACTTCATTTAAATCATGTTGTTTTCGTTTCTTAACATACTATCACAATCTTAAATCAATTTATATATTATAACATGAATTAGACAAAAAAATTTATATCAAATAAGCCATTTTTCAAAATACTTCACTATAACTCACCATGAACATGATTTCTTCATATTCATCATGTTTACTTGAATTAAACAACTTAAATACTCATACAAATGATATATAAACAGTTTATATACACAAATTACACTATATATATATATATATATATATATCATATTCTTAACAATTGATCATTAACATGAATTTACAGAGAACTAAGAAAACCAAAAAGTAAAACTTTTAAGGACTAGAATATTATACCTTCGAATTGCTTATCAGTTAATTTAGAAAAAGATGATGGAAATCCTCTCTTTTTTTCATAGAGAACTCTTTCTCTCTTCTCTTCTTCCTTCTCTCTTTTCTCTCTGATATTCTCTCTTTTTCTTTCTCTGTTTTTTCTTCTCTTCTAACTTAATGTAATATAATATAACATCTATAATACATATTATAAAAACTGACAAAACATAATCTCCTTTTTAATTACATGTAAGTTACATATTTTTAAAATCAAAAGCCACTAAGGCTTATTTAGCAAAACTAGATTAAAATAGAATTTCAAAAGTTTTAAGCCTTGTTTGGTAAAACTAAATTAAACTCTCTTAATTTATTTTAATAACTCATCTACTATATAGTTTTAATTGTCACACTTTATTCAATTAAATACCAATATTTAAATTCAATTAAATTAAAGTTAATATCAACTTATTAAATCAAATTGCCACATAAATCAAATTACTACACAATTATAATTTATTTATTAATCATAATCGTATTTAACAAATTAGTAAATCTTTAATTTAATTATTAAATTAAATTAAACACCACTATAATTATTCATCAATTCATTAAATCATTACTGCCAAATTAAAACTTAATAATTCATTTAATTTAATTATCTCAATTAAATTAACACTTCAACCACTAAAATTATTAAACATCAACTTAATTAATATTTTGCACTTAATTAAATTACTCCACAACATAATCACATCAATTATTTATTCAACTCAATAAATAAATCAACTAAAATATTTATTTAATTCAATAAATATTTAAAATTAAAATATAAAAATCTTGTTTGTTACATTCTTCATTACTTAAAAGGATTTTGTCCCCAAAATCACGACTCAATAAACTCATTCGTCACATTCTTCCCCCCTTAAAAAGATTATGCCCCCAGAATCGATATACAAGAAATTAAGCAAATAACCGAGGATAGTTCTTCATCATAACATCTTCGAGTTCCCATATAGCTTCTTCAATATTGTGGTTCCTCCAGATTACCTTAACAGAAGGTATCACTTTGTTTCTGAGTACTTGCTCTTTTCTGTCAACTATCTGAATAGGAATTCTTCGTATGTTAAATATTTATCAAATAGCAATGGTTCATACTCTATCACATGTTAGTAATCACGTTTGTATGGTCGCAACACCGAAATATGGGAAACATTATGAAGATGGTCTAATTCCGGAGGTAATGCCACCTCATAAGCTACCTTCCCAACCCTTCGCAATATCTCAAAGGGTCTAATAAATCTGGGACTCAGTTTTTCCTTCTTGCCAAATTGAATATTTTTCTTCCAAGGAGATACTTCAGAAAAACGAAGCTACCCATTTCAAACTCTCGATTCTGACTATGATAATCACCATATTTCTTCCGTCTATCCTGAGCATCTACCAATCTCGCCCTAATTGTGACAAACAAGATTTTTATAATTTATTTTAAATATTTATTAACAAATATATTTCTTGATTTATTTATTGAGTTAAATAAATATTAGACTGGAATTGTGGTAGATTAATTTAATTAAATGTGTTACATTGATTAAATTAATGTGGAATAATTCTATAGTTCAAAGTCTGAATTTAATTGAGATTATTAAATTAAATGAGTTTTTATTAATTATAATGTTATTCTAATTAATTTAATAATTAATTAAAAATTTAATGATTTGTCATAATTAATAAATGAGAATTTTAATTATTTGATGATTTGATTTAATATGTAATATTGGATTTTATTTAATTGAATTTAAATAATATTATTTTATTAATTAAAGTGTGACAAATAAACTATATAATAAATATTTTAATTAAAATAATGGGAAAAGGAGCTTTTTACTACAAACCAAACATGGCCTTATAATCATGGGAGCAATTAAGAGCATTATAGCCTTAATTGACAACCATGATCTACAAGTTATATTTATATGTATACTTATATTATTATTCATTCTTCATCAGTATCATTATTACTTTGTTAAGTTAGAAACAGAAAGAGAAAAGAGAGATTTGAGAAAGAGTTTGTGAATTGAAGAAAGAGAGTTGGAGAATTAAAAGTTTCTATCATCTAATCAGAGTTATCAATGGTAATTCCTTTAACCCAGTTTTAAATTTACGTTCTTAGTTTTCTCCATTAACGTATATTTTAAGTTCTCTATTAATTGAGTTTCATGATTTAATTGTTGAAAAGTTATTTGTAATTATTAATATGCATGTATAATCTACTATATGATGGTTATAAACTATTTTAGAGTAATTTGTTAGTTCCCAGAGGCACAATAGTTATCTAGAATGGGGGTTGAATAGATATTTTAAAACTTTTTTATTTTCAAAATACTTATCAGATTTGTTAATAAATTAACCACAACGAAATATATGATTTGTTTGTTCCCCTTAAGATAAACCAAGTTTATAGGTGATAAGCAGATTATGACAGATATAACAGTTATAGCAGATATATCAGACATAGTGATTTTAAATGGTTCAGAGCACTTAAGGCTCCTAGTCCATTCTTCTACTCTACGAGTAGGAAATTCACTAAGGATATCTTTACAATCTTTGAATCACTTAAATTCCTTCAAGACCAGCAGTCTTGGAACATCTTAGTTCACTTAGAACTCTTCAAGTCCATCAGACTTGGAATACACTTGATGAGAGTTGAGTTCTTGGGTTTGCTACTCAGTTGCAGTTAAGCATACGTTCGAAAGAACTGAGTAGCTGAGCAAGCTTTCTATCAGGATCGTAGTGTTTGGACGTTGAGTGTTCTTGAGATTTATCGTTCTTGCTTGCTTGAACTGAATCTGCAATCTGTTTTGCTTATGAAGGAGCCTTTAAAATCTTTCCGTTGAAGGCATCTGTAGTAGCAGGTGAGTTGGTTTTATACCTACGAATTGATGTTTGTTATAGCTTGATTCTTTGCTCTTTCAAGTAGTTTTCCTATCAGTTTACTTTGTTTGTGTAATGTTACTTGCAGGAGATCGAATGGATGGAAACAGAACTTAATTTGCAAGAATTCAGCATTGCATGGAAGTGGTACCCGCTGGGGCGGGTTTCATAGGCACAAACATCCGCTGAGGCGGACTTGTGGACTTCCGGACAGAAGAAACACCCGCTGGGGCATGTGTGTCAAGGTGAAAATATTCGTCGGGGCTGGGTAGGTGCAGCAGCAAGAGAGGCTTTCCTTGTTCAAATGGGATTTGGACTAAAGATATGATTTGATTAAGTCTGTGACTAGAGGTTATAAAAGATCATAGAGGAGCATATTTGAAGGGGACTGAGCCTTATACAAGCCCTAATTTAGAGATTGACTTTGGGAGAGAATTGAAGCATAGTGTAGCACGAAGAACGCAAGGATCATGAAGAAAAGCGGTGATACAATTCTAGAGTTTATCTTCTCTCTTTCTCTATATCTTGTATTCAGAATGTTTGATACTTTGTGGATTATGGATTTTTATTCATTTCCGATGAACAAATTTTCTATTTAAGCCTATAACGGATCTTGCTATATAACGGAGGGTTGATTAGCTTTCAATTCAGTTTATGAATATTATTTCCAGGTTATTTGCTATGGTTTGCGCATAATTTATATAGTTGCTTGATCACCAATTATCTGTTATTCTATATGAATTCGAGAGATGATATATGGGATTGGAACTAGCCATAGTGACATATGTTTGTGATTTCTGCTGTTAGTTGGGATTCATAATTTATGTATAGGATAGAGATATCTATGCATCATATGTAATCTGAAGAGAACTTGATCGTAAACCTTTCTTAATTATAATTCACATAGAGATATAGTGAGTTAGTTAATTAAGGCGTCTTGCTTAATTCTATTATTTATGGATTTGAGTGAGTATGGATTTAATCCATCGAGAGATGGTTATCTCTACTTTTGTGTTCTTGGTTAATAATCTGGAATAATTGATATAAACCAAAGGAAAGTATATTATCTGAAGTAAAATAATAAGTGAAGTTGTAGGCTTAATTCTCCAAAACATGTTAAAATCCGGATTAGTGTTAAGTTTTGTCTAAGTAGTAGTCTATTATAAAAATCATTAATTAATCAGTAGTTTAATAAAGCTGAGATAATATAAAATTGGTACTTGTTTGAATAAATTGAAATTATTGTCTCTGTGGGTACGATGCTCGATCTTATCATTGTATTACTTGTTGACCACTTATATTTGTGTGTAGCGCGTATAGATTTTACCCAACAAGTTTTTGGCGCCATTGCCGGGGACAGTAATTGCAGTTTAGTACTTACAATATTAGTTTAATTAGTTCAATTTTAGTTAAACATATATTTATATTTATATTATTAATTATTTGTTGTTTATTGGTTATTTCAGGTAATCTTGAGTAGTGCATGCAAACTCAATCGAAGAAGCCAGATTTGTTGCCTTTCAAGGACGACATCGACAAGCGCTTTCAAAAGTTAACTACATGAATTGCAAAGACTCGAGAAGAACCTAAAACACCCAAAGACAACATGGCTGCTGAACCAAAAGATAAACCACTGAAGGATTATGCTATACCAAGAATTGCAGAAATTCAGTCAAGTATAACCAGACTAGCAATTAATGCCAATAATTTTGAGATCAAATCTGGAATGATACTGATGGTGCAGAATAATTGCCAGTTTGGGGGTCTCCCGAATGATGACCCTAATGAGCACATTGTCAATTTCATAGAGATTTGCGATAATTTTAATATGCAACGGGGAGTCAGATGATGCTATCAGATTGTGATTATTTCTGTTCACACTTAGAGACAAGGCGAAGGGTTGGCTCCATTCGCTACCACCGGGGTCAATCACCACATGGAATGATTTGGAGTAAAAATTTCTGCCCAAATTCTTTCCACCTTCAAAAACACATAAAATGAGGACGTATATTTCTTCATTTGTTCAGCTACAGGGAGAGCCACTATATGAAGCATGGGAAAGGTACAAAGAGCTGTTGAGAATGTGCCCACACCATGAATTTCCGCATTAGATGCAGATGAATAATTTTTTACAATAGGTTAGGGAGTCATATACGGACCAGCATCGATGCAGCCTCAGGTGGAGCTTTAATGGCAAAGAAGTTTGAGGATGCATGGGATTTGATAGAGACCATGGCGACAAACAACTATCGATGGCCGACGGATAACGAGTATTTTAGAAGTGGACACTGTGACAACTCTATCTGCATAAATAGTAGCATTATCGAAGAAAATGGATGCCATGTCGACAGAGAACGTACAACAGGTAGCATTTATATGTGAACTTTGTGTAGGTGAGCATCTGACAGAATAGTGTGCGATCAACCCAGCTTCAGTACAGTTTGTGGGTAGCTATAACCGACAACCCAACACTTATCAGAATGCATATAATCAGGGGGCAAAGAACCATCCTAATTTTTCATGGAACAACAATCAGAACTAAAATCAGAATCACCAGCAGGCTCCACGACCATCATACCCCTTGGTTTTCAGAATCAACAGCAACAATCAGTTCCACAATAAGATAAAAGGACAGATTTCGAGGAGCTAATGGCCAAATACATAACGGGAAATTAGGCGGCAATAAAAACTCAGGCGGCTGCAATTAAGAATTTGGAAATTCAGGTGGGACATATTGCTAGTGCATTGAACAGTAGACCTCAAGGAACATTGCCGAGTGACACAGAAAAGAATCCGAGGGGAGGTCATGAGCAATATCAAGATATCACACTGCGGAGTGGGAAACAGCTAGCCAAACAGGGGCCAGATAAGTCGATTATGGATAAGCAGGTTGAGACACATGTGGAAGATACAGTGGAATGAAATGAAGGAGAAAAATCTGCTATAAAGGAACAAGCTGTTACACCGATAGTCTACCCACCACCACCCTTTCAACAACGGATCCAAAAATAGAAATTGGAATAATAGTTTACAAAATTTCTGGAGGTGTTCAAAAATCTACACATCAACATTCCTTTCGCGGAGGCATTAGAGTAGATGCCTAGTTACGCCAAGTTTATGAAGGATATTTTGTCAAAGAAGAAGAAGTTAGAGGACTTCGAAACTGTGGCACTAATGGAGGAATGTAGTATGATATTGCAAAAGAAGCTTCCACCAAAGTTGAATGATCCGGGTAGTTTCACCATTACATGCACAATAGGGAGTTTGGCCTTCAACAAATGTCTGTGTGATTTAGGTGCAAGTAAAAACCTCATGCCACTTTCAGTCTATACTCAGTTAGGTTTACCGTCACCCAGACCCACAAGCATCTCCCTACAGCTGGCGGATAGATCGGTAGAATATCCACGGGGAATTATTGAGGATGTTTTGCTAAAAGTAGACAAATTCATCTTCCCAGCAGATTTCATCATCTTGGACTATGAAGAAGATAAGGATATTCCGATAATCCTTGGGTGACCGTTTTTGGCAACCGGTAGGACTCTCATTAATGTTCAGAAAGTAGAGTTGACCATGAGGGTGCAAGATCAAGAGGTCACCTTCAACGTGTTTAAGGCCATGAGCTACCCCAAAGAGGATGGGGAGTGTTTTCGAATGGATATAATTGATATAATGGAGGGAGTTGAACAACATCGGATATTGAGTACCAACCTGTTAGAATCTACATTGATGGGGGACTGTGATGGAGATGAGCAAGAATTATCGGAATATCTGCAGTTATTAGAGGCACATCCTAGAGTGAGCAGGTTCAAATTACCGTTTGAGCTATTGGAAGCAACAGGAACTACATCAGCAAAGATGAAGCCATCTCTAGAGGAACCACCAGAACTAGAACTCAAACCCTTACCCAATCACCTCAGGTATGCGTATTTGGGTAATTCATCTAGTTTACCTATTATTATTGCATCTGCACTTAACAAATTACAGGAAAGTAAGCTATTAAGAGTTCTAAGGGAATACAAGTCTGCCATTGGATGGACTATCGCTGACATTAAAGGAATCAGCTCGTCGTTCTGTATGCACAAGATTTTAATGGAGGAAGATGGCAAGCCAACAGTGGAACAACAAAGAAGGCTCAACCCAATCATGAAAGAGGTAGTGAAGAAGGAAATCTTGAAATGGCTGGATGCTGGAATTATCTACCCAATTTCAGACAGTGCATGGGTGAGCCCGGTCCAATGTGTCCCAAAGAAAGGTGGTATAACAGTAGTAAAGAATGAGAACAACGAACTGATACCGACAAGGACAGTGACCGGCTGGAGGGTTTGAATGGATTATAGACACCTGAATAAGGCAACCAGAAAAGACCATTTTCCCTTGCCATTTATTTACTAGATGTTGGACAGACTAGCTGGACATGAGTACTATTGCTTGCTGGATGGGAATTCAGGCTACAATCAGATTGTGATTGCACCGGAGGATCAAGAGAAAACAACGTTCACATGCCCGTATGGAACCTTTGCCTTTAGAAGGATGTCATTTGGACTGTGTAATGCATCGGCGACCTTTCAACGACGCATGATGGCAATCTTCTCAAATATGGTGGAGCAGAGTGTTGAGGTGTTTATGGATAATTTTTCAGCATTTGGGGAATCGTTTGATAGCTGTCTCGAGAATCTAGTCTTAGTGCTTAAAAGATGTGTGGAAACAAATCTGGTGCTCAACTAGGAAAAATGCCATTTTATGGTCCAAGAGGGGATAATACTTGGGCATAAAGTTTTTGGAAAAGGTTTGGAAGTTGATCGGGCTAAATTAGAGACAATTAAAAATCTGCCACCACCTACTTTAGTAAATGGTATTCAGAGTTTTCTCGGGCATGCTGGATTCTACCACCGGTTTATCAAGGACTTCTCCAAAATCACGAAACCGCTATGCAATTTATTAGAGAAAGACGTCCTGTTTAAATTTGATGACGACTATCTTGGGGCTTTTGAGCAATTGAAGAAAAAGTTAACTACAGCCCCTGTGATCATAGCACCGGATTGGACAATGCCATTCGAGCTAATGTGTGATGCCAGTGACTATGCAGTAGGAGCCATACTAGGACAACGTCGGGAAAAAAGTTTTTCACTCCATCTATTATGCGAGAAAGTCACTGACTGATGCACAATTGAACTACACAACCACCAAAAAGGAATTACTTGCGGTTGTTTATGCCTTTAATAAGTTTCGCTCATACTTGGAAGAGATAAAGGTGGTGGTTTACACAGATCACTCGACCATCCGGTATCTAGTCGCAAAGAAGGACGCAAAGTCGAGACTGATTCGCTGGATTTTGCTCCTACAAGAGTTTGATTTAGAGATTAAGGATAGAAAGTGGATAGAAAATCAGGTGGCTGACCATCTTTCACGGTTAGAGAATCTGACTCAGGACCAGACAGAGAAAGTAATGATCAATAAGTTTTTTCCAGATGAATAGATATTTCCGATCCACGGTGAGTTCCCATGGTATGCGGATTTTGCGAATTACTTGGTGAGTAATATTCTCCCACCAGATTTAACACGCCAGCAAAAGAAGAAATTCTTACATGATGTGAAGTGGTATGTGTGGGATAAACTGTATTTGTTCTGAAAGTGTGCTGACAGAATGATTCGGAGATGTGTGCCAAAAAGTGAAGTAGAGAGCACTTTACAAGCATGTCACGCTTTATTATATGGGGGACACTATGTGAGTGAAAGACCAGCAGCAAAAGTCCTTCAGGCAGGTTTCTACTAGCCCACCTTGTTCAAAGATGCACATCACTGCGTGAAAAACTACGATAAATGTCAACGAGTGGGGAATATTTTTAAGCGGAATGAGATGCCTCTCAATATAATTTTGGAAGTTGAGGTCATTGATGTATGGGTAATCGACTTCATGGGACCATTTCTGTCCTCATTCAGTAATTTATACATCTTATTGGCAGTGGACTATGTATCAAAATGGATGGAGGCTGTTGCACTACCGACAAATAATGCGAAGGTGGTTTTAAAATTCTTTCAAAAGAATATCTTCACACGATTTGGTACCCCGAGGGAAATCATCAGTGATGAAGGGAGCAATTTCTGCAATAAGTACTTCACCGCTCTCTTGACGAAGTATGGGGTCAACCATAGAATAGCCACAGCCTATCATCCTCAGACGAGTGGCCAAGACAAAGTATCTAACCGAGAAGTGAAGAGAATCTTGGAAAAGGTCGTGAATCGGAATCAGAAAGATTGGTCACTAAAACTAGACGACGCTCTATGGACATATCGGACCGCCTACAAGACCCCGATTGACATGTCTCCATATCAATTCATCTACGAAAGGCATGTCACCTTCCGGTGGAACTAGAGCATAAAGCATATTGGGCCATCAAGAAACTGAACTTTGACTTATCAGCAGCAGGGGAGAAAAGATTGTTGCAAATTAATGAGTTAGATGAATTTCGCCTGCAAGCTTACGAGAATTCAAAGTTATAAAAAGAGAAGGTCAAGAAATGGCACGATCAGAAGATAATGGACAGAAAGTTTGAACCGGGCCAGTCAGTATTGTTATTTAACTCTAGGTTGAAACTCTTTCCCGAAAAACTGAAATATAGGTGGTCAGGACCATTCAAGATAAAAACTGTATTTCCACACGGCGCCGTTGAGCTCTATGGTCGGGATCCGACAGAGACATTTAAAGTGAACGGGCAACGCCTCAAGCACTATTGGGGAGGTGACAGCGATCGCCAGGCGACCACGGTCGACCTGACCATGCCAATCTAACACAGGAAGTAGTCAGGCTGAACGACATAAAATCAAGCGCTCGATGGGAGGTAACCCATCCTTTAAGTTCATTTTTAGTAAATAGATATTAATTAAGTGTAATAATATATATTAAGTAGTAATTTTTCTTAATAATGCATGTTCTAACAAGTTTCATGTTGTGCGTGTAGATATAAGAACACTTGCAAAACCATCCAAGCCAAACCTCAAGGGGCAACCATATAATCACTAAGGGGAGGCCATTTGAGCTCGGTTTTTGTAGGAAAAATCAAAGAAATGTCAAGACCAGGAAGGACCACACCCGCCCCAGCGGAGTTTGATGCATAAAAGTTCAGCCCCCGCGGGCATGTTCGCTTGAAGGGGTCCGCCCTAGCGGACGTTCAGGCTTAAAAATTTTCACCCCGGTGGGGGTTCGGGGATTTATGTTTTTAAAACGCATATCAGCAAGCCGAATTGGGCCATTTTGTAATACCCGAGAATTTTCGTGAATAAAGATTTATATCGATATTAATAAAAGTCGAATATTTATGTGAATATAAATATTTATGTGTTATGAGACGATTTAACTCAATCGTTTCAAATTGAATATATGTAATAATTGACGAAAATATGAAATTTGTGATAAGCTCGTTGGAATGCCTTGTGTGGCACGAGAATAGGAACGATGATGAGTTAATTAATTTGAGAATGAGGGAATTATTAAGTGAACAATTAATCTATACGAATTGTTAATTGTGATTATGAGAAATATAATAATAGTATGATGATTTATTATTATTGCAAGTAATAGTAAGTAAATTGTTTATAAATATAATAAGATTTATATTTATTAAGTTGTTGAGGAATGTGATAATTTATCGTATTATAATACTTGATTAAAAGAGTAGATTAATGAGGGGAGGATTAATTAATATTATTGTTAATTAATTGATAAGATAAGTAATTAATTATTGTTGATTAATTGACATTGTGATTAATAACGCATAAGCGAGTAAATTATTAATATAATAAGATTATATTTGCTCAACTAATTGTTATGTGCAAAGCATGCAATAATTAAAAGTATAACATACATTAGTCACATATGTTATATAAAGTGTAGTGCAACACTTAAGTGTGACCATACAGTTATACATAAACTATATAATAATACTCATTAAGCTGTGAAGCTACATGATTAATGCCTATGTGATAATTGTGTGTAAATATTAAAATAGTACCTCCTGAATATATAATAAACAATTGTTAATTGATGATTATTTTAAAATTTAATTGAATAATAGATGAGATAATGTAATGTGATAATACCCAATTAAATTATTCCGGTGTGATAAAATGTACATGGATTATATATGTGCAAATTACATTTACTACATCGAAGTATTATTTATGTGAATTACATTGTGACATTAAATTATATCCTAAGTACATATTATATGCATATGTATATAACTAAAGTGTATAGTATGTGTATAATAACATAAGTGTGGCATGTAGTTCAATTGCCCAATTGCTGAGCTTCATTATTTGGTCCCATAATGAGAGTCACCTCTCATTCTCCTTCACGTGCATAGCCATAAGGCCTAAGCCTACTCTTTTCCTTAAACTCAGCAATGTTCTAGCAAATGATGAACAAAGGAGTGGCTTTCATGATTGATTTCACCAACTAATCACCAACCCTTCATTAGCCATCAAACATTCCTGTAATCCGTTAGTTTGATTTGGGAAATAATTGCATTGACTGTGAAACACTATCTTTTATAAATATAGCTACCCCCTTCCCCATTTCTTTTGCTGAGATTTTGCTTAAGTGTTGAATTGAGAGTGTATTGTAAGCAAGATAGTTTATAGAGAGAGAGACTTCAATTGCAACAAGTCCAATCTCATATAGCAGAGGTATAATCCTTTTCTTGTTCTTCATTCCATAAATTCTTAGATTTTTGATTTTGTGGAATTAGATATTAATTGAAGTGGGAAATACTTGTTTAGTTGTTGTATCAGCTTATAAAGTATGTTCGTATACAATGTAGCATGATCACAATCAATTTCGTTAAGAAATTTTGAGGTTTGGCTTGCATTATGCCAAAGTCGGAAACTCTCTAGTGCAGACCAGACACGGCCCAGCTGCGCCGGTTTTATACTGAGGCGCAACTCTGGAGTCAGTTCTCTGATTCTGTTAAAAATCTGTTAAGTGTTAATTGATTATTATGACTTAGACAAAGCATGCTAGCATGAATAACCTATATATGGGTACGTAGATCTAAAGTGAGCTTGTTCTATTATGTTTGCATGCATGATTGACGAAAAGTGTAAATTTCAAAATGAACTTAGAACTTAAAAATAGAACCTTAGTATAATATATTCATGTTTATATTCTGACTTTTGATACCTGTTCGTATGACCTAGAGATGCATAAAATGAATGTTAACTTGTGTATATATATTTCGTAAGGTAGCATGAACATATTGAATCTCATTAGTGAACTTTACTAACGAAAGCATAAGTTTTGAATGTGAACCTTGACATGTTATATTGAGATTTAGATTCTAATATTTATAGACATGTTTGATAGTGCTCTTAACTTCACTAATGTATTATACATGTATGCCTACAATGTTAGATGCCATGAAAACTAGTTAAGCATAAAAGAAGCATGATTTAAGCTAGTGACGATACTAGTTACACGTATATAATGTAGATATTCGTGAGCATGCCTAAAACAAGTTACATGACCACCTTATGTGTTTAAATGACAAGCATGCTAGCTTATGTGGTTTCAAGACCTTGAATGTCCTTAAGTTATTAAAGGTGCTAACTTAAAACCATATCATGAAAGAGGGAACTTAGAGTGACTTGCTAAGCATGAAAGGACCCTTAATATGTGTATATACTATGTGGCATTATTTGATGGTAAGCCGGACAGAAACTGCAGGCAGCAGCCCAACCTTGGCCTAGCCAGGGGCAAGCGCAGCTGCGCCGCCCCTAGGCTTAGCCATGGCGCAGCTGCGCCAGTCTGGAATCAGAGTTAGGCAGTTTATTTATTCTGATGTTTGGCAGCTTACTTATAATGATATCTACACTGCTAAAAAGGGGTCTGAACATTACTGATGTAGGTTGGTATAAGATGACATAGTAGCATGATAAAACTTAACTTATAAAAGGATTCTAAAGTTAGTAAAGACGATGTTAACTAAAGTTTAATGGTACCATACATAGTATAACTGTATACTTGGTTTCGTAATATCAAATATAGTGATTTGTGTTAAATATATGTGCAAGTTCGTAATGACATACGACTAAAGAGGAACCATATGTATATTTAACTTACATATCAAATTTGAGTACCGAATGTTCTTAGCTAATGAACATCGTACATGTAAATATATTATAAATAGGATTCAAAAGTGTTGATTAACCTTACGTGGGTAGACTATGCTCAAGGCAAGTTCCCTAACTTGTACTCTTTTATTGTGCAAGTATCCTATCCTTGTATTTACTTTATTCAAGGAATATTGTGAGCAAGTTTTCTCACTTACTCGTTTAAATTGAGTTGGTATGCTTATTGAATAAACTCTTATTCCATTTGAGTCTTATGAAAGCTATTATTCATGTTGAACTTAGTATTGTTCTTGAACATCGTGGAAGTGTCTACGCCATTTGATTCGGCTAGACTATATGCATATTTAGAAAACAATCCAAACTATTTGACTGGTGCGAAAATCTAGAAAACTGAGTTGGACAACCCTTATGGTAAGGGGAGTGTGTATTGTTGGAAGTCCCAACACACACATAAAAATTATTGTGGTGTTATGCATAACATAGAGTATTGTAGACTGATCATCTATCATAGTTATTTTTGGGTTATCAGTTTAATATTGATGATTCTAGTAGATGTTCAATAGTCCTTAGTGACTGCTCAGTATAAATTATTTTATTCAGTTTGATACATTGATGGCCTTTGAATTCATATATATCTGTTGATCTATATTGAACTATCGTTTCATATTCCAAGGTTTTGATTTGAGAATTGTTGATACTTGTTGTTCATGATGTTATTCTTTAAACTCTTGATTATCAGCGAGATTATACCTTGACATTTCAAACTTGTATTATAATACTCTTCACCCTTTTCATATATTAATTGCTGGGCAAATTGTGCTCATTCTTGCTTTTCCCTAAAAACATTTCAGTTAAGGCAGAGCTGGGTGGACCTTTAGGCATCGATAAGGGAAACGGCAAGGCTACAGACTAGCTTGTCCCTTTTATGTTTTAAAATATCTGGTGTTGTATTAAGACTATTTTAGAACTATGTTTAAGCTTAGGTACGGTTATGTAATAAGTCTTTATTCGATTTTATTATGTAATCTATTAAGTACTGTAGGTTGCGAGACTTGGGAGAGTAATTATAATAAATCATTGTATATTATTCTAGATTTTCCGCTGTGATTGTGTGATTTTAGTTATTATCGTATTATCGTGAGAAAGTGACGAACCGAATTCGAGAGGCCCTGTGGCAGTTCGAATTTGGGGGCGTCACAGGTTGGTATCAAAGCTGTAGTTATAAACCTTAGGAGCGAGTGACCTTAGATTATAATTTAGGAGAACTTCGAAGTTAGAAAGGGATAGAACTCACATAGGGTTTTTCCCTAGAGAGAGACTTAGTGTGTTATGAAATGTAACTTCACTCTATACAATGAACTTACATTTTATTTAACATTCTAATGGAGTTGCTATTTTTTTGTCTTGTGTTGTGATTGTAGGATGGCAGACACAGGAGTACCAACTAGAGTGGTAGAGGAGGAGCCCAGAGATATACACGTAGTATACGAGGAACCTTTAGAGGCTGTGCCAGTGCAGGCTGTTGCACCATCCGAGTCTGACGACGAGGTGGAGTTTGATCCAGAGGAGGAGCCTATGGAGGACGATCCTATTGAGGATGAGCCTACAGAGGAGTAGCCCATGGAGGACTCTTATGATCCTAACCTGGAGGAGCATATACTGGAGAGTACGAGGAGCGTATTCTAGAGTTGGACTGCAGAGTGCAGGAGCTGGAGGCCGAGGCCCAGGAGAGAGAGTATGAGTTCCAGAAGCTGTGGTACGAGGACCACCAGAGGAAGCTAGAGATGCAAGAGTTAGAGGTGGAGATTGCATACCACTGGGAGGCAGGGATCCAGATGGGGACCTTGTTTCACAGGTCGGTGGCTAGGAACGTGGATCTGGCAGGAAAGCTGGAAGAGGTAGAGCAGAGAGAGTTAAGTGAGAAGACCGAGAAGGAAGCACTCCATACTCAGCTAGAGTTGGAGGTTATGGATAGGATACACTTCGAGGAGAAGTGGGAAGCGGCTAACGAGAGGGCTGACGACCTAGAGAATGAGGTCAGGTGCAGGAAGAGGAAGATGAACAAGATGGGGTATGTATTGCGTTCATCTTTTGAGAGGGTGATCGATGGTGTATACCAATACCCAGCGGAGTAGAGACAGACCCTATATACTATGAGCCGAGAGTTGATGGCGTACATAGCGCAGATGGAGTACAAGAGCACTGTGGAGCGCGGTTTGATGGGATGAGACCCTTAGCTAGACTAGCAATAGCTTTAGTGGTTTTCTTTTGTGAAGTACATGTTATGTTGTAATTCCAACTTTTTGTGTAAAGTGTGGGATAGATATGTAAACCCCGACTAAGCTTTTGTTAGAGGGGTAGTGTGTTAGTGTTTTCCCCTTCTTTTGTGATATTAGGGAATATGTGATAACATTTATAGAAATATGCTAGGGATAATCATGTAATGAAACGATTTGGCATATGAATATAAATGAAGCTTATTTCAGAAGCGTGTGATAAATTTTATTCTTTTTAGTATTAAAAAAAATACTTGAGTAATATAACTTAGTAATAATAAAAGTGAAAATTTTGTAATGCAGAAAATGCAGCCCAGACGTAGACTAACTGCACCTGAGGAATCAGTGAACAATGAGAGGGAACAAGTAGACCCGATCCAGAAGCTAGTAGATCTATTAGGAGAAGCTCTTAGGGGAAGGAACAACGAACCCGTTCGCTCCAACCCTCAAGCTGATCCAGTGACAAACTTTAAAGATTTTAGGAGTGTAGGACCCTAAGAGTTCGAGGGTACTACCGATCCAATCATTACGCAGACTTGGATAAAAGAGATCGAGAAGGCTTTCACCATCGCTCGTGTGGGTGAAGACCAGAAGACAGTATTTTCCACGTATATAATGAGAGGAGAAGCATACTACTTGTGGGAGGCTAATCAGCAAAGAGCTGGAGAAGGGACGATAGCGTGGGAAAGATTTAAGACGCTGTTCTTCGAGAACTACTTCCCAAAGAGCATGAAGAATAGAATGGAGATGAAGTTCTTAGAACTGAAGCAAGGTGATATGACGATGGCGCAGTACGCAGCTAAGTTCAATGAACTAGCGCGATTTGCAGAACACCAAGTTGGAGATAAAGAGAGGAAGGCGAGACGTTTCGAGCAAGGACTAAAGCCTTGGTTGTAAAATAAGGTATCAGTTCTTCAAATTGATTCCTTTGCGACGTTGCTAGAGAAGACAATCATTGCAAAAAGTGGCAGTGAGGCCTTAAGTCTGTATCATAAGGAGAAGAAAAATAAGAACACTGGTAGTGAGCATCGTGGAGGAAGTAGCAGCGGAGGAAGTAATTTGGGAAAGAGGAAGTGGGAGAACAATAACAACAATAACAACAAAAACAACAACAATTAGTCGGGAAACTTTCGTAGATGATTTAAGAAAAAGAGTGAGGCTTGTAATAAGTGTGGGAGAAGTCATCAGGGGGAGTACTGGAAAGGAAAGAGCATGTGCTATAACTGCGGACAGGAGGTACACATTTCGTCTAACTGCCCGAAACCGAAGAAGATCCAAGGATGTTTTGCTTATGACTCGACGGAGCACCGGATCAAGGATTGCCCAAAGAAGGGAAAGGGCGGAGGTAGCAGCCAACAAGGGGGAAACAAATTGATGATCAGCGGACCGACATAATCCAACTACCCAATCGCTAAAACCTTTAACATGACCGTCCAGGATGCA
Source organism: Panax stipuleanatus (assembly GCA_020205555.1). Lineage (NCBI taxonomy): Eukaryota > Viridiplantae > Streptophyta > Magnoliopsida > Apiales > Araliaceae > Panax > Panax stipuleanatus. The sequence continues at coordinate 101,399,093 of CM035126.1, forward strand.
GTAGCTGCGAAGGATGTTGTGTCAGGTATAATCTCAATCAATGATATAAATGCATATGTATTATTTAATTCGGGTGCCACTTGTTCTTTTGTATCTGAAGAATTTTCTAGTAGACTTAATACACCCGAGAATGATTAGAAGATCCCTTGAACAAAGAGGTTGCGAATAAGGAAATAATCCCTGTAGAATTCGTTAACCAAAATTGTCGCGCAAACATTAGAGATTACGAACTGAGCGTATACTTGATTCCAATTAGATTGGAAGAATTTGACGTAATACTGGGAATGGATTGGTTGTATAACCATGCTGCAGTAATTGACTGTCAGAATAAAAGTGTGAACCTTCAGACTCTGAGTAAGTCTAAGGTAGTGTTTTATGGTAGCTCATCACTTAAGCAATCGTGTTGTCTTACGATGATGCAGGCCAAGAAATTGTTAAGGAAAGGATGTGTAGGATATTTAGCTTACATTGTAGATACTCGAAAAAAGGGAGTAGAAATTAAGGATATATCCGTAGTGAATGAATTCCAAGATGTATTTTCGGACGATCTGCGTGGTCTTCTGCCAGACAGAGAAATTGAATTTGTAATAGACTTAGCACCGGGAATTGCACCGATTTCGAAAGCTTCATATCGTATAGCGCCAGTAGAAATGAAAGAATTGATGCTACAACTGCAAGAGTTATTAGATAAAGGTTACTTACGACCAAGTGTGTCTCCTTGGGGAGCACTAGTGTTTTTTGTTAAAAAGAAGGACGGATCGATGAGGCTCTATATCGATTATCGAGAATTAAACAGAGTAACGATCAAGAACAGATATCCGTTACCAAGGATAGACGACCTGTTTGATCAACTGAAGGGAGCGAAGTGTTTCTCAAAGATAGACCTACGGACATGTTATCACCAACTGAAGGTACGGGAAGAAAACATACCAAAGACTGCGCCAGTCTCTGGAGTCAGTTATCTGATTCTATTAAAAATCTGTTAAGTGTTAATTGATTATTATGACTTAGATAAAGCATGCTAGCATGAATAACCTATATATGGGTACGTAGACCTAAAGTGAGCATGTTCTAATATGTTTGCATGCATGATTGATAAAAATTATAATTTTCAAAATGAACTTAGAACTTAAAAAAAGAACCTTAGTATGATATATTTATGTTTATATTTTGACTTTTAATACATATTCATAAGACCTAGAGATGCATGAAAAGCATGTTAACTTGTGTATATATATTTCGTAAGGTAGCATGAACATATTGAATCTCATTAGTGAACTTTACTAACGAAAGCATAACTTTTGAACGTGAACCTTTACATGTTATATTGAGATTTAGATTCTGATATTTATAAACATGTTTAATAGTGCTCTTAACCTCACTAATGGATCATACATGTATGCCTACCTTGTTAGATGCCATGAAAACTAGTTAAGCACAAATGAAGCACGACTTAAGCTAGTGACGATACTAGTTACACGTATATAATGTAGATACTCGTGAGCATGCCTAAAACAAGTTACATGACCACCTTATGTGTTTAAATGACAAGCATGCTAGCTTATGTGGTTTTATGACCTTGAAGGGCCTTAAATTATTAAAGGTGTTAACTTAGAACCATATCATGAAAGTGGGAACTTAGAGTGACTTGCTAAGCATGAAAAGACCCTTAATATGTGTATATACTATATGGCATTATTTGAAGGTAAGCCAGACAGAAACTGCAGGCAGTAGCCCAACCTTGGCCTGGCCAGGGGCCATCGCAACTGCGCCGCCCCTAGGCTTAGACTTAGCGTAGCTGCGCTAGTCTGGAATCAGAGTTAGGTAGTTTATTTATTCTAATGTTTGGCAGCTTACTTATAATGATATCTACACTGTTAAAAAGAGGTTTGAACAATACTGATGTACGTTGGTATAAGATGACATAGTAGCATGATAACACTAAACTTATAAAAGGATTCTAAAGTTAGTAAAGACGATGTTAACTAAAGTGTTATGGTACCATACGTAGTATAACTGTATACTTGGTTTCGTAATATCAAATATAGTGATTTGTGTTAAATATATGTGCAAGTACGTAATGACATACGACTAAAGAGGAATCCTGTGTATATTTAACTTACATATCAAATTTGAGTACCGAATGTTCTTAGCTAATGAACATCCTACATGTAAATATATTATAAATAGGATTCGAAAGTGTTGATTAACCTTACGTGGGTAGACTACGCTCAAGGCAAGTTCCCTAACTTACACTCTTTTATTGTGCAAGTATTCTATCCTTGTATTTACTTTATTCAAAGAATATTGTGAGCAAGTTTTCTCACTTACTCGTTTAAATTGAGTTGGTATGCTTATTGAATAAACTCTTATTCCATTTGAGTCTTCTGAAAGTTATTATTCATGTTGAACTTAGTATTGTTCTTAAACATCGTGGAAGTGTCTACGCCATTTGATTCGGCTAGACTATATGCATATTTAGAAAACCATCCAAACCATTTGACTTGTGCGAAAATCTTGAAAACTGAGTTGGACAACCCTTATGGTAAGGGGAGTGTATATTGTTGGAAGCCCCAACACACGCGTGAAAATTATTGTGGTGTTATGCATAACATATAGTATTGTAGACTGATCATCTATCATAGTTATTTTTGTGTTATCAGTTTAATATTGATGATTCTAGTAGATGTTCAATAGTCCTTAGTGACTGCTTAATATAAATTATTTTATCCAGTTGGATATATTGATGGCCTTTGAATTCATATATATCTGTTGATCTATATTGAACTATCGTTTCATATTCCAAGGTTTTGATTTGAGAATTGTTGATACTCGTTGTTAATGATGTTATTATTCAAACTCTTGATTATCAGCGAGATTATACCTTGACATTTCAAACTTGTGTTATAACACTCTTCACCCTTATCATATATTACTTGTTGGGCAATTTGTGCTCATTCTTGCTTTTCCCTAAAAACATTTCAGTTAAGTCAGAGCAGGGTGGACCTTCGGGCGTCGATAAGGGCAAGGGCAAGGCTACCGACTAGCTCGTCTCTTTTATGTTTTAAAATCTCTGGTGTTGTATTAAGGCTATTTCAGAACTATGTTTAAGCTTAGGTACAATTATGTAATTAGTCTTTATTCAATATTATTATGTAATCTATTAAGTACTGTAGGTTGCGAGACTTGGGGGAATAATTATAATAAATCATTGTATATTATTCTAGATTTTCCGCTGTGATTGTGTGATATTAGTTATTATCGTATTATAGTGAGAAAGTGACGAACCGAATTCGAGAGGCTCTGTGGCGGTCCGAATTTGGGGGCGTCACACATTCCAAAATAGAGTTTACAACCTAATCTACTGAGTTCCTCCCCAAACCCCTTGCCAAGCTACGTCATCACCTCCAACGACCCAGCAGAGTGGGATTTCAAGCACAAACGCGGCAAGCATCATGGCACTCAACCGTTAATCTCCAAACTTCATCCCACCAAATTCACACCAACTCATCAAATCGAATTGAAGTGGTGGTCGTGGTCCAACTAAGAATTAAAGGCAATGGGTACAACTTTAACTTCAATCAAGATATACCCGACGCAACACACAACTCCTACCGGTAACCATCACTACATCAATTCGTTATTTGATTGAGTGGGTAACTAGATGTTTGGTGAAATCAAGTGCACATAGTGAGAAAAGAGGTATATATTTGGTTGTGAGATTCTAATGATTAGGCAAATCTATTAAAATTTGTTGTTATAATTGGGATACTAATTTCTTGAGTGGATTGTGAGACAAACAATTTGGGGAAAGAACAACAATCAAACATCATCAACTTCAACCTCAATTGGAAGTGCACGCCAACTGTTCGACAAAAGGCCACAACCACAGTTCTTCAAGAATTTTTTATTTTTGATCAAGTAGACAACATGCCACCACGACATCAAAAGAGATAAAAGGGTGAGGGATCATCCACGCCCGCTCCACAATATGACCGTAGGAAATTTTAGAGTGCGACCGTTGCCGACCGATTTGAATATTTGGCAAAAAAGGCACTAGTACCGGAACGGGGCCTGAAACCCTTTGGATGATGCTATGAAGGTGTAAATCATAGAACGGGGTTGGGAAAACACCTTCACGGATCAACCCGACGCGATAGTGATAGACGTGGTAAAGAAGTGTTACGCAAACGCGGAGGATATAGCTCCGTTTAAAGCATTTGTCAAAGGAAAATTGGTGGAATTCAGTGCAAAGGCAATAAATAATTTCTACAATATACAAGAGTCGGAGGTTTGTCAATACACAGAGTTGAGAGACAGCGGGATTGATTATGATCAAATCCTCACTGAGATATGCAAGCCTGATACAGTGTGGGAAAAGGGTAGGAAAGGAGGCACGCTCATCATTAGTTCTAGTTTGAGCTAGTATGGGAAAATATGGCATTCTTTCATTTATGCAAAGCTACTGCCCTCAACACATACGACCGAGATTACCTGTGACGCCCCCAAATCCACGTTCCTTCAAAATCTCGGATTCGGTGCAGTCACGATACTACTAACCAAATACTAACGTTGAACTATTACATCTTTTAATCATTAGTAAAAGAAAACAACTTTGCTTATTACAATTTAGAATATAAATTCTATTCATATCCAAGATCTCGTCTTTACATCATATTCGATGTTACAAAAATGCGAAATAATTTAAACTTTTTTAATCTCCTTTGAATAAAACCTTTTTATTGATTTTATAATTTTAAATCAATTACAAATCCTTGAACCAACTATATAATATGATTCCTTCTTATTTGAGTTATCGTATAAACGTTTACAACTCAACTCGATATCCTTTATGTATTAATTAATACATTCTTACAATACAACAAGTATTAAACAGTGTAAGAAACTATCGAGTACATCATCTAGAACCTAAACATGGTCCAAACAATAATCTAAGTAATATTCTTCAATGAGATACTATCTATCTTTATCAATCAAGAAGCACGAATCTTTACCGTGAATCCTTAACCTGCAAAAGTGGTTATTTGCAAGAGTGAGCTCGACAGCTCAGCAATTCTAATAGTTTTCATGCATCACATAGCATACAACATCATACTCAATTCATGCATTTATAAATAATTTATATTTACTACGCATGTTACTTTTCACATAACAGGTATGTCATCAAAGATCAATTTTTAATCTCATTTATATCTCATATACAGTTCATATATAAGTTCACACTATCACAACATAATATAATTCAACTAACAGTTATTGAATTCATATATCAAATAGGAACTGAAAGACTTGCCTGATGCGTAGTTTAACAACTACGACTTAACTGCTTAAGAATATATGCACTTCGTGTAATCCTACACAGTTATATTAACCATAGAGATCACCCTCATTAGTTATATATATCCACACATTCTCAATGTAATAATAAAGGTTACATTGTTGTCTAACTTGGTTCTTAGAACTTTCGTCTTACTTTCTTATCGTAGTCTTAGAATAACTATGTACGTATAACTATACTTTAACAATACGTACTTACTACCATTCTCTACATACTCATGCTCGTCTACCACTAATCTATTTACATATAGCTAGTGTAGTCCATCTTTTGAGTTAATCATTCTCATATATCATTACTAACACATAAGGCCATAACAAAGCAAATATACTCTATTAACTGTCGAAGTCGGATTCAAGTATTAACATATGGTCCTTCATAGCACGTATACACATTAAATTATACTTTCATGCTCGTTTAACCTTTTCACGTTCAATTTACATGATATAGGTTCTAAGTTAATACCCGTAAAAACTTAAGTCCATTCAAGGCTATAAAGTCATAAAGTCTAACATACTCGCTTTTTAAACACATGGGGTATTCATATGCTTTGTATTAGGCATACTCATGAATAATTATATCACATTCATGCAACTAACACCGTTTTGTTTTGAAAACATGCTTCGTTTATGCTTCATTTGAATCACAACACCTAATCATGGTATATATACATGTAGGATACATGATTGAGTCTACGAGTACTATCAAACATGTTTACAAATATCAGAATTCAAATCTCAATATAAATGTCAAGAATCACGTGCAAAACGTATACTTTCACTAGTAAACCTCACTAATAGAGTCTAATACGTCCATGTTATCTAGATTCATGTGTTAACATGCTCAACACGTATTTTTAAGTCATCTAAACATGCTCGCAAAAATTAGAATGTATTCATGACATTTACATGCCAAGGTTCACCTTCGAAACTAACATTTTCGTTGGAAATGTTTACTAACGAGATCCGGCATGCTCATGTTATACTATGAAACATATATTCGTAAGTTAATATGCTTCTCGTGCATTCCTAAATAATATAATCATGCTTGAAAAATCAAAATGTCGACATGGTTCGTATAAGTCATTTTCGTTTACAAAACTTTACGTTTACTTTTGGAAATTATAACCGTCCGTTAATCATGCATAAACTCATAGTAGAACATGCCCATATTATGTCTAATATTCATATATACAATTTATTCATGCTAGTATGCTTGTTCTAGTCATATACCACATGTCAATTCATAGCAGATTTGCAACAAAATAGAAAACAGGCTCCAGGACCCTGCGCAGCTGCGCAAGCACCAGGTACAAACCCGGCGTAGCTGCGCTGGTGTCCGGCCAAGCCAGTGACTGCTTCCTGATCGCCAGCTTAATGAACCCAACTCAGAATTTCTTCAACAATTCGAATTTAAACATTCTACGTAATAGTTCTAACACGTTTATAAGCTATCATAGCAACTAATAACATTCTTTAATTAACTTAACTTCCAATTCATGGTTAATCAAAGAATCAAGAATATAGAAAATTTACAGAGAATGAATGTATATGTTATACCTCTGCAAAACACTTGAGCTGCTAAAGCAATTTCTTAATCTCCTTCACACTAATAGTATACTTATTCTCTATAAATTTCTTAGTAATAAAATTCTCAGCAAGTGTAATATAGAAGGAGAAGAGCTAATTTATAGGCAAACCAATACTCAGTTCATAGCTTTGCTTGCCAAATCAAACTAACGGAAATAGCAAGAATCTAATGGTTAACAAATAGTTGGTGAGGAGTTGGTGTAATCCATCATCAATCCCACTCCACTCATACTCATTAGCTAGGATTGATGAATTTGAGAGGAGAGTAGTGTAGGCTAGGCTTCACGTGAAGAGAAGTGGAGAATGGGTACTCAAATTGGGACACAGTAAATATAACTCAGCAACTTGCAAATTAACTTACTATTGCTATATATAGTGTATACCATACTTGGGTTATATATATACATTACATATACATTTAAGTTATACACATTCCATTTCATATAACTTAAGTTATAATTAATGTGTCACAATGTAGTCCCAATAATACTATCATGTAGTAAATTTTAACTTGCATATATATAAATTCATATACATTTTCTCAACACCGAATATATTTTAACCGGATATTATCACATTACATTGTCTCCATTATTATTAAATTTTATTAATTCAATAATTGTTTACAATATGTAACGACCATGAATTTTAAACTCCTTATTTATTAAATATGTGATTTAATTTTAACAGGTTAGTTTTGTGAGTTTATTTAAACCTTATGTGGTTATGTGAATTGGTGAAATGGTTAAGGGGAGTCACTAATAGTTTATTTAAATTAGTGGACTAGCCCTGAGACTTTAATATCAGAAAATTGATAGGATTATTAATAATTAAATGTTCAAATTATTTGGATATAGTGGCAAGAGTTGATCATATTGATTAGTTGCAATTATGAGTAAATATTTGATAATGTAACAATTATTATGAATAAATAATAATTAATGAATGAGAGATTAATAAATATAATAATATTATATTTACTTGATTAATTATTTCATACAAGCATGTGATAAGTAAACCTTACAATATATGGTAGTTAACTATATATTGTATATATAGTACAAGGTGACGTATTAATACATCTACATATTATATGTGTAGACTATATAGTATGATTAATTACATTATGTGAGTTACATATTATTTCTTATGTAACATGATAGACATTAATATATAACCTTATTACCTTATATTAATATCAATAACCAATTGTTAACTGATAATTATTCCATTAAGTTATTATGATAATAACGGTTATGGTAATAAATAATGAACAATACACAATTGTATTATATTTAGTGTTAATAGAAAATGTACATGGATTATATGTATGTATACTACTTGATATATTATATCAACATTTGCTCATTAGAAGTAACATTATAATATACTATGTGTATATATATTATACTATCTAGTGTATTTATTATGTAACAAGTATGGGACATACATGATATATACCCATTTGCAAGATTACTAAGTTTACATTGTCCCATAATAAGAGCCATTTCCTCTTCACGTGAGAAGCTAGGTAGCCTACACTATGTCTACTCCTTCTCTCAAATTCATCAATTGTAGCCATAATCATGAGATGGGGAGTGGGATTCATGAGTGGAATCACCAACCCTCACCAACTCTTTCTTGTCCATTGTACATTCTTGCAATCCTTTGATTTATTTTGAAGGAGAATTGCATTGACTGGTTATTGAATTATCTATATAATGAGCTCCCTCCTTCTCATTTACACTTGCTGAGATTTTCATGTAAGTGTAGAGTTGATAGTGAGTGAGATATCAGTAAGGGAGATTTGTTAGTTCAAGCAAACCAATTACAGAGGTATATCATGTTCTTCATTTTCTGATAAATTTCTAATCTTTGATTCTTGGAATTAAGCATGTAATTGTTGATAATTGATTTGGAATATGTTGTTTTAGTGTTATACAAGATGTTAAGCATGTTCGAATTGCAATGTGTTATGTTAGAATCAATTTTCGTAGAAAAATTTCTGAGTTGGGCTAAGTTCTGCCGTTGCAGGGCAGCTACTGTCACTGGCCAACAGCCTGCGCAGCTGCGCCAGTTATGTACTGGCAAGCGGCGCAGCTGCGCCAGTACCAGCTTCCAGATTCTATTTTTTGTTAAGTGCTGTGACATACTAACATGTGATATACCATTGAAACAAGCTTGTGAACAAGATTTGAATGTAGATATTAGTACAATGACACGATATAAGTATGTAATCGTTGATGCTATACGTATATGTCATGACCATGTTAGTACAAAAAGCATATGTTTTAAAAGGAAACTTGTAGTTTCGAAAGAGAACTTGTTACGAACATATCGTGTATGCATTCTAAAATTATGAACATGATAGTATGGTTTATATTTACTTGAAATGCATGTTTAAAGTGTGTTCACACACTAGCATACGTGATTGCAAGATTCTAGTGATTTCAAAAGAGAAACTTAAGACTTTTGAAAACAAACCTGACCAAGACTTGAGTCTCTTAGATTCTGACCATATGAGAACACTTATGTGGCTTTGATGTGTGTTTCAAATACATATGAGTTATATGTCAAGGTGCCTTGCATGTACTTAGTGGACTTAGTATATTTTTGAAAGAGAACTTAAGATGTGAAAGTAAATAACATCAAATACCATATGAATGATATTATGATCATGCGGGCATGTGTATTAAAGTTCATTTAACATAGGCCTCGTTTGATCAAAGTGTAAATTTCGCATATGCACGTATTTATAAGAAATGAATTTCTGAAGCATGAACTACGTGATTAAAGTATATATGTGTAGTATACTCGAGCATACTTATTAAATACTGTTTAGCCTTGTTACGTGATAACATGACTTTAGTAATCAACTTTGAAGCATGCACTTGTATTAGTTAAGTATGTGAATTACCGGCATGAAAACATGACTTTAAATTGGATTAGGATGAGCATGCTAGGTTTTCAAACTTGAAATTATAATCATAAGCATGTGTGTTGATTAAAAATAAGTAACTTGAAGTACTATGTGTTCAAGCCTATATTGATGCATAGAAACTAGATAATCTAAAGTTATTAAATCTATGACATGATTAGATTGACTTACGTGAATTATGGATAGATTTATATGATAAGCAGATTCTTGTAAGTATAGACTCGTATTAGTTTACACATGCTAATTGGAATATCGACTTATTAATGTTAGGTTATTTCAGCGAGATTTAATTAAAGCTAGAACTTAATTGTAGCTGAGCTATCAGGCAAGTTTTCTAACTTCATTTAATTGTTATATTGAATGCAAGTATTCTAAATTCTTGCACTACCTTATTCAATGAATCGTGTAAGCGAGTTTCTTAACTTCACTTAATTTGAATGCAAGTTCCCTAACTTTATTCAAATTTATATTGAGCAAGTCTCCGAACTTCACTCTTTGGTTGTGCAAGTTCTCTTACACTCTTTATTGTGCAAGTTCATATCCTTCTCATATTGTATTGAGCAGGTTACTATCGTATTGACAGTTAATTATTTAAAGCTTGAATTTTATTTTCAAGCATGCTATTAGGTGGTTTAATTACTTTAAAATTATTCCACATCGATATTATTGTTATTCGCACTTGGTACACTTAAGTTCGTACAGTCTTGGACTTGTACATCATTTAAAGTTCTATAATTCTTGAACTGTGTCAGATAGAGTCTGAACCCTTGTTCGGTCAGATAATTGAATAAAATTTTATAAAAGCTATCCAAACCAATTGATGGTAAGGATTCTTAGACTGAAAGAACACCCCTTATATGATAGGGGAGTACCCCATGTATCTAATATAAAGATACAAACAGCAGAGTTGAATGTTATGCATATACATGGCGTACGCGAGGCTGATCCCCTCAAGTACTTATTCTGTAGCCAGTAACCAAAGGGTCAATCAGCTATTGATTCCGTTGGAGTTTTATAGTTCAAAAGTCTACTTGACTATCAGTTATTCTAAAAGCAATCATTATCCTTGCTTTCGATATTCATATTGTTGAATTCATTATCAGACATTTTCTATTCATCATGATATATCCTTTATTGTTGTATTTCAACTTGCTGAGCAAACTTGTTGCTCATTCTTGCTATATCATGGCTTATATTGCAGTTAAGCCCGAGACTTCAGGGAAGGACAAGGGTAAAGGGAAGATGTAGGATTAGTTTGCAAGGAGCAGACTTTATCTTTATGTTTAATTAATTTACTGTTATGTAATATGAACCCTATTGACTATTCTAGGGTATGTTTGTATGCTGTATTAAGGTTATCGAATCTTGGGACTAGTAACACCTTTTGAATGAACGACGTACGTTTATTATATTTCCGCATTTTAGATATCGTATGTTGCTTAGAGGTGGATGTTTATGTTAGATCGTGACGACCGGACCGGGGTCAGAGGACCCGGATTCGGGGCTGTCACAGGTTGGTATCAGAGCCTTAGGTTATAAACGTTAGGAATGCGAAATCTAGATTATAACCTTAGTAGAAAACTCAAGTAGAGTATGTAAGTGATGGGTTGAGGAGATCCATCAGGTTTTATTGTGATACTGAAGTTGTTTATCTGAATCACATATGATTGATAGATGTCTTAAACTTCTTAATGCTAACATTAATAGCATATCACGTAAAGCCTAATGTTTTCTTCCTTTCCTCAGGATCATGCCGCCTAGGAGACTACCGCGAAACTAGAGGGAAGAAGGATCCTTTAATAATGGCGGAGGAGAAAATATCGACCCTATGCAAAACTTCGTTAACTTGTTAACTGAGGCAATGCAGAACAGACCCCAGCCAGCAGCAGGGCAGCCAGGACATCACTTGGCTAGTTTCAAAGATTTTAAATTGGTAGGACCGCCAGAGTTCCGGGGAACCTTGGACCCAATCGAAGCCCAAACCTGGATAGAAGAGATGGAGAAAGTGTTTAAGGTCGCACGAGTGGCCGAAGCACAGAAGACGAGTTTTGCCACTTTCATGATGAAGGGCGAAGCTAACTATTGGTGGAAAGCCAATAAGGGACGAGCAGGCGAAGGAGTTATTCCTTGGGATAAATTTAAGGAGCTATTTCTCGAGAATTACTTCTCGGAGAATACGCAACAGGATATGGAAGTTAAGTTTCTGGAACTGAAACAAGGTAGTATGTCTGTCGCAGAGTACGCGGCAAGATTTAATGAGTTGGCCCGGTTCGCTTCACATCAGGTTGACACGGAAGCCAGGAAGGCAAGGAGGTTCGAATTAGGACTAAAACCTTGGGTGCAGAAAGCAGTCACGGTATTGAAGATTAAGACTTACTCTGATCTACTAGAAAGGGCTATCATTGCCGAAGGAGGTAATGAAGCCATTGCTCGATTCAAGCAAGAAAAGAAGACTGGTCAGGAGGGACAGAAAGGGGGAAGCAGCGGAGGGAGCAACCCCAACAAGCGTAAATGGACAGAGAGCCAATCCTCTGGAGGCAACAAGTCCGGGGGAGAGGCCAAGAAAAGTGTAAAGTGCAACAACTGTGGGAAGAATCACTCGGGGGAGTGCATGAAGGGAAAGAACGCTTGTTACCGTTGTGGACAACCGGGGCACATGGCTCCTCAGTGTCCAAATAAGCAGAAAGGAGGGTGTTTCTCGCGTGGAGCCCTAGACCATCAAATTAAGGACTGCCCGAAGAGAAAGGGTGATGTAGCTAGCGGCAATCGCAACAACAACAACAACAACAACGGACTGAGCATCAGAGGGCCATCCAGTCAAGCCAACAGACCAACGGCACGCACATTCAACATGACCGTTCAGGATGCGGTGGAGTCTAAGGATGTGGTGTCAGGTATCATCCCAATCAACAATATAGATGCATGTGGTATTTGATTCGGGTGCTACCTGTTCTTTTGTTTTTGAAGAATTTGCTAAACGGTTAGACTTACCCCGTGAAAGATTAGAACACCCTATGAACGTAGAAGTAGCGAACAAGGAAATTATTCTCGTAGAATACATTCATAGGAACTGTTATACCGAATTACGAGGATTTAAGCTCAGAGTGGATTTGATACCGATTCGTTTGGGGGAGTTCGATGTAATCCTTGGAATGGATTGGTTATCGAATCACGGAGCAGTTATCGACTGTAAGAAGAAGTGCGTACACCTTAAGACTTCGAATAAGTCAAAGGAGGTATTTTATGGTAGTAAATCGCCGAGACAATCTCATTGTCTGACGATGATGCAAGCACAGAGAAGGCTTAGGAAGGGTTGTGTAGGTTATTTGGCTCACGTGGTTGATACTCGACGAGTCGAGGGTGAACTTGGTCAGATACCTATTGTAAGGGAATTCGCCGATGTCTTCCCAGACGAGATTCCTGGATTGCCACCGGATAGAGAAATTGAGTTTGTTATTGATTTGGCACCGGGGACAGCACCGGTATACAAAGCGTCGTACCGTATGGCACCAGTAGAGATGAAGGAACTGATGGCTCAATTACAAGAGTTATTGGATAAGGGATACATTCGACCGAGCATATCACCGTGGGGAGCGCCAGTCTTATTAGTGAAGAAGAAAGATGGATCGCTCAGACTTTGTATCGACTACCGAGAGTTGAACAAGGTCACCATTAAGAACAAGTACCCATTGCCTAGGATCGACGATTTGTTTGATCAGTTGAAGGGGGCGAAGTACTTTTCAAAGATTGACTTGAGGACCGGTTATCATCAACTGAAAGTGAGGCCGGAGGATATTCCAAAGACGGCATTCAGAACTCGGTATGGACACTTTGAGTTTCTGGTAATTGCATTCGGATTGACGAACGCGCCGGCAGCATTTATGGACTTGATGAACAGAGTATTCAAACAGTATTTGGATAAGTTCGTTGTCGTATTCATCGATGACATTCTGGTGTATTCCGAGACGGAGGAAGAACACGCCGAGCATCTTCGAATAGTGTTGGAGACATTAAGGAAAGAGAAGTTGTATGCAAAATTCTCCAAGTGTGAGTTTTGGTTGCAGAGAGTGCAGTTTTTGGGGCACATTATCGACAAAATGGTGTTTCGGTGGATCCAGCAAAGGTAGAAGCGATTATCAATTGGGAGCAGCCGAAGACGCCAACAGAAATCAGGAGTTTCTTAGGGTTAGTGGGATACTATCGGAGATTCATCCAGGATTTTTCAAAAATAGCATCGCCGTTGACCAATATTACTAGAAAGACAGTTAAGTTCGTTTGGACGGAGAAGTGTGAAGAGAGTTTCCTAGAGTTGAAGAAGAGGCTTAGTCAAGCACCTGTGTTAGCTTTACCAGATAACACAGGAGGGTTCGTAGTGTATAGTGATGCGTCCCACAAGGGTCTTGGCTGTGTACTGATGCAATACGGCAGGGTCATTGCGTACGCTTCACGTCAGCTAAAAGATTATGAGAAGGGTTATCCAACTCATGACCTGGAATTAGCAGCAGTAGTTTTTGCCTTGAAGATTTGGAGGCATTATTTGTATGGTGAGAAGTGTGAGATATATACGGACCACAAGAGTCTGAAGTATATCTTCACGCAGAAAGAATTAAACATGAGGCAGCGCCGATGGCTAGAATTGATCAAAGATTATGATTGTGAGATTCTGTACCATCCAGGCAAAGCAAATGTAGTGGCAGATGCCTTGAGCAGAAAAGGCAGAGAGAAGTTATCGAAGTTAACCGTTCAAGAAGAGTTAGTGAAAGATTTCGAACGACTAGGTTTGGAGGTTAAGTATCCGACGGAGACCATCGAGAAATTATTTTCAGTGACAGCGAGTTCGACTTTATTAGATAAGGTTAAGGAGGCACAAGAGAAGGACGAAGATTGTGATATTATCAAGAAGCGGATTGTTGAGGCTGATGATTTGAAATTCAAGATTGATAGCACTGGACTGCTAAGGTTTGAAGGACGAATTTGGGTACCATTAATACCAAAATTAAGAGAAGAAATTTTACAAGAAGCGCATAGTACGAGATACTCGATACACCCAGGAAGCACGAAGATGTACCAAGATTTGCGTCATCACTTTTGGTGGCCAAACATGAAGAGGGAAGTTGCAGAATGCGTAAGTAGGTGTTTATCTTGTCAGAGAGTCAAGGCAGAGCACCAACGACCAAGCGGGTTATTACAACCGTTAGAGATTCCAGAATGGATATGGGAACACATCACGATGGACTTTGTGGTAGGACTTCCGACAACGCAGAAAGGGCACGACACCATATGGGTAATTGTAGATCGTCTTACGAAGTCAGCTCACTTTTTGCCGATTAAGATTAAGTATAGTTTGGATCAGCTAGCCAGATTATATGTCAAAGAAATTATCTCGAGACATGGGGTGCCGGTATCTATTATATCAGATAGAGATCCGCGATTCACGTCGAATTTCTGGAAGAGTCTTCAAGAGAGATTGGGGACACAATTACGAATGAGTACCGCGTATCATCCACAGACCGATGGGCAAAGCGAAAGAACAATTCAAACACTTGAAGACATGCTCCGAGCTTGTGTGATGGACTTCAAGGGTAGCTGGGAGGATCACCTTCCATTAGTAGAGTTCGTGTACAACAATAGTTATCACGCTAGTATCGGAATGCCACCGTACGAAGCGCTATATGGGAGAAAATGTCGAACACCGTTGTGTTGGGATGAAGTTGGTGAACGTCGACTGTTGGGACCAGAATTGGTACAACAGACTGTAGAGATTATCAAGGTGATAAGAGCACGGCTGGTAGCTGCTCAAGATCGCCATAAGAAGTATGCGGACTTGCATCGCAAGAAGAAAGAATTTGAAGTAGGAAGCTATGCTTTTCTGAAAGTATCTCCCTGGAAGGGGAAGATTCGTTTTGGGAAGAAAGGCAAGTTGAGCCCTAGGTTCATAGGACCGTTTGAGATTCTGAGGAGAGTCGGTGAAGTGGCGTACGAGGTGGCGTTACCTCCTGAACTTGAGCACATTCACAACGTGTTTCATGTGTCAGTATTACGGCCGTATAAATCAGACTACAAGCACGTTATCTCCTATGAACCAATCCAAGTCGAGAAAGACTTATCATACGAGGAAGTTCCTGTCCAGATACTAGATAGGAAGGAACAGAAGCTGAGGAATAAGATCATTCATTCCATTAAGATTCTTTGGAGGAATCACGCAGTTGAAGAAGCTACATGGGAGCTAGAAGAGAAAATGAGAGCAAATTATCCGTTTTTATTTGAGTAACCTTATTTTTACAATTCCGAGGACGGAATTTTTATAAGGGGGGAGGGATGTAACGACCATGAATTTTAAACTCCTTATTTATTAAATATGTGATTTAATTTTAACAGGTTAGTTTTGTGAGTTTATTTAAACCTTACGTGGTTATGTGAATTGGTGAAATGGTTAAGGGGAGTCACTAATAGTTTATTTAAATTAGTGGACTAGCCCTAAGACTTTAATATCAGAAAATTGATAGGATTATTAATAATTAAATGTTCAAATTATTTGGATATAGTGGCAAGAGTTGATCATATTGATTAGTTGCAATTATGAGTAAATATTTGATAATGTAACAATTATTATGAATAAATAATAATTAATGAATGAGAGATTAATAAATATAATAATATTATATTTACTTGATTAATTATTTCATACAAGCATGTGATAAGTAAACCTTACAATATATGGTAGTTAACTATATATTGTATATATAGTACAAGGTGACGTATTAATACATCTACATATTATATGTGTAGACTATATAGTATGATTAATTACATTATGTGAGTTACATATTATTTCTTATGTAACATGATAGACATTAATATATAACCTTATTACCTTATATTAATATCAATAACCAATTGTTAACTGATAATTATTCCATTAAGTTATTATGATAATAACGGTTATGGTAATAAATAATGAACAATACACAATTGTATTATATTTAGTGTTAATAGAAAATGTACATGGATTATATGTATGTATACTACTTGATATATTATATCAACATTTGCTCATTAGAAGTAACATTATAATATACTATGTGTATATATATTATACTATCTAATGTATTTATTATGTAACAAGTATGGGACATATATGATATATACCCATTTGCAAGATTACTGAGTTTACATTGTCCCATAATAAGAGCCATTTCCTCTTCACGTGAGAAGCTAGGTAGCCTACACTATGTCTACTCCTTCTCTCAAATTCATCAATTGTAGCCATAATCATGAGATGGGGAGTGGGATTCATGAGTGGAATCACCAACCCTCACTAACTCTTTCTTGTCCATTGTACATTCTTGCAATCCTTTGATTTATTTTGAAGGAGAATTGCATTGACTAGTTATTGAATTATCTATATAATGAGCCCCCTCCTTCTCATTTACACTTGCTGAGATTTTCATGTA
Source organism: Panax stipuleanatus (assembly GCA_020205555.1). Lineage (NCBI taxonomy): Eukaryota > Viridiplantae > Streptophyta > Magnoliopsida > Apiales > Araliaceae > Panax > Panax stipuleanatus. The sequence continues at coordinate 101,416,430 of CM035126.1, forward strand.
AGTGTAGAGTTGATAGTGAGTGAGATATCAGTAAGGGAGATTTGTTAGTTCAAGCAAACCAATTACAGAGGTATATCATGTTCTTCATTTTCTGATAAATTTCTAATCTTTGATTCTTGGAATTAAGCATGTAATTGTTGATAATTGATTTGGAATATGTTGTTCAGTGTTATACAAGATGTTAAGCATGTTCGAATTGCAATGTGTTATGTTAGAATCAATTTTCGTAGAAAAATTTCTGAGTTGGGCTAAGTTCTGCCGTTGCAGGGCAGCTACTGTCACTGGCCAACAGCCTGCGCAGCTGCGCCAGTTATGTACTGGCAAGCGGCGCAGCTGCGCCAGTACCAGCTTCCAGATTCTATTTTTTGTTAAGTGCTGTGACATACTAACATGTGATATACCATTGAAACAAGCTTGTGAACAAGATTTGAATGTAGATATTAGTACAATGACACGATATAAGTATGTAATCGTTGATGCTATACGTATATGTCATGACCATGTTAGTACAAAAAGCATATGTTTTAAAAGGAAACTTGTAGTTTCGAAAGAGAACTTGTTACGAACATATCGTGTATGCATTCTAAAATTATGAACATGATAGTATGGTTTATATTTACTTGAAATGCATGTTTAAAGTGTGTTCACACACTAGCATACGTGATTGCAAGATTCTAGTGATTTCAAAAGAGAAACTTAAGACTTTTGAAAACAAACCTGACCAAGACTTGAGTCTCTTAGATTCTGACCATATGAGAACACTTATGTGGCTTTGATGTGTGTTTCAAATACATATGAGTTATATGTCAAGGTGCCTTGCATGTACTTAGTGGACTTAGTATATTTTTGAAAGAGAACTTAAGATGTGAAAGTAAATAACATCAAATACCATATGAATGATATTATGATCATGCGGGCATGTGTATTAAAGTTCATTTAACATAGGCCTCGTTTGATCAAAGTGTAAATTTCGCATATGCACGTATTTATAAGAAATGAATTTCTGAAGCATGAACTACGTGATTAAAGTATATATGTGTAGTATACTCGAGCATACTTATTAAATACTGTTTAGCCTTGTTACGTGATAACATGACTTTAGTAATCAACTTTGAAGCATGCACTTGTATTAGTTAAGTATGTGAATTACCGGCATGAAAACATGACTTTAAATTGGATTAGGATGAGCATGCTAGGTTTTCAAACTTGAAATTATAATCATAAGCATGTGTGTTGATTAAAAATAAGTAACTTGAAGTACTATGTGTTCAAGCCTATATTGATGCATAGAAACTAGATAATCTAAAGTTATTAAATCTATGACATGATTAGATTGACTTACGTGAATTATGGATAGATTTATATGATAAGCAGATTCTTGTAAGTATAGACTCGTATTAGTTTACACATGCTAATTGGAATATCGACTTATTAATGTTAGGTTATTTCAGCGAGATTTAATTAAAGCTAGAACTTAATTGTAGCTGAGCTATCAGGCAAGTTTTCTAACTTTATTTAATTGTTATATTGAATGCAAGTATTCTAAATTCTTGCACTACCTTATTCAATGAATCGTGTAAGCGAGTTTCTTAACTTCACTTAATTTGAATGCAAGTTCCCTAACTTTATTCAAATTTATATTGAGCAAGTCTCCGAACTTCGCTCTTTGGTTGTGCAAGTTCTCTTACACTCTTTATTGTGCAAGTTCATATCCTTCTCATATTGTATTGAGCAGGTTACTATCGTATTGACAGTTAATTATTTAAAGCTTGAATTTTATTTTCAAGCATGCTATTAGGTGGCTTAATTACTTTAAAATTATTCCACATCGATATTATTGTTATTCGCACTTGGTACACTTAAGTTCGTACAGTCTTGGACTTGTACATCATTTAAAGTTCTATAATTCTTGAACTGTGTCAGATAGAGTCTGAACCCTTGTTCGGTCAGACAATTGAATAAAATTTTATAAAAGCTATCCAAACCAATTGATGGTAAGGATTCTTAGACTGAAAGAACACCCCTTATATGATAGGGGAGTACCCCATGTATCTAATATAAAGATACAAACAGCAGAGTTGAATGTTATGCATATACATGGCGTACGCGAGGCTGATCCTCTCAAGTACTTATTCTGTAGCCAGTAACCAAAGGGTCAATCAGCTATTGATTCCGTTGGAGTTTTATAGTTCAAAAGTCTACTTGACTATCAGTTATTCTAAAAGCAATCATTATCCTTGCTTTCGATATTCATATTGTTGAATTCATTATCAGACATTTTCTATTCATCATGATATATCCTTTATTGTTGTATTTCAACTTGCTGAGCAAACTTGTTGCTCATTCTTGCTATATCATGGCTTATATTGCAGTTAAGCCCGAGACTTCAGGGAAGGACAAGGGTAAAGGGAAGATGTAGGATTAGTTTGCAAGGAGCAGACTTTATCTTTATGTTTAATTAACTTACTGTTATGTAATATGAACCCTATTGACTATTCTAGGGTATGTTTGTATGTTGTATTAAGGTTATCGAATCTTGGGACTAGTAACACCTTTTGAATGAACGACGTACGTTTATTATATTTCCGCATTTTAGATATCGTATGTTGCTTAGAGGTGGATGTTTATGTTAGATCGTGACGACCGGACCGGGGTCAGAGGACCCGGATTCGGGGCTGTCACACAATATATCCATGATATATTATTTTATTGTATACTCATATACACATTGTCACACACACATTTCGTGTAACTCTTACAACTCAGTAAACTTTACTATATAGTTTACATTCATAAATAACATAGTCACATTGCACTTTATATTTCGTATAATATATAGTTAGTTACTATACGTTATACTTTTAATATCGCATGCTTGCACATAAACGATTAATTCAATAAATATAAATTAGTTATCTTATCAATTAATAATAATATTAATTAATCCATTTCTCATTACTCAATGGAATTATAATTTTCACACTAATTGATTAACACTTTATATGATTTATTATCACGTTAAATAAATATAAATCTTATTATATTTATAACTCATTTACTCATTAATCAACATATTATCAAATAATTACTAGATACTAGTCTATTGTCCATAACAATAATTAATATTATAAGACAATATATCTCATTCCTCATCAAAACAATTCCGATTATATCTATAATCAATTTTCTTCTTATTATACTATCACTAGTTATAATAATAAATCAACATATTATTATAATACCAATTAATATAGATTAATTGTTTAAATCAATAATTCTTCCATCCTCGAATTAATCAATTCATTACCGAATCTATTATCGTGCCACACAAGGCATATCTCACAAGCTTACACTAAGCTTATTCTCATTCTCGACACTTATTTATTTCCACCACATTACTCACCCACCACATGTTCAATATACTTAGGACTATTAAGCCACAAGGTTCACACACACACACACACACACACACACACACACACACACACACACACACATATATATATATATATATATATATATATATATATATATATATTACAAATAGAATATTCAAATATTATTTATAACACTTACGGTACTATAGCAACTCAAGTTATTAAAATAACTTAGTTTTCTTTTATAAATTAAACTCCTTTTGAAAATACATTAGAAATTATGTATTTAGCCATAACATAAAATATTATGTTTTCTCCTAAATAATAATATTCTTTATTGGAAAATAATTTACTTATTGTCTCAAGATATTATTCTTAATATAATATCTATTAAAAGTATGTATGGCACATGTACATATATTATTTATAGAAAATAGATAGTAAGTTTATTTTCTATTAAAATAAATTATTTCCATCAATTTACTTACATATAGCAAATATGTTTTAATATATTTACCATATTAATTAATCATACCTATTACCTCATACAAAAACATATAAGGTAATATTATTATTCAAAAATAACATTTCCTCCTTTATTAAAATAATTCAATATTAGAATTTATTTTAATATCCTTTATTAGAAATATATAATAATTATTTCTCTTTCTTTTCTATAAATTGTTTCCCAAAATAATTTCTTCAAATATTAAATATTCATTTAAAATATAATGATTTCCATCTCCCTTTAATAACGTATATATATTTATTAACGTTATTCGTACATTAGACTTTCTCACGTATTACTATTCTAAGTAAAATAACAGTATCAACTATAATTACATATTCAACACACTTATTAATTCACTCATTTACTTAAGTAAATTAAACACTTTACTATATTACCATAGTTAATTAAGTTTCGATATTCACATATAACTTCCAATTTAAATTAACCAATATTTATTCTTATTAGTTAATTCCCTTAACTAACTCATACTTCACTATCCCAACCCATTCACGGATAGCTTAAGTACCATCAATAACCTATACTAGTTATTAGTATACATACACAAGAAAATGGTGATTATACATTAAAGATATTTAATGTCACCAATTTACTATGATAAAATAATTCTATAAATTATTTAATATCGATAGGAAACCTTATCCACTTCCTTTATCTCCACTGAATCGTCTCTACGTTAAATAACAAATATATATTTATAAATCACAAAAACACATATTACATAGTCCATATTACCCTATGTAATATAATATCACATACCTCACATCACATATATATATATATATATATATATATATATATATATTCTTATTCGAACCCATCTCACAGTTTAAGAATTTTATTTATTAAATCCTTATTTAATAATATCTGAAAATTCGAGTTCTCACAATTACCAAAGAGAAGATCTCACTATTGTATGCGATCGTCAAGGATCTCCACATCAATATTGGGACGATCATCAGTTTCTCCATTCGTCGGTGTTTGAGAGGGCACATAGCGGGAGGATTACCACACACATCTCTCATCATCGGGTTATGCAGGCAATCAGGTGTCTGGTGGGCAGATAATGAACAACTTTAGCCACCATTGCAGCCTCTGGACAAGGCAATGATTGCCCGATTTAAAACCTAAAAGGGGGCACCTTCACATCCCCGCAGCTTAGGCTTTATTTTTCTAGACTCGGATAAGGAGGAGGATGAAGCCACGGATGCGGATTGTGTTGTCCAAGGATAAGTTGGAGGAGGACCCACTGCATGAAGAAGAGAACGCCACTACGTCGAGTGATTCTCGCTCTACGAAGTCTATGCTTAGTAACTTTCAGCAGCAATTGGATGAGCAGTGCAGGATGGATGACAGAAAGAGAAACCGGCTGGCGGCGAGGCAAAGTCGCATGCTCGACACTCAAAAAAGTTTCAACGCCGCAGTTGTTGAGGCGTTTGCTAGACTGAACACTTTCGCCGATCATTTTCAGTTTCCTACTCCCCAGCCACTTCCCGGCTATCCAGCTTCGGATTCTGACGTGGAGGAGGTTGTCGGGCCAGATGCATGAGTTATCAGGGAATTCCTCGAAGCTTAATTTCTTTATTATCACAATGAGGGCATTATTAAGTTTAAGTTTGGGGGTTGGTTGTATATTATTGAGCATAGTCTTGTTAGCACATTGCATGTAGTGTAGGTTATTTATAATTTTTATTTATAGCGTTAGTAGCTTAGTTAAGTGTTTTTATGCTTATATAAAAATAAAAAAATGGACAAATTTAGAAAATAACAAAAAGAGTCGTTAGTTAGGATTGCATGAGTCAAGTATGTCAGTCTGTATGAAGTAACCTTAGCCAGTGATGAGATTGGACTTACATAGAATTTGAACGGTAATGACAACTAGGACATAGATGTAATTTCGGACCTTTACATAAATTGTTGCCTGGTTGACACTAGTGTACCGGTTAGCACGTTAGGATGACAATATGGTTTAACTTGGGTCGAATAGTCACATAATGGACGTTTTGATAAAATTGGATTTTAATGATAGAAATTCCGTAAACTGGTAGTAATGACTAAGATTAGGCAGAAACCTAAGTTTGGGGGAAAATATGGGAGCTATCTAAAAGAAAAAGATAAGAAAATGAAAAAATTTGGAAAATATAAAAAAGAGAAAAAAGAAACGCGTGAATAAACACTGTGACTCGTTTAGTTTTGTGGCCTTTGATACTTAAGTAAGTACGCCCTAGGGCATGTCTTTACACCCAGTGCCCTAAAGCCATCTGGCTTGGGAGTTATTGGTCGAACGCTCGTTACACGGGTATCACTAAAAATCCTAAGGGAACTAAATATTGCACAGTCATAAGCAAAGTAGAAGTACAGGAAAACGAGCAAAATGCCCCCTTAAATGAATAAAGATAGCAAATATCCCATATTGAGTTCTGACTTAGTGGATATTGAGTCGTGTTTGCAATAACGTGTTTATGTGATTCCTTGAGTTAAAGCTGTATTTTCTAGCTAAAATGTGTATTATGTGATATATTTGATCTGTAGTTGATCACATTAGCGTCGAGCGCGCACACAACATTGGTGTTAACATGTATTGATTCATAAAGGGGTTTGAACTGTGGATATATTTTTGATTGAATTTTTTGTAATATTTGTGAGATTTCTCTGTGGCAATATTGGTTAGTTTTGAATGGTCTGACAGTTGCAGTCATAAGCAATGTAATTAATTTCATGTGCATTAGTTTGCTTGAGGACAAGCAAGGTCTCAAGTTTGGGAGTATTTGATGAGTTTGTTTTATACCTACGAATCGATGCTTATTATAGCTTGATTCTTGGCTCTTTCAAGTAGTTTTCCTATCAGTTTACTTTGTTTGTGTAATGTTGCTTGCAGGAGATAGAACGGATGGAAACGGAACTTAATTTGCAAGAATTCAGCATTGCATGGAAGTGGTACCAACTGGGGCGGGTTTCATAAAAACAAACATCCATTGGGGTGGACTTGTGGACTTCCGGACAGAAGGAACACCAGCTGGGGCGGGTGTGTCAAGGTGAAAATATCCGCCAGGGCGGGTAAGCGCAGTAGTAAGAGAGGCTTTCCTTGTTCGAATGGGATTTGGACTAAAGATATGATTTGATTAAGGCTGCGAGTAGAGGTTATAAAAGGTCATAGAGGATCATATTTGAAGGGGACTGAGCATTATACAAGCCCTAATTTGGAGATTGACTTTGGGAGAGAATTGAAGCATAGTGGAGCACGAAGAATGCAAGGATCGTGAAGAAGAGCGGTGATACAAAATTCTAGTGTTTATCTTCTCTCTTTCTCTATATCTTGTATTGAGAATGTTTGGTACTTTGTGTATTATGGATTTTATTTCATTTATGATGAAATAATTTTCTATTTAAGCCTATAACTGATCTTTCTATGTAACGGAGGGTTGAATAGCTTTCAATTCAGTTTATGAATATTATTTCCAGGTTATTTTCTATGGTTTGTGCATAATTTATATAGTTGCTTGATCACCAATTATCTGTTATTCCATATGAATTCGAGAGATGATATATGGGATTGGAACTAGCCATAGTGACATAATGTTTGTGATTTTTGCTGTTAGTTGGGATTCATAATTCATGTATAGGATAGAGATATCTATGCATCATATGTAATCTGAAGAGAACTTGATAGTAAACCTTTCTTAATTATAATTCACATAAAGATGTAGTGAGTTAGTTAATTAAGGCGTCTTGCTTAATTCTATTATTTATGGATTTGAGTGAGTATGGATTTAATGCATCGAGAGATGGTTATGTCTACTTTTGTGTTCTTGGTTAATAATCTGGAATAATTGATATAAACCGAAGGAAAGTATATTATCTGAAGTGAAATAATAAGTGAAGTTGTAGGCTTAATTCTCCAAAACTTGTTAAAATCTGGATTAGTGTTAAGTTTGGTCTAAGTAGCAGTCTATTATAAAAATCATCAGTTAATCATTAGTTTAATAAAGCTGAGATAATATAAAATTGGTACTTGTTTGAATAAATTTGAAGTATTATCTATGTGGGTACGGTACTCTATCTTATCATTGTATTACTTGTTGACCACGTATACTTGCGTGTAGCGCATATAGATTTTACCCAACAGTAGCATTTAATGCTCCAGAAATTTCTTAGCACTGATGTAGGCATCCTGGGAATATGGAGTTCTTCTGTCTGGCCCACCTAACACAGCAGATTGCTTTCTCACCTAACACCTGAAAAGGTATTTTCAGTAGACAGAAAGTACTCTCCTTAGCTTCTACGATACGCTTCTTTGATTTGAACTAAGGATGAATATTAGAATCATTGGGACTCCCGAAATATCAACGTTCGTAAGCCATTCTTCACTTGTTATACTTCCTCCTTCATCAGATGGGAAAAACTTAATGCTTCTGAAGCTAACTGAAGAGACACCACGATCGTTGTCTTTGTACCACGATCTTTGTGTGTTGTCGTGGTCATGCATGATTCAGTCTTGTTCGTAGAGAACACTATGATTTCTCTTAAGCTTTGATAGACTACGATCTCTATTTTCTTGTTTAGCAAACTCCATGTTTCCGAGAGCAGACTGCAAATCTTGACTTGGCTCGGCAGGCGCTCGGACTGTCTCCACAATTCTGAGTGTGGCTTCCAAGATAGACTACGATTCTGAGCAACTTCCTCGATACTCCACGATTCTTCCTTGGCTTCTGCAATCTCTTGGTAGGCTCGACAGACTACAATTCTGTTGAGGCCTATCTATTACAATTCAAGAGATCAACCTAACAAATTTGATCTTTCTTCTATAGATTAATTTACAGAATGATAAACATTTGGCACAGATCAACCTAACAATTTTGATCTACCATCTAAGTCCTTGTACATATGTTCTGTTGAAGGACTTTACATATAAGCATATATATTTACTTTCAACATCAAATTTGAATATGCAATTCCCAATAATCTCCCCCTATTTGATGTTGACATAACTAAGGAGATTTCCATCATATCATTAATTTCTAAATGCAGGATACTAGAAAGTAAATAGGACTTAGTGTTTCAATGAGAAGTTGAAATCTTTAGAGAATAAACATGAATTTATTGATGTTGTGAAGCATATATTACAATTTAGCATAATTACATCAATAAGAAACAAATTTAAACTTATCTCTATCTTCTTTACCTCTTAGTCCTCGGAGGATTGGCATGCTCTTCAGCTCTCCTTCTTCTGCTAACTTCAATTTGTCATTCAATATCTTCTAGCTCACTTGGACTTATCATTTCTCCATGATCATGTCTGTTCATGAAGGCAGGATCTTCAATGGGCATGCTCAAGCCAGTGTTGGATACTCATGGTGAGCTAAAGGATGGGCCTAGACTCCTCAGAGGGTGCACCATAATGATTAGTTGGTGCTGTTCAATTTATTGAGTCTGATAGGGAGGCTGTCTTGTAGGAGGCGACTGTCTTCTAGAAGCACTCCTTGAAGATTGTGCAATTTGTTTACCTTTGCCTTTGCCTTTCTCCCTTTCCTCTTTATTGTCCCCTTTTATGTCAGCATCCATAGTTCAAATGTCTTCGGACAGACGATTGACTCCTTGCACCAGCTCATGCATTTGAGAATGATTTTAAGCAATATCACTGCGATTTTCTTCAACCATGGCTTCAGTATTTCATCTTTGTTGATGCAACATGACCGTGGCATCTTCAGTCTGTCTTGATTGAGTCAGAAAATACTTTTAGAATTCATGTAGGGAGATATGCAACTGGTGAATCTGATCAGCCATAATAGCATTTTGAGATTCTTGAGTTTTCTGAAGAAGTTGCACTGCTTCCTTATGCTTGTTAGAAGCTTGAAAGTGGATTGCATCCCTTTTGCTAAGACTGTCATTCATCTCCTTTATAACCTCCTTCAGTTTTTTTGAGAGATCAGTCGCCAAATTTTCAGGCAGAGAATTTATAGACTCGATCATGTGATTGAAGCGTTTATAAAGTGCCAGGTAGTCAGCTTCAAAGTTCTCCTCTGTCTCTAGGACCACTTGGCTTGTGACATCAGTGAGCTCCTTTTTGGTGGGGAGGAGAGAACGATGATCAAAAATTTTTGTGAAATCAGGAAGGGAGGCTGTAGTGTACTCCCTTTGCCTTGGCATGCTAGTGAGAGCAAGTGCCATATCGAAATATTCATTGTTGATGGATGAGGGAATATCAGAATGTGTGAGAGGGTGTTTGGGTTTGGTGTATGGGAGAGGAGGATGGTTCAGTATATGGGATAATTGGCTCGATGGTTTAGTTTGGTGGCTCAATGGTCGTGGTGTCGTGTAGTCGTTTGACGATTATAAACCGTTGTTCGATGACCATGGGTTGTTGTTCGACTAGCATGAATCGTTGCTCGACGACCATGGAGTAACTATCAGTTGGCTCGACGATAAGGGAAAGTTGGTTATTTGGTTCATCAGTTATAAAGTTTTGGGACTCTGTAACTGGAAATTGGTTCAGTGGGTTAAGAACCACTTCCAACCATCTTGACAGTTCATTAAACTGGTGGAAGTTTGATAGAGGGAAGTGGTTAATTATGAAAGAGATGGGAATAGAGTGTACCTGATGCTCAGTTTCTGAAGAGGAATGATTAGTGATCAGCTTCTGGGTAAAATTGAGGTTGCTTGAGAATCCCTGGGCTAGCACCGAAATTGCTGGATAAGCTTTGTATGCCCAGAATATGTGATCCCAAGAGTTGAGAATCAGGGCTATGTGATAGGACATCATGGGCATGTAGGAGAACAATTGATTGTAGTTAGCTCTCCTTTCTCCTCCCCAGCCCACTGCAGTAATCTCAACTTCTTCTTCCTCTTCTTCTTCCTAGTCTTCATCATCTTCATTTGAAATTTCCACCACATCCATTACCTCAGCATCTCCCCTTTGTTCTTCAGCACTCTCCATCTCCACAGCTTTAACACTTTCCATTTCTACAGCTTCAGAGACTACGATTTCTTGAGGGGCAGAGGGGGCTTCAAGAGCATCTTTTGGTAGCTCCCCCTCAGCTGTAGCATTCTCTGGCTTAGCTGCTTCGAGAGACTCCCCCTTAACATGAGTTGTACTTTCCTCAATTACTTCGGGTAGTTCCTCCTCAGCAAGAATGATAGCTTGATCAGATACAGTAGGGGTTGGCTATCACATCAGCAATGATCCTGGTCTCATCCAAGGACTTATTGTGAGTATCAGATGCTTAAGGCTCAGATCTTAGTTCAGCCTGCTCAGCAGCAATTCTTCTTTCTTCCTCCTTCAAGACTTCTTCATTGACAAGAACATATTTTTTAACAAGCTTTCTCTTTGTTCTCCAGGGCTCAGCCATAGCCTCAACACTTTCTTCAGCTTCAACTCTGACAGTTTGTTCAGGCTGAGAGACTGTTGCAGTATCCTTCTCTGTAATGATGGTAAGTTTAGACTCCACGATCGGTAATGACTCCACGATCGTGGTGAGTGAAGACTTCTTTGTTCGATGGCTGCGTTTCTTCTTCCGAGGCTCAGAACGTCCTTCAGCCTTATCTTCACTCTTCATCTTCTTTTCCTTCAGATCTTCTTCTGGTGATTCGGTCACTTCCAGGGTGAATTCCCTTTGTATGATAAGACCTAAAATCTTCTTGCTAGAACCCCCTTGGGGCGCATCAGTGGTTGAGCCTTGAGGCTCTTCTGTCATCTAAACATTTTATTTCAATTTCCTCTTGCCTTTACTCTTTCTGACCAGAGCAGAGGGTTCTTCTTGATTGACTTCTTCTTCTTCCTCAGCTTCCTTTACCACAGACATGTTTCCCTATAGAAAGGATTTCTTCACTTCACCAGTCCTTCTACTAGACTCAGACATCATCTTCACATTCTTTGTAGGGTTCCTCTTCCAATTTTCAAAGAGCTGCTGAGTTATCCTTCTGTTGGCATTGATGGGTGCTCCTTCCTTATCTCCAATTTTGTCTCCCAGAGCAGATTGGAGTATTATGCTTATGAATCTCTCATAAAGCAATTTGTCAGTACTCTACGCCTTCTTTGAGCTGAGCATCCACTTCCCAATCCATCCTATGAGTAAGGCTCCATAGTTGATTTGTGATTTGAAGTAGATGGACGTTATGATCTTTAGTTGGTTCTCATTTAGAGAGTCGTGGCCAGAGCTCTTGTAGCATATACATTTCCCAATAATATCAGCTAGAAACTCGTATTTCTAGGGAAATTCTTTCTTCTTGTAGCCTTAGATGCCTTGAACATTTGTGACGCCCCCAAATTCTCTACCTTTCCTGTAGCAGATTTGGTGCTCACGTAAATATTCTATAAGACAATAACTTCTATAAATCCAAAATTCACAGTATCCCAATCAGTTAAGAGTTCTCGTCAGAACAATTATCATATCTGGATACCCTCACTTGGATGTATAGATTTATGATCTTACAGATATTTCTTGCATATCGATAATTCCTATCTATTTGACATTCACAGTACAAATGATAGATTGTTCTTGGAACTGAGGTCTCTCCTTAGTTCCAGGAACAATCTTATCATTTATACTGTGAATGTCAGATGGATAGGAATTATTGATATGAAAGAAATATCCATGAGATTATAAACCTATCTATCCATGTGAGGGTATCCCAACATAGTAAATGTTATGACGAGAATTACTTTTCGTTGTGAAATACTGTCAATCTTGGATTGATAGGAATTATTTATACTGTGAATGTCAGATGGATAGGAATTATTGATATGAAAGAAATATCCATGAGATTATAAACCTATCCATCCATGTGAGGGTATCCCAACATAGTAAATGTTCTGACGAGAACTACTTTTCGTTGTGAAATACTGTGAATCTTGGATTGATAGGAATTATTATCTGATGGAATATTTACGTGAGAAAATTTCCAGGAAACTTCCTTAAGATGACTTGAAGACCATTTTGCCCTTTCCTATTTATGGTTAAAGACTACTTTAGCCTTGGTCTTAATTTAATACACTAACTAAACAAAACAAAAGAAAAAAAGAAAGAAAGAGAAAGATAATTATCATTTTCTCTCATTCTCACATACCACCCGAATATGGAAGAGGAAAGGAGAGAGAGAGAGAGAGAGGATAACCATGGATGATGGGAGAAGAAGTCAAGGTATAAATCCTTACTAAGTTTATGTATATTATTTTGATTGTGTTGAACCAAATCATGAGTTTGTAATCTTGAATCTTAGAACCTTAGATATACATGTTTTATGATGTTTCATGTTTATATCTTAACATTTTAAGTGTTGAAAATCTTGGAAATTAAAAGAAAACCAAAGCAGTTTTCTTGATCAAAAACCTTGAAAAATTAGTCCACTTTGAGATTCTACCATTTAAAATTTACTATTTATTTTTGTGATCTGTCAAGGAGGTGAGTTAGATACATGCGTTATCTGATGAACCCAAGTGGTAGAACTCAAAAATGTTAAACGAATCAACCGTAGTGTCATTTTTCGTAAAACACTCCCTGCCGACAAAAATCTCAAAAAATAAATGAGTTTTCTGGCCATTTTTGGTGAAGGCTGTTTCGGATAGTTTTGATGCTCTGAAAAATCCGGCCTTTTTTGGTATGATACTATATCAAGTTAACTAGGTCATGTCCAAAGATGGGGATGTTTAGATGTCTAGAAAGGAAGATATGGATTTTACAAGAAAGTATGATTTTAAACGAAAACTGTAATAACTCAGTGAGTTCAACTCAGAAAAATTTGAAATTTTTACATGACGCTGTTTTATATAGTATGTAGCTACCGAATGAATTTCAGAATATTTGGACTATTGGATAATGTATGATAAATGTTGCTATTTTAGACAGTTTTATCCTATTTAAAAATAGCAAACAAATTTGAAAAATTGTAAGAAAATTATTTTGTAACTAAAATATCATATACTGATATTATCCATAATATAAAAAAATAATAAGTTGGTTTGGTATTTTTCATGCCTTTAAATGAGTTAAGAATAAATGAGAAAATTAAGTTATATTGAGTTATAAAACTTGGAAATGTAATTTTAATGATTGAATGATCATTATATGATATAATAATACTTTATAAGAGTATTTTTGTCATTCTTGGTTAAATGTTATATTTATGGCATTTTAGGTTTAATAAATAAATGAATTAGTAAATGATAAACAATTAAAATTAATTGTTTATAAGTTTAATAAATGATTAAAATATTAATAAATCTTTAATAATATTAAATAAAATAAAAATTTTATTAAATGATTAATAATATTATATTAAAATTAAATTAAAATATTATTAAATGATTAATAATATTAGAAGTTAATTAAGATATTTTTAATAATTAATAATATTAGTAAGTGATTGAAATATTATTAAAAGATTAATAATATTTATAAATGGATAAAATATTATTAAATGATTAATAATATTATTAAGTAATTGAAATATTATTAAAGGATTAAAAATAATTACGATGTTATTAAATGATTAATAATATCTGTAAAGGATTAAAGATATTATTAAAGGGTTAATAAAATTAAGAAGTAAATAAAATATTATTAAATGATTAATAATATTAGACAAGAGTCTTAAGATAATGATTAAATAATTAAAATATTATTAAAGAATGATTATATTACTAAAAGTTAAGGAATTATCTAATATTTGATTATGTGACTAAATGCTAGATAACTTATTTTAAGATTAGTTGAATTAAGATATGTTATGCTGATTGAAAGATCAATCTTATTAATGATAGGTCTTCTCTAAGAGATTAAATTAGATTGCTTAAAGATAATCGTCGGAGCAGGCAAGTTTTCTAACTTCATTTAATTTCTATATTCAATAAAAGTCATATATAATGATATACGAACTTGTTATAAATATTATTCGTGATATCTGTGATTTGAAAAAGGTTATTGCTTATTATTCAAGCATAACAAACCAAATGAGCTGTTGTTTGCGTAAAATGTGTTTGATTTAATATCAAAGCATAAACTGTGGTAAAAACCAATATTGTTTGGTACATATATATACTGATACTTGTCCCGAGATTATATGGGCAGTTATAGTACTGACATTGGTTTACAATTATGGGTAGTTATAATACTTACCCTGGGTTTCAATTACAGGCAGTTAAAAAAATACTGACCTTGTTAAATTGGTAGGATGATATGCATACTCCTAGGATATGATTAGGCTGATCACCTATGAGATATCCAAACATAACTCCTATAAGTCTTTATGACTCTTAGGAATGCGGTGTGGTTGACCGAATCAACTCGGGTGGCTAAGTCTTTATGACTGATAGTAGCTTGTAATGGTAAACGAACAGAACTCCTATAAGTCTTTATGACTCTTAGGAATGCGGTGTGGTTGACCGAATCAACTCGGGTGGCTATGTCTTTATGACTGGCAGTAGCTCGTATTGGATGGACTCAGTATATATATGTGAAAAAACTCTGAACTATATGTTCATTCAATTCAGATTCAATGTGAGTATAATATACAACTTGTTAAAAACTTGCTGAGCTTTCTGTAGCTCATCCTTGCAATTATCCTTTTTCTTTGCAGCTTTAGCTGACCTATCCAAAGTTCCAAAGTTCAATCATGTAGATGGAACAACTCGATTAATATAAATTTTGGTTATATCCTTGGGAACTCTGATGTAATAGTAAGCTTGGATTTATTGTAAACCAATTTAAGAGTATGTAATATATTATTATCTTTTATCAATTGCTTATTTTTTACCTTTCTAGAACACAGGAAGAAGTACAGTATCTATATGAACTATACATCTGAATGAGGGTATTGAATGATCTTGGAAGTTCTGTAAGCACTGAGGTCGCTCCTCAGTTCTAAGAACAATCTTATCATTTGTACCGTGAATGTCAGATAGATAGGAATTATCGATATGCAAGAAATATCTGTAAGATCATAAATCTAATAATCCAAGTGAGGGTATCCAGATATGATAATTGTTCTGACGAGAACTCTTAACTGATTGGGATACTGTGAATTTTGGTTTTATAGAAGTTATTGTCTTATAGAATATTTACATGAGCACCAAATCTGCTACAGGAAAGGTAGACAATTTGGGGGCGTTACAACATTCTTGTGGTGCATCCTCTTCAGACCTTCTTGAAAGTTGATGACGCTCAGAGACGGAAGGCCCTTTGATTTAAACCCTAGGGCCAGGTTTATATCTTTAGCTCCAAGCCGAATCTGCACCCCCTTGACTTTTGTAGTGATGAAGTTATTCTCGACGACTCCATTACAATAGAACTCTTTCACCAGCTTTGGGTAAATCTTTCTGCTGGTGCTCAGAGCTTCTTCGAGACTAGCTTTCTTTAGAAGGGACAAAATTTTGTGAAACTGTGGGTCAATTGTCATAAATTCATCGAACCATAGTTGTTATCCAAATACAACATTTGAAGCAGCCATTGATTACTATAATTTTCTTGAGACGAACAAAAATTAGCTGAGCATTTTGAAAGCTAGGGTTTTTGTGAGAGAGAATGAGAGGGATAAGCTTTTGAAGTTCAAAGGTGAACTCTCAAAAGGATATTTCAAATGTATTTGTAACCTCCTTCTTTCACGATCTGCAGAGTGGGGCACGTGTCAAGTTCTGTAGGGCTCCACGATTTGAAGTCGTATGAAAAGTATTGATTTGCCCTTAGCTCCCCATGATCTATTGTATCCTTCAGGATGATTACGATTGTAGAGGCTACTCCACGATTGTTGAATTCATTTTTGAACCTGCTCCACGACTGTTGTCTCTACTGGTCCTTGTGATGCATTCTGAATCAGCATCCTTTCTGGGTTAAAGTTGCTCAGGAAGGGCCAACCTCTTAGTCTAAAACTAAGGGTCAGGTTTTTCCCTAAGGCTCTTATCAGAAGAGCTGATTAGACTTGATAGTAATGCTGTAATCACAGTAGATTTCTCTGTTATGTCGAGACTTCTCCACGATCGCGGTTTCTCTTAGTCATCTCCACGATTTTGACATAACCTTTTTATCTGCATGGTTAGCACCAACTAGAGCATAGAATTTATGGTTGTAGAGTTAGCACACCTAACTCACTTATTAATTTATTAAATCTGGATTCATCTAAGGGTTTTCTAAAGACGTCAGCAAGTTGATTTATAGTAGGGATGTATTGTAAAGATATAGTTCCATTTTGAACATGATCCCTAATAAAATGATATCTTATTTCTAAATGCTTAGTCCTACAATACATGACAGGATTATGTGTAATTGCTATGGCACTTGTGTTATCACAATGAACAAGTATAGACTTGAAATCAAGCCCATAGTCTGCTAGCTAGTTGTTCATCCATAGGATTTGAGCAGAGCAGCTGCCTGTAGCAATGTATTCAACTTCTGATGTTGAAGTTGATACTGAGTTTTGCTTCTTGCTAAACTAGGACACAAGTCTGTTTTCTAGCAGTTGACAAGTGCCACTAGTACTTTTTCTACCAAATTTATAGCCTGTAAAATCATCATCTGAATATCTTGTCAACTCAAAGGAGGACTCCTTGGGATACCAAAGTCCCAAGTCAGGTGTGCCTTTGAGATACCTAAATTTTTTTTACAGCAGTTAAGTGTGCTTCCTTAGGATTAGCTTGAAATCTAACACATAAGTATGTTGCAAACATTATATGTGGTCTACTAGCAGTTAAGTACAAAAGAGAACCTATCATACCTCTGTATTGAGTAATGTCAATACATTTACCTTTCTCATCTTTGTCAAGCTTAGTTGCTAGAGCAATTGGTGTTTTCATGGGAGAGGCTGATTCCATGCCATACTTCTTAAGTAAGTCTTTGATGTACTTGGCTTGGTTAATGAAGATACCTTCATCAGTCTGCTTCACTTGCAGTCCAAGAAAGAAATTCAGCTCACCCATCATACTCATTTCGAACTTGCTCTATATAAGCTTGGCAAATCTCTTGCACAAATTTTCATCAGTAGAACCAAAGATAATATCATCTACATATATTTGAACAAGTAAAACTTTATCTTTGTGCTTCCTAACAAATAATGTGGTGTCTACTCTACCTCTAGTGAATCCTTTTTCAATAAGAAAGTTTGTTAGTGTTTCATACCATGCTCTAGGTGCTTGTTTAAGTCCATATAAGGTTTTGTCTAATATATAGACATAATTAGAGAGAGTTGGATTGATGAAACCTTGAGGTTGCTCCACATATACTTCTTCTTGAAGTTCACCATTCAAAAATGCACTCTCCATATCCATCTGGAAGACTTTGAACTTCATGTGGGTAACAAAGGCAAGGAATATCCTGATAGCTTTAGTCTAGCAACAGGTACGAAGGTCTCGTCGTAGTCGATGCCTTCTTTTTGGGAATAACCTTTGGCCACTAGTCTTTCCTTTTTCCTTGTGATCACCCCATCTTCATCCATTTTATTTCTGAAGACCCATTTGGTGCTAATAACTGGGTGATTCCCTGTTGGAACATCTATCCTGGTGCCTTCTTATATTAATTCTTCAAGATCAACTTCTGTCTCTTGTTGCAGAGGTTCGTTGTCTGGTGAAGCTCTCTCCACGATCTCTTCTTCAGTCTCAATGATTCCATCTTCTGGGGCAGCAATCGTGGTGGTGGGATCGATCACCTCATTCTTAGTGTCTGGATCGTCGATCGCAGTGCCTTGTGGTACAGACTTGTCTGAGTCTGTTTCATGAAATGATGTGAATCGAGACTTCAACACTTAGCATCTTCTTATTGAACACTCTATAGGCCTTGCTATTTGTGGCATATCCAAGAAAGATTCATTCGTCTGACTTGGGTTGGAACTTAGTCAGATATTATTTTCCATTGTTAAGAATTTAGCATGCATAGTCGAATACATGGAAGTAACTGACATTGGGCTTTCTTCCTCTCCACAGCTCGTAGGTAGTCTTCTTCAGTGTAGAGTGAACAAGAGACCTGTTCTGAGTGAACTCCGAATACATGGAAGTAACTGACGTTGAGTATTCAGACAGATGAACTTCTGCTAGTAGAGTCCTTCCGGCCTCGATCAATGTTCTGTTCTTTCTTTCAGCTACTTCGTTTTGCTGTGGAGTTCGTGGAGCTGAGAAGTTGTGACTGGTGCCATTGTCTTCACAGAACTGATCCATCTCAAAGAAGTCGAACTCTCTTCCATGATCACTCCTTATGGCCTTAATATTTTCTTCTTTTTCGTTCATCACCAATTTGAACATCTTGATAAGTTGGGAGATTGTTTCATCTTTAGAATTTAAAAAGAACACCTATGTGAATCTGGTGTAGTCATCTACTACGACCAGTGAGTATCTCTTCCCTCCAAGGTTTACAATCAGAATTGGCCTGAAAAGATCCATATGAAGTAATGTAGGTACTTATCAATTAAGTTGACTGCTTTTCCTTTGAACGAGCTCCTTGTTTGCTTTCCAAGCTGACAGGCGTTGCATGGTCTTTCTTTGACGAAGCTAAGCTTGGGTAAGCCTGCTACTAGATCTTTGGAGGCCAGTTTTGACATACTCTTGAAGTTGAGATGAGACAACCTTCTATGCCATAGCCAGCTCATTTCTTCAGAGGCTTTAGCAAGAAAGCAGATTGTCTCATGAGAACTCAGTTGAGCAAGATTAACAGTGTAGACGTTCCCTTCTCTTGTTCCGGTTAGCTTTATAGAAGAGGTCTTCAGATCTCTGACTTAACACATATGCTTTACTCCTTCCACATATGCTACTTTGCTGAAGGACACTGCACCATTCCCAGTTGAGCCATATCCTCTTATCTTGTTGGAGCCGTTGTCTCCAAAGATGACTGTTGGACCCTTCTTCTCTGTGAAGTTAGATAGGAGGGCTTTGTTCTTGGTCATATGCCTTGAGCATCCACTATCCAGATACCATGTTGTGATCGTGCAACTCGGTTCCTGCAGTAAGGTTAAGCTTTCATTTTGGTACCTAGATTTGCATGGGTCCTACTTTGTTAGTACCCTTGAGAACCCAGATCTGCTTGACTTTGGGTCTATCATGCAGAGGATTATAATAGCATACTGTAGCCTTATGACTATGTCTATTATATACAAAGCATCTAGTATGATGTATGCTTGTGTGTGTGTGTGGATTCTTTCTCCATTTGGACTTGTGTGGATACTTGGTGGCCTTTTCTTTATATTGATTCCTCTTTTTCCATGCAGCCTTGTGATTCAGAGATTGTGATGAATGAATCTCAACTCTACGATTCCTTCCTAGTTGGTTCGTAGAGCCGATTTTGCTTGACTCCACGACCCTTCGAAGTTGGAGAGTAATGACTGAGTTACTCTTCACCTTTATGAATCCCAGGCCAGCATGGGATCCATTATGTCTTGGGACATGACTTTAGATCAGAAGAGCAAGGATGCATTGGTTCTTCCTTCTTTGTGGATTTCACAAATGTAATGCCTCTATTAAAATTTGAATCACTACTAATGTTAGTTTCGTTGAGCTTTTCCACACATGGGTCTAAGGTAGATTCCCCAAAACCTAAACATGTTCTGTCAGATGCACTTCTCTAACTAGAGATCAGGTAGTCCATAGATGAAGAAGACCTATTCCACATTGAGATTGTCTTTTCTAATTCCTCAATCTTAGAGGTTTGTTTTAACTCTCTTTGTGTGATGAGTTCATTGGTCTGTATTAAGAGTTTATTTTCAGCCTCAAGTTTAGAGAGATAGGAAGTACTGAGTAAAGCTGTCTCCAGTTCTACTTGAACTTTCTCTTTCTCTTTTTGAAGAAGAGAATAATCATTAGACATAACTCTGAAGCACTTCATGTATTGATGCAGATCAGATGTTATGCCATGTAGTGCAGTTCTTAGATCATCAATGTCTACATCAGGAGAATTAAAGTTGAATACCTTATCGATACTTACTTCATGTTGGTTAGTGCTCTTCTTGTCCTTTGTATCTTTGGCCATTAGACAGAGATTGGCCACTTGAGGTTCTTCATCATCTCTTAACTCAGGGTTTGTGTCGTTAGCTGAGTCACTCTATGATCCTCCAGCCACAAGACCTTTGTCTTTCTTCTGAAGCTTTTTGTAGCCTTTGAACTCCTTCTTTGGATTTGTTTTCCTCTTTAGCTCCTCTCTAAGAGGTTTGTTACAGTTTGCAATGAAATGTCCAGGCTTCTTGCAATTGTAGCATAAGTTGTTGATCTTCTCCTGGCTACTGTTGTTGTTGAATCTCTTAGGTCTGCTGCTTCTGCCTTTGCGCATGAACCTTTTGAGTCTTCTGACCAGCATTGCAATGTCCTTATCATCATCTTCCTCAGAGTCAGATTCATTTTCAACATGAGCTTTGGAGGTGGCTTCTGTTGCCTTGAGAGTAACTCCTTTGTCCTTCTTTCTTCCTTCAGATAGAGTCTCTGCTCGTTGGGTCAGCTCTAGTTCGTAAGTAAGAACGTTGCCACAGAGTTGTTGAACTGTCATTTCATGAAGGTTCTTTGATTCTCTGATGGCAGTGGTTTTAGCATCCCACTTGCTCGGTAAAGACCTCATGAACTTGATTATTAGATCTTTGTTTGGATAGATCTTTCCAAAAGCTCGAAAAGAGTTAAGCAGCACATTGAATCTCTCGTAGGTAGAAGTGACATTTTCTCCTGGAACATGGGCGAACATCTCATACTGTTGAGTAAGAAGAGATTGCTTATTTTCTCTGACTTCTTTTGTTCCATCATGCATAATGAGAAATGCTTCCCAGACTTCTTTGGCAGTTTTGTTGTTGACCAAATTTTTGAACAGATCATCCTCTAAAGACTAGAACAAAATGTTCTTGGCCTTTTTGTGTAACTGGACAGCTTTCTTGTCATTGTCAGTCCATTCTGATTTGATCTTGATCTGAACTTTATTTGGATCTTCTGGAGTTGGTGCAAGCTTTGTTGGAACGTAGGGCCCATTCATAACGGTTTCAAATAGCTCGTCATCTATTGAATCCATGTAGGCTTGCATACAAACTTTCCAGTTGGCAAATTTGTCTTTGTTGCACATTGGTGGCTTGCTGCCTCCACCGGTCTTGGACTCGCTTATTAGGCATGCTATCAGATCTACTTAAGCTTTGTAGGCTAGTTGAGAGAACCTGCTCTGATACCAATTATTAGTTCCCAGAGGCACAATAGTTATCTAGAAGGGGGTTGAATAGATATTTTAAAACTTTTTCCTTTTTAAAATACTTATCAAATTTGTTAATAAATTAACCACAGTGAAATATATTATTTATTTGTTCCCCTTAAGATAAACCAAGTTTATAGGTGATAAGCAGTTATAATAGATATAGCAGTTATAGCAGATATATCAGACACAATAATTTTAAGTGGTTCAGAGCACTCAAGGCTCCTAGTCCACTCTTCTACTCCACGAGTAGGAAATACACTAAAGATATTTTTTCAATCTTTGAATCACTTAGATTCCTTCAAGACCAGCAATCTTGGAACTTATGACGCCCCCAAATCCGGGTACCTTCAAACCTTGGATATGGTGCTACACGGTACTACTGTGTACTCATACATTCAACTGAACGACTTCAATAGTACGCATTAGTTTACTAAATATTACATTCTATTAATCCCTTCCCAAGTTCTTGATAACCATTACATTGTTCTGTGTCATAATATCAATAATTACAACACTAATATTATAATATTACAAAGGTCACTACTTGTCTAGCTTGGACTTGCCTTTGTCTTTATCGGATCCTTCGGTCCATTCGCTCTTAGCTGAAATCATTTAGTTTTAAGCAAGAATGAGCATAAACAGCTCAGCAAGTTAAACATTATATCTTGAAACCACAAAATCAAGAATCATATATCTTGGTCTTCAATAACTGTGCAATAGTTATGAAGTACTTAAGAATAATCAAAATATCATTTTGATTCTTTAAAACCATTCCAAAGGACTTTATAGCCTCTTCGGAATCCATCTTGGTCAACGACCATGAACCATATTTTAGTTCTCATTCATGAAAGGAACAACCCGGCACGAAGGCCGTAAGTTTGATATAGCTTATGAGCACATCCAACTGATCAGCCTGTAGTACTTTATGTTGATCAACACTCATACATTAAATGTGTTTACGTTTAATTGGTGGCAACCTCACGTGCCTGTTGAATTAACGACGTTTAAAACCTTTGTTTTGTTCATACTCAGGTTTACCTGAGAATCCGTACCAAGTAATTGGCATAGGATCATCACATTGTATATATTTTGGAAAGATTTATGGAAAAACCCACCAAAATATGCTAAGTCTCAGTCTAGCTAAATCAAATGGCATCGACAATTCAATAATAGTTCATGCATAAGCAATTATGCACAATGACCACTTGTCCAACCATAACGTATAGACAAGAGTTTAGAAAACTTGCATTAAAAGTAAAGTATAAACGAAGTTAGGAAACTTGCCTTTGCATCTCTTAAACTTTTACATGTAATCTACTCAGTCTTTACAACGTCAACAAAGCATAACACATAGCATACCAATTAGAATTCATAGTTGATATGTAATGTATAGCCTAACTTCTCCTTCTTGTATAACTTAACCGAATCATTAACTAATAACACTTGCTCAAGTTATTTAATGTTCATTAAGGATTTTTAACATACCTATGTTATTAACCAACCTCTCATCAATCATCACTAATTATAATGATAAACGAGATCTTAACTTATTCCTTAACTCGATCTTGGTTTACGGTTTATGTTTCCAAATCTCAAGTTTAATTACGTTTGATTCTTATAAACCCTTGGTTAAACATGTTGTTTAATAGGTGTACCTTCATCACTTATTTGCCCCTTAATTGACATAAAAAGGCTAAGTAGTTACTAGCAATGTCAGACTTTTTCTTCATGCTGGCGTGGTGGCTCCAACTTTGCCTTGCTGGGCAGCGCTGCGGCGCCCACCATGCAGGAATCTCTCTCCTGGAGTGGCGTGGCGGCACCTGTTTATGCCTCTTGGGCGGCGCGGCAGCGCCGGCTTTGCATCTCAGAAAATTTTCTAAGTCTTGAAAATTTCTGAAATACCCGAGCTCGTAACGTGTTTGTTACAACTCGGAATTTCCTCGTTCCATAGCCAATTGTTCATAAATTTTATTGTCTATCATCCTGTCAAGTCAGAATTCATTTCTGAATCCGTCGGCGAAAAATTCGCCTATTAGTCCATTTTTACATTTTCGATAAACGTTCGTGAACGTTCGGACGCTCAATTCTTTGTTTTAAGTCAGAATTGGTTTGCTCTTGTTCTTGCAAGTCTTATTTACCTAATTACATGTGTTACAATCAAAAAACATCATTTTCGAAGCACACGACGACTTTTGACCTCTATTTCGGGAAATTTACATTTTCAACGATTATCGTCTAATCACGTAACTTTCGTCGAAACTTCGTTCTTCATTATTTTTAGTTCCAACCAATTAGAATCAATCAAATGGTTAATTATTAATAATTCTAATCATTCAAAACATGTATGTTTTAAATGGTTTAACATGTTTAATAATGAATTCATTAAGTTCTTCATTTGTTCTTAATGAATTCTTATGATTTCATCATGCACGGCTTGTTAGGGTTCTTAGATCACTATTAAGCCATCCTTATAACTTCTTAAGGTTCATGCTTCCTCAAAACACTTCTCTATAAATTTTATTATAAAAGATGGATGATGTTTATCATGATTTTTCTTATTGTTATACCTTTCTTGTTCTTTGTTGAGTAAGTATGGAGACTCGAAGCTTTTCCTTTTTCTTGATTGATGAATTAATTACACAAAGCTTCAACTAGCTTCTTCTCTCTCTCTCTCTCTAGATATTTGTGGAAGTTGAACAAACAACAAATGGCTAGCAAATGAGCCTTATTTATAGAATTAGCTAGCTTAGGGTAGTTTGGTCTTTTAGGCCCAACCTCCTCTACTATTCACACCTCCTCACCCTTTCTTTCCCACCAAGTTTGAGCCCATGTGCTAGCACATGCCAACCCATGTCTCCCCTTGTGCTCTCACATGTCCCCCTATGTGTCAACATGGGTGGTGGGTTGAACCATGGGCTAAACCCACCCGTTTACCTAATTGTTCGACCTACGTGTTAACTTATTAAATTTTAATTCCAATTCAATTCATTTCAACGTATTTACTCTTTATAAATTCATATTTATCTGTCGTATTAATTCTCGTATAATACCTCATATTATACGCGTATTCCT
The DNA here is from genome assembly GCA_020205555.1 of Panax stipuleanatus. Lineage (NCBI taxonomy): Eukaryota > Viridiplantae > Streptophyta > Magnoliopsida > Apiales > Araliaceae > Panax > Panax stipuleanatus. Next base: position 101,441,533 of record CM035126.1, read on the forward strand.
TCCGTATAATAATCATTTATTATTATACGTAATCAATTATTCCATTAGTTCACTTTCTCTAACCTTTAGGATTTTAAGTCCTCATACGAAAACTTCGTGAGCCATAAATGAATTATTATGACATATTCCACCTCGCCTCGAAATTCTATCATTACGCATTTCTTGGAATCTCAAAATAAATTCCCGATTAAAAACGGATGAATAGTGATTTCTGTACTTTTTCCCGAGAAGAGTTTTCTCGGCCAACTTAACTTTTCATGGTATAGTACCGTCAAATCTTTCGACAAAATGTTATTTCGACATTCCGAACTCTAAAAATGGCCTAGGGTCTCCAACCCTAACCCTTAGGGTCAAACCCTAATCCTTGAGGTTTCATAGATGAAAAGTGCCTATTTTGTCTTTTCCCAGAAATATTTTTATTCTCGAAAATCTTTTATTTTTGTCTTATAAATTCATATCAATTATTTCTAGCACGTAGCCAGAATCCTCCTCATTTCTGCATTCTCTAGGTCATAGAACGACCTACGATTAGCTTACTCAATTTAATAATCAAATAAGAAAAATTTATTCAGTAAATCAAATAAAATTCATTTACATAAACGTACGGGAGTTGCAATCTCCCCTTCTTATAAGAATTATGTCCCCAGATTTACAATATAAGCTACTCAAACAAATGAGGATAAGCCTTCCTCATCTTGTCCTCAAGCTCCCATGTTGCTTCCTCGACATTGTAATTCCTCCATATCACCTTTACCGAAGGTATAACTTTGCTTCTCAACACTTGTTCTTTACTATCAATGACTTGAACATGAATCTCTTCGTACGTTAAGTCTTTCTCGACTTGAATTGGTTCATATTCGATTACGTACTTGTAATCCGGCTAGTAAGGACGTAATACCGAAACGTGGAACACGTTATGGATATACCCCAACTCTGGAGGTAATTCTATCGCATATGCTACCTCTCCTACCATCCTCAAAATCTCAAACGGTCCTATGAACCTAGGGCTTAACTTCCCCTTTTTCCCGAAGCGTATCTTCCCCTTCCAAGTTGACACCTTCAGGAACGCGTACGATCTAACTTCGAACTCTCTGTTCTTCCGATGTGAATCAGCATACTTTTTCTATCTGTCTTGAGCTGCTACTAGCCACGTTCGTATCAACTTAACTACTTCCACCATTTGTTGTACCATTTCTGGTCCTAACATTTGACGTTCACCCAATTCATCCCAGCAAAGTGGCGTTTTGTACTTCCGTCCATATAACTCTTTGTAAGGGGGCACGCCTATACTAGCATGATAACTGTTATTGTAGGCGAACTCTACTAACGGTAGATGATCATCCTAACTCCCTTTGAAATCCATAACACAAGACCTTAGCATGTCTTCTAGTGTTTAAATTATTCTTTCGCTTTGTCCTTCCGTCTGTGGATGATACGCCGTGCTCAACCTCAGTTATATTCCCATTTGCTCTTGCAAACTCATCTAGAAGTTCAAGGTGAATAGCGGGTCATGATCTGACACAATCGAAACTGGCACTCCATGTCTTGAGATAATCTCTTTGACATAAAGTTTAGCTAACTGATCTAAATTATATCTGACTCTTATCGGCTAGAAATGAGTCGACTTCGTCAAACGATCCACTATAACCCAAATAGCGTCGTATCGTTTCAGCATCATTGGAAGTCCTACCACAAAGTCCATCGTGATATGCTCCCATTTCCACTCTGGAATCTCCAATGATTGTAACAAACCACTGGGTCGTTGATGTTGCTTTAACTTTTTGACAAGTTAAGCACCTACTGGCATACTCTGCTATCTCCCTCTTCATATTAGGCCACCAAAAATTGGTTCGAAGGTCTTGATACATCTTGGTGCTACCAGGATGAATCGAGTCCCTCGAGTGATGCGCTTCATCCATGATCTCTTCTTTCAACTCTGGTTCACACGGAACCCAAATTCTTCCTTCAAATCTCAATAACTCTTCGTTATCAAGACTGTAAGCTCCCTTAGTACCGTCTGCAATCTTCCTCCGTATCAGTTCGCACTCATCAGTTCTGAGTTGCACTTTCTTCACTTTTTCCACTATTGTGGGTTTAACTTCTATCACAAACAGCTTCTCCCCTTCTTCAATTGGACATCGTATTTTTAATTCCATTATTGCCATCTCTGTCACCAACTCATTTTGAGCTGTTAACATTAACAGCTTCTCCCGACCCTTTCTACTTAAAGCGTCGGCCACCAAGTTCTCCTTACCTGGGTGATACAGGATTTCACAATCGTAATCCTTTATCAAGTCCAGCCATCTCCTCTGCCTCATATTCAACTCTTTCTGAGTGAAGATATACATCAGACTTTTATGGTCTGTGTAGATCTCACACTTCTCCTCGTATAGGTAATGCCTCCAAATCTTTAAGGCGAAAACCACTACAGCAAGTTCAAGGTCATGATTAGGATAATTTCCCTCATACTCCTTCAACTGCCTAGATTCATACGTAATGACCTTGTCATGCTGCATGAGCACGCAACCCAGTCCTTAATGCGAAGCATCGCTATACACTACAAAATTCCCCATCTCATTCGGTAAAGATAACACTGGGGCTAGACTCAACCTTTCTTCAGCTCTTGGAAGCTGTCTTCACACTTCTTTGCCCATATGCACTTTACCATCTTTTTGGTCAAATAGATTAACGGAGTAGCTATCTTCGAGAAGTCCTGGATGAACCTCCGATAGTAACTCGATAACCCTAGGAAACTCCGCACCTCAGTCATCGTTTTCGGTTGTTCCCAGTTAATCACTGATTCCACCTTCGCTGGATCCACTAAAACTCCTTTCTTGTCAATGACGTGCCCTAAAAACTGCACTTTCTCTAACCAAAATTCGAACTTCTTGAATTTCACATACAACTTCTCTTTTCTTAGTGCTTCCAACACTAATCTCAAATGTTCAGCATGATCCTCCTTCGTCTTGTAATAGACTAGGATATCATCAATGAGCACCACAACGAACTTGTCCAAATATTGCTTGAACACTCTGTTCATCATATCTATGAATGCGGCTAGCACATTCGTCAACCCAAATGACATCACTAAGAACTCGTAATGGCCGTAACGAGTCCTAAATGATATCTTAGGTACATCCTCCGCTCTTACCTTCAACTGGTGATACCCCGTCCGTAAATCTATCTTCGAAAAATTTTTTGCCCCTCTTAACTGATCAAAGAGATCATCGATCCTGGGCAATGGGTACTTATTCTTTATCGTTAGTTTGTTCAACTCTAGGTAGTCGATACAAAGCCTCAACGATCCATCCTTCTTCTTTACAAACAATACCGGTGCTCCCCATAGAGAAACACTCGGTTGAATGTACTTTTTGTCCAACAGTTCTTGTAACTGAATCATCAACTCATTCAATTCCACCGGGGCCATACGATATGTGTCTTCGAAACTGGTGTCGTCCCTGGCGCAAGGTCTATAACAAATTCGGTCTCCTTATCGGGTTGAAGATCTGGAAAATCACTTGGAAAGACGTCCGCGTACTCATTAACATTAGGTATTTGTTCCAACGTTGCTCCCAATCGTTGGATATCAACAAATGGCACAGGTAACCTTCGCATCCCTTCTTTAACAGTTTCCTAGCTTGCATCATGGTTAGACAACAAGAGCGTCCTGGTGATTTACTACCATAGAACACTACCTTGGGTTTCTTAGAAATCCAAAGGTTTATACTTTTATTTTGGCAATCTATCATCGCCCCATGGTTAACTAACCAATCCTTCCCGAGAATGACATAGAATTCTCCCAACCTTATCGGTATAAGATCTACCGATAATTTGTTACCTCTAATATCTACACAACAACTCCTATGAACCAAATCCACAAGAATTACTTCATCGTTAGCTACCTTAATGTTTAAAGGTATTACAAGTTTTTCGGGGAGTAATCCTAATCGTTCAGCAAACTCACATTCTATAAACGAACACGTTGCACCCGAATCAAATAATACATATGCATTAATGTTGTTGACGGAAATGATACCTGCTACGACATCACTCGATGCTACCGCATCCTAGACCGTTATGTTAAACGTGTGGGCAGTCGGTCTACCCTGTGGTAATGAGCCACCAATCGCCAGCTTATTATCTTTAGCTCCTTTCCCACCATTCGAACCCTTCTTCGGATAGTTACGCGCCATGTGATTCGTAGATCCACACATAAAACAATAGTGGCTCTTCTTTGGACTGGGACAGTTAGGCAAAATATGCCCCTCCTGTCCACAGTTATAGCAGACCGCCTTACCCTTGAGGCAGACTCCCAGATGAGTCTTACCACAATTCTTGCATGCCTCCATTTTCTTCTTGGGAAACTCCTGCTTTACTCTGGTATTCCCAGAGCTAAAACCCTTCCTTTTCTGGGCACTCCCGCTGGCTCCCTCTATCTTAACTGATACCTCAGTCTTAGTTTTATTCTTCTTCTCCTTGTGGTATAAGGTCAACGCCTCACTACCACCCTCGGCGATAATCACCTTCTCTAACACCGCTCCAAAGGTAATACTTTGGAAAATTGAGATTCGGTTGTAAATCCAGGTTCAATCCCTGCTCGAACCATCGTGCCTTTCGCAACTCCGTGTCCACTTGCTGTGGAGCAAACCTCGCCAGTTCATTAAACCTGGCTGTATATTGGGGAACCGTCATGTCTCCCTACTTCAGTTCTAAGAAATGAATCTCCATCCTCCCCTGCATGCTCGTGGGGAAATAGTTCTCGAAGAATAACTCCTTAAACCGTTCCCACGTGACCACTTCTATTCCCACCCTACCCTGGTTAGCCTCCCACCAATAGTTGGCTTCCCCTTTCATCATGTAAGTCACAAAAGAAGTCTTCTGCGCCTCACCGACATTTGCGATCACAAATGCCTTCTCTATTTTTTTTACCCAAACTTGGGCGGCTATTGGGTCTGTAGTTCCATAGAACTCAGGTGAACCTATTAACTTAAACTCCTTGAAGGTAGTCCCCCGACCTACCCTAGGATTAGTGCATATGGCATCTCTCGTTCGATTGAGAGCCGTAGCCAGTAGATTCACAAATTCCTGCATCGGGTTATTATTCCCTTGCCCCTCCTCATTACGAGGTTCTTCTTCTTGATTTCTTGCACGTCTTCTTGGCGGCATTTTCTGTTAATACGAAAACACTTCGTTATTCTTTATTTCTTCATTCGGTTATTATTAACAATCAAATAATAACTCAATCACATTGCCAATCATTTTAATAAAACCTTTATATTAAAATGCTTCTTTGTAGTATAACACTACACTTTACATTACATGGCTTCAGCCATTTACAATACGATTCCGCAATAACTTTTCAAAAGCTGGGATTTACAAAAGACTACCCTTGTCTATGCAAAAGAGGGTTTTAAGTCATTACAACTACACACTATTTACATTGCTAACTCTTCTATACACACTATCGGACTACATATGCCTCACAACATTCATGTAATCCGTATCGGCCATACTGGCTACGATGTCCCGGCTAATCGTATGCCGAGTCTGTCCTTCCTCCACAGGATACTCAGCAATCTGCTGTTGGTAATCCTTGTGCGAACACCTATGGATATAAGACATCCGATCTATTCTCTGCTTCTTGTTCAGAAGCTCAACTTTCAGTTCCTGGACTTCTAGTTTCAAGTCCTGGACTTTGTCTTTTTCCATCACTTTCTCATCGTGCTCCTCCTCCCAAAAGACCTCTATATCTTCTATATCCTCCACCATGTTGTCAACTACTTTCTTGAGGTCACGGACCTCCTTGCATAGTTGGACATTTCTATCCAGTAATGCCATGAATAACATTTTCATGGACTCCTCTGGTGTAGACTATTCCACTACCTCCTCCGTAGGCAATACCGTATTAGTCAACATTGTCTCCACCTCTTCAGTAGACAGTACCGTATTAATCGTCACCGACTCAACCTCCTCCTCCAACATACCATCAAATAATGACGCAAAGTCAAAGTTATCAGAGTACTCGGATGATCCTTTTCCTCTGGATTTGTCTCCTCCAGGATCATTAACGGTACCTCTACTACCGGCATTGGTACAACTTTTATCATGTTAACGCTAACCTCATGTATTTCAATATACATGTCCATTATCCTGTTATCTACAATAAGACACACATAACTTGATTATTATACAATAAAAATATTAACAACATATATCACATTTAATATGTTTAAGGTTACTTTCTTCTTTCAAAACTTACCCGAGTTTGTTGACTTCTAACTTCTACTTCACTTCTCTAGGTTATAGCCTAAGGTTTTTACCCCTTAAGTTTTATAACCTACGGCTCTGATACCAACCTGTGACGCCCCCAAATCTGGGTACCTTCAAACCGTAGATATGGTGTTACACATTACTACTGTCTACTCATACATTCAACTGAAAGACTTCAATAGCACGCATGAGTTTACTAAATATTACATTCTATTTATCCCTTCCCAAGTTCTTGATAACCATTACATTGTTCTTTGTCATAATATCAGTAATTTCAATACTAATACTATACTATTACAAAGGTTACTACTTGTCCAGCTTGGACTTTCCTTTGTATTTACCAGATCCTTCGGTCCGTTCGCCCTTAGCTGAAATCATTTAGTTTTAAGCAAGAATGAGCATAAACAGCTCAGCAAGTTAAACATTATATCTTGAAACCACAAAACCAAGAATCATATATCTTGGTCTTCAATAACTGTGCAATAGTTATGAAGTACTTAAGAATAATAAAAATATCATTTTGATTCCTTTAAAACCATTCCAAAAGACTTTATAGCCTCTTCGGAATCCAACTTGGTCAACAACCATGAACCATATTTTAGTTCTCATTCATGAAAGGAACAACCCGACACGAAGGCTGTAAGTTTGATATATCTTACGAGCACATCCAGGTGATCAGTCTGTAGTACTCTATGTTGATCAACACTCATACATTAAACGTGTTTACGTTTAATTAGTAGCAACCTCACGTGTCTGTCAAATTAACGACGTTTAAAACCTTTGTTTTGTTCATACTCAGGTTTACCTGAGAATCTGTACCAAGTAATTGGCATAGGATCATCACATTGTATATATTTTGGAAAGATTTGTGGAAAAACCCACCAAAATATGCTAAGTCTCAGTCTAGCTGAATCAAATGGCATCGACTATTCAATAATAGTTCATGCATAAGCAGATATGCACAATGACCACTTGTACAACCATAACGTATAGACAAGAAATTAGAAAACTTGCATTCATAGTAAAAGTATGAACGAAGTTAGGAAACTTGCCTTTGCGTCTATTAAACTTTTACACGTAATCTACTCAGTCTTTACAACGTCTACAAAGCATAACACAAATCATACCTATTAGAATTCATAGTTGATATGCAATGTATAGCCTAACTTCTCCTTCTTGTATAACTTAACTGAATCGTTAACTAATAACATTCGCTCAAGTTATTTAATGTTCATTAAGGCTTTTTAACATACCTATGTTATAAACCAAGCTCTCATCAATCATCACTAATTATAATGATAAACGAGATCTTAACTTATTACTTAACTCGATCTTGGTTTACGGTTTATGTTTCCAAATCCCAAGTTTAATTACGTTTGATTAACGTTTAATTCTTATAAACCCTTGGTTAAACATGTTGTTTAATAGGTGTGCCTTCATCACTTACTTGCCCCTTAATTAATATAAAAAGGCTTAGTAGTTATTAGCAATGTCAGACATTTTCTTCATGCTGGCACGATAGCGCCAGCTTTGCCTTGCTGAGCGGCACTGCTACACTAACCATGCAAGGATCTCTCCTCGGAGTGGCGCGACGGCGCCGGTTTATACCTCTTGGGCGGCGCGGTGGCGCCGGCTCTACATCTCAAAAAATTTTCTAAGTCTTGAAAATTTTTGAAATTCCTGAGCTCGTAACATGTCCGTTACAACTCGGAATTGACTCGTTCCAAAACTAATAGTTCATAAATTTATATTCTATCATCCTATCAAGTCAGAATTCATTTCTGAATCCGTCGGCGAGAAATTCGCTAATTAGTCCATTTTTACATTTTCGATAAACGTTCGTGAACGTTCGACGATCAATTCTTTGTTTTAAGTCAGAATTGGTTCGTTCTTATTCTCGCAAGTCTTATTTACCTAATTACACGTGTTGCAATAAAAAACCTTCGTTTCTTAAGCACATGACGACTTTTGACCTCTATTCTAGGAAATTTACGTTTTCGACGATTATCGTCTAATCGCGTAACTTTTGCCGAAACTTCATTCTTCATTATTTTTAGTTCCAACCAATTGGAATCAATCAAATGGTTGATTATTAATAATTCTAATCATTCAAAACATTTATGTTTTAAATGGATTAACATGTTCAATAATGAATTCATTAAGTTATTCATTTATTCGTAATGAATTCTTATGATTTCATCATGCATGGCTTATTATCTTAGATCACTATTAAGCCATCCTTATAACTTCTTAAGGTTCATGCTTTCTCAAAACACTTCTCTATCAATTCTATTATAAAACATGGATGATGTTTATTATGATTTTTCTTATTGTTATACCTTTCTTGTTCTTTGTTGAGTGAGTATGTAGACTCAAAGCTTTTCCTTCTTCTTGGTTGATGAATTAATTACACAAAGCTTCAACTAGCTTCTTCTTCTCTCTCTCTCTAGATATTGGTGGAAGTTGAACAAACAACAAATGGCTATCACATGAGCCTTATTTATAGAATTAGCTAGCTTAGGGTAGTTTGGTCTTTTAGGCCCAACCTCCTCTACTATTCACACCTCCTCACCCTTTCTTTCCAACCAAGTTTGAGCCCATGTGCTAGCACATGCCAACCCATGTCTCCCCTTGTGCTCTCACATGTCCCCCCATGTGTCAACATGGGTGGTGGGCTGAACCATGGGCTAAACCCACCCGTTTACCCAATGGTTCGACCCACGGTTTAACTTATTAAATTTTAATTCCAATTCAATTCAATTCAACGTATTTACTCCGTATAAATTCGTATTTATCCATCGTATTAATTCTCGTATAATAATCATTTATTATTATACGCATATTCCTTTCGACAGAATGTCATGCCGACATTCCAAACTCTTAAAATGGCCTAGGGTCTCCAACCCTAACCCTTAGGGTCAACCCTTAGGGTTTTATAGATGAAAAGTGTTTATTTCATCTTTTCCTAGAAATATTTTTATTCTCGAAAAACTTTTATTTTTATCTTATAAATTCATATCAATTATTTCTAGCACGTAGCTAGAATCTTCCTCATTTCTGCATTCTCTAGGTCATAAAATGATCTACGATTAGCTTACTCAATTTAATAATCAAATAAGCAAATTTTATTCAATAAATCAAATAAAATTCATTTACATAAACGTTCGATTTTTCTCGGGCGTTATAGAACTTCTTAGTTCACTTAGAACTCTTCAAGTCCATCAGACTTGGAATACACTTGATGAGAGTTGAGTTCTTTGGGTCTACTCAATTGTAGTTTAACATACGTTCGAAAGAACTGAGTAGCTGAGCAAGCTTTCTATTAGGATCGTAGTGTTTGGACGTTGAGTGTTCTTGAGCTTTATCGTTCTTGCATGCTTGGACTGAATCTGCAATCTGTTTTGCTTATGAAGGAGCCTTTAAAATCTTTCCATTCAAGGCATTCATTGCAGCATTTAATACTCCAGACATTTTTGAGCCATGATGTTGATATCCTAGGAATATGGAGTTCTGCTGTCTGGCCCACGATTCTGAGTGTGGCTTCCAAGACAGACTACAATTCTGAGCAACTTTCTCGATACTCCACGATTCTGCCTTGGCTTCTTCAATCTATTGGCAGGCTCGACAGACTACGATTCTGTTGAGGCCTATCTATTACACTTCAAGAGATCAACCTAACAGGTTTGATCTTTCTTCTATACAATCATTTACAGAATGATAAACATTTGGCACAAATCAACTTAACACTTTTGATCTACCATCTAAGTCCTTCTACATATGTTCTATTGAAGGACTTTACACATAAGCATATATATTTACTTTCAACATCAAATTTGAATATGTAATTCCCAACATAATTAATCCATGAAATCTTGTTTAAATTGGAGTTTTGTAATTTAAAGAGAAATATGTTTGAAAATGGCTTATATATACAAAAATGCATGCTTTAATTATATATTAAACTGTAAATTGATGATTGATTATGTTTATGCATGTAAAAATGAAGAGAATAAAACTTAAACGGACAGATTCAGGTGTTATAACGAATCTGTAATGTATGATTTCATGAAAATTGACAAAACTATGAAAAATAGCAAGAACATGAAAATTATGTGTTCTAATTTGGTTGTTTATGTAATTTAAGTTGTTAAAAGCATGCTAAGAATGTTATATAAAGTTTCTGTTAAGTTCAGAATGTATGGGTAGTATTAAATTTGATGTTTGAGTATGATTTTGGCGTAAAATAGCTTTTTTGTGTTCTTCGCGAACTCTGTCAGGCCTCACCGTGTCGTGACGCCGCAGCACCTGTTCTATGAAGAAACCGGGCGCTGCAGCGCCAATCCTAGTGCTGGATGACGTGTTACGGCGCCGTAGCGCCGGTTCTGTGAAGGAACCAAGCGCTGCAGCGCCAGGCCAATGGCCTGCTGACGTAGGCTTGGAGCCGTAGCGCCAGTCCCCAGTTCAAACTGGGCGCTGCAGCGCCGACTAGCAGAATGGCCCAGAGAATTTTATTTAAGTGTTCAAGTTCAGAAATGTAATTTAAAACTTAATGTAATGAACATGAAAATGTGTTAATCATACATTGAGATGTTAAAACAGATCATTAACCTGTCAATGATGTTTTACGTGATTAATTGATAAGTTAAATACGTAGTTTAAACTCATTATTCGTGAAGTCTAATAATGTGATTAAGAGTTAACATTTGCGGATTCAATTAATATAATCGGATCTAGAGTTAAGATAACATACTCGAGGTGCTAGTTATGTTGTAATTAATTTGTATTGTGATGTAAATGGTATGTAGGATTAATTGGAGAACGTGATTTATAATTGTAGCTTACATACGAGGCAAGTTTCTTAACTCTACTTTTAATTGAGAAAGTTTTCTTATCCTATCTTGACTACAATTACGCAAGCCTTAAATCGTATTCTAATATCGATCAAGTTCCTATTGTTATTTATTCAAGTTATGATTCTGAATGAGATGTTCTAATTCTTTTTAAAGCAATACTTCAGTTATATAATGCTTATTCAATTGTATACCTTTAAGATTCACTATTTGATTAAGTATCATTTTTATTGTTAAACCTTGAAAGACTAGCGAACCCATATTAATTCGACTAGTCCATAGTTGATGAGCGTTCTAAATTCTAGAACTGTTATTGAGCTTATCCAAACCAAACTTCCTTTGGTGCGGACTCTGATGTCAAACTGAGATGAACAACCCTTTATAGCGAAATATTTACGCGTTAGCGTTAAGATGATGTGCACATACATGGTACTAAGGGCTGATCCCTCTAAGTACGAGAAGTAAGGTCCATATAGTCTTAGGACTATTAAATGTTTAAAGTAGAAATACTTGATAACCTGGGACATAGTTCTTGGTCTTGTGACCCTCATATATACTTTTGATTCTTATTTCTAATCTTGATTCAAAAGCCGAGTTTTCTATTATTCAGAATTCATTGATTCTCGCATGTTATTATTATTATTATTATATTATTATTATTCTTATACTTGTGGGCATTCATTGCTCACTCTTAGATAATAACATTGCAGCTAAGATTGAAGGAACTGACGAGCCATCCACTAGTAAGGGAAAGGGCAAAGCAAATAAGTGATGAAGACTTGTTTATTTATTTTGAGAATATTTTTTTTAAGACTTATAATGTTATAGACTTAATTGTTTATTTATGTTTCCGCACTTGATATATTAAGGTTAGTTGACCTGGGATTGATTTGTTAAGATGTTGTAACCCCTTAAGGGGAGGATTTCTATTTATTTATGAGTTTCATTTATTATGGGTAGATAGATGTGTTATTATTGGACAGTAAACACCAAATCCTCTGGAATTGAGTTACCCGGATTTAGGGGTGTCACACTAACTAACTTAACGATTTCAGCAGTTTGTTGTACCAATTCCAGTCCTAACAGTTGTTGTTCACCAACCTCATCCCAGCATAATGGAGTTCTGTATTTTTTGCAATACAATACTTCGTAAGGCGGCATGCCAATACTTGCATGGTAACTGTTGTTGTACGCGAATTCCACATAAGGTAGATGATCATCCCAACTTCCCTTGTAGTCTATCACACAAGCCCTTAGCATATCCTCTAAAGTCTGGATTATCCCTTTGCTCTGCCCATCAGTTTGAGGATGGTACGTCGTACTCATTCGCAACTGCGTTCCCAAGAATTCCTGTAATCGTTTCTAGAAATTTGACGTGAAACGCGGATCTCTGTCTGATACAATTGAAACCAAAATACCGTGTCTCAAAATGATTTCCTTAACATACAGCTTCGCCAATTGATCCAAAGTTAATCTAATCTTGATTGGAAAGAAGTGCGCTGACTTCGTCAGTCGATCCACGATAACCCATACTACGTCAAAACCTCTCTGAGTCGCTGGAAGACCAACCACGAAATCCATCGTGATATGCTCCCACTTCCATTCTAGAATCTCCAGCTGTTGTAACAATCCACTTCGTCTCTGATGTTCTACTTTGACTTTCTTACATGTTAAGCATTTCGTGACACACTCAGCAACGTCTCTCTTCATATTCGACCACCAAAAATGTTGCATAAGATCCTGGTACATTTTTGTACTCCCAGGGTGAATCAAATATCTCGAACTATGAGCTTCACTCAAAATTTCTTCTTTGACTTCTGGTACTGGCAGAACCCAAATTCTTCCTTTAAATCGTAGCAGTTCGTCAATATCAATCTTGAACTTTATCTCTTCACCTTCAGTTATTCTCTTTCTGATCTTCTCACACTCCTCATCATGAAGTTATGCTTCTTTCACCTTGCCCACTAAGGTTGAAATAGTTTTCCATCTGACTCCTTCGGAAACATAACTTCCAGTGCCTACTTAGCTATTTCATTCACCAACTGATCCTGAGCAGTTAACAACATCAACTTCTCTCGACCCTTTTTGGTTAAGGCATCGACAACGACATTTGCTTTACCTAGATGGTATAGAATCTCGCAATCGTAATATTTGATAAGCTCCAACCATCTTCTTTGGTGCATATTTAAATATTTTTGTGTAAAGTTATACTTTAGACTCTTATGATCTGTATATATCTCACACTTCTCCCTATATTGATAGTGTCTCCATATCTTCAGAGCAAACACCACTGCAGCCAACTCTAAATCATGGGTCGGATACCCTTTTTCATAGTCCTTCAGCTGACATGACGCATATGCAATGACTTTGCCATTTTGCATAAGCACACAACCTAGTCCTTTATGTGACGCATCACTGTACACAACAAAATTTCCTGTACTATCAGGCAAAGGCAACGCAGGAGCAGTACTCAACCTCTTCTTCAGTTCTTGAAAACTTTCCTCACACTTTTTCGCCCAAACGAACTTTACCGTTTTCCTAGTAAATTCGTCAACGAAGTTATGATTTTGGAAAAATCTTGAATAAATCTCCTGTAGTAACCTGCCAAACCCAATAAACTCCTAACTTTTAACGGTGTCTTCGGCTGATCCCAATTTATTACAGCTTCAACCTTTGACGGATCCACCAAAATCCCGTATTTGTCAATCACGTGGCTAAGAAATTGCACACGCTCTAACCAAAATTCGCATTTTGAAAATTTCGCATATAACCTCTCCGTCTTAGCGATTCCAACGTCAGCCTTAAGTGTTCAGTGTGTTCCTCCTTAGTTTTGGAATACACCAAAATGTTATCGATAAACACCACCACGAACTTGTCTAGAAACTGCTTAAACACCCTATTCAATAGGTACATAAATGCCTCAGGTGCATTCGTTAGACCAAATGACATCACCAAGAACTCATAATGCCCATACCGAGTTCTAAATGCCATCTTTGGTACATCCTCTTTCCATACCTTCAACTGATGATATCCGCTTCTCAAATTTATTTTTGAGAAGTACCTAGCTCCCTTCAGCTGATCGAACAAATAATCAATCCTTGGTAAAGGATATTTATTCTTAATCGTGACTTTGTTTAACTCCCTATAATCAATGCAAAGCCGCATTGACCCATCCTTCTTCTTGACGAACAACACCGGCGCTCCCCATGGAGATACGCTTGGCTGAATATACTTCTTGTCCAATAATTCTTGTAACTGAACTATTAACTCATTCATGTTTGCCGAAGCCATTCTTTACAAGGCCTTTGATATCGGTGTAGTCTCCGGCGCTAAGTCAATCACGAAATCTATTTCTCTATTTTGCGAAAGTCCTGGAAAATCCCTCGAAACACATCCATAAATTCCTTAACGACTGATATTTCTTCCAACTTCGGACTCTCCTTCCAAGTATCCACTATGTAGGCTAAGTAACCCACACAACCTTGTTTCAATAACCTCTTAGCTTGCATAATCGTCAGACAATTCGCTTGTCTAGGTGATTTGCTATCATAAAACACTACCTTCGTCGGAGTTATAAGGTTTACAGATTTCCTCTGGCAATCAATTACCGCCCCATGATTGAACAACCAATCTATACCCATATTAACATCAAATTCACCAAGTTTTATCATAATTAAATCTACCATCAACTCGTGACCCTTAATGACAAACCTACAGTTCTTGTGAAAAAACCTAATAGGAATAACATCCCTATTCGCAATCTCTATGTTCAAATGGTAAATTAATTCCTCCTTAGGCAAGTTTAAATTCTTAGCAAAATCATCGGATATAAACGAACAAGTATCATGCCAATCAAATAACACATAAGCATTAATACTATTGACCGAAATGATACCTGACACCACATTCTTTGACTGCACAGCATCCTGCACAGTCATGTTGAATGTTCTGGCGGTGGGTCGATTCGTCTGCGGTGGTCCTGCGATAGTCAAAGTGTTGCCACTGTTAGTTCCTCTTCCTCCACTCGACCCTCCAGTTGGCTTCTTAGGGCAATCACGAGCCATGTGATCCTTTGACCAGCATGTAAAACAAGCTCCCTTCTTTGGGTTAGGACAATTTGGTGCAAGGTGGCTTTCCTGACCACAGTTGATGTGACAACCCAAAAATTTATAAGATCTCAAATGATTAAGATAAGATAAAAATTAAAAAGTATGGAACTAAGTTGATTTTATGGCCCAAAGATTTAATAAGTAGCCCAATTGTTTATTTAAGCATTTGACTTGTAGCTAATTTGATTTAATAGCAATTAAATTATTAAACTAGCCCAATATAACATGTATAGGGCAAGTATAATAATGACCCAATTTAATTAATAGAGGAAGCCCAAGTTCATTTTAGTTAGTAAGCAAAACAATAAAATGCAAGCCCAAGGGATTAACTAATGGCCCAAGCTAAAGCCCATGTCAGGAAGGATATCTTAGTCATTTAATAAAGCTTGTAATATAAAACAAATATTGTAAGAATAGACGGCCAAGTGGCCGAAATGTATGGGAGAAGAGAAGGGAGATGTATTTGATGATGAGGTTGCTTTAATGAGTAGATTTACTTTTGAGGTGTCATTATAATAATGGAGCCAACACTTGACTATTGCTTGCAAGCTACCACTAAATCATGAGAGAGAGAGAGAGGATAATGAGTGGTAAAGAAGAAAGGGCCATTTGGCCGGATAAGAAGATAAGAAAAAGATAGGAAGAAAAAGAGAGATAGTAAGAGCAAAGAAATAAGAAAGAAAAGAAATAAAGGGAGAGAGAGAAGAGGATTTGGACAAAGAGAGGGAGAAGGAGGAGGGGCGAACATGAGATGGAGAGGAAGAAGGAGAAAAATTCCCCATGAAAGAAGAAGAAGAAGATAAAAGCAAAGGTATAATCCAAATCTCTAAGCTTTATTCTATTCTCTTTTATTGATTTGATGAAAAAAAGGGATTTATGATTTTGAAGTTTAAAACTCTTTAATATATGTGTTTTCTTTAGATTCATGTATGGATCTAACATATTCAAGTGTTAGAAATTGGATCTAAAGCATAAAAGGGCAACTAGGGTTTTCAAAAGTTAGAAAACTTAATTTTTTTTAGCCTTGTTTGTGTTTAATCTTGTGTTTGGTCATTTTTGTTGAAATAGATCATGGATCATGATATATTAATGAATATATTTGTATTAATTTGTGTTATGATATTTTATGATGTATTATGTTGGTGAAGGGGTGAAGCTATGGAAGATTTCTTATAAATCACAAAGTATTGAAAATCGAATTTTTGTAAAAATATAGTATAAAATGGAAACAACCATATCTCTCATTCTATTTGAATTTTGAGTGTGGTCAATTTCTGGAGTTAGATCTAAAAGTCTTCTAACCTTTCCAAGTAGAATCACTGAAAAAGGAGTTATAGATTTTCGTGTGAACTAAATTTAGTAAAGGAAGCAAAAGCTGAAAAATGCTAAAAAGCATTCTTTCTAGAACTTCCAGGGGAAGTTTCATCCACTTAATTATTGAAAAAAAAATCCAATCTTTTGGGACATGAAAATATATGAGATAAAATAGCTTGTGTCCAAAAATGAGCTCATTCTGACTTAAATTGACCAAGTTATGACTATTTCAATATTTGCATTTTTCTAACAAAAATTGCTATAATCGGAGTTGTATAACTCCGATGGCCACGAAATTTAAACTAGATGTCCACGTTAACATGTGTAAGATCCCGCCAAGAGTTGGGAATATCTGGAGTTAAGCGTGAGGTAGCTAATTTCTTAAGGAATTAACTAAAAACAGATTTTTGAAAAATACTTAAGGGAGTTAAAAATTTCAAAAAAATTATTTTTGTGTATGGATTATATATATATATATGTTTGACTAAAGAATAGAAAAATAATAGGCTACTTTTGTATTTTCTAGAAATGAGTATTTCAGCTTCCTGAAATTAACAATTTAGGGTGCTGAAATGGAAACTGAAATGTCAAGAAGAGAAGTCAGTTTTGTTTTAGCTTGCTGAAATGGAAACTGAAAAGGTTAGGGAGGGAAGACAGTTTGATTTCAGTTTACTGAAATGATATATTAAGTCTTCTAAATTTATAAATAGTTTACCGAGTTATAATAAGAACTTATAAATAAACGAGTAAGTGTTAAGTTTAAGATAGTGCAGTCGTACCCTTTAATGGTTGATGTATAGTAGCTGGGCTAAACGATTGCTTCAGGGAGCGGAGGTATATACGAATTAGTAACCGATCTAACTCACTGTGAAAATAGTGTAGACGAGACGAAAACTAATTTGTTGGTTGTTTGTGGAAAACCACTCAGTATACTATATTGAATAATATTAAAGACTCGATGTATGCTAGGTTTAGACTTGTAAATAAGTATGGTGTTAAGGTTATCTAATATTTGACTATGTGGTTAAGTGCTTGATAGTTTACTTTTAAAGTAATAATATTATGAGATAAGTATGTTATACTAATTGAAAGATCAATCTTATAACTGATAGGTCTTTTCAATAAAGAGATTAACTTAAATTGTGTAGCAGTAATCGACGATACAAGCAAGTTTCCGAAATCAAACTCGAGTTATTATTTTTCAAGTATGGTAGTGGATAATTTTTGTTGATTATTCCACATCTAAAATTATTATTGAATATTCGCATTTATTGCATGTTTTCTCTAACTCAAACTTGAGTTATATTTTCAAAGCATGGTAGTGAATAATTATTGTCGATTATTACATCTATACTGATTATTGATTCGCACTTCGTGCATGTTGCATATGTTCATCAGGTATATAAGGCTGATCACCTTCATTATCCTAAGGTTCAGTTAAAGTTGTTCATGGTCCTTGTTGACATTAAACATTATTAGTTCAGTCATTCATTTATTGAAACTCTGATTTATGCTCTTTCACAATTATTATATTGTTTAAAATTCGAAAGCTTATTCTTTTTTTCAATCATGATATATCCTTGTTGTATTTAAACTTGCTGAGCAAAGTCGTTGCTCACCCTTGCTATATCATGATAACAAATTTCAGATTAAGACGAAGGCTCAAAGAAAGACAAAGGCAAAGGCAAACTACAAGAGCAGATTATTACACATTCATAACTATTTAGTTATCATATGCAGATAATGTTGCAAACCTTTTTAACTACTTAAGGTATGTATTCAGTTAAGGTTAATAGACCTTGGGATATATAATAGAATCATGTGAAATAAATAATATATGTTTATATATTCCGCATTAGTTTATGGACCCGGATTTGGAGGCGCTACAGTTGAAACATACCCGCTTACCTCTCAAGCACACTCCAATGTGATTCTTCCCACAAATAGCACAATATTCAAACCTTCTCTTCAGCTGATTTCCCTGTTGACTCCCAGCAGAAACGTTATCACTCCACCTCCTCTTCTGGTTGGTACCACTACCACCAACTTTATTCTTATTCTCATTCTTCTTCTTCTGATCTTGGTTATACTTTGTCAAGGCATCGCTTCCACCTTCCGCGATGATCGCCTTCTCAAGCACAGCTGCAAACGTATTCAGCTAAAACATCGATATTTTGCTGTACAACTAGGGCTTCAGTCCCTGCTCGAACCTCCTCGCCTTTCTCTCATCAGTGTTGACTTAATATGGCGCAAACCTTGCCAGCACATTAAACTTTGCGGCGTACTCCGGCACAGACATTGTTCCCTACTTCAGCTCCAAAAATTGAACCTCCATCTGGTTCTGCGAGCTTACTGGAAAGTGCATCTCAACAAACATTTTCGTGAATCTACCCCATATTTTTATGCCTTCTCCTCCCCAGGCCTTATTTGCTTACCCCCAGTAGCTAGCTTCTGACTTTTACATAAATATCACAAAAGTAGTCTTTTGGTCTTCGTCGACCCTGGCAACATCGAAGACTTTCTCCATTTCCATTACCCACGTCTGGGCCTCGATCGAATTCACGGATCCTTGGAATTCTGGCGGTCCTACCGCTTTGAACTCTTTGAAAGTTGCAACTTGAACTTGCGGCTGATTCGCAAGTGCTCCCGTTAACAGATTCACCAATTACTAAACTGGGTTGGCATTCGCCTTATTGTTGTTATTGTTCGTAGACCCCTTTTGTTGTTGACGTGTTGGTCTTCTTCTAGGAGGTATCTTTCTGTTAAGACATACGCTTATTAGATCCCTACTCAAATCTTAAATATTTAAGATTAACTTAAACATTTCAAAATTAACACTTAACCACATAACACTTCAATAAACTTTGGTATTTTATTCATTCAAAGTTTTTAAAACATAGAAAGGATATCATCTCTCCTACTTACATCATCTTTCCTGAACTGAAAAAAGTTACAAGATTACATCATCATCTTATCCCATTATTTATCACAAACTCTAGGACCTACATTTATTTAATACATAAATAATCACATAGTTTATTACTCTTCTATCTAGGCATGTTAAGACATCGCACAGCCTCTCTACGTTCCATCTTCCATTATCCGAAACACTATTCTACGATCCACCATATACCATGATAAATCCTCGAACTGAGCTGGTAATAAAAGACTCGATCCTGGGCCCTATCTATAGCTGAATAAAAAGCATAGTCCGTCTCCTTCATCTTGTCCTTCTTCGCTTGAATCTGGTCTTCTGCACGATCTGCAAGCTGAGTAGCCTTCAAACAAGCATCCTCTGCTCTAGCACGTTTCGCCGATTCCTCTTTCATGTCACCCTTTAATTTCTCAAGCTCAGCCAGTGCATCATCCCTCTAACTCTCTACGTGAACTAGATCCCACTGCACTTTTCCAAGACGCTCATCCAGGTCTTGAATCATCTCATCCTTATGCTCTATGGTGGTCTGACGTACATCCACCAACTACTCAAAGCTCCCCGACTCTACCCTGCAGCTCAATGTTACGATCATAAACCTCCTCGTACATCACAGCGCTGATAGAGTTAGGTGGAAACTCCTCGGGATCCTCCTCTTCCTCTATCTCATCCTCATCCTCCTGGTTAAAGAAAGGCTCATGCTCCTAACCCACTACAGTAATCAGTGGAGATGACTCTCTCTGAATAATTTCCTACAAACAGTATGGATGTCTCGGGACTCCTCCTCAATAGGCTTCTGAGATAACTCCTCCCTAGCCTGACTGGACTCTCCAACAATCGTCATCCTGACAACAAAATTTTAAGTTTTAATTATTACGTGATACTGATCGACACTCACGAGTACATAAACTAATCATACATAAGCACATAGCACATAAGGTAGTTTATTATCTTAACTATCACCACTATCTTTTCGATCTCCTATAAGGCTACTACATAAGACTTCCCCACCTAAGGTTCATAACCTAAGGCTTTGATAGTAGCTTGTGACACCCCCAAATCTGGGTACTTCATTTCCACAAGATTTGGTGTTCACTAACCACCCTCCTTATCAATGATACGTTACATAAAGGTACAGTCAATAACTATTTTAGGAATTAAAATCTTTGGAAAATGTTCAAGGAAACCTCCGTACATGTGAGGCCATGCTTCTAGGTTATAATAGATATCATAGGACTTGAGAATTATCTTTGGTTAACCCAATAGATCCCAAAGAAAAGTGAGAAGATTACTATCATGTTTTTTCCAATGGTGGGTTTTCTCTTGCCATATAATTATCTCTATTGTCTCCAACAGTGGATTATATTTCAACCATACTCCAAGATTATATAGATAGTACTCATAGATATAACCAGTAAGTGGATGTGCACAACCCTGTCTTATGATAACACGAAGTCGTATGTCATTGAACATCTTGTATGATAGTGGCAATACACCCTTCCAAAGGTGGGTTCACTTCACCTAAGTCGGGTCACCAAATCAACGGTTAAATGACGTATAAAATATGACACACACATTTTAAATTCTCAATATAATTATTATCATACTATTTTATGGGAAACTTCAATAGCTATAGACCATCTTTCTATTCCCCTGTTATCCCCGCTCGACCCCGCTACACTCTTATTACCTGAAAGGAATTGTGAAACAAAAGGGTGAGCACAAATAGTCCAGTAAAGAATATCATGACTAAACATAATCAAATTATCAATAGCATTCATCAGTAATAAATTAGAGATTTAGAACGTATGGTAGATGATAAAACTTTTCAACCATAGTTGCAGCGGAACGAACAATCCATTAGAAGAGTCAAATAGACCATAATGTCTATTATCTTCTCCATGTTAAAAGTCCACCAATAATGTTTTATCCTTGTAACATCAATCAACAGTTCCTGTTCACAATCATATGAATAATTCATAATCATAATTGTATTGCTAAATTCCTCTTCGCACCCAGGACGAAGATAACTTTCATCACCTGTCTTTACCTGAAACACCAAAGATCATGGTTATACCCAATCACAGTTCCTATTCATAATCATTCTAATCAATTCATCTTTGCACTATGGGCCAAAGACATTCAACAATTAATCATTCATCTTTGCACTACAGGCCAAAGATATTCACAAATCAACCGCTCATCTTTGCACTACAAGCTAAAGATATTCATCAATAGTTCATCTCTGCACTACAGGCCAAAGATATTCATAAATCAACAACTCATATTTGCACTACATGCCAAAGATATTCTTCAATTTTTCATATTTGCACTACAGGCCAAAGATATTCATAAATCAACAGCTCATCTTTGCACTACGGGCCAAAGATATTCAAATCTCAAAGAAATATCTAATCATTTCAGAATTTATAAAAATAACATTTATAACCATGTTGATCAATTAACCTTTGCACTTAAGCTAAAGATATTCAATTATAAACTCAATGGTCATGATCATACCAGTCAACAATTCATCTTTGCACTACTGGCCAAAGAGAACTCATAGTCATGGTCATACCAATAATCTACCCATCTTTACACTCAAGTCAAAGAGAACTTCCATTACCATGATTATAAAAATGTTATATATGATGAATAGACATAGTAAGAACAATATGATCAAAACATGGATCTAATTTCAAGAGTAAGATTCATAAATCAAAGATAATTTGGATATGGAAAAAAATATTTTTTACCATGAATAGTATCCCGTGAATAGTAACTCGTAAATAATAATCCATGAATAGTAACTCATGAATAGTAACTTGTGAATAGTAACTCGTGAATAGTAACTCGTGAATAGTAACTCATAATAAAGTTCAGACCAATATTCCGGTGAAATGATATTAGATGAAGCACAAAACTAAAAGAATTTCTAATCCTTTCAGAAATTATAGAAGCAATGCTTACCATAGTAAGTTCAAGTTTAGGAATCTGAAATTAAATATTATTACTTACATATTATAGTGTATGGAAGAAAATAATATTCCTTACGAATATTGAATAAAAACAATATCCTTTAAGAGAAAAATAATATCTCTTACAAGAAAAATAATATCACTTACTATACGAAAGAAATATTACCCCTTACGAGTATAAAATCACATTCTTTACCAAAATATCCTTTATCAAAATATCCTTTATGCAAAATAATATCATTTACGAAAATAATATCATTTAAGAAAAATAACTTCCTTTACGAAACATAATAACATCCCTTACCTCAGTAGAATATTGAATCTGACTGGAATATCGGATATTATGCTGACGAAAACTTGCACTGTTATCAACACTCAAAATACTCTTATACTCACAAGAAATACATTATTTATAGGAAAATGCCTGAACGCCAAAACTAACCAAAGAAACCAACGGATGATTTTCAAGCCTCCACCTTTGAAACTTCTCCTCAGCAAAATTTTCAACATTTTATAACAAACAAAAGGACAAGAGTGGGGCCCACCAATCTAGAAAATCTCTACCAAAAATATTTTAACTTTAACAATATTCAGAAACTTCAATAATTCATAATAAACAGCGCTTTTATCAAAAAAATATGAACCTATGTCCATTCCATATAAAATTTAATTCTCTACAACTTTGTAGAAGAAAGTTTTTTCAAATTCCGAACGAAAAATAATCCGAATTTACGTACGGATGATTTTGTAGGCTACCAATATTGACAATTCACAATCGGATGATTCTTTTTCTTTTCTTCTTTCTTTTCTCCCGCATCAACATATTGACAATCCAAAAAAATCAGCAATTATAACAACAAGTGGGGCCCAGCAACTCACAAAATATGTTTTTAGCATTTATTGTAACAGAATCAATTCAGACCCAATTTGCTCTCTTTCTCCTCATTTTATTCATATATCGTGAATTTATTATAAAAATATTATTATTTAAATTATAAAATTATATTATTATATTACCACATTATACACTTATAATGTAATATTATAATAATATATTTGAATGAATTATTTTATCAGAAAAGATAAAATATCAATTTTCAACAATTGTCTCTTTTGCTAAAATTCATCCATTTATATCCACGTTGAATAAATATTTTCTTATCATTTTTATCAATAATTAATTATTATTCATAAATAACATTACATAATCACAATAATGACAACCAGGTGGTTCCTAGGAAAGAGGGGGCTTTCCAATAAGAATTTTTTTTCATTAGCGCGCAATTATATAACCTAACAACTTTCCTCAATAGAATTTTCTAAACATTGTCAATAATGTTATCTAATAATATCATTTCAATAATAAGTGTTGTAACGACCCCAAAATTCTTACCTTATAATTCTCATTCTTGATCGTTAACAATACAACTATTAATCTATAATTACATCATTATTCGATAATAAAAACACTAAAAATGCGGAATATTTAAAACTTTTATAAACTTCTTTCTTTATTGTCCTGAATCACAACCTTTACATTACATCTCTTTGATTCAAATATATATCATGAATCGTTACAATACAATGACTGTACCAAGTCTTACATCATAAAGTAATATCCATATACATTGGATAACTCCACTTATAATTCAACAACATATTACATTCAAAATATTAAATACATTTCCCATAAAACATAAGTAATCTTCATGAATGTGGATCTTTATAACTCACTTAGCACGTATCCTTACCTTGAAATCTTGACCTGCAAAAATTATTATTTGCAAGAGTGAGCACGACAGGTCAGCAAGTTCTAACAGTTTTCATGCATCACGTAGCACATAATAACATACTCAACATATATCTCATAATAATTAAAGTAACATGGCCTACATGCTTTAATTCACATAACAAATATAAAGATTGAGTTCCTTACTCAATCAACATGCTTCGCTCAATATTGTAGTCATAAATTGACTTTAACATTCATGCTTACAACATATACAACTTATCATGCTCGCTTACAACACATATAACATATCCTGCAATTTAGAACAGTTCATCAAGTTCGCATAGCAAATAAGAACCAAAAGACTTGCCTTGATTGTTGTTTACCAATAATAGATTAACAGTTTACAGCTATCTGCACTTCATGTGCCCTACACAATAATATAATCATGCACATCAACTATTAGTCACAAAGTAACGCATAGTAGTTGTAATATAAACTTTACTCTACATCCCATAACCTTTCTTATTAATCAATACACAATATTCAATTTGATGTGTTAACTTTCGACGTATATCTCACTATATTTCTTTTTAGTAATATTCGAAATTCATTCAAGTGTTTAAGTCTTGTTAGGACTACTTATTGATTTTATATTAACCCCCTTTCATATCTTTTAATGTTCATTTTATTTGACTTAAAATACTTTTTACGTTCATTAACACTTGTCACGGCGTTTCGACGTTCATTCGTCACACGCCCGAATCGTCTCTCTTGTGTATGCTTAGTGTGTTTATATAACTTATCTAATACATCATTTATTAATGTTAAGCATCCTTATATTTACCAACATTCATGTTTTATAACTTAGGACAACATCGTTAATCATCAGAAGCACTACATTTGCATACGTGCATGCCCGACGCCCTCCAATTGCCTCCGAATACACATCAGTCCCAAAAATAACCATTTTGAACCCTGCTACTGACCTCAAATTGAAAACCTTAAAGAACGAAAGTTGTAGGTCTACTCGTGCTCGTTCCGAATCATCTTGAATCTCTTCAATCGGAGTTCGTATGAAAACGTTAAGGCTATTTTACCACAGGAGGTCAAAATAGTCCCGGACTGACAACTCTTCTGGCGCAGCTGCGCCCCAAATAGCCTTGGGGGCAGCGCAGCTGCACCACTGGCAGCATGCTATGTGATATTTTTTTCCAGTTGTTGTTCTTGCGAATTTTCTGACCCTTTCCTCCTTCTAATCTTCATAAATTGAGTTATACACTTCCAATTAAGTCTATTTTTAACTCTATGGATTCGTGAAACACTGAACTACTCATTTACATAATAACTATGACACTTCAAAATATTAACAATTCATTTTAAGGGTTCCAATTCAGTGTTCATTCTAATTTTTCATGTTTTACACATATTTAGCGAATTCATTCACTACGAATTCGTTTTACATACGTTTTAACTCGTTCAACTTGGGTTGTTTTCGTTTTTTTGAGTACTATCATAATACATCATCAATTTAAGGTTTTCATCATGATTTCATAACTAAACTTTGACTCCAACTACGCCATAACATACATATTTCATTAAGAACACAAGTTCTTCATCTTTAGCATAACTTCATGAATTCAATTACCTAAAAATTGCTTATAGATGATATATAACAGAATCTATATACCCAAAAATATATATAATCAATTTCCTTAAGAAATCATCCACCAACACTATTTACAATGAAGTTTAATAAGAACAAAACTTTAGATTTAGACAATTACCTTTGATTTCTTCTTTAAAATATCTAGATGATGTAGAAAACTTGGTTAATCTTATACCTCTTCCTTGAATCACAGAACTCTTCTTTACTCTCAATTTTCTCAGAGAGTTCTCTCCCTCAGTTTCTCTCTAACTTAGCCTTGTGAAACTTAAGTGTAAGTTTTATTTCTCATCCCGTTACAAAAACCCAAAGTCTCAGCAGTTGCAAAAATCAAGGTTCTCAAGGCCATGTTTGGCTAGAACCCAATTATCCCCTTCTAATTTTATTTTTTTCTAATCTCCTTATTATATAATATATCTTTTTTTCTCTAAGTGTCACACTTTAACCATACTACTAAATTACTTAGCTAGCTAAACTAAATAATTATATAATTATAATATGTATAATTATTATACTTATACATTATGAAATTATATCCATAACCCTTAACTTAAAATAGACCTTTCTATTAAAATAATTAATATTTATTTTCTTAATTATTTTAATTAACTCAAATGAATTATACAATTATAATATATAATTATTTAATTTATTTCCTCGCATAAATTGTCTCAATACAATTTATTTAACCCATACATCTAATTACTACTTAAATATTAAACAATTTATTTAATATCATCATACTTAAATAAATTATTCCATAATAATTTCCATTGAATATTTATTTTACTCCATAAATATTTTAATTAAAATATTTATTTTATTAAACACGTCATAATAAGAAATTTATTCATTAAATTCTTATTCTAATTATTTTACATTAACTCACTATTTTAATTAAGTGAATTACTCGCATTGGTTATGAAATTTAATTCATAATACATTCATTGTCACAAGGCATACTAATCAAATTATATTATTCCATAATTTAATTCCCAACTTAATTAGATTAACTTAATTCCTTTTTCGTAATAATTTCATTTAATCTTCTTCAATAGTTAAATTAAATTAACTACTAAACCTCATTCTTCCATCATATGAATATATATATATATATATATATATATATATATATATATTCTATATTCACACCAAATCATATATTTCACAATATATAACAAATATATACACATATCTAAACTCAAAACATCTCGTAATAAGAATTTTATTTATTAAATTCTTATTCTAATAATTTTTGAAAATTCGGGTTGTCACATCCTTCCCTCCTTATAAGGATTCCGTCCTCGGAATCATCGAAACCTACCTTACTTAGGTTTTCATCAAATCTCTTTAAAAACATTTATCGTTGAATAACTTCAACGCATTACCTTAATATAAGTTTTATATATATATTCTACTACATTTAGTTCTTCAACAAATTCATAGATTTTATTTCAAAACCTTCAATTGAACTCAATTATGTTTCAAATATTATATATTCTCGACCTCGTTTATTTACTTTCTAAAGACCATTACCATATACTCTACTCGTCGAATTAATGTACTTCATAATTCACCATCTATAATTATTCGGGTTATCACATTCACCCCTTCTTCTAAGAATTTCGTCCTCGAAATTTTAATATAATTCTTCGTTCATTCCATCTATCAAAATAGCTTTTACGTTAATCTTATACACTAAACTGTTTGCGTTCTACAACTACTTCTTTCTAAGGTCTATCTTCCTTGCCACATTCTCCTTCAGAATAATAAGAATCTTCCACAATTACTCAATAATTGAGAAGCGATATAAATAACTCAGAAATTTAAAAGATTCCAAATCATGCTGAGTGGTTGCAAGACCTTAAACTTTGCTTTTAGGTTTAACAGTGCTTCACCCCCGGTACTTCACACTATAAACCACATCGGTACTCTAGGTGGCCAGCCTATCGTACCCCTACGTTGGGCCCAAACATAGTACATCGTAATGACTATATGCGTTACATTCGGAACTATAGTCTCCGATAACATGTCCCCCTCTTATAGGGTTGTTCACCTCAGCTTCTTAACCTCTGAATCTGCACCAAAACAATTTGGTTTGGCATAGTTTGACCAAGAACACTCTAATTTCATAAACATCTTTCAGTATTTATCTAGCTGAATCAAGTAGCATAGACTTCTATCAATAATTCGGACATCAATCAAAATATATATATATATATATATATATGTATATATATTTTTAACCAACTCAATAAAATAAATATATTTTTTTTCGTTTAAGGAAACTAAAAGTAAATAAATCTTCTTTTTTATATATATAGTTTAAGGAAACTAAAAATAATAAATAAATCTTTTCACAATATCCTGATATCGTATCGTAGTACTGATACGTTGAGGATTTTGTCATTACAAGACGTCGTCATACTACATCATACTATAGTGGGCTGACGATCATACGATCACATCCAACACTAGGTTTAACTACAATGATAACTTCCTCGATTATTGTTTATACATCATATCAAATGATGTATAGAAAATACATTTTGAAGAATTTAAAATCATTTTTGTCTAGCTGAAGAAATTAGCGTAAACATGTGAATAATAGCACTATTTAAAAAAAAATCATTGGTTCCATCATTTGATCCAATGTTTTTCAAGAAAACAGAAGTGCAACAACATCACGAAGTCAATAAATTTCGAAAATCTAGCAAAGCTAGGAGATTTAGAATATAAAACTTTCTCCATCAATTAAATATTTACTCCATCATTACTTAATCATTCTATCAACCTTAAACAACATCAATGCTTCCTACACCATAACTTTTCTATACCCAGTATAGTTCATCAAACTTACCACACTTTAGAAGTTCAGGAACTTGCCACAATAATATGAGTTTAAGAACTTGTCCTAGCAATACGTAGTCAAAGAATTGATCAGAGACTGTCCATATGCTTAGGGATTCAAAACATACATACGATTATGAGTCACGATCTTACCATAAGTATGAGTTTTAAGAACTCTCCTAACCTTAAGATCATCTAATGTAATCTTAATATCATCTAATCTAATCTGTATTGACTCTAACTATCAAATATAATATGAGAAAAGAGTCACCTCTTCGTCATATATATATCGATAGCTTGACACCAACCTTCCAATGATTATCAATATGATAAGCCAAGTGTAAGCACAAAACCCTGCCCATACAAAGATTTGTACAACTCATCCACCACATGAGTCCTCAGTTGAAATCCCACTTAACTCTATCTTCTTCTTAACCTCGCTCTATACTTGATACAGATTTCCTGTATCTCATCATTTATAACTCCTCGTGAGTTAATCTCGTACCATATCATAGTACATTCTCGTTATAGTCTCAAACTATAAACATGTAATCATTACAGACCATCTGCCTTTTACAACTTTAAAAGATCACGTCGCGACCTTATTCTATAATCATCTCCCTTATGATTCTTTCTTATCTCATTATCGTTTTGTTTTAAAAACTTCTTATCTTTACCTTTCATCATGTTATATCATGATTTCATTATGCTTTTAATATTATAGACTTTGTCTATTCATCGTTATTCGTCATCTTTATTATTGGAGTTAGGCAACTCCTTAATCTTATCTTTATATCTCTTCAAGATTATTCTTTGAATCTTCTTGTTTATTTAACAACTCTTCTTTTAAGAATTTCTAACTTCGTTCATAAAGTTCAACATTTTATTCGAGTTTTATTCCTCGTTATTCTTACCTTCTTCTTATAACATTTCTAGGACTTAACTCATCCTATACATCTACGTTTGTGAAAAGAATCACCTTTTCGTTATACGTAACTTAACTTAACTTCTTATTCTCGAAGGTCATAGCCTAAGGTACTCTTACCTAAGGTGTATAAACTATCAGCTTCGATACCAACTGTAACGACCCCAAAATTCTTACCTTATAATTCTCATTCTCGATCGTTAACAATACAACTTTTAATCTATAATTACATTATTATTCGATATTAAAAACACTAAATATGCAGAATATTTAAAACTTTTATAAACTTCTTTCTTTATTGTCCTGAATCGCAACCTTTACATTACATCTCTTTAATTCAAATCTATATCATGAATCGTTACAATACAATGACTGTACCAAGTCTTACATCATAAAGTAATATCCATATACATTGGATAACTCCACTTATAATTCAACAACATATTACATTCAAAACAATAAATATATTTCCCATAAAACATAAGTAATCTTCGTGAATGTGGATCTTTATAACTCACTTAACACGTATCCTTACCTTGAAATCTTGACCTGCAAAAATTATTATTTGCAAGAGTGAGCTCGACAGCTCAGCAAGTTCTAACAGTTTTTATGCATCACGTAGCATATAATAATATACTCAATGTACATCTTATAATAATTAAAGTAACATGGCCTACATGCTTTAATTCATATAACAAATATAAAGATTGAGTTCCTTACTCAATCAACATGCTTTGCTCAATAATGTAGTTATAAATTGACTTTAACATTCATTCTTACAACATATATAACTTATCATGCTTGCTTACAACACATATAACATATCATGCAATTTAGAACAGTTCATCAAGTTCACATAGCAAATAAGAACCGAAAGACTTGCCTTGATTGTTGTTTACCAATAACAGATTAACAGCTTACAGCTATCTGCACTTCACGTGCCCTACATAATTATATAATCATGCACATCAACTATTAGTCACAAAGCAACGCATAGTAGTTGTAATGTAAACTTTACTCTACATCCCATAACCTTTCTTATTAATCAATATACAAAGTTCAATTTGATGTGTTAACATTCGACGTATATCTCACTATATTTCTTTTTAGTAATATTCAAAATTCATTCAAGTGTTTTAGTCTTGTTAGAACTACTTATTGGTTTTATATTAACCCCCTTTCATATCTTATAATGTTCATTTCATTTGACTTAAAACACTTTTTACGTTCATTAACACTTGTCACGGCGTTTCGATGTTCATTCGTCACACGTCCGAATCGTCTCTCTTGTGTATGCTTAGTGTGCTTATATTACTTATTTCATACATCATTTATTAATGTTAAGAATCCTTATATTTACTAACATTCATGTTTTATAACTTAGGACAACATCTTTAATCGTTAGAAGCACTACACTTGCATTCGTGCATGCCTGATGCCCTCCGATTGCCTCCGAATACACATCAGTCCCAAAAATAACCATTTTGACCCATGCTGCTAACCTCAAATTGAAAAACTTAAAGAATGAAAGTTGTAGGTCTACTCATGCTCGTTCTGAATCATCTTGAATCTCTTCAATCGGAGTTCGTATGAAAATGTTAAGGCTGTTTTACCACAGGAGGTCAAAATAATCCCGGACTGACAACTCTTCTGGCGCAGCTGCGCCCTAAATAGCCTTGGGGGTAGCGCAGCTGCACCACTGGCAGCATGCTACGTGATTTTTTTTTCCAGTTGTTGTTGTTGCGAATTTTCTGACCCTTTCCTCCTTTTAATCTTCATAAATTGAGTTATACACATCCAATTGAGTCTATTTTTGACTCTATGGATTCGTGAAACACTGAACTACTCATCTATATAATTACTCTAACACTTCAAAAACATTAACAATTCATTTTAAGGGTTCCAATTCAGTGTTCATACTAATTTTTCATATTTTAGACATATTTAGCGAATTCATTCACTACGAATTGGTTTTACATCTGTTTTGACTCGTTCAACTTGGGTTGTTTTTGTTTTTTCGAGTACTATCATAATACATCATTAATTTAAGGTTTTCATCATGATTTCATAACTAAACTTTGACTCCAACTACGCCATAACATATATATTTCATTAAGAACACCAGTTCTTCATCTTTAGCATAACTTCATGAATTCAATTACCTAAAAATTGCTTATAGATGATATATAACAGAATATATATACCCAAAAACATATATAATAAATTTTCTTAAGAAATCATCCACCAACACTATTTACAATGAAGTTTAATAAGAACAAAACTTTAGATTTAGACAATTACCTTTGATTTCTTCTTTAAAATATCTAGATGATGTAGAAAACTTGGTTAATCTTATACCTCTTCCTTGAATCACAGAACTCCTCTTTACTCTCAATTTTCTCAGAGAGTTCTCTCCCTCAGTTTCTCTTTAACTTAGCCTTGTGAAACTTAAGCGTAAGTTTAATTTCCCAGCCCGTTACAAAAACCCAAAGTCTCAGCAGTTGCAATAACCAAGGGTCTCAAGGCCATGTTTGGCTAGAACCCAATTATCCCCTTCTAATTTTTTTTATAATCTCCTTATTATATAATATATCTTCTTTTCTCTATGTGTCACAATTTAACCATATTACTAAATTACTTAGCTAGCTAAGCTAAATAATTATACAATTATGATATGTATAATTATTATACTTATACTTTATGAAATTATATTCATAACCCTTAACTTAAAATAGACATTTCCATTAAATTAATTAATATTTATTCCATTAATTATTTTAATTAACTCAAATGAATTATACAATTATAATATATAATTATTTTATTCATTTCCTCGCATAAATTGTCTCAATACAATTTATTTAACCCATACATCTAATTACTACTTAAATATTAATCAATTTATTTAATATCATCATACTTAAATAAATTATTCCATAATAATTTCCATTGAATATTTATTTTACTCCATAAATATTTCAATTAAACTATTTATTTTATTAAACACGTCATAATAAGAATTTTATTCATTAAATTCTTATTATTTTACATTAACTCACTATTTTAATTAAGTAAATTACTCACATTAGTTATTAAATTTAATTCATAATACATTCATTGTCACAAGGCATAATAATCAAATTATATTATTCCATAATATAATTCTCAACTTAATTAGATTAACTTAATTCCCTTTTCGTAATAATTTTATTTAATCTTCTTCAATAGTTAAATTAAATTAACTACTAAACCTCATTCTTCCATCATATGAATATATATATATATATATATATATATATATATATATATATATATATATATATATTCTATATTCACACCAAATTATATATTTCACAATATATAACACATATCCAAACTCAAAACATCTCGTAATAAAAATTTTATTTATTAAATTCTTATTGTAATAATTTTTAAAAATTCGGGTTGTCATAGGTGTGATAATTATTGATTTAATAATGTGAAATACTGTGCAGTGGTTACTGTGACAATTATTGAATCAATAATATAAAATAATATGCAATTATCAATGTAGTAATTATTGAATGAATAATAAAAA
The DNA here is from genome assembly GCA_020205555.1 of Panax stipuleanatus. NCBI lineage: Eukaryota > Viridiplantae > Streptophyta > Magnoliopsida > Apiales > Araliaceae > Panax > Panax stipuleanatus. Next base: position 101,474,733 of record CM035126.1, read on the forward strand.
TAATGAACAGTAATTACCGTAACAATTATTGAATACGTGACTTCTTACGTAAGAATCAATAATTAGAAATTACCGTGCAATACCGCGTGCTACTGTGCAACAAAGCGTATTATTGTACTTTAACCACTGGGTATTTCAACAGTTTAACGGTAAAAGTTTTACCGTTATTTTATAAAAAGATTATTCCTGTCGCTTTCTATATCCGACAGTTATTCCGTTGTGGGGTCCACCAATGACTGCGCCGTCGTACGAATATTCTCCGACAAAAAGAATATTTCACGACCAAACGAATATTCCCCAACAACAATGAATATTTTATAACCACTTGCTTACTTTGTAAAATTTACACATATCACCCTTAACTTTAACCTTTTATCAATTTAACCATTTATTGAATTAAAAATTGAATACTTTCATTTCATAAAATTTGGGGTCTTACAATCTCCCCTCCTTATGAAATTTCGTCCTCAAAATTTACGTACCTGGTAATTCGAATATGTGAGAATACCTTGCTTTCATTTTAGATTCTATCTTTTCGGTCATTTCTTCTGTATCATGATTTCTCCATTGTTCATTCTAGAATACAGCTTCAAAACAAAGGTTAATTGACATATCACAATTTGTCAACTTATCAAGTAAGAAATTTCAGCTTAGGTAAGTCACACACTAGCGAAATATATTACTCGTCTCTCCCCTCCTAGTTCTAGACTCAGATCTCCGCCAGCGACCATATCCTTAAGCTCTGATACCATTTGTGACGCCCCCAAAATAGGTTCAATCCAAAACCCATTCCGAGTCGCCAAGAAATACATGGTACAGAATCCAAATACAAATCTTTTATATCAAATTGTCGTACACAATACGACCACACATAAAGTGTGAGTTTTAATACAAATACTGTAAGACCCCAACTTTTATGAATAAAGATTTAATTTTCTTTATATATTATTTCGAAATAGTAAGGTGTTGATTTGATAAATGTGAAAAGTTATAGGTAAAATGCGCAAATATTTTAAAATAAGCAAGTGGTTATAAAATATTCATTGTTGTCGGGGAATATTCGTTTGGTCGTGGAATATTCTTGTTGTCGGGGAATATTCGTATAACGGCGCAGCTATTTGTGGGCCCCACAACAGAATAATTGTCGGATATAGAAAGCGACAGATATAACATTTTTATAAATAGGTAAAACTATTACGGTTAAACTGTTGAAATACCCGGTGATAAAAATACAGTAATACGCGTTGTTACACAGTAGCACACGGTATTGCACAGTATTTTGAATTATTGATTCTTACGTAAGAAGTCACTTACTCAATAATTGTTACAGTAATTACTGTTCAATATTTTATATTATTGATTCAATAATTGCATGATATTTTATTGGTTCAATAATTGCTACATTGATATTTTATATGATTGATTCAATAATTGCTACAGTTGATATTTTGTATTATTGATTCAATAATTGTCACTGCACAGTATTTTACATTATCAACTCAATAATTCATATTATTTGAATAATATTATTAGATAGCATTATTGACAATGTCTAAGAAAGTTCTGTCTAGGAGGGGTTATTTAATTGCGCGCCAGTAAGGAGAAATCTTTATCGGAAGGCCCCCTCTTTCCTGAAAACGACCTGGTTGTCAATATTATAGTTTTGTAATATTATTTGTGAATAATTAATTATTGATTTATATGATAAAAAAATATTTATTTTGTAGATATAAAAGAAGGAATTAGTGCTGATGTGTTTTTATCAGTATTTTAGTGTAGAAAATCATCCGTTTATGGATTTCGGATAATTTATGTTTGGAATTTAGAAAAACTTCCTTCTATAAAGTTGTAGAGAATTAAATTTCCTATGGAAAGAACATAGAATTTGTATTTTTTTGACAAAAGGGCTATTTATTATGAATTATTGAAGTTTCAGAAAATAAATATTTTTTAATGGGAGATGGGCCCCGCTAGTGGCTGATGGATTTAAGGTCAACAGGCGGGCGGAATTTTTTTTTTTTAAATATTATTTTATTAAAAAGTCTACTTTGGCATCCAAAGATTTTCCTATAAATAGGGTGTTTAGGTTAGAATTGAAAATCACACCAGAATCAAAAGTTTTCTCTCTCTATAATATCGAGTGTATTTTTGTGAGTATTTAGATACTTTGAGTGTTACTATTCAGTGCAAGTTTTCTTCGGTATTGTATCCGATATTTCAGTCAGAAGTACTATTATTTTGTATCCGTAAATGATGTTATTCTTTTTAATATCATTATATCAAAATATTGGCATGGATTTTATTATGAAATTCATACTTTTTCCATCGGGGTTACTATTCACGTATACGGCACTATTCACGTATATGGCACTATTCACGAAAAAATTAAATTTTCTTCTATTTGTCCAAGTTGCTTGTTAAGGTTCCTATCTTTGATTGGATCTAAGTTTTGAACTTTATTCTTGAATTTTGCTCTACAATTGATTATTACAAAGTATTTTTGAATTGGATAAACTAAAATACGAATCCTTAGTCTTTGTCCTTTATCTCACTAAATTCGTTCTTTAAAATGTTTTTCATCATCCTCAGTCCTAAAAGGTGATATAACTGAATATCTTTGGCCTGTAGAGCAAAGATGAATGATTACCTGATGAATATATTTGGCTGTAGTGCAAAGATGGACAAGTGCTGAGATGAACCTGACCACTGGTGATACAAATGAATATCTTTGGCCGCAGTGCAAAGATGAATATTTGATTCGAGATGTATATTGATTGATGTTACAGGGATAAAATATTGATGATGGACTTTAAAATCATAGAAGATAGTAGACTTCATTCTCGACTTAACTCTTCTAATAAATTATTATTTCCGCTGCGAATATTGATCTAAAATTTGTTGTCAATAATATTTTATCTGAATTGTTGAAGACTAACGATAATTTATTTTTCATTATCTTAGTCATAATATTCTTTATTGGGCTAGTTGAGCTCGCCCTTTTCATCTATTGTCCTCTTCAGGAAATGAGAATGTCGCAGGAACTAGTCGGGGGACAGAGTCATGGTCCGAGGTAGAGCAGTAGTAGTCCTCACTATTTCTGATAAATAGTGTGATAATAATTGTAATGAGGACTTAGTTTGAATGTTAATATTTTTTATATATTTTTATTGACACTCACAGTTGTGTGGTCGTATTTTGCACGACCGTGTGATATAAAAGTTTGTATTTGAATTCTGTACCATGTATTTGGCGACTCAGAATGGGTTTTGTGACTGGACCTATTCTGGGGGCGTCACAGTTGGTATCAGAGCTTAGGGATATGAAATCTTGCGGAGATCGGGGAATAGAACTAGAAGGGGAGAGACGAGTAAATCCTTTGCTAGTCTGTCCTACCTAAGCTTATGTGGTATTTAATTGGTCAGTCGGAGCATAGGGTTATTATGTGATATGTTAATTTGTTTAATTAACACTTGTTTTATGACAGTATTTGAGAATGGCAGCTGAGAATGTTAATAATGAAGTGAATGAGACCGTAGAAACACCTTTAATCACCAACCAGGAGAACGTGCAACAAGAAGGCAATGTTCATCCTGAAAACAACACTGATCAGACGATAAACGATGAGATGTTTAGAAGTTTTTTGTAGTTCATGCAAAACCAGACGAGGGAAACTCGTGTGCAAAATACAGCTGGAAATAATAACAACTCGCGGCTTGTCACTGCCAAGCAGTTCAAAGAGTTGGGACCACCAGAGTTTTTGGGAAAGCCGGATCCGATCAAGGCGGAGACGTGGGTTAAGTAAATTACCAAGATATTTGATATCTTGGGATGCACTGAGGAACAGAAGGTTCCATTCGCCACCTTTATGTTCCGAGGAGAGGCAGATTACTGGTGGGAGTCTGTGAAGCGTACCCAGCCTACCGCACTCAAGATATCTTGGGAAGCGTTCCAGAAATTGTTCAATGACAAGTACTTTTCTGAAAGTATTCATCATATAAAGGAGGTAGAGTTTATCAGAATAGAACAAAACAACATGACGGTGTCCCAGTACGAGGCTAAGTTCGTGGAGTTGTCCAGGTTTGCACCTCATTTGGTGGAGAATGAGGAACGTATAACGCGGATGTTTCTGAGAGGTTTGAAACCCGAAATACGTCAATACCTCATTTCTCACAAATTTTCTCTATATTCGGATGTAGTGAACAGGGCCCAGTTGTTAGAACGAGATAGTGATTATATTCAACCAAGGGACAACAACCAAGGTCGTACCGGTGGCAGCAGTCATCGGAGCAATGACAACCAGCGGGGAGGAAAGTATGACAGAAGCGGTAACCACTCCGGTGGTAATCGTGGCCATGATAGTAGAAAAAGCGAATCGGGGGGAGATTTCAAGAAGAGAAGGTATAACAATGAGAACGTGAAGATGTCGACATCAGCACCAACATCAACTGTTTCTAGGGGAGGAGAACGACCATTGGTCGTATGCTATAAATAAGGGAAAGAGGGACACATCAGCCCAAACTACCCACAATAATTCAAAGCATGCTATAACTGTGGAAAAGAAGGACATATAGCTCGAGATTGTCCTATAGAGAAACCAAGTTCAGCAGGGGTGGTGATTCCAAAGGCGATTTCGGACAAGTCCAAGTCGGTGATTCCTGGAAGAACGTTTGTCGTGATAGCCCAAAATGCGAAAAACCCACACGAGGTGATTATGGGTAAGCTAATCATAAACTCTTGCAAAGTTTACACCTTGTTAGATACCGGTGCTACCCATTCTTTTATTTCACCTGCTTGTGCTCAACGTTTGAACTTGACTTCTGATAAATTAGACTTTGACTTATCTGTTGAAACTCCGTTGGGAGAAACCTTTGTTACATCCACAGTTTACAAATCTTACTTGATTCAGATTGGTACCCTTACCTTACCTGTTGATCTTATATCTTTAAAAATACTTGCATTTGAGGTGATTTTAGGAATTAACTGGTTAACCACTTACCATGCCAAAATTGATTATTTTTGTAAGGTTATTAATTTTCATATTCCTAATCAACCTGTTGTGCGAATCCAAACCACCAAACCACTAAAATCAGTCAATATCATTTTAAGTCACAAAGCTATTCGTTTATTAAAAAACGGATGTCAAGCTTTCTTAGCTCATGTCACTGATCTAAACCAGAATATGTTAGGTTTGAATGATATTTCCGTTGTTAATGAGTTTCCTGATGTATTTCCCAAAGAACTTCCCTGTCTACCCCCAGAACGTGAAGTTGAATTCTTTATTGATCTTGAACCCGTTACAAAACCCATTTCTAAAACCCCATATCGAATGGCTCCTATTGAACTTCAGGAGTTAAAGGTCCAATTACAGGAATTATTAGACATTGGTTTTATTCATCCTAGTACGTCTCCTTGGGGTGCTCCTGTTTTATTCGTAAAGAAGAACGACGGGAGTATGCGACTTTGTATTGACTATCGAGAGTTGAATCATATCACCATCAAGAATAGGTATCCGCTACCTCGTATTGATGACCTGTTCAACCAGTTGCAAGGTGCACGATTCTTTTCAAAGATCGATCTTTGTTCTGGATATCATCAGCTGAAGATTAAAACTGAGGATATTCCGAAGACTGCCTTCAGAACTCGGTACGGGCATTATGAGTTCTTAGTCATGTCTTTTGGATTGACTAATGCTCCTGCTGCTTTCATGGATATGATGAACCGTGTATTTAAGAAATATTTGGATTAGTTCGTTGTTGTCTTTATTGATGACATCCTCATCTATTCTAAAAGCCGTGAATATCATGTGCACCACTTGAAGTTGGTACTTCAAAATCTTCGTGAGAACAAGCTATATGCCAAGCTGAAGAAGTACGAGTTCTGGCTTGCAGAAGTAGCATTCCTTTAGCACGTGGTATCGAAACGTGGAGTATCTATTGACCCGACGAAGATTAAAGCAATACAAAGTTGAGAGCAACCTAAGTCGGTGACCGAAGTTCGAAGCTTTCTGGGCTTAGCTGGTTATTATCGGAGGTTCGTAGAGGGATTTTATCGAATTGCTACTCCATTAACTCAGTTGACTCGGAAAGATACAAAATTTGTTTGGAGCGAGGAATGCGAGAAGAGCTTCCAAGAGCTCAAGAGAAGACTTATCTCGGCACCTGTTCTGACAATACCATCTGGTTCGGATGGATTTGTTATCTACAGCGATGCTTCGGGCAAAGGGTTTGGATGTGTTCTTATGCAATATGGGAAAGTCATAGCCTATGCCTCGCGATAACTCAAAGAATATGAGAGGAATTATCTTACTCATGATCTACAGTTGGCAGCTGTCGTTTTTGCGTTAAAAATCTGAAGACATTACCTGTACGGGGAGAAAGTGGAGATTTATATGGATCATAAGAGCCTTAAATATTTCTTCACTCAAAAGGAACTCAACATGCGGCAACGACATTGGCTTGATCTGTTGAAAGATTACGATCAGACCATCCAATACCATCCTGGAAAAGCGAACGTGGTACCTGACGCGTTGAGTAGAAGATCATATGCGGGAACGAGTGCGATGATGTCAAGTATACGCGTAGAACCAGCTTTGATTGATAAAGTTAAAGCTGCTCAAGCTACGGATCCGGAGCTGATGAAGATGAAGAAGAAGGTGCAAGAAGGTGCCATTCTAGAAGCAAGAATCGATGAAGAGGGAATACTTCGAGTCAACTCCAGACTTTGTGTTCCTAACGATTCTGACTTGAAGCATAAAATCATGATGGAGGCACATAACACACCGTTTGCAATTCATCCTTGGAGTACCAAAATGTATCGTGATCTTTGACATATATTTTGGTGGAGCAATATGAAAAGAGAGATCGCGGAGTTTATTTCGAGATGTTTAACGTGTCAACGTGTAAAGGCGGAGCATCAAGTGCCGAAGGGTCCATTGCAACCACTGGAGATTCTGAAATGGAAGTGGGAACACATTACGATGGATTTTGTTACGGGTCTTCCCAAGGTTTCTCAAGGCATAGATGCGATTTGGGTTATTGTTGATAGATTAACTAAGTCTGCTCATTTCTTGCCGATACGAGAGACTTATTCCCTTGAACGTCTTGTTCGTATGTACGTGAATGAGATTGTGAGGTTGATTGGCATGCCAGTATCCATAGTTTCGGATCGTGACCCCAGATTTACTTTACAATTTTGGATCAGTTTGCAGAAAGCTATGGGCACGGATTTACGATTCAGTTCGGCTTATCATCCTCAAACAGACGGACAATCAGAAAAGACTATTCAAACTCTTGAAGATCTATTGAGACTCTGTGTTCTAGACTTCAGAGGGAGTTGGGATAAGTACTTACTATTGGTGGAATTCTCCTACAATAACAGTTATCAAGCAAGTATAGGTGTAGCTCTATTCGAAGCGTTGTATGGGAGAAAGTGTCGTTCTCCAGTGTGTTGGGATGAGGTGGGTGAGGCAACATTATTGGGATCGGAGTTGGTACGTATGACTACAGAAAAGATTCAAATGATCCGGCAACGGATACAAACTGCACAAGATCGACAAAAGAGTTATGCGGATCTTCATCGAAAGGACGTGGAATTTAATGTTAGGGATCATGTATTGTTACGTGTTGCTCCATGGAAAGGAGTTACGAGATTTGGGAAGAGAGGAAAGCTCAACCCACGATTCATTGGTCCATTTGAGATCCTTGACCGAGTAGGAAATGTGGCCTATACACTCGCTTTACCTCCAAGCATGTCTCATGTTCATAATATTTTTCACATATCCGTACTTCGTAAATATGTGAAAGACCCAAACCACATTATTGAGATAGAACCAGACGAGATAGACAAAGATTTAACGTACGAGGAGGTACCTGTCAAGATCTTGGATAGGAAGGAGCATGTCCTACGCTTGAAAATTATACCTCAAGTTAAAGTTTTGTGGAGAAACCATGAAATTGAGTAAATGACCTAGGAATTGGAATCGGAAATGAAAGCGAGGTATCCTCACCTTTTCGACATACCAGGTATGTACGTCAATTTTGAGGACAAAATTTCATAAGGAGGGGAGGTTGTAAGACCCTAACTTTTATGAATAAAGATTTAATTTTCTTTATATATTATTTCGAAATAGTAAGGTGTTGATTTGATAAATGTGAAAAGTTATGGGTGAAATGTGCAAATATTTCAAAATAAACAAGTGGTTATAAAATATTCATTGTTGTCGGGGAATATTCATTTGGTCGTGGAATATTCTTGTTGTCGGGGAATATTCGTACAACGGCGCAGCTATTTGTGGGCCCCACAACGGAATAACTGTCGGATATAGAAAGCGACAGAAATAACTTTTTTATAAATAACGGTAAAACTGTTACGGTTAAACTGTTAAAATATCCGATGATAAAAATACAGTATTACGCGTTGTTGCACAGTAGCACAAGGTATTGCACAGTATTTTGAATTATTGATTCTTACGTAAGAAGTCACTTACTCAATAATTGTTACAGTAATTACTGTTCAATATTTTATATTATTGATTCAATAATTGCATGATATTTTATTGGTTCAATAATTGCTACGTTGATATTTTATATGATTGATTCAATAATTGCTACCGTTGATATTTTGTATTATTGATTCAATAATTGTCACTGCACAGTATTTCACTTTATCAACTCAATAATTCATATTATTTGAATAATATTATTAGATAGCATTATTGACAATGTCTAAGGAAGTTCTGTCTAGGAGTGGTTATTTAATTGCGCGCCAGTATGGAGAAATTTTTATCGGAAGGCCCCCTCTTTCCTGAGAACGACCTGGTTGTCAATATTGTAGTTCTGTAATATTATTTGTGAATAATTAATTATTAATTTATATGATAAAGAAATATTTATTTTGTGGATATAAAAGAAGGAATTAGTACTGATGTGTTTTTATCAGTATTTTGGTGTAGAAAATCATCCGTTTATGGATTTCGGATAATTTATGTTTGGAATTTAGAAAAACTTCCTTCTACAAAGTTGTAAAGAATTAAATTTCCTATAGGAAGGAACATAGAATTTGTATTTTTCTGACAAAAGAGCTATTTATTATGAATTATTGAAGTTTCAGAAAATAAATATTTTTTTAATGGGAGGTGGGCCCCACTGGTGGCTGATGGATTTTGGGTCAACATGCGGGCGAAATTTTTTTTTAAAAAAATATTATTTTATTAAAAAGTCTACTTTGGCATCGTAAGCTTTTTCTATAAATAGGGTGCTTAGGTTAGAATTGAAAATCATACCAGAATCAGAAGTTTTCTCTCTCTATAATATCGAGCGTATTTTTGTGAGAATTTTTTGTTAATTTGAGTGTTACTATTCAGTGCAAGTTTCCTTCGGTATTGTATCCGATATTTCAGTCAGAAATACTATTCTTTTGTGGTAAGGGATGTTATTTTCTTTCGTAAATGATGTTATTCTTTTTAATATCATTATACGAAAATATTGGCATTGATTTTATTATGAAATTCTTACTTTTTTCGTCGGAGTTACTATTCACGTATACGGCACTTCACGTATACGGCACTATTCACGAAAAAAAATTAAATTTTCTTCTATTTGTCCGAGTTGCTTGTTAAGGTTCCTATCTTTGATTGGATCTAAGTTTTGAGCTTTATTCTTTAATTTTGCTCCACAATTAATTATTACGAAGTATTTTTGAATTGGATAAACTAAAATACGAATACTTAGTCTTTGTCCTTTATCTCACTGGATTCGTTCTTTAAAATATTTTTCATCATCCTCGGTCCTAAAAGGTGATATAACTGAATATCTTTGGCCTATAGAGCAAAGATGAATGATTACCTGATGAATATCTTTGGCCGTAGTGCAAAGATGGACAGGTGTTGAGATGAACATGACCACTGGTGATACAAATGAATATCTTTGGCCGTAGTGCAAAGATGAATATTTGATTCGAGATATATATTGATTGATGTTACAGGGATAAAATATTAATGATGGACTTTAAAATCATAGAAGATAGTAGACTTCATTATCTACTTAACTCTTCTAATGAATTGTTATTTTCGCTGCGAATATTGATCTAAAACTTGTTGTCAATAATATTTTATCTGAATTGTTGAAGACTAACGATAATTTATTTTCCATTATCTTAGTCATAATATTCTTTACTGTGCTAGTTGAGCTTACCTTTTTCATCTATTGTCCTCTTCAGGAAATGAGAATGTCGCAGGAACTAGTCGCGGGACAGAGTGATGGTCCGAGTTAGAGCAGTAGTAGTCCTCACTATTTCTGATAAATAGTGTGATAATAATTGTAATGAGGACTTAGTTGAATGTTAATATTTTCTACATATTTGTATTAACACTCACAGTTGTGTGGTCGTATTTTGCACGACCGTGTGATATAAAAGTTTGTATTTGAATTCTGTACCATGTATTTGGCGACTCAGAATGGGTTGGGTTGACTGGACCTATTCTACGGGCGTCACAAATAAAGTACCCACCCTCCCTCCTTATCAATGATACGTTACATAAAGGTACAGTCAATAACTATTTTAAGAATTAAAATCTTTAAAAAATGCTCAAGGAAACCTTCGTACATGGGAGGCCATGCTTCTACGTTATAATAGATATCACAGGACTTGAGAATTATCCTTGGTTGACCCAATAGACCCCAAAGAAAAACGAGAAGATTACTATCACGTTCTTTCCAATGGTGGGTTTTCTCTTGCCATATAATTATCTCTATTGTCTCCAACTGTGGATTATATTTCAACAATACTCCAAGATTATATAGGTAGTACTCATAGATATAACCTGCAAGTGGATGTGCACAACCCTGTCTTATGATAATTGTGACGCCCCCAAATTCAGACCGTCACTGATCTCGGATTTGGTTCATCACGTACTAATTCTAATAACAACTCAAATCTTAAACAATTTAATAATAGAATAATTTACATTGATATAACATAAATATTCTCGTCCCAAGTCTCGAAACTATTACTAATACACTTCATAACTTAAACCAAATATTTCTTAATACATAACATTAAATAAGTCTTAATACAACAAAACGGAAACATCCTAATATAGAAAAGCACAGCTACTCCATAGCATTGCCTTCGCACTTGTCCTGTCCTGGGGTTTCACCTTGCCCTGCCTTAACTGAAATGTTTATGAGAAGCAAGAGTGAGCAACAAATTTGCTCAGCAAGTAATATGCCAATAAATGTTAACAAGAATATATACAGTTCTAAATCTCAATGGTAAAATGGTAATTAATCGCTCAGGATTTCAAATAAGAATGTTGTGAACAAAATAAATAGCAATGACTTCCAAATCTATTCTGTAAAGTTGAATAAGGACTACTACGGGTCGAGAAGTTATTAAAGTTTCAAAAGTTTCAACAATATCAAGTGAATGAATAGATATCGCTGAGTGTTGTTGTGGTCCAAAGATTAATAAAGAATCCAACGAGTTCAAAGTTTCAAGTTAATAAATACTGGATACTGAGTGGTTGCTAAGAACCACGAACTTCTACTAGAATCACCAAAAATATTTCTGGTAACCCAAACAAGTATAATTAGGGGATCAGCCTATCGTACCTGGAGTTATGCATAACCTACCCCACCACTGTCGGCACCCCGACTATATAGTTCCCCCTTTTTATAAGGGTTGTTCAACTCAGTCAATTTCTAAGAGTTTGCACCAAGGCAATTGGTGTGGATTGCTTTCTAATTCATGATATTGGTCTAGCCGTATTAAATGGCGTAAACAATTTCAACAATGTATATAAGAATAATTTATGAGTTCAATACTCGCAACAATAATTCAAAGAATATAATCGTGATTTAAATCAAATTATGAAACATAAGTTTGTAAGGCAAGAATTATTCTAGCATCTATTTACTCGTACGACCAAAGTTAGTACAAGCTCGAATATGTGTTCAATAAAGAGTATGAATCAAATACCTGCTCAATAAAAGAGTAGTTAGATACTTACAAGTAATATACAAGAACGGTTTCAAGGAACTTGCACAATGAAAGAGTATAAGTTATGGAACTTGCTTACGACGTTCCTCGAATAAGTAACCACAAGGATAGGATACTTGCAACACAATAAAAGTAGGGTTCAGATACATGCACTATAAATAAGTGTAAGTCAGGAAACTTGCACTTTAAAAGAGTGTAAGTTAGAGAACTTGCCTTATGCGTAGTCTATCCTTGTCAAATAAATCAACACCTTTCGAATCCTATTATAACATAGTTACATATATAGGATATCCATTAGCTACGCACATTTGATACACAACTTGACGTGTAAATTAAATATACACATATGATTCTAAGTTATTCATATAACCCTATACGTACGTTATTACGTACTTATACACATGTAGCATAAAATCAGTATATAAGACGTCATGAAATCAAGTAACACGTATGGCATAACAATGCTTATTCGGTTATGTCTTTATTTACCTTTGGAATTCCTTTTTACAAATTTATAATCTTTATACCATATCATCATCACATTTGAATACGATCAGCATCAACCAAACTCTTTTTAATGGTTTAGAGTATCATTGTAGACCAATCAACAACATCAGAAAGCAAGCAGAATACTCAGACAAGATTTTAGGCTGGCGCTGCTGCGCCAAGGCTAAGCCTAGGGCCGGCGCAGCTGCGCAGACCTCTGGTCAAGCCAAGGCTGAGCTGTTGCCTTGTGGTTTCTGTCCGGTCATGAACGCAATAATATAATAACATATTAAAGGGTCTTGCACGCTTTTATTGCGATCTTACACTTATTCCTGATACGCTATGGTTTTATGATTTCAAATGAGCTAAGGCCAATCAAGATCATGAAATCACAAAGGATATAATGTTTTCCATGCATACATGTGAGGTAGTCATGATATCAGTTTGTATGTATGCTTACATAGGTCCTCATCTTATATGCATAATTAGTATTAATTATTTCCTCCAAATATCTCTAACTCATGCTTGAGTAACTTTCAATGTATCTAACGCATTGTGTGTACATATAGACTAGCTTAGTGATGTTAAGAGTACTATCATGCATAACAAAATTTCAGAATGTATTCTTTAACATGATCATGAACATTAGTTCTTTAAAACATTCAAGTTTCTCTTTAAAAGTCAACTTGAACTGACTTAACACATGTAAACTATATTTCATTCATAACCTACCCACATATACATGTTCACAAGGTTAGAACATCTCTCATATGGTATTCATAGATATTAGTTTAAATTATATCAAGTTTCCTTTTAAAAACCATTTAGTTTAAGTTTAAACAATTGGACACGAGCAAGGAAACTATGTATTACTAATCATGCTAGCTTATGGTCATAATTAGTCATATAAGTATATTATCATGCTCATATGGTTAAAATATGAATATCATACTTATATGTCAAAGTCTCTTTTTAAAACGTATACTTTCTTTAGTAATTATATACTAACATAACCAAACATACTCATGCTACTTCATGACACATATATACACATGTTATCATGATCTTCATGCATATCTAGACTACCCAAACACGCTTACAAGGTTAGAGCATATATCGTGTAATATTCATACATATTAGCTTTGATATCGTCAAGTTTCTTTTCTTTGAAAAAGTTCGCTAGCTCAATGCTTATCCACTTGGTCATGAATAAAGGACCACAACTCATGCTTATTTATTTTCAGAAATCATGCGTATGCTATCCTATGTACACATGATTACAAAAATTAGAACTTAAGTTCATTAGTGTCATTCAAGCCTATTTTCATGCATACTAACACCAACCAACTCATTCATGCTATGCCAAGGAACCTAAATAGTCTTGTTAAACTTATTTCCATGCATGTTTCAAGTCATATCAGTACGCTAGAATTGATCAGATTAAGAAACAAAAATAAAAAATTGGTGCAGGGTACCGGCGCAGCGTGTAATGCCGAAGCAGCTGCGCCGTGAGCAGTTCAAGCCAGAATTCTTCCTGCTTCGGCAAGTTTCAGGCCAAATCAAAACTTTTTCCACCAATTCGTATATAATCAGTCACATAACAGTTTCAAACATTGTTATAAGACTAACAACCAACTAATCATTTCCCAACTCCTTTATCATTTAACTTTAAAAAAAATTCAAGAATAGAAATTCTTTTGACAAAGAATAAAAATGAAGAACAAGGAAGAATTTTATACCTCTATTAATGGAATATACTTGCTGCTATATGAATTCCCTCTCTCTGCAAACTATCTTGCTAACAAACTTACAATGCACACTCAATACAACACTTAAATTCCCAGCAATTGAAATAAAGGAGGGATGCCTTATTTATAGAGAAATGGTTACCCAGTCCATGCCTTTGATCATCAAATCAAACTAACGGGAAAACTAAGAACTCAGTGGGTAAGGGAGGGTGGTTGAGTAGTTGGTGAATCCCATGAGTAAGCCCACTCCCCTTGTGATGATATGCTAAAAATTGCTGAGTTTGAGGTGGTAGAGTAGCATAGGCCATTGGCCTTTTGTTCATACGTGAGAAGAAATGAGGAGTGTCCCTCAGTATGGGACATGGTTATTAATCTCAGAAATTTGGGCAACATGAAGTATATATCACACTTATGTTATTATACTCACACTATATGCTTAAGTTATATGCATATAATATATACTTAGGTTATAGCTTCAGTTAGTTTCCCAATGCAATTTTAATAAATAAATAATATTGCAATGTAGTAAGCAGGGGTACATACCCATATATAATCCATGTACATTGTATCATACCGAATATAATTTAATCGGGTATTATATTATTATATTATTTCGATGAAATCATTATTAAGTCACAATTGTTTACTATATATTTGTGATGTACTATTTTAACAATGTCACATAAACTCATGATATATTCATACAACTTAATTAATTAGTCATAACATATAGTTCTATATGTATAGTCACATTGTAATGTAGTTTGCATACAATTGTATAGTCACATTGCATTACACTTCATATAACATATATGTAGCTATTTACTTTGCAAGCTTGCACATAGTAATTAATATAATCTACTTATCTTATCAATTAAATAATAATATTAATTAATCCATTCCTCGTAATTATTAATAACACTTAATTCAAAATCATAGGATTAATTATCACATTAACAAATATAAATCTCAGCATATTTATAAAAAGGTGGTTTATTATTATTTCCTCGCTTGAAATAATAATAATTAACGTATTATTAATCGCTACTAATATTCCATAACAATTAGTTAATATTCAACAATAACAATTAACAGTTACTATAGATTAATTGTTCGCTTATTAAGTCCTTCTTCAATTAATATCATCAGTAATATTCTTCAATACTATGCCACACAAGGCTTTCACGAGTTTATTATAAACTCTGCATTTTCCGCAATTATTATAATTACTTAATTTAATATAATTGAGTTAACTCACAAAATTATTTATATACAAATAAATTCTCATTTCCATTAATATCTTTATTTATTCTTTAGCAGGTTATTATTTTACTATAACATGTATTGCACACAACAAATAATATAACTCTTATTATATTCATCAATTATTTACTTGCAAATGTTTTGTTAATTGTAAATAATTACTTATTAATATGCTATTACTAATTACGATGATTAATTAATAATGTAATATTTAATTAATCCTTCACTTATTAATTCCTTCATCATTTAATTAATTAAATCATCATCATTTTCATTCTCATGCCACACAAGGTATTCTACGTGTTCGTCGCAATTCTCCATATTTATAAATTCAATTTATTATAATCGAATTACTTATCTCATAACTCATAAACATTTATGTTCCAATACGTATTCGTTTTCTTATTATATCAAATAAATAATATAATAATAATAATAAATTTATTCATAAAATTCACGGTTCTTACATCCTTCCCCCTTTATAAAAATTCCGTCCTCGGAATTGGTACAAGGTTACACAAATAGATGGGGATAGTCCCTCGTCGCCCTATCTTCTAATTCCCACGTGGCCTTATTGGCTTCGTGGTTTCGCCAAAGCGCTATCACAGAAAATATAATTTTATTTCTTAAGATCTGTTCTTTCCTATCTAGTATTTGGACAGAAATTCTTTATCTGTCAGATTCTTCCCTACTTGAATGGGCTCATAGGGTATCGCACGCTTATAATTAGGCTTATATGATTGTAAGACAGAAACATAAAACATACTGTGGATATGTTCCAGTTCAAGAGGTAAGGCTACCTCGTACGCCACTTTGCCTACTCTCTTCAATACTTCAAAAGGTTTCACAAACCTCAGACTCAATTCTTCTTTCTTACCTAATCTTATCTTCCCTTCATAGGGAAACATTTAAGAAATACAAAACTACCGTCTTCAAAATCTTGACTATGACGATGCCAATCTGCGTATTTCCCATGTTGATCTTGAGCTACTACTAATCTGGCTCTTTTTATCTTCACATCGTCTGCCATTCATCGTACTAAATTTGATCCCAATTGAAGTCGTCGTTCTCTGACCTCATCCCAATATAGCGGTGTTCTGCACCTTCTTTCGTGGAGAGTTTCGTACGATGGCTTACCGATATTCGTATAATTATTACTATAAGCGAATTCTACCAAGGGTAAGTGATCTTCCAAGTTTATCGTTGAAATCCATTATGCAAGCTCTTTCAAAACTTTCAAGTGGAGAGCGGGTTTCGATCAGAAATTATTAACATCGATATGTGTCGCAAAATGATTTTCTTTATGTGTGAGTTTGCTAACTAATTTAAATTAAATTGAATACCTATAGGTAGAAAGCACCTCGTTTTCTTTAATCGGTCGATGCATTCTATAACTTCTCATCTCATATTGACCACCAATAGTGTCTTCAAAGATCCCGGTACGTTTTCGTGCTTCCTGGGTAAACAAAATATGTCCAACTATATGCCTCGTGAAAACTCTTATCTTACAATTTTAGTTACGGTTGACTCTCACGCTCGATCTACAATTCTCAAGATACCATTATTATTTCTTTAGAACTTTTTCTCTTTATCTTCTCGCACTTTTTATCTTTATCTAGTTATCCCTTCACTCTATCCAACAACGCTGGACAAACCTCCGTTATAAACTTCTCTTTGGACTCTCTGGGTCCCTTCACTTCTATTTCCAATCTCTTCATCTTCCTGATTAGTTCCTCTCGAGTTATCAACTTGAATAATTTCTCCCTTCCCTTTTCCTACTTAGCATATCGGCTACTACGTTTGCCTCTTCTAGGTAATAGAGAATTTCGCAATGGTAGTCTTCGTCTGCTCCCAATTACTTACCGCCTTCTCCTCTGTCGAATCTGACGTGCCCTAAAACTAACCTTCTCCTTGACACAACACTGGTGCTTCCCAAGGGAAAACACACTCGGCTGAATATATCCTTTATTTAACATTTCTTGCAATTGTATTATCAATTCTTCATTTCTACCGGCGCCATAAGATAGGTGCTTTCGAAATCAGTGCAGTCTCTGGTACTAAATCTATTACGACCTGTTTTCTTTGTTTGGCGGAAGGCCGAGCAGATCTTCTGGGAATACATTTTGAAATTATGGTTCTACTAATACATTATTTATTTCTACTTCCGTTCTCTTAGTATCTATAATAAAAGTGAAACAATCTACACCGACTTTTCTTAACAATATCTTGGCCTGCATCATCGTAAGGCAACACAATTACCTAAACGACGAGCTACCATAAAACCCTTCCTTAGACCGGTTTGGATTCTGAAGGTTCACATTTTTCTTCTAACTATCGTAGTATGGTTATATAATCAGTCCATTTTTAGTATCCCATCACACTTTCCAAATTTTATCGGAATCCAGTCTATGCTTAGCTTACGTTCCCTAATTTATGCGCAATAATCTCGACAAACGAATTTCTACAGAAATTACTTCCTTATTCGCAACTTTTACGTTTAAAGGATCTTCTAATCGTTCTTGGGGTAACTTAGTCGTCTCACAGTTCTTCAAATACAAAAGGGAAAGATAGCACTCGAATTAGATAATATATACGCATTTATATTATAGATTAAGACAGCACCTGACATCACGACTTGGAACACCACTGCATTATGTATTATAATGTTAGTCGTACTTGGCATTGGTTCACTCGATTGAGCTAGTTCGATTATTGTCGGCTTCCCGCTATGGCTTCCTTTCTTGCTGTCTTCTTCCTTCCTTCCTTTCTTTGGGCAGTTCTTAACCTGATGATCTGTTGACTTACAAGCAAAGCATCCTCTGATCTTCTTCGGGTTTGGGCAATTCGGGGAAATATGCCCTTCCTGGCCGCAGTTATAGCAAACGCCTCGTCCCTTCCAACACTCTCCTTGATAACTCTTTCCACATTTTGGGCAAACCTTGTTCTTTTTCTTGAGTCCTTCTTGGTGACTTCCCCTCGGATTGTTGTTGATGTTGTTGTTGTCCCGTCTTCTTTTGTTTCCGTTTCCCTTCTCGTTCGTTTCCTTCTGCCGATAACGTATTTGACGTTTTTTAGATCGATACACAAAATAATCTATGGTTTTCTCTTCCCTAGGACAGTTAGGAGAAATATGACCCTTAACACCGCACTTATAACATACATGTTTTCCTTTCAAACACGCTCCCATGTGGTTCTTTCCACTTTCCTTACAGGCTTCTACCTTCTTCTTCCATAGTTGTCCTTCTCCTCGTACATACTTATTCTCATTCCACTTCCTCTTGAAATTCTTACTGCTACCACTACTACTCTCTTCCATCCTACATTCGTTCGCTTTCTTTGAATTATTAACCTCTATTTCTTTAGTCAAATTAGTATCTTTTCCTACCTCAGAAGTTTTCGTCTGCCTCTTCTTATTATCATTGATTCCTTCTTCAAAAGCATTTATTATAAGGTCTACTAATTGTTGTAAGGGTTCTTGATTCAGTTCCCTATCTCCATTCTCCGTTGTTTGACGAGTCTCTCCTCCTTGAGGTATTGACATTTCTCTGCGTAGAAATAAAATGGTATTATCATCTATTTGTTAAACATCTAATACTTCTTAAGACGTATAAGTTTTATTACTATTCTCCCTGGTCATTATTTAACAAAATCTAGTTACTACAGGCACGTTTAATAAAAACATGCCACAAGAAAACATATCACATAGTATAGCATTCTACTAGTCTCAATACATACCCCTCTCGGGTACCACTAAAGTTGGGATTAGAAAGATACCTCCCACATTATCCTTAAAATTGGGATTCAGAACACTGTTTCGTATCTATATTTATTGTATCATCCGCGACACTTATTCCACTATCTACCTACTATCTTCACTATGTTTATATCTGTTAGTTACTAAACTGAAGTTTTAGAACTTTGCCTTCCACTATTGTATCTTATTCTTCATCTTAAAGTAACTCACACATGCCTCAATCCTGAAAGAAAACTTTCACCGTGGATTTCTGCTTGGATTCCGATTCCATCCCCTCCTAGGTTAAGGTTATTGCTGTAAAAGGCTTAACTTCAAGGGGTGTTGCGGACACCACATGTATATCACGTGGTTCCTCCTCCATGACCCTACTAGGTTTACCTATCTCTGACATCCATAATCACAAAACCAATAACTTTATCATCTTCGAATAACACATAATTTTATTGTATGGAATGAAAATATATTTCATAACACTTCTATCTTTCTAAGAAAACTGTACATGAGTTTTATCTCCTTTTATTCTCTAAATTTCTTCTAAGGTTATATCCTAAGGACTCTCTCCTAAGGTTTATAACCTACAGCTTTGATACCAACCTGTGACGCCCCCAAATTCAGACCGTCACTGATCTCGGATTTGGTTCATCACGTACTAATTCTAATAACAACTCAAATCTCAAAAAATGGAATAACATAATAATTTACATTGATATCATATAAATATTCTTGTCCCAAGTCTCGAAACTATTACTAATACACTTCATAACTTAAACCAAATATTTCTTAATACATAACATTAAATAAGTCTTAAATACAACATAACGTAAACATCCTAATATAGAAAAGCACAGCTACTCCATAGCCTTGCCTTCGCACTTGTCCTGTCCTGGGGTTTCACCTTGCCCTGCCCTAACTGAAATGTTTATGGGAAGCAAGAGTGAGCAACAAATTTGCTCAGCAAGTAATATGCCAATAAATGTGAACAGGAATATATACAGTTCTAAATCTCAAGGGTAAAACGGTAATTAATCGCTCAGGATTTCAAATAAGAATGTTGTGAACAAAATAAATAGCAATGACTTCAAAATCTATTCTGTGAAGTTGAATAAGGACTACTACGGGTCGAGAAGTTATTAAAGTTTCAAAAGTTTCAACAATATCAAGTGAATGAATAGATATCACTGAGTGTTGTTGTGGACCAATGATTAATAAAGAATCCAACGAGTTCAAAGTTTCAAGTTAATAAATACTGGATACTGAGTGGTCGCTAAGAACCACGAACTTCTACTAGAATCACTAAAAATATTTCTGATAACCCAACCAAGTACAATTAGGGGATCAGCCTATCGTACCTGGAGTTATGCATAACCTACCCCACCACTGTCGGCACCCCGACTATATAGTTCCCCCTTTTTACAAGGGTTGTTCAACTCAGTCATATTCTAAGAGTCCGCACCAAGGCAATTGGTGTGGATTGCTTTCTAATTCATGATATTGGTCTAGCCGAATTAAATGGCGTAAACAATTTCAACAATGTATATAAGAACAATTTATGAGTTCAATACTCGCAACAATAATTCGAAGAATATAATCTTGATTTAAACCAAATTATGAAACATAAGTTTGTAAGGCAAGAATTATTCTAGCACCTATTTACTCGTACGACCAAAGTTAGTACAAGCTCGAATATGTGTTCAATAAAGAGTATGAATCAAATACCTGCTCAATAAAAGAGTAGTTAGATACTTACAATTAATACACAAGAACGGTTTCAAGGAACTTGCACAATGAAAGAGTATAAGTTATGGAACTTGCTTACGATGTTCCTCGAATAAGTAACCACAAGGATAGGATACTTGCAACACAATAAAAGTAGGGTTCAGATACTTGCACTATAAATGAGTGTAAGTCAAGAAACTTGCACTTTAAAAGAGTGTAAGATTAGAGAACTTGCCTTATGCGTAGTCTATCCTTGGTAAATAAATCAACACCTTTCGAATCCTATTATAACATATTTACATATATAGGATATCCATTAGCTACGCACATTTGATACACAACTTGACGTGTAAATTAAATATACACATATGATTCTAACTTATTCATATAACTCTATACGTACGTTATTACGTACTTATACACATGTAGCATAAAATCAGTATATAAGACGTCATGAAATCAAGTAACACGTATATCATCACAATGCTTATTCGGTTATGTCTTTATTTACCTTTGGAATTCCTTTGTACAAATTTATAATCTTTATACCATATCATCATCACATTTGAATACGATCAGTATCAACCAAACTCTTTTTAATGGTTTAGAGTATCATTGTAGACCAATCAACAACATCAGAAAGCAAGCAGAATACTCAGACAAGATTTCAGGCTGGCGCTGCTGCCCCATGGCTAAGCCTAGGGCCGGCGCAGCTGCGCAGACCTCTGGCCAAGCCAAGGCTGAGCTGTTGCCTTGTGGTTTCTGTCCGGTCATGAACGCAATAATATAATAACATATTAAAGGGTCTTGCACGCTTTTATTGCGATCTTACACTTATTCTTGATACGCTATGGTTTTATGATTTGAAATGAGCTAAGGCTAATCAAGATCATGAAATCACAAAGGATATAATGTTTGCCATGCATACATGTGAGGTAGTCATGATATCAGTTTGTATGTATGCTTACATAGGTCCTCATCTTATATGCATAATTAGTATTAATTATTTCCTCCAAATATCTCTAACTCATGCTTGAGTAACTTTCAATGTATCTAACGCATTGTGTGTACATATAGACTAGCTTAGTGATGTTAAGAGTACTATCATGCATAACAAAATTTCAGAATGTATTCTTTAACATGATCATGAACATTAGTTCTTTAAAACTTTCAAGTTTTTCTTTAAAAGTCAACTTGAACTGACTTAACACATGTAAACTATATTTCATTCATAACCTACCCACATATACATGTTCACAAGGTCAGAACATCTCTCATATGGTATTCATAGATATTAGTTTAAATTATATCAAGTTTCCTTTTAAAAACCATTTAGTTTAAGTTTAAACAATTGGACACGAGAAAGGAAACTATGTATTACTAATCATGCTAGCTTATGGTCATAATTAGTCATATAAGTATATTATCATGCTCATATGGTTAAAATATGAATATCATACTTATATGTCAAAGTCTCTTTTTAAAACGTATACTTTCTTTAGTAATTATATACTAACATAACCAAACATACTCATGCTACTTCATGACACATATATACACATGTTATCATGATCTTCATGCATATCTAGACCACCCAAACACGCTTACAAGGTTAGAGCATATATCGTGTAATATTCATACATATTAGCTTTGATATCGTCAAGTTTCTTTTCTTTGAAAAAGTTCGCTAGCTCAATGCTTATCCACTTGGTCATGAATAAAGGACCACAACTCATGCTTATTTATTTTCAGAAATCATGCGTATGCTATCCTATGTACACATGTTTACAAAAATTAGAACTTAAGTTCATTAGTTTCATTCAAGCCTATTTTCATGCATACTAACACCAACCAACTCATTCATGCTATGCCAAGGAACCTAAATAGTCTTGTTAAACTTATTTCCATGCATGTTTCAAGTCATATCAGTACGCTAGAATTGATCAGATTAAGAAACAAAAATCAAAAATTGGTGCAGGGTACCGGCGCAGCGTGTAATGTCGGCGCAGCTGCGCCCTGAGCAGTTCAAGCCAGAATTCTTCCTGCTTCGGCAAGTTTCAGGCCAAATCAAAACTTTTTTCACCAATTCGTATATAATCAGTCACATAACAGTTTCAAACATTGTTATAAGACTAACAACCAACTAATCATTTCCCAACTCCTTTATAATTTAACTTAAAAAAAATTCAAGAATAGAAATTCTTTTGACAGAGAATAAAAATGAAGAACAAGGAAGAATTTTATACCTCTATTAATGGAATATACTTGCTGCTATATGAATTCCCTCTCTCTGCAAATTATCTTTTTAACAAACTTACAATGCACACTCAATACAACACTTAAATTCCCAGCAATTGAAATAAAGAAGGAGGGATGCCTTATTTATAGAGAAATGGTTACCCAGTCCATGCCTTTGATCATCAAATCAAACTAACGGGAAAACTAAGAACTCAGTGGGTAAGGGAGGGTGGTTGAGTAGTTGGTGAATCCCATGAGTAAGCCCACTCCCCTTGTGATGATATGCTAAAAATTGCTGAGTTTGAGGTGGTAGATTAGCATAGGCCATTGGCCTTTTGTTCATACGTGAGAAGAAATGAGGAGTGTCCCTCAGTATGGGACATGGTTATTAATCTCAGAAATTTGGGCAACATGAAGTATATATCACACTTATGTTATTATACTCACACTATATGCTTAAGTTATATGCATATAATATATACTTAGGTTATAGCTTCAGTTAGTTTCCCAATGCAATTTTAATAAATAAATAATATTGCAATGTAGTAAGCAGGGGTACATACCCATATATAATCCATGTACATTGTATCATACCGAATATAATTTAATCGGGTATTATATTATTATATTATTTCGATGAAATCATTATTAAGTCACAATTGTTTACTATATATTTGTGATGTACTATTTTAACAATGTCACATAAACTCATGATATATTCATACAACTTAATTAATTAGTCATAACATATAGTTCTATATGTATAGTCACATTGTAATGTAGTTTGCATACAATTGTATAGTCACATTGCATTACACTTCATATAACATATATGTAGATATTTACTTTGCATGCTTGCGCATAGTAATTAATATAATCTACTTATCTTATCAATTAATTAATAATATTAATTAATCCATTCCTCGTAATTATTAATAACACTTAATTCAAAATCATAGGATTAATTATCACATTAACAAATATAAATCTCAGCATATTTATAAAAAGGTGGTTTATTATTATTTCCTCGCTTGAAATAATAATAATTAACGTATTATTAATCGCTACTAATATTCCATAACAATTAGTTAATATTTAACAATAACAATTAACAGTTACTATAGATTAATTGTTCGCTTATTAAGTCCTTCTTCAATTAATATCATCAGTAATATTCTTCATTACTATGCCACACAAGGCTTTCACGAGTTTATTATAAACTCCGCATTTTTCGTAATTATTATAATTACTTAATTTAATATAATTGAGTTAACTCACAAAATTATTTATATACAAATAAATTCTCATTTCCATTAATATCTTTATTTATTCTTTAGCAGGTTATTATTTTACTATAACATGTATTGCACACAACAAATAATATAACTCTTATTATATTCATCAATTATTTACTTGCAAATGTTTTGTTAATTGTAAATAATTACTTATTAATATGCTATTACTAATTACGACGATTAATTAATAATGTAATATTTAATTAATCCTTCACTTATTAATTCCTTCATCATTTAATTAATTAAATCATCATCATTTCCATTCTCATGCCACACAAGGCATTCTACGAGTTCGTCGTAATTCTCCATATTTATAAATTCAATTTAATATAATCGAATTACTTATCTCATAACTCATAAACATTTATGTTCCAATACGTATTCGTTTTCTTATTATATCAAATAAATAATATAATAATAATAAAAATATTCATGATATTCACGGTTCTTACAATAACACGAAGTCGTATGTCATTGAACATCTTGTATGATAGTGGCAACACTGAAGCAACCCGGTTCAAATCCCAAGTCTGGAACAAATCTTGGGTCAAATCCCAAGTCCAAATTGAATCAAATCCATCAAAATAAGAGCTTAAGTTACTGGCCCAATAGTATCTTCTTGGGTCGTCTTAGCCCACCACAGGCTTACCCAAAAGTCATGACTGAAGGAAGCAATGATCAATTTGTTCAAAATACTCAAATTACACAAATAAATGAAAGACTTAGATAAAGAAAACCCCTGTTTAGAAGTATTCAAGCTCTAACTCTTCTCTCCACGGTGTAGAGTCCAAGCTATGAAGGAAGCAATGATCTTTTCTTCTTTGAACAACCAACTTTTTTCTCTTCTAAGCTATCTCTCTCTATTCTATTTTCTATGCTAAATTGAAAAGGAGGCTGAATAATGCTAAGTGTCAAACTTTTCCCATCTTTAGGTCATTAAGGCTCTGTTCTCTGCCTAGGAACCAGAGGTGGCGCTACGGCACCAGCTTTTAGCCTTGGACAGGGGCTGTGGCGCCAGATGGTCAATAAGTAGGCGCTTCGGTGCCGGCTTTGTGAAGGATCAAGTCTGTTGCGGAGCACCAAGTGGGTGAGCCGGTAGGCATGTGGTGCTGCGGTGCCAGAAAAGCACTAGGGACAGTGTAATTCCCTTGATATTAATAAGAATGTGAATATTTATTTTATATAAATGTTTATGTGTTCTGAGATGAGTAATTCAATTAAATTAAATTGAACTAATTGAGAAAATGTGGAGTTTATGATAAGCTCGAAGAATGCCTTGTATTGCACAATAATGAGAATTATGATGATTAAAGAAGGAATTAGTGAGTGAATGATTAATTAATAATACATTGTTAATTAATTGTTATTATGAGTGATAGTATATTAATGAATAAATAATTGATTAATATTATAAGGTTAATGGTTGTGTAATTAATTGTTAAGTGTAACGATAGAAAATCACATATTATATAGTAACTACATCAATATAATATAAAGTATAGTGTGACATTGGGTTATGAATATGTAATATAGGAACTATACGGTAAAAGGAAGTGAGTCACATGAATGGACCTATATGAACACATGTTATGTGTACATTGTGCAATATTGAAACAAACTATATAATATAAAGTGTAGTGTGACACCACAAGTGACAATGGAATATATAAAACTATATAGTAAGATTAATAAATTGTATGAGTTACATAAATGATGCTTATGTGACCATGTGATATGTATAGTGCATTAGTGTGTACTTTATGGAATATTAAATTAGACTATATAAATAATTGATATTAATAATTATTTCAATAAGTAAAATAATTGAAATAGAAAGGTTTATGATAATATGGTATGTCACTACCTAATTAAATCATAATTCGGCCTTATCAAAATGTACATGGATTATATATTGATGTGTATACATATACCCCAATTTGCTACCATGTAATATTGTTATAACATTAAAGTCCATAGGTACACCCAAAGAAAATAAAACCTAAGTGTATATATATGAGTATGTATATTTAACTTAAGTGGGTATATATGTGTATAGGTATAATAACCTAAGTGTAATATCATTACTACTTGCAAATTTGCTGAACTTTGGAACTTGTCCCACAAAGAGTGTTTCATTTGCTCTTCACGTGTATACTCAATGGCTAGCCTACTTCTCCTTCTCAAACTCAGCATTCTTGCTAGCAATCCAATGATGAGAGGGGAGTGGGTGATGGGGGTGGTTGGAACACTATGCTACCAAATCTCCCTTGCCCAATGTGCTCATCTTCCCTCCATTGGTTTCAATCTTTGGGCAAAACTTTGGCATGGGTTTTCAAAACTCTATAAATTGAGCATCCCTCTTCTCATTTCATGTTGCTGAAAATTAGTGCTAAGTTGCTTTAGAGTGAGTTGAGTGCATTATCTGATAATGAGGGAGAGTGTTATCCAAATCAAAGCTTAAGAGTTATCATACTTATTCATACTTTGAAGTTTAGCAAGTATCAATTCATAAGATAGTTCATGAATTCTTGTTAATTGATTATGTAAGTTGATGTTAGTATGTTAGTAGAGTCCATACACATGTTATATATGTAATGTGGTTGTTTGTAAGCTTGTTTCATGAAGAAATTTGAAGGTGGCTGAAGCTCTGCACCATCAGAAAGCTTCCTGGCTGGAACCAGAGTGGCGCGGCCGCGCCACTCCCTAGTACAAACAGGGCGCGGCCACGCCCTTCTGCAGAACCAGTTGATGGTTTTTTTGTGGTTTTTGAGATGTTGAGCATACTGATTGAACTTAAATAAGACTATATAAGTCCCTGACATATTAGTTTATATGGCCTTTCATATAGTCACTTACTATAGCTTGATTTTGATGACTTTCTAAGTGAAACTTAAGTTTTCAAAAACAAACTTGACGAACTAAGAACACTTTGAGTTCTGAAATTACAAGCATGCTTATGTGGTCTAGTATGTGTGTATATGAGCATAATATAAATATGTGGAGTCACTTTGCATGATTTAAATGGTTTTGATAACCTACTAAGAGAAAATGTAGAGTTTCAAATATGAACTTGATAGACTATATGTCCTTTAAGTTCTGAAACTTGTGAGCATACTTTGGTAGTATGATTATGTATATACATGAGCATGCCATATAATATGTGAAGCTACATTGCATGATTAAAATAACATGAGAATGCGAAGAGAACTTAAGAATCAGAAAACTAGTTTGGTTGATAATCACCTTGCATGTTTTCTGAAAATCATGACCATCTTGATAGGGTCTCATATGCCTCTAAACATGATTGAAATGTATGCCTAGCTAGTCTTATGCATTGTAAACTAGTTGAGCATGAGATGAGACGAGTATTAAAGAGGTGGAACTTCATAACTTGAGATGCATGACTAAGATGGCATGAGCATATGTAGTTGAGACTTAATTGACCTCATTGCATAATGACTAAATGTGAGAACTTTGTTAATCGAACACGTTAAAGCCTTGTTAATTGAAAGTGTTAAACTATTCAACCTAAGTATAAAAGGTTAACATGTGAGCATGTGTGCTAATGATTGTTTGTATCATTAAGTGATATAATGAGCAATGTGGTCGGTCTTTATGCAATAAACTCATTTAGCATTATTGAAAGAGACTTAGTATCAACTATGTTGAAAGCATGATATAAGAATCAAACTCATCATAGCATGTATGTTTCTGCATGTGTTATCATCTGAGTGCATGGGTGAACAAGCTAGGCCAAGCAATCTGATGCTCAGCTCTGATTTGAACTCGGAGCAGCGCGGCCGTGCCACTCCCTAGTTCAAATTAAGCGTGGCCGTGACGACCTACAGAGAAGTCTGATTATTTTGTTTGTAATCTGAGATTGATGCATGTTGTATTTTTATCCTAATCTGTTATACCTATCCAGTACAGTGTTCAAAGGTCAATGAGCGTGCTAACATAGAATCATAGATTTGATAAAGTGTTTATAAACTTCAAATGTTAAGTCAAACGATAGTTACGAACTATGTTATTTGACTTCATAGTGTCTCACAAACTGATTTTGTATTATGTGTATGTAAAGTACGTAATGACGTACGTATAGGATTATACGACTAAGTTAGAATCGTATGTGTATGTTTAACTTACATATCAAGTTTGTGTATCGAATGTACATAGCTAATGAATATCCTATATACGTAAATATGTTATAATAGGATTCGAAAAGTGTTGATAAGCTATACTTTGGTAAACTACGCTTAAGGCAAGTTTCCTAACCCTACTCTTTATTGAGCATTTTTTGAGCTTGTACTGTTATTGGTTGTACAAGTAAATAATTGGAAGTATGATTCGTGTCTTATGACATAATGCTTCATAGTTAAGATAGAGTTGTTTATATTCTTCGAACTTTGATTTCGAGTATTGAACTTATAATTGTTCTTATATACATTGAAAGAGCGGTCTATGCCATTTGATTCAGCTAGACCCAAATCATAATTTGAAAGCAATCCAAACCAATTGATTGGTGCGGAATCTTGTATTGACTGAGATGAACAAACTTCTTTGAAGGGGAAACTATATATTGTCGGGAGACCGACGTGTGCACTTAAGTATGATTAAACGATATGCATAACGTAGGGTACTTTAGGCTGATCACCTGTTGTACTTATCTTTTTGAATTTTCAGCATATTACTATTAATTCTAGTAGAAGTTAATAGTCCTTAGTGACTGCTCGGTATTCATTATTTTGAAATTCAGAAATGATTTAATCATTGATTCTTTTGATATCTTTCTATCCTTAGCGGCTGTTATTGAGAATTGTTGATACTTCCTACTATTCTTGAACTATAACCTATTGTTGTGTCCTTGGAGAATTGAAAACTATATAGACCCTTATTGCTATATTACTTGCTGAGCAAACTAGTTGCTCATTCTTGCTTTTCCCTAAAAACATTTCAGTTAAGACAGAGCAAGGCGGACCCTCGGGCACTGATAAGGGCAAGGGCAAGGCTACGGAGTAGCTTGTTATTTATATAGAACTTTTATGATGATTGTAATAAGATTCTATTCTATTATGTATTAGTTAAGATTATGTATGCTTAAGCTATGTTTAAGATGTAAGAGATGTTGAGTTACGAAATCTTGGGATATGAATGGTTATATTAAATAAATGTAATCTATTCATATGTATATTTTCATTGCGCGAGATATTATTTAGTCGTTGATTATTTAGAACGTGACGAACCTAATTCGAGACTGTGGCGGTCCGAATTTGGGGGCATCACAGACAAGCGTTGCATCGCCGGTAGTATGAAAATAACAATTTTTCCCCTTTTAAACCTGAAAATAACCAATAAACCCATACCAAAGCACTTTTAAGCCAAATAATAACAAACATTATATAAAAGTATTATAAAATACGACGAACAAGCAACTTCTTAAGTAATAAAGAGTCTGATTCGCTGGTTTAAATCCCACTCATCAACACCCTACTTTCCTAAAGTAGTATGGGCCACAACTCAATTATTGTTAAAACAGTGTATAAATTGGTTTAATTTTCTTTGTGAGACCACAAATTCCACTACCATTATTTTATATAGCTCATTTGGTTATTTTGTCAAACTGTGTGTGGTAATTGTTCCTCAATTTTCAGTATAAATAGGTTGCTCAGTTAAGCAACTAAACACAGACCATAACTACACCAAAAATATAAATTTTTTTTACTATAATATTATGAGTATTTCTTTTGAGTGTAAGGTTACTCCAAGTGTTGATAAAGAGTGCAAGCATTGTTCAAGTTGATCAATTTAATAGAAAGCAGCATCTAGTCACGTGCTAAGGTAAGGGGTATTATTTTTTATGGTAAAGGGATATCATTTTCTTTCATACTCCATATTATGCTATGATACTATTATTCGTTTCTTCATATTTTCATTAAATGGTGAAACATCTTGAAATAATTAGAATATCCTTAATAATTTGTGTTTCATCTGATATCTTGACCTGAATCTTTCTATTCAATTTTAAGGTATTATATTTGAGCCGGAAACATTACATTTACTTGAACTTTATATTCTATCAAGAATTCTAATCGATTTTTTAAAATATCATGTTGGCAATTTGGACTTTGGATAATTAAGTAGAAAATCACTAAGATCTATTTTATCTTATTATTATTCTGATTATTTCTGTCCATTAATTATATATATATCATTGTAATCATCCTCATACATAAAGTTATGTTGAAAAGTTATTTTTGACCCGTAGTGCAAAGAAGGGATGTTGCTTATGTAGCGCCCCTAAATCCGGGTCCCTAGAGCCTCGGACATGGTGCGTCACGATACATCATCTTCATACACATTCTATAAACTAATGCGGAATATATAAACATATATTGTTTATTTCACAAGATTCTATAACATATCCCAAAGTCTATTAACCTTAACTGAATACATACCTTAAGTAATTAAAAAGGTTTACAACATTACTTGCATATGATAACTAAATAGTTATGAATGCATAATAAAATACTATTGTAATTTGCCTTTGCCTCTATCTTTCTTCGAGCCTTCGTCATAATCTGAAATTTGTTATCATGATATATCAAGGGTGAGCAACGACTTTGCTCAGCAAATTTAAATACAACAAGGATATATCATGATTGAAAAAAAGAATAAGCTTTCGAATTTTCAATAATATAATAATTATAAAAGAGCATAAATTAGAGTTTAAATAAATGAATGACTGAACCAATAATATTTAATGTTAACAAGGACCATGAACAATCTTAACTGAACCTTAAAGTAATAAAGGTGATCAGTCTTTCATACCTGATGAACATATGCAACATGCACTAAGTGAGAATTAATAATCAATTTAGATGTAAATAAGCAACAATAATTACTCACGAACATGCTTTGAA
Organism: Panax stipuleanatus; assembly: GCA_020205555.1. NCBI lineage: Eukaryota > Viridiplantae > Streptophyta > Magnoliopsida > Apiales > Araliaceae > Panax > Panax stipuleanatus. The sequence continues at coordinate 101,506,150 of CM035126.1, forward strand.
AATATAACTCAAGTTTGAGTTAGGGAACTTGCCTGTATCATCGGTTACTACTACACAATCTAATTTAATCGCTTTATTGAAAAGACCTATCAGTTATAAGATTGGTCTTTCAATTAGTATAACATACTTATCTCATAATACTATTACTTTAAAAGTAAACCATCTAACACTTAACCACATAGTCAAATATTAGATAACCTTAACACCATACTTATTTACAAGTCTAAACCTAGCACACATCGAGTCTTTAATAGTATTCAATATAGTATACTGAGTGGTTTTCCACAAACAACGAACAAATTAATTTCCGTCTCGTCTATATTGTTTTCACAGCGAGTTAGATCGGTTACTAATTCGTATATACCTCCGCTCCCTGAAGGAATCGTTTAGCCCAGCTACTATACATCAGCCATTAAAGGGTGCGATTGTACTACCTTAGACTTAACACTTACTCGTTCATTTATAAGTTATTATTATAACTCGGTAAACTATTTATGAATTCAGGAGACTTAATATATCATTTCAGCACCTTCCTAACCTTTTCAGTTTCCATTTCAGCAAGCTGAAACCAAACTGTCTTCCCTTCCTAACCTTTTCAGTTTTTATTTCAGCACCCTGAATTGTTAAATTTAGCAAGCTGAAATACACTTTTCACAAAAATACCAAATCAACTTATTATTTTTCTATCCTTTTGCAAACATATATACATATATTTCATACACAAAAAGAATATTTTTGGAATTTTTCAACTCCCTTAAGTATTTTTCAAAAATCCATTTCTAGTTCAAACCATAAGAAATTAGCTACATCATGCTTAACTCTAGAAAATCCCAACTCTTGGCGGGATCTTATACGTATTAACGTGAGCTTTCAGTTTAAATTTCGTGGCCATCGGAGTTACAGAACTCCGGTTATAGCGGCTTTTGTTGAAAAAAACCCAAATATTGAACTGGTCATAACTTGGTCAATTTAAATCGGAATGAGTTCATTTTTGGACACAAGCTATTTTATATCCTATATTTTTTTGTCCCAAAAGTTTGAAATTTTTTTCAACAATTAAATTGCCGAAAATGCCCCTACAAAGTTTTGGCAGCCTACTTTTCTTTAATTTTTAGATTTTACTTCCTTTGCTAAAATAAGTCGATACGAAAATCTACAAGGAATTTTTCAGTGATTCCACTTGGATCTATTAGAAGACTCATAGATCTAACTCTAAAAATTGACCACACCCAAAAATTCATAATACAATAGGAGATATGGTCATTTGAATTTTATGTTGCGTTTTCTAAAAATCTAATTTGTAATCTTTTGTGATTTCTAAGAAATCTTCCATATTCTCACATAATAACCAACATAACCCATCATCAATCCCAATAAAACATACCAATACATCATATATTCATGGATCTATCATGATCCATAATCAATTTCACCAAAAATCACTAAACATAAGATTAAACACGACTAGGTCTAAGAAAAATTAGGTTTTCTAACTTTTGAAAAACTTAGTTCCTATTTCATACTTTAGATCTAACTTTTGATCATTAAAAGGGTTAGATCTAATCATATACTACCTATACACATATAGATATAGAGTTTTGAAAACTTAGCTCTACATCTCATCAAAAACAATTACATAGAATGAACTAGGGTAGATTTTTATACATTTGCTTTGATATTTCTCCTTCATCTCTCCCCTAGGGCTGCCGCCCCTCTCCCCTTTTCTTTCTTCTCCCACCGAATCCCTCTCTTGTTCTCTCTCTAATATCTTTTGTTTTCTCTCTCTTTTACTTATGAAATGAAAGAAAAATAAAATGAGATATTAAGTTTGTTAATACAACAAATTAATGAATAAATATATTATATCTACCCTTATCTTAGCAAATCTCTATCCTATCTCTCTCATCATGATTATTGTTTCTTGCAAGCATAGCTAAAGGTGTTGGCCAAATAGAAAAAGGACACCTAGCAAAGTGGTTCACCCACTAAAGTAACTTTAATCATCACATACCTCCCCCCTTTTCTCTCCTTGCACAATTCGGCCAAGTGGCCTCCTTATCCATCTAATTTATTTTATATTATGCTTTATTAAATGACTATAATACCCTTCCTTAAGTAGCTAAGCTTGGGCCAAGCTTGGGCTCTCACTTAATTTCTTTTGAGGTTGATTTTTTCTTGATTTGCTTACTAACTAACATGGACTTGGGCCTTCTCCAATAATTAAATTGTGCCATCATTATACTTGTCCCTATACATGATATATTGGGCTAGTTTAATAATTTAATTGCTCTAAAATCAATTTATCTACAAGTGCAATGCTTAAATAAATAAATGAGCTTATTTAAATTACTTACCCTCCTTAGTCCATTAAATGTATTATCACTAGAACTAATGCTCAACATTATTGATATTTACATACTCTTAATTATCTTTATATACAAAATAAATGTATACACATTATATAATATATATTTATTTAATCGCATACATATTTCTCACAAGTCATCATACATTCTATTAGTTTATTAACTAAATAGCCATAATTGGCTTAATGAGTTATGACCACTCACATAATCATATAAGATAACCTAATAGGTTGAGACATATTTCATAAATATCTACATTTTTAATTTCCTTAAAAAAAATTCTTACAACATTTAGTTCACGTCAAATTTATAAGTATCGTAGTATCTTATCTTTAATATTCCTTCAAGTACATATAGATTCATTTCTAGGTTTAAAAATTTTGTAACCCATATTTTCTCTATTCTCATTCAAATAGTAAACTATATAGATTCTTCTTTAAAAATTTTAAATTATTCCTCAAATTCCCATCTAGGTTTTATCTTTCAACATTTATTTTAATCATTCAAAATCTTATAAATTTTTGGGTTGTCACATTCACCCCTTCTTCTAAGAATTTCGTCCTCGAAATTACAGCCTACTAATCCCTACTCCTTTTTTTTGCCAAAACTAGGTTTTCAACTTAACCTTTATCTGATTTCATTCTCATTTAATGAGTACATATGGCTTCCATCTATGAGGAACTTTTCTATCATCACATTCTATCCAGACTTCTCTCTAAGGAGTTAAAAACTTTTCAAATCATGCTAAGGGGGCATATAGACCATGAACTTTTATTTTTCTATTTCGAAAAGGTTTGAACAGAAATTCATCTGTAAATCGTCATACTTACGGGCACGATAGGTGATCAGCCCGTTATACCCTGCATTGATCAGATGCTACATGCTGGAACGACATTCGCGTTCATCATAACTGCCTTTGACGCATAAATATTTCCCAATTTAGGGATGTTCATCCCCAGCCTGGAGTCTGAATCAAAACAATATGGTTCGGGATAAATTTTCAAAGTGATACTTGAATTTTCATAAACATTTGTCTAGCTGAATCAATTAGCTTAGACGTATACCAATAATTCGAACATCAATCGAAACATGTGTCTGGCCAAATTTAATTAACACTTAACTTTTCTTTCAAATTTTGAAATTCATTTTATGATGTCATGATACTGCACTGTATTTACAGTCCGTTTGAGGATTCCGTCATTTTTGTGATTTTGCCATATTACATCGTACCATAGTGGGCTGACGATTCTTAAATCACATCTGACACTAGGCAATAATGCATTGATGACTCCATAATTTTTATCATCTTTGCACCAGGTTCCATGATGCATTGATGATATATAAAATACATTTTGATATTTCAAATAATTTTTGTCTAGCCGAAACAATTAGCGTAGACTCTTCTTTAAAAAGTTCAAAACCATTGAAAAATTATTTTTATTGTTATCATGCCGCAACAGGTAACAAGGCGTTAGTGGTTCGAATTCCACTTCTACACAATTGTAACCGTGTTTTGCTGATAACAAAAATTCATTTATATTTTTAAAGGCACATCAGTGCGAATTTAGCTTGTTGTCAAAAATTTTGAAGTCTAGCACAGCTAGAAGATTTGGAATACCTATGCTTCCACTATCAACTTCAATTTCTCCAATGATCCATTGCTTAATAATTCTATCTATTTCTATCATACTTAAAACTTAATACACCAAAAATCCTCAATTCTTCATCCACCACTTTTCTATACCCCAGTATAGTTCATCAAACATACCACACATTATGAGTTCAAGAACTTTCCACAATAATATGAGTTTAGAAACTTATTCTAGCAATACGTAGTTCAAGAACCAATCAAAAACTGTCCATATGCTTAAGGGTTCAAAAATATACCATACGATTATGAGTCACAAACTTACCATAAGTATGAGTTTTAAGAACTCGCACCTAATCTTATATTCTCTACCTATTCGTTATACACATGAGAAAAGAACACATTCTCAACATACATATAGCGAATAACGCGACACCAACATTTCAATGATTATCAATGTGATAAACTAAGTAGTCGTTAGACCAAGCACAAAACCCCTGCCCATACAAAGGTTTGTACAGCTCAGCTATCACATGAGTCCTCAATCGAAATCCCATATAATCTTAGCTCCCTCTTTACTCAATACGAATTTCATTTAATCCGTATCTACAATTCTTCTTGAGTTTTCATAGTAGCATTTCATAGTACAGTTGTCGTATAGCAATCATGCTATAAAGTTTTTAATCAAACGATTGATCATCTGTCCTCCTATGACCTCATCAGATCATGTTGTGACCTTTTCTTATAATCGTGTTATATTACGATTCTTTTCTATCTTATGATCGTTTTATTTTACGATCTTCTTATCTTAACAATGAATTTCCTAAATTCATCCCTTATCACTTAAACTCTATTTGAGTTTATTCCTATTCCCCATCTCTGCGGTTATAGCCTAAGGTAACCCTACCTAAGGTTTATAACCTACAGATTTGATACCAAATGTAGCACCCCCAAATTCGGGTCCCTAGAACCTCGTACATGGTGCGTCACGATACATCATCTTCATAAACATTCTATAAACTAATGCGGAATATATAAACATATATTATTTATTTCACAAGATTCTATAACATATCCCAAGGTCTATTAACCTTAACTGAATACATACCTTAAGTAATTAAAAAGGTTTCAACGTTACTTGTATATGATAACTAAATAGTTATGAATGAGAAATAATTTACTATTGTAATTTGCCTTTGCCTTTGTCTTTTTTCTAGCCTTCGTCATAATCTAAAATTTGTTATCATGATATAGCAAGGGTGAGCAACGACTTTGCTTAGCAAGTTTAAATACAACAAGGATATATCATGATTGAAAGAAAGAATAAGCTTTCGAATTTTTAACAATATAATAATTGTGAAAGAGCATAAATTAGAGTTTCAATAAATGAATGACTGAACCAATAATGTTTAATGTTAGTAAGGACCATGAACAATCTTAACTGAACCTTAGGGTAATGAAGGTGATCAGTTCTTTCATACCTGATGAACATATGCAACATGCACTAAGTGCGAATCAATAATCAGTTTAGATGTAAATAGTCAACAATAATTATTCACGAACATGCTTTGAAAATATAACTCAAGTTTGAGTTAGGGAACTTGCCTGTATCATCAGTTACTGCTACACAATATAATTTAATCTCTTTATTGAAAAGACCTATCAGTTATAAGATTGATCTTTCAATTAGTATAACATACTTATCTCATAATACTATTACTTTAAAAGTAAACCATCTAACACTTAACCACATAGTCAAATATTAGATAACCTTAACACCATACTTATTTACAAGTCTAAACCTTGCACACATCTAGTCTTTAATAGTATTCAATATAGTATACTGAGTGGTTTTCCACAAACAACCAACAAATTAGTTTCTGTTTCGTCTACACTATTTTCACAGCGAGTTAGATCGGTTACTAATTCGTATATACCTCCGCTCCCTGAAGGAATCGTTTAGCCCAACTACTATACATCAATCATTAAAGGGTACGATTGTACTACCTTAAACTTAACATTTACTCGTTCATTTATAAATTCTTATTATAACTCGGTAAACTATTTTTTGAATTTAGGAGACTTAATATATCATTTCAGCAAATTGAAACCAAACTGTCTTCCCTTCCTAACATTTTCAGTTTCCATTTCAGCAAGCTGAAACCAAACTGTCTTCCCTTCCTAACCTTTTCAGTTTTCATTTCAGCACCCAGAATTGTTAAATTCAGCAAGCTGAAATACCCTTTTCATGAAAATACCAAATCAACTTATTATTTTTCTATCCTTTGGCCAAACATATATACATATATTCCATACACAAAAAGAATATTTCTGAAATTTTTCAACTCCCTTAAGTATTTTTCAAATATCCATTTATAGTTCAAACCTTAAGAAATTAGCTACATCATGCTTAAATCTAGAAATTCCCAACTCTTGGCGTGATCTTACACGTATTAACATGAGCTTCCAGTTTAAATTTCATGGCCATCGGAGTTATAGAACTTCGGTTATAGCAGTTTTCGTATAAAAAATCCAAATATTGAAATGGTCATAACTTGGTCAATTTAAGTCGGAATGAACTCATTTTTGGACACAAGCTACTTTATATCCTATATTTTATGTCCCAAAAGATTGAAATTTATTTCAACAATTCAATTGCCGAAAATTCCCCTATAGATTTTTGGTAGCCTACTTTTCTTCGATTTTTAGATTTTGCTTCCTTTGTTAAAATAAGTCCATACGGAAATCTACAATGAATTTTTCAGTGATTCCACTTGTATCTATTAGAAGACTCATAGATATAACTCTAAAAATTAACCACACCCAAAAATTCAAAATACAATAGGAGGTATGGTCATTTGAATTTCATGTTGTGTTTTCTAAAAATCTGATTTTCAATCTTTTGTGATTTCTAAGAAATCTTCCATATTCTCACATAATAACCAACATAACCCATCATCAATCACCATAAAACATACAAATACATCATATATTCATGGATCTATCATGATCCATGATCTATTTCATCAAAAATCACCAGACATAAGATTAAACACAACTAGGGCTAAGAAAAATTAGGTTTTCTAACTTTTGAAAAAATTTGTTCCTATTTTATACTTTAGATCTAACTTTTGATCATCAAAAGGGTTAGATCTAATCATATACTACCTATACACATATAGATCTAGAGGTTTGAAAACTTAGCTCTACATCTCATCAAAAACAATTACATAGAATGAACTAAGGTAGATTTTTATACATTTACATGGAGAATATTTCTCCTTCATCTCTCCCTTAGGGCTGCCGCCGCTCTCCCCTTTTCTTTCTTCTCCCACCGAATTGCTCTCTTGTTCTCTCTCTCTAATATCTTTTGTTTTCTCTCTCTTTTACTTATGAAATGAATGAAAAACAAAATGAGATATTCAGTTTGTTAATACAACAAATTAATGAATAGATATATCATATCTACCCTTACCTTAGCAAATCTCTATCCTCTCTCTCTCATCATGATTATTGTTTCTTGCAAGCATAGCTAAAGGTGTTGGCCAAATAGAATAAGGACACCTAGCAAAGTGGTTCACCCACTAAATTAACTTTAATCATCACATACCTCCCCCCTTTTCTCTCCTTGCACAATCCGGCCAAGTGGCCTCCTTATCCATCCAATTTGTTTTATATTATGCTTTATTAAATAACTATAATACCCTTTCTTAAGTGGCTAAGCTTCGGCCAAGCTTGGGCTCTCACTTAATTTCTTTTGGGCTTGGATTTTTCTTGATTTGCTTACTAACATGGACATGGGCCTCCTCCACTAATTAAATTGTGTCATCGTTATACTTGTCCTATACATGATATATTGGGCTAGTTTAATAATTTAATTACTCTTAAATTAATTTATCTACAAGTGCAATGCTTAAATAAATAATTGGGCTTATTTAAATTACTTACCCTCCTTAGTCCATTAAATATATTATCACCAGAACTAATAGTCAACATTATTGATATTTACATACTCTTAATTATCTTTATATACAAAATAAATATATACACATTATATAATGTATATTTATTTAATCGCATACATAATTCTCACAAGTCATCACACATTCTATTAGTTTATTAACTAAATAGCCATAATTGGCTTAATGAGTTATGACCACTTACATAATCATACAAGATAACTTAATAGGTTGAGACATATTTCATAAATATCTATATTTTTAATTTCTTTAATAAAATTTCTTACAACATTTAGTTCACGTCAAATTTATAGGTATCGTAGTACCTTATTCTTAATATTCTTTCAAGTATATATAGATTCATTTCTAAGGTTTAGAAATTTTGTAACCCATATTTTCTCTATTCTCATTCAAATAGTAAACCATATAGATTCTTCTTTAAAATTTTTAAATTATTCCTCAAATTTCCATTTTGGTTTTATCTTTTAACCTTTATTTTAATCATTCAAAATCTTATAAATTTTCGGGTTGTCACAGCTTGGCATGATCATAACCATCAGTTCTCTTTGGCCAGGGGTGCAAAGATTAAATGTTGATTGGTATGATCATGACTATTGAATATCTTTGGCCTGTAGTTCAAATGTGACGCCCCCAAATCCGGGTACTTTAAACCCACAGATATGGTGCTACAAACTACTCATACATTCAATTGAAAACTTCAATGACAAGCATAAGTTTAATAACTAATACATTATATTAATCCCTTCCCAATTTCTTTGTAACCATTACATTCGTTTTGTGTCATAATATCATTCATTACAAAAATAATACTATGCTATTACAAGGATAAACTATTTGTCCATCTTTGTCTTGCCCTTGTCCTTACCGGATCCTTCTGTCCGTTTGCTCTTAGCTGAAATCATATAATTTAAGTAGGAATGAGCATAACTAGCTCAGCAAGTTTAACATTATATTCTGCAACCACAACATCAAGAATCATATGGTTTAATCTTCAATAACTATACAATAGTTATGAAGTAGTGTGAATAATCAAAATAGCATTTTGATTCCTTTAAAACCATTCACAAGGACTTATAGTCACTTAAGAATCTAAGTTGGTCAAAGACCATGAACATTCTCTTTTAGTTTTTATTCCTGAAAAGAACAACCCGGCACTAAGACGGCAAGTTCGATATTGCTTACGAGCATGTCCCAGTGATCATCTTGTAGTACTCTATGTTGATCAACATTCATTTATTAAACGTATTTATGTTTAAGTTTTGGCAACCTCATGTGCCTGTCGATTCAATGACTTTAAAACCTTTATGTAGTCATACTCAGGCTTATCTTTGAATCCGTACCAAAGTAGTTGGCATGGGATAAAAACATTATGAACATTTTGGAAAGATTTATGGAAAAACCAACCCAAATACTTTAAGTCTCAATCTAGCCGAATCAAATGGCATCGATTATTTAATAACAGTTTATGCATAGGAAACCATGCATATTGACAGCTTGTCCAACATAACGTGTAGACAAGAGTTTAGAAAACTTGCCTTCGCATCTTCAACCTTTTAAGTTTACTTTACTTTGGATATTTACAACTTCTACAAGACATAAACACATAGCATACCAATTAGGTTATCATAATTGATATACATTGTGTAAACTATCTCCTCCTTCTTTCATAACTTAGCCGAATTGCTAAACTAATAACATCAGTTTAAGTTATTTAACATTTGCTACGGCTTGTTAACATTCATATGCCCTAAACCGACACTCGTCATTCATCGTTAATCACAATGACAGACAAAACCCTAATCGATTCGCTAACTCGAACACATTTCCCCCGGATTACCGTTATCGGACTCCGTATAGAAATTACATAAGTTTTATCATCATTTCTTAACATTCTCATACTTTGTACCTCTATTACATATCATATAACCTTAAGGCGCGCATTCAACTCGATTACGATTCATCGTTTACATTTTTGGATTTCGAGTTTCAGATTTAAATACTTTTAATCAACATTTAATTCTTAAAACCAATGTTAAACATGTTGTTTATGAAGTTTCTCTTCAGGTATATTAACCATTTACTTGCCCCATAATTATCATGTAAAAAGTCATTTTAACAAATGTCCACATCGGAATTTTTTTCATTAAGGGTGTTGCGGCGCCAGCTTTAACTCACAAAGCCGCGCTGCAGCACCATCCAGGCAGAGAATTTCTCCCGGACAGGCCCTGCGGCTCCAACTTCTTAGGCATGGGTGGCGCGGCGGCGCCGGCCTTGAGTCTTTGAAATTTTTTCAAACGCTGAGATTCCTGAGTTCGTAACGCGATCGTTATAACGTAGAATTGGCTCATTCCAAAGCCATTAGTTCACATATCTCATATTCTTCGAATCTATCTAGACAAAATAAGTTTCTGAATCCATTAGCGATAAATTCACTATTTCATTCCTTTTTACGCGTTCGTTAAACGTTCGTGAATGTTCGACGCTCATTTCTTCATTTTAAGTCTGAATTCGACCATTCTTGCTCCCGCAAGTCTTAATTACCTAATTCTACAATACTGTGACGCTCTCAAATCTGGGTTCTCTAACCTCGGGTTCGGTGCTCACATTTTATCACCATTATAAGCATTCTATAAACTACTGCGGAATAATAAACATATATTGTTCATTACAATAAAGTCTTACAACAATATCCCAAGGTCTATTACCTTAACTAAAACATACCTTACTTAAGTTACATATAGTAACATAAAATGTTTACAAAACCATTAAATATAATGTAACATAATACATAAATATTTATATTAACTATTCCTGAACTTTTTCCTTGCCCTTGTCCTTCTTGGACGACTCTGGCTTAGCTGAAACAAATGTCATGATATAGAAAGGGTAAGCAACTAATTTGCTTAGCAAGTTTAAATACAAAGGAGATATATCATGATTAGAAAATAATTTATCTTTCAATGTTCAATAAGATAAATCGATTATGAAAGACCATGAATTTAATCTTGATAACTGAGTATTCGAATAATTGAATAACAGATGCTGAGTGGTTTGAAATAACCATGAACATATACTAAGGTTGTCAGTATTTAAACTAGTCCTTTTAATAAGATTTGATAATCAAGGGGATTAGCCTTGCATACCCGGTGAAATATGCATAATCACTCAATACACTAGCAACATTTGTTTTCCAATAATGCTTTAATCAAATTGTTCTTTTTCTCAATCAAGAATCCTTACCAAATCAATTGGTTAAGAACAGCTTTCAAAACATATTTGGTTTAACAAATTTAAACATGCTTGATCTAGCTGATATAACTAGCATAGATCCATATCATAAACAGTTCATGAATGAAAGAACTTTAACTAATTCTCAGTTCAATAAAAATAGAACTGGAATTCAAATTTGCACAAAGTGGGAATATCAACAATCAGTATAGATGTGAATAATCAACAATAATTATTCACTAACATGCTTTGAAATATAACTCAAGTTTGAGTTAGAGAACTTGCCTCAATCGCAGTCTACTGCTATGCAATTTACTTTAACTTCTTAGAGAAAAGATCTATAATTGATCTTTCAATTAGTCATATCATATGCTCACTTATAATCTCATTATCCTATATTAAATTGTCTAACATTCAATCATATAGTTAAGTATTAGACATTACATTAAAGTCTTAGTATTCTTATCATATCTTGATAATCTTTTAATCACTTCATAACTTATACTTTTACTTTATAAGTTTTTCCTTTTATGTAATCTAGTAAACCAGATAGCAATCTAGCAAACCAAATACACTAATTAATCCAGCAAACCAGCTAGCAATTTAGAAAACCGAATACACTAATCCAGTAAACCATAATCAAATCTAGCAAACCGGATTCAAATTCAGCAACCCGAATTCAAATCCAGCAACCTGGATTCTTCTTTTCAGCATACTATATACATAATATAGTTCATTGAAATAACTTAATTCTATATATTATTCATTTTAATTTCTCGTTTAATATTATTAATTATTTAATAATAATTCAAGTTAATGTTATTAACCTTTTAATAATATTTTAGTCTAATATTATTAATAATATTTCAATCTAATATCATTAGTCATGTAAAAATATTTTAAATTATTTATTAAATCAATAAACAATTTATTTTAATTGTTTACCTTTTATTAACTAATTTATTTAAGCATTCTAAAATGCCATAAACATAATAACTTCTCACAAACGACCAAAACCCTCATCAAAAATCTGTATAAACTATATTTAAGGGTCTCAAGTCATAAAATCTCATTTTATTTCTTCATATTTTCAACATCACATAATTAATTTAATTTACTTATCCATATATCATCATTTATATGAAAAATAGCAAAACATCTCAAAAATTATTTCTTTTCTGGAAAGCAACTATATATAGTCCCCTCATAAAAATATATTTTTCCTAAAATTTTGAAAATCTATTTACTATATTTAAATAGTCCAAAACAGCCAAATATTGCCATATTTATCATAACTCGAGATTGAATCCAACAATTCTAAAAATTTTAGGGTATGCTCCTGTTATATACTTGTACTTCCAGTAAAAATTTCATAATTGTTTTAGTTACCCACATAGAGTTATTTGGGTATATTTTTAAAAATAGTCATTGGCCGTAAAATCCATAAATCTCATTATACATGGCCAAAAATTCTTAATTTTTTTACAGTACTCACATAACTTCTCATATTATCCCTCCAAATTGTTTCAGAATTTTTAAAGTAAAAAAAGTTGATGAAAAAGCCCTTGTAGCTGACTAATCAGCAAGCTAAATTCATTTTTCGTCCACTACTCGGACTGTTTTAACTAAAACTGTCACCACGACTTTTAAACTTGTTATTTTTGGAAGCTACCACTTGGGTTCACTAGTTAACTCATATATCTACCACCCCTCTTTGACGGATAGCAAAAAGAAGGTGTAGATTTTAAATAGTAGTTGATCAAAGGGAGAGAAAACTAGGATTTTTTAACTTTTTAGAAACCTAGTTTCTTTTCTTTCCTTTTGATTAACTTTCTAGCACTCAAATATGTTATATCTATACATGTAACACTATAAATCATGTAGATCTATAGTTCTAAGTTATAAAACATAAACTCTAGATTCCATTTAACTATCTAAAGAAATGAATTAAAAGCTTAAAAAAATTAAGGTTTATACTTTGATTTGTTTGCTACCTTCCTTTTCCAACCAAAATAAGTAATGAATCTAGGATGCATAAAAGATTAACTCTCTTCCTCTCTTCCTCTTCTTCCCACCGAACCCTCTCTCTCTCTCTCTCTTGTCTCTCTCTTTAGTTTATTTCTTTTAATAGCTTAGGAAATATAATGAAATGAAAACAAATGATATATTTGATTTGTTTGTTAGTAAAAGGTGTATAGATATAATATGTATATCTATCCTTATCTCCCAATCTCTTACTCTTTCTCTCTCTCATTAAGTTAGTTGTTTCTTGCAAGATTAGACAAAAGTGGTGGTTAAATGAAAGGATGATACCTAAAAAGAGTTGTTCACCAACTAAAGTGAACAATCATCACATTCTCCCCCCTTCCTTCCTTCTCTCATATTCGGCCACATGGGCCCTTTCTCCTCTCCATTTTTGTTTTCCTTTATGCTTTAATTAACTTACTTAATGTCCAAAATGTCTCCTCTACCATTGGGCTAAGTTTTAGCTTTTAAATAAATTCTTTTGGGATTTCATTTAATTATTTTGGGCCATATAAATCACTATGATTCCAATACTTTAATTTATCTTACCCTAATCATTTAATTAGGATTTTCATTCCTCACATTTGTAAGTCAATTCCTTACTCATGTACATTTAATTTCATAATTCAATTAAACTTGCTTTAATTAGGTTACAAAATTAATTAATTGAGATGTATAAAATAAATCTCTTAGGGTTATTATATATTTTTAATACTAACATTCTCTCGTACCATAACCCTTAGGTTATTCAATCCTTATTCCTAATGTAAAAATTAGGTCATGTAATCTTTCTTCTGAATTTACTTTCTACAAAATAAATGAGCACATAAACATAATTACAGTATACATATTCATTTAGCCTTTTATTCATTCCACACATGTCACAATGTTTTCAATATCATTAATATTTAATTAATATATCTATTTACAAAGTGACATAGAAATTCTTGGTTATTATATTCTCCACTCCTTAAAGAATTTCGTCCCCAGAATTTCACTTAACGTTACTCAAAAAGATTCGGATAATTCTTCCTCATCTTTTCCTTAAGTTCCCACGTAGCTTCCTCAGCGTTGTGGTTCCTCCATAGAACTTTGACAGAATGTATAACCTTATTTCTTAATTTTTGCTCTTTCCTATCCAAAATTTCTATAAGAATCTCCTTGTATGATAAGTCATTCTCGACTTGAATCGGCTCATACGATATCACATGCTTGTACTCCGACTTGTACGGACGCAACACTGACACGTGAAACACATTGTGAATATGATCCAGTTTAGGAGGTAGAGCTACCTCGTACGCCACATCGCCTATCTTCTTCAGTATTTCGAATGGTCCAATAAATATCGGACTTAGTTTACCTTTTTCCCAAATCTTATCTTCCCCTTCCAGGGAGATACCTTTAGAAATGCATAGCTTCCCACTTTAAAGTCCATTTTCTTGCGATGAAGATCTGCATACTGATAAGTAGGTTTCATACCTACGAATCAGTATCATTTAGACCTATGATATCGCTACTTTAAGTATGTTTTAGGATCGTTTCATGCATGTGTGTGGGTTTTATGTGCAGAAGCTGAGTGGGCGAATGAATGGGCTGAATTGGTGGATTAAAAGCTGAAATGGGCTGGATTTATACAAGGCGCGCTGGGGCGAAGTTTATAGGCATAACATCTCACCGGGGCACAGCTGGCTGGGGTGCGTAGCTAAAGGCTACAAAGCGTGTCGGGGCGCGTGTCTGGCAGAGTTGGCTAGTTTTTCCTACTTTGTGTAGGATTGTGAAGAAAATGAGGGCTGATCGAGATTTGCTGAGATATAAATAAAAGTGGCTCATATGATACAGAGGAGACGATTGGAAGCCCTAGTTAGAGACTTGAGCGTCAAAGGAGAATTGAAGTGGAGCTTAATCTTACGATTGCGGAGCAACTTGGAGACAAGAAACAACGGAGTTTTATATTCCATTCTTCCTCTCTTTATATTTATTTGTACCCGTCATGATTAATACTCTGTGGATTATGGGTGTTTATTCATTCGTTATTATAATAACCCAAGATTTTTTATATAATTAAATAAGAAATTTTGCGTATAATTTTTTTTATTTAATATTATTTTTATCAAAATAAAGTTGGGAATATGTGCTAGGTAAAGCATATGTGTATATGTGATAAATATATATATTTATTTATTGCATGAATGATTTCAATAAGTTTTTCGAAAAAGAAATTGTTGATTATTATAAATTATATTCTTATAATAAATTAGTTTTGTTGTAAAAAGATTTCATTATTTATTTTTCATGAAAATATGATTAATGTATTATTTAAATAATATATGAAATAATTCTTAGAATTATTGATATAATTATTATTTTATTATATGAATTTATTAAGATTAGTTAATTTAATTATTTTAAATTAACAAAAAATGGTATATAATGTAAAGTGTGATTATAGATCAAAACTCTAATTTTTGATCTATATTATGGAATTTCTTGATTAATATAATTATTGTATAATTGTATTTAAAAGGAAAGTATATTTATATTATGGATAATAAGAATTTTATTTTCTTAACAAAATTTGAATATTAAATATAATTATTGATTATAGTATGTATGTTATAACTTCTGTGGAGTGTGTATGTGATTTAATATATATATATATATATATATATATATATATATATATATATATATATATATATATTATAAAGAGAATTAAAAAAAAGCCTTGTAACCTAATTATACATTAGGTATGGTAATTAAATAACATAAGGGTTATGATATTGAAAAATTAGTATTTAAATATATATTATCCTAAGAGATTAATATTATTATGTCAATTTATTATTTATTTAAAACCTAATTAAAACAAGTCTAATTGGGTTATGAAATTAAATCTACATAAGTAATTATTTTAAATTCCCAAAATGAGTGGAATAGAAACCTTAATTAAATAATTAGGGTAATGTAAAATTTATGCTATTCTAATTTTCATGGCCCAAATAAATTAATTAGAGAGCCCAATGGAATTTATGGACAGCCCAAACTTAGGCCCAAATTAAATGGACTTTCTAGTAGTTATATTAACTAATAATGCATTATATAATTAAATTAAAATTTTAGTATTACAAGGGGGGATGATCCGGGCCACATAGAGGAGAATAAGCACATAAGAGTATTTAATTTTTTCCACCTTGCTAAGCTACATTACCAACTCTTATAGCCTTGCTAGGATAGGTTTTGAAAATGGAAGATATGGGAGATTTGGAAAGATTGTAAGAGATATTGGTAGATTTGCTAGGATTATGTATACTTATATATGTTATATATATATATATATATATATATATATATATATTTCATGGCCTATAAATAACACCTCTCTAATTTACTTGTAAAAAGTTTACTTCACCTTATTTTCCTTAAGAGATAGCAAAATACTTAGAGAGAGAAAGTGAAGAGGAGGGGCTGCCGAGCCATAGAGGAATAGAAGGAGAGTTTAGTTCGTGTGTTTCAAGCTCCACAATAAACCTTGGAAGTAGAAGGAAGAAGAACATAAATCAAAGGTATATAAAAACACTAAAAAACCCTAATCTTGCTTTTCTTTTAATTTTTATGGTAGAAAAGTTATCATCAAGATTTTTGTGCTTGGAATCATGCTAAATATGTTTATGTAGGATGTCATGTGGTTTAGTATGAAATGACATGGGTTTATGTAGAAAAGTTAAGCAAAATGCTTGAAAACATTTTTTAAGACGAACAAACCAGTAGCTTATTCGAATAAATTGCACATTTGGAAATCTACAAAATATTTTTATGATTTTTATTTTTCTGGTATATTATGGATAAGTTATGAGAAAAACTTAGTTGGAATCGTTCAAAAAGAAGTTAAAATGAGTGAGATATAAATGTTTTACTAAAACACCCCAAGTGTTGGGAGGATGTAAGAACAGTCAACTTCCGGGCTAATTTCAGTGACCAAAGCGTGTCCAAATTTGGATTTTGATGATAAAAAATTATAGTTCGGAAAGATACGAATCCAAGGAGACCTACTAGACCTCAAACGAAGCTATAAAATTCATTTTTTCACGTTTCCGTTAAGGACTCCAAATATAGAAACTAAAAGAAACAAACTGCAGTTTTTTTAAGAAATCCGGTCCAGTCCAGTTCACAGGAGCTTTCGGCGACCGGTTCAGGCCTTTTCTGGCCGGTTCCGGCGACGAGTCTTGGACCCAAATTTTTCTAAAATGATGAAGAATATTATAATATTTAATTTAGAATTTTTCAGTGCAATTAAGTAATTAGTAGTGTCATTAATCGTTTAACTCTTTTTAAATCATTTAAAATGTCTAACTAATGAATTTTTAATGCTACTAATTGATTATTAAACCAAATAAATATTGTTTAAGTGTTATTAATTATTTAATTATTATTATTTAATTAACATTAAGTAATAATTAAATAGAAATAATGTTATTAAGCTAACTATTTATTATTTAATTAAGATTAGATAATGAATAGGGTTAAATAATTAATTAATTATTTCATTAATATTGAATAATGATTAAAGAATGATATATTTAATAAACTAATTATTTATTATTTAAAGTAAGATTAAGTAATTAATAATAGTAATTACTTACTCAAATGTTATTTAATTAACATAAAATTTATGAATTAATTAGTTATTATTTAATTAATGTTAAATAATAATTAAAGACAAGTAAAATAAATAAATAAATTATTTATTATTAAATAATAAATAAGGATAAATAAATAATTAATTATTATTTAATTGATATTAAATTATAATTAAAGGCAAATAATATTAATAATTTGATTACTCATTATTTGATTAACCTTAAATAATAAGTAAATATAGTTAGTGATTTATTATTAAATAATAACTAAAACTAATTAATTAATTACTATTTAACTAATATTAAATAGTAATTAAATAAAGATAGAGTTAATGAAATAAAGAGAAGTTAAATAACATATTAATTAAACAATTATAATAAAATTGTTTAAGGATTTAATAAGTGTTTATCACTTAAGAAAAATATTATTTATTAATTAAATCATTGATTTAAGATAAATTAAATGTCTTATAGGATTAATGATAGTATATTATATTATGGATGCTATGTGATTGATTTATTTGCTAGATAAATAGCATAAGTAAGTATATAGATATGCAATTATTCTCAGTGCTAATTGATAGACCAACATTATCAATGCTAGGTCATTCAAAGAGTATTAATTAAAGCTAGATATCTGTAGCTCGTCAGACAGGCAAGTTCCCTAACCTTACTCAAATTTATATTAATCAAGTATCTCTACTTTTTGTATTTACTTTATGCAATGGATCTTAGTAAGCAAGTTTCTTAACTCAATTTCTTATTGAGCAAGTATCTGAACTATTGTCTTTTATTGAACAAATATCTACACCTTATGCACTATTTTTATTTCGTGCAGACAGGTATATATTATGTTAGTTTCCAACTCAATATAAAATTATCAAATACAAAGCATGTTCATGAATAATTATTATCAATTATTCATATCCGTAATGATATCCATGATTCGTTTATGAAATTATTCTTATATTGTAGAATTTTATTTCATTCATATACTATTTATTAATATGTCATTATTGTCATTTATTATATAAGTGTCCCCACTTGTATGAACTGTTGTACTCATGCAAGAACTCTTAAACTTGAAATTTATTGATATGACATGTAAGACCCTAAATTTTATGAATAAGATTTAATTTTCTTTATATATTATTTTGAAATAGTAAGGTGTTGATTTGATAAATGTGATAAGTTATGGGTGAAATGTGCAAAGTTTACAAAGTAAGCAAGTGGTTATAAAATATTCGTTGTGTCGGGAAATATTCGTTTGGTCGAGGAATATTCTTTTTGTCGGAGAATATTCGTACGACGGCGCAGTCATTGGTGGACCCCACAACGGAATGAATGTCGGATATAGAAAGCGACAGAAGTAACCTTTTTATAAAATAACGGAAAAACTGTTAGTACTATTAAAATACCCGGTGGTTAAAATACAGTAATACGTGGTGTTGCACCGTAGCACACGGTATTGCACAGTATTTTAAATTATTGATTCTTATGTAGGAAGACACTTACTTAATTATTGTTACAGTAATTACTGTTCAATATTTTATATTATTGATTCAATAATTGCATAATATTTTATTGGTTCAATATTTGCTACGTTGATATTTTATATCAATAAGTTCTACTTTGCTATTTTATATTATTGATTCAATAATTGCCATTGAACATTATTTTAAATTATCAAATCAATAATTCATATTATTTGAATAATATTATTAGATAGCATTATTGACAATGTCTAAGGAAGTTCTGTCTAGGAAAGGGGTTGATTAATTGTGCGCCAGTAAGGAGAAATCCTTATCGGAAGGCCCCCTCTTTCCTGGGAAAGACCTGGTTGTCAGTATTGTAGTTCTGTAATATTATTCGTGAATAATTAATTTTTGATATATATGATAAGGAAATATTTATTCAAAGTGGATTTAAATGGAGGAATTTTTAACATGTGACATTTGTTGAAAGTTGGTATTCTATCTTGTCCGATAAAATAATTCATTCAAATATATTATTATAATATTACATTATAGTAGTATAATGTGATTATATAATAGTATGATTTTTATAATTTGAATGGTAACATTATTATAGTAAATTCATAGTATAAAAGTTAAACGAGGTGGAAGAGTGCAAATTGAATTTGAACTCTTATGATGCAAACAATGATGTCATCGGAGCGATGAGGTAATCAAGGATGTCATCGAAGCGATGAGGTAAGCAATGATGTCATAGGATCGATGATGTAAGCGATGATATCATAAATTATGGCAAAAAGACTATTTTACCCTTACTCTGCCGAGCCTAAAATAGAAGCTCATTTCTTCATTATTTCTCACCAATTCACTAAAGCTATAGAGATAGAAAGTATAGAGAGAAAAAGAGAGAAAGAAGAAGAGTATTCTGCTATTACACTAGTGCAGTCTCCAAATTTTTAAGGTAAGGGGTATTATTTCTTTCATATTCATGAAGAGAGTTATTTTTTTTAATATTCGTAAGGGTTGTTATTCCATTTTTTATTATTCTGTTGGAATAACCTGTCTACGCGGACTACCGCATGCATGGTGAAATTCTGTTGTTATTCCATTCTTTATTATTCTGTGGGAATAACCTGTCTATGCGGACTACCACATGCCTGGTGAATTACCCTTAGTATTCAGTTGTTATTAAATTGTGAAAATAATCTGTCTCAGCGGACTACCACCAGACGGGTGGAAAATCCAATTACCGTTTCGTATATTGTTTCATTTCAGATTCTTAACTCTAAACTTACTACGGTAAGTATTGCTTCTAGAATTCCTGAAATGATCAGAAATTCCTTGAGTTTTGCGCTTCATCTAATATTATTTAACTGGAATATTGGTCTGAACTTTCTTATGAAATTTTTATCTTTTCATGACGAGTTACTATTCATTAGTTACTATTCATAGGGTACTATTCACGGTAAAAAATATTTTTTTTTCTTTCCAAATCATCTTTGGTTGGATCCAGGTTTTGATCTTCATTCTTGAACTCTAGATAAATTCTCTAATATTTGTCCTTTATCTCACTGGATTCGTTATTTGTATTGTTTTCATCATCCTCAGTCCTAAATGGTGATATAACTGAATATCTTTGGCCTGTAGTGCAAAGATGAATGATTACTTGATGAATATCTTTGGCCTGTAGTGCAAAGATGAATGATTAGCTGATGAATATCTTTGGCCCGTAGTGCAAAGATGGACAGGTGTTGAGATAAACATGACCAACTGGTGATACAAATGAATATCTTTGGCCGTAGTGCAAAAGATGAATATTTGATTCGAGATGAATATTGATTGATGTTACAGGGATAAAATATTGATGATGGACTTTTAAATTATAAAAGATAGTAGACATCATTCTCTACTTAACTCTTCTAATGAATTGTCATTTCCGCTGCAGTTGTTGATCTAAAACTGGTTGTCCATAATATTTTATCTGATTTGTTGAAGACTAACGATATTTTATTCTTCATTATCTTAGTCATAATATTCTTTACTGGGCTAGTTGACCTCACCCTTTTCTTCCATTGTTCTCTTCAGGAAATGAGAATATCGCGGGTACTAGTCGGGGAATGGAGAGATGGTCCGAGTTAGAGCTGTAGAAGTCCTCGTTATTTTTTTTTAAAAATAGTGTGATAATAAATGTAATAAGGACTTAGTTTGAATGTTAATATTTTCTACATGTCTGTATTGACACTCACAGTTGTGTGGTCGTTTTTTGCACAACCGTTTGATATGAAAGATTGTATTTGGATTTTGTACCATGTATTTGGCGACTCAGAATGGGTTGAGTATTGAACCTATTTTGGGGGCGTCACATGACAAATCCTATTACATACTATTAAACTTTGGTATGTATTTATGGGTTAAAGACTGTCTAAGCTATTTGACTCGGATTTGGGAGCGTCACAGTTATGAACTAATTACTTATTTAAGCCTATGACAGATTTTTTATATAATGGATGATTAATTATTCTTAAATTCAGTTTATGAATGTTATTCCCGAATTATTTGCTATGTGTTAAGCTTAATTTATATAATTGCCTGATCAACAATTATCTGTTATCCCATTATGAAATCGAGAGAGGACATATAGGATTAGAACTGGCCATAGTGACATATGTTTATGATTTCTGTGTAGTAGGAAATCATAATTCACGGATAGGATAGAGATATCTATGCGTCATATGTAATCTAATAAGAACTTGATTATAAACCTTATTTAATTGTAATTCACATAGAGATATAGTGAATTAGTTATCGAGGGTGTCTTGCTTAATTCTATCATCTGTGGATGCGAGTGAGTATGAGTATAATGCATTGAGAGGTGGTTATATCTGCTTTAGTGTTCTTGATTAATAATTTGGAATAATCGAAATAAACTGGAGAAAAGGATATTATCTGAAGTGAAGTATTAAGTGAAGTTGTAGGCTTAATTCTCTAAAATTTATGAAAATCTTGAGTTAGTGTTGTAGTTGGTTAAGTGGTAATTTAGTTATCAATTTTTTTTAATCGTTAGTTTAATAAAGCTGAGATAATATAAAATTGGTACTTGTTAGATTAAATAGGAATTATTGTCTCTGTGGGTACGATATCTGACTTATTGATGAGTGAAATTTATACCCACGAATCGACTACTTTTATACTTAAGAAAATGCTTGTTTTATTATTTTATATTACTTTTATATTATTTTGTATTACTTTGATTAATATATGCTTTTGTAGGAGTTTACAGGTCATTCTTAGCTTTTAGGGGCAAAACAGTTATTTTACCAGACCTGGCGCCGCAGTGCCGCTTCCCAGAGAAAGGTTGGAGCCGTAGCACCAGTAACCTTCAAAAAGATCTGATGACCTAGCGCCTCAGCGCTCCAATTCTTCACTAGTCAGCGCCGCAGCGCCAACTTAATGACGGTGACTTTATACCAGCGCTGTAGCGCCGCCCAAGGCCTAAAAGCTGGCGTCGCAGCGCCAGCCCTGTTTTCTGATGATCTTTTGGTAAAATGACCTAGCAGCTGAAAGGAGTATTTATATATCACTTGGGCTGCCATTTTGAGAGAAGCTGACTCTCTCTTTCTTCTTGCTTGATACATTTTCCTTTTTATTAGAGTTTCTTCTAGATAATACTCTAGAACAGAAAGAAGCTCGGAATACATTTCCTTCACTTTCTTCGTTTCTTAGTTTAGTTTAGTTTGTACATATAGATTAGGGATAGATAGGGATTCCTTGGAGCTCAAGAGCGGCATAGCAACAACGTTTTGGAAGGCAGATTGAAGAGAGTTCTTGGAGATTGAAGAAGCTTTAACAGAGTTTATTCTTCTCTAGTCTTTCCTTTGATGTTGTTATATATGTTGTATATGTTGCTACTTTTGTTCAGTTTACTAGCTTTGAACTAAATTTTGGCTCTAAGATTGTAATGGAACCCTTTGTCTATTTGAATTGATTTACTTTATCTCTTTGGTTGGCACCATATGGGTTGGTTCAATATATATGCTTATTGTGCAATTTGCTAAGGAATTAATGATTGTTTGGTATTCTATGAGAATTGGAAATGAATCATAGATTGAGACCATTATATGTTGGCATGTGTTTATGATTTGTCTATATGGACTTCATGATTTGCCTATAGGATAGAAATATACCTATATGCCATGTGTGACCTAGCAAGAACCTTTGCATAATTTTCTTAGGAATGAGTGGTTATTCCCCTAGCTTGGATGTTCCTCTATTTTTATTCCCTTTTGGGTGGATTAGAGGGAATATGCTCATACATACCTTAGAAGAGGTGTGTGAGTACTTGTGAGTTCTTGGTCGATAATCCGTCGTGACCATTTAGACCAAAGAGAGACAGTTAGGATATTTGATAAAACATAGCACACCAAGTGTTTTACAGAATGCTAGTGTGGGGTGATATTATGATCTTAGATTGAAGATCCTTAGATATCTGTCTTCATCCATTTCCTTGCTTTGCTAGTTAGTTTTAATTAGTGTAATTACAAATATTCCTATTTTATTTTGTTCAGACCTGACTTATGAGATATAAGGTTAATGCTTGGTATATTTTAGGATCTAGTTCCTCGTGGGATCGACTTTTTCTTATCACTGTATTACTTGTTAGACCGCGTATACTTGCGCGAGTTTAGTGATCGCGAAAGCGACCAACAAGTTTTTGGCGCCGTTGCTGGGGAACTATTTATTCTAATATTGTCTAACCTTGATTTCAATCGATTTCGTCTTGATTTGAACTTGTATAGTTGCATTTAATTGGTTTTTGTTTTTAAGTACTTTCAGATATGGAACATAATTATCAATGGTCTTTTGAGAGGGCGACACAAACTAGTTCGGAAGGAACGCTTGAGCATTTGCAAGTGCAAATTATAAATCTCTCAAGATTCAATAATGATGCTGAGTGTCAATCTTTTCAGAATGCTTACTGTCAGACTGAAACTGACTACGAACCGACTTACTTTCATCCTGATTTTCAAGAATATCAAAATTCTTGGGATTACAGTAAAGAGCAGTACTATGATCCAAATTTCTCCTTCTAGACAGACCTTGAGTATCAATATTTGCCGCCGAATCAGTATGCTTCTAATTTGGAGGACGTTTTTCCCATGACCTTTAAGCATGAAGATGAGAGAAGGCTTGAGAATCTCCTATCCAAATTTATAGAACGGAATGAAGTTAGGATGACGAACCAACAAGCCTCATTGCGAAACCAAGAAGCATCGTTGAGAACCCTCGAGATACAAATGGGACAAATTATCGAAGCTGTCATGAATCCGTCGCAAAGCAATCTACCTCCCGTTACTGATCACAATGAGGAGGCAAGAGAGCATTTCAGAGTGGATATACAAGAAAAAAATAATAAGTTTCATGAAGTGCTTGAGGAAGAGGTCGATGAGCTGATGGACCAACCGGATATTTATGAGGTAGAGATGGAGACGATCATGGTAGAGTGTATGGTTAACAATGATAAACAGGTTAGAATCACGCTATAAGCTGTGGTAATCCCAAGGAACTCGATTGTGTATGAAGAACGCTTCCATTTCAATAAAAGAGGCGAGTTAATTGATAGTTCAAGTTCAGAGCGATTCTTCGTGCCAATGGATGAAGTGAAGTATAGGGCTCGTCAATAAGCCATGTCCGTCGAGCTAATTAAGGAAAAGATAAAGAGGCGACATGAAAAAGTTTTCTTTGCTTACGAGTCCGATTGAGAGTAACTCTGAAGAGTCGGGCCGTCGACTGTAAAACAAGCGCTTGATGGGGAGGCACCCCCATCCCAGTATCATTCTTCTCACTTGTTATTGATGTCTTGTAAATATTATATTTTTATCTAGTTTGTTGTAATTTAGTACTATTATAGTTATGTCCATGTTTGTATAGCATATTAGGTTGTATATATGTTTGTATATAAGACTTTAGTTTTTATAGGAAATTTTTGGGTGTTTGTGCTAATTGGTTCTTGCTGATACCAGAAAATTGCTAAAATGTTTCAAACTTGCAGAGCTGGCGCCGCAGCGCCAGTGTTAGGCTAAAAGGCAGCACCCAGCGCCACATATCTTCAATTTTCCCTGCATACTAAGCGCTGCAGCGCTCCTTGTGACGCCCCCAAATTCGGGTTACCTGACCCCCGAGTTTGGTGCTCACGATCCAACATTTGAATATCATCTAACTACCCATTTATTTATGAATAGAAATATACATATCATTAACTGATATTTGTAATACAATTGTCCTAGGTTTTCTAACCTTAACATAACAAATATACCCTTAGATAGACAAAAAGGGTTATACAAAACAACATAATAAATATGTTATTATAACTACTGCAGCAATACACCTTTGCCTTTTTCTTTCTCTGCCCCTTCGGCTACTTCGTTCCTAGCTGAAATATTGTATTTAAACAACGGTGAGCAACAAATTTGCTCCGCAAGTTAAATCATACAATAAAGTATAAGAATCAAGAATATAAGACTATCAATTCGATAGAATAACACCAAAGTTCGAAGAACTTTGAAATAGCTGAACAAATCGTTAATCAATAACAAGTCTTCTCGCATCCTATGCAAAATAATAATTCGATAGTGAAAAAGAACAACGCTTTCAAAGTTTCTATGATATTCGATTGAATAACAAAATGGAAATATTTTCCAGAGTTTATACTGTGCGATCACACAAGATCTTTGAACTTCTCTTCTCGAGTAACTATCAAAGGTTTTACTTTGAAGTACCCAGGTGTATCAGATAACCTTAAAGATTAAATCATACTCCTCTGCAAGTATATAAAGTGATCAGCTTCGTTATACCCCATATTATGCATAATACTTACACTGCGCGCAACGGCCGAATATACAACCATAAAGCCCCTTTTTATATAAAAAGGTTGTTATTCTCAGTCTTATAACCAGAATTTGAATCACAACAACGAAATACAATGATTTCAATATCTAATCGCTTACTCGATCTATCCAGAATAATTGGCATTGACCTGTCAATAATAATTGAGTTCTCTTCTCGAACCTATCAAGTTTCAACAAATGCTTGCCTAGCCAAAATAATTAGCTACGACATATCTCAAAATGATTCAATAATAGATAGAAATTAACTGTACTATTTGCAATCAATAATAACTTCTACGGATGTGAATAACCAACAATAGTTATTCCCCAAGCATATTCTCAAAATTAATAATTCAATTTGAATTAATATACATGCACTAACTGCGAATAATCAACAATAATTCTCAGACGTGATATAATCAGCAATAATTAACCACCACTATATTTGAAAAGTAATAACTCGAGATTTAGTTAAGGAAACTTGCCTGATTCGTTGACTACTGCTACGCAATTTAAGTTAACTTCTTTTGTAAGACCTATCATTAATAAGATCGATCTTTCAATTAGCATAACATATCTTACACATCGCATGTAATCACATAATCAATCATTAAAGAGTACAACCACACTACCTTAGACTTAATACTTACTCGTTTATTTATAAGTTCTTAATATAACTTGATACACTATTTATGACTTTAGTATACTTAATATATCATTTTAATTTTCATTTTAGCAAGCTAAAACAAAACTGACATCTCTTTTGACATTTCAGTTTCTCATTTCAGTAACCTGAAATGTTCATTTCAGGAAGCTGAAATACACTATTCACGAAAATACAAAATTAGCTTATTATTTTTCTATCTTTTGGCCAATCATATATACATATATTCCATACACAAAAAGAATTTTTATGGAATTTTTCAACTTACTTAAGTATTTTTCAAAAATTCATTTCTAGTTAATTTCTTAAGAAAATAACTACCTCACGCTTAACTCCAGAAATTCCCAAATCTTAGCGGGATCTTACACATGTTATCGTCAGTCTCCAGTTTAAATTTCGTGGCCATCGGAGTTATACAACTCCAGTTATAGCGTTTTCCGTTGGGAAATCCAAAATATTAAAATGGCCATAACTTGCATAATCTAAGTTGGAATGAGCTCATTTTTGGACACAAGCTACTTCATTCCATATATTTTCATTTCCCAAAAGGCCTGAATTTATTACATAATTTAAGTGGATGAAACTGCCCTTCAAAATCCCAGACAGCCTACTTTTGTCATTTTTCAGATTTTTCCTACTTTGCCAAAATCAGTCCACACGAAAATCTACAACTCTTTTTTTAGTGATTCCACTTGGAAAAGTTATAAGACTCATATATCTAACTCCAGAATACGACCACACTCAAAATATCAAAGTATAATGAGAGATATGGTCGTTTCCATTTCCCGTTGCGTTTTCTCAAAAATCTATTTTTTTAACTCTGTGTTTTGTAAGAAATCTTTCATGATCTCTTGATAAATCAAACTTTAGCCATCATAAACCATAATAATACATACCTATATATCATAAACTCATGGATCTACCATGATCCATAATCTATTACATCAAAACCCACCAAACACAAACAAAACATAATTTATGCTAAGAAAATAAAGGTTTTCAACCTTTTGAAACATAGTTTCATTATTCTTGCTTTAGATCCAATTTTTAACACTTAAAAGTGATAGATCCAAACATATAACACTTAAAAACATCTAGATCTAAGGTTTTGAAGTTTTGAACCATAGATCCATATTTTGATCTAGAACAATCAAACACAAATTACATGAACTAGTTTAAAGTTATACCTTTGCTTGAGATTCCCTCTCCTTCTCCCTAATTTTAGTTAAGGAACTTAGAACACACAACAAAAATTCTCTCTCCTCCTTCTCTCTCTATGGTCGAACTTCCCTTGGCTCACTCTCTCTCTCTCTCTCTTTCTCTCTCTATCTTTTGCTTTGCTAGCTAATGAAATGAGATGAAAGAGAAATGAGTTTGGTGTTAGTAATTTGCTACAGATATAACATGTATATCTAAAAAAAATCTACAAGATATCTTGCCATATCTTAGCATATCTCCCAAATCTCTCAATATCTTATCATATCCTTCCATATCTTATCAAATCTTTCCAAATCTTATCATATTTTTTCAAATCTTATCAAATATCTTTAATTCATATACTCCCTTTCTTTCTTGCTTGGGCCGGCCATATGGCCTTCTCTTGGCCCACTAATTAGTTTAACTAATGTCCAACATACCCCTCTTCTATTGGGTTAAAGTCTTGGGCTCCAAATTAAAACATTTGGGCCATTCCTTTAATTCCTTTGGGCTACTAATTGAAAATAACTTGTGCTCCCATACATAATTAGTCTTGGGCTACTAGAATAATAGATAATTAAATCTAGTTTTGGTCTAGCTTAACAACTTAATTGATATTAAATCAATTAGCTACAAGTCCAATGCTTAATAAACTATTGAGTTTGTTTAACTCATTTACCCACATTAGTCCATTGAATAAATTATCTCTTGGAGTATTATTCATTATTATTAATATATACATATTCACATATATCAATAATATTAATTAACTTGCATAACCCAATTAGGCATGCCTTAATTAGGTTATAAAATTAAGAAATTGAGATAATAAAATAAATCCCTTAGAGTTAGTTAATATTTTCAATATTAATATTCTCCCATGCCATAACCCTTAGGTTATTTAATTACTATACCTAATTTATATATTAGGTCACATAACTTTATTCTTAATTCTCTGTATATACAAAATAATTTGTATACACCTTACATAATACACATATATCATAATATATTCCCCTAGTGTATTAACTTAATAGTCCTAATTGACTTAATAAGTTATAAACACTCATATATTCATCAATACAATTATTATAACTGTATTTTCTACAAAATTCCTATCCATAACTAGGGTTAGGGTTTCTATTCTCTGTTAAACAAAATTGTACTCATATTTCTCAGTCAATACACAGTTTGACCACTTTGATAAACTCGTATCATAGATACTCAGCACAATATTGATAATCAATATCAATATTAAATAAAAAAAATTATTCAAAAAAATTTAAATTATGTGAAATTCTGGGTTCTCACATTCTCCCATCCTTATAAGGATTTCGTCCTCGGAATCACCGTTTTCTTATTCTCTACGATCTTTTAAGGTTGTATCATCAATTTATTCTTATCAACACAATATTCATTTGTGTCTCATATACTAACCTGTGACTTGAATCTATAAAAAAAACAATTCACAGTGATATCTATCCTATATTTCCCGCGTAATTTAATTACTCAACTAAATCGTTACCTGTCACCACCTCCTGGGCAACTACTGCATCTTGCACCATCATGTTGAATGTACGGGCCATTGGTCTTCCTGGCTGTGTAGGTCCTCTGATCGTCAGGGTTCCGCCACTGGGTCCATTGTTGGTACTTCCCTTCTCCACATTCTTATTCGGACAATTCCGAACCAAATGATCTGTCGATCCACACGCAAAACAACCTTGTATTTTCTTTGGATCGGGACAATTGGACGATATGTGTCCCTCTTGACCACAGTTATAACAGACTCCCTTCCTCTTCAGACAAATTCATGGATGATTCTTCCCACAAGTGGCACAAGGCTCACCTCCCTTCCTATTCTCTTCTAACTTATTACCCGATTGGGTATTCTCACTCCATTTTCGCTTGTTCGGATTACTACCACCACTACTTGCTCCTTCGTTTATTTTCTTCTTTTTCTCCTGATGATATCGGGATGCCGCTTCTCTTCCCCCTTCAGCAATTATCTCTTTCTCCAACGAAGCTACAAATGTATTAATCTACAATACAGCTACCTTGTTGAATATCCCTGGCTTTAATCCATTCTCAAATCTTCTCGCCTTTCTTGCCTCCGTGTCCACCGGATGAGGTTCAAATCTCGCTAACTCATTGAACTTAGCAGCATATTCTGATACCCACATATTCTCTTGCTTTAGTTCTAGAAACTTGACTTCCATCCTGGCTTGCATACTCGATGAAAAATAGTTCTCAAACAACAACTCTTTAAACTTTGTCCAAGTCACTACAGCTGTCCCAGCTCTAGCCTGATTGGTTTCCCACCAGTAATTGGCTTCTCCCTTTCTAGGCACAGAGGCTATGGCATTTGAACTTTGCTCCCAAACATCTTTTAACCTAAAATATGCAGACAAAACTTATTAAGCCCTATTAAACCATCAAAAGTTAATACTTAATATTTACATCAAGAGAATTAAACATGGAAAGATATATGCATTTAAATTCCCAAAAATTCTCTAAGGGTGCGTATAAGCAATACAAGTGCATCAAAAGTATGCTATAAGCTTTATGTTCCCAAAACTTATACGCATTAATGCCTAAAACCAAAAATGTAGGCATGAGCTCCTAAATCTAAGAGCATTCAAAAATTTTAAACTAACTACTAAACTAATAAGAATTAAATAAGGGGGAGGGAAGTATGATAGAAAGCAGGAAATGGAGAATTAAACAAGGAAAGAGAAAGAGAAATGATGGGGTGCCTCCCATCGAGCGCTTGATTTATAGTCCTCTAGCCGGACTGTGTCTGACCACTACTATCCGACTCCCCGACTGATATTGGAGAACCCCTCCATCCATCAGAATTTCTATATGCTTTTGGAGGCTTCCCAATAGAGGAGGACTCGGATTTAAACTACCTAGCGTCGGATATGTATATGAATTCCCTAGACAAAAGGTCGGGGAGCTAGGCAATGGTTTCGCTATGTATGTGAAATGATCGGGGCATGGAGGCATAGACCACACAACGGACTCTTCTCTATTCTCTTCTCTTTTGACCACCATGGTTTGAAGCTGGCGGACTCTCTCATATCATCGAGATCTGGCTCTGTAATGTGGCTTCTAAGGGGGCAAGGGTGTGCAAACTTGACTGGCTTGTTCCACGAAGGCTGAGAAGGCTCTTGGGGGATTTTCACTGTTGGTTCACATTCATACTCCACATCCCCAATTGGCTCCTCTATTTTCGTTGCTTTCGGCTCGCTCGTCCAGTTGTAATTGCACTTTGGATTCTCTATTAGTTTCTGCACCTGTGTCATAGCACGGATCTTTCTGAGGGTCGTAACTCATAGCATCATTCATTGGAGGTATATGATCTTGCATTGTTGTCTCTTGTTCATATACCTCGTCCTTCCTTAATGTCGTGCTAATATGCTCCACCCAAATCTGAAGATCCTCAATCGATTGCTCTTGCTTAATCAAGGTCTCCTCTATCGATGCTATGGAATTCCCCAACATAATTTCCAATCTTTCCTTTTCTATTTCAGCCACGGGCTCCCTGTATTGAGGCTCAATTGTTGAAGGATTGTTGATTAGGGCCATCTGGTTCAAAACATTTTGGTTCGATTCTTCTTGGCTCCTAATCACCTCCTCTTGATTCGCTAAGCTTATATACATGAAGTCCATTGTTGACTATTCTCCTTGCAAACATGGGGATTGATAAGTGGGTTCGGGTGCAAAATTTGGACTTGGCTCGCATTGTTCTTGATAAATCGCAGTATTTGTCAGAATCCCTTGTTCTTCCTTTATCATCCAGGCCTTACTAATTTGCTCTACCCAGTTCTGGATATTCTTAACTGACTTCTGTTGCTCAATCAAGATGTCCTTCAGTGATATGTCACCTCCTTCCTCCAATCTTGCATTTTCTGTGTCACCCTCAAAATTATATTGAGGCTCGTAAACTGGAGTCTGGAAAGTGCATTCTGCGGCGTAAATGGGATTTGGATCCCAATATTGGTCTTGATAATAGTCTGATGAAGGGTTTGCTGAAGGGACTTGGGTGATACCCCCAATCTGACTGATAAGTGGGATAAGGCTCGGTGTAGGAATAACCAACCCCATACTACTCCTGTCCATAACTGATAGGCTCCTGATGGCTCGCATAGCTCCCAGCACCATAGTCATATGTCACTGCTGTCTCTCGACTCTACTGGGCTGAAATAGTATCCAGCTTCCTCGAGAGAACCTCCAAATGTGCTGAAAGTGAAGCAATTGGGTCGACGCCATCATTGTATACTTCCCTTGGTTGCTCTTGCCTTGTACTAGTCCATGGAAAGAAATTCAAGTCCATTGTACTTGAGAAGAGAATATAGGAAGAGAATTAAATAAAAATAAAAAGTTTAAATTAAGACTAATTTGATTAAACTAATGTTGGCAAACAGTTATCAAATAATTCCCAGGCAACGGCGCCAAAAACTTGTTGGTCCGATTAGATGACACAATTAACGCGCAAGTATGCTCGGTCAACAAGTAATAAAGAGTGAGTAAAGATATCGTTCCCACGAGGAATTAACAGATAAAAGGTCGCCAAAGCACTAGCACATAATCATTTCAGTCTTATTTAAACGGGTGGTAAAGAGAAGGAATTAAAACTACTTTAAACTAGGCAAGGAAGTAAACTTAAACTAATTAATCCTAGAGTAAAATCAGATAATGAAGATAAGAGATTCCAATTTCCCCTAATGATTCGTCTAAGTTGACATACTTCCAATTAGGTCAAATTAATCGTTACAGTTGCTAGCCGAGAACACGAAAGTGAGAGAAGGCCATCTTTCGATGCACCTAATCCATATCACGTGCAATCCACAGATGATAGAACGCACGTGAACACCCACATTATCTAAACCCCTATATGTCTATGGTGTTTACAAATAAATAGGGTTTAAGGTCAAGTCCTCTATTGACTACGAGCGGCGCTTCGGTATATCTCTATTCTAAGCACAAATCATACGTCCAACGCCATGTGAACGTACAATCGCTCGCTAATACGATTAGATCTAAACCTACACTTCGTCTTTCAAGTCCACATAGGTTATCACACTAATTGGTCATGACTCAATTAAGCAATGAAAGCATATATCGCAGTAGACAATCACATAACAATCAATAAGAACCAATATGAAAGAGAAATCAACATTAACTACTCATTAGGTTCCATTGGAACCTCAAAATATAATTTAAGTCATAGACAACTTGAATATATTATCCACAAGTAGATTATACATTATCCAAATACAAATTGAATACAAGGAGAGTGAAGAGATAGAAATTGCAAATTTTTGTTCTTTCTCCAAGTGTGGATCTTCAATGTCAATCTCTTGCTTCAATCTTCTTCTCTAATCTAACCCTAGAATCTAACTAACTAACTAACTAAACCCTAATCTAACACTAATCTATACAAGAAATGTAAGGGAAATGGAAGAACGAGCTAGGGCTAGGGCTTAAGGCCAATATTTGATGGTTTTTCTGGCCACAAACGAGCCCCCTTATATCCCAATCAAAAGCCAAGTCCCATTCAATTGAAAAGTCAAGTCTGGCACAGCTAGGGACTGGCGCGGCCACGCCCAAAAATGCCCTAAAATCCGCGCACCCGCGCTAAGGATTTTCTATTGTAGAGTCCTCTGGTAAAACGGCCATAACGTTTGATCCGAGAGGAGTTATGAGGCCTGCCACCTGTCAAATCGAAGCTATTGAAGAGATCTACAACTTTCATTCTTTGAGCATTGAGAAATAATGGATGGATGAAGGCTGAAATTGATCTCCAAGTGAGAGCTGTGCATGAAAACTCAAAACCGTGAAGTTTAACGTTCGTTGGTATACGGGGCATAACTCTCACCTCCGAACTCCTATTGGGATGATTAAAGATGTTCTGGAAAGCTTATAAGATTCTCTACAATATGCCCCAAGTTCCAATCCAAGAACATGAAATGAACATGAAACCCCCAAACGATATCCGGATTGCATTTCCTTCCCGTTGTCATGCCATCATTCCATTCTTGCTCCATTTGGCCTCATTGCTGCATTACAAGCCATTGCTCCTTTGCCATGCCATCGTGCCTTCCTTATGCTTTAAGCCATTTTCTGTGCTTTGCCCCATTTAGGCCATCTTTGGCCCTTTTAAGCTCAATTTGCACCCGGAGAGTTTATAAACCTGAAAATCACAAAACAAAGCAAAAACACATAAAACGCACAACGATACTTGAGTTTAAGCAACAGAATGAGTTGGTTACTATCCGAATAAGTGGTCATAAAAGCCACTTATCAAATATCCCCAAACTTAAATGTTGCTTGCCCTCAAGCAACCAAAACAAAACTAAACAAAAGATGCAATGCAGTAGCTACAATGTATGCAACCTATGCTATCATGAATGCGAATCCAAGTTCCCAGCCAGTATTGAACTTTCAAAGCAATGCCTCAGAAAACCACGAGATAGTCGAACAGATAAGCTACCCAAAACAAGACCATAAGGCATATTCTGTAAATCCAAAACTGTCAGCACTGATGTATTGTGCGTTGTGTGCCTAGCAACCATTAGATATGCATTCAGACAAATAATTCACATACTATGCTTCTTAGGGGAAAAACAAGATTTAACTTAAGAAAGACAACAAATCATATAATTTCTAACCAAGACCATGCATTACTAAAGTTAAGAGTCAACAGGGGGATTTCATTAAGTTTTTATTACTCACGAGGGCGTATTCGCACTTTTCCGTGTACACATTCGACTGTGCAATGCCTAGTCCTCTTAGGCTTTTCAATGATACCCATGTAGCGAGATTTCGACCAACGACTCCCAGACCAGATGGCCTTAGGGCGCTGGGTGTAGAAACACCCCGAGGGCTTACTTGATCAAATATCAAAGGCCTCAGAACTCGACGTAGCCGAAGTGTTTATTCTATTTTTTTTCTTTTTTTTTTCCTAAGCATTTTCTTTTGTTTTCTTTTCTTTTTTTCTTAGGGGAGTGCGTCTTACGCTCCATCTCCACACATAGCATGCATACCCCCTGATTCTCCCAAACTTAAGCTGTTTACAGTCTAGTTATTATTATATAAGAACTGAAATTCTTTCATTAAAACACAGATTTCCCACCAGAAGACAAGTATGTAAGAATTTATACTAAGCATGTCATGATGGTTACTCTATTGTGCTAACTGATTACACAGTATCTAACAAATAAAGATTTACATATATGACCTTCAAATCACGCATAAGTCTCAAATCAGTTCAAAAATCAAGTGATTTCAATTTTCTCATAGGCCAAATACATAACTAACCAATTGAAACTGGATTCATGCAAAATGCTCTAACATAAATGACTCAAACAAAAACAAAATTGTTAAAATTTTCACAAATTTTAACAAAAACAACCTACATGCACTAAATATAACTAACACAACATGAAATAAACTAACTACATGCAAAAACAAAACAAATACCTCCAAACTTAAAATGTTCAATGTCCTCATTGAAGGTAAAGGTAAAAAGAAACTCCTTTATTCTTGCTCGTGGTCGCCGTCGTCCTGTCAATATGCTCGTGAACTAAGTTGGAGGACTCGGACTGTGCTGGTGGCATCCTCTTAGAAGTTTCCCCGTCTCTCTCTGCTCTTGGTAAAATGAACCCCGCTCAGCACTATAATTAACGAACCAACCCAACTCAATATCAATCTTGCTCTGCTAATGATCCCACACTCAATGTCTCAATTAATCAGGTTGAGAGGATGAGGTGAATGGGAATTGGTACTTTGGATTGAGGAGGTAGGAGGTTTTCAAAACTAGGGCTTTTAGTGGGGGGGATTGAATGAGATTGAAGAGATGGGGGATCGCATTAAGGAACTTGAGGGTTTGGGATAAGAGGGACTGAGGCTTGGGTGCTACTGATAATTGACATGAAGCGGTGCCCCTAAAAGCTTCCAGAATTTTTCTTAAGTTAAGCCCAGTTTGTGAGAGGTGCGGCTGCGCGCCAGCTCAGGCTTATCTTGGCGCGGCCGCGCGGCATGCTAGATCCTGTTTTCTGCAGAATTTTTCTAGGCACAGAGGCTATGGCATTTAAACTTTGCTCCCAAACAGCTTTTAACCTGAAATATGCAGACAAAACTTATTAAGCCCTATTAAACCATCAAAAGTTAATACTTAATATTTACATCAAGGGAATTAAACATGGAAAGATATATGCATTTAAATTCCCAAAAATTCTCTAAGGGCGCGTATAAGCAATGCAAGTGCATCAAAAGTATGCTATAAGCTTTATGTTCCCAAAAATTATACGCATTAATGCCTAAAACCAAAAATGTATGCATGAGCTCCTAAATCTAAGAGCATTCAAAAATTTTAAACTAAATACTAAACTAATAAGAATTAAACAAGGCGAGGGAAGTATGATAGAAAGCAGGAAATGAAGAATTAAACAAGGAGGGAGAAAGAGAAATGATGGGGTGCCTCCCATCGAGCGCTTGATTTATAGTCCTCTAGCTGGACTGTGTCTGACCACTGCTATCTGACTCCCCGATGATATTGGAGAACCCCTCCATCCATCAGAATTGCTATATACTTTTGGAGGCTTCCCAATAGAGGAGGACTCTGATTTAAACTACCTAGCGTCGGATATGTATATGAATTCCCCATACAAAAGGTCGGGGAGCTAGGCAATGGTTTCACTGTGTATGTGAAATGATCGGGGCATGGAGGCATAGACCACACAACGGACTCTTCTCTATTCTCTTCTCTTTTGACCACCATGGTTTGAAGCTGGCGGACTCTCTCATATCATCGAGATCTGGCTCTGTAATGTGGCTTCTAAGGGGGCAAGGGTGTGCAAACTTGACTGGCTTGTTCCACGAAGGCTGAGAAGGCTCTTGGGGGATTTTCACTGTTGGTTCACATTCATACTCCACATCCCCAATTGGCTCCTCTATTTTCATTGCTTTCGGCTCGCTCGTCCAGTTGTAATTGCACTTTGGATTCTCTATTAGTTTCTGCACCTGTGTCATAGCACCGATCTTTCTGAGGGTCGTAACTCATAGCATCATTCATTGGAGGTATATGATCTTGCATTGTTGTCTCTTGTTCATATACCTCGTCCTTCCTTAATGTCGTGCTAATATGCTCCACCCAAATCTGAAGATCCTCAATCGATTGCTCTTGCTCAATCAAGGTCTCCTCTATCGATGCTATGGAATTCCCCAACATAATTTCCAATCTTTCCTTTTCTATTTCAGCCACGGGCTCCCTGTATTGAGGCTCAATTGTTGAAGGATTGTTGATTAGGGCCATCTGGTTCAAAACATTTTGGTTCGATTCTTCTTGGCTCCTAATCACCTCCTCTTGATTCGCTAAGCTTATATACATGAAGTCCATTGTTGACTGTTCTCCTTGCAAACATGGGGATTGATAAGTGGGTTCGGGTGCAAAATTTGGACTTGGCTCGCATTGTTCTTGATAAATCGCAGTATTTGTCAGAATCCCTTGTTCTTCCTTTATCATCCAGGCCTTACTAATATGCTTTACCCAGTTCTGGATATTCTTAACTGACTTCTGTTGCTCAATCAAGATGTCCTTCAGTGATATGTCACCTCCTTCCTCCAATCTTGCATTTTCTGTGTCACCCTCAAAATTGTATTGAGGCTCGTAAACTGTAGTCTTGAAAGTTCATTCTGCGGCGTAAATGGGATTTGGATCCCAATATTGGTCTTGATAATAGTCTGATGAAGGGTTTGCTGAAGGGACTGGGTGATACCCCCAATCTGACTGATAAGTGGGATAAGGCTCGGTGTAGGAATAACCAACACCCTACTGCTCCTGTCCATAACTGATAGGCTCGTGATGGCTCGCATAGCTCCCAGCACCATAGTCATATGTCACTGCCGTCTCTCGACTCTGCTGGGCTGAAATAGTATCCAGCTTCCTCGAGAGAACCTCCAAATGTGCTGAAAGTGAAGTAATTGGGTCGACGCCATCATTGTATACTTCCCTTGGTTGTTCTTGCCTTGTACCGTTCCATGGATAGAAATTCAAGTCCATTGTACCCGAGAAGAGAATATAGGAAGAGAATTAAATAAAAATAAAAAGTTTAAATTAAGACTAATTTGATTAAACTAATGTTGGCAAACAGTTATCAAATAATTCCCTGGCAACGGCGCCAAAAACTTGTTGGTCCGATTAGATGACACAATTAACGCGCAAGTATACGCGGTCAACAAGTAATAAAGAGTGAGTAAAGATATCGTTTCCACGAGGAATTAACAGATAAAAGGTCGCCAAAGCACTAGCACATAATCATTTCAGTCTTATTTAAACGGGTGGTAAAGAGAAGGAATTAAAACTACTTTAAACTAGGCAAGGAAGTAAACTTAAACTAATTAATCCTAGAGTAAAATCAGATAATGAAGATAAGAGATTCCAATTTCCCCTAATGATTCGTCTAAGTCGACATACTTCCAATTAGGTCAAATTAATCGTTTCAGTTGCTAGCCGAGAACACAAAAGTGAGAGAAGGCCATCTTTCGATGCACCTAATCCATATCACGTGCAATCCACAGATGATAGAACGCACATGAACACCCACATTATCTAAACCCCTATATGTCTATGGTGTTTACAAATAAATAGGGTTTAAGGTTAAGTCCTCTATTGACTACGAGTGGTGCTTCGGTATATGTCTATCCTAAGCACAAATCATACGTCCAACGCCATGTGAACGTACAATCACCCGCTACTATGATTAGATCTAAACCTACACTTCGTCTTTCAAGTCCACATAGGTTATCACACTAATTGGTCATGACTCAATTAAGCAATGAAAGCATATATCGCAGTAGACAATCACATAACAATCAATAAGAACCAATATGGAAGAGAAATCAACATTAACTACTCATTAGGTTCCATTGGAACCTCAAAATACAATTTAAGTCATAGACAACTCGAATATATTATCCACAAGTAGATTATACATTATCCAAATACAAATTGAATACAAGGAGAGCGAAGAGACAAAAATTGCAAATCTTTGTTCTTTCTCCAAGTGTGGATCTTCAATGTCAATCTCTTGCTTCAATCTTCTTCTCTAATCTTAACCTAGAATCTAACTAACTAACTAACTAAACCCTAATCTAACACTAATCTACTCCTAATTTATACAAGAAATGTAAGGAAAATGGAAGAACAAGCTAGGGCTAGGGCTTAAGGCCAATATTTGATAGTTTTTCTGGCCACAAACGAGCACCCTTATAACCCAATCAAAGGCCAAGTCCCGTTCAATTGAAAAGTCAAGTCTGGCACAGCTAGGAACTGGCGCGGCCGCTGTGACACCCCCAAATCCGGGTACTTCGTTTCCACATGATTTGGTGTTCACTTTCTAATTAAAACATACATCTATCCAAATAAAATTTCAAACTAATTACAACCTTCATAAAACCTTAATAAAATCTTCCTCTAGAAAGAATGGCAACTTGTTCAACAAAAATCCCAGGGTTATCTAAACCTTAACATCATTCAAATAACGTAAATGCGGAAATATAAACATAACCAACTAAGTCTTATTACAAAAGCAACTTGACGTCACAAGCCTTCACTTATTCATCTTTCCTTTTCCTTTACTTGTTGATGGTATGTCAACATTCTTGGTCTCAACTGCAAATGGTGGTAAAGCAGGCAAGAATGAGCAAACAAAAGCTCACTTGAAAATACAACAGTGATATGACATAAGTGAATCTTTTCAAAAGAGTTTGAATAACTTTACTTTCATCAATATGAAGAATTCGAATATGGAATCATCTGAGGGTCATAAGACCTTGAACCATTGTCCTAGGTTATAAATATTTATATTTAAACCTTTAACAGTCAATAAGACTATGGACCCTTAACTCGTACTCAGGAGGATCAATCCTTTGTACCATGAATTGTGCACAACCATTTAACGCTTTCGCATAAATTTTCCCCTAATTAATAGGGTTGTTCCTTCTCAGAAATTGAATACAAGTCCGCACGAAAGAAAGTTCGGTTTGGATAGATAAGGGAACTTTAGAGTTCAACTGTCATCAACTAGGAGTAGTTGAATCGACTTACAGTCCTTTACAGTTCAATAATATAAGAATCATGAACCAATTTCAAAATATAACAATAAACTCATAATAGATAGGCATGCTTTTAGAAGCTTTCTATAAACTAAGTAGATATTTCTTGAACAATTAAGTCAAGATCATATTACTAAAATAACGCTTTAATACTTACGCTTTATGAGTATGGTATAACTTGTACCACATATAACAAGTGAATGAACTTTCATGATTTATTGAGCAAGGGTTAGGAAACTTGCACAATGAAAATATACAATGAATAGGCTTGTATAGCATTCAAGAGTAGATTAAAGAACTTGCACAATATAAATAACAAGTTTAGAAACTTGTTTAACATAAGAGAATAAGGGTAAGAGAACTTGCCTTAAGCGCAAGCTACACTTTAACAACTATACGCACTTCACAAACACCCTACACATTTATATTACATTCAAACCATCTATTAGTATCCAATTACAACATTTAAACCATTGAACTTCATATCCAAGTCCAACTCATAGTATAATTTACCACATTGGTTACTAATTAGTCAAGTACGTGAGTCTATACTCACGGAATGCATTAATAAGCCTATACTTCAATGAATCGTGTTGTGTGCCTCGTGAAAGCAACACACAAACACACACATATAACATATTCATAATATACTTCAATCTAACTTAAACACATCAAAAACATGTTATCTTATTATACATTTCACTTTCCAAGTCTTAGAAACAAGTTAGCTTAACAAACGGGACATAAAAACTCAAAAACAAAATTCCAAATTTTCTTGGCAGCAGCCCCACCCGCTGGGGCGGGTCCTCCCTGCATAAAACACCCGCTGGGGCGGGTGTTCCCCCTGCCACAGCGCCCGGCTCGCGAACTGGTGGAGAATTAAGCCAATTTGGCTTATTCCTTCACACCGAATTCGATTTTTCCCAACATGATAAACATAAAACTTGATACTAACAATATTTTAAACTTATTATCATGCTCATAACATATATAATCCATAAAACACATAATCCAAAACAAGATTTCATGATTTTCAAAGAAAAATACAATTTTAAGCGTTCTTGACGAAAATTGCTACTACGAATTCGTTTTTCATCCAATTCAAGTGATTCCAATTGTGTTAACTCATATTCTTAACACATTAACATAATACATGATCAATTTTAACAATAACTCAAAATCAAATATCAATTTGATAGTTTCAAAAGCCATTTTCAGAAATAGTTTCACCAAAAATCACTATGAACACCCTTCTTATTGTTTATCAAAAATTCATGGATTGAATTGCTAGAATCACCATATAACTTATATATAATCATGTTATATCACATATTACACATAATTCATGCTCACCTCAAGAATTTAAGGAAATTTTCAACATAACTTCATAATCTAACACTATGAACATGAATTTCATAGTGTTCATCATATACTTGTGAATTGAAATTCTTAAACAACTATGAAACTCTCATGTAAACATATATATATATATATATATATATACATACATATATATATATATATATATATATATATAT
Source organism: Panax stipuleanatus (assembly GCA_020205555.1). Lineage (NCBI taxonomy): Eukaryota > Viridiplantae > Streptophyta > Magnoliopsida > Apiales > Araliaceae > Panax > Panax stipuleanatus. Next base: position 101,547,852 of record CM035126.1, read on the forward strand.
CCCATTCACATATCAAAATAAATAGCTTTCACAAAGAGACTTTCACATAGAGTTCTAAAACCATGAAAACATAAAAGAATATGCTTTGAAAACTTGTTTTACAACAATTGTATTTTGAAAACCCTTTCATGGTATACAATTTCATATGAAAACATATAACATCATATAACACATATAATTTCATGATTGTAAAGACCTAATTTGGCAAAGAAGAAAACACAACACATAAGAATTAGTTCTAGGGTTAAGATTATAACCTTACTAGTTTTGGGTTAAGTGAGAGATGAACTTGGGCTTGCTTTGCCTTCTTCTTGTTCTTCTTCTTCTCTGAGAATTCTCTGACAATTCTCTCTAACCCTCTTCTTCTTTTCTTTCTTTGTTTTATAAAACTAACGTAACTTTGTTTTTAACTGACATATGTAATATTATACATATAATCATATACATATATGTAACTTATAAATAATAAGTATAATATTTATAACCATAATAAGTATTATTAATTACATAGGTTATAGAATTTGAAAAGAGTAAGGCCACGTTTGGCAAAACTACATTATTTTTTTAAAACTAACTTATTGAGCTTAAGGCATTGTTTGGAAGAAATAAGATTAAACAAGTACAAGGGCCTTGTTTGGTAAAACACTTTAAAATCCTTTTCTAGTATTTTAATAATTCTTTAAATCCATAGATTAAATATTACACTTATTTAATTAAATTACAACACTCTAATTCAATTAAATAAACTAACATTCACATAATAACAAATTGTCACACAATTGAATTTCCTTTATTAAACATAATTCGTCAAACAAATTATTATCACTTAGCACATAACATTAATTCTAATTAAATTATTCCCAATTAAATTAAAATGATGCTACACCATTGCTAACATATCAATTTAATTAATCATATATCACTTAATTAAATTGTCCACAACACTCGCACACTTTATTTATTTATCTTCACAATTAAACTCAATAAAATATTTATTTAATTCAATAAATATTTTTAATTAATATTTAAAATTCTCAATCGTTACAATCTTCCCTCCTTAAAAGGATTCTGTCCCCAGAATCACACATAACACAAAAAAAATTAAAAAAAAAACTCGTCTATTACATTCTTCCCTCCTTAAAATGATTCTGTCCCCAGAATCAATATATAAGGAGTTACACCCAACTAAGCAAATAAATGCGGATAAGACTTCATCATAACATCTTCGAGTTCCCACGTAGCTTCTTCAGCACTGTGGTTCCTCCAAATTATCTTAACAGAAGGTATCACTTTATTCCTAAGTACTTGTTCTTTTCTATCAATAATTTGAACATGCACTTCTTCATACGTTAAGTCTTTATCAAATTGTAAAGGCTCGTATTCTATTACATATTTATAGTCGTGTTTGTAAGGCCGTAACACGGAAATATGAAATACGTTATGTATATTCTCGAGTTTCGGAGGTAATGCCACTTCGTAAGCTACCTCGCCAACTTTTCGTAATACCTCAAAAGGTCCAATAAATCGGGGACTCAGCTTCCCCTTCTTGCCAAATCTAATCTTCCCCTTCCAGGGAGATACCTTCAGGAAAATGAAGCTTCCTGGTAAGAATTCTCGGTTCTGTCGATGTTGATCGACATATTTCTTCTGTCTGTCCTGAGCAGCAACCAATCTTGTTCTGATCAGCTTCACAATTTCCGCAGTTTGTTGTACCAATTCCGGTCCCAACAGCTGACGTTCACCAACTTCCTCCCAGTATAGAGGAGTCCTGCACTTTCTGCCGTATAACGCTTCGTAAGGCGGCATGCCAATACTCGCATGATGACTATTATTGTAGGCGAACTCTACCAACGGTAGATGATCATCCCAGATCCCTTTGAAGTCCATCACACATGCTCTCAGCATATCCTCAAGCGTTTGAATTATTCTCTCGCTCTGACCATCGGTTTGAGGATGGTACGCTGTACTCATTCGCAACTGCGTTCCCAAACATTCTTGTAAACGCTTCCAGAATTTTGACGTAAAACGCGGATCTCTGTCTGACACAATCGACACTGGGACACCATGTCGAGAAATGATCTCCTTAACGTATAATTTAGCTAATTGTTCCAAGTTATATTTAATCCTGATTGGTAAAAAGTGGGCTGACTTCATCAGTCGATCCACAATAACCCATATCGCATCGAAACCTAATACCAAATTGTCACACAATTGAATTTCCTTTATTAAACATAATTCGTCTAACAAATTATTATCACTTAGCACATAACATTAATTCTAATTAAATTATTCCCAATTAAATTAAAATGATGCTACACCATTGCTAACATATCAATTTAATTAATCATATAGCACTTAATTAAATTGTCCACAACACTCGCACACTTTATTTATTTATCTTCACAATTAAACTCAATAAAATATTTATTTAATTCAATAAATATTTTTAATTAATATTTAAAATTCTCAATCATTACAGCCGCGCTAAAAAATGCCCTAAAATCCGCGCGCCTGCGCCAAGGATTTTCTGCTGTAGAGTCCTCTGGTAAAATAGCCATAACGTTTGATCCGAGAGGAGTTATGAGGCCTGACACCTGTCAAATCGAAGCTATCGAAGAGCTCTACAACTTTCATTCTTTGAGAATTGAGAAATAATGGATGGATGAAGGCTGAAACTGAGCTGCAAGTGACAGATGTGCATGAAAACTCAAAACCGTGAAGTTTAACGTTCGTTGGTATACGGGGCATAACTCTCACCTCCGAACTCCGATTGGGATGATTCAAGATGTTCTGGAAAGCTTATAAGATGCTCTATAATATGACCCAAGTTCCAATCCAAGAACATAAAATGAACATGAAACCCCCAAACGATGTCCGGATTGTATTTTCTTCCCGTTGTCATGCCATCATTCCATTCTTGCTCCATTTGGCCTCATTGCTGCATTACAAACCATTGCTCCTTTGCCATGCCATCGTGCCTTCCTTATGCTTTAAGCCAGTTTCTGTACTTTTCCCCATTTAGGCCATCTTTGGCCCTTTTAAGCTCAATTTGCACCCGGAGAGTTTATAAACCTGAAAATCACAAAACAAAGCAAAAACACATAAAACGCACAACGATACTTGAGTTTAAGCAACAGAATGAGTTGGTTACTATCCAAATAAGTGGTCATAAAAGCCACTTATAAGTGGCAAAAGCTATCTTTTGCTCTTTTGCCACTCTCGCAATAATAAATGCTTTCTCTATCTCCTTTACCCAAGTTTGGGCTTCAATAGGATCCGTAGTTCCCTTGAATTCTGGCGGTCCTACCTCCTTAAAATCTTTAAAGTTTGCCAATCTATTAGCTGGCTGTTCTCTTGCTCTTGCTCTAGCTGCTGGCGCTCTATGTTGCATTGCTTAGGCTAATATATCCACAAAATTCTGTATCGGGTCTGCTTGACCTACTTCATTATTCACTGATTGCTCTTCTCTTTGATTATGATTCTATCGTCTAGGCGGCATTATTTGATTTAAATGAAAATCTTACGTTAATCCTTTTTCTCTACACAAATTCTTATTAGTAACATAAGAATTTAACACAAATTTTTCATAAAATCGCATATTTATTCAAATAGCACATAATACTCTTAGTACTTAACACCTACTGTTATAATCAGTCACTATCCCTTTTGATAAATATCGGGATTAATAACACAACCTTACACAAAAAGTTGTAATTACCACAACTTTACACAAAAAGTTGCAATTACCACAATTTTGCACAAAAAGTTGCAATTACCACAACTTTACACAAAAAGTTGAAATTACCACAACTTTACACAAAAAGTTGCAATTCTCCAAAATCATCTTAATATTCATATTGAAAATAAAGATTACATTCATACCTATAGATATATTACATATGCTCACTCATTGTTCTCGATATTACAATCTTTATATTACACCTTGTTACCAAAAGGTACTACTACTTATGCTTAAGCTGTCTACAATCTACTCCCTTCTCCTGCATTCTTACTGGGACACTTGTTAAATCCGTGACCCATTCCTCCACATGAAAAACATTTTCTCATATTCGGCTTAGGACAATTTGGAGAAATATATCCTTCCTGTTTATAATTGAAACACACATTCTTCCACATCATACATTCTCCCAAGTGATTCTTTCCACACTTGCCACAGACTTTCTTCTTTTTCGGGTTTGAGTTCCCTGAGTTATTATCACTGTCGTTGTCCCTTTTTCGCTTATTGCTTCTCTTCTTCTGCTTGACTACTCCCTCAGATGATCCACCACCTTCAGCCTTCATTCTTTCTACTTGTGTCTTTAGTTCGTTTCATTCTTCGGTCATCTCGCGTAATGCTCGCTCCGTCTTCCACAACTCCTCCAAGGGAAATACTTTACTCCGGATTTCTTGAACTTCTTCAGATACTTGATCTTTTTCTCCCACTTTGGTCTTAATCTCTGTCTCCACCTTAACTTCTTTGGATTCTGCCTCGTCATCTTCATTCAGATACATTTCGGGATACTCATCATGATCACTCCCCAGATTCACCATGGGTTCATCTTTTCCAACTTTCTCACTGACTCGCTCTGTGCTGGCACCTCAGCTACTGGCATTGGTGCAACAGCTGCCAACACTTATGTACTCATTTCATCTTTTCCTTGACATCCTACAATTAGTTTAAACAACTTGATTAATACTTTACCAATACGAATTTCATACTCACTATGTGTCCACACATCTTTCTATTAATGTACTTTGGCAATCCCTCACTTAGTACTCTAAATAAGTTTTCTCTATCTCGCTTATGGTTATAATCCTACGGTTTCCCCCCACCCACTTAAGGTTTATAACTTATAGCTCTGATACCAACATGTGACGCCCCCAAATCCGGGTTACTTGACCCCCGAGTTTGGTGCTCACGATCCAACATTTGAATATCATCTAACTACCCATTTATTTATGAATAGAAATATACATATCATTAACTGATATTTGAAATACATTGTCCCAGGTTTTCTAACCTTAACATAATAAATATACCCTTAGATATACAAAATGGGTTATACAAAACAAAATAATAAATATGTTCATTATAACTACTCCAGCAATACACCTTTGCCTTTGTCTTTCTCTGCCCCTCCGGCTACTTCATTCCTAGCTGAAATATTGTATTTAAGCAAGGGTGAGCAACAAATTTTCTCCGCAAGTTAAATCATACAATAAATTATAAGAATCAAGAACATAAGACTATCAATTCGATAGAATAACACCAAAGTTCGAAGAACTTTGAAATAGCTGAACAAATCGTTAATCAATAACAAGTCTTCTCGCATCCTATGCAAAATAATAATTCGATAGTAAAAGAGTACAACGCTTTCAAAGTTTCTACGATATTCGATTGAATAACAAAATGGAAATATTTTCCAGAGTTTATACTGAGCGATCACACAAGATCTTTGAACTTCTCTTCTCGAGTAACTATCAAAGGTTTTACTTTGAAGTACCCAGGTGTATCAGATAACCTTAAAGATTAAATCATACCCCTCTGCAAGTATATAAAGTGATCAGCTTCATTATACCCCATATTATGCATAATACTTACACGCGCGCAACGGCCGAATATACAACCACAAAGCCCCTTTTTATATAAAAAGGTTGTTCTTCTCAGTCTTATAACCAGAATTCGAATCATACCAACGAAATAATGTGATTTCAATATCTAATCGCTTTCTCGATCTAGCCGGAATAATTGGCATTGACCTGTCAATAATAATTGAGTTCTTTTCTCGAACCTATAAAGTTTCAACAAATATTTGTCTAGCCAAAATAATTAGCTACGACATATCTCAAAACGATTCAATAATAGAAAGAAATTAACTGTACTATTTGCAATCAATAATAACTTCTACGGATGTGAATAACCAACAACAGTTATTCCCCAAGCATATTCTCAAAATTAATAATTCAATTTAAATTAATATACATGCACTAACTGCGAATAATCAACAATAATTCCCAGACGTGATATAATCAGCAATAATTAACCACTACTATATTTGAAAAGTAATAACTCGAGATTGAGTTAAGAAAACTTGCCTGATTCGTTGACTACTGCTATGCAATTTAAGTTAACTTCTTTTGTAAGACCTATCATTAATAAGATTGATCTTTCAATTAGCATAACATATCTTACACATCACATGTAATCACATAATCAATCATTAAATAGTACAACCATACTACCTTAGACTTAACACTTACTCGTTTAATTATAAGTTCTTAATATAACTTGATACACTATTTATGAATTCAATATACTTAATATATCATTTTAGTTTCCATTTCAGCAAGCTAAAACAAAACTGACATCTCTTTTGACATTTCAGTTTCTAATTTCAGTAACCTGAAATGTTCATTTCAGGAAGCTGAAATACACTATTCACGAAAATACAAAATTAGCTTATTATTTTCCTATCTTTTGGCCAATCATATATATATATATATATATATATATATTCCATACACAAAAAGAATTTTTCTGGAATTTTTTCAACTTACTTAATATTTTCCAAAAATTCATTTCTAGTTAATTCCTTAAGAAACTAACTACCTCACGCTTAACTCCAGAAATTCCAACTCTTGGCGGGATCTTACACATGTTATCTTCATTCTCCAGTTTAAATTTTGTGGCCATCGGAGTTATACAACTCTAGTTATAGCGTTTTTCCGTCGAGAAATCCAAAAAATTGAAATGGCCATAACTTGCTCAATCTAAGTTGGGATGAGCTCATTTTTGGACACAAGGTACTTCATTCCATATATTTTCATGTCATAAAAGACCGGAATTTATTACATAATTTAAGTGGACGAAACTACCCTTCAAAATCCCAGACAGCCTACTTTTGTCATTTTTTAGATTTTTCCTACTTTTCCAAAATCAGTCCCCACGAAAATCTACAACTCCTTTTTCAGTGATTCCAATTGAAAAAGTTAGAAGACTCATATATCTAACTCCAGAATCTGACCACACTCAAAAATTCAAAGTAGAGTGAGAGATATGGTCGTTTCCATTTCCCGTTGCGTTTTCTCAAAAATCTGATTTTTTTAACTTTGTGTTTTGTAAGAAATCTTTCATGATCTCTTGATAAATCAAACTTTAGCCATCATAAACCATCATAATACATATCCATATATCATAAACTCATGGATATACTATGATCCATAATCTATTACATCAAAACCCACCAAACACAAACAAAACATAATTTATACTAAGAAAATCAAGGTTTTCAACCTTTGGAAATATAGTCTCATTATTCTTGCTTTAGATACAATTTTTAACACTTAAAAGTGATAGATCCAAACATATAACACTTAAAAACATCTAGATCTAAGGTTTTGAAACTTTAAACCATAGATCCATGTTTTGATTTAGAACAATCAAACACAAATTACATGAATTAGTTTAAAGTTATACCTTTGCTTGAGCTTCCCTCTTCTTCTCCCTAATTTTTGTTAAGGAACTTAGAACACACAACAAAAATTCTCTCTCCTCCTTCTCTCTCTATGGTCGAACTTCCCTTGGCTCACTCTCTCTCTCTATCTTTTGCTTTGCTAGCTAATGAAATGAGAAGAAAGAGAAATGAGTTTGGTGTTAGTAATTTGCTATAGATATAACATGTATATCTAAAAAAAATCTTCAAGATATCTTGCCATATCTTAGCATATCTCCCAAATCTCTCCATATCTTATCATATCCTTCCATATCTTATCAAATCTTTCCAAATCTTATCATATCTTTTCAAATCTTATCATATCTTTTCAAATCTTATCAAATATCTTTAATTCACATACTCCCTTTCTTTCTAGCTTGGGCCGACCATATGTCCTTGTCTTGGCCCACTAATTAGTTTAACTAATGTCCAACATGCCCTTCTTCTATTGGGTTAAAGTCTTGGGCTCCAAATTAAAACATTTGGGCCATTCCTTTCATTCCTTTGGGCTACTAATTTAAAATAACTTGGGCTCCCTATACATAATTAGTCTTGGGCTACTAGAATAATAGATAATTAAATCTAGTATTGGACTAGCTTAACAACTTAATTGATATTAAATCAATTAGCTACAAGTCCAATGCTTAAATAAACTATTGAGCTTGTTTAACTCACTTACCCACATTAGTCCATTGAATAAATTATCTCTTGGACTATTATTCATTATTATTAATATATAAATATTCACATATATCAATAATATTAATTAACTTGCATAACCCAATTAGGCTTGCCTTAATTAGGTTACAAAATTAATAAATTGAGATAATAAAATAAATTCCTTAGAGTTAGTTAATATTTTCAATATTAATATTCTCCCATGCCATAACCCTTAGGTTATTTAATTACTATACCTAATTTATATATTAGGTCACATAACTTTATTCTTAATTCTCTGTATATACAAAATAATTTGTATACACCTTACATAATACACATATATCATAACATATTCTCCCAGTGTATTAACTTAATAGCACTAATTGACTTAATAAGTTATAAACACTCACATATTCATCAATACAGTTATTATAACTGTATTTTCTACTGAATCCCTATCCATAACTAGGGTTAGGGTTTCTATTCTCTGTTAAACAAAATTGTACTCATATTTCTCAGTCAATACACAGTTTGACCACTTTGATAAACTCGTATCACAGATACTTAGCACAATATTGATAATCAATATCAATATTAAAGAAAAAAAATTATTAGAAAAAAAATTAAATTATGTGAAATTATGGGTTCTCACATTCTCTCTTCCTTATAAGGATTCCGTCCTCGGAATCACCGCTTTCTTATTCTGTACAATCTTTTAAGGTTGTATCATCAATTTATTCTTATCAACACAATATTCATTTGTGTCTCATATACTAACCTGTGACTTGAATCTATAAAAGAAAACAATTCACAGTTATATCTATCCCATATTTCCCGCGTAATTTAATTACTCAACTAAATCGTTACCTGTCACCACCTCCTGGGCAGCTACTGCATCTTGCATCGTCATGTTGAATGTACGGGCCGTTGGTCTTCCTGGCTGTGTAGGTCCTCTAATCGTCAGGGTTCTGCCACTAGGTCCATTGTTGGTACTTCCCTTCTCCACATTCTTCTTCGGACAATTCTGAACCAGATGATCTGTCGATCCACACGCAAAATAACCTTGTATTTTCTTCGGATCGGGACAATTGGGCGATATGTGTCCCTCTTGACCACAGTTATGACAGACTCCCTTCCTCTTCAGATAAATTCCTGGATGATTCTTCCCACAAGTCGCACAAGGCTCGCCTCCCTTCCTATTCTCTTCTGACTTATTACCGGATTGGGTATTCTCACTCAATTTTCGCTTGTTTGGATTACTACCACCACTACTACCTCCTTCATTTGTTTTCTTCTTCTTTTCCTGATGATATAGGGATGCCGCTTCACTTCCCCCTTCAGCAATTATCGCTTTCTCCAACAAAGCCACAAACATATTAATCTGCAATACAGCTACCTTGTTGAATATCCCTGGCTTCAATCCATTCTCAAATCTTCTCACCTTTTTTGCCTCCGTGTCCACCTAATGAGGTGCAAATCTCGCTAACTCATTGAACTTAGTAGCATATTCTGATACCCACATATTCTCTTGCTTTAGTTCTAGAAACTTGACTTCCATCCTGGCTTGCATACTCGGCGAAAAATAGTTCTCAAAGAACAACTCTTTAAACTTTGTCCAAGTCACTACAGCTATCCCAGCTCTAGCCTTATTGATTTTCCACTAGTAATTAGCTTCTCCCTTCATCAAATAGGTGGCAAAAGCTGTCTTTTGCTCTTCTGCCACTCTCGCAATAATAAATGCTTTCTCTATCTCCTTTACCCAAGTTTGGGCTTCAATAGGATCCGTAGTTCCCTTGAATTCTGGAGGTCCTACCTTTTAAAATCTTTAAAGTTTGCCAATCTATTAGCTGGTTGTTCTCTTGCTCTTGCTCTTGCTGCTGGCGCTCTATGTTGCATAGCTTTGGCTAACATATCCACAAAATTCTATCTCGGGTCTGCTTGACCTCCTTTATTATTCACTGATTTCTCTTCTCTTTGATTTTGATTATGTCGTCTAGGCGGCATTATCTGATTTAAATGAAAATCTTACGTTAATCCTTTTTCTCTACACAAATTCTTATTAGTAACATAAGAATTTAACACAAATTTCTCATAAAATCGCATATTTATTCAAATAGCACATAATACTCTTAGTACTTAACACCTACTGTTATAATCAGTCACTATCCCTTTTGATAAATATCGGGATTAATAACACAACCTTACACAAAAAGTTATAATTACCACAACTTTACACAAAAAGTTGCAATTACAATAACTTTACACAAAAAGTTGTAATTACCACAACTTTACACAAAAAGTTACAATTCTCCAAAATCATCTTAATATTCATATTGAAAATAAAGATTACATTCATACCAATAGAGATATTACATATGCTTACTCATTGTTCTCGATATTACAATCTTTATATTACACCTTGTTACCAAAAGGTACTACTGCTTATACTTAAGCTGTCTACAGTCTACTCCCTTCTCCTGCTTTCTTACTGGGACACTTGTTAAATCTGTGACCCATTCCTCCACATGAAAAACATTTACTCATATTCGGCTTAGGACAATTTGGAGAAATATGTCCTTCCTGTTTATAATTGAAACACACGTTCTTCCACATCATACATTCTCCCAAGTGATTCTTTCCAGACTTGCCACAGACTTTCTTCTTTTTTGGGTTTGAGTTCCCTGAGTTATTAGCACCGTCGTTGTCCCTTTTCCGCTTATTGCTTCTCTTCTTCTGCTTGACTACTCCCTCAGATGATCCACCACCTTCAGCCTTCATTCTTTCTACTTGTGTCTTCAGTTCGTTTCGTTCTTCGGTCATCTCGCGTAATGCTCGCTCCGTCTTTCACAACTCTTCCAAGAGAAATACTTTACTCCGGAGTTCTTGAACTTCTTCAGATACTTGATCTCTTTCTCCCACTTTGGTCTTAATCTCTGTCTCCACCTTAACTTCTTCGGATTCTGCCTCCTCATCTTCATTCAGATACATTTAGGGATACTCATCATGATCACTCCCCAGATTCACTATGGGTTCATCTTTTCCAACTTCCTCAACTGATTCGCTCTGCGCTGGTACCTCGGCTACTGGCATTGGTGCAACAGCTGCCAACACTTTTGTACTTATTTTATCTTTTCCTGACATCCTACACTCAGTTTAAACAACTTGATTAATACTTTACCAGTACGAATTTAATACTCACTATGTTCCCACACATCTTTCTATTGATGTACTTTGGCAATCCCTCACTTAGTACTCTAAATGAGTTTTCTCTATCTCGCTTATGGTTATAATCCTACGGTTTCCCCCCCCCCCCACTTAAGGTTTATAACCTATAGCTCTGATACCAACTTATGACGCCCCCAAATTCGGGTTACTTGACCCCCGAGTTTGGTGCTCACGATCCAACATTTGAATATCATCTAACTACCCATTTATTTATGAATAGAAATATACATTGTCCAAGGTTTTCTAACCTCAACATAACAAATATACCCTTAGATATACAAAAAGGGTTATATGCATGTATTATGTCATGTTTATACATTTAGACAAATTAGTTCAGATTTGACCCCTGGATGGTCTTGTGATACAGTGATACAGATGGCATCATCTACCGTTAGCCATATCGAGCATTTACCACCGTCTGAGGTGGCATTGTCATTGAGATCATGGTAGGAGAACCTACCCTCCCCAGCTAGAGGGACAGTGGATCAGATGTTGGGGCATTCGTTGGCCCTCGTAGACTTTCAAGTGCCATATGGGTTCGTGGATGGCATCTTGTCCTGTTGGATACCCGCTAGATAGGTCTTTCACTTTGTGCATCATGAGTTGACTCCGACCCTTAAGAAGTACCAGCGGTTTACTGGTTTAGCTTTAGAGCTGCCCTGCGCTTGTACGGTGATTAGTGATATGAGGAGATCATTTTTATAGATGTCAAGGTCTTTGCCAGAGCGTAGTTATGGATGAGATCATCTTTGGACGTGTGATCTCCATCAACTTTTTGATCGATCGCTTCAGTGAGTTTGACAGTTATGATTGACATGCCAGAGATTTTATTATATCGGCAGAGGCGTGGCATTTGGCCAGGATAGATATTTTGCTGATGTGCATCGTATCCTACATCTATATGCCGCTACGCTTGGACCATTTGGATGTGAGATTGATAGTTGTGGTTCAGGCCCTTAGGCAAGGTACCACCACTATTTCAATGATATTGGCCGAGATGCTGAGGTCAGCCACCCACTGCAGTACCCACCCGGAGGGGTTTTTCAGAGGCAGTTCGGTCTTGTTGTATATTTGGATCATGACCCATATTCGGCATATTGGATTTTTCAGACATTAGGGGTATTGTTTCTCCCATGACATAGCTATGTCCTACTCATTTCAGCTAGCAAAGTGCACCGACGCAGAGACATGGTCATCATTTCTGTATGATATCGTGCATCCATTCTCGATTCTGTCGTGCGTAGGGCTAGTCTTTCCATATAGCTTCATTACCCATGCATCTGGCATGGACTATCTACCCCTAGTGGGATTGAGGGGAATGACTACTTACCATCCTCTGGCTGTTATGGGCCCGTTCGATCAGTTTTAGAGCCTTCGTCAGCTTGGGGGGGCTGTTGATCAGAGGATGTCAGCTTCGTCTATGTCATCTGCTAATTTGATCAGAATGTATGAATGTTGGACTCACAAGGAGAGGGTTGATTTCTCATGTAGCCATCCTGATGGTTCTCTAGAGTACTCAGCATGGTTGGAGGTAGATATAGCATCAGCTGCATTCATCCAGTTAGTTCCGATAGTGGATTCAGACAAGAAGAATCCTATGGAGGATCTTGAGTCTCCTACTGAGGATAAGCTTTTTATGAGTTTGACAACATCACTAGTTAGTGATCCGCCGATTGTTCCTGCTGGGACAGATCCCTCTTTGGCAAACTCACTATCTTGGATGACCTTTGAGAGGGATCAGGCTAGAGCGCTGATGTTGATCGCCTTTTCTGGCATAGATATAGCCTTGGCGGAGAGAGACGTGGCTCGAGCCGCTCAGGATGCAGGATTGATTGAGTGAGAGGAGATCCGATCTGCCAGAGACGCAGCTTTTATTGAGATCGAGGAGACTTTGATTGCTAGGAATGCGACTTTTTTGGAGAGGGACGAGGCTATAGCTTCTCGGGATTTCCACATTGCCGACAGTACTGCTCTCCGATCTTATACTCATGGTCTGGTTGTTGAGATGAGTGCATACATTGATGATCACAATGCCACAATATAGATAACTGTGGATGTTTTGACCCGTATAGAGGCTGAGGGTATCGCATTTGCAGCTGCTCCTCCATCTTAAGAGAGAGATGCGTTGTTGGCATTGGTGGCCCGCTTGTCCTTGGTCTAGCTTTGTTTTTCCTGCACATACTAGGTCAGCCATTTTTGTCATGTACAAGACACTATATATATATATATCAAATAGTTTTATATATCAGAGAAATATATTTTGATTCACTTCCTTGTCTAGATATGTATTGTCATTGCTGAGTGATTACCACTTCTTTCATGACTTGCTTTTGTTGATGTATCTTGAGCTTCTCTTTGATGGACTGAAAGTTGGGATGTCAGAGAGTATCTCAGAAGGGCCTGTTGACAAAGGAGGCTTGATAGTATTTAGGTTTCATATGGTTTCGGTGTCTTGGAGGTAGTTTTTTCTTGTTTTTATTTTTTCTTGAAGGTCAAACCGCACTATGAATGGCTGCCCTTGTACTCCTGGTTGTAGGGAGATCATGTCATTCGTAGTTCAGTTTTTATGTGAGAGAGGTTTAAAAAATATTTATCTTGTGTTTTGAGTTTTGTTTGATGAGTTTTAAATTTTTATTTGGTTTGACCGCACAGGAAATAGCTGCCTATGTACTCCTGGGTGGAGGGAGATCAAGTCATTCGTAGTTCTGGCTTCTAGTGAAAATCGAACCTGATTTGATTTGTAGGACCCGGATGCAGGTATGCATGTGCTTTAGACATAAAACCTTTTTATGGTGTCTGAGTTAATGAGTTGGGGAAATTCGCTCCCATCTATCTCTTGTAGTCTAATAGCTCCTCCTGTCAATACTTCCTTGACAATGACAGGGCCTTCCCAATTAGGGGTGAACTTTCCTTTAGTTTCATCTTGATTGGCCAAAACTTTCTTTAGCACCAAGTCATTTTCTTTGAATTTCCTTATTCGAACCTTCTTGTTGTATGATCGAGTAATCCTTTGCTGATATAACTGCCCATGGAAAATAGCTGTAGCCCTTTTTCCATCTATCAGGGACAGTTGGTGGTACCGGTCTTGCAGCCACTGATCTTCCTCCATCTGAGCGTCAATTAACACTCACAAAGACTCCATCTCTACTTCTATGGGAAGGACTGCTTCCATGCCATAAACCAATGAATAGGGGGTAGCCCCAGTAGAGGTACGCATTTATATCTTGTATGCTAACAGGGTTAGAGGCAGCAGGTCAGACCATTCTTTGTGATTGGCTGACATTTTTGGCCGCTTCAACAGCACCATTCATCTTGAGCTGAAAGATGACGGAATTAAGATGCTTGATGTGGAACTTGCTGCATAGTTCTCTCATCATTTGATTGTTCAGGTTCTTGACGTTGTCTGATATGATCACCTCCGATTGTCCATATCGACAAACGACATTGTTTTTGATGAAACCAATGATTACGTCTTTGGTGACTTTGGGAAAAGAGGCTGCTACAAGCCATTTGGTGAAGTAATCGATCATGGTGAAGATGAATCGATTACCATTGCTGGCTTTTAGTTTACTGGACTGATCACATCCATTCCCCACATGGAGAAAGGCAATGGTGAACTCATGTTGTGTAGCTCATTTGGAGGAGCATGTATAGCATTTCCATGTACTTAACATTAAAAGCATCTCTTGACATGGTCATCACAGTCAGCTTTGAGCAAGATCCAGTAATTCCTATTCTTAATATCTTCTTGGACAACAAATGATCGCTCATGTGTGGACCACAGACTCCACCGTGGATTTCATCCATAAGTCTCTTTGCTTGTTCTTTATCAAGGTATCTTAACAGGCCTATTCTAGTATCCCTTTTGTACAGTGTATCTCCGCTCAGATAGATCTTCATAGCCATTTTATGAATTCGCTTTCGTTCGGATTGGCTTGCCCTAACGGGTGTAGATCCATCTCAGAGATATTCCTTGATGTTTTGATACCAAGGCTGATTGATAGGAGGTATTTCATCTGATATGTCTCCAGTGTAATTCCCATATGTCGGGGCTTTCTGAATTGTGAATTTGATGCAGGGACTCCAAATCCTATCGGATAGGCGGATAAATGAAGCCAACGTCGCCAATGCATCAGCGAAGTTGTTCCTACGCCGAGGAATATGGCTGAATGTTATGTCTTCAAACTCCAAGGATATTTTGACGACCTGCCGATGATAGGGCAACAAATGTAGTTCTTTGGTGTGATATGCCCCAGTGGTTTGTCTGATGACCAACTCAGAGTCTCCAAAGACTAGTAAATGTTTGATACCCATGGATTGGGCTAGTTTCAACCCCATTATGCAGCCTTCATACTCGACTGTGTTGTTGGTGTTGCCAAATTGAAGTTTTGTAGCCACACGATATTGTTCTCCTGTACCAGTGATAAGGACTGCCCCAGCTCTGGCACCTTCCATGTTTACTGCTCTATCGAAATACATTTTCCATGGTTGGACTGTATTCTCTTACCGGAGTTCTTGAATTGTCATGATCCCATCATCCAGGAAATAGGTCTCTAGGGGCTCGAACCCTCCTGAACGTGCTTCAGCTAATTGATCAGCAATGCCTTGACCCTTGATTGACTTCTGAGTCACGCAGACAACATCAAACTATTGTAGGATCAACTACCATTTGGACAGTCGACAATTCAACATTGGCTTGTTGAATATGTACTTCAGGGGATCCATGCGGGATATGAGGTAGGTCGTGTGCCCATGCAAATAGTGTTGCAACCTCATGGCCCATGCTAACGCACAACATGTCTTCTCGATCAGGGTGTACTTCTGTTCACCACTGTTGAATCTTTTACTGATGTAGTAGATGGCTCTCTCCTTGCTACTATCATCCTTTTGTCCTAGCATACAGCCCATTGCATTGGCATTGACGGACAGGTACATAAATAAGGGAACTCCATCCCTCGGTGGTACCAAAATAGGTGCTTCGACCAGCTATTTCTTGATGGCAAGGAAGGCTTGTTGACACTCCTCATTCCATTTGATGAAGGAATTCTTCCTTAGTAGCTTGAATATGGGTTCACAGGTTGTTGTGAGCTGGGAAATGAATCGGCTTATGAAGTTGATTCTCCCCAGAAACGTATCTCCTTCTCTGTTCGAGGCAATTACATCTCAGTGATGACTTTGATCGTGGCAAGGTCTAGCTCGATGCCTCGATTACTCACCAAGAATCCTAATAGCTTGCCTGCTTTGACGCCAAAAGCATATTTGGCGGGATTTAGCTTGAGGTTGTACTTGCGCAACCTGTGGAATAGCTTCCTGAGATGGTCTAGGTGATCATCCTCCCTCCGAGATTTGGTGATGATGTCATCCACATAGACCTCTATCTCTTTGTGCATCATGTCATAAAATAGGGCCATCATGGCTAGCTGATATGTGGCTCTGGCATTGATGAGGCCAAAGGATAGTCGCCTATAGTAGAAGATTCCCCAGGGAGTGATGAAAGCTGTTTTCTCCCGGTCTTCTTCAGCAACCATGATTTGATGGTAACCAGCAAAGCAATCTACGAAGGAATAAATGTCGTACTTGGCCGTATTATCGATCATGATGTGGATGAAATATATGGGGAAATTGTCCTTGAGGCAGGCTTTGTTTAAATCCTAGTAATCCACGCATACTCGCACTTTCCCTTCGGGCTTTGGCACGGGGACTATGTTTGACAGCCACTCTGGGTATGTTGATACCATGATGATACCGACTTTGAATTGTTTAACGACTTCTTCTTTGACTTTCAGACTCCATTCAGGTTTCAATCTCTTGAGCTTCTGCTTGACTGGCTTGAATCCATCTTTGATGGGCATTCGATGAATGACAATATCAGTAGACAAGCCGATCATGTCTTCATGTGACCATGCAAACACATCCTGGAACTGTGTTAGGAGTTTGATCAGGGCGGCTTTTTGATCTGGTGTAAGGTCTAACCTTATCTGGATTTCTTTTACGTTTTTGGAGTTTCCCTATGTTGATAGTGGTGGTTTGGTCAAGGTTTGGTTTGGGTTTGTCTGTGACCCATTCTTTGATCTTCTCGGGCACCTTATAGTCGTCTTCCTCCTCTTGATCAATATCCATCAAGTCGAAGTTCAGTCCTACATCAAAGTTGTAGTCACTGTGACAAGTTGGCATCTCATCAGCAGAGACAAACACATCCAATGCTTGAGTCCTGGAAACAAAATGTTTTCATTTTAATATATACAACTGTTTAAATATACAAAGCATTTGGCAAAGCATGATAAAAGTTACTGCTCTAGTTGTGCAATCAAAAGTAAGCAGTAAATGAAAGCATGTTTAAAGGGCAGACAAACTCTCTGCCCCTTTACCCTTTTTGACTGAGGCAAGGGATACTATTTCAGTTATCCAGGGTTAGATCCTCATGAACAGGGACGATCAATAATTTGTGATCATTCGCCTCATCTCGGATGATGACTAAGACATCCTTTGAAATAGGGCCTGGGTTTTTCTTTGAACTGCCCCCTTTTTCCTTCTTGATGCGAGGAATTTGAATTTGATCCTCATCCTCGTTGTCTGGGATCTAATCATTCATACCCTCATAGTTTATGATAACCTGCATGTTAGCAAATGGGTCTCGTCCTTTGTACAGGATCTTTTCTTTTCCCTTTTTGCTATCCACCTCGGATCTGGGAGTTGTTCTGTCACTTGCTGGTATAATGGGAGGAAATAACATGGTTGATATCACAGCTGGGATTTTTCTCATGGGTTTCACCCATCTAACACCCGTAAGGTTTTGCAGCCAAATTGTGGAAGCATGAGCCTTAGAATGCTTGTGTGGGTTCCTGTGATTTGACCCGGATGAATATCCCAATCCGGTACTCCCAGTCTGACTCGGGATTTGGATTGGGCTCTTGATACCTTGCTGATTCTTCCCTAACCCTTTTCCAGGTTGGAAACCCAAAGATACCATTTCCTGGCCTACTGTCATCACTTCGGTGGAGACCTTTGGTTTCAAGGCTGGTGCTCCAATACGTAGATACTGAGTATCACTCACTTCTAGAGCTTGAAAACTTGCAAGTTCAATCCCTGCATCAACGCTGATTACCGGCATGTCTCCCTATATGCAGACAGGGTATTCTGGTTTGGTATTGATCATGATTAGGTTGCCGTTGATAATGTATTTGAGTTGTTGATGGAGTGTGGATGGCACTGCCCGTGCCATGTGGATTCATGGCCTGCCCAGCAACAAGTTATATCCAGTAGTGATGTTGAGCACCTGAAAGGACACATAGAAAGTGTGCGGACCAATCTCCAGTGGAAGCTCTATTTTTCCCATAGCTTGTTGGCAAGATCCATCAAAAGCCCGAATGACCACATGACTGGTTTTGATCCGATTCAGGTTTATCTTCATTCTTTCCAAGGTATCATAGGGACAGATGTTGAGGATGATCCTCCATCTATGAGCACACCTCCGATCACATACCCGAAAGACATTACTGCTATGTGTAAGGATTTGCGATGACCAGTCCCTTCTGCGGGGATATCATCGTCAGTGAAAGATATCACATTGCTGTTAAAAATGTGTTCTACCACATGACGGAATTTCTTAGCATCCACGTTATGTGGCAGATGGGCTTCTTCCAGTACTTTCACCATAATGTTGTGATGATCTACCGATGATAAGACCAAGTCCAGGATGGACATTTGCTTGGGTGCATCCTTCAGACTTTGCACTACCTTGATTTCATTGTGTCCCATTTTGTTGAGGACCTATTTGATTTTTTCTTCAGCTACTTTTTCTTTGGCTTTGATGACCGGTTTGACCACCCGCTGAGGCAGGTACAATGGATTATCCTTTGGTACTATGGCAATGTGGTTTGAGGTGGAACCTTCGTCATTCTCGTAGTTCCATGGGACCCTCTTCAGACTAATAATTGGATACTGAGGTCTGAAGGGAAAGATTAAAGGCTCGAGTGTGGCCTCCTTCATAGGATTTTGTGTTTCTTGGACCCCTTTCCCTGGCAGTACTGAGGGTGTGAGGGATGGCTCGTTGTCCAGAAAATAATAACTACTGTATCCTGATAACACGCAGTGGGAATAAAGAGAGTGTCTTTATCTGGGAGGCCATAATCCCCTATCCCTCTTATCAATTCACCGCTTTCAATCATGTTCTGAATCAGGTTACGAAGTGCCCAGCAATCTTCAGTGTCATGGCCTGGTGCATTGGAGTGGTACTGACAGATTTGGTCAGGTTTGAATTTCATAGATCAAGGGTTCAATGGAGGTAATAAATCTACAACCATTCCTTCGTTGATTAACAATTGGAGGATTTCTTCCAGTAGCTGGCTCAAGTTAGTGAAATTCCATTGAAATAAGAATTTTCTACCATCTCGGTAATTCTTTCCTTTGACCATTTTGTCGTCCCAGGGTTCATGCTCATAAGATCGGTAGTTATCCTTCCGGGAGATGGGGCTGATCTCCGGTGTGTGAGGACGATCGGCATCAGACTGGTTGACCTGGTTCATCATCTGTCTGGTAATCTGATGTTGGTATATGATCAGTTCTGTTAACTGTTCAATTTGTTCCTTGATAGACTTAATCTCCTGTTCTATCAAGAATCGCCTTTCTGAGCTTTCCCAACTATCTGGGCTGTTGTTGCTGGATTGAATTGATTCTCCGACATATTGGAGGAACTTGGATCCTCCTCCATTTTCTGTACTGATCATGTTGACATTATCCTCTTTGTGCTGAGGGATGGGATTGTCTTGTACGTGTGGTTGTTCTGGTTTGGTCACCACAATCTCTCCATTGTCAATCAAGTATTGGATTTTATGATTGAGAGACCAACAGTCTTGAGTGTCATGGCCCGGGGATCCAGAATGGTAAGCACACTTCTTGCTTGGGTTAAAAATTCGTCCACCAGTATTGGTTGGTGGAAGGAGTTGCACAATCTTCTTCTGGGCAGTTAACAATTTCAGTACATTCTCGACTGAATCCCCTAGAGGGGTGAAAGTTCTTTAACGCTTGACCTCCATATTTTTTTAAAATGGAGGGTTTGAAGGCTGTGCTGGAGCTTGGAAAGGTGTATAGTTCCTCCTTTGAATGGGCATACTGTTTGACTCGCCTCTTTGATTCTATCCTTGTAATAATAAGGACACTTCTTCATCTTTCTTTTTGTGTACCCTCCGAGGATTACTCCCGTAATTTTCGGACTGGATATGTTCAGCAACAGCTTCGAGGGCGGTTAAATCCTTTATATTCCCAGACTTGAGCCCCATTTCTGCCATCTCGTTGTATTTGATCATTTTAGAGAATTGTTTTCCTATGCATGCTATGACCCTCTCATAATATGGAGCTTCTTGGATGTCGATGAAGGTCATGACTATCTCAGTCTCATTCATAGGTGGAATGACTTGTGCTGCAACTCATCTCCATCGTTGAGCATATTCTCTGAATGATTCAGTGTTTTATTTCTTGATTTTGGTCATTTGGTATCTGTTTGGAGCCAGCTGAGATTGGAAGCTATATTGACTGAGGAAAGCATGGGCTAACTCTTCCCAACTGTGAATTTTTGAGTTTTCTAGACGGGCATACCAGGCTCTGGCCTCACCAGTTAAACTTTTCTAGAATAACTGCATTCAAAGTTTCTCGTCCTCTGCATAGGATCCAAGTTCTCCAATGAATACTTTCAGGTGGGTGCAGGGGTCTCCCAATCCATCATATTTCTCAAAATCAGGAGTTCTAAATTTTTCGGGATAACAAACCCCAGGGAAGATACATAGGTCTGAATAATTGACACTGCCAAATGCCTCAGTCCCTTTGATAGACTAGATGGTTTCTTCCATCTGCTGTACTTTCTTCAGAATATCATCAGCTTCCTGTTCTTTGTTGAGGATTGTGATTTCAGGGGGTTGTTGGTTGGGTCCTGGTTTTGTGGTCCATGAATCTGAGTCTCAGCTTTTTCGGTCTCTTGACTGCCACCACTACCACCAGGTGTTCCTGGTTCTGTGTGAACTTGGGATTGCTTCCCTTTAAGAGCTTTACTTTGCCCTCTTAGGAAATTGGCCAATTCGGCTATCTGATTCTTCAGTCCTTCAAACTCTTCCCTAGAGACAGGGGTGGATTCTGGCTGAGCAGTTGAAGTCATGTCCGTGGGTGGACTTAGTGCCTTGTTAGACTTAGATCTAGTGACAGGACCAATTTTTCACCTACAACAAAATGTAGGCGTGTCAATTTCCTGATGTAGATACGGATAGGATGCATGTCATGATGTATTTTTGTGGTTTTTTAATCTTATCCTGCAAAACAAAGGTTAGTTGTTTTTGATGACAGGATAACATGACAGGATGTATATGACAAGGAACGTAAATTTTTATTATGATATCTACATTGTGCTTCTTTACATTTGGAATTGAAAACTTGACATTAAATTTGAAAGAGGAAGGCATGAAGAAGCTTCCCATCGGATTTTGGTTAATCAGAGGCTAACCTATCTTAGGCTACTCTCGCGGCTTTTTCTGCATGAAGGTCCCCAGATCATCGTAATCTACTAGAGGGGAAATTAATCCGATCTTTTAACTGGAGCGGATCTAGGTAGTGCATTTTCATCAGCCCCCAGAGACTTAGCCGTCCCCAGAGTCATTACTTATCACCGACTAGTTTGCCTCCCGAAGGAGGAATCACACAATATATACATTCACATACATCGCATTTCACCATATGCATATGATGACATTGGTGCGAAGCACTAATATAGGTGCGAAGCACTAAAACAGGAAAGTATTCATTCACATTCATCCAATGTAAAGACGCAGCATTCACGCATTCATTCAATGTAAAGACGCAGCATTTACGCGTACGTAGTTTTTTTAAAAGGGAATTTTTTTGAAAAGATTTGAACGCGGCCTAAGCCCTCTACTGTCCGCAGCAGAGTCGCCACTTGTTGACGTCGGGAAAAAATTCGCTGGTCGGGTCCCAACCCATATCTTTCTCTCTCCTAAGTTATCTCTACCCTTACTCTTTTTTTATGAAAAAAATGGTTTTAAAGGGTTTTTTAAAAAAAGACCAACATGTATCATGTC
Organism: Panax stipuleanatus; assembly: GCA_020205555.1. Classification (NCBI taxonomy): domain Eukaryota; kingdom Viridiplantae; phylum Streptophyta; class Magnoliopsida; order Apiales; family Araliaceae; genus Panax; species Panax stipuleanatus. The sequence goes on from CM035126.1 coordinate 101,570,311, forward strand.
GACGATTTGAACGTTTTACAGAGTCGCCAGTTGGTAGATTTGAAATGGTTGTACCAACTCAACCGAATTTTGTTTGAAAATAGGCCCAATTGCTGGACACTGTCAAAACTTGATCTTTGAAACCGAAGTTCTGAGTTTGGGGGCTTGGTTATGTGTGGGGAAGGTGTTAGGCACCCCACGACTCCCGTGTAAACACGGTACCGCATCTTTTCAATATTTCTCTTTTAAATCTGCAATGTTTGTGTGAATGATGTAAGAAATTGGGCCTATGTTTGATCTAGTTTGCAAAAAGGTCTTTAATTTGATTTGCAAATGTGTTTGATTTGATTTGCAAAAGCTTCTTTTTTTGAAAAGATTATTAAAATGATGTTTTGAAAGAAGGTTTTCAAACCCTTACGCTAACATAGGAATTGAAGCATATCGATACTTCAGTTTTATCTTTTCAGCCTTAAGGCTCAATTTGAATGGTGATTGTCGGGCTGCGAAGCATCCTAGACCACAACATATATACAAATATAGGTCTCCTCGTGGGCATGATAGCCATCGGAGGGACTTTGACACGACAAACCATATTTTCACTATGTTGATACCTTAAATCCGGATAACTGTTTTAAGTTCTTTTGTATGTACATTTTTACAGAAAAACTGGCAGGGTACATTTATAAAGTGGAATTTGTCCATCGTGGGAATCAGATTCTAATCAGTTTGATCATGAATCCCACAATTCCTAGGCTCACATAGGGAGGCCATTAAACCAGCACAGTTCAAATTTGTACAGAAATATATCCAACATCGCCAGAACCAAGGATTCATCAGTAAATCCTAGCTCGCATATGGCCGAAGCATCTCGTTCCCACTAGATAGCAATCTAAGGGCCACGAGTTAGCTTTTATAACTGAAACTAGAAAAATACTAGATTTAAATAAATCTCAGCCACTCTAGCTTCCCAGTTCTGTCTGAACCTATTTTGAACCGTTTGAAAGCTAGAGTTGGCAAGATTTAAATAAATCTAGTTCGCCTGACGAAATGTCAGTGCCGATTTATATAAAATGAATATTTAAAGCAATAATTTAATAAAAAATGAGTAAAGCAATAAATATATATAATTATATATACAAAAACTGTAAAGGGCGATGGATTTTCACACCGGTGCCCAGACTAGAATTGAAATATATATATATATATATATATATATATATATATATATATATATATATATATATATATTTATAAAAGCTGTATAAAAGCCACGGAATGATCTAGGCTGGACAGAATTAAAATATATATATATATATATATAACAGTAAAAAGGGCGATGGATTTTCACGCCTGTGCCCGGACTAAAATATAAATATATAGTTAAATATAGACAGAAAATGTAGTCAACCAAAACTGGGAAGATAATCCAGTGTGGTGAATGATGCAAAAATAGTAAAAAGGCCACAAAATGATCCAGGCCAAACTGAAATGTAAATATACAGAAAAGTAGTCAACCAAGACTGGGAAGGTAACCCAGTGTGGTGAATATTGCTTATATATGCATAAATATATATAAAAGCAGTAAAAATGCCACAGAATGATCCAGGCAAAACTAAAATATAAATATATATATATATATATATATATATATATATAGATAAAAAAAGTAGTCAACCAAGATTGGGAAGGTAACCCAGTGTGGTGAAGGCTGCTTATATATGCATATTTATATATAAAAGTAGTAAACTACCGCGGATTTGACATCCAGGCTTGACAGGATTGAAAAGTTAGTATATATACGGTTAAATATATATAAAAAAGAGCCAAACCCAGACTAGGAAGATAACCCAGTCCGATGAAGTTGTTAATAACGCATATGCAAGAATATAAAAGCTGCTGGAAGCGACGGATCGTCAATCCGAGTTATAATTATGTACAAAAATGTACTAAAGGTTGACAAAAACGGCCACGGAACTGAGTTTTAGGCATATTTAGAAAACAAAACTTTGATATACAAGTGTATAAAAGTGCGAAGAAGTATGAATAACTTTCTGATCGTAAAAATACTCACAAGGGATTGCTACAAGGACTTTTTGCCAGATCGTAACCTTTAAACGTCCAAATCTACCGGTTATTTTCTAATATGCGGTAGTATGTGGGTATATCTACATGTTAGAGTGACAAAAAGTTGGGTTTGGAAGACAAGAAAATAGCTAGAAAACCAAACATGCAGAGGTTCAGAGCGTTTCTGAATTCTTGAAATGAAAGGGGGGTGCATCTCTATATATAGGCCAGGGAGCCTCCACTCTACCTGCTACTGCCGCAGGTAGAGGTGCGGATCCACGTGGCATGGGCCCCCGATGTGTTTCGCCGTCTCGAAGTACTTGCACTCCGAGCAACGCGATGTCTGATTCAAAACTTTCTAACTTTTAATCAGAGCGTCTGTTTGAGGCGTACGATACCTTTCTGGAAAGCCCTAGCCGAGTGTGTCACAATGACATGGGATAAAACATTTTCTAGGTCCAAGAAGACGGGTTCATAACCAGGTCTTTGATTCCCCACAGTTTGTCCGTTGAGCTGTCTTGCGCTGTTTGCACTCGAAATCATTGTTTTGGTTCGTTCTGACCTCGATGGCATCAATTCGGCTTGAGTTTAACTAAATCGGCTTAGAGTTGGTAAAATAACCATTTTGCCCATCTCGGGGTTGCCTTTGATGTCGGCATGGCCTTCGGCTGACTTCCTAGGGTTGTTTCTAAGGTTTGGATCCCATTCGAGTCTGTTTGTCCTTAGGGTTGTCTTTGAGGCTGACTTGGTCATTCCAGATTTTCCTCTGGAAATGTTGTGATTCTTCAAGATTGTTTCTGAAGTTAACCTATCCTCCTGGGTTGAGACCGGGGCTGACCTGTACTTCTCGGGTTGAGATCAGGGCTGATCTGTACCTCCCGGGTTGAGACCAGGGCTGACCTGTACTTCCCGGGATGAGACTGGGGCTGACTTGTACCTCCTGGATTGAGACCGGGGCTGATCTGTACCTCCCGAGTTGAGACCGGGGCTGATCTGATGGATCGATATTGAGACCGGGGTTGGTTTGATAGCCCGGTATTGAGACCGGGGTTGAGTTGATGACCCGGTATTGAGACCGCGGTTGAGTTGATAGCCCGGTATTGAGACCGGGGTTGATTTGAAAAGAAAGTATTGCCCTTTTACAGTGTTAGTAATAAGGAAGCAAATTTTCGACTGTCTATAAAATAATTAATAATATTAGACAATGATTAAGACTTTGTTAATTAATTAAATATTATTAAATATTTAATAATATTAGTAAGGGATTAAAATATTATTAAAGGATTAATAATATTTACAAATGATTAAGATGTGGATAAGTGATTAAAATATTATTAAAAGGTTAATAATATTTGTAAACGATTTATATATTATGAAGTGATTATTCAGAAGTGAATTAAATATTATTAAGTGATTAATAATATTAGACAAAATGATTGAGTAATAGTAATGATAATGAGATAATGAATTATTGATTATGTAGCTAAATGTTAGCTAAATTATTAATGAAGTAATAGTATTATGAGGCATAATATGTTATACTGATTGAAAGATCATTCTTATAAATGATAGGTCTTTTATAAGAGATTAAATTAGACTACTTAGCGGTAATCAATGGTCAAGGCAAGTTTTCTTAACTCAAACACGAGTTATTATGTTTCAAACATGCTAGTGGTTTAATTATTTACAATTATTTCACATATTTGATTATTGATTCGCACTTAGTATATGTTGCATATGTTCATCACATATGAAAGGCTGATCACCTTTATTACCATAAGGTTCAGTTAAATTTGTTCATGGTCATTGTTGACCACCCAACATTATTAATTTAGTCATTCAATTATTGAAATTCTGATTCATGTTTTTTCATAATTATTATATTATTGAAAATTTGAAAGATTATTCTTTCTTTCAATCATGATATATCTTTATTTTATTTAAACTTACTGAGAAAAGTAGTTGCTCACCCTTGCTATATCATGATAACAAATTTTCAGATTAAGACGAATGTTCAAGGAAAGACAAAGACAAAAGCAAAGGACAACATTAGAGTGTTATGCATGTTAAGTATTTAGTTATCTGATGTAAGTTATTTATGTAAACCTTTTGTGAATCTAATGGTTTGTATGTAAGTTAAGGTTAGAAACCTTAGGAAATGATGTATAATTATTTAAAAATTAACAATGTATGTATGAATATTCAGCATTAGATATAGATTATGTTTGAAGATGAAGTACTGTAACGTACCAGATTCGAGGTTCAAGGGACTCAAATTTGGGGGCGTTACAGAATTGGTACAAGGTTACACAAATAGATGGGAATAGTCCCTCCTCATCTTATCCTCTAACTCCCACGTAGCCTCCTCGGCGTTGTGGTTTCGCCAAATTACCTTTATAAAAGATATAGCTTTATTTCTCAAAGTTTGTTCTTTCCTATCTACTATTTGGACAGGAACTTTGTATGCCAGATTCTTTTCTACTTGAATTGTCTCATAGGATGTCACGTGCTTATAGTCGGGCTTGTATAGACGTAACACGGAGATATGAAACACGCTGTGGATGTGTTCCAGTTCAAGTGGTAAAGCTACCTTGTACGCCACTTCGCCTACTCTCTTCAAACTTTGAACGGTCCTATGAACCTCGGACTCAATTTCCCTTTCTTGTCGAATCGTATCTTCCCTTTCCAAGGAGACAATTTCAAAAATACAAAATTGCCGACCTCAAAGTCTCAGTCCTGACGATGCAAATCTGCGTATTTTTTCTGACGATCTTGAGTGGCTACCAATCTGGCTCTTATTGCCCTCATTACATCGACTGTTTGATGAAATAATTTCGGTTCCAAAATTTGTCGTTCTCCTACTTCATCCCAACACAACGGTGTTCTGTACTTTCTTCTGTAGAGAGCTTCGTACGATGGCATACTGATACTCGCATAATAGCTATTATTGTACGAAAATTCTACTAAGGATAAGTGGTCGTCCAAGTTTCACTTAAAATCCATCATGCAAGCTCTAAGCATGTCCTTTAGCGTTTGTATGGTTCACTCACTCTGTTCGTCTGTCTGAGGATGATAAGCAGTACTCAACCTTAACTGTGTTCCCATCCTCTCTTGCAAGCTTTTCCAAAATTTTAACGTGAAGCGCAAATCTCGATCAGAAACAATTAACACCGGCACTCCATGTCTCGAAACGATTTCTTTTACGTATAGACTTGCTAACTGATTAAGATTGAATTGGATTTTGATTGGTAGATAATGAGCCATCTTCGTTAGTCAGTCCATGATAACCCAAATGGCATCATAACAATTTTATGTGATCAAAAGTCCTACCACGAAGTCCATCATAATGTGCTCCCATTTTAACTCCGATATTTCTATCGATTGAAGTAGACCACTTGGCCTCTGCTGTTCTTCTTTGACTTGTTGACAAGTGAGACATCTACTGATGCACTCTAAAACTTCCCATTTCAGATTGGGCAACCAAAAGTGCTGTCAAAGATCTCGATACATTTTTGTGCCTCCTGAATGAACAGAATATGTCGTATTGTACGTTTCGTGTAAGATCTCCTCTCTTAGTTCAGTTACGGTTGTCACCCATACTCGACCTTCAAATCTCAATATACCATCCTTATCAATCTTGAACTTTTCTTCTTCATTTTTCACTATCCTTTTCCTTATCTTCTCGCACTCTCCATCCTTTTCTTATGTTTCTTTTATCCTATCCAATAATGTCGGATGAGCTTCCTGTCGACGTCAGTTTAAAAAATCCGCGGGTCGGGTCACAACCCGGATCTTTTAATCTCTTTTCCTAAGTTCTCTCTACCGTCACTCTTTTTATTTAGAAAAAAGGTTTTGAAGGGCTTTTTTTAGAAAAAAGACCAACATGTATCATGTCGACGATTTGAACGTTTTACAGAGTCGCCAGTTGGTAGATTTGAAATGGTTGTACCAACTCAATCGAGTTTTGTTTGAAAGAGGCCCAATTACTGAACACTATCGAAACTTGATCTTTGAGAACAAAGTTTGAACTCAGGGGCTTGGTTAAGTGTGGGGAAGGTGTTAGGCACCCCACAACTCCCGTGTAAACACGGTAACACATCTTTTCAATATTTCCCTTTAAAACTGGAATGCGTGAGTGAATGCTATTTGAAAATTGGGCCTATTGATTTAATTGATTTGAAAGTAGTGCTTTGCTTCGTTGAACCTATATACGAAGGGTTTGATTAGATTTGAAAATCAGTCTTTGATTTGATTTGCAAAAGCATTTAATTTGATTTTCTTTGAAAAGCTTTTCTTTTGATTGAATTGAAAATGATGTTTTGAAAGCTGGTTTATCAAACCCTTACGCTAACATAGAAATTGAAGCCTGTTGATACTTCTAATTTTATCTTTATAGCCTTAAGGCTGTATGTGAATGGTGATTTGTCGGGCTGCAAAGCATCCTCGACCATAAAATAGACAAGTGTTGGTCTCCTCATGGGCATGAAAACTATCGGAGGGACGCTGACACGGCAATCCATATTTTTTCATTATATTGAGAACTTAAATCCGGATAACCGTTTTAAGGTCTGTTTACATGTATATTTCTACAAAAAAACTGGCAGGGCACATTTGTAAATCGGAGTTTGTCCATCGTGAGAATAATATTCTGATCAGTTTGATCATGAATCCCATGATTCCTAGGCTCACATATGAGTAACCAAACCTGCATAGTTCAAAGTTGTACAGAAACAGATATATATCCCAAAATTGCTAGAACCGAGGATTCATTCAGTAAATCTCGGTCCGCACGGCCGAAGCATCTCGTTCCAACTAGATAGCGATCTAAGGGATGCAAGGTTGCTTTTGAAGCTGAAACTAGAAAGAAAGCTAGATTTAAGGAAATCTCAGCCATTCTAGCTTTACGGTTCAGTCTGGAGGTTTTGAACCGTTTGAAAACTAGAATTGGCGAGATTTAAATAAATCTAGTCTGCCCTCAGATATGTCAGTGCCAATTCATATAAAATGAATATTTAAGGCAGCAGTTGAATAGAAAACAAGTAAAGCAATATATATATATAGTTATATATAAATACTGTAAAGGGCGATGGGTTTTAACGTCGGAGCCCAGACTGGAATTAAAATATATATATATATATATATATATATATTGAGATAAACGTAGTCAACTAAGACTGGGAAGAGAACCCAGTGGTGGTAAAGGCTGCTTATATATGCATAAATATATATAAAAGCAGAAAAAAGCCACAAAATGATCCAGGGCAAACTTGAATGTAAATGTACAGAAAAGTAATCAACCAGGGACTGGGAAGATAACCCAATAATGGTGAAGTGTGCAAAAATAGTATAAAGGCCACGAAATAGTCCAGATCAGACTGGAATGCAAATTGTAAAAAAGTAGTTAACTAGTGACTGGGGAGATCACCCAATATGGTGAAGAGGGCTAAAAACAGTATAAAGGGCGATGGGTTTTCACGCCAGTGCCCGGACTGGAATTGAAATATATATATATATATATATATATATATATTGACAGAAATGTAGTTAGCCAAGACTGGGTAGAGAACCCAGTGACGGTGAAAATCGCTTATATATGCATAAATATATATAAAAGCGGTAAACTACCTCGGATTTGACATCCGAGCTTGACAAAGTTGAAATATTAGTATATATACTGTTAAATATATACAAAAAAGGGCCAAACTTTGACTAAAAAGATAATCTAGTCCGACGAAGTTGCCAAAATGAAGATTTTAGTGCATTAAAGCTGCTGGAGCTTCGTCAATCCGAGTTGTAGAAATGTCAGAAAATCAGTTTATGTACAAAAATGTACCAAATTTTGACGAAAACGGCCATAGAACTAAGTTTCGGGCATTTTTAGAAAACAAAACTTAACGTGAAAGTGTATAAAAGTACGAAGAAGTAATATTCACTTTCTGATTGTGAAAATACTTACAATGGGCTACTATACGGGCTTTTTACCAATTGTTAGGCTCTATATGTCCAAATCTATCCGTTATTTTCTGATATGTGGTAGTATATGGGTATATCTACGTGTTAGAGTGAAAATATTTGGGTTTGAAAGACGTGTAAAAGTCAGAAAACCAAACTAGCAGAGCTTCGCTGCGTTTCAAAATTCTTAAAAATGAAGAGGGGACACATTTATTTATAGGCCAAGGAGCCTCCACTCTATTTGCTAGTGCCACAGGTAGAGGTGAGGCTCCCCTGGTGGGGCCCACGGTGTCGGGTTTTGTCGTCTCAAAGTACGTGCACTTCGGACAACGAGCAATCGAAGTTGAAACTTTTTAACTTTTGATCGGAGCATCCGTTTGAGGCGTGCGATACCTTTTCTTAAAGCCCTAGCCAAGAGTGTCGCAATGACATGGGATAAAACATTTTCCGGGTCCAAGAAGACGGATTCATAACCAGGTCTTCGATTCCTCGTAGTTTGTTCGTTGAGCTGTCTTGCGCTGTTTGCTCTTGGGATCATCGTTATGGTTCGTTCTGACTTTATTGGCATTAATTCGGCTTGAGTTTTACCGAATCGGCTGAGAGTTGATAAAATGACCATTTTCCCCTCCCGGGGCTGCCTGTAGTGTCGGCACGGCCTTTGGTCGACTTCCAGGACTTATTTCCATGATTTGGATCCCAATCGAGCTTGTTTGTCCTCAGTGTTGCACCTAAAGCTGACGTGGTCATTCCAGGTTTTCTTCTGGTGGTGTTGTGATGCTTCAGGTCTGTGCCTGAGGTTGTCATGACTTCCCAGGTTACTACCGGGAATGACCTACACTTCCCGAGTTGCTGCCGGGGCTGATCCGTACCATTCGGGTTGAGACCGTGGCTGAGTTGACATCCCGATATGATTGATCGGGGCTGTGGTTGTTCCGATATTGGTGATCATAGTTGATTGGACGGTCCTATTGATGATCAGAGCTGTATAGACGGTTTGATTGGTGATCAGAGCTGGATAGACGGTCCGATTGACGATCGGAGTTAATTTAAAGGTCTAATTGATGATCGGAGCTAGATAGACGGTTCGATTAATGATCAGAGTTGGATTAACACTTAGATTAATGATCAAAGCTAGATAGACGGTACGATTAAATAACGGAGTTGGATTGACGGCCTGATTAACGATCGGAGCTAGATTGATGGTCTGATTGATGATCGGAGCTAGATGGACGGATCGATTGAAGATTGGAGTTGGGTTGACTGTCCGATTGATGATCAGAGTTGGATAGACGGTCCGATTGGAGATCAGAGCTGGATAGACGGTCTGATTAACGATCGGAGTTGGATCGACTGTCTGATTGACGATCAAAGCTAGATAGACGGTCCGATTGACGATCAGAGCTGAATGGAGTACCGATATTGGTGATCGAATTTGACTAGAGTACCGACATTGGTGATCAGATTTGACTGAAGTACCGATATTGGTGATCGAATTTGACTGGAGTACCGATATTGGTGATCGAATTTGGATTTACCGATATTGGGAATCAGATTTAGGTTGAAGGACCAGTATTTGTTACAGGTTTTGAACTTGGAGGACCGACATTAGGGCCGAGTTTGGATTGAAAGCCCAGTGTCTGGACCGGGGTTGATTTTGATTAACGACTTTACCCTCCTACAGTGTTAGTATTGGGGCAAGAAAAATTTTGAGTGTCTATAGATCCCCCTCTTTATCATGTTCATGCAATGCAAGGGAATAAGCAAGATAAAGATTTTTAGACACTTGAAATATGATCGTTGAAAGGCTTGTTGTGCAGGTTAGATACCTTGAGGAGGTAGGGTCAGCAGTAATTTCTACATGTTGTTGACTGCTGGGGGTAACGATATCCATGATGACCCTCGAGGTTAATAAGATTGTCGTTGATTAACCTCCCCGATGGGTTATCAGAGTTAGGCTATAAAAGCCGGCTTTCGTCACTTTCTGCTGGGAATGACGATATTCATGATAGCCTTCTTGACTCTAATGGGGATAATATTATGGATGCTTCTTGGTTTGATACCAATGGTTTCTCTATCAATCGATATTCTATGCCGGTGCCGCTACGCATTTTGAAAGTTCGTCCATGGGGATATCTTTCGGTTATTGAGTTACCTCCACAGAAGCTTCTAACATACTTGGACGATAGTTTCACTGGTAGTTTGCCACAGGAGAATACATCATCTATCCTGGCTAATAATCCCTTTAAGGATGTGTATAATAGATTCCATCATCTGTCCTCTGTGGGGATAAAGTAATATATGGCTTTTGCTCTTAGATCAACTCCCGATGTCTCATGGGGCTAATCCGACGGTTAAAGCGTTATTGGGATTGAGCCAATGGTTGAACTGGATGTCGGTCTGTACCCGAACTTCGCTGGAATGGAACCAACTACTGAACTGTCTTCGGTCTGTACCCAAACTTTGTTGAAATGGAACCAACGGCTGAACATGACTTCGGTCTATACCCGAACATCGTTGGAATGGAACCAACGGTTAAACTGGCTTTGGTCTGTACCCGAACTTCTCTAGAACGGAACCAACAGTTGAACTGGCTTCTGTCTGTACCCAAACTTCGTTTGAATGGATCCAACTGTTGAACTTGACTTTGGTCTGTACCCGAACTTCACTAAAGTTAAACCAACGGTTGAACTAACTTTGGTCTGTACCCGAACTTCGCTGGAATGGAACCAACGGTTAAACTGGCTTTGGTCTGTACCTGAACTTTGCTGGAATGGAACCAACGGTGGAACTTGACTTCGGTCTATACCCGAACTTCGCTGGAATGGAACCAACGGTTGAACTTGACTTCGGTCTATACCCGAACTTCCCTGGAATGGAACCAACGATTGAACTAGGCTTCAGTCTGTAATCGAACATTGAAAATGTCAGTTTTTGGCAGTTTTATGTAGTTTTTTGCGCAGTTTTTTCAGAGTTGGCTTTGTTGGTCCCTGGACATGGCTCCGGGATGAATACCAAGGGTCTCCATGGGGTTTCCCTTTCTGTCAGATTCCCGCTGCTTAAACGCAGATTTTCAGGACAAACCACTCAATCGCGTAGCGATTTTTCTTCAGATTTGACTTGGCAGCTCAGTTAAACTTTGTTTTGACTCCAACCGAACTGGACCCGGGGAAGTGGGACCCACCCTGGGATGCCGCAGGTGGAGGTGTGGCCACCTGGGCTTTAAATTGGGTAGCGGGATTTCATTTGAAATAATTTATGTTTTGAGTTCAAACGGATTTCGATCTTCTTTTTCAGATCTACGAAGTGTGGACAGCTGTTTTCTGATTCTGTCAGTTCCTATGCTATCAGCGCAGCGCAGGTAATGTTTTAAATGCTTTTTTCACATATTTTGATCGTTAAAAGCATGCGAACCACTTAGGGTGCTTTTAGACGCAATGTATGAAAAAAGTATGCCTATATGACCTGTTAAAAATTTTAATACTTCATATGTATGCATATCTTTCTATAATCCACGTTTGGATGTAAGAAAATTTAGGTTCTGAGACAGTGTTATTTTGCACTTTTTGATCAGTTTAGTTATCCTTTTTGAGGCCTAGTGAGCCCGGATTTTCAACTAAACATGTCCATTGGCTACCATGTGAGGCTGGCTTTTGACTTTTTTTAAAATATGAACTATTTCTATTTTTGGGTAGGTGTGCTACTGAATGGCCACCTAGATATACCTATGCGCATGTGTACAGTCCATTTTACAAAGGAGACTCTGGCTAAATTTTTCCAAAATCTTAGGCATTGAAAAACATGCATTTTTAACTATACTGGGTATTTTTGACTGACCCATGCAAGTTTTTAGCTTCTAGGTTTTGAAAATATGTAGTTTTGACTTTACTGGGTATTTTTGACTGACCCATGCATGTCTTAGAACCTAGAGACGTATGTTGGACTGATTTAAAATGATAAGCCACAGGTTTTAGGCTTACCACACCCTTTCTGAGGTGATTTGGAGTATTGGTGTATGCGATGGATCGCGATAGACCTAGCAGTTCCGGCAGGGTATCCTCGGGTATCAGACAAAGGAGGGCTTCTGATGTTCCTCAGCCTCGCCCAGCTCTAACGCCTCGTAGATTGGTGGAGGTGGTGATTCGTCTAGCACAGGACGAGTAACCACTTGATATTAACGATGAGGAGGCTCCTTTTGCTGCTCATGTTCCCGCTCAGGCTACACATGTGGAGGTCCCTGACATTGTTGTGCAGACGCAGGAGTTGTCGGGCGACTTGAGTCGCCATCCATCGAAGTTTCTTCATGCCAACGAGGTGACTTGAAGTTTTTCTCTTCTTGGATTCTTTTTTTTCCTTTTTGCCATTCTTAAGGCTCAGGTTTTTGACATGGGTTGGTTTTTGATGAAGCTTCCCGGCTTTACACAGCCTCGAGGGAACTAGTTCAGTGTGCACTCCCTGTATCATACTTTGCACGAGGATTACAAGGATATCATAGATGACTGGGGCTTTCAGACCTTTTTCTCGATCCTTCCCCGTCGTTGCCTCTGGGGGCATATGAGGGCTTTATCTGAGCGTTGGTTCCACCAGACTCAGTCCTTTGTCTGCTAGATTGCGAGGTGACGATGACTCTTATGGATTGGAGATTTATCACCGGCATTGAGTTTGAGGGCAAGCCAATGCCTGTCGTGGCTGATATTACGCCCACTGTCGTCCTGTCCCAGCTGGGAGTTCCTACGACGGCGTTCAAGGGTTGGACGATCCGATCTGGTCCCTAGAGTATAGATGCCCAGAATGGGACTTTACAGGAGCCCCCGTCTGATGATCAGAGGGCTAAAGATTGCATTCTTAGGCGATTGTTTTTATCGATCATTAGGGGTTATTTTGTGGCGGATAACTCGTCTACTGTGTCCTTCGCCTTGATTAGTGTCACTCAACATATAGAGCGCCTCAGTGACTATGATTGGGGCTCCTATACCTTTGCCTATTTTCTTTGTGGCATGCGCATACTTTCGGAGGGTTTGACGGAGGCTTGGTTAGGATTTTACCCATTTCTGCTGGTGAGTACATCTTTCTATATCTTTTTGATTTCAGCATTTATTTTGTTAGTCTTGGTCATTGAGGACTTTTAATATTTGTATGATCATCTTTGTCCATTTGAGAGGCTTCCTTGCCTACGGCCCGCATCTGCCTTAGGTCTGGAGACCTATCCTCGGGGATGGCGATGACGTCACTCCACTTTGACGGAGGTCCCTGTTGCTGAGGGATTTACTTATACCCGTTTGCAGTTGGAGCTTTTAACGGCGGGTTCGATCACCTAGACGCCGTATACATTTGAGTTTTTGACCATCTGATTTGAGGGAGGTGTCACTACTGGCCCGGAGTTCGAGTTATCTACCAGTAGAGTCCCTTTGTTGACGGTGAGAGGCTGGGAGCTCTATCTTGGAGAGCGTGTTATCAGGAGCATTACAGGGGAGATCCGTATTTTTATTGCCTCTTCTTCTTGGCATAATTAGCAGTTGATTATGCCATTGACAGACATCCCTATAGAGGGCATAGATGGCTTTGCCTTATCAGAGGGCCCGTACAGCCATGAGGCATTTTGCAGCTGGTGGAGTCCTCATACTATTGGAGCTCAGACTTGTGCCACCCAGTTCATGGCAGGTGCCAGGGTCCGTGATGATGGCGGACTGGATAGCTTGCCTTAGGGAGCCCACTCATGTAGACCAGATAGCAGATCTGACCAGAGAGTTAGAGCAGGCCCATTTCTTTATCAGGCACCTTGGCTGAGATCCGTCACAGGCATCTTTATTTGACCCGTCCAGCTCTGGAGTAGGCCCCTCTTCATGTCCATTTAGCAGCAGCTTTACAGGGGCAGATCCTCCCTTATAACGCCCAGACATGCCTGATAGAAGCGATTTTGTATCCACCGAGGAGATGGAGCAGGTCGATCGCTTTGACATTGATGTCATTGACTTCTTTTTATAGCTGTTATAGCTATACTTTTTGGCCAACCACTGTTTTGGCTATTCGGCGATTGTGCCATCATTTTGATAGACCATTATATTAGTTGGGTGGTGGTGCCCCATTTCCCTGTATATTTTCATTTTGCTTTGTATTATCAGACAGGGATGATGTCCTGCAGTAGATAGTTTTACCATAGATATTCCTGCTATCTCTTATCTTCTGCATCATATTTATACTACTGTCATCATGCATGTATTATGTCATGTGTATGCATTCAAACAGCTATGACTTGATTTGACATCTGAATGGTCTTGTGGTACGGTGCTACAGATGACGTCGTCTGCGGTCAGCCGTATTGAGCATTCACCACCGTCTGAGGTGGCCACATCATTGCGATCATGGTATGAGAGCCTGCCCTACCCAGTCAGAGGGACAATGGACCACATATTAGGGCATTCGTTGGCCCTCGTAGATTTTCAGGTGCCATTTGTGTTTGTTGATGACATTTTACCCTTTTGGATACTTGAGAGACAGGTGTTTCGCTTCGGGCGGCATGAGCTGACGTCGACTCTGGAGGAGTACGAGCGATTTACTAGGTTGGCTTTGGATTTGGCGTGTGCTCGTACGACTACTAGTGATATGAGGAGACCGTTTACTCGGATGTCCGGTCTTCGTCAGAGCATAATGAGGGACGAGATTGTATATGGGCACGTGATCTCAATTGACTTCCTGATCGATCAATTTGGCAAGCTCGACAGCTATGATCGCCATGTCGAAGATTTTATTATTTCAGCAGAGGTATGGCATTTGGCCAGAATAGACATTCTGCTGATGTGTACTGTGGCATACGTCTATATGTCGCTTTGCTTGGATCATTTGGACGTGGGATTAGTAGTTATGGTTCAGGCCCTTAGACAGGGTAGTACCATCGTCCCGATGATATTGGCTAAAACATTTAGATTCGCCACACATTGTAGTACCCATCCAGAAGGGTTTTTTAGGGGCAGCTCGGTCTTGCTGTATATATGGTTGATGTCCCATATACGATCGATTAGATTCTTCAGGCCTCGGGGTTTTTTCTTCACTCACTAGATATCCACAGTTTACTCCTTTCAGCCTGCGGAGTGCATTGATGTAGAGTCATGGTTGGCATTTTTGTCGGACATTGAGCATCCGTTCTTGATCTTGCCATGCTCAGGGCTAGCGTCCCCATATAGCTTCATCACCCATGCTTCTAGTCTTGATTATTTGCCCCTAGCGGGTTTGAGGGGAGTGACTACCTATAATCCTTCGGCAGTCATGTGTTAGTTTGATCAGCTGCAGAGTTTGCAACGTTTTGAGGGGTCTACTGATCAAAGGATGTCGGCTTCGTCTATGTCATCCCCCGACTTGGTTAGAGTATATGAGTGTTGGACTCATCGAGAGAGGGTAGATTTTTTTGGTAGCCATCCAGGTCGTTCTCCAAAGTATTCTGCATGGTTGGAGTCAGAGACAGTAGTTGCAACAGTAGAGCCTCATTTATCTCCGATTGTGGACTCCAACGAAGAGGAGCCTATGGAGGATCCGAATTCTCCTATCGAGGATGAGTTGTTCATGGTTTTAACCACAACATTAGTTAGCGATCACCTAACCATTCCTGCGGGGACAGATCTAGCTTTAGCTGACTCACTATTCAGGATGACCTTTGAGCGAGATTCGGCTAGAGCACAGATGTTGACTACGTTGTCTGGCAGAGATTTAGCTTTGGTGGAGAGAGATGGGCTCAAGGCCGCTTTGGATGCTGGATTGATTGAGCGAGAGGAGCTCCGATCTGCCAGAGATACAGCTATTATAGAGCAAGATGAGATCCGCTCGACCAGGGATGTAACATATGTTGAGATCGAGGAGACTTTGATTTCTCGGGATGCAGCATTTGCGAAGAGGGATGAGGCTATAGCTTCCCGTGATTTCCACATTGCTGATAGTACTGCTCTTTGATCTTACACTCATGGTTTGGTCACCGAGATGAGTGCATACATTAATAACCACAGCGCCACCTTGCAGATGACTGTGGAGGTTTTGGGCTGTATGGAGGCTTAGTGGATTGCACTTATAGCTGCTCCCCCATCTTCAGAGAGAGATGCCCTGCTGGCATTGCTGACCCGCTTGTCCTTGGGTCCATAGACTAGGTTTATTTTTTCTTGCACAGAATAGATCAGTCATTTTTGTCATGTACAGGGGATTACGTATATATATCAAATAGTGTGATATATTAGAGAAATATTATTTTAATTCACTTCCCTGATTGGATATGTACTGTCATTGTTGAGTGATTACCACTTCTTTCATGACTCACAGTTGTAGATGTATTTTGAGCTTCTCTTTGATGGACTGATAGTTGAGATGTCAGGGAGTATCTCAGATGGGCTTGTTGACCAGGGTAGCTTGATAGAGTTTAGGTTTTACAGGTTTTCAGTGTCTTGGGACTGGTCTTTTATTGGGTTTTTTTTCTTGAAGGTTCTACCACGCCGTAAATGGCTTCCTATGTACTCCCGGGTTGAGGGAGATCAGGTCATTTGTAGTTCAGGTTGTTTGGTTGGGGAGAGGTTTGAAAAGTATTTTTCTTAGGTTTTTGAGTTTGGTTTGATGAGTTTTTAAGTCTTTTATTTGGCTTGACAGTACCAGAAATGGCTGCCTACGTACTCCCGGGTTGAGGGAGACCAGGTCATTCGTAGTTCCGGCTTTCTAGTGAAAATTGATTTTGATTTGATTCGTAGGACTCAGATGCGGGTATGCATGTGACTCAGACGTAGTACCTTTTGATGGTGTCTGAATTGATGAGTTGGGGAAATTCGTTCCCATCTATTTCTTGTAGTCTGATAGCTCCCCCTGTCAACACCTCCTTGACAATGAAACGGCCTTCCCAATTTGGGGCGAACTTTCCTTTGGCTTCATCCTGATTGGCCAGGACTTTTTTTAGAACCAAGTCGTTTTCTTTGAATTGTCGGAATTCGAACCTTTTTGTTGTAGGATCTGGCAATCCTTTGCTAGTATAACTGTCAGTGGAAAATGGTTGTAGCCCTCTTTTCATCTATCAGAGACAGTTGATGATACCGGTCATGCAACCACTGATCTTCGTCTACCTGAGCATCGATCATAACTCGCAAGGATTTTATCTCTACTTATATGGGGAGGACTGCTTTCATGCCATAGACCAATGAATAGGGGGTAGCCCCAGTAAAGGTGCACATTGACGTCCTGTATGCTAACAGGGTGAGAGGCAGCAGGTCAGGCCATTATTTATGGTTGGAGGACATTTTCTGCATGATCTTCTTGATGTTTTTATTGGCCGCTTTGACAGCACCGTTCATCTTGGACGGATAGCGGAGTTGAGATGCTTAATGTGGAACTTGCTACACAATTCTTTCATCATTTGATTGTTCAGGTTCTTGGCGTTGTCTGATACGATCACCTCCAGTTGTCCATATCGACATACGACATTGTTTCTGATGAAACTAATGATGACCTCTTTTGTGACTTTGGTAAAGGAGGCTGCTTTAACCCATTTGGTGAAGTAATCGAACACGGTGAAGATGAATTGATGACCATTTCTGGCTTTTGGTTCCACTGGACCTATCACATCCATTCCCCACATGAAGAAAGGCCATGTTGAACTCATGTTGTGCAGCTCATTTCGAAGAGAGTGGATGGCATTTCCATATATTTGGCATTGAAAATATCTCTTAACATGATCATCGCAGTTAGCCTTAAGAGAGATCCAATAATGTCCAGTTATTAATATTTTCTTGGCCAGCAGATGACCGCTCATGTGTGGAGCACAGACTCCACCGTGGATTTCATCCATAAGTCTTTGGGCTTACTTTTTGTCGAGGCATCTTAACAGGCCTATTCCAGCATCCCTTTAGTAAACTGCATCTTCACTAAAATAGAACTTCATCGCCATTTTGTGAATCCGCTTTCGCTCTTACTTGACTTGCCCCAGCGGGTGTGGATCCATCACAGAGATATTCCTTGATGTCTTGATACCAAGGCTGCTTGACAGGAGGTATTTCATCTGATACTTCTCCAATTTAATTCCCATTTGTCTGGGAATTCTGAATTATGAACTTGATGTTGGGAAATCCACTCTTATCAGATATGTGGATAAATGAAGCCAACGTTCCCAATGCATCAGCGAAGTTATTCCGACCCCGAGGAATATGAACGAAGGTTATGTCTTCGAATTCCCAGGATATTTTGAGGACTAGCCGATGATAGGGCAGTAAATGCAGTTCTTTGGTGAGATACGCGCCGGTGGTTTGTCTGATGACCAGCTCGGATTCTCCGAAGACGAGTAGGTGCTTGATAGACATGGATTGGGCTAATTTTAACCACATTATATAGCCTTCATACTCGGCCGTGTTGTTGGTTTGCCAAAATTAAAGTTTGGAAGCCACAGGATATTGCTTTCCAGCACCAGAGATGAGGATTGTCCCAGATCCGGCACCTTCCATGTTTACCGCACCATCAAAATACATTTTCCATGGTTGGACTGTATTCTCAGACTAGAGTTGTTGAATTGTCATGATCCCATCATCCGAAAAATATGTTTCCAGGGGCCCGAACCCTCCTGAAGGTGCTTCAGCTAATTAATCTGCAATGCCTTGACACTTGATTGACTTCTGAGTCACGTAGATAATGTCGAACTGTTATATGATCAACTGCCATTTGGACATTCGGCAATTCAGCATTGGTTTATTGAATACGTATTTGAGTGGATCCATATGGGATATTAGGTAGGTCGTATGCCCATACAAATAGTGTTGCAACCTCATGGCAGCCCATGCTAATGCACAACATATCTTCTCAATTAGGGTGTATTTTTGTTCACCACTGCTGAATCTTTTGCTGATGTAGTAGATAGCTTTTTCTTTACTACTATCATCTTTATGTCCTAAGATGCAGCCCATTGCGTTGGTATTGACAAACAGGTACATGAACAAGGGAATTCCATCCCTTGGGGG
Source organism: Panax stipuleanatus (assembly GCA_020205555.1). Classification (NCBI taxonomy): domain Eukaryota; kingdom Viridiplantae; phylum Streptophyta; class Magnoliopsida; order Apiales; family Araliaceae; genus Panax; species Panax stipuleanatus. Next base: position 101,589,270 of record CM035126.1, read on the forward strand.
TACCAATACTGGTGCTTCGATCAGCTGCTTCTTAATGGCAAGGAAGGCTTGTTGATAGTCCTCATTCCATTTTGTGGAGGAATTCTTCCTTTATAGCTTGAAGATAGGTTCACAGGTTGCTGTGAGCTGTGAAATGAATCGACTTATAAAGTTGATCCTTCCTAGGAATCCACGTATCTCCTTCTCTGTATGAGGTACGAGCATTTTAGTAATGACTTTAATCTTAGCAGGGTCGAGCTCGATGCCCCGATTGCTCACCAAAAATCCTAGCAGCTTGCCCGCTTTGACACCAAAAGCACATTTGGCAGGATTTAGCTTGAGGTTATACTTACGTAACCTGTTGAACATCTTCCTGAGATGGTCGATGTGATCATCCTCCCTCCAAGATTTGATGATGATATCATCAACATAGACCTCTATTTCTTTGTGCATCATATCATGAAAGAGGGCCATTATAGCTCACAGTTATGTGGCCCCGGCATTGATGAGGCCGAAGGATAGTCGTCGGTAGCAGAAGGTTCCCCAGGGAGTGATGAAAGCTATTTTCTCCCGGTCCTCTTTAGCAACCATTATTTGATGATAACCAGCAAAGCAATCCACGAAAGAATACATGCCATACTGCGTAATATTGTCAATCAAGATGTGGATGAAAGGTACCGGGAAATTATCCTTAAGGCAGGCTTTGTTCAAATCCCGGTAATCCACACAGGCTTGTACTTTTCCTCCGGGCTTGGGCACGGGAACTATATTTGACATCCATTCTGGGTATGTTGATACCATGATGATTCCGGCTTTGAATTGTTTAACGATTTCTTCTTTGCCTTTCAGACTCCACTGAGGTTTCAATCGCCTGAGCTTTTGCTTGATTGGTTTGAACCCTTCTATGATGGGAATTCGATGGATGACAATATCAGTAGATAAGCCAATTATGTCTTCATGTGACCATGCAAATACATCCTGGTACTGTGTTAGGAGTTTGATTATGTCAGCTTTTTGATTGGGTGTGATGTCTGAACCTATTTGGATTTCTTTGATGTTTTTGGAAGTTCCTATGTTGATAGTAGTGGTTTATTCGAGGTTTGGTTTGGGTTTGTCTTCAACCCATTCTTTGATCTCCTCGGGCACCTCATAGTCATCTTCCTCCTCTTGATCAATATCCATCAAGTCGAAGTTCAGTTCTACATCAAAGTCGTAGTCATTTTGACAAGTTGGCATCTCATCAGCAGAGATAAACACATCCAACGCTTGAGTCCTGAAAACAAAAAAACTTTCATCTTACATATTTACAACATCTTAACTATACAGAGCATTCTGTAAAGCATGACAAAGTTGTTGTTATAGCTGCGCAATCAAAAGTAAGCAGTCAATGAAAGCATGATTAAAGGGCAGATTGACTCTCTCTGCCCCTTTACCCTTTTCGACTGAGGCAAGGGACACTGCTCCAATTATCCAAGGTCAGACCCTTGTGAACAAGGAGGATCAAGGATTTGTGATTATCTGTCTCATCTAGGATGATGACTGAGACATCCTTTATAATAGGGCTAGGGCACTTCTTTGAACTGCTCCCTTTTCCCTTCTTGATATGAGGAATTTGAACTTGATCCTCGTCGTCGCTGTCTGGGATCTCATCATTCATACCCTCGTAGTTAATGATGACCCTCATGTTAGCGAATGGGTCTCGTCCTTCGTACAGGATCTTTTCTTTTCCCTTTTCGCTGTCTGCCTCAGGCTTGAGGGCTTTTCTCTTATGGACAGGTATGATTGGAGGAAACTGCATGGCTAATACCGCAGTCGGGATTTTCGTTGTAACCCATCAGACATTTATGAGGTTTGGAAGCAGAATTGTGGAGGAATGAAGCCTTGGGATGTTTACGTGGGTTCCAGCGGCTTGACCCGGATGAATATCCCAATCCTGCTCTCCCAGTCTGACTTGGGATTTGTATCGGCATCTTGATACCTATCTTATCCTTTCCCAACCCTTATTCAGGTTGGAAACCCGAAGATAACATTTCTTTCCCCACTGTCATTACTTCGGTGGAGACTTTAGGCTTTAGGGCTGGTGCCCAGATAGGTAGATACTGAGTATCGCTCACCTCTAGAGCTTAAAAACTGGCAGGTTCAATCCCCTCATCCAAGCTGATCATTGGCATATCCCCATGTATGTAGGAAGGGTATTCTGGTTCGGCATTTACTGTGATGAGGTTGCCGTTGATAATGTACTTGAGTTATTGATGGAGGGCGGATGGCACTGCCCCTGCCATGTGGATCCATAGTCTGCCCAGTAACAAGTTGTATCCGATGGCGATGTTGAGCACCTTGAAAGATACGTAGAAAGTGTGTGGGCCAATCTCTAGAGGAAGCTCTATTTCCACCATAGCCTGTCGGCGAGATCCATTGAAGGCCCGAATGACCATATGACTGGTTTTGATCCGGTTCGGATTGATCTTCATCCTTTCTAAAGTATCGTATGGACAAATGTTAAGGGATGATCCTCTATCGATGAGCACACCTCCGATCACATATCTAGAGGACATTACAGCTATATGCAGGGACTTGTGGTGGCCCGTTCCCTCTGCCGGGATATCATCGCCAGTGAAAGATATTACATTGTTGTTGAAAATGTGTTCTATCATGTGACAAAAATTTTTGGTATCCACTATATGTGGCAAATCAGCTTCTTCTAGTACTTTCACTAGAATGTTGAGATGATCCGCTGAGGATAGGATCAAGTCAAGGATGGACACTTTTTTAGGTGCGTCCTCCAAGCTTTACACTATTTTGATTTCATGGTGTCCCATCTGTTTGAGGAACTCTTTGATTTTCTCTTCAGCCACCTTCTCTTTTGCTTTGATGACTGGTTTGATCACCCGCTGAGGAAGGTACAATGGATTGTCTTTCGGCATAATGGTAATGTTATTTAAAGTGGAGCCTTTATTGTTCTCGTAGTTCCATGGGACCTTCTTCAGACTGATAACTGGATACTAAGGTTTGAAGGGCAAGATTAGAGGTTGAGGTGCAGCCACCTTCACAGGATTTTGTATCTCTTAGACCCCTTTCCCTGTCAGTACCAAGGGTTTTAGGGTCGGTTCCCTATCGTAGGATATAACAGCCACTGTATTCTGGTGTCATACAGTGGGGATCCAGAGAGTGTCGTTATCTGGAAGATCGAGAATTTGATTTCCACTTATCAGGTCACCATTTTCAATCTTGTCTTGAATCATGTTACGAAGCGCCCAGCAATCCTCAGTGTCATGACATGGTGACTAGGAATGATACTGACATATTTGGTCAGGTTTGAATTTTCTGACTCGAGGGTTCAATGGAGGTAATAAGTCTACAACCATTCCCTCGTTGATCAGCATTTGAAGGTTTTCCTCCATTGATTGGTTTAGGTTGGTGAAGTTCCTTTGAAATAGGAATTTCCTATCAGTTTGGACAGTCACTTCTTAGACCCCCTTGTCAGTCCAGGGTCCATGCTCGTGAGACCGGCTATGGTCCTGCATGGGATTGATCTCTGGTGTGGGAGGACAATCAATGTCAGACCGGTTGACCCATTGATCATTTTTCTAGTGATCTGATGCTGATAGACGACCATTTCTGCCAATTGTTGGATCTTCTCCTTGGTAGACTTGATCTTCTGCTCTATCAGGAACTGCCTTTCAGATATTTCGCAACTGTCTGGGGTGCTATGGCTGGATGGAGTTAATTCTCCCACATAACGGAGGTACTTGGATCCTTCTCCATTTGTAGTGCTGATCATGTTGACATTCTCCTCTTTATGATATGGCAGAGGATTTACCTGCACATGGGGTTTGCTCAGGCTTTGTGACCACAATCTCTCCGCTGTCAATCAAGTCTTGTATTTTGTGCTTGAGAGACCAACAGTCTTGGGTGTCATGGCCTGGAGATCCAGAGTGATAACCACACTTCTTGCTTGGGTCAAAATTTTGACCATTAGTGTTGGTTGGTGGAAGGAGTTAAACAATCTTCTTCTGGGCTGCCAAAAGTTTGAATACATTCTCGAGTGAATCCCCTAGAGGGGTGAAAGTTCTTCGACGCCTAACCTTCATATTTTTCGGGAGTGGAGGGTTTGAAGGCTACGCTGGATTTTGAAAAGGGGTATAATTCCTCCTTTGAATGGGCATACTGTTTGACTAGCCCCTTGGATTTTGTCCTTGTAAGACTAAGGAGTCTTCTTTGTCTTTCTCCTTATGGACCCTCCGGGGATTACTTTCGTAATTTCCAGATTGGATATGCTCGGCGACAGCTTCGAGGGCGGCCAGATCTTTTATCTTCCCGAATTTGAGCCCCATTTCTGCCATTTTGCCATGTTTGATCATTTTAGAGAATGGTTTTCCTATGCCTGCTAGGACCCTCTCATAATATGGAGCTTCTTAGATGTTGATGAAGGTCATGACTATTTTCAATTCAGTTATGGCTGGGGTGGCTTGTGCTGTGACCCGTCTCCATCGCTAGGCATATTCTCTGAATGATTCAGTGTTCTTTTTCTTGATCTTAGTTATTTGATATCTGTCTGGAGCCAGCTGAGACTAGAAACTGTACTGACTAAGGAAAGCATGGGCCAGTTCTTCCCAGCTGTAGATTTTGGAGTTGTCCAGAAGGGCATACCAGGCTCTCGCCTCTCCAGTTAAACTCTTTTGGAATAGCAGCATTCAAAGCTTCTCGTCCTCTGCATAGGATTCGAGTTCTCCGATGAATACTTTCAGGTGTGTGTAAGGATCCCCCAATTCGTCATATTTCTCAAAATCAGGAGTTCAAAATTTCTCGGGATAACGGGCCCCAGGGAAAATACAGAGGTCGGAGTAATTGACACTGCCAAAGGCCGAGTCCCTTTGATAGACCGGAGGGTTTCTTCCAACTTTTGTACTTTTCTTCATAATGTCACCAGCTTCCAGATCTTTGACAATGGGGGGTGATTTCAGGGGTTTTGTTGGTCGTGTCCTGGTTTTGTGGTCCAAAAACCTGAGTTTTGGCCTTTTCAGTCTCTTGACCGCCAGCACGGCCTTTCCCTTTAAGGGCCTTGCTTTGTTCTCGTAGGAAACTGGCTAATTTGACTATCTGATTTTTCAGACCTTCGAACTATTCCCTGGATACCGGGGTGGATTCTGGTTGAGCACTAGAAGCCATGTTTATGGATGGACTGGGTGCTTTAGATATAGACCTAGTAACAGGACCACTTTTTACCTACAACAAAACGTAGGTGAGTCAATTTCCTGATGTAGGCAAGGATAAGATGCATGATGTGTTTTTTAGATTTTATCCTGCAAAACCGAGGTTAGTTGTTTTGATAACAAGATGACATGATATTTTGACAGGGAAAGTAAATCTTTCATTATGATATTTACATTGTGCTCCTCGATAATTGGAGACTTAACATGCAATTGAAAGAGGAAGGCATGAAGAAGCTTCCCTTCCGATTTGGTTAATCAGAGGCTGGCCTATCCTAGGTTACTCTCGCGGCTTTGTTTTCAGCATGAAGGTTCCCAAATCATCGCAATCTACTAGAGGGAAAATTAATCCGATCGTTCAACAGGGGCGAATCTGGGTGGTGCATTTTCATGAGCCCCAGAGACTTAGTCGTCTCTAGAGACATTACTTATCACCGACCGGGTTTTCCTCCTTATGAGTGGGGCACACAACATACATTCACATACATCGTGCCTCACCGTTGTGCATATGTTGACATGGGTGTGAAGCACTAAATATGGGTGCGAAGCACTAAAAAGCAGAAACACATTCATTCAATGTAAAGGCACAGCATTGTCTCATTCATTGACTGTGGAGACGTAGAATTTCACGCATTCAATAGTTTTGAAATGGAAATATTTGAAAAGCTTTGAAAGTGGCATAAGCCCTCTACTGTCCCTAGCGGAGTCGCCACCTGTCGACGTCGGTTTAAAAAATCCGAGGGTCGGGTCACAACCCGGATCTTTTAATCTCTATTCCTAAGTTCTCTCTACCCTCACTCTTTTTATTTAGAAAAAAGGTTTTGAAGGGTTTTTTTAGGAAAAAGACCAACATATATCATGTCGACAATTTGAACGTTTTTACAGAGTCGCCAGTTGGTAGATTTGAAATGGTTGTACCAACTCAATCGAGTTTTGTTTGAAAGAGGCCCAATTGCTGGGCACTGTCAAAACTTGATCTTTGATATCAAAGTTTGAGCTCGGGGGCTTGGTTAAGTGTGGGTAAGGTGTTAGGCACCCCACGACTCCCGTGTAAACCCAGTACCGGATCTTTTCAATATTTCCCTTTAAAACTAGAATTCGTGAGTGACTGCTGTTTGAAAATTGGGCCTGTTGATTTGATTGATTTGAACGTAGTGCTTTGCTTCAGTTGAACCTATATACAAAGGATTTGATTTGATTTAAAAATCAGTCTTTGATTTGATTTGCAAAAGCATTTAATTTGATTTTCTTTGAAAAGCTTTTCTTTTGATTGAATTAAAAATGATGTTTTGAAAGCTGGTTTTTCAAACCCTTACGCTAATATAGGAATTGAAGCCTTTAATACTTCTAATTTTATCTTTGTAGCCTTAAGGCTGCATGTGAATGGTGATTTGTCAGGCTGCGAAGCATCCTACCCACAAAATAGATAAGTGTCGGTCTCTTCATGTACATGAAAACCATCGGAGGGACGCTGACACTACAATCCACATTTTTTCATTATATTGAGACTTTAAATCCGGATAATCGTTTTAAGGTATGTTTACATATACATTTCTACAAAAAAACTGGCAGGGTACATTTGTAAATCAGAGTTTGTCCATCGTGGGAATCAGATTATAATCATTTTGATCATGAATCCCATGATTCCTAAGCTCATATATGAGTAACCAAACCTGCACAGTTCAAATTTGTACATAAACATATATATATATATATATATATATATATATATATATATATATCCCAAAATTGGCAGAACCGAGGATTCATTCAATAAATCCCGGTCCGCACGGTCGAAGCGTCTCGTTCCCACTAGATAGCGATCTAAGGGACGCGAGGTTGCTTTTGAAGCTGAAACTAGAAAGAAAGCTAGATTTAAGGAAATCTCAGTCATTCTAGCTTTTCGGTTCAGTTTGGAGGTTTTGAACCATTTGAAAACTAGAATTGGGGAGATTTAAATAAATCTAGTCCGCCAACAGATATGTCAGTGCCAATTCATATAAAATGAATATTTAAGGTAGCAGTTGAATAAAAAGCGAGTAATGCAATATATATATAAAGTTATATATAAAAGCTGCAAAGGGCGATGTTTTCACGTCGGTGCCCGGGCTAGAATTGAAATATATATATATATATATATATATATATATATATATTGACAGAAACATAGTCAACCAAGACTGGGATGAGAACCCAGTGGTGGTGAAGGCAGCTTATATATGCATAAATATATATAAAAGTAGTAAAAAGGCCAAAGAATGATCCAGGCCGAACTAGAATGTAAATGTACAGAAAAGTAGTTAACTAGGGACTGGGAAGATAACCTAGTAATAGTGAAGTGTGCAAAATAGTATAAAGGACACGAAATAGTCTAGGCCAGACTTGAATGTAAATTGCAGAAAAGTAGTCAAACAGTGACTGAGGAGATCACCCAGTATGGTGAAGAGTGCAAAAACAGTATAAAGGGGGGATGGGTTTTCTCGCCGGTGCCCGAAATGGAATTGAAATATATATATATATATATATATATATATATATAGGGCTATATGTAGCTACACAGCTGTGTAGCTATACAGTAGGCTATAGCGACGGTTTTCTAGGGCTATAGCGACGGTTTATCTGTCGCCATAGATATTGTGTCTATAGCGACCGACAAACCATCGCTATAGTCCTGGAAAACCGTCGCTATAGCCTACTGTGCACTACACAGCTGTGTACTTATATTTTTCCCATATATATATATTTTTATATATATATATATATATATTGAGAGAAATGTAGTCAACCAAGACTGGGAAGAGAACCCAGTGATGGTGAAAATCGCTTATATATGCGTAAATATATATAAAAGAGGTAAACTACTTCGAATTTGACATCCAGGCTTGATAGAATTGAAATGTTAATATATATATATAGTTAAATATATATAAAAAGGGCCAAACCCGGACAAGGAAGATAACCCAGTCAGGCAAAGTTGCCAAAACGAAGAATTTAGTGCATTGAAGCTGCTGAAGCTGACAGATCGTCAATCCGAGTTGTAGAAATGCCAGAAAATCAATTTATGTACAAAAATGTACCAAATTTTGACGAAAACGGCCACAGAACTAAGTTCCGGGTATTTTTAGAAAACGAAACTTAATGTGCAAGTGTATAAAAGTACGAAGAAGGAATATTCACTTTCTGATTGTGAAAATACTTACAATGGGCTGCTAAACGGGCTTTTTGCCAAATCTTAGGCTCTATACGTCCAAATCTACTGGTAATTTTCTGATATGTGGTAGTATATGGGTATATCTACGTGTTAGAGTGAAAATATTTGGGTTTGGAAGAGGTGTAAAAGTCAGAAAACCAAACTAACAAGGCTTCGCTGCGTTTTGGAATTTTTGAAAATTAAGGGGGGGCACGTTTATTTATGGGCCAGGGAGCCTCCACTCTACCTGCTACTGCCACAAGTAGAGGTGCAGCTCACCTGGTGGAGCCCGCGATGCGGGGTTCCGTTGTCTCGAAGTACGTGCACTCCGAATAACGCGCAGTTAAAGTCGAATCTTTCTAACTTTTGATCTGAGCGTCCATTTGAGGTGTGCGATACCTTTTCGGAAAGCCCTCGTCGAGAGTGTCGCAATGACATGGGATAAAATGTTTTCTGGTTCCAAGAAGATGAGTTCATAACTAGGTCTTCGATTCCCCGCAGTTTGTTAGTTGAGCTGTCTTGCGCTGTTTGCACTCAGGATCGTCGTTATGGTTCGTTCTGACTTTGTTGGCTTCAATTCGGCTTGAGTTTTATTGAATCAGCTGAGAGTTGATAAAATGACCGTTTTACCCTTTCCGGGGCTGCCTGTAGTGTCGGCACGACCTTTGGTCGACTTCTTGGACTTGTTTCCAAGATTTGGATCCCAATCGAGCCTGTTCGTCCTCAGTGTTGCACCTGAAGCTAAAGTGGTTGTTCCAGGTTTTCTTCTTGAGGTGTTGTGATGCTTCAGGTCCGTGCCTGAGGTTGTCCTGACTTCCCGGGTTCCTGTCGAGAATGACCTACACTTCCCAAGTACCTCTCGGGTTGAGACCGGGGTTGAGTTGACAACCCGATATGATTGATCGGGGCTATAGTTGTCCCGATATTGGTGATTGGAGTTAATTTGACGTTCTGGTTGATGATCGAAGCTGGATAGACTGTCCGATTGGCGATCGAAGCTGGATAGACCGTTCGATTGATGATCTAAGTTAGATTAACGGTTCGATAAATGATCGGAGCTAGATAAATGGTTCGATTGATGATCGAAGTTGGATTGACTGTCTGATTAATGATTGGAGCTAGATAGACAGTCTGATTGATGATCGGAATTAGATTAACCGTTCGATTAACCATTAGAGTTGGATTAATGGTTCGATTGACGATCGGAGCTAGATAGACGGTTCGATTAATGATCGGAGTTGGATTGACAGTCCGATTGATGATCAGAGTTGGATAGACGGTCCGATTGGTGATTGGAGCTGGATAGACGGTCCGATTGACGATCAAAGTTGGATCGACGGTCCGATTGACGATCAGAGAGAGATAGATAGTCCGATTAACAATCGGAGCTGAATGGTGTACCGATATTGGTAATCGGATTTGACTGGAATACCGACATTGGTGATCGAATTTGGGTGGAGTACCAACATTGGTGATTGGATTTGGGTTTACCGATATTGGGGATCGAATTTGGGTTTATCGATATTGGGGATCGGATTTAGGTTGAAGGAACTAACATTGGTGGTAGTTTTTGAACTGGAGGACCGGCATTGGGGCCGGGTTTGGATTGAAAGCCCGGTGTCGGGACCGGGGTTGATTTTGATTTGACGACTTTGCCCTCCTACAGTGTTAGTATTGGGGCAAGAAAAATTTTGAGTGTCTACACTTCCATTACAAATAATTCTTCCTCGGACCTTCCGGGTTCATTCACTTCTATTTCCAATTTCTCCATCTCTCTTATTAGTTCATCCTGAGAGGTCAGCACAAATAACTTCTCCCTTCCTTTTCTACTCAATGCGTCGGCTACTACGTTTGCTTTTCCCGGGTAATAAAGAATTTCGCAGTCATAATCTTTGATTAATTCCAACCACATCCTTTGTCACATATTTAAATCCTTTTGTTTGAAGATATATTTCAGACTCTCGTGATCTATATATATCTCACATTTTTTCCCTACAAATAGTGCCTCCAAATCTTCAACACAAAAACTATTGTCGCTAACTCCAAGTCATGGGTAGGGTATCATTTTTCATAATCCTTCAATTATCGTGGTGCATACGCAATGACCTTGTCATGTTGCATTAGCACACAGCCAAGTCCCTTGTGCAAAGCATCATTATACACCACGAAGCCTCCTGCATCATCCGACAATGACAATACAGGCACCTCGCTTAATCTCTTCTTCAACTCCTTGAAACTTTCTTCACATTTTTTCGTCCAAAAAAACTTCACCGTTTTCCATGTTAGATTGGTCAACGGGATGGTTATCTTAGAAAAATCTTGGATAAATCTTTGATAGTACCTGGCTAACCCTAAGAAACTTCTTACCTCCGTTGGTGTCTTTGGTTTTTCCCAATTACTCATTGCATCCACCTGCGTAGGGTCCATTGAAATTCCATCCTTGTATACCACGTGTCCTACAAACTAGACTTTCTCCATCCAAAATTTGCACTTTGAAAATTTTGAGTACATCTTCTCTCTGCTCAGCGCTTCTAATACCATCTACAAATATTTGGCGTGTTCTTCCTTTGTCTTTGAATAAATCAAAATATCGTTGATAAGTGGTTTTTATGGCCACTTATTTAGGTATTATCTCGTTTATTTTATTGCTTAAATTCAAGTAGTTTTATATTTTTTTATGCATTTTGACTTTCTTTTGCAGATTTCTGTATTTGGAACTCTCGTGGTGCATTTTGAGCGTAAAAGGATGAAAAAGTGCTAAAAAGGAGCAAAGCAAAGAACAAGGCTGTGGCATGATGTGGGCAGAACAAGAATGGAACAAGAAGCAGTGCAATGGGTGATGGACAGAGGCTATGAGAAACAAAAATCAAGAAAGGAGTCGAAAAAGAAAGCAGGAACAATATAGCAGAAAAGAAGCAGGCAACCAGAATCTGGCAGCTGCGCCGGCTTCATGCCCTTTCCCTGCGCAGCTGCGCTGGTTCTCCTTTGCAGTTGACTTTTATTTTTGAGCTAGCCGCTTGGATGTTGTTTGGAGCAGCAAGGCAGACTCGGCTGAAGGCTATTTATGGCTCATTTTTGGCATACATTAGAGATATACTCCCCTTAAGGGATTAGCTTAGCCCTAGTCTTCTTCTATTCTCTTTCATCTCCTTGTATAGATTAGGAGTAGATTAAGGTTTAAAGTAGTTAGTTTTCTGGGGTTTGATTAGACTTGATGGTTGAAATATTTTGAGAACATCAAAGATCCAAGCTTGGAGAAGGAACACAGATTTGCATTCTCTAACTTTAAACTCTCCTTGTTATCCATTTGTATTCGGATGATGTTTATTCCTTTGGTGGATGATATATTTGAGTCATTTATGACTTAGATTATATTTTGAGGTTTCAATGGAACCTAATGAGTAGTTTATATTGATATCTGTACTTACTGATTATTACTTGTTGACCGCGTATACTTGCGCGTAATTGTCATACCCATTTGGGGACAACAAGTTTTTTGCGCCGTTGTCGGGGACTTAATTGGATAACTGTTTGCCAACATTAGTTTTAATCAAATTAATCTTAATTTAAAAATTTTATTTTGTTTAATTCTCTTCCTATATTCTCTTTTCAGGTACAATGGATCTAATTTTTTATCCATGGTGTTACACAAGAAAAGAGCAACCAAGGGAACTAGGGAATGATGGACTCGACCCAATTGCTACACTTTCAGCACAGTTAGAGGATCTCTCGAGGAAGTTGGACAATGTTACAGCCCAACAGAGTCAAGAGCCAGTAAGTACTTATGATTATGGTGCTGGAAGCTATATGAGCCATCAGGATCCCATCAGTTATGGAGAAGAGCAGTATGGGGTTGATTACTCCAAACATAAGGCTTATCCCGCTTTTCAGCAAGATTGGGGGTATCACCCAGACCCTTCAGCAAGCTATCATCAAGACCAATACTGCGAGCTAAGTCCAATGTATGCACCAGAACCCCCATATCAATCTCCGTTTTTACAAGAAGAACAATCAACTATAAACTTCATGTATAGGAGCCTAGCAAGAGAAGAGGAGATGCTTAGGAGCCAGTAAATATCAAATTAGAATTTTCAAAACCAGATGGCCCTAATCAACAATACTCCAACCAGTGGGGCTCAGTACATGGATTCAGAGGCTGAAACAGAAAAGGCAAGATTGGAAAGTTTGTGGGGAAATTCCTTAGCATCAACAAAGGATATCTTGATTGAGCAAGAGCAGTCGATTGAGAATCTCCAGAATTGGGTGGAGCAAGCATGGCTTTAAGGAAGGAGGAAGTGTTTGAGCAAGAGACAAAAATGTAAAATCTTTAAAATCAAGTACCTCTAATGACTGAAGTCGTTAGTAATGACCCTCGGAATAGATGGTGCTATGAATTGGATTCTGAAATTGATGGAGAGCCAGAAGTGCACTTGCAACTGGACGAGCCTAAGGCAATGGAAATCGAGGAGACGCTTGGGGAAGTGAAAAATTATGAATGTGAGCCAGCCGTGCCAATACTCCAAGAGCCTTCTCCACCAAAGTTTGAAAAGTTAGTGAAGTTTGCACATCCTTGCCCCCTTGGAAGTCACATCACAGATACGGATCTCGAGGATATGAGAGTGTCTGCAATCTTGAAACTATGGTGGTATGAAGAAGAGAGAATTGAAGAAGAGCCCATTGTGTTCGGTGTACCTCAATGCCCCAATAGTTTCACGTACACAACGGAAGAAGTGCCTAGCTCCCCGACCTTCAGGACGGGGAATTCATATACACATCATGTGCCAGGTAGTTTAAATCCAAAGCCTCTCATGATGGGAAGCCTCCATGCTCACACGGCAGTTCTAATGGATGGAGGGTTTCTTAAATATCGTCGGGGGATCGGATAGTAGTGTCAGACAAAGTCCAGCTAACGTACTATAAACCAAGCGCTTGATGGGAGGCACCCCATCATTTCTATCTCTCCCTACTTGTTTAATTCTAATTGTTTATCTTTATTTCCCTCCCTCATGTTTAATTCGAAGTACTATAATTCATAGTTGTAAATTTTTGAATACTTTTGGAATTAGGAATTCATTGCCTACACTTTTGGACTTAGGCATTGATGCGTCTATTTTTGGGACTTAAACGTTTAAATGGACATATTTTCGATGCACTTGCATGCTACATAAATTTTTGGGACTTTGAAATACTGGACATATTGGTGAAGCACAAGCATGTAACATTTACACGCATATAGGGATTTTTGGGATTTCACTTACATATGATTCTTTCCCTATGTTTAATTCCCCTTTTTCATAATTCTCCTAATTGTAAATAATTTCATTATAGTTTTTGCTAGTAGTGATTTAATAGAGTTTATGTGCTTTGGCAGGTTTTATTTGAATGTGTAGCAAAGCCCATTGTCCATTGCAATTGAGATACTGCAAATTCAAGTTAAGAAAAAAATTTGGGCCTTGGCGCGCCTGCGCCAGTGCAAGCCCAATCAGCTGCATGGCCGCCCCGATTTCTAGGCCAGAGGCTACATATTTGTTAGCTGCACAGCTGCACCGTATGAGAGCCTATTCCCTGCGCAGCTGTGCCGGGGCAGGTTTTTAAGATTAAAAGCAAGTCAGCTGTGTCTTACTTCATTCCCAACCTATATTATTTTCGGCATCCCTATCTCACAAGTATAACATAACAAACTCCAGGCATATCTTTCATCTCTTGTATAAACTCTCTCAACCAAAACCTCTCTAATCTGAATTTCCCAAACCCTACTTCCCAACAGATTCATCACCACCACTCCACCCTCCTGCCGAGCCTTGCCCACATCTCTCCTCTGTCATCCACCCCATCCCAGCCGCACTCCCAAGCATTCAAGGGTAGTGGCACACAGCCTTATTGATCAAGGTTCATAACGATTTTGGCTTCAAGTGTTCACCTATTTGGATTGTTCAAGAGTTAGGCACATTCTGGGTTCAATCAAAGAAGTCAGAGGACACAGCAGAAAGGGACAAATTGAAGGCACTGTAAGTGTTTGATAAGAGTTCTAAGAGAATTTGAGGGCACATTTGACAAAATTTAATAGCAAGAAGGGCCAGATTTTGGGTTCCATTTGAGGGTTGCACATATTTGATACAAGTATTGACAGAGGATTAGGGGCATTCTTTTGACAGAGTTTGAGCATACTGCTTAGGGTGGGGATTTCATTTGGTCACAGAGATTGCACAGAGTGTAAAGCCAGTTAGAGTGATTGATCAACTTTGGGTGTGCATTCAGTACAGTTGCTTATCCCAAATTTTAGAATTCTCACAACATCTCAAGATGCTGAAGCAAATCGGTACGCCATCACCCCCTTCCCCTCCTCCCGCCAGCGAGCACGGTGAGGGCAGTTCTCATGAGGCTCTTGACGCCTTTAGATTTGTGGACTTAACTGCTCAGCGCTACTTTGTAAATATGCTGGATAAAAAGACTTGTGTGAAGGATAGGGGGCTAAAACCGGGAAATAATAATGGGCTTATGAAGAGGCAAATAATAGAGCATGGATGGGCATTACTAGTAGCCACACCGCTGTCAGCTCCTATCCTCTTTATGAAAGAATTTTATTCCAATGCCCACGAGACGCAGAATGGGATCTCATTCGTGCGGGGGAAGGAGATGCCTTACACAAAGGAGGCAATTAATGAAATCTTTAAAGTGGACACTCTTCCTTCTGGCCTAACGAATTGGGCAGAGTCCCAGCGGATGGAGACTTACCTGGACCTACTCATCAAAGAAATGTGCAAGCCAGGGACGAAGTGGACTACATACTCAGGCACAGACAGAAAAATTGGCTTCCCACAGACTGCTTTGAGTTGCTACGCCAAGGCTTGGTACAGCTTCATTTGTGCGAGCATTCTCCCCTCTAGCCATCACGCGGAGGTCACTACTGAGAGAGCCACCCTCCTTTATGGAATTATCAAGAATAAGAGGATTGACATAGGACATATTATCAATCAATCCATGCTGAAGTTCATGAGGGGGAGCACCTCAGGAGGGATCCCGCACGCCTCTGTTATTACACGTCTATGCCTTGCTACTGGAGTGGTTTGGGGCAATGAGGAGCTACAGCGCCCGATGCGCGATATTGATCATACAGCCATCCAGCAGTACTCTATTTGGGAGGGGGCGGAGTCTCACCCTAGAGGACTGGGATTCGTTACTGGTGATTGAGATGAGGATGAGGATGAGGATAATGAAGAAGCAAAAGGAGAGCCCGTGCATGCTCAAAAGGCAGCCGGACCGACTCTCGTGGAGTTGCTATTCAGCAGAGAGAGATTAGACAGCTGAGGAGACGAATGGATACCACGTACACAAACTTCCAGACCTATACATCCGAGTTCTCCCAGTCTTTATCTTGGGCATTCGGGATATTGGGCGTGCATGCAGAGTTTCCTATATTTGGCACTAGCAGCCAATACCCTCCTCCAGACACACCCTAGAGCAGATTGATGAGGAGGAGGACGACAAGTCTGACTAGGGGAGTTCCCTTTTACCCTTTTACCCTTCAATGAGGACATTGAATACCTTAAGTTTGGGGGTATTAGGTTTATTTTGCATGTAGCTTAGGCTATTCCATATTGCATTTTGTTTAGTTCATATAGTGCATGTTAGGTTGTATTTTGCATATTATTTTGTTAAAATTTATCAAAATTTTTGTTTTGTGTTGTTAACTATGTTAGGACATATTGCATGATTCCAATTTTAGTTGGTTTGTTATTTAGTTGGCCTATGATGAAAACTGAGTTTAATTGATTTTTGAACTGATTTGAGACTTAAGCTTGATTACGAAGTCATATATGTAAATCCTTATCTGTCAGATACTATGTAACCAGTTAGCATGATAGAGTAACCATCATGATATGCTTAGTTTAAATGTTCACATACTTGTCTTCTGGTGGGAAATTTATGTTTTAACGAAAGAGTTTCAGTAATCTAATAATAATAAATAGACTGTAAAAAGCTTAAGTTTGGGGGAAGCAAGGGGTATACATGCTAAGTGGGGAGATGGAGCGTAAGACGCACTCCCCTATGGTAAAGAAAAGAAAAATAATAGAAAAAAGAAGAAGAAAAGATTCAGAACAAGAAAAAAATAGAATAAACACTTCGGCTACGTCGAGTTCTGTGTGCTTTGATATTCGAGCAAGTAAGCCCTAGGGGTATCTCTACACCCAACGCCCTAAGGCCATCTGGTCTTGGAGTCGTTGGTCGAAAGCTCGCTACATGAATATCATTGAAAAGCCTAAGAGGACTAGGCATTGCACAGTCGAGTGTGTACACGGGAAAGTGCAAAAATGCCCTCGTGAGTAAATAAAAGAATAATAAACCCTCTGCGAACTCTTAGCTTAAGTAATGTATGGTCCTAGTTAGAAATTATCTGATTTTCTGCGATTCTTGAGTTGAAACTTATTTTTCCCCTAAGAAGCATAGTATCTAATTTATTTGTTCCAAAGCATGTTTAATGGTTACTAGGCACACAACGCACAATACATCAGTGCTGACAGATTTTGATTTGCAAGGATATGCTTTTAATCTTGTCTTGGGTAGCTTCTCTATTTGATTATCTTGTGATTTTTCTGAGGCAGTGCTTATGAAGTTCAATACTGACTTGGACTTGGATTCGCATCCATGATAGTGTAGGTTATATACATTGTAGATATTGCATTGCATATTTTGTTTAGTTTTATTTTGGTTGCTTGAGGGCAAGCAATGTTTAAATTTGGGGGTATTTGATAAGTGATGTTTATGACCACTTATTCAGGTATTATCTCGTTTGTTTTATTGCTTAAACTCAAGTAGTTTTATGTTTTTTCATGCATTTGTACTTTCTTTTGCAAATTTCTGTATTTGGAACTCTCGTGGTGCATTTTGAGCGTAAAAGGATGAAAAAGTGCCAAAAATAAGTGAAGCAAAGAACAAGGCTGTGGCATGATGTGGGCAGAACAAGAATGGAACAAGAAGCAGTGCAATGGGTGATGGACAGAGGCTATAAGGCAGCAAAAATTAAGAAAGGAGTCAAAAAAGAAAGCAGGAACAATACAGCAGAAAAGAAACAGGCAACCAAAATCTGGCAGCTGTGCCAGCTTCATGCCCTTTCCCTGCACAGCTGCGCCGGTCCTCCTTTGCAGTTGACTTTTATTTTTGAGCTGGTCGCTTGGATTTTGTTTGGAGCAGCAAGGCAGACTCAGCTGGAGGCTATTTAGGGCTCATTTTTGGCATATATTAGAGATATACTCCCCTTAAAGGATTAGCTTTGCTCTAGTTTCTTCTATTCTCTTTCATCTCCTTGTATAGATTAGGAGTAGATTAAGTTTTAAAGTAGTTAGTTTTCTAGGGTTTGATTAGACTTGATGGTTGACACATTTGGAGAACATCAAAGATCCAAGCTTGGAGAAGGAACACAGATTTGCATCTCTAACTTTAAACTCTCCTTGTTATCCATTTGTATTCGGATGATGTTTATTCCTTTTGTGGATGATATATTTGAGTCATTTATAACTTAGTTTATATTTTGAGGTTTCAATGGAACCTAATGAGTAGTTTATATTGATTTCCTTCCATGTTGGTCTTGTTTATCATTATGTGATTGTCTATTACGATTTGTGCTTTAATTGTTTAATTGATTCGCGATCAATTACTGTGATAACCTATGTGGACTTCAAAGACGAAATGTAGGTTTAGATCTAATCGTAGTAGCGGGCGACTGTATGTTCACATGGCGTTAGACGTACGATTTGTGCCTAGTATAGACATATACCAAAGTGCCGCTCATAGTTAAATGAGAACTTGGAGTTAAACCCTAATTATTTGTAAATCACATAGACATATAGGGGTTTAGATAATGTAGGTGTTCGTGTGCATTCTATCATCTGTGGATTGCATGTGATTTGGAATAGGTGCATCGCAAGATGGCCTTCTCTCGCTTTTGTGTTCTCGGCTAACAAACTTTGACGATTAATTTGACCAAACTGGAAGTATGTTGACTTGGATGAATCATTAGGATAAATTGGGATCTCATGCCTTCATTATCTGATTTTACTCTAGGTTTAAGTAGTTTAAGTTTAATTACTTGCCTAGTTAATTTAGTTTTAAATTACAACTCTTTACCGCTTGTTTAAATAAGACTAAACTGATTACGGACTAGTGGTTTGGCACCTTTTATCTGTTACTTCTTCGTGGGAATGATATCTATACTTACTGATTATTACTTGTTGACAGCGTATACTTGCGCGTAATTGTCATACCTATTCGGGGACAACAGTCGTTGATGAAAACTACCACGAACTTATCAAAATATGGCTTGAAAATTTGGTTCATCAGGTCCATGAATGCTGCTAGAGCATTAGTCTATCTAAATAACATCACCAAAAGCTCGTAATGTCCATATCAGGTTCGGAATGCCATTTTTGGTATGTCCTCCTCCCGTACCTTCAATTGATGATAACCCATTCGTAGATCTATTTTTGAGAAATACTTTGCTCCCTTCAATTGATCGAAAAGGTCGTCTATCCTCGGCAACTAGATATCTATTTTTAATTGTTACTCTGTTCAACTCTCGGTAGTCGATATAGAGCCTAACCGGTCCATCCTTCTTCTTAACAAACAACATTGGTGCTCCCCAAGGAGACACACTCGATCGAATATATCCCTTACCTAGCAGTTCTTGCAATTGTATCATCAATTCCTTCATTTCTAACGGTGCCATACGATTTATAACTTTCAAAATTGGTGCAATTTTTGGTGTTAAGTCTATTACGAATTCGATTTCTCTGTCTGGTGGAAGACCAGGCAGATCATCAAGAAATACGTCTTGAAATTCCCTTACTATCGATATATCTTGCATTTCTACTTCCTTTTTCTGAGTATCTACAATATAGGCTAAATAACCTACACATCCTTTTCTCAACAATTTCTTGGCCTGCATCATCGTAAGGCCAAACGATTGCCTAAGCGATGAGCTACCATAAAATACTACCTTAGATCGGTTTGGAGTTTGAAGGTTTACGCTTTTGTTCTTACAGTCAATTATCGTAGCATGGTTATATAACCAATCCATTCCTAGTATTACGTCAAATTCCCCCAATCTAATCGGAATCAAGTCTATGCTTAATTCGTGACTTCTAATGTTTGCATGATAATTTTGGTAAACGAACTCTACAAGGATTATTTCCTTATTTGCAATTTCTACGTTCAATGGGTTTTCTAATCGTTCTTGGGGTAAATTTAATCAACTAGCAAATTCTTTAGACACAAATGAACAGGTAGCACCCGAATTAAATAATACATATGAATTTATATTATTGATTGAGATAATACCTGACACTACATCCTTTGCAGCCAATGCGTCTTGGACAGTCATGTTAAAGGTTCTGGCAGTTGGTCGGTTGGATTGCACAGGTCCACCAATCATCAACTTGCTGCCACCTCCCTAATTGCCGCTTCCTCTGCCATTTTATTTCTTCGAACAGTCTTTGATCTGATGCTCGGTTGAGCTACAAGCAAAACACCCCTTGATGTTTTTTGCCTTTGGGCAGTTTGGTGAAATGTGCCCTTACTGACCGCAGTTGTACCAAATACAGCGTCCCTTCGAACACTTCCTACACTTCGAGCATCCCTCAACTCTCTTCTTAAACCCTCATTAATGACTTCCCACTTGGTGTTTGTTTCTGTTGTTTTTCTTATTATCCCACTTCTTCTTCCCTAGGTTGCTTCCTCCACTATTACTTCCTCTACGGCTCTCTCCTCCATTATTCTTACTTTTCTTCTCCTTCTTATACTGACTCACGGCATCACTACCTCCTTCCACAATAAAAGCCTTCTCCAATAGCGTGGCGAACGAGTCAATTTAGAGAACTGACATCTCGTTGAACAACTAAGGTTTCAGTTGTAGTTTGAAGCGTCGAGCTTTCCTTTCTTCGGTGTCCACTTGATGCGTGGTAAATCTAGCGAGTTCTTTGAACTTGGCCGCGTACTGTGCCACCATCATCTCCCCTTATTTTAATTCTAAGAATTTCACCTCCATCCTATTCTTCATGCTCTTCGGGAAATAATTCTCGAAGAACAGTGTCTTGAACTTTTCCCATGTTATAACTCCTTCTCCCACTCTCTGTTGATTAGCTTATCACCAGTAGTTCGCTTCACCCTTCATCTTGTACATATCATATGTAGTCTTCTGATCTTCACCCACATAAGCAATGGTGAAAGCTTTTTCCATCTCCTTGATCCAAGTCTGTGCTTCGATACGGTCAGTAGTACTCCTAAATTCTAGAGGTTCTACACTCCTAAAGTCCTTAAAGTTAGTAACTGTAACCGCTTGTGGGTTGTTGCGTACGGGATAATTGTTTCTCCCTCACAAAGATTCTCCTAGCAAGTCGACTAATCGTTGAATAGGATCTACTTGCTCTCTCTCATTATTGACTGATTCCTTCAGTGATGTTAGTCTACGTCTGGGCGGCATTTTCTGCATCACAAAATTTCATTTTTTATTATCTAATTATATTCTTTAAATGTTTCTTTAATGCAAAAGGACAATTTTATAACACATTTCTGAAGTAAGAACATTTATATTCATATGCCAAATCATTACATAGATATGATCAATTCATAGCATACTTCTATAAATGTCATCATCTATACCCTAATATCACAAAAAGCGGGGAATCACTGACATACTACCCCTCTAACATGAACCTACTCAGGGTTTATATAATTATCCCGTATCTCACACAAAAGATTAGGATTTCACAACAATACATACACAACCTATCTATACTACTGGACAGCTAACTGAACAAGCTATCCCAACATCCCGCGCTCTACTGCGCTCTTGTACTCAACCTACCAAATGTGTGCCATCAAATCCCTACTCATGGTATGTCGGGTCTGTCCTTGCTCCGCCGGGTAATGGTATACACCATCAATCCATCTCTCCACAGCCGTGCAAAAGGCGCAGCCCATCCCATTCATCTTCCTCTTCTTGCATCTCACCTCATCTTCTAGGTCATTGGCCCTATCATCGGCTCCCTCCCACTTCTCCTCAAAGTGGATCCTCTCCATGACCTCCATCTCTAGCTGTGTGCGAAGTGCCTCTTTTTTTGTGTTCTCACTCAGTTCTATCTTCTTTGACTGTCCTAGATGCCCTACCAGCTCCGCTTTCCGGGATACAAAATGGTGTACTAGATCTCCTAGCTGGGTCCCTGCTTCCTTGCGATATTCAAGTTTTACCTCTAGCTCTTGCATCTTAAGTTTCCTTGCATGGTCATCATCTTGTAATTTCTATATCTCTGTTTGTCTCTCCTAAGCGTCTGTCTCTAATTCCTCGACCTTGCATTCCAACTCCAAAATTTGCCCTTCATATTCTCCCAACATCCAGTCCTCGAACGTTGCCTCGTCGAAATCTTCTACGGGCTCATCCTCCATAGGTTCTTCCTCAAAATTTGACTCTACGGGATCTGGCTCCATTTCCTCCTCATCCTCATCATCGACAGGGGCCACTGCCGAAATGGGCTTCGCTGTCAAAGATACCTCATATACCATGTGTATATCACGCAGCTCCTACAACCACAAACACAAGGCAACAAACAACAAACTCGATTAGAATGTTAAATAAAATATAAATTCATTGTATGGAATAAAAATATATTTCATAACACCACTAACTTTTTAGGAAAACTCTACATGTGTCTTATCTCCTTCTATTTCAAAATCCTTCAAAGTTCTTCTAGGGTTATAGTCTAAGGATTCCGGCTCCTAAGGTTTATAACCTAAGGCTTTGATACCAACCTGTGACTCCCCCAAATTCAGGTACCTATATCTCGAATTCGGTGCTTCATGATCTAAATCTAATAATACTCTAATAACTCATACAGCGGAATAATAGAATAATTTACATTAATTTAATATAAATATTATTGTCCCAAGGTCTCGTAACCGTTACTACAACATTACATAAATAAGTCTAAAATATAACTTAAACATAAATTAATCATTCCTTAATATATAATAATAATAATAATAATAATTTTTCTAATCTTAAAGGACTAAGCTATTCTGTAGCCTTTCCCTTGCCTTTGTCATTCCCTGAGGTACTGTCTTGCTCTGCCTTACCTATAAAGTTTTTAGGGAAGCAAGAATGAGCAACAAATTTATCCAGCAAGTAATATAGCAATATGGGTGAGCAAATATAAAGTTTGAAATCTCAAGGGTATAACAGTAAATGATAGTTCAGGAATAACAAGAAGTATCAATCATTGTAAATCTATTCTTTGAATCGAAATAGAAGTCACTAAGGACTAAAAGACATCAACAAAATTCAAGGGTTTAATCATTTTAAAGTTCTGGAAGATTGAACACTGAGTAGTCGCTATAGACTAAGAACTCCTGCTAGAATTACCAGTATTATACTGAAAATCCAATATAAACAAGTACAACAGGTGATCAGCCTAAAGTACCCTACGTTATGCATAACATTTAAACATGTTATTTTGTGCGCACGTCAGTTCCCCGATAATTATATCATTTCTCCTTCAATGAGGGTTGCTCATCTCAGTAGAATTATAAGAGTATGAACCAAGACAATTGGTTTGGATAACTTTCTAACACATGATATTAGTCTAGCCGAGTCAAATGGCTTAGACAACTTGTACAATGCATTTAGGAATAATTTTTAAGTTCAATGCCCATAACATGATTCAAGAGATATAATTGAAACTAATTTCTTAATATGAATGATGATTTATACATGTATATGGTTGATATAGTAACAATTTAAAACTTACATGATAACCAAAGTTATAAGAGTTAGAGAACTTGCCTTTTGCGTAGATTACGAATCTAAAGCTTAACGTCACTGCACAGTCATATAGTATGCTATGTATGTATATATATATATATATATATATATATATATATATATAAGTTTGGTAAGTAAACTAACACTCTCATATATGTTAGATTACGTATGTTAAAGACATATATCAAGTTCTATCTTAGTTACACAATCGGATTACACATTAGCACACTATCACAACGTGTAGCTACGAAACCACCGTTTAGCTTTTAAAAGTATATTTAGACAATTTGTAAAAACCTTTAGATTCTTGATTCCACATATCCATTATGTGTTAGAACACTTTAAACATCATTATAATCATGTATTACGGCTTAAAGTAGTATTATACACATGTTACAAGTCTCTGATCACAGATAAAATAGTTAGGCAAAACTGCAAGAAGGCGCAGCTGCGTTGCAGTACGGCTTAGGGATGGCACAGCTGCGCTGCCCCTTGGCCAGACCACAACTAAGCTTTGGTTTTCCTGATCCTATCTTATTTCTTAGCATAAATGGATCTTAACACATAGTATATACATATGTTAAAGCGTCTCGCGTGCTTCTAAGATCATTTCAAGTTCACCTTTACACGTTATGGTTCTAGTTTAGAATTTCTAATGAATTAAGGCTAAATAAGTTCATAAAATCACAAGGCCAACTATTTTAACCATCTATTCATATAAGAAGGTTATACAACCTGTAATATGCATGCTCGCATGTGTTCACATCATTTACACATAGTTAATATTGTTCAGCTCTTAAAAACTTGTATAAATTCATGCTTGAATAGCCTTACATTGTGTCTAACTACATGATCGTGCATATAGGGCATGTTGAGAGATATAAATAGTCTTAATATACATGTTCTAAAGTTCAGAATGTAAACAACATCATGCTTGCAAATATTAGTTTTAAAGTTTTGAAGTTTTCTTTTAAGAAGTCATTTTAAACCAAGTTAAGTAGTTTAGCACATGCATATAAATTTGAATCACATTTCATGCATAGCGAACATATACACATTCCCACAAAGTCAGAACTTAGACATCATAAGTTTCAACAAAGTTTATTTTCAAAACTCTAAGTTTTCTTTTCAAAACACATACTAACTCATGTCAAAGCACGTAAGGCAACTCTAACAACACTTCATGCTCATAATGCAGCCATAAATCTATGCTACAAGGTCAGAACATAAAATGCTACAAGTTTTATCAAATTAGTTTTCAAAGCTTCGAGTTCCTTTTCAGAAAATACACATGGAAATAGGCTAAAGTAACTCACATAATGCAAAGGTCCTTACACTACATTCTAGACTTATTTTCATATAGGTTTAAGTCAATTAATCATGTTAGAGTTCCCAGATTATAGAAAAAATCAAAATCTTCGATTGGTGACAGCGCAGCTGCGCCGTGCTGAACTGCAAGGAGTGCGCAGCTGCGCCCTACCCTGAACAGTCCAAAAAGGCCTCTGCTTCTGCAGAACTCAGTAATCTAACATATAAACTTATAATGTAGTATGCTCTAAACAACCACATTGACTCTATACAACTCAGATAGCATCATGATATCAATTCCTAATCCAATTAACAAGAAATTCAAAAAATTCTAAGAATTTACTAATCTAGAAATTTAGAACATAAGTAAGGTAATGCTACCTCTTGGAGCTTGAATTGCAAGCTTTTGCTTCTAACTTAGATTGCTCACTCTAATTTCAACTTACTCTCTATATGGAACTTATCAGACACTTTAACCAAATGAATTATGAAGAGAGGAGTCTCAATTTATAGGAAATCAAATACCCAAACTAAGCTTTTGTCCACCATTTTTGTTTAGCGGGAACAAGAAGATGATTATGGGCAAAGAAAAGTTGGTGGAACACTATTGAGGCCACTCCCTTCTCCATCATCACCATCATTTGAATTTCCTGAGATTGGGCAAGGTGGGTAGGCTAGGCCAATGGCCTATTCACGTGTAATGGACAAATGAGACTCACAAAATGGGACAACCCTCTCCTATACTCAGCATTTGCAAAATGGCTACCAATAATACTAAGGCCAAGTCCTTTTAGGCTTATAAAGTGCAATTTAAATGAGTTAATGCTAATACCTTGTCATAAGTTGGGGTCACATATACATATAATCATATAGTGCATGTATATTGGGTTGGTCCAAATAATGTTAGAATATAATTCAATGGGGTACCAACAATCCATTAATTTTCATAAAACTTTAATATTTCAGTTACACATAAATATGGAAACAAATATTTAATAGTAAATATTTACTTACTTGAATTTATTTTCTCCCATATATTTAAAATACACCTCTAATTGTCCCTCCACACATCATGATGTCACATAAGCTCCTTTATATAACTTAGTAGAATTATATGATTCAACTCACTTTTTATATAGTTTTATATAACAATTATTCACCTTCCAATGTCACACCTTATTTTATAATTAATAAATGAAGCAATCTCTATTGAATTTATTTATCTATGAATCTACACAACACATGTAGTGGCACATACACCAATTATATAATAATAATAATTTATCCATCTCATAATTTAATTACTCCCTCCATTATTTTAATTAATAACATACTTATTTCATCACTTTGCCACACTAGGCAAGTCTTCTAAGCTTAATCTAAGGTTTTCATCATTTTAACCATAACACATGGTTGTCACATACTGAACTCAATTTAATTGAATTATCACATTCCATGTCACAACAATATATATTTATATTCAAATAAATATTCAATTTTCTTAATTTAATTATTAATATTATTCATAAAATTCACGGATATTATAGGAGAAGGAATCAAAGTTATCCTACATCTTCTAATTAACCTAATCACAAGGAATCAAAGGTAAAATTCTTGGTTTCAAGCTTTAGTTTATGTTCTTGAGTTTCCTCATGATAAATTGATTTTTAGCTCTCTGTAAATGGATTTTTATGACTAATGCGTGAGAAAATGGTTCATATGTGTTGGGTTGTATATGTAAATCATTATCTGTTGATTGTAAATGATTTTGATTGAATTAATTCATGAAATTATGTTTAAAAAGGAAGTTTTGAGTTACAGTGGAAAATATATGAATATGGTTTATATGTATAAAAATTGATGCTTAAATTGTATGTTAATATGTAAATTGATGATTGATTATGTTTACACATTAAGAAACGAAAAGAATGCAAGTTTAATGGACTGATTTGGTGCAGTAACGAATCTGTTGTGTGTAATTTCATTAAACTTGATGAAACTTTGAAAAATAGCAAAAATTTTGATTCTGATTCTTTAGATTGATGATTTATGTGGTTTGTGATGTTAGAAGCATGCTAGAAAGGTGGGTTATGATTCTATATGAATTGTAGTGTCTGTGTATGCTTAAATTGGTTTATGGACAATTAAATTGGAAGTTTATGGCTTATTTATGTTCATTTGCGTTCGTCAGAATCTGTTTCTGATCAGTTGCAGCGCTGCAACGCCTGTACCAAGAGTAATTCTTGCGCCGCAGCACTTGAACTAGGCCGCAGCACCTCTCAGCGGTTATGTTTGGGAGCTGTAGTGCCAGGTCTGCGCCGCAACGCCGGATCTTAGGTCTTTGGGCTGCGCTGCAGGGCCACTTGGCAGTTTTGCCCAAAAAATTTTATTTGATTGTTCAAGTCCAGAAAATGAAATTTAATCATAATCTAATGAACATGAAAATGTATTAACCATATAATGAGATGTTAAAATAGATTAGTAACATGGAAATGATGGTTTCAAGTGATTACTTGATAAGTTGAATGTGTACTTAAACTCATTGTTTGTGAGGTTTAATAATGTGTTTAAGAGTTATGGTTTGTGTATGGGGTTAATATAATCTGATTTAGAGCTAAGTTAAGTTAAAAGAAAGTATACTCATGATGCTAGTTGTGTTATAATTAATTGGTATTGTGACTTTAAATGGTATGTAGGGTTAATTAGAGAACGTGAATTGTAATTTTATAGCTTACGCACGAGGCAAGTTTCCTTAACCTATCTTGATTACAATTACGCAAGTTCCCTAAATCTAAACATTCATTAGGAAAGTTCTTAAATCCTATTCTTATATCGAGCAATTTCTTACTTTTGTTTCTAGTAATTCAAAGCCTAGATTATTCAAGTTCATGATTCCAAATGAGATGTTCTAATTCTTTTGAAGTAATACTTTGGTTATACAATGTTTATTCAATTGTATACAGTTGAGATTCAATCTCTGATTTAAATTTCGATAATATTATTGTATTGAACCGTTGAATTGCTAGTGAACCCTTATTGATTCGAATAGTCCATAGTTGATTAGTGTTCTAAATTCTAGAACTATTGTTGAAGCTTATCTAAACCAAACTTCCTTTGGTGCGGACTCTTATGTCAAAACTGAGATGAACAACCCTATTATAGGGGACTATATTATGCAATCGCGTTAAGATGTTTGTGCACAATACATGGTACGAAGGGTCGATCCCCCTAAGTAAGAGAAGTAAGGTCCATATAGTTTTATGACTGTTAAAGATTTAAAGTTGAAATACTTGATAATCTAGGACATAGTTCATGGTCTTATGACCCTCAGATGTACTTGTGATCTTGTTTTCTAATCTTGATTCAAAAGCTGAGCTTTCTATTATTCTGAACTCATTGATTACTCTCATGTTATTACTATTGTTATTGTTATACTTGTGGGCAATTGTTTTCTCACTCTTGTATACTAACATTGTAGCTAAGGTTAAAAGAGTTGACGAGTCATCCACTAGTAAGGGAAAGGGCAAAATGAACAAGTGTTGAAGACTTATTTAAGTTATTTGAAGTTGTTTATGTGACGCCCCCAGAATAAGTCCAGTCAACCCAACCCATTCTAAGTCGCCAAATACATGGTACAGAATTCAAATACAATCTTTTATATCACATGGTCGTGCAAAATACAACCACACAACTGTGAGTGTCAATACAAATATATAGAAAATATTAACATTCAACTAATGTTCTCATTACAATTATTATCACACTATTTATTAGAAATACTGAGGACTACTACTGCTCTAACTCGGACCATCACTCTGTTCCCCGACTAGTTCCTGCGACATTTTTATTTCCTGAAGAGGACAATAGATGAAAAGGGTGAGCTCAATTAGCACAGTAAAGAATATTATGACTAAGATAATGAAAAATAAATTATCGTTAGTCTTCAATAATTCAGATAAAATATTATTGACAACAAGTTTTAGATCAATATTCGCAGCGAAAATAACCATTCATTAGAAGAGTTAAGTAGAGAATGAATTCTACTATCTTCTATGATTTAAAAGTCCATCATCAATATTTTATCCTTGTAACATCAATCAATATACATCTCAAATCAAATATTCATCTTTGCACTACGGGCCAAAGATATTCATTTGTATCACCTGTGGTCATGTTCATCTTAACACCTGTCCATCTTTGCACTACGGCCAAAGATATTCATCAGGTAATCATTCATCTTTGCTCTACAGGCCAAAGATATTCAGTTATATAACCTTTTAGGATTGAGGATGATAAAAAATATTTTAAAGAACGAATCCAGTGAGATAAAGGACAAAGATTAAGGATTCGTATTTTAGTTTATCCAATTCAAAAATATTGCGTAATAATCAATTGTGGAGCAAAATTCAAGAATAAAGCTCAAAACTTAGATCCAATCAAAGATAAGAACCTTAACAAGCAACTTGGACAAATAGAAGAAAATTTAATATTTTTGTGAATAGTGCCGTATACGTGAATAGTAACCTCGACGGAAAAAGTAAGAATTTCATAATACAATCCATGCCAATATTTTGGTATATTGATATTGAAAAGAATAACATCATTTACGAAAGAAAATAACATCCCTTACCGCAAAAAAATAGTACTTCTGGCAGGAATATCGGATATAATACCGAAAAAAACTTGCACTGAATAGCAACACTCAAAGTATCGAAATACTCACAAAAATACGCTCGATATTTTAGATAGAAAATTTTCTGATTCTGGTGTGATTTTCATTTTTAACTAAGCACCCTATTTATAGAAAACGTTTAGGATGCCAAAGTAGATTTTTGCTACCGGCGACTCATACGCACACCTCGTGAGATTTGAAAATTCAGCATTTACAAGCCATAAAAAAACAAAAGTGGGGCCCACCCATGTTTTTAATAAAAAATATTTATTTTCTGAAACTTCAATAATTCATAATAATAGCCCTTTTGTCAGAAAAATATAAATTCTATATCCTTTACATAGGAAATTTAATTCTCTACAACTTTGTAGAAGGAAGTTTTCCCAAATTCCCAACCGAAAATGACCGAAATCCACAAACGGATGATTTTTCACACCAAAATACTGATAAAAATACCTTAGCACTAATTTCTTCTTTTATATCCACAAAATAAATATTTTTTTATCATATAAATCAATAATTAATTATTCACAAATAAAATCACAGAACTACAATATTGACAACCATGTCGTTCCTAAGAAAGAGGGGGCCTTCCTATAAGGATTTTTCCTTACTGGCGCGCAATTAAATAACCCCTCCTAGACAGAACTTCCTTAGACATTGTCAATAATGCTATCTAATAATATTATTCAAATAATATGAATTATTGAGTTGATAATGTGAAATACTGTGCAGTGACAATTATTGAATCAATAATACAAAATATCAACGGTAGCAATTATTGAATCAATCATATAAAATAGCAACGTAGCAATTATTGATATAAAATATCAACGTAGCAATTATTGAACCAATAAAATATCATGCAATTATTGAATCAATAATATAAAATATTGAACAGTAATTACTGTAACAATTATTGAGTAAGTAACTTCTTACGTAAGAATCAATAATTCAAAATGCAGTGCAATACCGTGTGCTACTGTGCAACAACGCGTCTTACTGTATTTTTATCACCGTGTATTTCAACAGTTTAATCGTTACAGTTTTACCGTTATTTATAAAAAGATTATTTCTGTCGCTTTCTATATCCGACAGTTATTCCGTTGTGGGGCCCACAAATAGCTGCAGCCGTCGTACGAATATTCTTCGACAACAAGAATATTCCACGACCAAACGAATATTCCCCGACAACAATGAATCTTTTATAACCACTTGCTTATTTTAAAATATTTGCACATTTCACCCATAACTTTTCACATTTATCAAATTAATACCTTACTATTTCGAAATAATATATAAAGAAAAATAAATCTTTATTCATAAAAGTTGGGATCTTACAGTTTATGTATGACACTTATTTAATTTTGTTATGTTTTCGCATTGATGTATTTAAGGTTAGATTACCTTGGGAGTGATTTGTTTAAGATGTCGTAACCCTTTAATGGGAGGATTTCTATTTTAGTTATGAGTTTCATTCATATCCTTACTTATGAGTAGTTAGATATGCTTTAATTGGACAGTGAACACTAAATCTTATGAAAATGAAGTACCCGGATTTGGGGGTGTCACATCCTTTCCTCAACAACTTCTTGGCCTGCATCATTCTAAGATAACACGATTGCCTAAACGATGAGCTACCATAAAATACTACCTTAGACCGATTTGGAGTCTGAAGGTTAACACTTTTCTTTTGACAATCAATTATCGTAGCGTGGTTATACAACCATTCCATTCCTAGTATTGCGTCCTGGACCGTCATGTTAAATGTTCTGGCAGTCGATTGGTTAGGTTAAGCAAGTCCACCAGTCATTATCTTGTTGCCTCCTCCCTGATTGTCGCTTCCTTCGCTGCTTCCCTTCTTTTGTACAGTCCTTAATCTAATGCTCTATCAATCCACAAGAAAAATATCCTCTGATCTTCTTCGATTTTGGGCAGTTTGGTGAAATGTGTCACTCCTGACCACAAATATAACAGACATTCCATCCCTTCCAGCATTCCCCTTGGTGATTCTTCCCACAATTTGAACATGCTTCACTTCTTTTCTTAAATCCTCCCTGATGACTTCTCGTCTGATTGTTGTTGTTCCATTTATTTTTTACTAAATTACTTCCCCAACTACTATTTCCTCCGCGATTTTCTCCTCCACTACTCTTTCTCTTCTTTTCCTTGTTGTATTGACTCAAAGCCTTACTTCCTCCATTCAGCTATGATAGCTTTCTCCAACAATGTAGTGAATGAGTCAATTTGGAGTATTGACAGCTTGTTGAACAACCATGGTTTCAGTCCTAGCTCAAAACATCGAGCCTTCCTTTCTTCTGTGTCTACTTGATGTGTTGCAAAACGCGCGAGCTCGTTGAATTTTTCCGTATACTATGCCACAGTCATCTCTCCTTGTTTTAGTTCCAGAAATTTAACCTCCATTCGATCCTATATGCTCTTTGGGAAGTAATTCTCAAAGAACAATGTCTTGAACCTTTCCCACGGTATAATTCCCTCTCCAGCTCTGTGATGATTCACCTCCCACCAAAAGTTTGCTTCGCCTTTCATCATGTTTGTAGAGTACGCAGTCTTCTAGTCTTCACCTGTGACGCCCCCAAATTCAGATAATTGTACCTCGAATTCGGTGCATCACGTGCTAATTCTAATAACATACTAAAGTCTCATGCAATAGAATAATAGAATAATTTACATTGATTTAATATAAATATTCGCATCCCACGATCTCGCAACCATGAATAACTTAATACATAACTTAAATCCATAACTTAAAACATAAATTAAGTTCACTATAACATAATAATAATTCTACAGGAGAACAATGTTAAGCCATAGCCTTGCCTTTGCCCTTATCCGTGCTAGTGGATCCTCACTGTTCTGCCTTAAATGAAATGTTTAAGGAAAGCAAGTATGAGCAATAAATTTGCTCAGCAAGTAATATAGCAATAAGGGTAAGCATAATTAGAAAGCTAATAATATCCAAAGTATAATGTCAAGGGATAACTCAAGAGTTTAAGGAAAAATATACTAAAAGAAGAAGTATCAATAGTTCTAAAAATGTCCTTTGAATTGTAAACAGAAGGTCATTATGGACCGAAGCATTATCAAAAGGATTCAAAGTTTTTAACGTTTTTCCACAAGATAAAGTTTAATACTTAGCAGTCACTAAGGACCAAGAACTCCTGCTAGAATTAACAGTGTTTTACTGAAAATCTGATATAAACAAGTAGAACAGGTGATCAGCCTAAAGTACCCTACATTACGCATAATATTTACATGTTATTTGTACGAACTTCGGTTTCCCGACAGTTATATAGTTTCCCTTTCAGTGAGGGTTGTTCATCTCAGTAGATTTATAATATTCCTCACCAAAGAAATTGGTTTGGATCGCTTTCTAACCCATGATATTGGTCTAGCCGAATCAAATGGCGTAGACAACTTTTACAATGTTTATAAGAACAATTTATAAGTTCAATACTCGTAACATGATTCAAAGAATATAATCGTGATTTAAATCAAGCTATGAAATATTAATTTGTAAGACAAGAATTTTTCTAGCAATTATTTACTAGTACGATCAATAATAGTACAAGCTTAAGTACGTGCTCAATAAAGAGTAAGGTTCGAATACTTGCCTGAGTCGTTGACTAATTTCGACCTTGACTTCTTATCCTCTGAATAACCTATTGTTATTATAATGGTTAATCTCTATTAACTCATAAACATATAAACCTTAATTGGTCTAACACACTAGCCTTAGGTATTTAAGACTTCTCAAAATGATTATTCATTGTTTCTCTAATCGTTATCTCTTTCATTTTATCATTAATCTTGCACTTCATTTGATAATATTTTATTATCCTTATTATTCGATTAAGGGTTTATACCTCATTATATTTATAAGGTATCCTTAATTATTATCTGAGTAATTCCCTGAATTCATAATTAGGGATATTTATATTAATTATTCATGTCTCATTGGGCCACAATTAAACAATCTTCAAAAGTATTTAATTATTTATTAATTAAAGAAAGTATCGTTTATAATTAAAATATTCATTAATGTCAGTTTAATTGTTCACACTTTATTAATTACCCAATTAGAAATAGCCTTCACTATTACCATATAAATATCAAATGGTTTAAGTTTTATTGATTTACAATTAAGTACTATCTTAATTGTTTATTCGTTTCACAATTAAAACCTTATTTAGCTTTAATTGTTTATAATTTAGGAAATTTAAAGAAATCCTAACTATTAGAATAATTATCACTTACTGATTTATAATTAAAATTATTTTAATTGCTTAATCTTCTTCAAGTAAAATAAATCTTAAACTTTTAATCATAAATTGTATTTAATTAATTCACAATTAAATTATTAAATTATTTTTAATTAATAAATTTTTTTAATATTAATCTAATTAAGTATTATTATTATTTAATTAATTATTATTTTTATTTTATTTTATTTTAGAAAAAATTTATGTTCTGACCCGGTTTGACCAGACCCGACCCGGTTCACCATGACTCGACCCGGTTTGACACGGATCCGGGTCAACTATGAAATTGGCCTGGTGCTGCAGCGCCAAGGTTTGTACTACAGATGGCGCGGCAGCACCGGTCATGCAGAAACTTTACCTAGTTGTGACGCTGAGGCGTCGAGTTTTATACTAAGGATGGCACGGCAGCGCAGGCCATCCAATGATTTTAACCCTTGAGATGTTTATGGCGCGGCGACGTCTTTCCCAGTTCTCTGGGCAGCACGGCAGCACCGGCCCGGTAGATTCCTTAGACTTGAAGCTTTTCAAAATTTGAATTTTACCTCTTTTGATTCAATATTGCATACCTTGTTCATTTTACATCCAAATGAGTTGAAACCACTTTCATGATCTCATAAACTTGCAAGTCTTCAATATGTGATATCTTGAACA
Organism: Panax stipuleanatus; assembly: GCA_020205555.1. NCBI lineage: Eukaryota > Viridiplantae > Streptophyta > Magnoliopsida > Apiales > Araliaceae > Panax > Panax stipuleanatus. The sequence goes on from CM035126.1 coordinate 101,623,372, forward strand.
TTTTTCTAAAATATTTATTTAATTAAATTTATTGCTTTTTCCAAGCTAGGGTTTACATTTTGGCATTCTTTAAGAAAAGTTCCACTACGTGTTCGTTTTATGTTCGATTCCTACGATTCTACTTGGGTTATGTCCGTATTTCATAGAGGTTCAACATAACATTATTGGATCATATATGTAACGACCATAAATTTTAAACTTCTTATTTATTAAATATGTGATTTAATTTTAACGAGTTAGTTTTGTGAGTTTATTTAAACCTTATGTAGTGGTGAGAATTTGTGAAATAATTAAAGGAAGTCACTAATGAGTTATTTAAATTAGTGGACTGACCTTAAGGATTTAATATCAGAGAATTGATGAGATTATTAATAACTAAATATTCAACTTATTTGAATATAGTGGCATGAATTGAACATAGTGATTAATTTTAATATTGAGTAATTAATCGATAACGTATGAAATTATTATTGTTGGGAATAATATATTAATGAGCAAAGAAGTACTAAATATAATAATATTATATTTACTTGGTTAATTATTTTATACAAGTATGCATATATTAAACCTTGTAATATGTGGTGATTATCTTCATATTACATAAAGTGCAATGTGCACATTAATGTGGCTATGTATATTATATATAGACTATATAGTAAGATTTATTTGCATTAGTAGAGTTACACAATAATATTTCTTATGTGACTTGAAGTGTGTAAGTAAACATTCATGTATGCCTCATCAACATATAGTAATATCAATGAATAATTATTAACTGATAAATGATTTCAATAAGTTGTTATAAGAATTATAATAACAGTTGTGTTGGTAAATACTAATAATGCCTCGTTGAATTATATTTGGTATTAAGAGAAATGTACATGGATTATATGTTATCATATGTGTATCCTAAATTGATACATTGTATTGTTGGTTAACTAATTAAAACGACATTGGGACTTATATGTATACATAATGTGTACATATATTTTATAACTTAAGTGTTTGTATATGCTACACTTAATATATACTAGTTGCTGAGTTATATATTGGAGTCACCCCCCTCAATTTTCTCTTCACGTGTATGCCCACATGCTATGCTACTCTATTTTCTTCCTCTCAAATTCATCAAAGCTAGCCATAATCATTATAGGAGGAGTGGGATTTATGATTACATTCACCCACTTCTTGTTATCTAGCATGCAATCATGTAATCCTTTGTGTTGATTTTGTGAGTAAAATCAAGAATCGTGTATTCAATTTTCTATATAAGAGTTCTTCCCCTTCTCAATTTCTATTGCTGAGATTTTCTTGGAATTAATAGAAAGAGAATTAAGAGTGAGTAACATAGTACCATTATATAATCTGTAACAGCAAGTTTGGTTTCCATTACAGAGGTATAACTTCCTATTCTCATTCTCTGCATAATTTTCAAAATTCTTGATTATTGAATTAATTCGTGGATTGAGTAATTAATTGATTGGGATATGTTATTAAGTGGTTATATGATGTTATAATAGTTTAGAATTGCTAAATGTTATGTTAGAAACGATTTTCGTTGGCAATTTTGTGAATTGGGCTAGCAAGCTGCCGAAGCAGCCTGCGTCTGCGTCTGGTCTGTGCCCGGCGCAGCTGCGCCAGTTGTGAATTGGCCAGCTGCGCAAGGCCTGCTGCAGAATTTTTTCTTCTGTTTTGTTTTTTGTCCAGTTAGCTTGATGGTAACCTTTAGTCAAGCATAGGAACTGATATGAATCCATAATATAAACTTCTTGGTATCACATGGCCATGTTAGCATGTTTTATGAAAGGAAAATATAAGGTTTACGAAGGAAAACTTATGTTTTGAAAATGAAACTTGTAGCTTTGAATGCGAACTTGTCGTATAAGTAACATGCATGTATTCTGATATTATGAGCATGATAGTAGGTTTATATTAACTTTAAATGCATGTTTAAAATGTTAAAAACTGTTAGCATACGAGATTGATGGATTTAAAGGTTTTCAAAGGAGAAACCTAAGACTTTTGAAAACGAACTTGACCAAGATTTTGTCTTGTGATTTCTGACCTTGTGAACATGTGTAAATAACTTAGATATGTATATGAAGAAGTATAACATGAGACATATGTTTACTTCATGAATGATCAGTTTTGATAGCTTGGCATTAAAGGACTTTTCTAAAGGAAACCTTGAAGACTAGTTGTCAATAACTACATTAGAAGTATTCTAGGATCTAATATCATGGTTAAGTGTGTCATGATTTACAAGCATGCTAGCTAGTCATATGTATCGTTAAATAGTAGAACATGGATTTCACATATGTATACTTAAAACATAGGAAATGAATTTCTAAGACATGAAATAGGTGGATTAAAGTATACATGTATAGTATACGCATGAGCATGCATGTTATGTATTGTTTAGCCTTGTTATGTGATAACATGACCTTAGTAATCAACTTTGAAGCATGAACTTGTATTAGTTAAAGTATGTGAATTACCGGCATGAAAATATGACTTCAAATTGAATATAGAAAGAGCATGCTAGTTTTGAATGAGAAATTTTAACTTGATAAGCATGTGTATTGGTTTAATGTCAGTAGTTGCATGCTAGAGTTACGTCGGGACACTTTCAGGCCCGAACAATTTGCTTAAGTCTGATTTTAACAGTTAGCATATTAATGATGCTATAAATGGTATGTTTGATATTGAACGTGATTTTATAAACTTATACGATAAGTGGATTATTATAAATATAGACTTATATTAGTTTATAAATGCTAATTGAAAGACCGACTTATTAATGATAGGTTGTTTCAACGAGTTTAATTAAAGCTAGAACTTATTTGTAGCTGAGCAAACAGGCAAGTATTCTAAATTCTTTCACTACCATATTCAATGAATCGTGTAAGCGAGTCTCTTAACCTCACTTGATTTGAATGCAAGTCCTCTTACACTCTTTATTGTGCAAGTTCCTATCATTCTCATATTGTATTGAGCATGTTACTATTGTATTGACAGTTAATTATTTAAAGCTTGAACTTTATTTTCAAGCATGCTATTAGGTGGTTTAATTACTTTACAATTATTCCGCATCGATTTTATCGATATTCGCACTTGGTGCACTTGAGTTCGTACAGTCTTGGAATTGTACCTTATTTAAAAGTTCTATAATTCTTGAACTGCGTCAGATAGAGTCTGAACCCTTGTTCGATCAGACAATTGTATGAAGCTTTATAAAAGCTATCCAGACAATTTATGGTATGGATTCTTAGACTGAAAAGAACACCCCTTATATTTAGGGGAGTACCCCATGTATCTAATATAAGATACAAATAGCAGAGTTGAATGTTATGCATATACATAGCGTACGTGAGGTTGATCCCCTCAAGTACTATTCTGTAGCCAGTAACCAAAGGGTCAATCAGCTATTGATTCCGTTGGAGTTTTATAGTTCAAAAGTCTACTTGACTATCAGTTATTCTAAAAGCAATCATTATTTTTGCTTCCGATATTCATATTATTGAATTCATTGTCAGATATTTTCTATTCATCATGATATATCCTTTATTGTTGTATTTAAACTTGCTGAGCAAACTTGTTGCTCATTCTTGCTATATCATGACTTATATGAAAGTTAAGCCCGAGACTTCAGGGAAGGACAAGGGAAAAGGGATGATGTAGGATTAGTTTGCAAGGAGCAGACTTTATCTTTATGTTTAATTAAATTACTGTTATGTAATATAAACCCTAATGACTATTCTAGGGTATGTTTGTATGACTGTTTTAAGGTTATCAAATCTTGGGGCTAGTAACACCTTTTGAATGAACGACGTACGTTTATTATATTCCACATTTAGTTATCGTATGTTGTTTAGAGGTGGATGTTTGTATTGTATCGTGATGACCGAACAGGGGTCAGAGGACCCGGATTCGGGGGTGTGACAATATATAAGGCTTATACATTTTATGACATTTAACTACACATCTCATGCTAATAAGTATACTAAGCTAGGTTTCATGCTTACATGCATTTCTATCTACACTAGCATACACTAACTCATCTATGACAAGTATAAAATGAAGTTAGATGGTGATCCTACCTGTTGATGGCTTTCTTACTGTGACGAACGAGAATTTGGTAAAGATATTTGAATATTTATTGAAATAAATAAATATTTTTAATGATTTAATTATTGAGTTAAATAATTAATTCATAAATTTGTGGTAAATTAATTTAATTATATGTGTGACATTAATTAAATTAATGTATAGTAATTTAATAGTTCAAAGTATATATTTAATTGAGTTTATTGGATTAAATGAATTAATTAAATAAGCATAATGTACTTTAATTAATTTAGTAGTTAATTAAAGAATTAATGAACTGACATAATTAATAAATAAAAATATTAATTATGTGACAATGTGAATTAATGTAAAGTTATTATTATTTTATTTAATTGATTTAAATAAAATGAATTAGTTAATTAGTAATGTGACTATTAGCTATATTAGAAGAGTTTATTAAAATAAAGGGAAAGGAAGAAAATAAGAAAGCTAACGAGGCCTTAATAGGAGTTAATTTGCAACAGGATATAATTTATACGTATAATACCCATATCATATCGACATTTTTTTATTATTATTTGGGTTAGAAAGTCAGAGAAAGTTTGTGAAGTCAGAGAGAAAAAGAAGAAGAAGAAGAGATTGGGAGAGATTGAGAAAGGAAGAATTGAGAAATCAATTGTGTTTCTTTGATTTATCTTCACTACTAAGGGTAATCCCTTCTTTTCAAGTTTTCAAAATTGATATTTCTTCATTACGTGTTTTAAAGTTTTTTGTGAAAATTGGGTTATGATATGACTTTATTTATATGGGTTTATGATTATAAGGTGTTTTATAATTGGTATGAATGATTTAAAATGATCAATTTTATTTAATTTGGCCTTAATTAGGTTTTGAAGAAAATTACAGAGTTTTTATCTGTCTTTGTAAAAACTCTCTGTTAAGAATCATTTTGGAAAATTAAAGTATTGAGGTTATCATATATGTGACCGTAGATGTTAGTATTATGTATTAGATCATGTATCCATGATTTACACTGATCACACTAAGTAATTTTGTTAATAAATGGGTTTTATGAAATTACAGAGTATTGAATATGGGTGAATAACCCATATAGGTTAAATTAATGATTGAATTATATGTTTATATTTAAATTGATACATGAATATGATTGTATATGTTAAAATAAAGAAAATGGAATTGAAATGAATGGATTCGGTGTAGTAACGAATCCGTAAGGAGAATTTTTATGTTTTTCATTAAACTCTTGAAAGTTTTGAAGAACAATGAAAATTAATGTTTTGATTGTGTAATTACATGACTTGGAATGTTACGAACATGTTATAAGTGATATATAATGTTTATGTGATGTTTATACTTCATGGGTAATATTATAAATCAGTGTATTGGTGTAAAATTTGAGAAAGTGGCCAAATTTCTGTGTTCTTCGTGAACTGGAAATTCTAGAAAAGCATAGCCGCGCGGCAGCGCCGGGTACAAGGCTAAATGGCGCGCGGCCGCGCTCGTTTGAAATTTTTGAAAAATTTGCTAAGTGTTGAAATTTGAGAAAAATGTTTTTAATCTAATGAACATGAAAACATGTTGTAAATATGATAGGATGTTGATATGAGTTTAATAAATTATGTTACGTGATTAATTAATGAATTAATTGTGTGACTTAAATTATTATTTATAAACTTTAAATAATGTGATAAAAATATAAAGACATTATTTTAAGTCTAATAAGCATGAAGACATGTTATGTATGTAATAAGTTGTTAATACAAGTTAATAACTTATGTTATGTGATTAATTAACAAGTTAATTAATCAACGTGAACCATTATTTGAAAAATCTAATAATGAGTTCAAAGAACACTAATTGTAAATCAATAATCATATCGAACCTGTGATTAATTGATATTATAAATGTGTGATAGGTAAGAGTAATTAAAGAAGTGAGTAATAATTGTAGCTTGCACACGAGGCAAGTTTTCTATCCCTAACTTGCTATTATTGTTGGGCAAGTTTCCTAAACTAAACTCTTTAAATTGAGCAATTGATATGCTTAATTACTATTGTTGAGAAAATTCTTATTCTTGAATATCCAAGTTTAGAATTTCACATGAGATGCTATGATTCTTTTAAAAGTATTATTTAAGTGTACAATACTCATTCGATTGTATACCTTGAGAAGTTAATATTCAATTTGAATATCATTTATTGAGTTATCCAAACCAACTTTATTTGGTGCAGATTCTGATGTCAAACTGAGATGAACAACCCTAATATAGGGAATTAATGAAGATGCTTTAAGCGTTAAGATAGTGTGCACAGTATCAATACGAAGGGCTGATCTCCCTAAGTACGAGAAGTAAAGTCTATAGTCTTATCACTGTTAAAGGTTAGAAAGGTTAATATACTTGACAACCTAAGACTCGGTTCAAGGTCTTAATGACCCTCAGAAGTAATTTGACTCTCGATTAATATTCTTGATTCAAAAGTTGAGAAGTAATTTGACTCTTGATTAATATTCTTGATTCAAATGTTGAGCTTTCTGTTATTCAGAATTCTTTCACTCGCATGTTAATATTCTGTCATATTTTTATACTTGAGGGCATTCTTGCTCAGTCTTGCATAATAACATTGCAGCTAATAATGAACGAAGTGATGTACCTTCTAGTAGCAAGGGCAAAGGAAAAGCTAACAAGTGTTGAAGACTTGTGTTGATGTTAATAATGTTAAAGTTCAAGATTTATGTGTGATGACTTAAGACTTATTTATTTATGTTTCCGCAACAGAGATTTAAGGTTAAGTATAACCTGGGATTTATGATGTATTATTATGTCAGATGATGTAAGATGATGATTTATTTATCTAATAAATGAATTTCATTATTTATGGGTAGATAGTTGTATGATATTGGAACAGTGAACACTAAATCCTGTGGAAATTAAGATACCGGATTTGGGGGTGTCACAAGTTGGTATCAAAGCCGTAGGTTATGAACTTCAGGTGGGGGGAAAACCTTAGGATAGTAGCCTTTGTGAAGATAGTAATGATAACTTTGATTGAGTTCTAAGAAAGATAATAAAATTTCCTTATGTGCTATGTGCTTATGTGTTCATACTTGTTAGAGTATTGATTTGCATCATGTAAAAACTAAGACTTAAAACTTATTTTGTCAGGATGTCAGATACTGGAGGAGCTAGTCAGCCCAGGGATGTTGTACCCCTAGAGACTAGAGATGAGGAGCCCCAGGACATACATACTGTCTGGGAGCAGTTAGTACAGCTAGAGCCATCTCCTGTGATTCCAGATTTTGGTTAGGAGCATGAGCCAGAGACGGACTCAGAAGAGGACCCTGAAGAGGTTGAGATTTCGGCAGAGGAGGAGGAAGAAGAGGAGGAAGACCCTGAGGAGTTCCCACCAAACTCTGTTAGTACTGATATGTATGATTTATTGTATGATCGCAACGTAGAGTTACGAGATACAATTCAGGAGTTGAAGGAGCAGTTAGTTGCTCAGGGTGGTGAGATTGAGACACTCCACACCCGTCTTGGCAATGTGGAGTGGGATTTGGTTCATGAGAAGGGAGAAACTGAGCAAAAGACAGAGGAGATAGAAAAGTTAAAGAATGAGTTGAAAGAGAAATCTGAAAGACTAGCCATAGTGGAAGTAGCTTGGGTGAGAAATGTACGACGTGCAGATCTGGCAGAGGATGATGCGCGTGCGAAGAGAGTTAAGGTTACAGAGACGTGCTACACATTTCTGAGGGCAATGGATGAGGCCCAGGACCGAGTTATGAGATATCCAATTTAGTTCGAGGGACTGCCTGGGTATAAGTTAGATCGCAGGACTATGTCCCACATTATAGAGGAGGAGTGTAGTGAAGCTATCCGATGTCTTAGTAGGCCGTGATAGGACAATATGATATTGTTAATGTTTAAATAATCGTAAATAATGTAAATTCCGATGTGATTATAAACAAATGAATATTGTGATAATGTAAATCCTGTAGAAACTTTATTTCAGGATAGTTGATGTAAATGGCAAAAATGTTATCGTATTGTATTAAAAGCTTTTGGTTTTAATAAAATAATAAAGTTTGTTCAAAATGATATGGGTTAAGTGAGTATGTTAAAATATTTAACATTATGTGATACTCTTTGGAGTAGTTAATGTAAATTTCGATGTGATTAAAAACAAATGAATATTTTGAGAAACTAAATCATGAAGATTCTTTATCTTGGGATAGTTGAGGTAAATGGCAGAGATGATATAGTACTATGTTTAAAACTTTTGATTTAAATAAAATATCAAAGGTTAGTTGAAAAGAAAAGAGTTAAAGTGGTTATGTTAAATATTTGAGTTAAGTCTTAAATATTTAAGAGATTGAATAAAGATCTAATGAGCGTATATTCTTAATAGAAATATTCCGCCAAGAAGGAGATAAAATCATCGACAAGAAGGGTCAACCAATAACAATAACAACAATGATGCCAATGCGAACCTCGTTCAGCAGTTGGTAAATTTATTGGCTGGAGCGATGAACAATCAGTCTTAAGCCCCACCGAACACCTCATTTAAAGACTTTAAGGCAGTGGGACTACCAGATTTTAGAGGTTCCACGAACCCGATAGAAGCTTAGACTTGGGTTATAAAAATGGAGAAAATTTTTGAGGTCGCCCGAGTTAGGGAGGACTAGAAGACCGCCTACGCAACATTTATGTTAAAATCAAAAGCCAGCTACTGGTGGCAGGCAAATAAGATCAGGGGAGGAGAAGGTGTAATAACCTGGGAAAGGTTTAAAGAAATGTTTTTCGAGATGTATTTCCAGACTAGCTCCCAGAATCGAATGGAGGTGCAGTTTCTGAAGTTGAAGCAGGGGAATATGTCTGTGCCCGACTACGCGGCAAAGTTTAATGAATTGTCCAGGTTTGCCCAATATCAGGTGCATACTGACGAAAGAAAAGCTAGGCGTTTTGAACAGGGACTGAAACCCTGGTTGTATAACAAGGTGTCAATGTTTCAATTGAACACTTTTGCTGGAGTTCTGGAGAAGGCCATTCTCGCTAAAGGTGGAAGCGAAGCGGTGTCTAAGTACAATCAGGATCAAAAGAAGATGAAAAATGATAGTGAAGGAAATAATAAAGCTAGTGGCAGTCATACAAGGGGAACTAATAATCATAAACGAAACTGGAATGACAACCCGTCGTCTGTATGTCAGCAAGGTAGTCAGAAGAAAAGTTAGAACCATGCCCAACCTATGGGAAGACTCACTTGGGAGTCTGCATGAAAGGAAAAAGGGTTTGCTACAATTATGGTAAGGAAGGCCACATAGCACCTAACTGCCCTAACCCTAAGAAGGGCGCCTGCTACACATGTGGGTCGAAGGATCACTTGGCTAGAGACTGTCCAAAGAAGGCATCTGGAGGGGCAGGGTCATGTGAAAATAAGGGAAATAATGGTGGAAATCCTATGATAATTACCACACCGACTTCGACAAACCAACCAACCGCAAGAACATTCAACATGACAGTATAAGACGCTGTGCAGTCTCGTAATGTGGTGTCAGGTATCATTCCGATCAATAAAGTCAATGCTTATGTTTTATTTGATTCGGGTGCTACTTGTTCATTTATATCCGAGGACTTTGCCAATAACTTAGAATTGCATAAAGACGAATTAGAGATCCCTATGAACATAGAGATTGCGAATAAGTAATTCCTGTTAAGTATATACACAAGAACTGTAGAGTGGATATTAAGGGTAACGTTATGAACGTAGATCTTATCCTGATTAAACTAGGGGAATTTGACGTTATCCTGAGAATGGATTGGCTATTCAATTATGGAGCCGTAATTGATTGCCAGAAGAAATGTATTAACCTTATGACTCCGTCAAAGGTTGTGTTTTATGGCAGCAAGTCGCCTAGACAAGCGAGTTGTCTGACGATAATGCAGGCCAGGAAGTTATTAAGACAAGGCTGTGTGGGGTATTTAGCCTACATAGTCGATAGTCGTAAAAAGAATCCAAAGTTAGAAGAAATACCAGTCGTAAGAGACTTCGTGGATGTTTTCCCGGATGATCTGCCAGGACTTTTGCCTGACAGGGGAGTAGATTTTGTTATCGATTTGGTGCCAGGAATTGCTCCAATATCGAAAGCACCGTACCGGATAGTTCCGGTAGAAATGAAGGAATTGATGGTACAGCTACAAGAGCTATTGGACAAGAAATATATTCAACCGAGCGTATCACCGTGGGGAGCGCCGGTATTATTTGTTAAGAAGAAGGATGGAACGATGCGACTCTGCATTGACTATAGAGAATTGAACAAGGTTACCATTAAGAATAGGAATCCGTTGCCAAGGATTGATGATCTGTTTGATCAATTAAAAGGAGCGAGATATTTCTCGAAGATAGACTTGAGAAGTGGTTATCATCAGTTGAAGGTAAGGCCATAAGATATCCCAAAGACAGCGTTTAGGACACGATATGGTCACTACGAATTTTTGGTTATTTCATTTGGTCTAACGAATGCTCCTGCAGCATTTATGGGCCTAATGAATGGAGTGTTCAAGCCCTTTTTGGACAAATTCGTAGTGGTTTTTATCGATGATATATTGGTATATTCTAAGACAAGGAAGATCATGTTGAACATTTGAAGTTAACATTAGAAGTGTTGAGAAGAGAAAAGTTGTACGCCAAGTTCTCAAAGTGTGAATTTTGGATTGAGAGGGTGCAATTTCTCGGACATGTGATTGATAAGGACGGAATTTCGGTGGATCCCTCCAAAGTCGAAGCGGTGATGAATTGGGATCAGCCAAAAACACCGTCAGAAGTAAGAAGTTTTCTTGGATTAGCTGGTTACTATAGAAGATTTATTCAGGATTTTTCCAAGATCGCCACTCCGCTAACGAATTTAACTAGGAAAGTTGTAAAATTTGTTTGGACGGAGAAGTGTGAGGAAAGTTTTCAAGAACTTAAGAGAAGGTTAAGTACAGCAGCTGTGTTGTCCCTTCCGGATGACATAGGAAATTTTGTGGTATATAGTGATGCATCGCATAAAGGGCTAGGCTGTGTGCTTATGCAAAACAGCAAAGTCATTGCGTATGCATCACGACAGTTGAAAGATTATGAGAAGGGATATCCAACCCACAATTTGGAATTAACTACGGTGGTATTTGCTTTAAAGATTTGGAGACACTATCTTTATGGGGAGAAGTGTGACATATATACAGACCATAAGAGTCTAAAGTATATTTTCACACAGAAAGACTTGAATATGCGACAAAGAAGGTGGTTGGAGTTAATAAAGGATTATGATTGTGATATCTTATACCACCCAGGCAAAGTGAATGTTGTAGCCGACGCCTTAAAAAGAAAGGGTCGGGAGAAGTTGATGATGCTAACAACACAGGAAGAATTGATTTCAGCAATGGAAAAGCTGGAATTAGAAGTAGGATGTCCAATGGAGACTGACGAGAAACTGTTCCAGATGCAAGCTAGTACAACTTTATTGGATAAGATTAAGGAAGCACAAATCCTGGATAACGAATGTGAGGAAGTAAAGAAAAAGATATCTGAAGGGACTGAACTTAGATTTAAAATAGACAGCGAAGGATTGTTGAGATTTGAAAGTAGAGTTTGGGTACCGCCAATACCAGAAATCAAGGAGGACATTCTGAGCGAGGCTCATAGATCGAGGTATTTCATTCACCCCGGAAGTACCAAGATGTATCAGGATTTACGACAACACTTTTGGTGGCCAAATATGAAGAAAGACGTTGCCGATTGTGTTGCCAAGTGTCTGACTTGCCAAAGGGTCAAGGCAGAACACCAAAGACCAAGTGGTTTGTTACAACCTTTTGAAATCCCAGAATGGAAGTGGGAACATATTACAATAGATTTTGTTGTTGGCCTTTCGACGACTCAGAAAAGCTATGACGCAGTATGGGTTATCGTCGACCGATTAACGAAATTCGAACACTTTCTTCCTATCAAAATCAGATTTAACCTCAAACAATTGGCGAAGTTATATGTAAAAGAGATTGTTTCGAGGCACGGGGTGCCAGTGTCAATTATTTTTGATCGTGATCCGCGCTTCACATCGAATTTCTGGAAGCGACTGCAAGAATGCATGGGAACACAGTTGAGGATGAGCACCGTTTATCACCCTCAGATTGACGGCAAAGTGAAAGAACGATCCAAACATTAGAGGATATGCTTAGAGCATGCATAATGGATTTTAAAGGCAATTGGGATGATCATTTGCCGCTTGTAGAATTTGGTTATAATAATAGTTACCACACTAGTATTGGTATGCCGCCTTACGAAGCGTTGTACGGTAGAAACTACAGAACTCCACTGTATTGGGATGAAGTTGGTGAAAGACAATTGCTAGGACCAGAGTTAGTCCAACAAACGGCAGAGATAGTTAAAGTAATTCGGACAAGATTAGTATCGGCTCAGGATAGGCAGAAGAAATACGCCGATCCTACACCGCAAGAATGTAGAGTTTGAATCGGGTAGTTTTGTATTTTTGAAGGTCTCTCCTTGGAAGGGAAAGATCAGATTTGGTAAGAAGGGAAAATTGAGCCCGAGGTTCATTGAAGCCTTTTAGGTACTCCGAAGAATTGAAGAAGTAGCCTATGAGGTAGCTTTACCTCCGGCACTAGAGCATGTCCACAACGTTTTCCATGTGTCGGTATTACGATGTTATAAACCCGATTACAAACATGTGATAGAATATGAACCCCTACAATTTGAGAAAGATTTATCATACGAAGAAGTTCCTGTTCAGATTGTTTATAGGAAAGAGCAAGTTCTCAGGAACAAAGTAATACCTTCTGTTAAGGTAATTTGGAGGAATCACAACGCTGAAGAAGCTACGTGGAAACTCGAAGAGAATATGATGAAGAATTATCCACACTTATTTTCTTGAATAGGTGAACGTGATTCTGGGGACAGAATCTTTTTAAGGGAGGAAAGATGTGACAAACGAGAGTTTTGCAAAGTTGTTTGAATATTTATTGAAATAAATAAATATTTTAGTTATGAGAATGTGATGGGACGAAATTATTAATCGAACCGTGATTCTGAGGACAGAATCCTTTTAAGGAAGGAAAGATGTGACGAACGAGAATTTGGTAAAGATATTTGAATATTTATTGAAATAAATAAATATTTTTAATTATTTAATTATTGAGTTAAATAATTAATTCATAAATTTGTGGTAGATTAATTTAATTATATGTGTGACATTAATTAAATTAATGTGTAGTAATTTAATAGTTCAAAGTATATATTTAATTGAGTTTATTGGATTAAATGAATTAATTAAATAAGCATAATGTACTTTAATTAATTTAGTAGTTAATTAAAGAATTAATGAATTGACATAATTAATAAATAAAAATATTAATTATGTGATAATGTGAATTAATGTAAAGTTATTATTATTTTATTTAATTGATTTAAATAAAATTAATTAGTTAATTAGTAGTGTGACTATTAACTATATTATAAAAGGTTATTAAAATAAAGGGAAAGGAAGAAAATAAGAAAGCCAAACGAGGCCTTAATAGGAGTTAATTTGCAACGGATATAATTTATACGTATAATACCCATATCATATCGACATTTGTTATTATTATTTGGGTTAGAAAGACAGAGAAAGTTTGTGAATTCGGAGAGGAAAAAAAAGAAGAAGAAGAGATTGAGAAATGAAGAATTGAGAAATTAATTGTGTTTCTTTGATTTATCTTCACTACTAAGGGTAATCCCTTCTTTTCAAGTTTCCAAAATTGATATTTCTTCATTACATGTTTTAAAGTTTTCTGTGAAAATTGGGTTTCACAATTGGGTTATGATATGACTTTATCTATATGGGTTTATAATTATAAGGTGTTTTATAATTGGTATGAATGATTTAAAATGATCAATTTTATTTAATTTGGCATTATTTGGGTTTTGAAGAAAATTATAGAGTTTTTATACGTCTTTGTAAAAACTCTCTGTTAAGAATCATTTTGGGAAATTAAAGTATGAGGTTATCATATATGTGACCTTAGATGTTAGTATTATGTGTTAGATCATGTATCAATGACTTACACTGATCACACCAAGTAATTTTGTTAATAAATGGGTTTTATGAAATTACAGAGTATTGAATATGGGTGAATAACCCATATGGGTTAAATTAATGATTGAATCATATGTTTATATTTAAATTGATACATGAATATGATTGTATATGTTAAGACAAAGAAAATGGAATTGAAATGAATGGATTCGGTGTAGTAACGAATCCGTAAGGAGAATTTTTATTTTTTTCATTAAACTCTTGAAAGTTTTGAAGAACAGTGAAAATTAATGTTTTGATTGTGTAATTACATGACTTGGCATATTAAGAACATGTTATAAGTGATATATAATGTTCCTGTGAAGTTTATATTTCATGGATAATATTATAAATCAGTGTATTGGTGTAAAATTTGAGAAAGTGGCCGAATTTCTGTGTTCTTCGTGAACTGCAAATTCTGGAAAAACGTAGCCGCGCGGCCGTACTGGGTACAAGTCTAAATGGCGCGCGACCGCGCTCGTCTGAAATTTTTGAAAATTTTGCTAAGTGTTGAAATTTGAGAAAAATGTTTTTAATCTAATGAACATGAAAACATGTTGTAAATATGATAGGATGTTGATATGAGTTTAATAAATTATGTTATGTGATTAATTAATAAATTAATTATGTGACTTAAATTATTATTTATAAACTTTAAATAATGTGATATAAATATGAAGTCATTATTTTAAGTCTAATAAACATGAAGATATGTTATGTATGTAATAAGTTGTTAATACAAGTTAATAACTTAAGTTATGTGATTAATTAACAAGTTAATTAATCAACGTGAACCATTATTTGAAAAATCTAATAATGAGTTCAAAGAACACTAATTGTAAATCAATAATCATATCGAACCTGTGATTAATTAATATTGTAAATGTGTGATAGGTAAGAGTAATTAAAAAAGTGAGTAATAATTGTAGCTTGCGCACGATGCAAGTTTTCTATCCCTAACTTACTATTATTGTTGGGCAAGTTTCCTAAACTAAACTCTTTAAATTGAGCAATTGATATCCTTAATTACTATTGTTGAGCAAATTCTTACTCTTGAATATCCAAGTTTAGAATTTCACATGAGATGCCATGATTCTTTTAAAAGTATCATTTAAGTGTACAATACTCATTCGATTGTATACCTTGAGAAGTTAATATTCAATTTGAATATCATTTATTGGGTTATCCAAATCAACTTTATTTGGTGCGGATTCTGATGTCAAACTGTGATGAACAACCCTAATATAGGGAATTAATGAAGATGCTTTAAGCGTTAAGATAGTGTGCACAATATCAGTACGAAGGGCTGATCTCCCTAAGTACGAGAAGTAAAGTCTATAGTCTTATGACTGTTAAAGGTTGAAAAGGTTAATATACTTGACAACATAAGACTCGGTTCAAGGTCTTAATGACCCGTCAGAAGTAATTTGACTCTCGATTAATATTCTTGATTCAAAAGTTGAGAAGTAATTTGACTCTTGATTAATATTCTTGATTCAAATGTTGCGCTTTCTGTTATTCAGAATTCTTTCATTTGCATGTTATTATTCTATCATATTTTTATACTTGCGGGCATTCGTGCTCACTCTTGCATAATAACATTGCAGCTAATACTCTTGCATAATAACATTGTAGCTAATAATGAATGAAGTGATGTACCTTCTAGTAGCAAGGGCAAAGGAAAAGCTAACAAGTGTTGAAGACTTGTGTTGATGTTAATAATGTTAAAGTCCAAGATTTACGTGTGATGACTTAAGACTTATTTATTTACGTTTCCGCAACAGAGATTTAAGGTTAAGTATAACTTAGGATTTATGATGTTTTATTATGTCAGATGATGTAAGATGATGATTTATTTATCTAATAAATGAATTTCATTATTTATGGATAGATAGTTGTATGATTTTGGAACAGTGAACACTAAATTCTGTGAAAATTAAGATACCGGATTTGGGGGTGTCACACTTACTCTTAGCTAAGAACTTAAAATAGGCCTCCACCTTGATCTTCTTCTCGTGCTCCACCAAAATGTAAGTATTCTCCAACTTCTCTTCCTTTTTCTCTCAATTCTCTCTAGCTTACTTATATTAGGACTTAGCAAATGAAATGTGGCAAATTCCACCAACACTTTGAGGCTCCATATTTCTAGGCAAACTATTATCCAATCACTAGGTTATTATACAAGGGTAAAAGTGGAGTTAGGTGAAAAGGTGAAGCACTATTCATCTCAAGGACAACTTGCCATGAGTCCTAGATCATCATTCTCCCACATGGCCTTGCTTTTAAGCTTAATTAGATACAAAAATCAACATTTTTCCTTGTGGGGAGGGGGTGGTTCGGTCATGGGGGTCTTCCACCCATATGTTACATTTTATTTTTCTCCTTTTATACACTAAGCTAGCATACATGACTCTTATACATATATATATATACTTCTATTATACTCTCACATACATATATACCCACACATATATATATATATATATGTATACATATATCCATCATCCATATATTACACATTGGGCTATTCTCAAGCTAATTTAAATTAGGCTAGTTATAATTAACTTTACACATTGGGCTCAAACCTACATCTAGCAATTCAATTGATTGGGTCAATTTTCCCAACACATGTAAATATGTCACATTATAAGGTTGGGCGTGAATAACCCTAAGTCCAATAACTTATTAATTCATGACCCAACTAGTCCAATTAGGGAAATTAATTATGTCACACAAGGCTTAACACTTAAGCTTAATTAGTTATAACCAAGCTTATCTTCCTTACCCATATACTTCTTAATCATTTCATACATGATTAACTTTAAATTAAATTATTAGTCCCATGTCACACACACACACACACACACACACACACACAGATATATATATATATATATATGCACACAATTAATTGCAAATACCTTTGTTTTATTACTAAAATTATTTATAAATTCTCGGGTATTACATCCTCCACTCCTTATAAAAATTTTGTCCTCGAAATTGGTACAAGGTTACACAAATAGGTGCGGATAGTCGCTCCTCATCTTATCCTCTAATTCCCACGTAGCCTCTTCGGCGTTGTGGTTTCGCCAAATTACCTTTACAGAAGATATAAGTTTATTCCTCAAAGTCTGTTCTTTCCTATCTATTATTTGGATAGGAATTTCCTCGTAAGTCAGATTCTTCTCTACTTGGATAGGCTCGTAGGATATCACATGATTATAGTCGGGCTTGTACGAACATAACACAGAAATGTGAAACACATTATGGATGTGTTCCAGTTCGGGTGGTAAAGCTACTTTGTACGCCACTTCGCCCACTCGCTTTAAAACTTCGAACGGTCCTATGAACCTCAGACTCAATTTTCCTTTCTTGTCGAATCGTATCATTCCTTTTCAGGGAGATACTTTTAAAAATACGAAACTACCGACTTTAAAGTCCCGATTCTAACGATGAAAATCCGTGTGCTTCTTCTAGTGATCTTGAGCGGCTACCAATCTGGCTCTTATCGATTTTACTACATCGGCTGTTTGTTGAACTAATTCTGGTCCCAAAATTCATCGTTCTCTGACTTCGTCCCAAAACAACGGCGTTTTGCATTTTCTCCCGTAAAGAGCTTCGTATGGTAGCATGCTGATACTCGCATGATAACTATTGTTGTAAGCAAATTCTACTAAGGGTAGATGGTCGTCCCAATTCCCTTTGAAGTCCATCACGCAAGCTCTAAGCATGTCCTCTAGCCTTTGTATAATTTGGTCACTATGTCCGTCTATCTGAGGATGATAGGCGGCACTCAATCTTAACTATGTTCCCATCCTTTCTTGCAATTTTTTCCAAAAATTGGACGTAAAGCGCATATCTTGATCGGAGACAATTGATACTGGGACTTCAAGTCTTAAAACGATTTCCTTTACGTATAGACTTGCTAACTGATTTAAACTAAATCTAATCTTGTTGGTAGAAAATGAGTTATCTTTGTTAGTCGCTCCACGATAACCCAAATAACATCATAACCTTTATGTGTGACTGGAAGTCCTACCACGAAGTCTATTGTAATGTGCTCCCATTTCCACTCTGGTATTTCCAATGGTTGGAGTAGACCGCTCGGACTCTGGTGCTCTACTTTGACTCGTTGACAAATAAGACACATACTGACACACTCTGCAACCTCTCGTTTCAGATTTGGGCCACCAAAAGTGTTGTCTAAGATCCCGGTACATCTTCGTGCCTCCTGGATGAATAGAATACGTCGTATTATGTGCTTCGTCCAAGATTTCCTCTCTCAGTTCGGTTACAGCTGGCACTCATACTCGACCTTCAAATCTCAATATACCGTTCTTATCCATCTTGAATATTTCTTCTTTATTTTCTACTATCCTCTTCTTTATCTTCTCGCATTCTTTATCATTTTCTTGTGATACCTGTACTCTATCCAATAATATTGGACGAGCTTCCATTACAAATACTTTTTCTCCTGACCTTCCAGGTCCTTTCACTTTTATTTCCAATTTCTCCATTTCTCTTATTAACCCCTCTTGCGTTGTCAACTTAAAAAATTTCTCCATTCCTTTTCTACTCAGTGCGTCGGCAACTACATTCGCCTTTCCTGGGCGATAAAGAATTTAGCAGTCAAAGTCCTTGATTAATTCCAACCACCTCCTTTGTCGCATGTTTAGCTCCATTTGTGTGAAGATATATTTTAGACTCTTGTGGTCCGTGCATAGCTCATATTTTTCTCCATACAGATAATGCCTCCAAATCTTCAATGTAAAAAACTACTGCCGCGAACTCCAAGTCATGGGTAGGGCATCGTTTTTCGTAATCCTTTAATTAACGTGATGCATACGCAATAACCTTGCGATGTTGCATTAGCACACAGCCAAGCTTCTTGTGTGATGCGTCATTATACACCACGAAGCCTCCCTCATCATTCGGCAATGATAATACAGGCGCTTCGTTCAACCTCTTGTTCAACTCCTTGAAAATTTCCTCGCATTTTTTCGTCCAAACAAACTTTATCGTCTTCCTTGTTAGATTGGTCAACGGGGTTGCTATCTTAGAAAAATCTTGGATAAATCTTTGATAGTACCCATCAAACCTTAAGAAATGTCTTACCTCAGTTTGTGTCTTCGGCTGTTCCTAATTACTTACTGTCTACCTTTACAAGGTTCACTGAAATTCCATCCTTGTCAATCACGTGTCCTAGAAACTGGACTTTCTCCATCCAAAATTCAAACTTTGAAAATTTTGCATACATTTTATCTCTCCTTAGTGCTTCCCAAACCAACTTCAGATGTTCGACGTGGTCTTCCTTGGTCTTTGAGTAAATCAAGATGTCGTCGATGAAAACTACTACGAATTTATCCAAGTATGGCTTGAAAAGTTGGTTCATCAAGTTAATGAATGCTGTCAGAGCATTAGTCAATCTGAATAACATTAGCAAAACCTCATAGTGCCTATAACGGGTTCGGAATGCCATTTTTGGTATGTCCTCCTCCCGTACCTTCAACTGGTGATAACCCATTCGTTGGTCTCTTTTTTAGAAACACTTCGCTCCCTTCAATTGGTCGAAAAGGTCGTCAATCCTCCTTAGCGAATACCTATTCCTGATCGTCACTCTGTTCAATTCTCGATAATCGATACAGAGCCTCTCGATCCAGAGCCTCATCGATCCATCCTTCTTCTTAAGAAACAACACTGGTGCTCCCCAAGGAGACACACCTTTATCTAACAATTCTTGTAATTATATCATCAATTCCTTTATTTCTACCGGCACCATACGATATGGAACTTTCAAAGTCGGTGTAGTTTCCGGTGCTAGGTTTATTACAAATTCAATTTCTCTGTCTAGCAGAAGACCAGGAAGATCGTCAGGAAATACGTTTTGAAATTCTCTCACCACAGATATATCCTTAATTTCTACTCCTTTTCTGAGTATCTATAATGTAAGCTAAGTAACCTACACATCATTTTCTTAAAAATTTCTTGGACTGCATCATCGTAAGATAACATGATTGCTTAAGCGATGAGCTACCATAAAACACCACCTTAGACCGATTTGGAGTCTGAAGGTTCACACTTTTGTTTTGACAGTTAATTATTGCCGTATGGTTATACAACTAATCCATTCCCAGTATCACGTCAAATTCCCCCAACCTAATCAAAATCAAGTCTACTCTTAGTTCGTGATCTCTAATGTTTGTGCAAAAATTTTGTTATACGAACTCTACGGAGATTACTTCCTTATTCGCAACTTCTATGTTCAGAGGATTTCCTAATCGTTCTTGGAATAAGTTTAATCGACTAGGAAACTCTTCAGACACAAATGAACAGGTAGCACCCGAATCAAATAATGCATAGGCATTTATATTATTGATTGGGATAACACCTGACACAACGTCCTTCGCAGCTACTGCGTCCTGGACATTCATGTTAAAGGTTCTGGCAGTTAGTCGATTGGATTGCACCGGTCCGCCGATCATGAGCTTGTTGCCTCTTCCCTAGTTCTTGTTTCCTCCTCCGCTTCCTTTCTTCGGGCAGTCTTTGATTTGATGCTCAGTCGAACCACAAGCAAAGAATCCTTTGATCTTCTCCGGCTTTGGGCAATTTGGTGAAATGTGCCCCTCCTAACCGCAGTTGTAACAGACACTGCATCCTTTCTAGCATTCTCCTTAGTGGTTCTTCCCACATTTCGAGCATCCTTCAGCTCTCTTCTTAAACTCGCCATGAAAATTTCCTGCTTGATTGTTGTTTTTATTGTTGTTGCTATCCCACTTCCTCTTTCCCAAATTGCTTCCTCCGCTACTGCTTCCTCCACGGCTCTCTCCTCCAATATTCTTGTTCTTATTTTCCTTGTTGTACTGACTCAAGTCCTCAGTACCTCCTTCCGCAATGATGGCCTTCTCCATTAGTGTGGAGAAAGAGTCGATTTGAAGAACTGACACCTTATTGAACAACCAAGGTTTCAGCTCTAGTTAGAAGCGTCGAGCTTTCCTCTCTTCGGTATCTACTTGGTGCGTTGCAAATAGTGCAAGTTCGTTGAACTTGGCCGCATGTTGCGTCGCCGTCATCTCCCCTTGTTTTAGTTCTATAAACTTTACCTCCATCCTATTCTTCATGCTCTTCGGGAAGTAATTCTCGAAGAACCAGGTCTTAAACCTTTCTTAGGTTATGGTCCCTTCTCCCGCTCTCTGTTGATTGGCCTCCCACCAATAATTTGATTCACCCCTCATCATGTATGTAGCGAACAGTCTTCTGATCTTCACCTACACGAGCAATGGAGAAGGCTTTCTCCATCTCCTTGATCCACGTCTGCGCCTCAATAGGATCTGTAGTACCCGCAAATTCTGAAGGTCCTACGCTCCTAAAGTCTTTAAATTTGGTAACTGGCACTGCTTGTGTGTTGTTGCATACTGGTACGTTGTTTTTTCCTAGCAGGGCTTCTCCTAACAAATCAACTAGTCGTTGTATAGGATCTACTTGTTCTCTTTCATTGTTAACCGACTCCTCTAGTGCTGTTAGTCTACGTCTGGGCGACATTATCTGCATCACAAAATTTCATTCTTATTATCTAATTATATTACTTAAGTATTTCTTTAATGCAAAATGAATAAAATTTTATAACATGTTTTCTAAAATAAGGACATTTATATTTATACGCCAAATCATTACATCGATATGGTCATTCCCAGCATACTTCTATAACTATCAACATCTATTCCCTAATATCACAAAAGATGGAGAAAACACTATTATACTGCCCCTCTAACATGAACCTACTTGGGGTTTACATAACTATCCCATATCTTATACAAAATATTAGGATTACACAACAATACATACATCACATAAAAATAACTACTTCGACTACTAGACTAATAGGTCTCAACCTAACATCTCACGCTCCACAGCGCTCTGGTACTCCACCTGAGTCATGTGCGCCATCATATCTCTTCTTAAGGTATAACGGGTTTGCCCTTGTTTCGCCGAATAATGGTACATACCATCGATCAACCTCTCCATAGATGTGCGAAAGGCATAGCTCATTCGGTTCATCTTCCTCTTCTTGCACCTTGTCTCATCCTCTAAGTCCTTAGCTCTATCGTTGGCTTCCACCCACTTATCCTCGAACTGGATCCTCTCCATGACCGCCATCTCCAGCTGTGTATGAAGAGCCTCCTTCTCTACTTTCTCACTTAACTCCCTCTGCTCGGACTCCTCTAGCTTACCCACCAATTCCACGTTCCTAGCTATTGAATGGTGAAAAAGAGTTCCCATCTGAATTCCCGCTTCTTTGCTATAGGCAATCTTCACCTCCATCTCTTGCATCTCCAACTTCCTCTTATGGTCTTCATCCCTTAGTTTCTGCATCTCAGTCTCTCTTTCCTGAGCTTCGACCTCTAGCTCCTCAACTCGACAATCTAAATCCAAAATCCGCTCCTTATACTCTCCTACCATCCTATCCTCGAGCGTAACCTTATCAGAATCTCCCACAGGCTCGTCCTTTATAGGTTCCTCCTCGGGATCCGACTCCACTTTTATCTCATCCTCGTCATCTAACTCGGATGGTGCTACTTCCTAAATGGGTTCGGCTAACAAAG
The DNA here is from genome assembly GCA_020205555.1 of Panax stipuleanatus. Lineage (NCBI taxonomy): Eukaryota > Viridiplantae > Streptophyta > Magnoliopsida > Apiales > Araliaceae > Panax > Panax stipuleanatus. The sequence continues at coordinate 101,646,162 of CM035126.1, forward strand.
GTGCCTCATACACCACGTGTATATCACGCGGCTCCTCTTCTACTACTCTACTGGGTCCTCCAAAGTCCTTCATCCTACAACCACAAACATAAGACAAACAAACAAACTCCATTAGAATGTCAAATAAAACATAAGTTTATTTTATAGAATGAAAATATATTTCATAACACACTAATTCTCTAAGAAACTCTACATGAGTTTTATCTTCCTCTATACTCTAAGTTCATCTAAGGTTATAGTCTAAGGGTTCCTGCTCTTAAGCTTTATAACGTAATGCTTTGATACCAACCTGTGCCGCCCCCAAATTCAGATACATGTTCCTCGAGTTCGGTGCATCACGTGCTAATTCTAATAACATACTAAAATCTCATGTAACGGAATAATAAAATAATTTACATTGATTTAATTGTGTTGGGTTGTTGCCAACGGATTACATCATCGGGGATTTATCGACCTGCGTTGGGTTGTTGCCAACAGATTACATCATTGGTGATTTACCGACCTGCGTTCGATTGTTACCAACGGATTACATCATCGGGGATTTGTCGACCTGCATTGGGTTGTTTCCAACGGATTACATCATTGGGGATTTGCCGACCTGCTTTGTGTTGTTGCCAAAGGATTACATCATCGGGGATTTTACGACCTATGTAGGGTTGTTGCAAACGGATTACATCATCGGGGATTTGCCGACCTACATTGGATTTTTACCAACGAATTACATCATCCGGGATTTTCTGACCTGCGTTGGGTTGTTGCCAACGGATTACATCATCGGGGATATGCCGACCTGCATTGGGTTTTTGCCAACGGATTACATCATCGGCGATTTGCCGACCTGCGTCGGGTTGTTGCCAACGGATTACATCATCGTGGATTTGCCGACCTGCGTTGGGTTGTTGCCAACGGATTACATCATCGGGGATTTGCCGGACTTACGTTGGGTTGTTACCAACGGATTACATCATCGGGGATTTGCCGACCAGCATTGTGTTGTTTCCAACGAATTACATCATTGGGGATTTGCCGACCTACGTTGGGTTATTGCCAACGAATTACATCATCGGGGATTTTTCGACTTGCATTGGGTTTAATCCAACGGATTACATCATTGAGAATTTTTCGACCTACGTTGAGTTATTTCCAACAGATTACATCATCAGGGATTTAGTGACCTGCGTTGGGTTGTTGCCAACGGATTACATCATCAGGGATTTGCCGTCCTGTGTTAGGTTGGTACCAACGGATTACATCATCGGGGTTTTGCTGACCTGCGTTGGGTTATTTCAAACGGATTACATCATCGGGGATTTGCCGACCTGCGTTGGGTCATTTCCAACGGATTACATCATCGGGGATTTTTCGACCTGCGTTGGGTTATTTCCAACCAATTACATCATCGGGGATTTTTTGACCTACGTTGGGTTATTTACAATGGATTACATCATCGGGGATTTGCCGCCCTGCGTTGGATTATTGCCAACGGATTACATCATCTAGGATTTGCCGATCTGCGTTGGGTTATCGCTAACAGATTACATCATCGGGTATTTGTCAACCTGCATTGGGTAGTTTCCAACGGATTATAACATCGGGTATTTGCCAACCTGCGTTGGGTTGTTTCCAACGGATTACTTCATCGGGGATTTGCCGACCTGCGTTGAGTTGTTGCCAACGGATTACATCATCGTGGATTTATCGACCTGCGTTTGGTTGTTACCAACGGATTACATCATCGGTGATTTGTCGACCTGCGTTGGGTTGTTGCAAATTGATTACAGCATCGGGGATTTGTCGACCTGCTTTGTGTTGTTGCCAAAGGATAACATCATCAGGGATTTGCCGACCTGCGTAGGGTTGTTGCAAACGGATTACATCATCAGGGATATGCCGACCTGCATTGGGTTTTTGCCAATGGATTACATCTTCGGGGATTTGCCGACCTGCGTTGGGTTGTTACCAACGAATTACATCATCAGGGATTTGTCGACCTGCATTGGGTTGTTTCTAACGGATTACATCATCGCGGATTTTCCAACCTGCATTGAGTTGTTGCCAACAGATTACATCATCGGGGATTTGCCGACCTGAGTTGGGTTGTTGCCAACGGATTACATCATCGGGGATTTGCCGACCTGCGTTGGGTTGTTGCCAACGGATTACATCATCAGGGATTTGCCATCCAGCATTGGGTTGTTGCCAACGAATTACATCATCGGTTATTTGTCGACCTTCTTTAGGTTGTTACCAACGGATTACATCATCGGGGATTTGCCGACCTGCTTTGGGTTGTTTCCAACGGATTACATCATCGGGGATTTGCCGACCTGCGTTGGGTTGTTTCCAACGAATTAAATCATCGGGGATTTGCCGACCTGAGTTGGGTTGGTGTCAACGGATTACATCATCGGGGATTTTTTGACTTGCATTGGTTTGTATCCAACGGATTACATCTTCAGGAATTTTTCGACCTATGTTGGGTTATTTCCAACGGATTACATCATCAGGGATTTGCCGCGCTGCGTTGGGTTGTTACCAACGGATTACATCAGCGGGGATTTGTCGACTGGCGTTGGGTTGTTGCCAACGGATTACATCATCGGGGATTTGCCGACCTGCGTTGGGTTATTGGCAACGGATTACATTATTGGGGATTTGCAGATCGACGTTGGGTTGTTGCCAACGGATTACATCATCGGGGATTTGCCGACCTGCGTATGGTTGTTGCCAACGGATTACATCAACGGCGATATGCCGACCTGCATTGGGTTTTTGCCAACGGATTACATCATCGGGGATTTGCCGACCTGCGTTGGGTTGTTGCCAACGAATTACATCATCAAGGATTTGTCGACCTGCATTGGGTTGTTTCCAATGGATTACATCATCAAGGATTTTCTGACCTGCGTTGGGTTGTTGCCAACGGATTACATCATCAGGGATTTGCTGACCTGCGTTGGGTTGTTGCCAACAGATTACATCATCGGGGATTTGCCGACCTGAGTTGGGTTGTTGCCAACGGATTACATCATCAGGGATTTGCCATCCTGCGTTGGGTTGTTGCCAACAGATTACATCAGTGGGGATTTGCCGACCTGCGTTGGGTTATTTTTAACGGATTACATCATCGAGTATTTTTCGACTTGCATTGGTTAGTTTCCAACGGATTACATCATCGGGAATTTTTTGACCTACGTTGAGTTATGTCCAACGGATTACATCATCGGGGATTTGCCGCCCTGCGTTGGGTTATTACCAACGGATTACATCATCGGGGATTTTCCAACTTGCGTTGGGTTGTTGCCAACGGATTACATCATCGGGGATTTGCCGACCTGCATTGGGTTGTTGCCAACGGATTACATCATCGGGGATTTGCCGACCTGCATTGGGTTGTTGCCAACAGATTACATCATCGGGGATTTGCCGACCTGCGTTGGGTTGTTGCCAACGGATTACATCATCAGGGATTTGCCGTCCAGCGTTGGGTTGTTGCCAACGGAATACATCATCGGGGATTTGCCGACCTGAGTTGGGTTGTTGCCAACAGATTACATCATCAGGGATTTGCCGACCTGCGTTGGGTTGTTTCCAATGAATTACATCATCGGGGATTTGCCGACCTGAGTTGGGTTGTTGCCAACGGATTACATCATCGGAGATTTTCTAACATGCATTGGTTTGTTTCCAACGGATTACATCATCAGAAATTTTTCGACCTACGTTGGGTTATTTCCAACGGATTACATCATCGGGAATTTGCCGCCCTGCGTTGGGTTGTTGCCAACGGATTACATCATCGGGGATTTACCGACCTGCGTTGGGTTGTTGCCAATTGATAACATCATCGGGGATTTTCCGACCTGCGTTGGGTTGTTGCCAACGGATTACATCATCGGGGATTTTTCGACCTGCGTTGGGTTATTTCCAACGGATTACAACATTCGGATTTTTCGACCTGCGCTGGGTTGTTACCAACGGATTACATCATCGGGGATTTGCAGACCTGTATTGGGTTGTTGCCAACGGATTACATCATCGGGGATTTTCTGACCTGCGTTGAGCTATTGCCAACGGATTACATCATCAGGGATTTGCCGTCCTGCGTTGGGTTGTTGCCAACGGATTACATCATCGGAGATTTGTCTACCTGCATTGGGTTGTTACCAACGGATTACATCATTGAGGATTTGCCGACCTCCTTTGGGTTGTTTCCAACGAATTACATCATCGGGGATTTGCCGACCTGCTTTGTGTTGTTGCTAACAGATTACATCATCGGGGATTTGCCGACCTGTGTTAAGGTTGTTACCAACGGATTACATCATCGGGGATTTGCCGACCAGCATTGGGTTGTTGCCAACGGATTACATCATCGGGGATTTCCCGACCTACGTAGGGCTGTTGCCAAAGGATTACATCAACGTGGATATGCCGACCTGCATGGGGTTTTTTCCAATTACATCATCGGGGATTTGTCGACCTGCGTTGGGTTGTTGCCAACGAATTACATCATCAGGGATTTGCCGACCAGCGTTAGGTTGTGGCCAACGGATTACATCATCGGGGATTTTCCGACCTGCGTTGGGTTATTTCCAACGGATTACAACATTCGGATTTTCCGACCTGCGCTGGGTTGTTGCCAACGGTTTACATCATCGGGGATTTGCAGACCTGTATTGGGTTGTTGCCAACGGATTACATCATCGGGGATTTTCCGACCTGTGTTGAGCTATTGCCAACGGATTACATCATCAGGGATTTGCCGTCCTGCATTGGGTTGTTGCCAACGGATTACATCATCGGGGATTTACCGACCAGCGTTTGGTTGTTGCCAACGGATTACATCATCGGGAATTTGCCGACCTGCATTGGGTTGTTGCCAGCGGATTACATCATCGGGGATTTGCAGACCTGCGTTGAGTTGTTGCCAACGGATTACATCATCAGGGATTTGCCGTCCTGCGTTGCGTTGTTGACAACGGATTACATCATTGGGGATTTGTCTACCTACATTGGGTTGTTACCAACGGATTACATCATTGAGGATTTGCCGACCTCCTTTGGGTTGTTTCCAACGAATTACATCATCGGGGATTTGCCGACCTGAGTTGGGTTGTTGCCAATGGATTACATCATCGGGGATTTGCTGGCCTTCTTTGGGTTGTTGCCAACGGATTACTTCACCGGGAATTTGCCGACCTACTTTGGGTTGTTTCCAACGGATTACATCATTGGAGATTTGCCTACCTGCGTTGGGTTGTTGCCAACGGATTACATCATCAGGGATTTGCCGACCTGCGTTGGGTTGTTGCCAACGGATTACATCATCTGGGATTTGCCGACCTGCGTTGGGTTATTTCCAACCAATTACTTCATCGAGGATTTGCCGACCTACGTTGGGTTGTTGCCAACGGATTACATCATCGGGGATTTTCCGACCAGCGTTGGGTTATTTCCAACAGATTACATAATCAGGGATATTCCGCCCTGCGTTAGTTTGTTGCCAACGGATTACATCATCAGGGATTTGTGGACCTGCATTGGGTTGTTTCCAGCGGATTATATCATCGGGGATTTGCCAACCTGCGTTGGGTTGCTTCCAACGGATTACATCATCGGGGATTTACCGACTTGTGTTGGGTTGTTGCCAACGGATTACATCATCGGGGATTTATCGACCTGCGTTGGGTTGTTGCCAACAGATTACATCATTGGTGATTTACCGACCTGCGTTCGATTGTTACCAACGGATTACATCATCGGGGATTTGTCGACCTACATTGGGTTGTTTCCAACGGATTACATCATTGGGGATTTGCCGACCTGCTTTGTGTTGTTGCCAAAGGATTACATCATCGGGGATTTTCCGACCTGTGTAGGGTTGTTGCAAACGGATTACATCATCGGGGATTTGGCGACCTACATTGGATTTTTACCAACGAATTACATCATCCGGGATTTTCTGACCTGCGTTGGGTTGTTGCCAACGGATTACATCATCGGGGATATGCCGACCTGCATTGGGTTTTTGCCAACGGATTACATCATCGGCGATTTGCCGACCTGCGTCGGGTTGTTGCCAACGGATTACATCATCGTGGATTTGCCGACCTGCGTTGGGTTGTTGCCAACGGATTACATCATCGGGGATTTGCCGACTTACGTTGGGTTGTTACCAACGGATTACATCATCGGGGATTTGCCGACCAGCATTGTGTTGTTTCCAACGAATTACATCATTGGGGATTTGCCGACCTACGTTGGGTTATTGCCAACGGATTACATCATCGGGGATTTTCCGACTTGCATTGGGTTTAATCCAACGAATTACATCATTGAGAATTTTTCGACCTACGTTGAGTTATTTCCAACAGATTACATCATCAGGGATTTAGTGACCTGCGTTGGGTTGTTGCCAACGGATTACATCATCAGGGATTTGCCGTCCTGTGTTGGGTTGGTACCAACGGATTACATCATCGGGGTTTTGCTGACCTGCGTTGGGTTATTTCAAACGGATTACATCATCGGGGATTTGCCGACCTGCGTTGGGTCATTTCCAACGGATTACATCATCGGGGATTTTTCGACCTGCGTTGGGTTATTTCCAACCAATTACATCATCGGGGATTTTTTGACCTACGTTGGGTTATTTACAATGGATTACATCATCGGGGATTTGCCGCCCTGCGTTGGATTATTGCCAACGGATTACATCATCTAGGATTTGCCGATCTGCGTTGGGTTGTCGCTAACAGATTACATCATCGGGTATTTGTCAACCTGCATTGGGTAGTTTCCAACGGATTATAACATCGGGTATTTGCCAACCTGCGTTGGGTTGTTTCCAACGGATTACTTCATCGGGGATTTGCCGACCTGCGTTGAGTTGTTGCCAACGGATTACATCATCGTGGATTTATCGACCTGCATTTGGTTGTTACCAACGGATTACATCATCGGTGATTTGTCGACCTGCGTTGGGTTGTTGCCAACGGATTACAGCATCGGGGATTTGTCGACCTGCTTTGTGTTGTTGCCAAAGGATAACATCATCAGGGATTTGCCGACCTGCGTAGGGTTGTTGCAAACGGATTACATCATCAGGGATATGCCGACCTGCATTGGGTTTTTGCCAATGGATTACATCTTCGGGGATTTGCCGACTTGCGTTGGGTTGTTACCAACGAATTACATCATCAGGGATTTGTCGACCTGCATTGGGTTGTTTCTAACGGATTACATCATCGCGGATTTGCCAACCTGCTTTGAGTTGTTGCCAACAGATTACATCATCGGGGATTTGCCGACCTGAGTTGGGTTGTTGCCAACGAATTACATCATCGGTTATTTGTCGACCTTCTTTAGGTTGTTACCAACGGATTACATCATCGGGGATTTGCCGACCTGCTTTGGGTTGTTTCCAACGGATTACATCATCGGGGATTTGCCGACCAGCGTTGGGTTGTTTCCAACGAATTACATCATCGGGGATTTGCCGACCTGAGTTGGGTTGGTGTCAACGGATTACATCATCGGGGATTTTTTGACTTGCATTGGTTTGTATCCAACGGATTACATCTTCAGGAATTTTCCGACCTATGTTGGGTTATTTCCAACGGATTACATCATCAGGGATTTGCCGCGCTGCGTTGGGTTGTTACCAACGGATTACATCAGCGGGGATTTGCCGACCGGCGTTGGGTTGTTGCCAACGGATTACATCATCGGGGATTTGCCGACCTGCGTTGGGTTATTGGCAACGGATTACATTATTGGGGATTTGCAGATCGACGTTGGGTTGTTGCCAACGGATTACATCATCGGGGATTTGCCGACCTGCGTATGGTTGTTGCCAACGGATTACATCAACGGGGATATGCCGACCTGCATTGGGTTTTTGCCAACGGATTACATCATCGGGGATTTGCCGACCTGCGTTGGGTTGTTGCCAACGAATTACATCATCAAGGATTTGCCGACCTGCATTGGGTTGTTTCCAATGGATTACATCATCAGGGATTTTCTGACCTGCGTTGGGTTGTTGCCAACGGATTACATCATCAGGGATTTGCTGACCTGCGTTGGGTTGTTGCCAACAGATTACATCATCGGGGATTTGCCGACCTGAGTTGGGTTGTTGCCAACGGATTACATCATCAGGGATTTGCCATCCTGCGTTGGGTTGTTGCCAACAGATTACATCAGTGGGGATTTGCCGACCTGCGTTGGGTTATTTTTAACGGATTACATCATCGAGTATTTTTCGACTTGCATTGGTTAGTTTCCAACGGATTACATCATCGGGAATTTTTCGACCTACGTTGAGTTATGTCCAACGGATTACATCATCGGGGATTTGCCGCCCTGCGTTGGGTTATTACCAACGGATTACATCATCGGGGATTTTCCAACTTGCGTTGGGTTGTTGCCAACGGATTACATCATCGGGGATTTGCCGACCTGCATTGGGTTGTTGCCAACGGATTACATCATCGGGGATTTGCCGACCTGCATTGGGTTGTTGCCAACAGATTACATCATCAGGGATTTGCCGTCCAGCGTTGGGTTGTTGCCAACGGAATACATCATCGGGGATTTGCCGACCTGAGTTGGGTTGTTACCAACAGATTACATCATCAGGGATTTGCCGACCTGCGTTGGGTTGTTTCCAATGAATTATATCATCGGGGATTTGCCGACCTGAGTTGGGTTGTTGCCAACGGATTACATCATCGGAGATTTTCTAACATGCATTGGTTTGTTTCCAACGGATTACATCATCAGGAATTTTTCGACCTACGTTGGGTTATTTCCAACGGATTACATCATCGGGAATTTGCCGCCCTGCGTTGGGTTGTTGCCAACGGATTACATCATCGGGGATTTACCGACCTGCGTTGGGTTGTTGCCAATGGATAACATCATCGGGGATTTTCTGACCTGCGTTGGGTTATTTCCAACGGATTACATCATCGGGGATTTTCTGACCTGCGTTGGGTTATTTCCAGCGGATTAGATCATCGGGGATTTGCCGCCCTGCGTTGGGTTGTTGCCAACGGATTACATCATCGGGGATTTTCCGACCTGCGTTGGGTTATTTGCAACGGATTACAACATTCGGATTTTTCGACCTGCGCTGGGTTGTTGCCAACGGATTACATCATCGGGGATTTGCAGACCTGTATTGGGTTGTTGCCAACGGATTACATCATCGGGGATTTTCTGACCTGCGTTGAGCTATTGCCAACGGATTACATCATCAGGGATTTGCCGTCCTGCGTTGGGTTGTTGCCAACGGATTACATCATCGGGGATTTGTCTACCTGCATTGGGTTGTTACCAACGGATTACATCATTGAGGATTTGCCGACCTCCTTTGGGTTGTTTCCAACGAATTACATCATCGGGGATTTGCCGACCTGCTTTGTGTTGTTGCTAACAGATTACATCATCGGGGATTTGCCGACCTGTGTTAAGGTTGTTACCAACGGATTACATCATCGGGGATTTGCCGACCAGCATTGGGTTGTTGCCAACGGATTACATCATCGGGGATTTCCCGACCTACGTAGGGCTGTTGCCAAAGGATTACATCAACGTGGATATGCCGACCTGCATGGGGTTTTTTCCAATTACATCATCGGGGATTTGTCGACCTGCGTTGGGTTGTTGTCAACGAATTACATCATCAGGGATTTGGCGACCAGCGTTAGGTTGTGGCCAACGGATTACATCATCGGGGATTTTCCGACCTGCGTTGGGTTATTTCCAACGGATTAGAACATTCGGATTTTCCGACCTGCGCTGGGTTGTTGCCAACGGTTTACATCATCGGGGATTTGCAGACCTGTATTGGGTTGTTGCCAACGGATTACATCATCGGGGATTTTCCGACCTGTGTTGAGCTATTGCCAACGGATTACATCATCAGGGATTTGCCGTCCTGCATTGGGTTGTTGCCAACGGATTACATCATCGGGGATTTCCCGACCTACGTAGGGCTGTTGCCAAAGGATTACATCAACGTGGATATGCCGACCTGCATGGGGTTTTTTCCAATTACATCATCGGGGATTTGTCGACCTGCGTTGGGTTGTTGCCAACGAATTACATCATCAGGGATTTGCCGACCAGCGTTAGGTTGTGGCCAACGGATTACATCATCGGGGATTTTCCGACCTGCGTTGGGTTATTTCCAACGGATTACAACATTCGGATTTTCCGACCTGCGCTGGGTTGTTGCCAACGGTTTACATCATCGGGGATTTGCAGACCTGTATTGGGTTGTTGCCAACGGATTACATCATCGGGGATTTTCCGACCTGTGTTGAGCTATTGTCAACGGATTACATCATCAGGGATTTGCCGTCCTGCATTGGGTTGTTGCCAACGGATTACATCATCGGGGATTTACCGACCAGCGTTTGGTTGTTGCCAACGGATTACATCATCGGGAATTTGCCGACCTGCATTGGGTTGTTGCCAACGGATTACATCATCGGGGATTTGCAGACCTGCGTTGAGTTGTTGCCAACGGATTACATCATCAGGGATTTGCCGTCCTGCGTTGCGTTGTTGACAACGGATTACATCATTGGGGATTTGTCTACCTACATTGGGTTGTTACCAACGGATTACATCATTGAGGATTTGCCGACCTCCTTTGGGTTGTTTCCAACGAATTACATCATCGGGGATTTGCCGACCTGAGTTGGGTTGTTGCCAATGGATTACATCATCGGGGATTTGCTGGACTTCTTTGGGTTGTTGCCAACGGATTACTTCACCGGGAATTTGCCGACCTACTTTTTGTTGTTTCCAACGGATTACATCATTGGAGATTTGCCTACCTGCGTTGGGTTGTTGCCAACGGATTACATCATCAGGGATTTGCCGACCTGCGTTGGGTTGTTGCCAACGGATTACATCATCTGGGATTTGCCGACCTGCGTTGGGTTATTTCCAACCAATTACTTCATCGAGGATTTGCCGACCTACGTTGGGTTGTTGCCAACGGATTACATCATCGGGGATTTTCCGACCAGCGTTGGGTTATTTCCAACAGATTACATAATCAGGGATATTCCGCCCTGCGTTAGTTTGTTGCCAACGGATTACATCATCAGGGATTTGTGGACCTGCATTGGGTTGTTTCCAGCGGATTATATCATCGGGGATTAGCCAACCTGCGTTGGGTTGCTTCCAACGGATTACATCATCGGGGATTTACCGACTTGTGTTGGGTTGTTGCCAACGGATTACATCATCGGGGATTTATCGACCTGCGTTGGGTTATTGCCAACAGATTACATCATTGGTGATTTACCGACCTGCGTTCGATTGTTACCAACGGATTACATCATCGGGGATTTGTCGACCTGCATTGGGTTGTTTCCAACGGATTACATCATTGGGGATTTGCCGACCTGCTTTGTGTTGTTGCCAAAGGATTACATCATCGGGGATTTTCCGACCTGCGTAGGGTTGTTGCAAACGGATTACATCATCGGGGATTTGCCGACCTACATTGGATTTTTACCAACGAATTACATCATCCGGGATTTTCTGACCTGCGTTGGGTTGTTGCCAACGGATTACATTATCGGGGATATGCCGACCTGCATTGGGTTTTTGCCAACGGATTACATCATCGGCGATTTGCCGACCTGCGTCGGGTTGTTGCCAACGGATTACATCATCGTGGATTTGCCGACCTGCGTTGGGTTGTTGCCAACGGATTACATCATCGGGGATTTGCCGACTTACGTTGGGTTGTTACCAACGGATTACATCATCGGGGATTTGCCGACCAGCATTGTGTTGTTTCCAACGAATTACATCATTGGGGATTTGCCGACCTACGTTGGGTTATTGCCAACGGATTACATCATCGGGGATTTTCCGACTTGCATTGGGTTTAATCCAACGGATTACATCATTGAGAATTTTTCGACCTACGTTGAGTTATTTCCAACAGATTACATCATCAGGGATTTAGTGACCTGCGTTGGGTTGTTGCCAACGGATTACATCATCAGGGATTTGCCGTCCTGTGTTGGGTTGGTACCAACGGATTACATCATCGGGGTTTTGCTGACCTGCGTTGGGTTATTTCAAACGGATTACATCATCGGGGATTTGCCGACCTGCGTTGGGTCATTTCCAACGGATTACATCATCGGGGATTTTTCGACCTGCGTTGGGTTATTTCCAACCAATTACATCATCGGGGATTTTTTGACCTACGTTGGGTTATTTACAATGGATTACATCATCGGGGATTTGCCACCCTGCGTTGGATTATTGCCAACGGATTACATCATCTAGGATTTGCCGATCTGCGTTGGGTTGTCGCTAACGGATTACATCATCGGGTATTTGTCAACCTGCATTGGGTAGTTTCCAACGGATTATAACATCGGGTATTTGCCAACCTGCGTTGGGTTGTTTCCAACGGATTACTTCATCGGGGATTTGCCGACCTGCGTTGAGTTGTTGCCAACGGATTACATCATCGTGGATTTATCGACCTGCGTTTGGTTGTTACCAACGGATTACATCATCGGTGATTTGTCGACCTGCGTTGGGTTGTTGCCAACGGATTACAGCATCGGGGACTTGTCGACCTGCTTTGTGTTGTTGCCAAAGGATAACATCATCAGGGATTTGCCGACCTGCGTAGGGTTGTTGCAAACGGATTACATCATCAGGGATATGCCGACCTGCATTGGGTTTTTGCCAATGGATTACATCTTCGGGTATTTGCCGACCTGCGTTGGGTTGTTACCAACGAATTACATCATCAGGGATTTGTCGACCTGCATTGGGTTGTTTCTAACGGATTACATCATCGCGAATTTGCCAACCTGCATTGAGTTGTTGCCAACAGATTACATCATCGGGGATTTGCCGACCTGAGTTGGGTTGTTGCCAACGGATTACATCATCGGGGATTTGCCGACCTGCGTTGGGTTGTTGCCAACGGATTACATCATCAGGGATTTGCCATCCAGCATTGGGTTGTTGCCAACGAATTACATCATCGGTTATTTGTCGACCTTCTTTAGGTTGTTACCAACGGATTACATCATCGGGGATTTGCCGACCTGCTTTGGGTTGTTTCCAACGGATTACATCATCGGGGATTTGCCGACCAGTGTTGGGTTGTTTCCAACGAATTACATCATCGAGGATTTGCCGACCTGAGTTGGGTTGGTGTCAACGGATTACATCATCGGGGATTTTTTGACTTGCATTGGTTTGTATCCAACGGATTACATCTTCAGGAATTTTCCGACCTAAGTTGGGTTATTTCCAACGGATTACATCATCAGGGATTTGCCGCGCTGCGTTGGGTTGTTACCAACGGATTACATCAGCGGGGATTTGCCGACCGGCGTTGGGTTGTTGCCAACGGATTACATCATCGGGGATTTGCCGACCTGCGTTGGGTTATTGGCAACGGATTACATTATTGGGGATTTGCAGATCGACGTTGGGTTGTTGCCAACGGATTACATCATCGGGGATTTGTCGACCTGCGTATGGTTGTTGCCAACGGATTACATCAACGGGGATATGCCGACCTACATTGGATTTTTGCCAACGGATTACATCATCGGGGATTTGCCGACCTGCGTTGGGTTGTTGCCAACGAATTACATCATCAAGGATTTGCCGACCTGCATTGGGTTGTTTCCAATGGATTACATCATCAGGGATTTTCTGACCTGCGTTGGGTTGTTGCCAACGGATTACATCATCAGGGATTTGCTGACCTGCGTTGGGTTGTTGCCAACAGATTACATCAGTGGGGATTTGCCGACCTGCGTTGGGTTATTTTTAACGGATTACATCATCGAGTATTTTTCTACTTGCATTGGTTAGTTTCCAACGGATTACATCATCGGGAATTTTTCGACCTACGTTGAGTTATGTCCAACGGTTTACATCATCGGGGATTTGCCGCCCTACGTTGGGTTGTTACCAACGGATTACATCATCGGGGATTTTCCAACTTGCGTTGGGTTGTTGCCAACGGATTACATCATCGGGGATTTGCCGACCTGCATTGGGTTGTTGCCAACGGATTACATCATCGGGGATTTTCCGACCTGCGTTCGGTTGTTGCCAACAGATTACATCATCGGGGATTTGCCGACCTGCGTTGGGTTGTTGCCAACGGATTACATCATCAAGGATTTGCCGACCTGCATTGGGTTATTTCCAATGGATTACATCATCGGGGATTTGCCGACCTGCGTTGGGTTGTTTCCAACAGATTACATCATCAAGGATTTGCCGACCTGCGTTGGGTTGTTGCCAACGGATTACATCATAGGGGATTTGCCGACCTGCATTGGGTTGTTGCCAACGGATTACATGCATTGGGTTGTTGCCAACGGATTACATCATCGGGGATTTGCCGACCTGCGTTGGGTTGGTGCCAACGGATTACATCATCGGGGATTTGCCGACCTGCATTGGGTTGTTGCAAACGGATTACATCATCGGGGATTTTCTGACCTGCGTTGGGTTGTTGACAACAGATTACATTATCGGGGATTTGCCAACCTGCGTTGGGTTATTGGCAACGGATTACATCATTGGGGATTTGCCGACCTACGTTGGGTTGTTGCCAACGGATTACATCATCGGGGATTTGCCGACCTGCTTTGGTTTGTTGCCAACGGATTACATCTACGGGGATTTGCCGACCTGCGTTGGGTTATTGCCAACGGATTACATCATCGTGGATTTGCCGACCTGCGTTGGGTTGTTGCCAACGGATTACATCATCAGGGAATTGCCAACCTGCATTGGGTTGTTGCCAACGGATTACATCATCGGGGATTTGCCGACCTGCGTTGGGTTGTTGCCAACGGATTACATCATCGGGGATTTGCCGACCTGCGTTGGGTTGTTGCCAACGGATTACATCATCGGGGATTTTCTGACCTGCGTTGGGTTGTTGCCAACAGATTACATCATCGGGGATTTGCCAACCTGCGTTGGGTTATTGGCAACGGATTACATCATTGGGTATTTACCGAAATGCGTTGGGTTGTTGCCAACGGATTACATCATCGGGGATTTGCCGACCTGCATTGGGTTGTTGCCAACGGATTACATCATCGGGGATTTGCCGACCTGCGTTGGGTTCTTGCCAACGGATTACATCATCTGGGATTTGCCGACCTGCATTGGGTTGTTGCCAACGGATTACATCATCTAGGATTTTCTGACTTGCGTTGGGTTGTTGCCAACAGATTACATCATCGGGGATTTGCCAACCTGCGTTGGGTTATTGGCAACGGATTACATCATTGGGGATTTGCCGACCTGCGTTGGGTTGTTGCCAACGGATTACATCATCGGGGATTTGCCGACCTGCATTGGGTTGTTGCCAACGGATTACATCATCGCGGATTTTCCGACCTGCGTTGGGTTGTTGCCAACAGATTACATCATTGGGGATTTGCCAACCTGCGTTGGGTTATTGGCAACGGATTACATCATTGGGGATTTGCCTACCTGCGTTGGGTTGTTGCCAACGAATTACAATATCGGGGATTTGCCGAACTGCGTAGGGTTGTTGCAAACGGATTACATCAACGGGGATTTGCCGACCTGCATTGAGTTGCTGCCAACGGATTACATCATCGGGGATTTGCCGACCTGCGTTGGGTTGTTGCCAACGGATTACATCATCTAGGATTTGCCGACCTGCGTTGGGTTATTTCCAACCAATTACATCATCGGGGATTTGCCGACCAACGTTGGGTTGTTGCCAACGGATTACATTATCGGGGATTTTCCGACCTACGTTGGTTTATTTCCAACGAATTACATCATCGGGAATTTTTTGACCGGCGTTGTGTTATTTCCAACGGATTACATCATCGGGGATATGCTGCGCTGCGTTAGGTTATTGGCAACGGATTACATCATCGGGGATTTGCCGACCTGCGTAGGGTTGTTGCCAACGGATTACATCATCGGGGATTTGCTGACCTGATTTGGGTTGTTACCAACGGATTACATCATCAGGGATTTGTCGACCTGCGTTGGGATGTTACCAACGGATTACATCATTGAAGATTTGCCGACCTACGTTGGGTTGTTTCCAACGAATTACATCATCTGGGATTTGCTGACCTGAGTTGGGTTGTTGCCAACGGATTACATCATCGGGGATTGGCTGGCCTGCTTTGGGTTGTTGTCAACGGATTACTTCCCCGGGAATTTGTCGACCTGCGTTTTGTTGTTGCCAACGGATTACATCACTGGGGATTTGCCGACCTGAGTTGGGTTGTTGCCAACGGATTACATCATCGGGGATTTGCCGACCTGCGTAGGGTTGTTGCAAACGGATTACATCAACGGGGATATGCCGACCTGCATTGGGTTTTTGCCAACGGATTACAACATCGGGGATTTGCCGACCTATATTGGGTTGTTGCCAACGGATTACATCATCGGGGATTTGTCAACCTGCGTTGGGTTGTTGCCAACAGATTACATCATCGGGGATTTGACGACCTGCGTTGGGTTGTTGCCAATGGATTACATCATCTGGGATTTGCCGAACTTGCGTTGGGTTATTTCCAACCAATTACATCATCGGGGATATGCCGACCTTCGTTTGGTTGTTGCCAACGGATTACATTATCGGGGATTTTTTGACCTGCGTTGGTTTATTTCCAACGAATTACATCATCGGGGATTTTCTGACCGGCGTTGGGTTATTTCCAATGGATTACATCATCGGGGATTTGCTGCCCTGCGTTGGGTTGTTGCCAACGGATTATATCATCGGGGATTTGCCGACCTGCGTTGGGTTGTTGCCAACGAATTACATCATTGGGGATTTGCCGACCTACATTGGGTTGTTGCCAACGGATTACATCATCGGGAATTTGCCGACCTGCGTTGGGTTGTTGCCAACCAATTACATCATCGGAGATTTGCCGACCTGCATTGGGTTGTTGCGAACTGATTACATCATCTAGAATTTCCGATCTGCGTTGGGTTGTTGCCAACGGATTACATCATCGGGGATTTGCCGACCTGCGTTGGGTTATTGCCAACGGATTACATCATTGGGGATTTGCCGACCTCCGTTGGGTTGTTGCCAACGGATTACATCCTCGGGGATTTGCCGACCTGCGCTGGTTGTTTCCAATGGATTACATCATTGAGGATTTGCTGAACTGCTTTCGGTTGTTGCCAACGGATTACATCATCGGGAGTTTGCCGACATGCATAGGGTTGTTGCCAACGGATTACATCATCGGGGATATGCCGACCTGCATTGGGTTTTTTCCAACGAATTGCATCATCGGGGATTTGCCGACCTGCATTGGGTAATTGCCAACGGATTACATCATCGGGGATTTGCCGACCTGCATTGGGTTGTTCCCAAAGAATTATATCATCGGGGATTTACCGACATGCGTAGGGTTGTTGCAAACCGATTACATCATCGGGAATATGTCGACCTGCATTGGATTTTTGCCAACGGATTACATCATCGGGGATTTGCCGACCTGCGTTGGGTTGTTGCCAACGAATTACATCATCAGGGATTTGCCGCCCTGCGTTGGGTTATTTACAATAGATTACATCATCGGGGATTTGCCGCCCTGCGTTGGATAATTGCCAACGGATTACATCATCTAGGATTTGCCGATCTGCGTTGGGTTGTTGCCAACGGATTACATCACCGGGTATTTGTCGACCTGCATTGGGTTGTTTCCAACGGATTATAACATCGGGTATTTGCCGACATGCGTTGGGTTGTTCCCAACGGATTACATCATCAGGGATTATTCGTCCTGCGTTGGGTTGTTGCCAACAGATTACATCATCGGGGATTTATCCACCTGCGTTGGGTTGTTACCAATGAATTACATTATTGGGGATTTGCCGACCTGCGTTGGGTTGTTTCTAACGGATTACATCATCGGGGATTCTTCGACTTGCATTGGTTTGTTTCCAACGGATTACATCATCGGGAATTTTCAGACCTACGTTGGGTTATTTCCAACGATTACATCATCGGGGATTTGCCGCCCTGCGTTGGGTTGTTGCCAACGGATTACATCATCGGGGATTTGTCCGCCTGTGTTGGGTTGTTACCAACGAATTACATTATTGGGGAATTGCCAATCTGCGTTGGGTTGTTGCCAACGGATTACATCATCGGGGATTTGCCGACCTGCATTGGGTTGTTGCCAACGGATTACATCATCGAGGATATGCCAACCTGCGTTGGGTTGTTGCCAACGGATTACATCAAGGATTTTTCGACCTGCGTTGGGTTGTTGCCAACAGATTACATCATCAGGGATTTGCCAACCTGCGTTGGGTTGTTGCCAACGGATTACATCATCGGGGATTTGCCGACCTTCATTGGGTTGTTGCCAACAGATTACATCATCAAGGATTTGCCGACCTGCGATGGGTTGTTGCCAACGGATTACATCATCGGGGATTTGCCGACCTACGTAGGGTTGTTGCCAACGGATTACATCAACGGGGATATGCCGACCTGCTTTGGGTTTTTTCAACGGATTACATCATCTTGGATTTGCCAACCTGCGTTGGGTTGTTGCCAACGAATTACATAATCAAGGATTTGCCGACCTGCATTGGGTTGTTTCCAATGGATTACATCATCGGGTATTTGCCGACCTGCGTTGGGTTGTTTCCAACAGATTACATCCTCGAGGATTTGCCGACCTGCGTTGGGTTGTTGCCAACGGATTACAGCATCGGGGATTTGCCGACCTACATTGGCTTGTTGCCAACGGATTACATCATCGGGGATTTGCCGATTTCTGTTGGGTTGTTGCCAACGGATTACATCATCGGGGATTTACCGACCTGCGATGAGTTGTTGCCAACGGATTACATCATAGGGGATTTGCCGACCTGCGTAAGGTTGTTGCAAACGGATTACATCATCAGGGATATGCCTACCTGCATTAGGTTTTTGCCAACGGATTACATTATCGGGGATTTGTCGACCTGCGCTGGGTTGTTGCCAACAAATTACATCATCAGGGATTTGTCGACCTGCATTAGGTTGTTTCCAACGGACTACATCATCGCGGATTTTCCAACCTGTATTGGGTTGTTGCCAACAGATTACATCATCGAGGATTTGCCGACCTGCGTTGGGTTGTTCCCAACGGACTACATCATCTGGAATTGCCGACCTGCGTTGGGTTGTTGCCAACGGATTACAGCATCAGGGATTTACCGTCCTGCGTTGGGTTGTTGCCAACGGATTACTTCATCGATTATTTGTCGACCTGCGTTGGGTTGTTTCCAACGAATTACATCATCGGGGATTTGCTGACCTGAGTTGGGTTGTTACCAACGGATTACATCATCGGGGATTCTTCGACTTGCATTGGTTTGTTTCCAACGGATTACATCATCGGGAATTTTTAGACCTACGTTGGGTTATTTCCAACGATTACATCATCGGGGATTTGTCGCCCTGCGTTGGGTTGTTGCCAACGGATTACATCATCGGGGATTTGTACGCCTGCATTGGTTTGTTACCAATGAATTACATTATTGGGGATTTGCCGCCCTGCGTTGGGTTGTTGCCAACGGATTACATCATCGGGGATTTGCCGACCTGCATTGGGTTGTTGCCAACGGATTATATCATCAAGGATTTTTCGACCTACGTTGGATTGTTGCCAACAGATTACATCATCGGGGATTTGCCAACCTGCGTTGGGTTGTTGCCAACGGATTACATCATCGGGGATTTGCCGACCTGCATTGGGTGATTGCCAACGGATTACATCATCAGGGATTTGCCGACCTGCATTGGGTTGTTGCCAACGGATTATATCATCAAGGATTTTTCGACCTACGTTGGATTGTTGCCAACAGATTACATCATCGGGGATTTGCCAAACTGCGATGGGTTGTTGCCAACGGATTACATCATCGGGGATTTGCCGACCTACGTAGGGTTGTTGCCAATGGATTACATCAACGGGGATATGCCGACCTGCTTTGGGTTTTTGCCAACGGATTACATCATCTTGGATTTGCCGACCTGCGTTGGGTTGTTGCCAACGAATTACATCATCAAGGATTTGCCGACCTGCATTGGGTTGTTTCCAATGGATTACATCATCGGGTGTTTGCCGACCTGCGTTGGGTTGTTTCCAACAAATTACATCATCGAGGATTTGCCGACCTGCGTTGGGTTGTTGCCAACGGATTACAGCATCGAGGATTGGCCGACTTGCATTGGCTTGTTGCCAACGGATTACATCATCGGGGATTTGCCGATTTCTGTTGGGTTGTTGCCAACGGATTACATCATCGGGGATTTGCCGACCTGCGATGAGTTGTTGCCAACGGATTACATCATCGGGGATTTGCCTGACCTGCGTAGGTTGTTGCAAACGGATTACATCATCACGGATATGCCGACCTCCATTGGGTTTTTTCCAACGGATTACATCATCGGGGATTTGTCGACCTGCGCTGGGTTGTTGCCAACAAATTACATCATTAGGGATTTGTCGACCTGCATTGGGTTGTTTCCAACGTATTACATCATCGCGGATTTTCGAACCTGTATTGGGTTGTACCAGCAGATTACATCATCGAGGATTTGCCGACCTGCGTTGGGTTGTTCCCAACAGACTACATCATCTGGAATTTGCCGACCTGCGTTGGGTTGTTGCCAACGGATTACATCTTCAGGGATTTGCCGTACCTGCGTTGGGTTGTTGCCAACGGATTACATCATCGGTTATTTGTCGACCTGCGTTGGGTTGTTACCAACGGATTACATTCATCGGGGATTTGCCGACCTGCGTTGGGTTGTTTCCAAAGAATTACATCATCTGGGATTTGCCGACCTGAGTTGGGTTGTTGCCAATGGATTACATCATCGGGGATTTTCTGACTTGTATTGGTTTGTTTCCAACGGATTACATCATCGGGAATTTACCGCCCTGCGTTGGGTTGTTGCCAAAGGATTACATCATCGGGGATTTTCTGTCCTGCGTTAGGTTGTTGCCAATGGATTACATCATCGGGGATTTGCCGACCTGCATTGGGTTGTTGCCAACGAATTACATCATCGGGGATTTGCCGACCTGCATTGGGTTGTTGCCAACGGATTACATCATCGGGGATTTGCTGACCTGCGTTGGGTTGTTGCCAACGGATTACATCATCAGGGATTTGCCGACCTGCGTTGGGTTGTTGCCAACGGATTACATCATCAGGGATTTGTCGTCCTACGTTGGGCTGGTACCAACGGATTACTTCATCGAGGATTTATCGGCCTACGTTGGGTTGTTGCAAATGAATTACATCATCAAGGATTTGCCAACCTGCATTGGGTTATTTCCAATGGATTACATCATCGGGGATTTGCCGACCTGCGTTGGGTTATTGCCAACGGATTACATCATCGGGGATTTGCCGACCTGCGTTGGGTTGTTGCCAACGGATTACATCATCGGCGATTTGTCGACCTACGTTGGGTTGTTGCCAACGAAATACATCATTGGGGATTTGCCGACCTGCATTGGGTTGTTTCCAACAAATTACATCATCGGGGATTTGCCGACCTGAGTTGGGTTGTTGCCAACGGATTACATCATCGGGGATTTTTCGACTTGCATTGGTTTGTTTCCAACGGATTACATCATCGAGAATTTTTCGACCTACGTTATGTTATTTCCAACGGATTACATCATCGGGGATTTGCCGTCCTGCGTTTGGTTTTTACCAACGGATTACATCATCTGGGATTTGCCATCCTGCGTTGGGTTGCTGCCAACGGATTACATCTTCGGGGATTTGTCGACCTGCATTAGGGTTGTTTCCAATGGATTACATCATCGGCGATTTGTCGATCTGCGTTGGGTTGTTGCCAACAGATTACATTATCGGGGATTTGCCAACCTGCCTTGGGTTGTTGCCAACGGATTACATTATCGGGGATTTGCCGACCTACGTTGGGTGGTTGCCAACGGATTACATCAACGGGGATTTATCGACCTGCGTAGGGTTGTTGCCAACGGATTACATCAACGGGGATATGCCGACCTGCATTGGGTTTTTGCTAACGGATAACATCATCGGGGATTTGCCGACCTGCGTTGGGTTGTTGCCAACGAATTACATCATCATGGATTTGTCGACCTGCATTGGGTTATTTCCAATAGATTACATCATCGGGGATTTGCCGACCTGCGTTGGGTTGTTTCCAACAGATTACATCATCGGGGATTTGCCGACCTGCATTGGATTATTGCCAACGGATTACATCATCGGGAATTTGCCGACCTGCGTTGGGTTGTTGCCAACGGATTACATCATCGGTGATTTGCCGACCTGCGTTGGGTTGTTGCCAATGGATTACATCATCAGGGATTTTTCGACCTGCGTTGGGTTGTTGCCAACGGATTACATCTTCAGGGATTTGATGTCCTGCATTGGATTGTTTCCAACGGATTACATCATTGGGGATTTTCCGACCTGCGTTGGGTTGTTGCCAACAGATTACATCATTGGGGATTTTCCGACCTGCGTTGGGTTGTTTCCAACGAATTACATCATCTAGGATTTGCCAACCTAGGTTGGGTTGTTGAGAATGGATTACATCATCGGGGATTGGCTGGCTTGCTTTGGGTTGTTGCCAACGGATTACTTCACCGGGAATTTGCTGACCTGCGTTAGGTTGTTGCCAACGGATTACATCATTGGGGATTTGCCGACCAGCGTTGGGTTGATGCCAATGGATTACATCATCGGGGATTTGCCGACCTGCGTAGGGTAGTTGCCAATGGATTACATCAACGGGGATATGCCGACCTGCATTGGGTTTTTGCCAACGGATTACATCATCGGGGATTTGCCGACCTGCGTTGGGTTGTTGCCAACGAATTACATCATCAAGGATTTGCCGACCTGCGTTGGGTTGTTTCCAATGGATTACATCATCGGGGATTTGCCGACCTGCGTTGGGTTGTTTCCAACAGATTACATCATCGAGGATTTGCCGATCGGCATTGGGTTGTTGCCAACGGATTACATCATCGGGGATTTGCCGACCTGCATTGGGTTGTTACCAACGGATTACATCATCGAGGATTTGCCGACCTGCGTTGGGTTGTTGCCAACGGATTACATCATCGGGGATTTGCCGACCTACGTTGGGTTGTTCCCAACGGATTACATCATCTGGGATTTGCCGAACTGCGTTGGGTTATTTCCAACCAATTACATCATCGTGGATTTGTCCGACCTACGTTGGGTTATTGCCAACAGATTACATTATCGGGGATTTTCTGACCTGCGTTGGTTTATTTCCATCGAATTACATCATCGGGGATTTTCTGACCGGCGCTGGGTTATTTCCAACGGATTACGTCATCAGGGATTTGCTGCCCTGCGTTGGGTTGTTGCCAACGGATTACATCATTGGGGATTTACCGACCAACGTTGGGTTGTTGACAATGGATTACATCATCGGTGATTTGCCGACCTACACTAGGTTGTTGCCAACGGTTACATCATCGGAGATTTGCCGACCTGCATTGGGTTGTTGCGAACTGATTACATCATCGGGAATTTGCCGACCTACGTTGGGTTGTTGCCAACGAATTACATCATCGGGGATTTGCCGACCTGCGTTGGGTTGTTGCGAACGGATTACATTATTGGGGATTAGCCGACCTACACTGGGTTGTTGCCAACGGATTACATCATCGGGGATTTGCCGACCTGCGCTGGGTTGTTGACAACGGATTACATCATTGGGGATTTGCCGACCTGCATTGGGTTGTTGCCAACGGATTACATCTTCGGGGATTTGCCGACCTGCGTAAGGTTGTTGCCAACGGATTACATCATCTGGGATATGCCGACATGCATTGGGTTTTTGCCAACGGATTACATCATGGGGGATTTGTCGTCCAACGTTGGGTTGTTGCCAATGAATTACATCATCAGGGATTTGCCGACCTGCATTGGGTTGTTTCCAACGGATTACATCATCGGGGATTTACCGACCTACGTTAGGTTGTTGCCAACAGATTACATCATCGCGGATTTACCGACCTGTGTTAGGGTTGTTACCAACAGATTACATCATTGGGGATTTGCCGACCTGCGTTGGGTTGTTGCCAACGAATTACATCATCGGGGATTTGCCGACCTACATTGGGTTGTTTCCAACAGATTACATCATCGGGGATTTTCCAACCTACGTTGGGTTGTTGCCAACGGATTACATCATCGGGGATTTGCCGACCTGCGTTGGGTTGTTGCCAACGGATTACATCATGGGGGATTTGTCGACCTGCGTTGGGTTGTTGCCAACGGATTACATCATCGGGGATTTGTCGACCTGCGTTGGGTTGTTGCCAACGAATTTCATCATCGGGGATTTGCCTACCGGCATTGAGTTGTTGCCAAAGGATTACATCATCGGGGATTTACCGACTTGCGTAGGGTTGTTGCAAACGGATTACATCATCGAGGATATGCCGACCTGCATTGGGTTTTTGCCAACGGATTACATCATCGGGGATTTACCGACCTGCGTTGGGTTGTTGCCAACGAATTACATCATCAGGGATTTGCCGACCTGCATTGGATTGTTTCCAACGGATTACATCATCGGGGATTTGCCGACATGTGTTGGGTTGTTGCCAACGGATTACATCATCGGGGATTTGCCGAAATGCACTGGGTTGTTGCCAACGGATTACATCATCGGTGATTTATCAACCTGCGTTGGGTTGTTACCAACGGATTACATCATCGTGGATTTCCCGACCTGCATTGGGTTGTTTCCAACGAATTACATCATCGGGGATTTGCCGACCTGCGTTGGGTTGTTGCCAACGGATTACATCATCGGGGATTTTCTGACTTGCATTGGGTTATTTCCAACGGATTACATCATCGGGAATTTTCTGACCTACGTTGGGTTATTTCCAACGGATTAAATCATCGGGGATTTTCCGCCCTGCGTTGGGTTGTTGCCAATGGATTACATCATCGGGGATTTGCCGACCTGCGTTGGGTTGTTGCCAACGGATTACATCATCGTTGATTTGTCGACCTACATTGGGTTGTGTCCAACGAATTACATCATCGGGGATTTGCCGGCCTGCGTTGGGTTGTTGCCAACAGATTACGTCATCGGGGATTTGCCAACCTACGTTGGGTTGTTGCCAACGGTTTACATCATTGGGGATTTTTCGACCTGCGCTGGGTTATTGCCAACGGATTACATCATCAGGGATTTGCCGACTTGCGTTGGGTTGTTACCAACGGATTTCATCATCGGGGATTTGCCGACCTGTGTAGGGTTGTTGCCAACGGATTACATCAACGGGGATATGCCGACCGGCATTGGGTTTTTGCCAACGGATTACATCATCGGGGATTTGCCGACCTGCGTTGGGTTGTTGCCAATGAATTACATCATCAGGGATTCGCCGACTTGCATTGGGTTGTTTCCAATATATTACATCATCGGGTATTTGCCGACCTGCGTTGGGTTGTTGACAACATATTACATCATCGGGGATTTACCGACCCACGTTGGGTTGTTGCCAATGGATTACATCATCAGGGATTTCTCGACCTGTATTGGGTTGTTGCCAACAGATTACATCATCTGGGATTTGCTTACCTGCGTTGGGTTGTTGCGAACGGATTACATAATTGGGGATTTGCCGACCTATGTTGAGTTGTTGCCAACGGATTACATCATCTAGGATTTGTTGACCTGCGTTGGGTTGTTCCCAACGGATTACATCATCGGGGATTTGCCGACCTGCGTTGGGTTATTTCCAACCAATTACATCATCGGGGATTTTCTGACATGCATTGGGTTGTTTTCAACGGATTACATTATCGGGGATTTGCCGACCTGCGTTGGTTTATTTCCAACGGATTACATCATCGGGGATTTTCTGACCTGCGTTGGGTTATTCCCAACGGATTACATCATCAAGGATTTGTCGCCTTGCGTTGGGTTGTTGCCAACGGATTACATCATCGGGGATTTGCCGACCTGCGTTGGGTTGTTGCCCAACGGATTACATCATCGGGGATTTACCGACCTGCGCTGGGTTGTTTCCAACGGATTACATCATCGGGGATTTACCGACCTGCATTGGGTTGTTGCCAATGGATTACATCATCGGGGATTTACCGACCTGCGTAGGGTTGTTGCCAACGGATTACATCATTGGGGATTTGCCGACCTACGTTGGGTTGTTGCCAACGGATTACATCATCAGGGATTTACCGACCTGCGCTGGGTTGTTGCCAACGGATTACATCATCTGGGATTTGCCGACCTGCGTTGGGTTGTTGCCAACGTATTACTTCATTGAGGATTTGCCGACCTACGTTGGGTTGGTGCCCACGGATTACATCATCGCAGATTTGCCGACCTGCGCTGGGTTATTTCCAACGGATTACATCATCGGGGATTTACCGACCTGCATCGGGTTGTTGCCAACGGATTACATCATCGGGGATTTACAGGCCTGCGTAGGGTTGTTGCCAACGGATTACATCATCGGGGATATGCCGACCTGCATTGGGTTTTTGCCAAAAGATTACATCAGCGGGGATTTGTCGACCAGCGTTGGGTTGTTGCCAACGAATTACATCATCAGGGATTTGCCGACCTGTAGTGGGTTATTTCCAACGGATTACATTATCGGGGATTTGCCGACCTGCGTTGGGTTGTTGCCAACAGATTACATCATCGGGGATTTGCGGACCTGTGTTAGGGTTGTTACCAACGGATTACATCATCAGGAATTTGCCGACCTGCATTGAGTTGTTGCCAACGGATTACATCATCGGGGATTTGCCTACCAACATATGGTTGTTTCCAACAGATTACATCATTGGGGATTTTCCAACCTACGTGGGGTTGTTGCAAACGGATTACATCATCGAAAATTCGCCGAACTGTGTTGGGTTGTTGCCAACAGATTACATCATCGTGGATTTGCAAACCAGCGTTGGGTTATTTCCAACGGATTACATCATTGGGGATTTGCCGACATGTGTTGGGTTGGTGCCAACGGATTACATCATCGGGGATTTGTCGACCTACGTTGGGTTGGTGCCAACGGATTACATCATCAGGGATTTGCCAACCTGCATTGGGTTGTTTCCAACAGATTACATCAACAGGGATTTGCCGACCTGCGTTGGGTTATTGCCAACGGATTACATCATCGGGGATTTGCCGACCTACGTTGGGTTGTTGCCAACGGATTACATTATTGGGGATTTACAGACCTGCGTTGGGTTGTTGACAACGGTTTACATCAACGAGGATTTTTCGACCTACGTTGGGTTGTTTCAAATGAATTACATCATCGGGGATTTGGTGACCTGCTTTGGGTTGTTGCCAAAGGATTACATCATCGGAAATTTGCCGATGCATTCACTGGTTTGTTGCCAGCGGATTACACCATCGGGGTTGTGCCGATCTGTGTTGGGTTGTTGCCAACGGATTACACCATCGAGGTTGTGTCGATCTGCGTTGGGTTGTTGCCAATGGATTACATCATCGGGGATTTACCGATCTGCGTTTTTGTTGTTTCCAATGGATTACATCATCGGGGATTTGCTGACCTACTTTGGGTTGTTGCCAACGGATTACATCATCGGGAATTTGCCGACCTGCGTAGGGTTGTTGCCAACGGATTACATCATAGGGGATATGCCGACCTACATTGTGTTTTTGCCAACGAATTACATCATCGGGGATATGCCGACCTGCGTTGGGTTGTTGCCAACGGATTACATCAACGGGGATTTGCCGACCTGCATTGGGTTGTTTCCAACGAATTACATCATCGGGGATTTGCCGACCTGCGTTGGGTTGTTACCAACGAATTACATCATCGGGGATTTGCGGACCTGCGTTGGGTTGTTGCCAACGGATTACATCATCGGGGATTTGCCGACCTACGTTGGGTTGTTGCCAACGGATTACATCATTGGGGATTTGCAGACCTGCGTTGGGTTGTTGCCAACGTATTACATCATCGGGGATTTGCCGACCTGCGTTGGGTTATTTCCAACGGATTACATCATTGGGAATTTGCTGACATGCTTTGGGTTGTTGCCAACGGATTACATCATCGGGAATTTGCCGACCTGCGTAGGGTTGTTGCCAACGGATTACATCATCGGGGATATGCCGACCTGCATTGGGTTTTTGCCAACGGATTACATCATCGGGGATTTGCCCACCTGCGTTGGGTTGTTGCCAACGGATTACATCATCGTGGATTTGCCGACCTGCGTTGGGTTATTTCCAACGGATTACATCATCGGGGATTTGCCGACCTGTGTTGGGTTGTTGCCAAAGGATTACATCATCGGGGATTTGCCGACTGGGATTTGCCGACCTGCGTTGGGTTGTTGCCAAGGGATTACATCATCGGGGATTTCCCGACCTGCGTTGGGTTATTGCCAACGGATTACATCATCGGGGATTTGCCGACCTGCATTGGGTTGTTTCCAACGGATTACATCATCGAGAATTTGCCGACCTGCATTGGGTTGTTGCCAACGGATTACATCATCGGGGATTTGCCGACCTGTGTTGGGTAGTTGCTAACGGTTTACATCATTGATTATAAAAGGGCGAGTTCTTTTTACTTACTACCCCGCTGGATTAGATACTCGTTTAACTGATGACAAGGGTGCCGCTGACGTCGCTGGAGGATGCGGCTCGCTCTTTCACTACGCAGATTTGAACTTCGGTGTAGTGGCCTCGACTTAGGAGGACTTAGTGCAGGTTGACATGTTTGATGAAGCAGATTTCACTCGCTAGGCCTTTTGTTAGTTGACGGACGGCTCTACCCCATTCCTTATACTTTTTACTCTTATTTGTAGGACAGAGATGATATTTGATGTATACAGTTTTTTGTATTTTGTAGAGATGTATATATAATGCTTTTATTCACTACATATGTTATGATGCATGCATTATATGTCATGCATTCACATTTATTAATTGTGAGTTTGGATTGACCCCTGCAACGTCTTTTGATACTATTTTACTGATGAGGCGTTGAATTTTTCCCAGGGTAATGACCTCTAACGAACTTTTCCTTTCTTTTGTCATCGCAAGCTCATGTCATATTTCTTTCAGAAGTCCTCTCATTTCTTTTGATGAGAAGCTTGGTCCTGCCTGAGGCTCCTTCCCTTTCATTGTATCGCAAAATGCCCCAGCCTTTTCGCATGGTGTTACAAGGGATTCATGTAAGAAACTCGCTTTGTTGACCACGTCAAGAGTGAGCAATATCCTGCACATCTGACGAAGAACAAAATGCACCAAAGCTTGACGGCTCGGGCCATCGAGGATATCTTTGATATAAACATTAGTACAATATCATCAATGAGGCATATGAAGTTAAAGTTCATGAAATTGAATGCTCATCGGGTCTGCCACTTAACTCGTAAGCGCTGTATTTTTTTCTTATCGCTAAGAAAATTGTAAATCGCTAACCTCAAGGTTATTATTTTTTTTATATCTTTGATTTTAAGGAATTTTTCATTTAACAAGTTATGAAATTGCAAGAAAACTTTTAAGCATCCATGGTCATTGTTCATGAGTAAGATTAGATTTAAAAGACTTATCTCCCGTTATCAAAGATACTTCGTCTTCGCTCTAGATATCGTTATTCGCAGAATTAACGTCATATGACATGTGCACTATGAGTGACGCCACCTCTAGTAGGGGTTTCTCTTCCATGACTTTAGATGATCTAGTTCTGATCTCGCAATTTTTCTTAACTCAATCTTTCTTTTTTCTTTTCGCTTAAAATTCTCTCGTTTTCTTAGGCTATTCAGTGTTACCCATTTAACGAGTTTTGGACCAATGACTCCCAAACCAAACGGCTTTAGAGCATTAGTTGTAAAGACACCCCTTCGGGTTTACTTGCTCAAGTAACAAAGGCCACACTTCGAGATAAGTCAGGCGGTCTCATATATTTTCTCTTTGCTTGACCCTATGCAAGATTCGTTTTCTTAGGCTTAAATTACCCATGTAACGAGTGTTAGGCCAGTGACTCCCAAACCAGAAGGCTTTAGGGCACCAGGTGTAAAAACACCCCTCAGGCTTAATTACTCAAGAAACCCAAGCCACGATTCGGATCTGCTCAGGTATCGCCTCTTACGTCCTCGCAATGCTCATTTTCTTAGGCATTAAGTTACCCATATAGCGAGCGTTAGGCCGGTGACTCCCAAACCAAATGGCTTTAGGGCACCAGGTGTAAAGACACCCCTTAGGCTTAATTACTCAAGTAACCCAGGCCACGATTCGAGACATTAGGTTTGCCATCACTTATCTTCTATTTTTGCATTAATTGTCATCGATGTCGCCATAGTTTCATACCCCACAATGAAGAGTTAGGGCAACCGCAAAGTGCAGATATGTATATGAGGTCAATTCTGCTCCAAAAAGTACTTTAAACTAGGATATTGTGCCTAATCAAAAGGTTGAATAGTCTTAATTCTCTAATTGTTCTCGTGATTCTTTCTCCACGGATGCTTATCAGAATTAATCTATTCATAACAAGTTAAACAAAATCTTCTCTTTTAAATCCTCTTTTTAAGATTCTAACACAAGATTTATCTATACTTCAAATGTATATCATCGCTAATGTATATCATCGCTAATGTATGGAGACAGAAAATAGATAAGGAGTTGAAAGAGTCGTACCTCATCTGTGGATCGCTGTATTCTAAGAAAGTTATTATTGGAAAATACCAAGTGATCGTACCGGATCGCTAGTGAAATGATATAAGAGAAACTCTGATGACGTCGCATGCTGATGGGATTGCAGTATAGGTGCCGACTTACATTTTCCCTTTTGGGATGGTCGATAAATGCCCAAGTATCTGGTTGTCGTTGTCTCCGACATTGCCCCAATCTTATTTGTTGTAAGGGTACCAATATCGAGTTATCATTTATAAAATTGCCCCAGTCCTGCTTGTCGTCTGGAGTAGTCTCTTTGTTGTGTTTGACGTATGGGTTGAGAAGATGCCAAAATCGCAAGAATCTTCTACCTTATAACCCACATGGTGAACAGGTCGAGGTGAGCTTGGACGTTCGAGTGCCCCAATTCTCGCTTCTGACTTGCAGGTGCAGTTATTGTAATATACCCTGTATTAAGATTTTGCATCGCCTTGTTTTGTATCTGTACTCGCTAATGATCATGCTTGACATATCGCTGTGTTTCTCAATTCATGTTATCGCTTTGGCTTTGATGTTTTATATCGAAAGGCCTTCGGATTCCACTAAATTGGATCTAAGAGCTCGGCTTGGCTTCTAATGTATCAGTTTCAACCAGGTTTGGTTCGATCTGTAAGGCGGGGTTTTTGGCTTTTATCTTAGAGAACAGGTCATCAAATATGAGATAGACTTTATCACGATGGCCACTCTCGCACTTCTGTAGGTCAAAAAGAGATCAAGTATTCTCGCACTTTTGGGGTTGATGAGTTATTGAAGAGTCGCATCTTGTGATAGCTGAATTGTTGAAAAGAGTTTTGTGACTTTTGTAATAGTTAGACCACGCCATTACTGGCTGCCTACATACTCCTTTGAAAGGAGATTAGGTCTGACGTAGTTCACACCTGGCTTGAACAGTTGAAAAGTTTTTATTTGTGGTTTGAGCTTGATTTGATGGGATTTTGATTTTTTGTTTGATTTGATAGGTTATGATTTGATTTTTCAAGGGTTAGACCGCACCATAAATGGCTGCCTACGTACTCCCACATATAGGAGATCAGGTCTTTCGTAGTTCAGGCTCAAACCTGAAAACCAGACTTTATATACTTTACACTATTCTTGAGATACTTTACATTGCTCTCTTCACAGGGTGGTCAACTCAGCAATCTATTTCTTAAACTCCTCAAATCCTTCTCGAGATACCAGGCTAGGTTCTGACGAACTTCCTTCAGCCATTCGGGCTGGTGGTGAACGGGCCTTCTTGGCTCGAAATTGAGTTTTAGGACCAATCTGCACAAAACTGATATCTAGTTTAGACTGGATATTGGTGGACATGGATGCATGATATGCTATGCATCAGTTTAATGGTTTTTTGATCTTTTCCTGCGAAACAAAGGGTTAGTCGATTTGATGACAGGATAAGAAGATGTACAAATGACAGTTTCAAGATGATTACCATTTGTATACGCAGAAGAGTAAATAAGGCATGAAGAGACACACCACGCGTTTGCTTTATAAGAGGGTGACCTATCTTAGGGTTACTCTCACGGGCTTTTTGAAATTGGTTCCCAGGTCTTCACAATTTACTTGATGAAAACATCCATTTTTGAATTGGAGTGGATCTGAGTGGTGCCTTTCTTGAGCCTCACAATTGAAACACCCAGAGGAGTCCAGTAATAAACAACCGACGGGATTGCCTCCTAATGGAGGTACCACACAACATACATTCACATACATTCACGTCCTCACCGTATGCAATATGATGACATTGTGCGAAGCACTAATATATTGTGCGAGGCACTAATACAAAAAATGCTTAAAGATCGAGACAATTATCACACACAAAGATCATTCACACAAGATGCACATGCAACATGAAAATCAAAAAGATTGAACAAGGCTTAAGCCTTCCTTAATCCCCAGCAGAGTAGCCACCTGTCGACGCCGAAAAAAAATCCTCCCTTTCTTTTTGTTGAAGGAGGAGTCTTTTTTTTTGGTTTTGTTTTCCATCCTCTCTTATCCGGGGGAAAAAAGAGAGGAATGCCCATATTTCCTAATTTGATCGTATTCTACCCTTTCGCTTTCGCTATGTCTTTGGGGTTCCGTTTAAAGGGTGAATTTTGTAGGAAACTGGTACCGACATAAGTGTCAACGACTTTGAAAAGATTGATTTAATTATTTTATAATTGGACCGAATGAGACAGAGCTGCCAATTGGTATGGTTTAAATGGATGTACCAACTCATCCAAGTTTTAATAGTTTTCGCAATATGGTCCAATATGTGACTCTATAATATTGGTCTTGAAACCCGAGATTGGTGGAATTCGGGGGCTAGGTTAAGCGGGGGGAAGGTGTTAGACACCCCCCGACTCCCGTGAAAACACGGTACCGCATCTTATTGATTTTCTGTGTATAAAGTGTGTGTGTGTGTGTGTGAGTGTGTTTTTATTTTGAAAGCTTTATTCATTTTTATTATAAGTCTTTATTTTGGTGACTTGAAAGTAGTGTTGTACCTCTTTTGGGCCTAGGTACGAAGGATTTGATTTAATGAAAAATTTATTTTTAACAAGATATATGAATTGAAATGATGTTTTGGATAGTAAGGTTTTCAAATCCTTTACCCGACTAGGAATCGAGGACTTCGATACTTCCTTTTATTCTTTACGTTTATTACGTGGTCTACCCCGAATCGCTTTATTATTCATCAAAAGCTCTTTGAGGTTTTATTAGAAATCATTTTGATGATATGCATGCAAAAACGTTAAAAAAAGGGTCGGATCATCATCGGGCATGTAAGCCATCTCGATGAACCGAGCTCCCGTAATCAAGGGTTTCACTATCACGGGATCTTGAATCCGAACTCTCTGGACTAACCCCTCAAGTTTGTTTTCAAGATCCAAATATTACATGTACAACGATATTTACGTTATTTAAAGCGTTTACATCATAAAACCGGTCCATCGTGGGAATCAAGTCGGATCCATTCGGGGATCTCAACAACGAGATTCCTAGGCTCATATGATTTGTACGATATTAAATATACATAATGTCCACAGCTTTGATACTAGATGATTTCATCGATTGAAATCACCGTTTAAGACATTTCGGCCCCCCTTTCACCTCTAAATATAAATTTAGGGTTATACGGGGTAACCGGGACCATTTAAAAAAATAAATCCATAGATATACCATGAATCTAAGCCATTCTAGCACACGGGTTAAAGC
This sequence comes from Panax stipuleanatus, assembly GCA_020205555.1. Classification (NCBI taxonomy): domain Eukaryota; kingdom Viridiplantae; phylum Streptophyta; class Magnoliopsida; order Apiales; family Araliaceae; genus Panax; species Panax stipuleanatus. The sequence continues at coordinate 101,680,183 of CM035126.1, forward strand.
TTCTTGCTGAATAACCTCTCAAAGGCTAGATTAGTCTTAGATTTAGGTATATCTAGCCTCCGCGGTTGATTTACAACGTCATAAGCACAATATAATCGATCGAAACGTAAAATCTATCAACTATTACATAATATGCTTAAAATACAACAAGTTTAACTATATTCAAACAAGATATCTCATTAAACTATCATTTGAACAACATTTACAAAGAACGAAGCTAGAAAGGGCGTTGTTTCACCTTGGGGGACGCATGAACAAGAGCTTTGACTCCTGGGATGAACTTAGAACACTATCAGGGCTTCAAGTGAGTGCTAAAGAAGATGATTAAGCTTTAAGTTAGTCTTTTAGTATTCCACCCGAGCCTCTCTCTCTCTAGAATGACTTTCTCTCTCTATATTGTCTCTCTTTTTCTCTTTTTTTCTACAAATGAACTAGTGTAGGTGGTATAAGCCGGCCGAGCCAGCCGCAACCATACATTCAGCTGGCCTTGACTATGGTTACGACTGGAGCAGGTATGTTTGAGGCTGGGCCCACGTGTACGGTTGCCTCGAAATGCGAGCCTTAGGTTTTGGTTTTGTGAAAGTCGAGCTTCGCAGACCAAACTTTCGAAAAGTCTTTGCAGAATGCGGCCGAGTAATATTGAGTCTGATTGAGTCGGGGTCCGGGAAGATGATGCTGATAGCTGAGAAGTATCTTCTGTTTCATTGACGATAGTTAGCTGGTTTATCTTTGATGGCACGCCTTTCGAGGTTTGCTGAGTTGGTTTTCGGCGGACACTTTCTCAGCTTGGAGATCCTCGTTCGGTTCACGACATGTTCGGGCATCATTGGTCCTTTGAATCTTTCACGGGCTCATCTCCGGGATGACCTGGCTCTTTTGCCCTACCTCGGTGTTGTCTCCTAAGTAAAATTATGCTTTTACCCTTCTGCAAGGTTAGTACAAAGAAAGTGAAATTTCGAGTGTCTACATCCAGACAAATGCTCATTAAATTAGACAAGTTCCCAATCCTTTTCCTATTCAACTTTACACCTTAAAAACCTTAAAATCTTGTCAGTCCGTTAGAGTCACGCGGTTTGCGCTTCATCCCTTGTGTTCACAGTGCGGTCAGCGTTTGCTATGCAGAAGTCCCAACTTGCCATCGCGCGGTCAACGCTCCAAGTGTACTAGCCGTAGCGCGGTCAGCGCTTGTCTACCAGCTTTGCCCGAATCTCATCCTTTTTCACTATAAATTCACTCCAACCCTTATACCTGCATTATAAACACAAAACACCAAAAGTAATATGAACAATACCTAAAAACTCACAATATAACAATCTAAAATGACTCTATCCTCAAAGCCTATTAACTTAAATTTTGATCAATAGATAGAGAAAACTGCAGATACAAAAGAAGCTCTTTTTCCAACACTTGAAAAGGAAAAGATGGGGGTGTCGAACAACAACCGGACTTTAATAGAACTGGCTAATTCTAATCTTGATCAACCATCTTTGTGTATTGAATATTCTACTTTAGATGTTGCTTTCGAACTTAACTATGGACTAATTCATCCTTTGCCTATTTTTCGTGGTCGTATAGGTGAAAATCTATACAAGCATCTAAAGGAGTTCCATGTGGTGTGTTCCACAATGAAATCACAAGGAGTGCCAGAGGAGCAGATCAAGCTTAGACTTTTTCCTTTCTCATTAGCAGATGTGGCTAAAGACTGGTTATACTATCTTCCTTCAGGATCAATGCGATCATGGACTGATATGCAAAGGTTATTCTTGGAGAGGTACTTTCCTGCTTCGAAAGTCACTAACTTACGAAATGAGATATGTGGGATTAGGCAATTCAACAGAGAGAATCTCTATGAGTTTTGGGAAAGGTTCAAGAAGTTGTGTTCCAGCTATCCACCTCACAAAATTAATGACCATCACTTGATTCAGTACTTCTATGAGGGGTTGCTACCAATGGATAGAAGCATGATTGATGCAGCAAGTGGAGGAGCACTGGTAGATAAGACTCCAGAAGCTGCAAATAACTTAATTACAAACATGGCAGCTAACTCGCAGCAGTATGGAACTAGGATGGATCTTACACCTCAAAATTGAATAATAGATTTCTAAATTAACTATTTTGGTTCGTCAAATGTCTACAGGGAATATGCAAGTTTCAAAAGAATGTAGAATTTGCTCAAAGTCAGGGCATACCAGTGATGCTTGTCCAATATTGCATGAGGATGAAACGGAGCAACATATCAATGCTGTGGGAACATTCTTAGGACATCATCCGCATCAATATGATCCTTGGGCAGAAACTCACAATCACGGATGGAGAGATCATCCCGACTTGAGCTACGAAGTACCTACTCATTCTGGAACGTCTATGGAGGATATGTTCACAGCTTTCATGCATCAGACGCAATAATTCCAGCAAAAGACAAGGACTTCTATCCATAGGTTGGAGAATCAGATAAGTCAGTTTGCTACCATGGTTAGTCGTTTAAAATCTCAACATTTAGGGGAGTTACCTCCTCAGTTTGTTGAGAGATATGACGAAGAAGAGCAGGATGACGTGCTTACTTCAGGAATAGACAATTGTACAGAATTTGATGAAGAAAAGGAACAAGAGGAAGAAGAGACTGATTTTATAAGTTCTGCAAATCTCAACAAGAAAGATGAGGATTCATTTTCATCAATACAACTAACAGAAGCAACGAGTGATACACACCATCAAACCTTTACCATGGAATTAGACAATGCAAAGTTCTAGTTCAACGCATATGAGGCTAAAAGGTATTTTGGTAATGTTAAATCTATTTTTGCTTTTGATGTTGTGGATTATTCAGTGCAGGAATCTTTTGATAAAATACAATTATACAAGGAGGATTTGATAGCTAGAAAGGAGCAGGATCATGAAGTACACACTGTTCCTAATTTAACTGTGACGCCCCCCCAGAATAGGTTCAGTCAACTCAACCCATTCTGAGTCGCCAAATACATGGTACAGAATTCAAATACAAACTTTATATCACACGGTCGTGTAAAATATGACCACACAACTGTGAGTGTCAATACAAATCGTATATAATACGAAATATCAACATTCAAATTCATTCTTTATTTATTACAATTATTATCCCACTATTTTACAAAATTAGCGAGGACTACTACTGCTCTAACTCGGACCATCACTCTGTCCCCCGACTAGTTCCCGCAACATTCTCATTTCCTGAAAAGGACAGTAGATGAAAAAGGTGAGCTCAACTAGCCCAGTAAATAATATTACGACTAAGATAACGGAAAATAAATTATCGTTAGCCTTCAATAAATCAGATAAAATATAATGGACAACCAATTTTAGATTAATATTCGCAGCGGAAATAACAATTCATTAGAAGAGTTAAGTAGAGAACGAAGTCTACTATCTTCTATGATTTAAAAGTCCATCATCAATATTTTATCCATGTAACATCAATCAATATGCATCTCGAATCAAATATTCATCTTTGCACTATAGGCCAAAGATATTCATTTGTATCACCAGTGGTCATGTTCATCTCAACACCTATTCATCTTTGCACTACGGGCCAAAAATATTCATCAGGTAATCATTCATCTTTGCTCTACAGGCCAAAGATATTCAGTTATATCACCTTTTAGGACTGAGGATGATGAAAAATCATATAAATAACGAATCCAATGAGATAAAGGACAAAGATTAAGTATTCGTATTTTAGTTTATCAAAGTTCAAGAATATTCCATAATAATACTTTGTGGAGCAAAATTAAAGAATAAAGCTCAAAACTTAGATCCAATCAAAGATAAGAACCTTAACAAGCAACTTGGACATATAGAAGAAAATTTAATTTTTCCGTGAATAGTGCCATATACGTGAATAGTGCCGTATACGTGAATAGTGCCGTATACGTGAATAGTGCCCCCGACGGAAAAAGTAAGAATTTCACAATAAAATCCACGATAATATTTTGGTATAATGATATTGAAAAGAATAACAACATTTATAAAAGAAAATAACATCCCTTACCTCAAAATAATAGTACTTCTGACTGGAATATCGGATATACTATCGAAGGAAACTTGCACTAAATAGTAACGCTCAAAGTATCTAAATACTCACAAAAATACGCTCGATATTATAGAGAGAGAAAACTTCTGATTCTGGTGTGATTTTCAATTCTAACCTAAGCACCCTATTTATAGGAAAAGCTTAGGATGCCAAAGTAGACTTTTTAATAAAACAATATACTTATAAAAAAAAATCCGCCGCCTGGCTGCTAAGAAATCAGAATTGTTCGACAAAAAACAAAAGTGGGGCCCACTAAAAAATATTTATTTTTTAAAACTTCAATAATTCATAATAAATAGCCCTTTTATCAGAAAAATACAAATTCTCTGTCTTTCTATAGGAAATTTAATTCTCTACAACTTTGTAGAAGAAAGTTTTTCCAAATTCCAAACATAAATTATCCGAAATCCATAAACAGATGATTTTCCACACCAAAATACTAATAAAAACACATCAGCGCTAATTCCTTCTTTTATATCCACAAAATAAATATTTCTCTATCATATAAATTAATAATTAATTATTCACAAATAATATTACAGAACTACAATAGTGACAACCAGGTCGTTCCCAGAAAAGAGGGGGCCTTCCGATAAGGACTTCTCCTTACTGGCGCGCAATTAAATAACCCCTTCTAGACAGAACTTCATTAGACATTGTCAATAATGCTATCTAATATTATTATTCAAATAATATAAATTATTGAGTTGATAATGTGAAATACTATGCAGTGTCAATTATTGAATCAATAATACAAAATATCAACTGTAGCAATTATTGAATCAGTCATGTAAAATAGCAACGTAGCAATTATTGATATAAAATATCAACGTAGCAATAATTGAATCAATAAAATATCATGCAATTATTGAATCAATAATATAAAATATTGAACAGTAACTACTATAACAATAATTGAGTAGTGACTTCTTACGTAAGAATCAATAATTCAAAATACTGTGCAATACCGTGTGCTACTGTGCAACACCGCATATTACTGTATTTTAACCACCGGGTATTTCAACAGTACTAACGGTAACAACTACGCCATTATTTTACAAAAAGGTTATTTTTTAACCTTTTTATATCCGACAGTTATTCCGTTGTGGGGCCCACAAATAACTGTGTCGTCGTACGAATATTCCCCGATAACACGAATATTCCACGACCAAACGAATATTTCCCGACAACAAGAATATTTTATAACCACTTGCTCATTTTAAAATATTTGCACATTTCACCCATAACTTTTCACATTTATCAAATCAACACCTTACTATTTCGAAATAATATATAAAGAAAATTAAATCTTTATTCATAAAAGTTGGGGTCTTACAACCTCCCCTCCTTATGAAATTTCGTCCTCGAAATTGACGTACGTACCTGGTATGTCGAAAAGGTGAGGATACCTCGCTTTCATTTCTGATTCTAACTCCCAGGTCATTTTCTCAATAGCATGGTTTCTCCACAAAACTTTAACTTGAGGTATAATTTTTGAGCGTAGGACATGCTCCTTCCTATCCAAGATCTTGACAGGTACCTCCTCGTACGTTAAATCTTCAGCTATCTCGTCTGGTTCTAACTCAATAATGTGGTTTGGATCTTTCACATATTTACGCAACATGGTGATAAGGATGAAATATGTTATATTTTATTCTCTTAATACTTAATCTTTTATATTTATTTTCTACCTAAATACATTCATTGTTCTTATATTTATTATGTTAGGTACAATTGAACCAAGTGAGCGAAATGGGTTCAAAGGAAGTGTTTAAGGCCGAGTTCAGCAAGCAAAGCAACAAGCTGCTAACGAATTTAGGATCAGAAAAAGGAATGTTATGTGGGCTAGTGAAGTGGGCCACGTTAATATGCTTGGCATTTATTTTCGACTAGCCTTGTAATTACATAATAACATGCAAATCATTAGCAGCATGCAAAGAAAGTTTAAGCAAAATAATTGTCCAAGTCATCAAAGCAAGAGGTGGGTTACGGTTTGCTTGTGAATGGGCCATGCCATACAAATGCTTTCATGCATTACAAATTAAAGAAATGGGCAGCAGCTTAGAGGATGATGGGGCCCCACGGTTGAAATAAGTAGCTAGCAAAGTAATGCAATGGGCCAGCCTTCTAATTCACATGTGGGCCACAGTTTCATGAATTTAATGGAGCAGATCACGATTAATTAAGAAATCAACATCTCGCAATTGAATCCAAGCATGTGAATTACAAAGCAGCTCACGTTTTCAAGTTTGCAAAAGGAGTGGGCCACGCCTATGTATTGAATGGGAGCATCTCACGTGGGTAGCAGCCTTGCAAGGGAATGGGCTAACGGTAGCAGCTGGCAAAGCAAACGAAATTGCATGGGCCCACGAAATCAGTACATTGCAATTGAATGTTACATTAGCAGCCACGAACATGCAAAGGAATGCTGGACAGTAATGAATCCTGCCCCAGCGGGTAGGCGCTAATATGTGCCAAACTCCTTTCGCGAATAGGACTCGGAGAACATAATGAGGGTTTAGGTTATAATAGTTATAAATAGGGGCTGAAGTAACATATATAGGGGTACTCTTTTAATAAAATAATTCTCTCTATATGCCTTTGGTGATTTTCATAGCTATGTGTAGCTAAACTCTTGTTCTTGGATTAAGAAGACGGAAGCCTTGGATTAAATACACTGTGAGATCTATTTAATTTTAATTGTTCAATTATTAATTTGAGTATTATTTATTTTTCTGTGCTTGAATTATATGATTGATTTGATTAATTTCTAGAGTGCACACTAGTTTATTATTCATTGAAATCTACTGCTAAATTAGATATCGGATCCGTAATTGTTTGGTCACACTAATTTGCGAAGCACTTAAGATTAATAATTGACTGCAGATCACGAGATTATTATATCTTAGGAAAAATATTCAACTAAATTAAATGCAACCACTTGTGCTTGTGTTGTTTAGCTTCATCGATTTTTCTAATTCTTAAAGCTTCTACTAGATTAAACTTGTAGCGCTTGTCTGAAGTTGTTTAGTAGTTAGGGTTATTTAGATCTCTTGTTTCTATCTAACTAAAATTAAGGAAAGACATGAAATTAATTCTAACGATGAATATTCAAGATATTAATTGTGTATGCTTGAGTCAATGATCAGTGTATGTTGCTAAGGTGGAAGTTGACTCAACCCAAGGTTTGTTCTCTTGATTTAATTCGTTACAGTATTTTACACTTTAGATTCACCACCCTCGCTGGACTTGGTTTCGCAACAGGACAATCTCGAGCTATATGTCCTTCTTTTCCGCAGTTATAGCATGCTTTGAATTGTTGTGGGCAGTTTGGGCTGATGTGTCCCTCTTTCCCGCATTTATAGCATACGACCGGTGGTCGTTCTCCTCCCCTAGAAACAGCTGGTGCTGATGTTGACGTCTTCACGTTCTCATTATTGTACCTTCTCTTCTTGAAATCTCCTCCCGATTCGCTTTTTCTACTATCATGGACACGATTACCACCGGAGTGGTTACCGCTTCTATCATACTTTCCTCCCCGCTGGTGTCAATGCTCCGATGACTGCTGCCACCGGTACGACCTTGGTTGTTGGACCTTGGTTGAACATAATCACTATCTCGTTCTAATAACTGGGCCATGTTCACTACATCCGAATATAGAGAAAATTTGTGAGAAATGAGGTATTGACGTATTTCGGGTTTTAAACCTCTTAGAAACATCCGCGTCATACGTTCCTTATTCTCCACCAAATGAGGTGCAAACCTGGACAGCTCCGCGAACTTAGCCTCGTACTGGGACACCGTCATGTTGTTTTGTTCCAGTATGATAAACTCTACCTCCTTCATATGACGAATACTTTCAGGAAAGTACTTGTCATTGAACAGTTTCTGAAATGCTTCCCAAGACATCTTGAGTGCGGCTGGCTGGGTACGCTTCACAGACTCCCACCAGTAATCTGCTTCTCCACAGAACATAAACGTGGCGAATGGAACCTTCTGTTCCTCTGTGCATCCCAAGACATCAAATATCTTGGTAATTTGTTTAATCCACGTCTCCGCCTTGATTGGATCCGGCTTTCCCAGAAACTCTGGTGGTCCCAATTCTTTGAACTGCTTGGCAGTGACAAACCGCGAGTTGTTATTATCTCCACCTATATGTTGCACACGAGTCTCCCTCGTCTGGTTTTGCATGAACTGCAAAAAACTTCTAAACATCTCATTGTTTATCGTCTGATAAGCGTTGTTTTCTGGATGAACATTGCCTTCTTGTTGCACGTTCTCCTGGTTGGTGATTAAAGGTGTCTCCACGGTCTCATTCACTTCATTGTTAACATTCTCAGCTGCCATTCTCAAATACTGCCATAAAACAAGGGTTAATTAAACAAATTAACATATTACATATTAACCATATGCTCCGACTGACCAATTAAATATCACATAAGCTTAGGTAGGTCATACTAGTGAAGGATTTACTCGTCTCTCCCCTCCTAGTTCTATTCCCCGATCTCCGCCAGAGACCATATCCCTAAGCTCTGATACCAACTGTGACACCCCCCAGAATAGGTCCAGTCAACTCAACCCATTCTGAGTCGCCAAATACATGGTACAGAATTCAAATACAAACTTTATATCACACGGTCGTGCAAAATACGACCACATAACTGTGAGTGTTAATACAAATCATATATAATACGAAATATCAACATTCAAATTCATTCTTTATTTATTATAATTATTATCCCACTATTTTATAAAAATAGCGAGGACTACTACTGCTCTAACTCAAACCATCACTCTGTCCCCCGACTAGTTCCCGCAACATTCTCATTTCCTGAAAAGGACAATAGATGAAAAGGGTGAGCTCAACTAGCAGAGTAAAGAATATTACGACTAAGATAATGGAAAATAAATTATCGCTAGCCTTCAATAAATTAGATAAAATATAATGGATAACCAATTTTAGATCAATATTCGCATCGAAAATAACAATTCATTAGAAGACTTAAGTAGAGAATGAAGTCTACTATCTTCTATGACTTAAAAGTCCATCATCAATATTTTATCCGTGTAACATCAATCAATATACATCTCGAATCAAATATTCATCTTTGCACTACAGGCCAAAGATATTCATTTGTATCACCAGTGGTCATGTTCATCTCAACACCTGTTCATCTTTGCATTACGGGCCAAAGATATTCATCAGGTAATCATTCATCTTTGCTCTGCAGGCCAAAGATATTCAGTTATATCACCTTTTAAGACTGAGGATGATGAAAAACCATATAAATAACGAATCCAATGAGATAAAGGACAAAGATTAAAGATTCGTATTTTAGTTTATCAAAGTTCAAGAATATTCCATAATAATACTTTGTAGAGCAAAATTCAAGAATAAAGCTCAAAACTTAGATCCAATCAAAGATAAGAACCTTAACAAGCAACTTGGACATATAGAAGAAAATTTAATTTTTTCATGAATAGTGCCGTATACGTGAGTAGTGCCGTATACGTGAATAGTGCCCCCGACGGAAAAAAGTAAAAATTTCACTATAAAATCCATGACAATATTTTGGTATAATGATATTAAAAAGAATAACAACATTTATAAAAAAAAATAACATCCCTTACCTCAAAAGAATAGTACTTCTGATTGAAATATCGGATATACTACCGAAGGAAACTTGCACTAAATAGTAACGCTCAAAGTATCTAAATACTCACAAAAATACGCTCGATAATATAGAGAGAGAAAACTTCTGATTCTGGTGTGATTTTCAATTCTAACCTAAGCACCCTATTTATAAGAAAAGCTTAGGATGCCAAAGTAGACTTTTTAATAAAATAATATTTTAAAAAAAAAAAAATTCCGCCGCCTGGCTTCTAAGAAATCAGAATTTTTCAACAAAAAACAAAAGTGGGGCCCATTAAAAAATATTTATTTTCTAAAACTTCAATAATTCATAATAAATAGCCCTTTTATCAGAAAAATACAAATTCTATGTCTTTCTATAGGAAATTTAATTCACTACAACTTTGTAGAAGAAAGTTTTTCCAAATTCCAAACATAAATTATCCGAAATTCATAAACAGATGATTTTCCATACCAAAATACTAATAAAAACACATCAGCGCTAATTCCTTCTTTTATATCCACAAAATAAATATTTTCCTATCATATAAATTAATAATTAATTATTCACAAATAATATTACAGAACTACAATATTGACAACCAGGTTGTTCCCAGAAAAGAGGGGGCCTTCCGATAAGAACTTCTCCTTACTGGCGCGCAATTAAATAACCTCTTCTAGACAGAACTTCATTAGACATTGTCAATAATGCTATCTAATAATATTATTCAAATAATATGAATTATTGAGTTGATAATGTGAAATACTGTGTAGTGTCAATTATTGAATCAATAATACAAAATATCAACTGTAGTAATTATTGAATCAATCATATAAAATAGCAACGTAGCAATTATTGATATAAAATATCAACGTAGCAATAATTGAATCAATAAAATATCATACAATTATTGAATCAATAATATAAAATATTGAACAGTAACTACTGTAACAATAATTGAGTAGTGACTTCTTACGTAAGAATCAATAATTCAAAATACTGTGCAATACCGTGTGCTACTTTGCAACACCGCGTATTACTGTATTTTAACCACCGGGTATTTCAACAGTACTAACAGTAACAACTACGCCGTTATTTTACAAAAAGGTTATTTTTTAACCTTTTTATATCCGACAGTTATTCCTTTGTGGGGCCCACAAATAGCTGCGTCGTCGTACGAATATTCCCCGAAAACAAGAATATTCCACGACCAAACGAATATTCCCCGACAACAAGAATATTTTATAACCACTTGCTCATTTTAAAATATTTGCACATTTCACCCATAACTTTTCACATTTATCAAATCAACACCTTACTATTTCGAAATAATATATAAAGAAAATTAAATCTTTATTCATAAAAGTTGGGGTCTTACATTAACGCTGAAACTATTACCAGTCCACTTAAAGTTCACAAGTCCAATTACATAAAATGAGAGGGAAGATGTCAAGACAATAACAATAAACAAGGGCAGCTGCTTGGGAGGCAACCCAAGAATTCAGATTTGATCTTTCTATTCCTTTTCTTTTTAATTTGTTAGTTGTAGTTCTTTCTTCTTTGCATTATTTTCTTACATTGGGGACAATGAAAGGTTTGAGTTGGGGGGGGGGAGATTTAGGATTTTATTTTATTTTTTTTAGATATTGATCTCCGATTTTGATAGGGAATTTGGAAAGTTGATGCCTTGTGAAAATTTTTGAAAAATTTGGATTCCATGATTCTATTTGCCTATGTGTTCGAAGGTTAAAGTCAAAAATTGAAAATCAATGCTAAAATTTAAAATCTGTTTGATGCTTAATTGGTTAATGATTGAAAAAAAAACTAAGTCATGATCCATAGTAATTGATTTGAATTGAATTTGTGACTCATGAGTACTTGAACATGTGATATATGCTCATTTGGTTTAGTTATCTGTGGAGTTGTCTATGTGCACTAATCTCATGCTTTAGAGCTATTGAACTGCTTAGGATTTTTGCAGGACCATATGAAAAAAAATATCAAAAAAGTTGAATATCAAAGGAATTGTTGAAAAAGAGAAATCATGTGGTGGGATGAGATGGAGCGTAAAACGCACTCACCCATTAACACGTACGAATAAGTGAGATAGAGCATAAAATGCACTCACTTACAAAAGAATGATTGAGGAAGGTGAAACGGAGCATAAAATGCATTCACCAGAAATAAAGAAGAAAATGAAAAGGTTCTGGTAAAAAAAATAAAGCATAAAAAGTATGTTTTGAGTTTTTGAGTTGTGTGCATGGTTTTTGCTTCATGGTAACTAAGTTGAGTAAATGTGTGGATCATAGAAGAGTACTTATGTGGATACAATTTGACTTAATGAAATTCATTGGTGATGTGGCAAGGTGGTTATCTTGAGTTGATTGATGAGACATTGATTATGTTTTTGTGGGTTAGTGTTGATAAGCATGATTTTATCTTGAAATCTTTTAACATTATAGATGAGTAGAATTTTTGGAAGTAAAACTTTTGGTTTACACGAGGACGTGTAAAAGGTTAAGTGTGGGGGAATTTGATAAGTACATAATATTCTATGATTATTATTCCTTTATGTTTAGTTTTATTACATGCTTCATGTTAATATGGGCTTAATAAGTTATTTAATTATTTTCAGGGGAATTAGAGCTTGAGGCATGAAAAGAGGAGAAATTAGGCTGAAGTGCAGACTGGCATGGGGCGCGCTCGAGTAGGCTCGGGGCGCGCTAGTGTTCCAGCAACTCAGCCTTCTATTACATGCAAATCATCATCATACCAACTTGTGGGTCACGTGCATGCAAGCTTGCATGCATTCCGAATTGAATTGCAAGCAACTCACGTCCAAGTTCCTAGCAAGTGAGAAAATCACATGTCCACTTAATAATATGTGGACCAAGCACATAGGCTCACGAGTGGAGCAGCTCACGCACTTGCAAAGCCTTGCATGAATTCCTATTCCTAGCATATCACGAATTGAGCAGCTCATGAAGGAATATTACATCCATCTTATTATATGTGGGGGCCCACGGTCAGCAGCTTGCAAAGGAAGAACTAAAGGATCCGAATTCAACAAGGATTTATGAAATTCACTTGGTCAATGCAATTAGTAATTGGTTAGCAGTCTTAGCAGCTCACGGATTCTAACAAGCATATATGTATTAGTGGGCTAGAGATTTAGTGGAGCACATGCATTCCAAGAGGTTGAGGAGAGCCACGAAATCAGCAAGCAAAAGAGTATCATGGAGCGGGTCGTGGAGTGCTGGGGCGCGGACCGCGCTAGGTGGCCAGTCAGCTGCTTATTTCCTTTCGCGACACGGAATTGGATGGAAGCTAGGGTTATGATTAGGCTGTAATTCATATGTTATATAAAGGGATCTTTTCTCTTATCTGGGGGATCTCTATCTTTCTTCTCTTGTATTTTCATCTTTTATACACCAACTTAGATCTTGGATTGCTTGGAGTCATGAGCTAATTCTTCCAATTCAATTCTGAATGGAGGTGAACCTTACTATCAATTACTGGTTTGATTAATATATTATTTATTCTTTCATGAAGTTTATTCTGTCTATCTACATAAACTTTCATGTATGCTAGATTAAGTCATATATTAAGCAAACGATGTATGTATAATCCACGTTGCAATTAACAGTATTTTATTGCGGTCAAGCTTTGAAATATTGTTAAGATATTCAGAAGACGAGTTAAATAGTTCCTGATTGTGTAATTATTGCTTGAAATAATTAGATTATTCCAAGCAATAATTACACAATCAGGAATTATTTAACTTGTCTTTTGAAAATCTTAACAATATTTCAAAGCTTGACCACAATAAAATATTGTTAATTGCTACTTAGATTAGACACACTTCATTTGCTTAAAATCTGTCTTCATCTAGCAAATGATATCAATTTACTAGTTTAATCCTGCAAAAACCAAATTAGCCAATTGGATAACATGTATGAAAGTTCATATGGATAATCAGAATAAATCTCAAGATAGAAGAATAAATAGAATAATTTGATCAAATCATTAATTGATAAATAAGTTCAACATCCCTTCAGAATTGACATAGAGAACTTAGCCTGACATGCTTGAATCTCCAAAACAAAGGTTGGTAGACTCCAAGAAATCCAAGAGAATATATATAAAAGATATCTAAAACCTAGAAAAACAACTTATATTTATAGCCTAGACAAATCCTCATTAAATTAGACAAGTTCCCAATCCTTTTTCTATTCAACTTTACACCGTAAAAACCCTAAAATCTTGTCAGTCCGTCATAGTTGCACTGTCTGCGCTTCCTCCCTTGTGTTCACAGCGCGGTCAGCGCTTGCTATGCAGAAGTCCCAACTTGCTATCGCGCGGTCAGCGCTCCAAGTGCACTAGCCATAGCGCGGTCAGCGCTTGTCTACCAGCTTTGCTCGAATCTCATCCTTTTTTCACTATAAATTCACTCCAACACTCATACCTGCATTATAAGTACAAAACATCAAAAGTAATACGAACAATACCTAAAAACTCACAATATAACAAGCTAAAATGAGATCAATTCATAGGTTTTCAACCTACTCATCAAATACCTCCAAACTTGGACTATTGCTTGTCCTCAAGCAAACACAATGTTACTAATACTAAACTATGATGAATGCAACTATAGAGATCGAACAATAGCCATGATAATTCAATGAATCTGTTAGAGTTTATGCCCTAAAGGCCAATTCTTTGATGTAATTGCTTAACATTTTTGATATTATATTTGATTGAATAAATGAATTATTTTATTATGGTTTTATTTACTGCGTTATATAAACGTTAGCATAATAAAAGTCCTTAGAATAGTGATACAAATTATATGACTTCAAGTATGTGACTTGAATATGAGATCATATAATTGCAATTAGTATCATTACTCTTAAATGTCCCTAGTCGAGTGTCATTGTTAATGGGAAAACAATGATACATTGAGACTAGTATGTGGATTGACTGATGGCCAAATCTCATTGGTCATAAATATATGAGATATTGAGTCAATGCATAGGTACATGTTAGAGAACAATGTACTAGACAGACCCACCATGACAATTCTACATGGAACATTATGCAAAGTGGCATAGGCAATTCTCATAGTGACAATGATGTAATGATCCTCCGACCTGAAATCACTATATTACTACACGGGAATTTATGTACTTTAATATCATCAAAGGTCACCTTTAATAGGGTGGACAATAAAGGTGATTATTGGGTACATCATGAATCGTGTGAGGAAAATGAGTGATCTAGATAGAATTTAACCCTCCTATATATTAGGGGTGATATCCATAGGCCTCTTGATTGAGTAGGACTATGAAATGCATGGTCATGCTCAAATAGTGATTTGTTTCATATAGTCTACTCATTGATCAAGAAAACTCAGATTAAATTATGAAGAGTATGACACATTCCATAACTCGAGTTTAATGTAGGATGTCAAGGTTAAAAGGATTAAATTACATTGAAACATTGGTCACGAAAAGGTTGCATCGAATCACCGATTTTATTATTACTTGGGTAGCAGTGATGCATTACTAGATGCCGCTCACTGTTTATAATTTTATAATATGATTTTAAAATTATTGCCAACGTAATAATAACCTATAGGGGCACACACGTAGAACGTAATTAATAGAGAATTAATTTAAATTGTAAGGATTTAAATAGGTCAATATGATTGATAGTATTTAAATTACAAATTTAAATTAATAGGATAATTTATATATATGTATATTAATTAAGTAAGACTTAATTAAGATATAATATATATATAAATTCGGATTTTACTTTTCTAATTGAATTAGGTTTTGAATAATTCCTTTAACTGCTATATATATAATATATCAGTCGTTTTTAGATTATTCATTAAAAACCTAAACCCTAGCTGCTCTTAGAGAGAGACTAGAGAGAAAAGCTCCAAAATCTAGATCTTGGCGGCTAGTACGCAGTTCTCTTTGCTACAGATCGTGTGACGGTTCGCGGGGCATTTGTGTGGATACCGTAGAGACGCAGTTCCTTTGGATTGCTTTGAAGATTTGAAGTTGTTCCAGAATTTCCATCGTCTCCATTCAAGCTTGGATAATCGGTAAAAATAAATCTAAACCTCTGAATTAATATGTTTTCGCATGGATCCTGTTTTAGGGTTTCGAAAATTTTAATTTCCACTGCGTTTATGTGCCGAAATCCCTACAAAATCATATGCCTCAAAAATAAATAATTATTATGCCATCAATATTACATCACATCTTAACCTTACTTTTCACATCCTCACCTCATAAACATAAGATTCGCATGTTTCTGTGTGTGTGTTCAACCTGATTCCAACAACAATAATGATCAACACAGCTAAACACAAATGCATGTAAAACATTTATAACCTTTCTTATAGCATACACATAGTTATAGGGGAAATACATATTTTGAACCAAGCTCTTTATACCAAGTGAGTACAATTTAATGCTCCATCTCACTCATTATTTCTTAAGTCTGACTTGTGCAATGCTCAATTTCCTTAGGCTTTTCAATGTTACCCATGTAACGGACTTTCGGCCAACGACTCCCAAACCCGAAGGATTTAGGGCGCTATGTGTTAAGACATCCCCTATGGTTTACTTGTCAGCGTAACAAAGGCCACGAAATTGAACTAAGTCATCTAAGATTTTTATTCTAGAACTATTTTTTTCTTTTTCTGATTTTTCTTTTTTTTTCTTTTGAGCCACTGTTTCCCCCAAACTTATGTGTAAACCACTGTTCAATCTTAATCTGTTTTTGAATGAATACGTGCAATGTTTTATCTTTTATTTATTTCTTCATTGTTCTTAAAAATCAGTTAATGTGCTTGATTTGTAGAAAACACCAAACGTATGTTATGAAGTTCCTATGGTCAAATTTGGTCAACACATGATGATCAACTTAGGCACGCAAATCATAAATCAAATTCCTCATTGGCTTCCATCATAACTAATCAAGGTTTATTTGTTCAATCTCTATGCAACTTAACAAATTCCTACATAAATGCAAATATATATATATATATATATATATATATAATTTTATATGAATATGAACTACATGAATTATCCGAATCTATATGCAACCTATCATGCAGAAATACATAAAACCAAAACAAAAGAAATAGATAATGCCCCCCAACTTAATTCAGGTAATGTCCTCATTACATGCAAATAAAGAGTTAAAGTACGAGGACTGCCCTGCGAGATGAGTCAATGCTCGTCATGGGATCCTTCATCATCCGAAGGAGGGTAGGCAAGTAGAGTGGTTGGCTAGGGAAGATGGACTTGTTCGCTCGGGTTAATATGGGAGAATGCATCTGCCAATGCCGTGAACGCTCCAATGTTGTATGCGTGCATTTGATCCTGGCGTTGGGAGAGACGAAGCATTTGCTTTTAACTCCGTATGGTAGATGGACCGGCTTCGGCTGTAGCTGGCGGTGGTGAGAGCGGTGTAGAAGGTGGAACCATTATGTAGCCCTTACCCCTAGAATGTGACTGTACACCCTTCCAAGCTCTGTAGGTTAAGATAATCTTGTGATCAATAGCCCCCGCCATTAATGAAGGTGGTAAAGAAGGAGGTAATTAAATTTCTTGATACAGGAATCATCTACCCCATCTCCGATAGTCAATGGGTAAGTTCGGTCAGCTCCGAGTGTTGATTCAGATGAGGAGGAGCCTATGGAGGATCCTGACCTCCCACGGAGGATGAGTTGTTTACCGGTTTGACAGCGGCTTTAGTTAGTGACCCTCCGAACATCCCTACCGTGACAGATCCAGCTCTTGTTAATTCATTAGCTTAGATAACTTTAGAGAGAGATTAGGCTACAGCGTTGATGTTGGACAGCCCTTTCTAGCAGAGACACAACTTTTGCTGATAGAGACAAGGCTCGAGCTACTAGGGATGCAGCACTTGTTGAGAGAAACAAGGCTCAATCTACCCGAGATGCAGCTTTTAAGGAGGTTGAGGAGGCCTTAGTGGCCCGGGATGCCGCTTATGTTGAGAGGGATGAGGCCATAGCTACCCGAGATGTTTTTGTTGCTGACAGCACTGCCCTCAGATCATATACACATAGCCTAGTTGCAGATATAAGTCCTTTCATAGTTGGTCACAACAGCACTATGCAGATGGTTGTGGATGTTCTTGCTCATATGGAGACCGAGGGTCATGAGCTTGCAGATGCTCCTCCATCTTCTGAGAGGGATTCCATGTTGGCACTACTATCCCGTTTGTTCACGGGTTCATAGGCTAGCTTTATTTTTCCTGCACATACTAGATCAGCCATTTTTGTCATGTACAGGACACAGTGTATATATCAAACAATATTATATAGTAGAGAAATATATTTTGATTCACTTCCCTGTTGGATATGTATTGTCATTGCTGAGTGATTACCACTTCTTTCATGACTTGCTGTATCGATGTATTATGAGCTTTTCCTTAATGGATTGACATTGAGATATCGGAGAATATCTCAGTAGGGCCTGTTGACTAGGGAGACTTGATAGTATTTGGGTTTTATAAGGTTTTGGTGTCTTGGGACTGGTTTTTATTGGGTTTTTATTTTTCTTTGATGGTTAAACCGCACTATGAATGGCTTCCTATGTACTCCCGAGTTGAGGAAGATCAGGTCATTCGTAGTTAGAGTTTTGTGTGAAAGGTTTGAGATGTGTTTCTTTTGGGTTTGAGTTTGGTTTGATAGGTTTTTGGACTTTTTGTTTGGTTTGATCGCACCAAGAATGGCTGCCTACGTACTCCCGGGTTGAGGGAAATCAGGTCATTCGTAGTTTAGGCTTTTGTGAAAACCCGAATTGATTTGATTGATTCGCAGGACTAGGATGATGGCTTTCAAGCATTTTAGATATAGTACCTTTTTACGATGTCTGAATTGATGAGCTGGGGAAATTCGTTCCCATCCATTTCTTGCAGTCTGATAGCTCCTCCTGTTAGTACTTCTTTGATAATGAAAGGGCCCCTCCCAATTTGGGGCGAACTTTGGCTTCGCCTTGATTGGCCAAAACTTTCTTCAATACTAGATAATTTTCTTTGAAGTGTCGGAATTGAACTTTCTTGTTGTATGATCGAGCAATCCTTTCCTGATATAACTGCCCATGGAAAATGATTGTATCCCTCTTTTCATCTATCAAGGACAACTGGTGGTACCACTCTTGCAACCACTGATCTTCTTCCATCTGAGTGTCTATTAACACTCTTAAGGATTTCATTTCTACTTCTATAGGAAGTACTGCTTTCATGCCATAGACCAATGAGTAGGGGGTAACCCCAGTAGAAGTACGTATTGACGTCTTGTAAGCTAACAGAGTCAGAGGTAACAGGTCGGGCCATCCTTTGAGATTGGCAGACATTTTTTGCATGATCTTCTTGATATTCTTATTGGCCGCTTCGACAGCACATTCATCTTAGGCCGATAGATGACGAAATTGAGATGTTTGATATGGAACTTGCTACATAAATCTCTCATCATCTAATTGTTTAGGTTCTTGGCATTGTCTAAGATGATCACCTCCGATTGTCCATATCGACAGACGATATTATTTCTGATAAAACCAATGATTACCTCTTTGGTGACTTTGGGAAAAGAGGCAGCTTCAACCCACTTGGTGAAGTAATCGATCATGATGAAGATAAATCGTTGACCATTGCTAGCTTTGGGCTCTATTGGCCCTATCACATCCACTCCCCACATGGAGAAAGGCCATGGCAAACTCATATTGTGCAGCTCATTCAGAGGAGCATGTATGGCATTTCCATGGACTTGGCATTGGTAGCATCTCCTGACGTGATCATCATAGTCAGCTTGGAGAGATATCCAATAATGCCCTATTCTTAATATCTTCTTGGCCAGCAAATGACTGTTCATGTGTGGACCACAGATTCAACAGTGTGTTTCATCCATCAATCTATGGGCTTGATCTTTATCGAGGGATCTTAACAGGCCTATTTCAGTATTCCTCTTATAGAGTTCATCTCCGCTTAGATAAAACTTCATAGCCATCTTGTGACTCCGCTTTCGTCCGGCTTGGCTTGCCCCAGCGGGTGTAGATCCATCTCACAGATATTTCTTTATGTCTTGATACCAAGGCTGTTTGATAGGAGGTATCTCATCTGATATTTCTCCAATGTAATTCCCATATGCCGGGGCCTTTTGGCTTGTGAATTTGATGTCGGGAATTCTCCTTCTACTAGATATGTGGATCAAGGAAGCTAACAATGCCAATGCATCAGCGAAGTCATTTTTTCCTCGAGGGATGTGGATGAAGGTTATTTCTTCAAAATCCATGGATATGTTGATAACCTGCCGATGATAGGGTAGCAAATGCAATTCTTTGGTGTGATACGCCCCGGTAGTTTGTCTAATAACCAATTTGGAATCCCCAAAGACTAGTAAACGATTCCCATGGACTGGGCTAATTTTAACCCCATTATATAGTCTTTATACTCAGCCGTGTTGTTGGTGTTGACAAACTGCAACTTGGTAGCCACGGGATATTATTCTCCTGTACCAGAGACAATGACTGCCCCAGCTTTAGCACCTTCCATGTTCACTGCTCCATCGAAATAAATTTTCTAGGGTTGGACTGTATTCTTTTTTCAGAGTTGTTGAATTGTCATGATCCCATCATCCAGGAAACAAGATTCCAAGGGTTCAAAATCCCCTGACAGAGCATCAGCCAATTGATCTGCAATGCCCTGACCTTTAATAGACTTCTGAGTCACATAGACAATGTCAAACTATTGGAGGATCAACTACCATTTGGACAATCGACAATTCAACACTGGTTTGCTGAATACATAATTTAGTGGATCCATGCGGGATATGAGATAGGTCATGTTCCCATGCAGATAGTGATGTATCCTCATGGCGGCCCATGCTAATGCACAACATGTCTTCTTAATCAGAGTGTACTTTTGTTCGCCGCTGCTGAATCTTTTGCTGATGTAGTAGAGAGCTCTATCCTTGCTACTGTCATCTTTCTGTCCCAGCATACAGCCCATTGCGTTGGCATTGACTGACAAGTATATAAACACGGGGAACTTCATCCCTTGGGGGTACCAAGACAGGTTCTTCAATTAACTGCTTCTTGATGGCAAGGAAGGCTTTTTGACAATCTTCATTCCATTTCGTGGAGGAATTCTTCCTTAGTAGCTTGAAGATGTGTTCACACGTTGCTATGAGCTGAGAAATGAACTTGCTTATGAAATTGATTCTCCCCAGGAATCCCCAAATCTTCTTTTTTGTTCGGGGCACCGGCATCTCAGTGATGGCTTTAATCTTGGCGGGAACCAGCTTAATGCGTCTATTGCTCACCAGAAATCCCAGTAACTTGCCTCATATGACACCAAAAGCACATTTGGACGGATTCAGCTTGAGGTTGTACTTATGTAACTTGTTGAACTGCTTTTTCATATGGTTAATGTGATCGTCCTCCTTCTGGGATTTGACAATGATGTCATCCACATAAACCTCTATCTCCTTGTACACCATGTCGTTGAACAGGGCCATCATGGCTCGCTGATATGTGGCACCGGCATTAATAAGGCCGAAGGATAATCGTCTGTAGCAGAAGGTTCCCCAGGGAGTGATGAAGACTGTCTTCTCCCTATCCTCTTCAGCGACCATGATTGATGGTATCCGGCAAAGCAATCCATAAATGAATACATGCCATACTGTGTCGTGTTGTCTATCAGGATGTGAATGAAAGGTACCAGGAAGTTATCTTTGAGACAAGCTTTGTTCAAAACCCGGTAATCTACACATACTCGTACCTTCCCTTCGGGCTTAGGCACGGGAACTATGTTTGACAGCCACTCCGGGTATGTTGATACTATGATGATGACAGCTTTGAATTGCTTGACAACCTCTTCTTTGACTTTCAGACTCCATTCGGGTTTCAATAGCCTGAGCTTTTGTTTGACTGGTTTGAATCCATCTTTGATGGGGAGTCGATGGATGACAATGTCAGTGGACAAGCCAATCATATCTTCATTTGACCATGCAAACACATCCTGGAACTGAGTTAAGAGTTCAATCAGGTTGGCTCTTTAGTCTTGGGTGAGGTCTACGCCTATCTGGATTTCTTTGAGGTTTTTTGAGGTTCTGATATTGATAGTGGTGGTTTGATCGAGGTTTGGTTTGGTTTTGTCTTCGACCCATTATTTAATCTCCTCGAGCACCTCATAGTCATATATCTCCTCTTGATCAATCTCCATCAAGTTGAAGTTCAACTCTACATCAAAGTTGTAGTCACTATAAAAATTTGGCATCTCATCAGTAGGGACAAACAAATCCAATTCTGGAGTCTTGAAAACAAAATGCTTTCACTTTAATATATGAGACTGTTTAAAAATACAAAGCATTTAGCAAAAGCATGACAAAAGTTACTTCTATAGCTGTGCAATAAAATAAGCAGTAAATGAAACCATGTTTCCAATACAGATGGACTTTCTGCCCTTTTACCCTTTTTGAATGAGGCAAGGGACACTGCTCCAATTGTCGAATGTTAGGTCCTCATGAATAGGGTGGACAAAGGATTTATAGTCATCTGCTTCATCTCTGATGATGACTGAGACATCCTTCATATCAGAGCCGGGGTTCTTCTTTGAACTGCCACCCTTCCCCTTCTTGATGCGAAGGATTTGGATCTGATCTTCTTCATCACTATCTGGGATATCATCGTTCATACCCTCGTAATGCATCAGACAATACATATTAGCAAATAGGTCTCGTCCTTCGTGAAGGAACTTTTCTTTTCCCTTTTTACTTTCCCCTTGAAGCTCTGGGCTTTTCTCTCACTAATTGGTTTAACTGAAGGAAGCAGCATGGCTGATATAGCAGCAAGAATCTTCCTCATTGGCTTCATAAACCCTGCATCAGTGAGGTTTGGTAGTAGAATTGTGGAAGCATGAACTCTTGGATGCTTGTGTGGGTTCTGATGGTTTGACCCGGACTCTTGATTCCTTATTAATTTTTCCCTAACCCTTCTCCAGGGCAGAATCTTAGGGATATCATTTCCTGGCCGACTGTTATTACTTTGGTGAAAACTTTTGGTTTCAAAGTTGGTGCCCCAATAGGTAGGTACTGAGTGTTGCTCACCTCCAAAGCTTGGAAACTAGCAGGCTCAATCCCTGCATCTAAACTGATCACCGGTATGTCTCTCTGTAAGCAGACAGGGTATTCAGGCTCGGCATTTACCGTGATTAGGTTGCCATTAATAATGTACTTGAGCTGCTGATGGAGGGTGGATGGAACTGCTCCTTCCATGTGGATCCACGGCCTTCCCCAAAACAAATTATATCTGGTGGTAATGTTAAGTAACTGGAAGGATATATAGAAAGTATGAGGATAAATTTCCAATGGAAGCTCAATCTCCCCCACAGCCTCTCGGCAAGATCCATCGAAAGCCCGAATAACTACATGACTGGTACGGATCCGGTTTGGGTTAATCTTCATTCTTTCTAAGGTATTGTAGGGACAGATGTTTAGGGACAATCCTCCATCTATCAGCACACCTCCGATTATATACCCCGATAACATCAATGCGATGTATAGTGACTTGCAATGGCATTTCCCTTCTACGGGTATATCATCATCAATGAAGGATATCACGTTGCTGTTAAAAATGTGCTCTATCACATGATGGAATTTCTCAGTATCGACCGTCTTCGATAGATGTGCTTCCTCCAGTACTTTCACCAGAATGTTACGATGATCCACCAAGGATAAGACCAGATCTAGGATGGATACCTGCTTGGGTACCTCTTTCAAGCTTTGCACCACCTTAACCTTATGATGCCCCATTTTGCTGAGGAATTCTTCAATCTTCTCTTCAGCCACTTTCCCTTTAGCTTTAATGACTGAATTAATCACCCGTTGAGGCAAGTCTAGCGGATTTTCCTTGGATACGCTGGTGATATTATTTGAGGTTGAAACTTCATCCTTCCCGTAGCTCCATAGGATTCTCTTCAGGCTGACAACGGGATATTATGGCCTGAAGGGCAATATTAGAGGCTTGGGAGCAGCCACCTTTACGGGATTCTGTACTTCTTAGACTCCTCTCCCCTGTAGTATCAAGGGTGTGATGGTTATATCCTTCTCACAGGAAATTACAGCTACTGTTTCCTGATTCTATGTCATAGGAATAAAGAGTGCTTCTTCATCGGGGAAGACATAATCTTGATTTCCTTTTATCAGTTCACCACTTTCAATCAGATTTCGAATGAGGTGACGAAGTCCCCAACAATCTTCGGTGTCATGACCGGGAGCATTGGAATGATACTGACAGATTCGATCAGGCTTGAACTTCCTGGATTGAGGGTTTATCAGGGGTAACAAATCTGTAGCCATCCCCTCATTGATCAGCATTTAGAGGATTTCTTTCATCGGCTGATTTAAATTAGTGAAATTCCACTGGAAGGCGAATTCCCTATCAGGTTGGAAATTCTCTTCCTTGGCCACCTTATCGGCCCAGGGTTCATGCTCATGAAACCAGTAATGGTCCCTCATAGAAATGGGGCTAATTTTCGGTGTAAGAGGACTTGTTTCATGCTGGTTGATTTGATTTATCAGCTGCCTGGTTATCTGATGTTGATACACGATCAGATCCACCAATTGTCCAATCTGTTCCTTAATAGACTTGATATCCTATTCTATCAGGAACTGCCTCTCTGAGAATTCCCAATTGTCTGGGCTATTAGTACTTGACTGAGTTGTCTCTCCAACATATCGTAGATATTTGGATCCTTCTCCACTCCTCATGTTAATCATATTGACACTCTCCTCTTTGTGCTGAGGGAGGGGATTATCTTGCACATGCGATTGGTCTGGTTTGGTCACCACAATCTATCCGTTATCTATCAAGTCTTGGATTTTATGCTTGAGAGGCCAACAGTCTTGTGTATCTAGGCCTGAAGATCCGAAATGGTATGCACACTTTTTACTTGGGTTGAATTTCCTTCCGCCGGAACTGGTTGGTGGAAGGAGTTGATCAATCTTCTTTTGTGCTGTCAGCAGTTTCAGCACATTTTCTAATGAATCTCCTAAGGGGGTGAACGTTCTTCGACATCTGGCCTTCGCAGTTTTCTGAAATGGAGGATTAGAAGGTTGTGCTGGAACTTGAAAAGGGAAATAGTTTCTCCTTTGAATTGGCAAGCTTGGATTGCCTCTTTGATCCTGTCCCTGCAATACTAAGGACAGTTCTTTTTCTTTCTTCTTGTGTGCTCTCCGGGGAATACTCCCATAACTCCCAGATTGGATATGCTCGGTAACGGCTTCCAAGGCGGTAAGATCTTTTATCGTCCTAGACTTTAGCCCCATCTCGGCAATCTCTTCATGTTTGATCATCTCCAAGAATCATTTTCCTATGCCAGCTAGGACCCTTTCGTAATACAGAGCTTCTTGAATGTCGATGAAGGTCATGACTATCTCAGACTCAGTCATAGGTGGGGTGACTTGTGCTTCCACCCGCCTCCACCGTTAGGCATACTCCCTGAATGACTCAGTGTTTTACTTCTTTATTTTGGTGATTTGATATCTGTCTGATGCCATCTGAGACTGGAAGTTGTATTGATTGAGGAAGGCATGTGCTAACTCTTCCCAGCTGTGAATCTTTGAATTTATCCAGTCGGGTATACCAGGCTCTATCCTCTCCGATTAGACTCTTCTGGAACAATTGCATTCTGAGTTTCTCGTCCTCCGCATAGGGTCCGAGTTCTCCGATGAATACATTCAAATATGTGTAGGGATCTCCTAATCAATTATATTTCTCAAAATCAGGGACTTGAAACTTTTCTGGATAACGAGCTCCGGGGAATATACATAAGTGTGAGTAATTTACGGTTCCAAATGCCCCAGTCCCTTTAATAGATCGGATTGTTTCTTCCATCTATTGGACCTTCTTTAGAATATCACCAGCTTCCTGTTCTTTGTTGAGGTTGATGATTTTAGGGTTTTTTTGGTCATATCATGGTTCTGGTGTTCAGGAATCTGAGTGTCTTTCTTTCCGGTATCTTGACTGCCACCGGGTGCAGATGATTCTGTTTGACCGGGAGTTTGTTTCCCTTGAAGGCCTTTGCTTTGTTCTTTGAGGAAAATAGCTAATTCCGCTATCTGGTTCTTTAATCCTTCAAACTCCTCCCTAGAGACAGGGGTGGACTCAGGTTGAGCACTTGAAGCCATGTTTGGAGATGGGCTTAGTGCTTTCTTAGATTTTGACCTGGTAACGGGACCAATTTTTTCCTACAACAAATGTAGGTGTGTTAATTTTGATGTGTATATATCATCCGGATGCATGCTATGTAATTTTTATTTTTGAGGTTTTTTAATCTTATCCTGTAAAACAAAGGTCAGTTGTTTTGATGACAGGATAACATGATATGTAAGACATGGAATGTATATTTACATTATAAAATTTACATTGGAATTGAAGAATTGACATTGAATTGAAAGAGGAAGGCCTGAAGAAGCTTCCCTTCGAATTTGGTTAATCAGAGGCTGACCTATCTTAGGCTACTCTCGCGGCTTTTCGGCATGAAGGTCCCCAGATCATCGCAATCTACTAGAGGGGAAATTAATTCGGTCTTTCAATTGGAGAGGATCTGGATAGTGCCTTTCCTGAGCCTCGCAAGATTAGTCTCCTTTGAGTCCAGTAATCAATCACCAACGGGTTCGCCTCCTGGTGGAGGAATCACATAGGATACATTCACAAACATCGTGTCTCACCGTATGAAATGATGACATTATCCAAAACACTAATATAAAGCAGTAAAGCATTCATTCACATCCATTCAATGTAAAATACAGCATTCACACTTACGCATATAGAAAAGGGAAATTTTGAAAAGATTTGAGTTCGGCTTAAGCCCTCTACTGTCCCCAGCAGAGTCACCACCTGTCGACGTCAAGAAAAAATCTTGTCTCTTTGGACAGATCTTTCTCTCTTCCTAAATTTTATTGTTTTCTACCCTTATCTGTCTTATTTGTTTTATGAAGGGTGAAGAGTTTTTAGGAAAAGGCCAACATATATCATGTTGATGATTTGAAAGGTTTACAGAGTCGCTAGTTGGTAGATTTGAAATTGTTGTACCAACTCAACCGAGTTTTGTTGCAAGTAGGCCCAATTACTAGACACTGGCAAAACTTGGCCTTGCAGCCGAGATTCTTAAAGTTTGGGGGCTTGGTTAAGTGGGGGGAAGGTGTTAGGCACCCCCCAACTCCCATGAAACACGGTACCGCATCTTTTCAATATTTTCCTTCTAAATTGCAATGTGTGTATGCTGGAAGTAATTGAGCTTACGTTTGTTTTGAAAGTATCTTCATGCTTCGTTGAACCTATATACGAAGGGTTTGATTTGATTTGCAAAAGTCCATTTTTTGACGAGATATGAAAATGATATTTTGAAAGGTTGGTTTTCAAACCCTTTTGCTTGCATAGGAATTGAAGCATGTTGATACTTTCCATTTTATTCTTTCCAGCCTTTTGCTTGATTGGAATGGTGATTGTCGGGATGCGAAGCATCCTCGACCACAAAAAATATATATACAAGTGTCGGTCTTCTCATGGGCATGACAGCCATCGGAGTGACTCTAGAACAGCAAACCATATTTCATTATGTTTGTTACCTTAAATCTGGATAACCGTTTTAAGGTCCCTCAGCTATACATTTTATAGAAAAACTGGCAGGATACATTTGTAATGTGGATTTTGTCCATCGTGGGAATCAGATTCTGATCAGTTTAATCATGAATCCCACGATTCTTCGGCTCACAGAAAATGGCCAAGAAAACCTGCACATCACAGATATTCATATAAAATGTAATTTGTACACTAGACGTCGCAAAAACAAAGGATTCATCAGTCAAATCCTTGTATATGCGTAGCCAAAGCTTCTCGTTCCCACTAGATGGGGATCTACGAGTCGCAAGGTTGCTTTAATATTTAACAAAACTAGAAAAAAAAAAAGAAGAAGCTAGATTTAAATAAATTTTAGCCATTCTAGCTTCTCAGTTCCGGTTGGACCTATTTTTAACCATTTAAAAGGTAGAAAGGGATAGATTTAAATAAATCTAATTCGTCAAATTTATATTAAAACAAATTTATATCAAATGAATAATTGAAACAGATATTTAATCACAATGAATAAAGAATACATACATATATATATATATATATATATATACGAAAGCTATAAAGGGCCACGAATTAGCAATTCAGGCCCGACTAGAATGTAAGTATATATATATATATATATATATATATATATATATATATATATATATATATTTATAAAAGCTGTAAAAGAGCTACGGAGTAATCCAGGCTTGACAGAAAAGTAAATATATATATATATATATAAAAGCGGTAAAGAGCCACGAATTTCTCCAGGCTCAACTGAATGTAAATATATATATAAAAAAAACTGTAAAGGAGCCACGAATTAATCCAGGCTCAACATAATGTAAATATATATATTTATAAAAGCGGTAAAATGGCCACGGATTTTCAATCCAGGTCAAACTGAAATGTAAATATTAATATATATTATAAAGTTATGAAAACTAACTTAAATATTCATGCTCTTAATAAAAGTCCTAAAGATCATACTGTTTTAATACAGAGTAGCACTAGTAATGCCAATGTTCAAACACCTAAGACTATTCTTTGGAAAGATGTCACGTTACCCAGTCAATGGATTCTTCCTCAGGAAGTTCCACAAAAACCAGTTAATAATAATTTGTTAAATTTGGAAAATATTAAACAATTTTCTGATGGTACTGTTCGAATTAGTTTTGAACGTACTAGAAGACCTGTTATTATTGAGGAATTCACCAATTCTTCAGTCCCTTCTATCTCTAGAAGAGACACTGATGTTTTATCTGACTTTTCTATTCCTGATATTAAACTGAAAGGTGTTTTAAATCAGGGTCAGACAAGTCATCCTTGCTATACTCCTGCCTTCCGGGCCGATGGAGAGCAAGATGATGTTTCTCCTACTGTTTCAATTGGACCTTCTCCCTCTGATTTTGATGCCCCAATTAATCACCAATTGAGAGTCCTTACAAAAGTCTCTAAATTGAATTGGGATAGCCTTGTCGATGATTTTAATTCTAAAGCTAATCAACATAAACGACATGTTTTTCGTAATATGCATGATAAAGCTGATAGAGATAAAATTGTTCATAATTGGAAAAAATTTATTAAACTTACTAGAGAGAACCTTACATTTTATGATTGGTATGATAGAAATCATTGTAAAGTTCTTACTAAATCTCAATGGATAAAAGAAGATAAGTCAAAAATTTTAGCTTCTCATCCACCCCTTGAAACTGTTCTTTTACAAGTCAAAAATAACTCTGTTGTTGCTAGTCCTTTTAAAGTCGCTGATGGTAAAACTGATGATAAAAAGATTATTGAACAAAATAATTTTACTAATCAGTATTTGGCCACCATAGGTAAACAACTTGATAAAATTGAAGAAAAGTTTGACAATACTCTTATTAAAACCCCTGATAAGAAGCTTGAGCAGCCTTTATTATCTCTCCCTGATAATAGGGATGGAAAAGGATTGCCTGGTAAAGATTCTGATTTAGTTAAAAGTATTGATAAACTTATTAAAAAGATTGGTTCCAACTCTGGCGAAGCCAGTGGAACCGTTGCCATCATTGATCAGATTCAAGAATCTGGCGATGATTACAATAGTGACTCAGACGAGGTATCTGATGTCGCTTCTGTTCCCGACCTTACTGAACAACTAAAAAAATTAACTTTTAATAACACTAGTATTACAAAAAATTGGTATACTAGACCCACTCCCCCTGATCTTCAGTTCGAGGAAAAGAATCTTGACAATCAGTTTTCTGTTTCCTCCAATAAAATTTATGAATGGAATATTGATGGCTTCAGTGAACATCAAATTCTTACTAAAATGAACCACATGTCTATGGTTGCTAATAGTTACATCACTGCTTTTACTAATCTCACTCAACCTGAAATTGTTGAAATTTTAACTAATGGTTTTTCGGGAGTTCTTCGCTCTTGGTGGGAAAAACACCTTGATGAAGATGCTAGGAACTCTATTATTCATGCTTATCAACTTGATGATAATGGTCAACCTATCTTCCGTGAAGATATTGGTTTTGGTGTTCCTGATGGTATTAATACTTTAATTTTCACTATAATAAAACATTTTATTGGTACTCCTAGTAATATTACTGAACGTATTCATGATCAACTTAGTAATCTTACTTGTCCTACTTTAAGTGATTTTAGATGGTATAAAGATGTTTTTATTTCACGTGTCATGCTTCGTAATGATAGTAATAAACCTTTTTGGAAGGAAAAATTTGTTAATGGTCTTCCGTCTTTATTTGCTCATAAAGTCCGTGAAGAACTTAGTAAAACATTGGGCTATATTGATTATGATAACCTCACTTACGGTGACATTGTTAGTTATATTCAAAAAATTGGCCTAAAAATGTGTATTGATTTTAAAATTGCTAAACAAGCTGCAAAAGATAAAAAGAAAGCTAAATATGAACTTGGTACTTTTTGTGAACAATATGGTCTGCCTCCTATTGCCCCTTCCCGTAGAAAGCATAGGAAAAAGCAATTGGAAATTCACAAAAAACGTAAGCACCATAAAAAACGCTCTAGTCAAACTAATAAAGAAAGTTATTATGAAAAACCCAAGTC
This sequence comes from Panax stipuleanatus, assembly GCA_020205555.1. Classification (NCBI taxonomy): domain Eukaryota; kingdom Viridiplantae; phylum Streptophyta; class Magnoliopsida; order Apiales; family Araliaceae; genus Panax; species Panax stipuleanatus. Next base: position 101,710,635 of record CM035126.1, read on the forward strand.
TAAAGGAAAAACTAGAAATAAAAAATCAACTTCTAAATCCACTGATAAGAGTAAAATTACTTGCTATAACTGTGGTAAAAGGGGTCATTATAAGAATGAATGTAAGTTAAAACAAAAATTAAACCAGTTAAATATTTCTGTGGAAGATTCTGAAAAGATTTTTGATTTACTTAGAACTCAGTCTGATGATGATAATGATATTTCTGATGTTCCTTATTCTTCTGATAATGATCAAAATAGTCAAACTCCTAGTGAAGATAATGAAGTTACTCTTTGCACTGATAATTGTAGATCTGATTGTTGCAAAACTATTAATGTTCTTACTAAAGAAGATCAAGAAAGTTCTTTGTTAATTGAATTAATTAGTAAACTTACTGATGATGATTTGAAACTTCAGTATATGAAACAATTAAAGGAATTGTTTTCTAAAAATATTACGGGAAAAGGTAAAGTCATAAAAGCTAAAGAAAAACCGCTTATAAGCCTTAATAAAACTCTTGAGAGATTTAAAGTTGCTGAGAGAGAGATTACTCTCCCAGAACTAAATCAAGAGGTCAACAAGCTTAAGAAAGAGATTTCTAGTCTCAAGACTGAGATCTCCAATTTAAAAAGTGATATGACTGCGTTAGTTAACAAAGACTCTGAACTTCATATTTCTGATTCTTCAGAAAATGAAGACATGCCTGAAACTTCAGGAGTCAAGGATGAAGAGTCTCCTTTGTTGATTCAAGGTAATTCGTTAAAAAGAATAAAAGATATTACCATTCAAAAGTGGTATATTTTGATTCGGTTAATGGTTGATGGTACTTTTGCCATTCAACTTCCTGCTCTTGTTGATACCGGTGCAGATCTTAACTGCATCCAAGAGGGATTAATCCCTACCAAATTTTATGTTAAAACCAGTGAACGATTAAACTCTGCTAATGGAAGCAGCATGGAAATTAAATATAAGCTCCCTAAGGTTCATATTTGTCAAAATGATATATGTTTTAAAACTTCTTTTGTGTTAATTCGTAATTTAACTGATAAAATTATTCTGGGATTACCATTTATTTATTTGTTATACCCTTTCACCACCAGTAATAATGGGTTAACTACTGAGCACCTTGGGCACAAAGTTGTTTTTGAGTTTTTATCTCAGCCCAAAGAAAGAGATTTAAAATTTATTCAAGATGAGTCTATTTCTAAATCTCTTAACTTGTTAAAATGTAAAACTTCTCATTTAAAGTTTTTAAAACATGAAATTAAGTATAAACAGGTTGAAGATCTTCTTTTAAGTGAAAAAATACAAGATAAAATTGAAGAACTTCGTCTATTCATGGTTAAAAATTTGTGTGCTGATTCTCCTAATGCTTTTTGGCATCGTAGGAAACATGTAGTTAAACTTCCTTACGCTAAAGAATTTAAAGAGCATCTTATTCCTACTAAAGCTAGACCTATTCAAATGAGTCACCAACAAATGGAGCTTTGTAAACAAGAAATTAACGATTTACTTGCCAAAGGCTTAATAAAACATAGTAAATCTCCTTGGTCTTGCCCTGCCTTTTATGTTAATAATGAAGCAGAGAAAGAGAGAGGTGTCCCTCGTCTGGTCATCAATTATAAGCCTCTTAATAAGGTCTTAGAATGGATTAGGTATCCCCTTCCTAATAAGGAAGACCTTCTTAGTCGCCTTAGTAATGCTACCATTTTTAGTAAATTCGACCTGAAGTCTGGATTCTGGCAAGTTAGTATCCATCCTAGTGATAGGTATAAAACCGCTTTTACTACCCCTTTTGGTCATTATGAATGGGTTGTTCAAGCATTTGGCTTGAAAAACGCTCCTAATGAATTTCAAAATATTCTCAATGAAATTTTAAATCCCTTTAGTCATTTCATCATTGTCTATATTGATGATATCCTTGTTTTTTTCTAAATCTATTGACGAACATTTCAAACACTTGAATTCGTTCTTCAAAGCTATCAAAGTCAATGGTTTGGTTCTGTCACCAACCAAATGTTCTCTTTTCCAGGTTAAAGTTAAATTTCTTGGTCATGATATTCATCGGGGTTTGGTTCGTCCTATTCAAAGAGTTATTCAATTCGCTGATAGATTTCCTGATAAAATCCTTGATAGAACTCAACTTCAAAGATTCCTAGGATCTCTTAATTATGTTGGCAAATTCTATAAAAATTTACGAAAAATCTGTAAACCTTTGTTTCTTCGTTTACAGAAGAATCCTCCTCCCTGGACTGATGAGCATTCTGCCATCGTTCAGCAAGTTAAAAAATATGTTAAGGTTCTTCCTTGCCTTGGCATTTCTAATGAATTAGCTTTCAAAATTGTTGAAACTGACGCCTCCGAAATTGGTTTCGGCGGTATTCTGAAGCAGAAGTTGACTCCTGCTTCTTCTGAACAAATTGTTCGGTTCCACTCTGGCGCGTGGAATCAAGCACAATTAAACTACAGCACTATTAAAAAAGAAATTTTAGCTCTAGTTTTCTGTGTCAGTAAATTTCAAAATGATTTATTAAATCAAAAATTTTTAGTTCGTATTGACTGTAAGTCTGCTAAATATATTTTAGAAAAAGATGTTAAAAACATCGCTGCTAAACATATTTTCGCCAGATGGCAATCTATTTTAAGTATTTTTGATTTTGAAATTGAATATATTAAAGGTAGTGATAATTCAGTTCCTGATTTTCTAACTCGGGAATTTATTAATTCAGGTACCCCTCAAGTTCAAAATGAGTGTGAGAGGGAAAGATAAAAATGTTCGGCCCTTGGGTCCTCCAAGCCCAAGCCCACCTAGTCAGAAGCCCGTGGGAGCTATAATCCCACATCCAGTCACTCCCCTTACTGTAGTTAATAGATTCACTCCTTTGGTTTCTTCCTCGAAACCCTATAGTTCAGCTCTGGTTCAACCACCTTTAATGGTCGACCCTTATGCTTCTTCCAGTAATCCTCCGGTTAGTCAACGTATTCAAACTGAATACATCCCTGTTTTCTCTACCAATTTATTTCATATTGAAAGACATATGAAATCTATTGATGATCCGGTTAAATTGGCTGCCCAGTTTTTCCCAGCTGGTTGGCATTTCATTCCTTCTGCTCCTTATAAATCTCTCATGTATTATAAGGATGTCCTTTTGCAAACCCAGTCAATTGCTATTAAACCTATTTATGATAGAAATGATTCTTCAAAAATCATCTATCATTCTCTTTATATTAAACAGGTTATCTCCATGCCTAACTGGGGTAATCATCCTAGTGATCTTAGGCAGCTTGAAGGTCATGATAGCCAGTTTTGCTATTATGATTACATGGAAGCTTGGAACAGAGTTTTTCTGTTTCAAACTCCATCTTTTAGTCATTCATGGTTCATCCAATTTGACCATAAATTTAAAAGTCAATTTCCTCATTGGTTTGTTCTTTGGTGGGAGCGTTATGGTCTCATCTTTGATATCCTCCCCATTGAGCTTCAGACTGTTCTTAATGTTTTTAGCTCTAGGGTTCCAGTGGTGCAGTCTAATTGCTGCATCCCAGTTATTCTTCATTTCGCCAGTAAATATAAAGTCCCATGGATCCTTCGATGGAACTATGGATTTTATTCCCCAACAGTCAATGTTGCCCTTTCTTCCCTAGTCGCCCCTGAAAAAGGCGCCTCTAGTAATCATCTTAATCAAATTACTCATGTTACTCGTGAGTTTTCAGTTAAATGGTGGGATAAGTTTGATCCTTATCGCATCGTGGGTCAAGTTCAGAAGGAATTCCCCAATCCTTCACCTATTCAAACGATTCCTCCTCCAAAGGAATCATCCTCCAGTAAATCTAAATCCAAGAAATCTCCTAGTTCAAAATTAGATTTCGCGGATATTGATCATTGTACCAATAATGAGCTTAAACAGTTATCCCGTTTAATTCAGAAAAGAATGGATAAACTCAGTGAGGACTCGGTTCCTTCTGTTTGTTCGTCTTCTTCTTCTCGCTCCAGTCATCACTCTAGTCCTTCCGATCCGTACGGTAGCATCTCTCTTCAGGATGCCCAGGATCCGTTTGCCTAGGGTCCATGATCCATGATCCATTTTCCTTGGATTCCTACAGTCACTTTGGTCAGCTAGATGCCCCTGCCCGCGCAGCCCGTGCTCCTTTGTCCAAAGTAGCCGAAAGCAGTTGCTGAGTCAGTTGTCATTTAGTATTAGTCAGATTCATGTTTGTCAGCCAGTTGGCCTTGTTAGTCAAAAGTTGTTATTGTAATTTGTTTGTATTTGATTAACGCGTCTGTAATAGTAAAAGTTGTTTGTAATAGTCAAAAGTTGTAATAATGCTTTCATCTTTTGATAAAGCATTACTGTTGTTCAATAGTCATTTATGTTTTGTAATTATTGAGTTGTATTTGCTCCGCCTTTTCTCTTCCTATATAAGAGAGGCTCAGTCATTGTTGAGAGGCAGGATTTAGTAATCCAATAGAAAGCTTGTGAAGACTTAGATTCCTATCTAACGAATCTTCAGCTCTCTTGCCTTCTCTCTTAGATATGCTAAGTTTCTATAATCGAGTCAATCTATTGTAAGTTATCAAGTTATTTGTAATTATTTCAAAGTTCAATAAAAGTTTTATTTTTATAAACTCTTTTATACTTATGAATTGCTGTTGTTATTTCTTATAGCTGTGCTATAGTTATAATTACAATAGTGACTCAGACGAGGTATCTGATGTCGCTTCTGTTCCCGACCTTACTGAACAACTAAAAAAATTAACTTTTAATAACACTAGTATTACAAAAAATTGGTATACTAGACCCACTCCCCCTGATCTTCAGTTCGAGGAAAAGAATCTTGACAATCAGTTTTCTGTTTCCTCCAATAAAATTTATGAATGGAATATTGATGGCTTCAGTGAACATCAAATTCTTACTAAAATGAACCACATGTCTATGGTTGCTAATAGTTACATCACTGCTTTTACTAATCTCACTCAACCTGAAATTGTTGAAATTTTAACTAATGGTTTTTCGGGAGTTCTTCGCTCTTGGTGGGAAAAACACCTTGATGAAGATGCTAGGAACTCTATTATTCATGCTTATCAACTTGATGATAATGGTCAACCTATCTTCCGTGAAGATATTGGTTTTGGTGTTCCTGATGGTATTAATACTTTAATTTTCACTATAATAAAACATTTTATTGGTACTCCTAGTAATATTACTGAACGTATTCATGATCAACTTAGTAATCTTACTTGTCCTACTTTAAGTGATTTTAGATGGTATAAAGATGTTTTTATTTCACGTGTCATGCTTCGTAATGATAGTAATAAACCTTTTTGGAAGGAAAAATTTGTTAATGGTCTTCCGTCTTTATTTGCTCATAAAGTCCGTGAAGAACTTAGTAAAACATTGGGCTATATTGATTATGATAACCTCACTTACGGTGACATTGTTAGTTATATTCAAAAAATTGGCCTAAAAATGTGTATTGATTTTAAAATTGCTAAACAAGCTGCAAAAGATAAAAAGAAAGCTAAATATGAACTTGGTACTTTTTGTGAACAATATGGTCTGCCTCCTATTGCCCCTTCCCGTAGAAAGCATAGGAAAAAGCAATTGGAAATTCACAAAAAACGTAAGCACCATAAAAAACGCTCTAGTCAAACTAATAAAGAAAGTTATTATGAAAAACCCAAGTCTAAAGGAAAAACTAGAAATAAAAAATCAACTTCTAAATCCACTGATAAGAGTAAAATTACTTGCTATAACTGTGGTAAAAGGGGTCATTATAAGAATGAATGTAAGTTAAAACAAAAATTAAACCAGTTAAATATTTCTGTGGAAGATTCTGAAAAGATTTTTGATTTACTTAGAACTCAGTCTGATGATGATAATGATATTTCTGATGTTCCTTATTCTTCTGATAATGATCAAAATAGTCAAACTCCTAGTGAAGATAATGAAGTTACTCTTTGCACTGATAATTGTAGATCTGATTGTTGCAAAACTATTAATGTTCTTACTAAAGAAGATCAAGAAAGTTCTTTGTTAATTGAATTAATTAGTAAACTTACTGATGATGATTTGAAACTTCAGTATATGAAACAATTAAAGGAATTGTTTTCTAAAAATATTACGGGAAAAGGTAAAGTCATAAAAGCTAAAGAAAAACCGCTTATAAGCCTTAATAAAACTCTTGAGAGATTTAAAGTTGCTGAGAGAGAGATTACTCTCCCAGAACTAAATCAAGAGGTCAACAAGCTTAAGAAAGAGATTTCTAGTCTCAAGACTGAGATCTCCAATTTAAAAAGTGATATGACTGCGTTAGTTAACAAAGACTCTGAACTTCATATTTCTGATTCTTCAGAAAATGAAGACATGCCTGAAACTTCAGGAGTCAAGGATGAAGAGTCTCCTTTGTTGATTCAAGGTAATTCGTTAAAAAGAATAAAAGATATTACCATTCAAAAGTGGTATATTTTGATTCGGTTAATGGTTGATGGTACTTTTGCCATTCAACTTCCTGCTCTTGTTGATACCGGTGCAGATCTTAACTGCATCCAAGAGGGATTAATCCCTACCAAATTTTATGTTAAAACCAGTGAACGATTAAACTCTGCTAATGGAAGCAGCATGGAAATTAAATATAAGCTCCCTAAGGTTCATATTTGTCAAAATGATATATGTTTTAAAACTTCTTTTGTGTTAATTCGTAATTTAACTGATAAAATTATTCTGGGATTACCATTTATTTATTTGTTATACCCTTTCACCACCAGTAATAATGGGTTAACTACTGAGCACCTTGGGCACAAAGTTGTTTTTGAGTTTTTATCTCAGCCCAAAGAAAGAGATTTAAAATTTATTCAAGATGAGTCTATTTCTAAATCTCTTAACTTGTTAAAATGTAAAACTTCTCATTTAAAGTTTTTAAAACATGAAATTAAGTATAAACAGGTTGAAGATCTTCTTTTAAGTGAAAAAATACAAGATAAAATTGAAGAACTTCGTCTATTCATGGTTAAAAATTTGTGTGCTGATTCTCCTAATGCTTTTTGGCATCGTAGGAAACATGTAGTTAAACTTCCTTACGCTAAAGAATTTAAAGAGCATCTTATTCCTACTAAAGCTAGACCTATTCAAATGAGTCACCAACAAATGGAGCTTTGTAAACAAGAAATTAACGATTTACTTGCCAAAGGCTTAATAAAACATAGTAAATCTCCTTGGTCTTGCCCTGCCTTTTATGTTAATAATGAAGCAGAGAAAGAGAGAGGTGTCCCTCGTCTGGTCATCAATTATAAGCCTCTTAATAAGGTCTTAGAATGGATTAGGTATCCCCTTCCTAATAAGGAAGACCTTCTTAGTCGCCTTAGTAATGCTACCATTTTTAGTAAATTCGACCTGAAGTCTGGATTCTGGCAAGTTAGTATCCATCCTAGTGATAGGTATAAAACCGCTTTTACTACCCCTTTTGGTCATTATGAATGGGTTGTTCAAGCATTTGGCTTGAAAAACGCTCCTAGTGAATTTCAAAATATTCTCAATGAAATTTTAAATCCCTTTAGTCATTTCATCATTGTCTATATTGATGATATCCTTGTTTTTTCTAAATCTATTGACGAACATTTCAAACACTTGAATTCGTTCTTCAAAGCTATCAAAGTCAATGGTTTGGTTCTGTCACCAACCAAATGTTCTCTTTTCCAGGTTAAAGTTAAATTTCTTGGTCATGATATTCATCGGGGTTTGGTTCGTCCTATTCAAAGAGTTATTCAATTCGCTGATAGATTTCCTGATAAAATCCTTGATAGAACTCAACTTCAAAGATTCCTAGGATCTCTTAATTATGTTGGCAAATTCTATAAAAATTTACGAAAAATCTGTAAACCTTTGTTTCTTCGTTTACAGAAGAATCCTCCTCCCTGGACTGATGAGCATTCTGCCATCGTTCAGCAAGTTAAAAAATATGTTAAGGTTCTTCCTTGCCTTGGCATTTCTAATGAATTAGCTTTCAAAATTGTTGAAACTGACGCCTCCGAAATTGGTTTCGGCGGTATTCTGAAGCAGAAGTTGACTCCTGCTTCTTCTGAACAAATTGTTCGGTTCCACTCTGGCGCGTGGAATCAAGCACAATTAAACTACAGCACTATTAAAAAGAAATTTTAGCTCTAGTTTTCTGTGTCAGTAAATTTCAAAATGATTTATTAAATCAAAAATTTTTAGTTCGTATTGACTGTAAGTCTGCTAAATATATTTTAGAAAAAGATGTTAAAAACATCGCTGCTAAACATATTTTCGCCAGATGGCAATCTATTTTAAGTATTTTTGATTTTGAAATTGAATATATTAAAGGTAGTGATAATTCAGTTCCTGATTTTCTAACTCGGGAATTTATTAATTCAGGTACCCCTCAAGTTCAAAATGAGTGTGAGAGGGAAAGATAAAAATGTTCGGCCCTTGGGTCCTCCAAGCCCAAGCCCACCTAGTCAGAAGCCCGTGGGAGCTATAATCCCACATCCAGTCACTCCCCTTACTGTAGTTAATAGATTCACTCCTTTGGTTTCTTCCTCGAAACCCTATAGTTCAGCTCTGGTTCAACCACCTTTAATGGTCGACCCTTATGCTTCTTCCAGTAATCCTCCGGTTAGTCAACGTATTCAAACTGAATACATCCCTGTTTTCTCTACCAATTTATTTCATATTGAAAGACATATGAAATCTATTGATGATCCGGTTAAATTGGCTGCCCAGTTTTTCCCAGCTGGTTGGCATTTCATTCCTTCTGCTCCTTATAAATCTCTCATGTATTATAAGGATGTCCTTTTGCAAACCCAGTCAATTGCTATTAAACCTATTTATGATAGAAATGATTCTTCAAAAATCATCTATCATTCTCTTTATATTAAACAGGTTATCTCCATGCCTAACTGGGGTAATCATCCTAGTGATCTTAGGCAGCTTGAAGGTCATGATAGCCAGTTTTGCTATTATGATTACATGGAAGCTTGGAACAGAGTTTTTCTGTTTCAAACTCCATCTTTTAGTCATTCATGGTTCATCCAATTTGACCATAAATTTAAAAGTCAATTTCCTCATTGGTTTGTTCTTTGGTGGGAGCGTTATGGTCTCATCTTTGATATCCTCCCCATTGAGCTTCAGACTGTTCTTAATGTTTTTAGCTCTAGGGTTCCAGTGGTGCAGTCTAATTGCTGCATCCCAGTTATTCTTCATTTCGCCAGTAAATATAAAGTCCCATGGATCCTTCGATGGAACTATGGATTTTATTCCCCAACAGTCAATGTTGCCCTTTCTTCCCTAGTCGCCCCTGAAAAAGGCGCCTCTAGTAATCATCTTAATCAAATTACTCATGTTACTCGTGAGTTTTCAGTTAAATGGTGGGATAAGTTTGATCCTTATCGCATCGTGGGTCAAGTTCAGAAGGAATTCCCCAATCCTTCACCTATTCAAACGATTCCTCCTCCAAAGGAATCATCCTCCAGTAAATCTAAATCCAAGAAATCTCCTAGTTCAAAATTAGATTTCGCGGATATTGATCATTGTACCAATAATGAGCTTAAACAGTTATCCCGTTTAATTCAGAAAAGAATGGATAAACTCAGTGAGGACTCGGTTCCTTCTGTTTGTTCGTCTTCTTCTTCTCGCTCCAGTCATCACTCTAGTCCTTCCGATCCGTACGGTAGCATCTCTCTTCAGGATGCCCAGGATCCGTTTGCCTAGGGTCCATGATCCATGATCCATTTTCCTTGGATTCCTACAGTCACTTTGGTCAGCTAGATGCCCCTGCCCGCGCAGCCCGTGCTCCTTTGTCCAAAGTAGCCGAAAGCAGTTGCTGAGTCAGTTGTCATTTAGTATTAGTCAGATTCATGTTTGTCAGCCAGTTGGCCTTGTTAGTCAAAAGTTGTTATTGTAATTTGTTTGTATTTGATTAACGCGTCTGTAATAGTAAAAGTTGTTTGTAATAGTCAAAAGTTGTAATAATGCTTTCATCTTTTGATAAAGCATTACTGTTGTTCAATAGTCATTTATGTTTTGTAATTATTGAGTTGTATTTGCTCCGCCTTTTCTCTTCCTATATAAGAGAGGCTCAGTCATTGTTGAGAGGCAGGATTTAGTAATCCAATAGAAAGCTTGTGAAGACTTAGATTCCTATCTAACGAATCTTCAGCTCTCTTGCCTTCTCTCTTAGATATGCTAAGTTTCTATAATCGAGTCAATCTATTGTAAGTTATCAAGTTATTTGTAATTATTTCAAAGTTCAATAAAAGTTTTATTTTTATAAACTCTTTTATACTTATGAATTGCTGTTGTTATTTCTTATAGCTGTGCTATAGTTATAATTCAGACTTTGTTTGCGCCACTCTTCTCATTCATCTCATCTTCCGCCTTTTGGTATCAGAGCCATGAGTTGTTTGTTTACTAAACGTTGTTCTTGATCTCCTTCTTCTAGTCATTTTTAAAAAATCAAAAGTTTTGATCTTTCTTTGTTCAAGAAGTCACCTAGTCTCTTTGTATAAACCACCCTCCATCGCCATAGGTCCCTGTCCAGCCTTTGTTAGTCTCGAGTGTGTGAGCAGTTTTGGCTTTCTGGGAATCACTAGATGATAGGGTATGTGTTTATGTTAAGCAAAGAAAGGGGTATGTACGGAAGAACACAGATCAATTAAAACTTTAATTTTTAATAATGAGTAGATTGTTTAGATCCAGTTCGTCGGTTAGTAATAGATCTTCTCTTCCTTCTGTTCCTAATATAGTTAACCAAGAAGAACAAAGTTATGAAAATATTAATCAAACCCTTAATAATTGGAACATACCTAGTGTTTCTCCTAAGGAGATTTACCAGTCAACTTTCATTGATAATTTTAAAACGGATTACAATGTTAAAACAGTTGAACGTGTTTATGCTATTAATAAAGAATATGAAAATTGTAGTCTTCTTTCTCCTGATGTAATTAATAAACATCGTAAAAAGGGTTATAATTTTATTCATATTGGTCTTGTTCAAGTTGCAGTCAAACCATTAACTATTAAAGGAATTAACTCAAGTGTCTTTTTATGCCTAAGAGATGCTCGTTATCTAAATTATGCTCCTAGTATTATTGGAATAATGGAATCTAGTTTACATGATGGTCCTATTCATTTTAATTGCTTTCCTGATCTTCCTTTAAGTCTATCTGATATTAATTTACTTAAGGCTTTAACTTTGAATATTAAAACTGCTGGAGAGATAACTCAAATGATTGAGGGATCTCAACCCTTAGCTTTAATTTTTAGAATTTATTATAAAGTTATGAAAACTAACTTAAATATTCATGCTCTTAATAAAAGTCCTAAAGATCATACTGTTTTAATACAGAGTAGCACTAGTAATGCCAATGTTCAAACACCTAAGACTATTCTTTGGAAAGATGTCACGTTACCCAGTCAATGGATTCTTCCTCAGGAAGTTCCACAAAAACCAGTTAATAATAATTTGTTAAATTTGGAAAATATTAAACAATTTTCTGATGGTACTGTTCGAATTAGTTTTGAACGTACTAGAAGACCTGTTATTATTGAGGAATTCACCAATTCTTCAGTCCCTTCTATCTCTAGAAGAGACACTGATGTTTTATCTGACTTTTCTATTCCTGATATTAAACTGAAAGGTGTTTTAAATCAGGGTCAGACAAGTCATCCTTGCTATACTCCTGCCTTCCGGGCCGATGGAGAGCAAGATGATGTTTCTCCTACTGTTTCAATTGGACCTTCTCCCTCTGATTTTGATGCCCCAATTAATCACCAATTGAGAGTCCTTACAAAAGTCTCTAAATTGAATTGGGATAGCCTTGTCGATGATTTTAATTCTAAAGCTAATCAACATAAACGACATGTTTTTCGTAATATGCATGATAAAGCTGATAGAGATAAAATTGTTCATAATTGGAAAAAATTTATTAAACTTACTAGAGAGAACCTTACATTTTATGATTGGTATGATAGAAATCATTGTAAAGTTCTTACTAAATCTCAATGGATAAAAGAAGATAAGTCAAAAATTTTAGCTTCTCATCCACCCCTTGAAACTGTTCTTTTACAAGTCAAAAATAACTCTGTTGTTGCTAGTCCTTTTAAAGTCGCTGATGGTAAAACTGATGATAAAAAGATTATTGAACAAAATAATTTACTAATCAGTATTTGGCCACCATAGGTAAACAACTTGATAAAATTGAAGAAAAGTTTGACAATACTCTTATTAAAACCCCTGATAAGAAGCTTGAGCAGCCTTTATTATCTCTCCCTGATAATAGGGATGGAAAAGGATTGCCTGGTAAAGATTCTGATTTAGTTAAAAGTATTGATAAACTTATTAAAAAGATTGGTTCCAACTCTGGCGAAGCCAGTGGAACCGTTGCCATCATTGATCAGATTCAAGAATCTGGCGATGATTACAATAGTGACTCAGACGAGGTATCTGATGTCGCTTCTGTTCCCGACCTTACTGAACAACTAAAAAAATTAACTTTTAATAACACTAGTATTACAAAAAATTGGTATACTAGACCCACTCCCCCTGATCTTCAGTTCGAGGAAAAGAATCTTGACAATCAGTTTTCTGTTTCCTCCAATAAAATTTATGAATGGAATATTGATGGCTTCAGTGAACATCAAATTCTTACTAAAATGAACCACATGTCTATGGTTGCTAATAGTTACATCACTGCTTTTACTAATCTCACTCAACCTGAAATTGTTGAAATTTTAACTAATGGTTTTTCGGGAGTTCTTCGCTCTTGGTGGGAAAAACACCTTGATGAAGATGCTAGGAACTCTATTATTCATGCTTATCAACTTGATGATAATGGTCAACCTATCTTCCGTGAAGATATTGGTTTTGGTGTTCCTGATGGTATTAATACTTTAATTTTCACTATAATCGAGTCAATCTATTGTAAGTTATCAAGTTATTTGTAATTATTTCAAAGTTCAATAAAAGTTTTATTTTTATAAACTCTTTTATACTTATGAATTGCTGTTGTTATTTCTTATAGCTGTGCTATAGTTATAATTCAGACTTTGTTTGCGCCACTCTTCTCATTCATCTCATCTTCCGCCTTTTGTATATATATATATATATTAAAGCAAAAAAAGCCACGAATTAGCAATCCAGGCCAAACGAAGTCAGAAAAATTATATATATATATATATATATATATATATATATATATATACATATATATATACATATATAAGCAGTAAAAGGGCCACGGATTAGCATTCTAGACCCAACAAAATTAAAAGTTATTATATATATAGTCAAATATACATATAATAAAGCTGAAAAGGCCACGAATCAGCGATCCAAGCCGAACAAGTTAGTACGCATATATATATATATATATGTACATAAAAGCGAGTAAAAGCCACGGATTGACGATCCAAGCTATGCAAACGAAGCAAAACGTATATATATACTAATATATACTAAAACGTTATCTAAAACGGCCACGGAACTGAGTTCCGGGCGAAACCAGAAGATGAAACTTGATATGCACATTCACATATACGTAATGAAGTAGAAAATGAGTTCTGATCGTAAAAATACTTATAATAGACTGCTACACGGCTTTTTGTCACTCAGTAGGCTTCAAATGGACGTTTTCACCAATTAATTTTTGATATATTGTAGAATATACATATACAAACATGTTAGAAGAATAAAATCGAAGTTTAGAGTTCTAGAACTAGGGCTAAGGGACGAAATGGGCAAAGTTTCAAAGCGTTTTCTTATTTTTTTTCCTTCTTTTTTTGGAAAAGAGGGGTTATATTTCAAAACCCGATGGTTACAGGTGTACTCAAGGCAGTCGCAAGTCTACCTGCGGGTCCCCAAGTGGGGCCCACTCTCGTGGGTCCCGTCGTCTCAAAGTACGTGCACTCCGAGCAACATTGTGTCAAGTTCGAACCTTCATAACTTTTGATCAGAGCGTCCATTTGAGGCATGCTATACCTTTTCGGAAAGCCCTGTCCAAGAGTGACACAATGACATAAGACTTAACCTTTTTTGAATCCAGGAAGATGGGTTTCTAACCGGATCTTGGTTTTTTCGCAGTTTATCCATTGAGCTATATTTCCTCAGTTAACTTACTAAAGATCCAATAATTTCTCTCTCCCATTGGGCTAAGCTTGGGCTTTGCTTTAATTCACTTGGGCTTGCACCTTTTTCTTGTTTACTTACTAACAAAATTAAACTTGGGCTTCCACCCATAAATAAATTGGTCCATCAATAAACTGGTATGAAAAATATTATATTGAGCTACACAAATAATTCCTTACACATAAATCTTTAATTCCATAACCCAATTAGACGTGATATACTTAGATTATAAAATTAATAAATTGAGATAATAAACTTAATCTCTTAGGTTAGTAAAAGATTTAAATACTAACATCCTTTCCTATTATAACCTTTAGGTTATTTAAATTTTCATACCTAATATATATATTAGGTTACATTAGTTTCTTTTATTTGATTATTATAAAATAAATAAATATAAGAAATCAAATATTATACATACACAAAACTATATAAGTCCTTTATAAAAATTTTAAATTCATACTCTATTTCTAGTCTAGGTCTTATTATTTAACCTTTATTTAATCATTTAAGAGTTTATAAATTTTATAAATTCTCGGGTTGTCACAGCTAATACGACGTATAATACAAATATCATACGAAGTATATACAAAGAGAATACGAGAATTATACGATGAGAATACGATAAGTCCTAATGGACTTTAACTATTGGACTTGAATTTTGTCAAGCCCAATTGGTGAATGATAAGGCCCAATGATTATTAAATAAAGCTCAAGAATAAGCCCAATGGGAATTAATGTTAAGCCCAAATTAAGAACTAAACCTATGGGTCAAACCGATGGGGGTGAGTAAAACCCATGGGGCAACCCAGGATGGCACATGGGAGCACATGGGGGAACATGGGTAGCACATGGTGGCTATGTGCTAGCACATTGGAGGACATGGATGGCATGTGGGAGGACATGGGGGGTAATGAGGTTTGCCTAATGACCCTTATTCCCTTGGTCTTGCAAATCCTATATAAGAGAAGCTAAGCTAGTTTATTTGTGGTTATTGCAAATTCTTAACTAGCATAGAGAGAGAGAGAGAGAGAGAGAGAGAGAGAGAGAGAGGAGAGAGAGAGAGAGAGAGAGAGAGGAAAGCTTATAACAAGCAATCCAAGGAGAAGGAAAGCTATGTAAGACTTTGGACAAGAACACAAAGTAAAGAACTCAAGAACACTAAAAGGTATAAGTGTTTAAACCTTGAATTTTCATCTTCCTTCAATATTTAATTGATAGAGAAGTAATAATTGGTGGTGCATGAATTGTACGAAGTGATAAGGTGGATACTAGTGGATTTTAAAATACTAATAACCTAGAACAAGTAAAACCATGATTAAATGGTTAAGAATTTAATGAAGAAATGAGTTAAAACCTTGAAATGGTTGTGAAAGAATAAGTTAAACCATAATTAAATGGTTAACGAACTTAAAGAAGAAAGCCATTAAAATTTAGATGCTATGATGGTTAGAATCATAGATGAATAACCAATGGATTGATTCCATTTGGTTTGAAGTAAAAATCTCGAGTAACGAAGTTATGGCGAAGTTTAAGAGATTAGACGTTAGTCGTCAAATCGTAAATTTTCCCGGAATGAAAGTCAAAATTCTCCCTTTAACTCAGAAACCTTGATTTTCGATGGTGTATCTTAGAATTAGGTAAATAAGATTTACGAGAGCAAAAATGAATGAATTCAGACTTAGAACGAAGAATTGAGCGTCGAACGTTCACGAACGTTTAACGAACGCGTAAAAATGGACGAAATGATGAATATTTCGGCAACGGATTCAAAAATAGAATCTGACTGGATAGAATCGTAGAATATGAAATGTATGATGGCTTTGGAACGAGCCAATTTCGAGTTATAATGATAGCGTTACGAGCTCGGGAAGTTCAAAAGTTAAATTTTTTTAAAGGGACAGGGCTTACGACACAGCGTCGCCCAAGGGCGCCGCAGCAGCCAGACCCGGGAGCCAGACACTGCAAGCTGGCACCGCAGCTCTGAGTTTAACACTTAGGGTGGCGCCGTAGCGCCCTTAAGTAGAAAATTTCTTACTGGAGATTTTTATAACCCAACTTTTTACATGGTAATTGTGGGGCAAGTAAATGATTAATATTCATGAAGAGAGAACCCTTAAACAACATGTTTAAGGATGGTTTTAAGAATTAAACGTTGAAAAAATGTATCTAAATTTAAAACTCAAAATCCAAAAACGTAAACCATGAATCGTAGTCGAGTTTAATGCGCGCCTTAAGGTTACACAATATGTAATAGAGGTGTGACATACGAAAATGTTAAGAAGTGAAGATAAAACTTATGTAATTTTTATACGGAGTCCGATAACGGTTGCAGACACTCGAAATTTTGGTTTCCTGTTACTAACCATACAAGAGGGCAAAACATCTTTTTCCACTCTAGAGATCAACCCCGGGAGGTACAGCAACCCCGAAGGCAACACTGGGAGATCAAAATCAACCCTGGTCACAATATCGGGATGTCAAGTCAATCCCTCACAGCAACCCCGGGAGGTACAGCAACTTAGAGACAACACTGGGATGTCAAGCTTAACCATGATCACAATACCAGGATGTCAAGTTAACTCCCGACAACACCAGGATGTCAAGTGAACCCCTGGTGATAACCCTGGAAGGTAAAGCAACCCCGGCGACAACACCGGGATGTCAAGCTCAACCTTAGTTATAACACCAGGATGTCAAGTGAAAAGTAGGTTTTTAACCTACTTAATAGGTATTTCTTAGCTTGTTATATTTCATTTACTTAAGTATGCATGTTACCTTTTATGTGTTTTGTGATAATGTGCAGGAATGGAGAGTGATTGGGCAAAAGAGGATAAAAGAAGCAAATTTGGGCTTGATGACTGACTGGCGCAGGGCGTGCTGCAAATACAAAGGGGTTGGTGCTGGCCGCGCCGCTTAGAAGACTTGAATCTCTGCAGGCCTAGCGCGGGGTGTGCCAGGATGTGAAGGAGACCAGCGCGGGGCGTGCCAGACAGACGGGCTGACCATATTTTAAGTGTTTAAAATACAAAGTTGAGTAGGATTATAACGGTAGACTTGTCTTATTAGAATAGGGTTTTGTTAGTTTATATATATCAGTTGTTTTACTAGGTTTAGATCTATCTTGGATTTTATAATTTCATCTTTCATCTTGGGGGCTATTCATCAAGGCATGTCAGGCTAATTCACTTATTCAATTTTGAAGGGACGTTGAACATGATTAACAAATTATGGTTTGATTAAGTTTATAATATTTATCCTTTCATATTGAGATTTATTCTAATTATCCATATAAACTTTCATGTATATTATTCAATTGACTAATTTGGTTTCTGCAGGATTAAATTAGTAAATTGATATCATCTGTTAGATTAAGACATATTTTAAGCAAATGAAGTGTGACTAATCTAAGTAACAATGAACAATATTTTATTGTGGTTAAGCTTTGAAATATTGTTAAGATTTTCAGAAGACAAGTTAAATAATTCATGATTGTGTAATTTTTGCTTGGAATAATCTAATTCTCATTCTTAATGCTTCTATCATATTAAATCGAGGCTGATAGTTTTAGGTTGTATGTTAGTTAAAATCTTTTGTTGGCGATCGTCGCATTAGATCTACACATAAGGAGAATTTCAGGTAGTTTGCGATCGCAGTTATCTAGGGTTATTAATCTCATTGAAAGGATAAATAGTATAATAACTTGATTAATTCATAATTGTAAAAAGGGGATACTGAACTGAGGAGTTGAACTCTTTTACTTATCGATATTTTCTCGTATTAATTCACTTGAGTTAAATTAAACTGTTTGCAAACAAAAAACCCCCAATTCATTTGAAATCATTGGATAGTTAAAATATAATTCACTCTTTGTGGGATCGATCCTTGCTTATTGCTATACTGATTCTTGAGTTAGTAGAACCTGAGTAAGGTAAATTTTGTAGTGCTAGACGACAACTACCAAATTTTGGCGCCGTTGCCGGGGAGTACTATTTGTTTTTATTTATTCGATTGTTTTCATTTTTTTTATTTTATTCTTATTTTTATGCCTCGATCCTCTCACTCTCTTGATTTGAAATTTGATCCAAAAATAGAGAGAACCGCACGAAGGCTTAGGACGGAAGCTCGAAAAAACCAAGGGTCACTTGCAGATTCCGAAGAAGCTCCATCACTGGGCCTCAACATCGCACTCACACTACTTTCGGACCAATCTTCTTGAAGCGAATTAGAAGAGGAGATGGCAGTGCCAAATAACAGGACTTTGAAGTAGTTGTCAACTGCTAATCTTACTCAACAACCTCTTTGTATTGAATATCCTACTTTAAATGTTTCATTTGAACTAAAATCTGGACTAATTCACCTTTTGCCTACTTTTCGTGGTCTCATAGGTAACAATCCGTACAAACATTTGCAGGAATTCTATGTTGCGTGCTCCACCATGAAGCCACACAATATCACGCAGGATCAGATTAAGCTGAGAGCTTTCTTATTCTCACTGGGAGACTTAGTAAAAGATTGGTTATTTTATCTCCCCGTGGGATCAATTTAATCATGGAACGACATGAAAAGGCTATTTTTAGAGAAGTATTTTCCTGCTTCAAGAGTAGCCAACATACAGAAGGAAATTTGCGGAGTCCGATAATTCATTGGTGAAATACTGTATGAGTATTGGGAGAGATTCAAGAAGCTTTGCACCAGCTGTCCACCCCACCAGATCGATGATCAACACCTCATCATCTACTTTTATGAAGGACTCATACCGATGGATAGGAATATGATCGACGCTGCTAGTGGAGGAGCATTAGTGGATAAAACATCAGAGGCTGCAAAGAATCTGATTGCAAACATGGCCGCTAATGCACAACACCAGATCGACAATCAACACCTCATCATCTACTTTTATGAAGGACTCATACCGATGGATAGGAATATGATTGACACTGTTAGTGGAGGAGCATTAGTGGATAAAACACCAGAGGCTGCAAAGAATCTGATTGCAAACATGGCCGCTAATGCATAACAGTATGGAACACGGAATGATCATCCAACACAAAGGGTAAGTGAGGTAAGCACGACTAATGTCGAGCAACATATTTCTGACTTAATTTCTTTGGTGAAACAATTAGCTAAAGGAAACACACTAGTTGCACAAGCATGCCAAATCTGTTTAATGGCGGGGCACCCTACAGATGCATGCCAGACATTACAAGAGGAAGATAGCACACAACAAGCTAATGCAGTGGGAAACTACCAAGCTCAGCTGCCGAGAAAATATCATCCTTTCTCCAACACATACAATCCAGGATGGAGGGATTATCCTAACTTCAATTATGGGGGTGCTAGGTCGCAGGTGCAAGGGTTTTACCCAGTTAAACTGCCATTTTAGCTGAACCAGCCACAGTACCAACCCAGACCAGCAGCACCGACCAATCCTGGAACATCCTTGGAGGACATGTTCAAGGCGTTCATGTAACAGATACAACAATTCCAACAAGAGACGAAGTCTTCCATCCACAGCTTGGAGAGTCAAATGAGCCAATTAGCAACTACTGTAGGTCGGTTGGACTCTCAAGGTTCAGGGAAGCTTCCATTGCAGACTGTTGTTAATCCAAAGGAGAATGCCAGTGCTATTACCTTGCGGAGTGGAAAACAAATGGATACACCAACAGCAACAGTTGAGTATGAGAAAGAGCACGAAAAGAAGGTATCGGAGAAAACTAAGGTACACCCTAACCGTCCTTGTCAGATTAAGGATATTCCACTTCTCTTTCCTCATAGAAATTCTAGAAAATCAAAGAAAGATGAACAAGATAAAGAAATTCTAGAAACCTTTAGGAAAGTAGAAGTGAATATTCCACTACTTGACGCGATTAAACAAGTGCCACGGTATGCTAAATTTTTGAAAGAATTGTGCACTAATAAATGAAAATTAGAAAACGATGAGAAAGTCACAGTTGGGGAGAATGTATCAGCTGTTCTGCAAAGAAAAATACCACCTAAATGTAAAGATCCAGGCATGTTTACGATCCCATATAAAGTAGGAAACACTAGATTCGAGAAGGCCATGCTAGACTTAGGTGCTTCAATAAATGTGATGCTATTATCTGTTTATAAGTCTCTGAATCTTGGACCTTTGAAAAATACTGGTGTTATTATTCAATTGGCTGATCGTACTAACACCTACCCCCGAGGGGTAGTCGAAGATGTCTTGGTGCAGGTGAATGAACTAATCTTTCCTGCAGATTTTTACATCATGGATATGGAAGATGATACATCTCCGAACCCATCACACATCTTGCTAGGAAGACCCTTCCTAAAGACAGCAAGGACTATGATCGATGTACACAACGGGACCTTGACAATGGAGTTTGATGGCGAGAAGATCTAATTCAACATCTATGATGCCATGAGGTACCCTAGTGATATTTGTCAAGTTTTTGCAATTGATGTGTGTGATTCTTTAGTGCAGAAAACTTTTGAGCTATTCAAAGAGACAGTTTGGAGGTTGCTATTTCCAGCAGTTTGGTCATGGATAGAACATATGAACTTGAGCACAGTCAAGAATTGAAGGAAACTGTGGCCGCACTATATTCATTGCCCAAACACACAGATAAGCATGCAGTCCAATTAATTCAATTACCTGTAACTCATCAAAAATTATTACCATTTGTGGAGCAAGCTCCAACTCTTGAATTAAAACAATTACCTGCACACTTAAAATATGCATATTTAGGGACTAACGAAACTTTACCTGTGATAATTGCTAGTAATCTAACCAAAGTGCAGGAATAAAAATTGCTGAGAGTCCTTAGGGACCACATCACAGTGTTTGGTTGGACTATAGCGGACATAAAGGGTATTAGTCCCGCGATGTGCATGCATCGAATTTTGTTAGAGGAAGGAGCTAAACCAACGAGAGATGCACACCCACCGATGATGGAGGTAGTAAAGAAGGAGGTAATTACATTGCTTGATGCAGGAATCATCTACCCCATCTCCGACAGTCAATGGATAAGTCTGGTGCTGGTAGTTCCCAAGAAATCCGGAATCATGGTTGTCAAGAATGACAATAATGAGTTAGTGCCCACACGTATGCAAACAGGTTGGAGAGTGTGTATAGACTATAGGAGGTTGAACACCGTAACTAGAAAAGATCACGTTTCCCTTCCTTTTATTGATCAAATGTTAGAATGTTTAGCTGGACATTCTTATTATTGCTTTCTAGATGGTTTTTCAGGTTATAACCAGATTGTGATCGCCCCAAAAGACCAGGAAAAGACCACATTCACATGTCCATTCGGTACCTTTGCTTATCGGCGAATGTCCTTTGGACTTTGCAATGCCCCAGGTACTTTTCAAAGATGCATGGTAAGTATCTTTTCAGATCTTTTAGAAGAATGCATAGAAGTTTTTATGGATGATTTCAAAGTTCATGGTGATTCATTAGATGCTTGCTTAGATAATCTGACACGTGTAATGGATAGATGTTTAGAAACAAACCTTGTACTAAATTGGGAAAAATGTCACTTTATGGTAGAACAAGGAATTGTGCTTGGACATGTAGTGTCAGTTAATGGTTTAGAAGTTGATAAAGCTAAGATTGATATTATTTCTGCATTACCTTACCCCGTCAGTGTACGGGAGATAAGTTCTTTTCTTGGACATGCAGGATTTTATCGCCGGTTTATTAAAGACTTCGCCAAGATAGCATTGCCCTTATGCAAGTTGCTTCAAAAGGATGAGGAGTTCCAGTTTAGTGAAGAATGCAAGTTGGCTTTTGATACTTTGAAGAAGTTATTGATGTTAGCCCTTATCATTAAACCACCAAATTGGAAGCTCCCGTTTGAGATAATGTGTGATGCAAGCAACTATGCTGTCGGCGCCGTTTTGGGCTAAAAGATTGACAAAGCTGTCCATGCCATCTACTACACCTCAAGAACATTGAATGCAGCTCAGATAAACTATTCAACAACGGAAAAGAACTCTTATCTGTTGTATTTGCTTTAGAAAAAAGTAGATCATATTTACTTGGTACTAAAGTAATAGTTTATTCTGACCATGCTGCTCTTAGGTACCTGCTTACCAAGAAGGAATCCAAGCCTCGAATCATAAGGTGGATCTTGCTACTGCAAGAATTTGACTTGGAGATTAAGGATAAAAAGGGTACGGATAACCTGGTGGCAGATCACTTGAGTAGAATTCTAAAGGAGGAGGAAGCACTACCATTGCATGACATGTTTTTGAATGAGCATCTACTTGCCCTTGGCAACACAACTCCCTGGTATGCTGATATTGTGAATTATCTGGTAAGTAAGTATTCACTAAGTGAATTTTCTAAATCCCAAAAAGAAAAGCTTAGGAGTGATGCAAAACATTATGTGTGGGATGACCCATACTTGTGGAAATTTTGTGCTGATCAGATAGTTAGACGTTGTGTACCTGATAATGAGTTCAGCTCTATTCTAACTTTCTGTCATTCCTATACTTGTGGAGGTCATTTTGGTCCTAAGCGAACAACACGTAAGGTGTTAGAAAGTGGTTTCTTTTGGCCTTCTATTTTCAAAGACTCTTATTTATTTTGTAAATCGTGTGAAAATTGTCAAAAGACTGATAATTTATCTCAAAGGAATCAAATGCCACAAAACCCTATACTAATTGTAGAAATCTTTGATGTTTGGGGTATTGATTTCATGGGACCGTTTCCTGTTTCTTTTGGAAATATTTACATCTTACTGGCAGTTGACTATGTTTCAAAATGGGTGGAAGCTAAAGCCACCAGAACTGACGATTCTAAAGTTATTGCAGATTTTGTCAGGACTAATATATTTGTCAGATTTGGAGCACCACGGCCCATCATCAGTCGTGGGACACATTTCTGTAATAGGGTGTTAGCAGCTTTGTTGAAGAAATACAATGTTCTTCACAGGGTATCTACATCCTACCATCCGCAGAGCAATGGCCAAGAAGAAGTATCCAACCGAGAGATCAAGTCCATTTTGGAAAAGGTAGTTAACCCAAACAGAAAAGATTGGAGTCTTCGATTAGACGATGCTCTATGGGAATATAGGACGGCATACAAAACTCCAATAGGTATATCGCCTTATAGGCTCGTGTTAGGGAAACCATGCCATCTACCTATAGAGCTCGAACATAAAGCTTTCTGGGCGATCAAGCAATGCAATATGAACATGGATTAAGCTGGCGTCAATAGGAAGCTGCAGTTACAAGAACTCGAGGAGTTAAGGACCGAAGCATACGAGAGTTCTAAGTTGTACAAAACTAGGACAAAAGTTTTTCATGATGAACAGCTCTTGAGGAAAAATTTCACTGTGGGACAAAAAGTACTTCTGTTCAATTCATGATTGAAGTTATTTCCAGGAAAGTTGCGCTCTCGCTGGGAGGGACCATTTGTCATATCTATTATTTTTCCTCATGGTGTAGTTGATATCCAGAATTCGACGACTGGCAATGTATTCAAAGTGAACGACCATAGGCTGAAGTCGTTCCCGGATAGCATTCAAGTCGAGGAGATTGAGGTCGTGACGCTGATGGATCCAATCTCTGGATAATTGTTTGGGAGTAAAGTCGAGCCAACGACGTTAAAAAAGGGCAGCTTATTGGGAGGCAGCCCAATGTTTTAAACCTTAGTAGCTTATATATAAGTTTTGATATATATACTTTAGTATCATATGCCTAGTATAATCAACGCCTAAGGTACATAATGTTCAATGTAAAAGGTGGTAGGGAAACTGATCAAGCAAAGCAAAAGAATCAGCAATGCAAAAAGGCTGGCGCGGGCCGCTCCCATAAACCAAAGGACAAGGCACGAGGCACGCTACACCACCAGCATTTGAGGCTCTATAAATTCCCATATGGCATGGGGCGCGCCACTTTAGGTGTGGGGTGCGCCACTCTAAGCGCGGGGTGCGCCACTCTAGGCGTAGGGCGCGCCACTTTAGGCACGGGGAGCGCCACTCTAGGCGTGAGGCGCGCCACTCTAGGCACAGGGCGCGCTAGGTATCCAGCAAAAATCATCCACTTCAAGCAAAACCGGCGCGGGTCGCGCTCTCAATGGGGCGGGGAGCGCTGCAGGCGTGGGGCATGCTGCAGGCGAGGGGCGCACTGCAGGAGCGGGGCGCGCTAGTGATGCAGGGAATCAACCTCGAGAGGACCAGCAAGCGCAGGCCGCGCTACAAGGAAGGAAGACAGGGGGCGGGGCGCGCCGGTCGGAGCTTTTTGAATTCAAAAAGGGTTTTAAACCTTACTTTTCCTTGCCAACTCCTAATCTAAGTCTACTTCCTCTCAACTTAAACCAATTCTAAGCAATCTCTACTGATCATAGCCTCACGAAATCTCTCTATCCCAAATCCAAATCCTAGCCTACCTCTACTTTCTCTCTACATACAAATCTCAATCCACGCATACACTATCAATCGAAATTTCATCCACCATTACCCCCACTCACGAATTTCCTCTACATATCCAATTATCTCTACACAAATAACAAATCATCATCTCAGATTAGAGGCAAGGAATAGAAAGGAACTTGAATTTTCACACAACTCCAATCAAAGAAACAATTCAAAGGTAAATTTTGTATTGCTTCAAAGGTATTACAAGTAATTCACTGTAAATTGGGTTTTATTGTCTAAGGTATCATCAATTTTATTGTATTGCTTAAACAATTGTTTTGGGAATCCTTGGGTTACTGAAGACCAAAGGTTGGATTGAAATTCTTATATTTGGGGTATTTTGCTCTATAAATTGTACTAAGTTTGGGGGAGAGACATTTTTGCCCACTAAGTGTTCTACGAATTGCTTCAACAGGTTTTTACAGGCTATCTTCACCTTTTAACGTCCAATTCAACGAGCAAGCTTACCTATGGCATCCAAAAGGTCGAGGACTTCATCTTCAAGGGCTCCTCCACAATATGATGCCACTCGATTAGTGAGCGAGGGCACGTCAACAAGCTATGCCAAAGTCATTAACAAGAAGACTTTAGTATTAGAACGAGGGCTCAAGCTGGATGCAAACCTCGACGACGACATGTCACAGATGATAGCGGAGCGTGAGTGGTTTCAACTGGTCACGCAACCTAAGCCAGCAGTGATCAATATTGTGAAGGAATTCTACGCCAACGCTATAGAGCTTGTTTATCATGTGGTCTTGGTTCGGGGCACGCCGGTGTCCTTCGACGCGGAGGTGATCAATGACTATTTTGGGGTAGAGACACCACAAACAGACCGCTAAGAGGACCATCTCCCAAATCTCTATAAGATTATATAGCGGCTATGCAAGCCAGGCACTCAGCGGGTCACCAGAGTAGGCACCAATGAGAAGATCTCTTTTCCACACTCCGCATTGAGTAGATACGAGAAAGCCTGGTATGCCTTCATATGTGCCCGACTTATGCCAACGAGTCATCAAAATGACGTCACTAAAGAACGGGCACGACTAATTTTTGGTATTGTACCTTATGAGGAAGGGTCCAATAATGAGGTCGAGATTCTGAATGTCGACATCGGACAGTGCATTTAGGAGTCCATTGCACGATCGCTGAGGGGAGGAACCACAGGTGGGTTACGGCATGGTTTCCTCATCACTAACCTATGTAGAAAGGCGGGAGTTCAATGGCACGCCTCTGAGCCGATCATCCAGCCTATGGCAATCATTGACTATCCTACGATAGAGTCCTATAGACCATGGACAGGGGCACGGTCGCATACGCGAGGAGAGGGGTTTATTATGATACCGACATCCACCCCACCATCACCACCACCTCTATCGGATGAGCCGATGTCTGATGAGGATGAAGCAGAGTCGCCATCCACTTTTCAGCGACGCAGTTGGCAACGAAGTATGCGACTTTCCCAATGTCAAGCTTCTATGCATATGTATAACGTTAGGGCATTCACTGTATTAGTCGACGCTTTCTCGCATTTCTCTCCTAGTGATCCAGTTCAGATGCCCATTCCTCCAGTGCTGCCTACCTATCCTCCACACGAGGATGACGATTTTGACGAGTTTTAACTCATCGCTCAGGGAAGTTCTCATTTTTCAATTTACATATGCCAAGTAATGAGGGCATTCCTTGATTTAAGTGTGGGGGGAGTAAAAAATTTGAATTTTTTTTATGTTTTCACATGTAGGGTAGATTTAATTTGTTTAATTCATATGCATCTTATATAAAAAAAATATTGCATTCATTTAGGAATTTTGTCAGTAGAAGCATGCATATAGGATCATACATAGAGATTGAGCAGTACTTCAAGGTAATGAAATACATGGTTGATGATATTTGCACTAAATCTTGCATAAAATTAAGCTTCATGATCTATTTAGTTTTGAACATAGTAACATCATTGCATGATTGTAGTTTTCTCTCAACTTTCCAGCACACCGATTAA
This sequence comes from Panax stipuleanatus, assembly GCA_020205555.1. NCBI lineage: Eukaryota > Viridiplantae > Streptophyta > Magnoliopsida > Apiales > Araliaceae > Panax > Panax stipuleanatus. The sequence continues at coordinate 101,737,165 of CM035126.1, forward strand.
CTATCAGTAGTGATTAGGGATTCATGTATATTAGGACCACAAACACTTACTTGATCACAGATTAGAGATAGAGAATTGGCTGAAACATAAGTTTGGGGGAATTAGGGCTCAGAAAAAAAAATAAAGAAAGAAAAAATATTTGAAAAAAAAAGTACTTATGAAATAAAAACTGATTTAGTTTGACCTCGTGGCCTTTGTTACTCGGACAAGTAAACCCTAGGGGATGTCTTAACACCTAGCGCCCTAAAGCCTTCGGGTTTAGGAGTTGTTAGCCGAAAGTCTGTTACATGGGTAACATTGAATAGCCTAAGGGGGTTGAACATTGCACAAATCAGAAATATGAAATAATTGGTGGGATGGAGCGTTAAAACGCACCCACAAAGCATGAGCTTTGATGTTTATTCTGTTATTGCTTATTTAGCCTGATTTTCGATATACTTATGTGGATGTCATGATTGTGTAGATATCTGTGTTTAAGTAGGTTATTTGTTGGGAATAATCATATGAACTACTTTGAATTACTGATATACAATTGGACACACACGCACGAGAGAGAATTAGAGTCATATATGTGATGTGATGATGTGAGAGTCTATGATTGGTCATGAGTGAAGATGGATTGTGAGCTTAAGTGTTCATTCGTAAGAAATATACAACCTTTTTTTGCTTACTGAGATTTCTGCTCAATTTTGTTAGGTTGCATTTATTCTGTTAAGTAGTTTTCATTGTGTTTGTTTTCTTGAGGACAAGCAATTGTTCAAGTTTGGGGGTATTTGATAAGTAGGTTTTTAACGTACTTAATAGGTATTTCTTAGCTTGTTATATTGTATTTACTTAAGTATGCATGTTAGTTTTCATGTCTTTTGTGTTAATATGCAGGAATGGAGAGTGATTGGGCAAAAGAGGATAAAAGAAGCAAATTTGGGCTTGCTGACTGACTGACGCGAGGCGCGCTGCAAATACAAAGGGGCTGGCACGGGTCGCGCCGCTTAGAAGACTTGAATCCCTAGAGGCCTAGCGCGAGGTGCGCCAGACAGATGGGCTAACTGTTGGGTTTGTACGAAATCGTGATGCAATCAAATTGCAAAAATTAGCGGAAGCATGGTATATCAGAGTTTAAAAAAATTTCTACAAAACCATTATCCGGATCATCCTTTATGCAAATTATTAATTTAAAACGATAAATAAGAAGTTATGGAATCATACCCTTGTAGAACGAAGCTTCCACAGGTACTAGTTCAACTCCTTGTTCTTCGTGATCTCCTTGAATTTCAGGGTTAGATTCCTTCCTTTGATCAACGTTAGCCACCCAAGTGTTTGGCCTCTAGAGGTGATCCACCAAAGAAGAGAAATTATCAAGAAGGAGGGTGTTTGGCTAAACCATAGTTTTCTATCCTCTATAGAAAAGGAGTACTCTCCAACAATTGGAATTGTATCAAGTAATATCTATTATAAGAATCCTCTTATATAGATATTGGTCAACCCTTCTAATCCTATTAGACATGGGATTTCTTTTAATTAATTAAACTCCTTTAATTAATTTAGGCTTCCCACCACATGGGAAATAATTAATTAAATAAATTTAATTAATTTGTCTCCTAATCTTATTAGGAATAAATGAGAGTACTAATATTAAATTAATTACTAAACTCCTTTAGAAATTAAAATAATAATAATTATAATAATATTAATAAGACTCCTCTTATTAATTTATATTTAATATTTCCAAAATATTAAATAATAAATATTAAGCTATTTAATTTATTCTATCACCATAGATTAAATTAATTTCACTTAATGGATTATTACGATTATGTCATTACCTTCTTAAATAATTATTCTTCCTTTTATGGTGTGACCCTTTAGGTTCTCCATATTAAACCGGTTGTGAATAAATCAATTAGAACAATTCTAATCTTATTTAAATAAATAAATTAAACTAATAATCTATTTAAATAAATAATATTTATTCTACAATAGGGATAAGCCTCCCTAGCGATCAACGACTTTCCAGATAATATAGATTTCAACATTAATCATAAAAGAACCTGTGAGTAAATAGTTACCATACAATTCAATCCTTCCACCATATAATGCCCCAATTAAATATAAGACATGAATTTACTGTCAAGTTTTATTTTATTTAATTATATGTATTTCAATTAGAAAATGCACAACTCCAAATATTGTAAATTAGAAACTCCTTTCTAATTTCATTTTACCTTGGCCAAGGATTCCTGGGTTGTCATTTAACGAATCACATAGGACATATCTCCTCCTTTACTAGAGGTGGTAGATTCTTTATTGATCATTCATTGTCTCCGTATGTAACTCATTATACCCAAGCATACCCTTTTATATACCCTAAAGGGCTTTAAGGAATAAGTCAAAGTATAATTCATTACATACAAGATACGATGATGATCTCAAGTCCAAGGATCACTTGTACTACTATCACATTAGGAATTCCTATTGACAGGCGAGTAAAACTCCATTAGGTATTCCATAGCGAGTCACGTTCAGTGAACTTATTCTCCAATAAGCACCTACATACTTGCTTTAGTGTCTCCACACAAAAGATTATGAGATCAATCATCCTCATCTAATGAGCAAGCAACATATGTACTAATCTATCCGGATTTACTAATCCCCTTTTTAGTAATCCCATGATTAGGAACTATTTTAGTTTTAGAGCTTTCTAAGAATTTAGATCTCATTGGCATGATCATCATCATGATTCTAAAAGCATTGCTTAAAACTATGGGTTATTTACATATTATAAAAACAGCACCATGTAGATAATTAAATGCCTTTAATAAATGAATATTTTTATTAATAAATAAATAAGATTGCCTCCAAAGTATATGCTTTATCATCATACATGATTGGCTTGTATGCATACTACTTTCAATCTCCCACTTGCACTAAAGCCAATCTCCATGGTATCTCATACCCAACTTCTCTAAGTGACGATCAAACTGCTGTTGTGTTAAATCTTTAGTTAATGGATCTGCAATGTTGTCTTGAGAGTCTACACTTTCCTCTTTCAATGATTTCTTTAATCAAAGTGCCGCAACACATGTTTAGATTCAAGATGAGACTTAGGACCTATTCCTAGTTCTGTAATGAACTTTTCATCTAAAACATCAACTTGCAGCTTCACTTACAGTTATATACTTTGTCTTTGTCACTAAACCAACAACCTTTTGTTGTTTGCAACCTTTTCAATTCACTGCACCATCTTTCAAGGTAAACACATACCCTGAAACAGATTTACTGTCATCTTGGTCTGTTTGAAAACTTGAGTCTGTGAATCCCTTGAGTTTTAATTCAGACCCACCGTAGACAAGAAAAATATCTTTAGTCCTTCTAAAGTACTTTAGGATATTCTTCAGTGCCTTCCAGTGCTCTTCTCCAGGGTTTGACTGGTATCTGCTCATTACACTAAGTGCATGAGCAACATCCGGTCTAGTACATATCATACCGTACATGATAGATCCTATTGCAGAAGCATAAGGGATCTTACTCATACGGTCTCTCTCCTCAGGTGTCTTTGGGGCCTGTTTCTTGGAGAGATGTATTCCATGGCTCATCGGCATGAGACCTCTTTTGGAATCTTCCATGCTAAACCTCTTTAGCATTGCATCAATGTACGTTCCTTGGGATAAACCAAGCATCCTTTTAGATCTATCTCTATAAATCTTTATCCCCAAAATATAGGATGCTTCTCCCAAGTCCTTCATGGAGAAGTGTTTAGATAACCAGATTTTAATCGATTGTAGCATAGGAATGTCATTCCCTATCAGTAATATATCATCAACATATAATACAAGGAATGAAACTGCGCTCCCACTAACCTTCTTGTTCACACATGGTTCATCGTCGTTTTTGACAAAATCAAACTCTTTGATTGTCTCATCAAAACGAATGTTCCATCTACGAGAAGCTTGCTTCAATCCATAAATGGATCGTTGCAGCTTACAGACTTGATTTGTTCCAACCTTTGAAACAAATCCCTCTGGCTGTGTCATATACATATCCTCCTCAAGTTTCCCATTGAGGAAGGCCGTTTTCACGTCCATCTGCCAGATCTCATAGTCGTTTATAAGCTGCAATCGCAAGCAAAATCCGAATGGACTTGAGCATAGCTACTGGTGAGAAGGTTTCATCATAGTCAACTCCTTGTCTTTGTTTGAAACCTTTTGCAACCAGTCGGGCCTTATAGGTCTCTACCTTGCCGTCCGCTCCAGTCTTTCTTTTAAAGACCCATTTACACCCAATAGGCTTAATGCCTTCAGGTGGTGAAATCAAAGTCCATACTTTGTTTTCATACATGGAGTCCATTTTGAATTTCATAGCTTCAAGCCATTTCCCTGAGTCTTTATTACTCATAGCCTGTTCGTAATTCAATGGATCATCATCATTCATGATGTGTACCTCATCGTCATCCTCTATAACGAATCTATATCTCTCAGGTATCTTCGGTACTCTTCCAGATTTACGAACAGGGTGTGGTATAGTAGGTTCTTCTACTTTGTCAGGTACCTGACTTTGATCCGTGGTAATTTGTGGGTCTTGAACTTCTTCAAGATATATCTTACTCCCACTGACCAATTCATGGATAAAATCCTTTTCCAAGAAGGCAGTATGTTTCGCAACAAACACCTTTTGATCAGTTGGATGATAGAAATAATACCCCAAAGTTTCTTTAGGGTATCCCACAAATCTACACTTATCGGATTTAGTTTGTAGCTTATCGTTTTTAAACTTTTTGACATAAGCTAGACAACCCCAAGTCTTAACATGCTTAAGATTTGGTTTCCTCCCCTTCCATATCTCATATGGAGTATTTGGGGCGGATTTGGTAGGTACCTTGTTAAGTAGGTATGCAGCCGTTTCTAGGGCATATCCCCATAAGGAAATTGGAAGGTCGGTAAAACTCATCATAGATCGAACCATGTCCAACAGTGTTCGATTTCTCCTTTCAGATACTCCATTTAACTGTGGTGTACCTAGAGGAGTCCATTGTGAGATTATACCATTTTCTTTGAGATAATTGAGAAACTCACCGCTTAAGTATTCTCCACCTCAATCTGATCGAAGTATCTTTATACTCTTGCCCGTTTGTTTCTCTACTTCACTTCTGAACTCTTTGAACTTTTCAAATGATTCTGACTTGTATTTCATTAAATACACATATCCAAATCTTGAGTGATCATCAGTGAAAGTAATAAAATAAGAATACCCACCCCGTGCACTTGTTGTCATAGGTCCACAAACATCTGTGTGAATCAATGCCAACAACTCTGTAACTCTTTCTCCTTTTCTACTAAAAGGAGATTTAGTCATTTTACCCATGAGACAAGATTCATAAGTTGGATATGATTCATAATCAGATAACTCAAGGAGCCCATCTTTATGCAACTTGGATAATCTTGTTTCATTGATATGACCGAGTCTACAGTGCCACATGTAGGTATAATTAATATCATCTCTTTTCCTTTTCTTAGTTTGTTCAATTTGAAAAATATTTTCTTGTAAGTTAAGTGTATAAAGTCCATTTCGCAAATTTCCAACACCATATAAAACATCATCTTTATAAATAGAACAACTATTGTTATTTATAACAACGTTAAATCCTTCCATATCCAATACAGAAATTGAAATAATGTTTTTAATAATATTCGGAACATAATAACAATTATTAAGATAAATGGACTTGCCCGAAGGCATTGCTAAATAATAAGTTCCTACAGCTAATGCAGCAACCTTTGCTCCATTCCCCACTCGTAGGATCACCTCATCATTGTTCAGCTTTCTACTTCTGACCAGTCCCTTCACATTATTACATATGTGAGAACCACAGCCGGTATCCAATACCCAAGTAGAATTTTGACTTTCTGAAAAATTAATTTCAATCATGAACAAACCTTGATTAGAAGTCGAAGCTTCTCCAAGCTTCTTCTTTGCCAGAAACTTCTTGCAGTTCCTATTCCAATGACCCAGCTCGTTGCAATGGAAGCACATTCCTTTGCTAGCTGGATCAGATTTCTTTTGTTTCTTTATGTTCACTTTGCCCTTGGTCATCCGAGATCGGAAGAGCTCCTTAGATATCTCATATCTAGCAGTCCTACTTTGTTCACCATACAACTCCTTGAGGTGAATCAACATAGTAGTAGCATCCATGTTTTCGTGCTGACGCTAAAGCTCGTTATTCATGGATGCGAGCATGATGCATTGAGCCACAGATGCATCATCTTGCCACTTTACAATGGTGGCAATCTCTTCCTCAGAGGCTGTTTCTAGAACAGTTCTAGGGACAGGTGAGTTTAGGACATAAGAAATCTTTTCAGCAGTGAGAACTATTCTCAGATTTCTTAGCCAGTCCGTATAATTCGGCCCGGTAAGCTTATTAGCATCAAGTATGCTTCGCAGTGAAATTAGTGATTTTGACATTTTTAAAATTCTGCATGTGAAAAATAGCATTTTAGCAAACATTCATTTTATTAATTTTGCATACCAAAATAAATTTAGGTCTTTATTTTAAATTGGTATCTCCCACTATTTTTATCAAACTATATTACCCTCACTTATATAGTTCGGCAACATCTAATTAAAGATTTGCTAGTGAGAATAAGGATCCCATTTCAAATGTATATAACCTTGTGGATAGCACAACAAGCGATATACAAATAAATAGGTAGACAACTCTTGTCAATTACATCACTATATAACTCCTTTTATTTTGCCTTTTAAATCATAATGGTCAAGTGTGCGCACATCCGAACTAAAATGATTTAAGTTAAGTCCAGCCTAGCACTTCTATAAATTCAAAAAAGAAAAATGTTCGTCCTTGTGGATAGCACAACAAGACTAGATCGTTCAATTTTCTTGATAAGCATCAAATGTGATTAATTAACATCTTAAATACACAATACTCGCCTTGTGGATAGCACAACAAGCTCATATTAAATATTTAATACTCTATTAATTTATCATGCTAGAAGGCGACGTTCGATATTCCAAATATCATTTGAACGCTTCGGACTTAATATTATTTCTTTGAGGGATTTGTTATTATTTGTCTCATCTTGTTTAGCGTGCATGCACATATATATATATATATATAAAATACGCGTCATTTTATTAAACATGCGAAGCATGTTTGCATAAAATATAATATATATAATATTTAGCATGCAATATAGAATATTATATTCTACCCGGATTGATTATGGACTTTTATTCTAGTTTGGTTCACTAGAGCCACCAAGTGAACCAAAAGGTCAAACCTAGGAGTGCAAGAATTTAAATTTAAATATAACTATTACATTTAAACCGGGCTCCATACAAACGGGTCTTCACGCGCTCCTTGCTCCTTGGTCTCCAATTTCTTCAAGATAATTCTAACTATTTCTATTACATTAAACTATTTAATTTAAATAGAAACCTTGATCAACAGTCAAGGGGAAGTACATAGGAGGGAGATAGAATTTTACATCAAGAAAAAAAAATTAGAGAAGACGAGGTACACAGACCCCATTTAATAAAACTCATTCATTCAAGCATTCAACTAAAATAAAATCCAATCACATTGGTCAAATAGTCCATAATCAATCCTCATTTATTATCATACATATCACCATATATATCAATAAATAAATATTCATCTCATGAATTAAAACATTCCAAATATATATGAGTATCATTTAATGGGCAATTTTAAATTGCATGAAATCCAATTTCAAGATTAAAATAAACTCTTTATTTTAATTATAAAATTATTTAGAATATAATATATAAATATATCATATATATATATATATAATATAAATTCACATTTATTTTTTAAAAAAAAGTCACCTTCTTTTATTAAAAGAGTCCTGCAGGTTTATTAAAAGAGTCCTTTATTGATGGGTCATCCTCTTTTTGGAGTAAGAAAGACAACACCTTTTTTTTGCAGAATTCAAGATTAGCACCCAAAAAAAAAAATTCTGATTCGTCCCAAAAAAAAAAAAGCGACATTTTTTTTTTCTTAAAAAATAATAATTTTATACAATAAAATTATGCCCAATAAATTATTTTAAATATATACCCATATGTATATGAAATCAAAAATAAATTAATAATTGCACAAAGGTTTGGCTCTGATGCCACTGTTGGGTTTTGACGAAATCGTGATGCAATCAAATTGCAAAAATTAGCGGAAGCATGGTATATCAGAGTTTAAAAAAATTTCTACAAAACCATTATCCGGATCATCCTTTATGCAAATTATTAATTTAAAACGATAAATAAGAAGTTATGGAATCATACCCTTGTAGAACGAAGCTTCCACAGGTACTAGTTCAACTCCTTGTTCTTCGTGATCTCCTTGAATTTCAGGGTTAGATTCCTTCCTTTGATCAACGTTAGCCACCCAAGTGTTTGGCCTCTAGAGGTGATCCATCAAAGAAGAGAAATTATCAAGAAGGAGGGTGTTTGGCTAAACCTTAGTTTTCTATCCTCTATAGAAAAGGAGTACTCTTCAACAATTGGAATTGCATCAAGTAATATCTATTATAAGAATCCTCTTATATAGATATTGGTCAACCCTTCTAATCCTATTAGACATGGGATTTCTTTTAATTAATTAAACTCCTTTAATTAATTTAGGCTTCCCACCACATGGGAAATAATTAATTAAATTCATTTAATTAATTTGTCTCCTAATCTTATTAGGAATAAATGAGAGTACTAATATTAAATTAATTACTAAACTCCTTTAGAAATTAAAATAATAATAATTATAATAATATTAATAAGCCTCCTCTTATTAATTTATATTTAATATTTCCAAAATATTAAATAATAAATATTAAGCTATTTAATTTATTCTATCACCATAGATTAAATTAATTTCACTTAATGCATTATTACGATTATGCCATTACCTTCTTAAATAATTATTCTTCCTTTTATGGTGTGACCCTTTGGGTTCTCCATATTAAACCGGTTGTGAATAAATCAATTAGAACAATTCTAATCTTATTTAAATAAATAAATTAAACTAATAATCTATTTAAATAAATAATATTTATTCTACAATAGGGATAAGCCTCCCTAGCGATCAACGACTTTCCAGATAATATAGATTTCAACATTAATCATAAAAGAACCTGTGAGTAAATAGTTACCATACAATTCAATCCTTCCACCATACAATGCCCCAATTAAATATAAGACATGAATTTACTGTCAAGTTTTATTTTATTTAATTATATGTATTTCGATTAGAAAATGCACAACTCCAAATAATGTAAATTAGAAACTCCTTTCTAATTTCATTTTACCTTGGCCAAGGATTCCTGGGTTGTCATTTAACGAATCACATAGGACATATCTCCTCTTTTACTAGAGGTGGTAGATTCTTTATTGATCATTCATTGTCTCCGTATGTAACTCATTATACCCAAGCATACCCTTTTATATACCCTAAAGGGCTTTAAGGAATAAGTCAAAGTATAATTCATTACATACAAGATACTATGATGATCTCAAGTCCAAGGATCACTTGTACTACTATCACATTAGGAATTCCTATTGACAGGCGAGTAAAACTCCATTAGGTATTCCATAGCGAGTCACGTTCAATGAACTTATTCTCTAATAAGCACCTACATACTTGCTTTAGTGTCTCCACACAAATGATTATGAGATCAATCATCCTCATCTAATGAGCAAGCAACATATGTACTAATCTATCCGGATTTACTAATCCCCTTTTTAGTAATCCCATGATTAGGAACTATTTTAGTTTTAGAGCTTTCTAAGAATTTAGATCTCATTGGCATGATCATAATCATGATTCTAAAAGTATTGCTTAAAACTATGGGTTATTTACATATTATAAAAACAACACCATGTAGATAATTAAATGCCTTTAATAAATGAATATTTTTATTAATAAATAAATAAGATTGCCTCCAAAGTATATGCTTTATCATCATACATGATTGGCTTGTATGCATACTACTTTCACTAACTAGATTTTAAGTGTTTAAAATATAAAGTTGAGTAGGATTAGGATGACAAACTTGTCTTATTAGACTAGGGTTTTGTTAGTCTATATATATCAGTTGCTTTACTAGGTTTAGATCTATCTTGGATCTTATAATTTCATCTTTCATCTTGGGGGCTATTGTTCAAGGCATGTCAGGCTAATTCACTTATTCAATTTTGAAGGGATTTTGAACCTGATTAACAAATTATGGTTTGATTAAGTTTATAATACTTATTCTTTCATATTGAGATTTCTTCTGATTATCCATATAAACTTTCATGTATGTTATTCGATTGACTAATTTGGTTTCTGCAGGATTAAATTAGTAAATTAATATCATCTGTTAGATTAAGACATATTTTAAGCAAACAAAGTGTGACTAATCTAAGTAACAATTAACAGTATTTTATTGTGGTCAAGCTTTGAAATATTGTTAAGATTTTCAGAAGAAAAGTTAAATAATTCATAATTGTGTAATTATTGCTTGAAATAATCTAATTCTCATTCTTAATGCTTCTATCATATTAAATCTAGGCTGATAGTTTTAGGTTGTATGTTAGTTAGAATCCTTTGTTGGCGATCGTCGCATTAGATCTACACATAAGGAGAATTTCGGGTAATTTGCGATCGTGGTTATCTAGGGTTATTAATCTCATTGAAAGGGTAAATAGTATAATAACTTGATTAATTCATAATTGTGAAAAGGGGATACTGAACTGAGGAATTGAACTCTTTTACTTATTGATATTTTCTCGTATTAATTCACTTGAGTTAAATTAAACTGTTTGCAAACATAAAACCCCCAATTTATTGGAAATCATTGGATAGTTAAAATATAATTCACTGTCTGTGGGATCGATCCTTGCGTATTGTTATACTGATTCTTGAGTTAGTAGAACCTGAGTAAGGTAAATTTTATAGTGCTAGACGACAGCTACCATCAAGTCAAACCCCGGCAACACCGGGATGTCAAGTGAAGCCCCGGCGACAACCCCGGGAGGTACAGCAACCCCGTCAACAACACCGGGATGTCAAGCTCAATCCGGTCACAATACTGGGATGTCAAGTCAACCCCCGGCAACGTAGGGATGTCAAGCCAACCCTGGTCACAACCTGGGAGGTACAGGAGCCCCGACGACAACACCGGGAGATCAAGTCAACCTTTAAAGACAGTCCCGAAGCATCAAATCATTCCCAAAGACAATTGTAATATCCGAGAATTTTTGAATATTTTTAAATGAATATATTAATGAAAGTCGGATATTTATTTGAATATAAATATTTATGTGTTATGAGTTGAGATTAACTCAAATGAATTCAAATTGAATTTATGTACTTAAGAGGATATGAAATTTTGATGAACCCGTAAAATGCTCTTCGTGGCACGAGAATGATCTCGATGGGAAGCTTAACGTAATGTTTATATGAATTGCCTAGTGTGGCAAGGAGATGAGATAAGTTTATAATCAAGATAAGCAAGATTATTATACACTATTTACCCACATTAATATGATGGGAGATTAATAATTAAAATGATTCACTAATAATGTATGGTTAATTAATTATCATTATGATTAATAGATTATCAATGAGTGATTAATTGATAAGGTAAGTAATTAATTAATATTGATTAATTGTTATTGTGAGTAAATAGAATATTAACGAGTAAATAATTTATAAATAAAATAAGATTATATTTACTCTATTAATTGTTATGTGCAAGCATGCGATAATTAAGCATATAATATATAGTAGTCACCTCTATATTATTTAAAGTGCAATGTGACGTTAAATGTGACTATACTATATATATAGAAACTATATGTTATGACTAATTAAATAAGTATATGAATACATCATGAGACTATGCTGACAATGTGAGTGTGTGGGCATTAAATTAGTATCTCTTTAATATATAGTAAATAATTGCTAATTAATGAATATTTTAATATTTAATATAATTGAATAATAGAATTGGAATAATGTAGTAGGATAATACCCAATTGAACTATATTCGGTATGATGAAATGTACATGGAGTATATATGTGCAAATTAAATGTATTACATGGTACTATTATTTATTTATTGGGATTACATTGTAACTCTAATTGTAATCTAAATATATAGTATGTGTATCTATGATAGCCTAATTATATAATACATATGTGTATAAACTAAGTGCTGACATTAGTTTATTGGTAAGTTGGTAATGTAGAGTTGTATGGTTTGTCCCAAAATGAAAGACCCATTTCTTCTTCACGTGTGCACTCATTAAGCCTAAGCCTATTGCCTCTTCTCTCAAACTCAGCATTCTAGCCATCATGATCATGAACGGAGCGGGCAGAATAGTGGAAATCACCAACTGACTACCAACTCTTCCATAACCAACATACAATTCTTATTCACGTTGGTTTAAGTTGGAGGAGAATTGCATTGCCTGGGTAGTAACTTCTCTATAAATATAGCTCCCCTCCTTCACAATCCTTTTGCTAAGAATTTCTAGTAAGAAAGAGTAGGGAGTGAGCATATATACATATATCAGTAAAGGGAGAAGTTTGAATTAACAGCAAACTTAATTGCAGAGGTATATCACATTTCATGTTCTTCATTTCTTGCTTTTTGTCAAAATTCTAATTCTTGATTTTTGCTTGAATTTCATGATAATGTGATTGAGTAATGTTTCTTAGTTTCTATACAAACTTATAAGTATGATAGAAGTACAATGTGGTTGTTTAAAACTGTTTTCGTGAAGAAAATTTGGTATTTGGCTTAAGTCCTGCCGAAGCAAGAAGCTTTCTAGTGCAGACCAGACACGGCGCAGCTGCGCCCTGTTTATACTGGGGTGCAGCGCAGCTGCGCCAGAACCAGACTTGAACTTTGCTGGCCGAGACCCGGCGCAGCTGCGCCAGTTTTGAACTAGGGCGCAACGCAGCTGCGCCAGTCCCTGATTTTTGTTTTTCAATTCTGCTGCAAATATGTTAAAAGGTAGTTAGTTAATATGGCTTAAACAAGCATGCTAATGGGTTTGACATACCTATATGAGTACATTAACATAACGTGAACATGTTTTACTATGTTTGCATGTATGATTAATGAAAACTTATAGTTTTGAGATGAACTTAAAGTTTCATAAATGAACTTTGATATGTACATGCCGTGTTGATATTCTGACTTTGTGAGCATGATCGTATGATCTAGAAATGCGTGAAAACACGTTAACATGTATGTCTATGTTTCATGATGTAGCTTGGACATGTCGAACCTCATTAGTGAACATTTACTAACCAAAATATAAGTTTTGAAAGTAAACCTTGGCATGTATGTATCATATTAATGTTCTGATCTCTCGAGAATGATTATATGGTTTAGTTAGATATGAAGAGTTAGTCTAGAGTGTTGAGATTACACTAGCAAACATGGTTTACGTTTAAAACAATTTCAAAAGCTAAACTTGAAAGTTTTGCAAAACAAAAGTGCATGAACCAAAGTCATAGTGTTCTGATATTTTGAGCATACATGTGGGTGCTTTAAAAATATCATTAATATATCATGCATGTGCACACACTATGTAGATACCATGAAAGTTAGTTAAGTACGAATGAAACATAAATTAAGCATGTTTTCAAACCAATAACGATACTAGCTATGCATATATGACATAGAAACATGTGAGCATGCTTATCAACAAAATATATGACTACCTTATATGTTTAAATGACAAGTATGATAGCTTATGTGAATTCATGGGGTTGTATGACCCTAAGTCGTTAGAATCCGTGATTTAGAACTATATCATGTATGATTGAACTTGGAAAGGTTGAACAAGCATGGAAGGACCCTTTAAAATGTATATATGCTATGTGATATTGTATGTTGATGCTTGAATCCGATTTTGATAGTTAACTTATAACAATGCTATAACTTACTAAATAGAATATGTTTGGTATTGGTTGTGGTCTTATGTGTTAATGATGATATATGAAGACATTTAACTTATAAAAGGAACTTTAGAGATAGTAGTGGCATAACCAACTTAGTGTTATGAATTGTTATAATTGTGACACCCCCAAATCCGGTATCTTAATTTCTACAGGATTTGGTGTTCACTGTTCCAATATCATACAACTATCTACCCATAAATAATGAAATTCATTTATTAGATAAATAAATCATCATCTTACATCATCTGAAATAAAAATACATCATAAATCCCAGGTTATACTTAACCTTAAATCTCTTTTGCGGAAACGTAAATAAATAAGTCTTAAATCATCACACAGAAATCTTAAACTTTAACATTATTCATGACCACACAAATCTTCATCACTTGTTAGCTTTTCCTTTGCCCTTGCTACTAGAAGGTACATCACTTCGTTCATTATTAGCTGCAATGTTATTATGCAAGAGTGAGCACGGATGCCCGCAAGTATAAAAATATGACAGAATAATAGCATGCGAGTGAAAGAATTCTGAATAACAGAAAGCTCAACATTTGAATCAAGAATATTAACCAAGAGTCAAATTACTTCTCAACTTTTGAATCAAGAATATTAGTCAAGAGTCAAATTACTTCTGAGGGTCATTAAGACCTTGAACCGAGTCTTAGGTTGTCAAGTATATTAACCTTTCCAACCTTTAGCAGTCACAAGACTATAGACTTTACTTCTTGTACTTAGGGAGATCAGCCCTTCGTACTGATACTGTGCACACTATCTTAACGCTTTAAGCATCTTCATTAATTCCCTATATTAGGGTTGTTCATCTCAGTTTGACATCAGAATCCGCACCAAATAAAGTTGGTTTGGATAACTCAATAAATGATATTCAAATTGAATATTAACTTCTCAAGGTATACAATTGAATAAGTATTGTACACTTAAATGATACTTTTAAAAGAATCATGGCATCTCATATGAAATTCTAAACTTGGATATTCAAGAGTAAGAATTTGCTCAACAATAGTAATTAAACATAGCAATTGCTTAATTTAAAGAGTTTAGTTTAGGAAACTTGCCAAACAATAATAATAAGTTAGGGATAGAAAACTTGCTCAAATATAAAGATTTGAGTTTAGGAAACTTGCCTCGTGCGCAAGCTACAATTATTACTCACTTCTTTAATTACTCTTACCTATCAATACATTCACAATATCAATTAATCACAAGTTCGATATGATTATTGATTTACAATAGTATTCTTAAAACTCATTATTAGGTTTTCAAATAATGGTTTACGTTGATTAATTAACTTGTTAATTAATCACGTAACTTAAGTTATTAACTTGTATTAATAACTCATTACATACATAACATGTCATCATGTTAATTAGATTTAAAATAATGTCTTAATGTTTATAACACATTATTTAACCTTTACAAATGATAATTTAAATCACGTAATTAATTTATTAATTAATCACATAACATAAATTATTAAACTCATATCAATATTTTATTATATTTATATAACATGTGTTCATGTTCATTAGACTCAAAACACATTTCAAAATTTTCCAACACTTAGCAATTTTTTTCAAAATTTTCGGACAGGCGCGGCCGCGCGCCATTTTGCCTTACAGCCGGCGCGGCCGTGCGGCTGCGAAAATTTCAAAATCTGAAGTTCGCGAACGAACACATATTTTCTCCCATTTTCTCCCAATTCACATCATTATACTGATTTATAATGTTACCCACGAAGTATAAACTTCACAGGAACATTATATATCACTTATAACATGTTCTTAACATTCCAAGTTATGTAATTATACAAATCAAAATATTAATTTTCACTGTTCTTCAAAACTTTCAAGAGTTTAATGAAAAACATAAAAATCTCCTTACGGATTCGTTACTACACCGAATCCATTCATTTCAATTCCATTTTCTTTGTTTTAACATATACAATCATATTCATGTATTAATTTAAATATAAACATATGATTTAATCATTAATTTAACCCATATGGGTTATTCACCCATATTCAATACTCTGTAATTTCATAAAACCCATTTATTAACAAAGTTATTTGGTGTGGTCAGTGTAAATCATGGATACATGATCTAACACATAATACCAACATATATGATTACATATATAAACATATCCTGGTTTAATTTTTCAAAATAATTCTTAACAGAGAGTTTTTATAAAGACGTATAAAAACTCTGTAAATATTTGAAAAATCCAATTAAGGCCAGATTATATAAAATTGATCCTTTAAAACATGATTATATGTTAGAAAAACACGTTATGATTCTATACCCATATAGATAAAGCCATATCGTAACCCAATTGGGAAACCCAATTTTCACAGAAAACTTAAAAGTACGTATTTAAGAAATCTTAATTTTGAAAACTTAAAAGAAGAATTACCCTTTTGTATGTAGATAACACAATCACAGACAATACTTAGGATTTCTCAAATTTCTTTCTCTCAATCTCTTCTCAATTCCTTCTTCTTTTTCTCTCTGACTTTTCTCTGAAAAACTTCTAAGTTTCTTCTGATAATAACTTAGAAATAATAAGTTTACGTATTATATAAATGTTACCGTTGTATAATAAACGGATTAACCTCTCTTAAGACCTTGTTTGCCTTCCTCTTCTTTTCTTTTCCATTTATTTTAATAAACTAATTTACTATATAGTTAATTGTCACCTTACTTATTGATTAATTAATTTTATTTAAATTAATTAAATAAAATAAGATAATTCACATTAAACACATTGTCACATAATTAATATTTTTATTTATTAATTATGTCAATTCATTAACTCATTAATTAATTATTAAATTAATTAAAGTAACATATGCTTATTTAATTAATTAATCAAATAAACTCAATTAATTAAATACTTTGAACTATTAAATCACTACATATTAATTTAATTAATGTCACACATATAATTAAATTAATCTACCACAAATTCATGAATTAATTATTTAATTCAATAATTAAATCATTAAAAATATTTATTTATCTCCATAAATATTCAATATCTTTACAAAATTCTCGTTCGTCACATCTTTCCCCCCTTAAAAGGATTCTGTCCTCAGAATCACTATTCGATTAATAATTTCGTCCCATCACATTCTCATAACCAAAATATTTATTTATTTCAATAAATATTCAAAACAACTTTGCAAAACTCTCGTTTGTCACATCTTTCCCCCCTTAAAATGATTCTGTCCCCAGAATCACGTTCACCTATTCAAGAAAATAAGTGTGGATAATTCTTCATCATATTCTCTTCGAGTTCCCACGTAGCTTCTTCAGCGTTGTGGTTCCTCCAAATTACCTTAACAGAAGGTATTACTTTGTTCCTGAGAACTTGCTCTTTCCTGTCAACTATCTGAACAGGAACTTCTTGGTATGATAAATCTTTCTCAAATTGTAGGGGTTCATATTCTATCACATGTTTGTAATCGGGTTTATAACGTCGTAATACCGACACATGGAAAACGTTGTGGACATGCTCCAGTGCCGGAGGTAAAGCTACCTCATAGGCTACTTCTCCAATTCTTCGGAGTACCTCAAAGGGTCCAATGAACCTTGGGCTCAATTTTCCCTTCTTACCAAATCTGATCTTTCCCTTCCAAGGAGAGACCTTCAAAAATACAAAACTACCCGATTCAAACTCTACATTCTTGCGGTGTGGATCGGCGTATTTCTTCTGCCTATCCTGAGCCGCTACTAATCTTGTCCGAATTACTTTAACTATTTCTGCCAGTTTGTGGGACTAACTCTGGTCCTAGCAATTGTCTTTCACCAACTTCATCCCAATACAGTGGAGTTCTGCACTTTCTACCGTACAACGCTTCGTAAGGTGGCATACCAATACTAGCGTGGTAACTATTATTATAACCAAATTCTACAAGCGGCAAATGATCATCCCAATTGCCTTTAAAATCCATTATGCATGCTCTAAGCATATCCTCTAATGTTTGGATCGTTCTTTCACTTTTCCCGTCAGTCTGAGGGTGATAAGCGGTGCTCATCCTCAACTGTGTTCCCATGCATTCTTGTAGTCGCTTCCAGAAATTCGATGTGAAGCGCGGATCACGGTCAGAAATAATTGACACTGGCACCCCGTGCCTCGAAACAATCTCTTTTACATATAACTTCGCCAATTGTTCTAGGTTAAATCTGATTTTGATTGGAAGAAAGTGTGCGGATTTCGTTAATCGGTCGACGATAACCCATACTGCGTCATAGCCTTTCTGGGTCGTCGGAAGGCCAACAACAAAATCCATTGTAATATGTTCCCATTTCCATTCTGGGATTTCTAAAGGTTGTAACAAACCACTTGGTCTTTGGTGTTCTGCCTTGACCCTTTGGCAAGTCAGACACTTGGCAACACAATCGGCAACGTCCCTCTTCAAATTTGGCCACCAAAAGTGTTGTCGTAAATCCTGATACATCTTGGTACTTCCGGGGTGAATGGAATACCTCGAACTATGAGCCTCGCTCAGAATGTCCTCCTTGATTTCTGGTATTGGCGGTACCCAAACTCTACTTTCAAATCTCAAAAATCCTTCGCTATCCATTTTAAATCTAAGTTCAGTCCCTTCAGATATCTTTCTCTTTACTTCCTCACATTCCTTATCCAGGATTTGTGCTTCCTTAATCTTATCCAATAAAGTTGTACCAGCTTGCAGGTGGAACAGTTTCTCGTCAGTCTCCATTGGACATCCTACTTCCAATTCCAGCTTTTTCATTGCTGAAATCAATTCTTCCTGTGCTGTCAGCATCAGCAACTTTTCTCGACCCTTTCTGCTTAAGGCGTCGGCTACAACATTCGCTTTTCCTGGGTGGTATAAGATATCACAATCATAATCTTTTATTAACTCCAGCCACCTTCTTTGGCGCATATTCAAGTCTTTCTGTGTGAAAATATACTTCAGACTCTTATGGTCTGTATATATTTCACACTTTTCCCCATAGAGATAGTGTCTCCAAATCTTTAAAGCGAATACCACCGCAGCCAATTCCAAATCATGGGTTGGATATCCCTTCTCGTAATCTTTTAGTTGTCGTGACGCATACGCAATGACTCTGCCGTTTTGCATAAGCACACAGCCTTGCCCTTTATGCGACGCATCACTATATACCACAAAATTTCCTGTGTCATCCGGAAGGGACAACACAGGTGCTGTACTTAACCTTCTCTTAAGTTCTTGAAAACTTTCCTCACACTTCTCCGTCCAAACGAATTTCACAACTTTCCTAGTCAAATTCGTTAATGGAGTGGCGATCTTGGAAAAATCCTGAATAAATCTTCTATAGTAACCAGCTAATCCAAGAAAACTTCTTACTTCCGACGGTGTTTTCGGCTGATCCCAATTCATCACCGCTTCGACTTTGGAGGGATCCACCAAAATTCCGTCCTTATCAATCACATGTCCGAGAAATTGCACCCTTTCAATCCAGAATTCACACTTTGAGAATTTGGCATACAACTTCTCTCTTCTTAATACTTCTAACGTCAACTTCAAATGCTCAACATGTTCTTCCTTGGTCTTAGAATAGACCAATATATCATCAATAAAAACCACTACGAATTTGTCCAGAAACGGCTTGAACACTCCATTCATTAGGCCCATAAATGCTGCAGGCGCATTTGTTAGACCAAATGACATAACCAAAAATTTGTAGTGACCATATCGTGTCCTAAACGCTGTCTTTGGGACATCTTCGGGCCTCACCTTCAACTGATGATAACCACTTCTCAGGTCTATCTTCAAGAAATATCTCGCTCCTTTTAATTGATCAAACAGATCATCAATCCTTGGCAACGGATACCTATTCTTAATGGTAACCTTGTTCAATTCTCTATAGTCAATGCAGAGTCGCATCGTTCCATCCTTCTTCTTAACAAATAATACCGGCGCTCCCCACGGTGATATGCTCGGTTGAATATATTTCTTGTCCAACAGCTCTTGTAGCTGTACCATCAATTCCTTCATTTCTACCGGAGCCATCCGGTACGGTGCTTTCGATATTGGAGCCGTTCCTGGCACCAAATCGATAACAAAATCTACTTCCCTGTCAGGCGGAAGTCCTGGCAGATCATCCGGGAAAACATTCACGAAGTCTCTTACGACTGGTATTTCTTCTAACTTTGAATTCTCTTTACGACTATCGACTATGTAGGCTAAATACCCCACACAGCCTTGTCTTAATAACTTCCTGGCCTGCATCATCGTCAGACAACTCGCTTGTCTAGGCGATTTGCTGCCATAAAACACAACCTTTGATGGAGTCATAAGGTTAATACATTTCTTCTGGCAATCAATTACGGCTCCATAATTGAATAGCCAATCCATTCCCAGGATAACGTCAAATTCCCCAAGTTTAATCGGGATAAGATCTACATTCATAACGTTACCCTTAATATCCACTCTACAGTTCTTGTGTATATACTTAACATGAATTACTTCCTTGTTCGCAATCTCTATGTTCATAGGGATTTTTAATTCGTCTTTAAGCAATTCTAAATTCTTTGCAAAGTCATCGGATATAAATGAACAAGTAGCACCCGAATCAAATAAAACATAAGCATTGACTTTATTGATCGGAATGATACCTGACACCACATCACGATACTGTACAGCGTCTTGTACGGTCATGTTAAATGTCCTTGCAGTTGGTCGAGTTGTTGAAGTCGGTCCGGTAATGGTAAGAGGATTTCCACTATTATTTCCCTTATGTCCACCTGACCCTGCCCCTCCAGATGCCTTCTTTGTACAGTCTCTAGCCAAGTGATCCTTTGACCCACATGTGTAGCAGGCGCCCTTCTTAGGGTTAGGGCAGTTAGGTGCTATGTGGCCTTCCTGACCACAGTTGTAACAAACTCTTTTTCCTTTCATGCAGACTCCCAAGTGAGTCTTCCCACAGGTTGGGCATGGTTCTAACTTTTTCTTCTGACTACCTTGCTGACTTACAGACGACGGGTTGTCATTCCATTTTCGTTTATGATTATTAATTCCCCCTGTGTGATTGCCACTAGCCTTATTGTTTCCTTCACTATCATTCTTCTTCTTCTTTTGATCCTGATTGTACTTAGACACCGCTTCGCTTCCACCTTCAGCGAGAATTGCCTTCACCAGAACTCCAGCAAAAGTGTTCAATTGAAACATCGACACCTTGCTATACAACCAGGGTTTCAGTCCCTGTTCAAAACGCCTAGCCTTTCTTTCGTCAGTATGCACCTGATATTGGGCAAACCTAGACAATTCGTTAAACTTTGCCGCGTAGTCGGGCACAGACATATTCCCCTGCTTCAACTCCAGAAACTGCACCTCCATTTGATTCTGGGAGCTGGTCGGGAAATACATCTCGAAAAACATTTCTTTAAACCTTTCCCAGGTTATTACACCTTCTCCTCCCCTGATCTTATTTGCCTGCCACCAATAGCTGGCTTCTGATTTTAACATAAATGTCCCTTTATGTTCTAAATATTCTTGTATTGTATTATGACTACTAAGATGATGTATTAAGGCTAATTCAGAACCATGTATAAGCTTAAGTAGGTTATGTATTAAGTCTTTATTTGATATTATTATGTAGTCTATTAAGTATTGTAGGTTGCGAGACTTGGGGGAATAAATATAATAAATCATTGTATATTATTCTAGATTATCCGCTGTGATTGTATGATTTTAGTTATTATGGTTAGAACGTGACGAACCGAATTTGGGGGCGTCATAGGTTGGTATCAAAGCTGCAGTTAAAAACCTTAAGAGCGAGTTTCCTTAGATTATAACTTAGGAGAACTTAGAGGTTAGGAGGAGATAAAACTCATGTAGAGTTTTCCTTGAGAGACTTAGTGTGTTATGAAATGTAACTTCATTCTCTACAATGAATTTATGTTTTATTTAACATTCTAATGGAGTTACTGTTTGTTTGTCTTGTGTTTGTGATTGTAGGATGGCAGACACAAGAGTACCTAGTAGAGTGGCTGAGGAGGAGCCTAGAGATATACACGTAATATTCGAGGAGCCTCTAGAGGCTGTGCTAGTGCAGGCAGTTGCATCATCCAAGTCTGACGACGAGGATGAGATTGAGGTGGAGTTTGATCTAGAGGAGGAGCCTATGGAGGATGATCCTGTTGAGGACGAGCCTACAGAGGAGGAGCCCATGGAGTACTCTTACGAGCCCAACCTCGAGGAGCATATGCTGGGGGAGTACGAAGAACGTATTCTAGAGTTGGATTGCAGAGTCCAAGAGCTGGAGGCTGAGGCCCAGGGGAGGGATTCTGAGTTCCAGAAGCTGAGGGATAAGGACCATCAGAGAAAGCTAGCGATGCAAGAGTTGGAGGTGGAGATTACATACCGCAGGGAGGCAGGGATCCAGATCGGGACCTTGTTTCATAGGACGGTGGCTAGGAACGTGGATCTGGCAGGAAAGCTGGAAGAGGTAGAACAGAGGGAACTGAGTGAGAAGACCGAGAAGGAAGCATTCCGTACTCAGCTAGAGTTAGAGGTTATGGATAGGATCCACTTCGAGGAGAAGTGCGAAGCGGCTAACGAGAGAGCTGACGACCTAGAGGATGAGGTCAGATGCAAGAAGAGGAAGATGAAAAAGATGGGGTATGTGTTTCGTTCGGCTTTTGAGAAGGTGATCGATGGTGTATACCACTACCCAGCGGAGCAGGGACAAACCCTACATACTATGAGCCGCGAGTTGGTGGCGTACATAGCACAGATGGAGTACAAGAGCGTTGTGGAGCGCGGGATAATGGGATGAGACCCTTAGCTAGACTAGCAGTAGCTTTAGTGGTTTTCTTTTGTGATGTACATGTTGTGTTGAAATACCAACTTTTTGTGTAAAGTGTGGGATAGTTATGTAAACACCAAGTAAGCTTTTGTTAGAGGGGTAGTATGGTAGTATGTTAGTAGGTTCCCCGTCTTTTGTGATATTAGGGGATATACGTTCGTGAACATTCGACGCTTGTTTCTTCGTTTTAACTCCGAATTCGTTCGTTCTTGCTCTCGTAAGTCTTATTTACCTAACTATACGTGTTGTAATCAAAAACCGTCATTTTTGAATCACACGGCGACTTTTGACTTCTGTTCCGGGAAATTTACGATTTCGACGATTAACGTCTAATCACGTAACTTTCGCCAAATATTCGTTCTTCGATATTTTTACTTCAAACCAATTGTATTCAATCTAATGGTTGATTATATGATTTTAACCACCCTAAACATTTATGTTTTCATGGTTTAACATGTTCGTCATTCAAATTCTCATGAATTGAATAAGTTCTTCATTAGTTCCTTATTCACTTATTATTATTTCATCATACATGGTTTGTTAGGGTTCTTAGTTCACCATTAAGCCATCCTTATAACTTCTTATTATCATGCTTTTCCAAATCACTTCTCTAACAACCCTATTATTGAAAGACAAATGAAATTATCTCATGATTTTCTTATATTATACCTTTATTAGTTCTTGTATGTTTGAGGATTGGAGACTCAAAGACTTCTTAGCTTCTTGGTTGATGGATTTGCTTAGCAAAGCACAAGATATATTCTTCTCTCTCTCTATCTATATTGGTGGAAATTGTTCAAACAACCAAATGAAGAGCAAAGGCTCTTCTATTTATAGAAATGGCAAGAGTTAGGGTAGTTTGGTCATTAGGACCAAACCTCCTTTGACCCTCAACTCTCCCATATCCTGCCATGTGATGCCATGTGCTAGCACATGCACCCCACAAGCTCCACATATCACCCATGTGCCCATGGTTTGCCCCATGGGTTTAATCCACCCGTTTACCCAACAGTTCAATCCATGGATTAAATTATTAAACATAATTCAAATTCAATTTATTTATTTCGTATAAAATTCGTATTTTAAGTTGGTAAAATGACTGTTTTGCCCCTCCAGGGGTTGTCTTCTATGTTGGCCAGGTTTTTGGCTGTTTTCTCGTGGTTGTCTCCGAGGTTTGATCCCAGCCGACTCTGTTCTTCCTCAAGGTTATCTCCGAGGTTGATTCAGTTTCCTAGGGTTGTCTCTGGGGATGATTTGGCACTTCGGGGTTGTCTCCGAAGTTGATTTGGCTTCCAAGGGTTGTCTCTGGACTGATTACATCTCCCAGGTTATTTTCGGGGCTTGTCTTGACATCCCGGTGTTGTCGCCGGGGTTGAATTTGATCTTTTGGGGTTGTCGTTGGGGTTTCTGTACCTCCCGGGGTAATTGCTGGGGCTTGACTTGACATCCCGATTCTACCCGGGTTAGACTGGCATCCCGGTATTGTGATCGGGGTTGAGTTTGATCTCCCAGTATTGTTGTCAGGGTTGTTGTACCTTCCGGGGTTGTTGTCGGAGTTTGACTTGACATCCCGGTATTATGACCGGGGCTGAGTTTGATCTCCTGGGGTTGTCGTCGGGGTTGCTATATCTCGGTATTATGACCGGGGTTGAGTTTGATCTCCCGGTATTTTTGTCCGGGGCTGAGATTTGATTTGAACTTCTAGGGTCGTCTCTGAAAGGTAAAAGACAGTTTTACCCTCCGGTAGGGTTAGTAACAAGAATGCAAAATTTCAAGTATCTACAAGTATTCTTCAACTTCGCTTCCTTTTTTCTCTCAGTTCTCTCTAGCTTACTTATATTAAGACTTGGTAAATGAAATGTGGCAATGTCCACCAACACTTTGAGGCTCCATATTTATAAGCAAACTATTATCCAATCTCTAGGTTATTACACAAGGGTAAAACTGGAGTTGGTGAAAAGGTGAAGCACTATTTATCTCAAGGAGAACTAGCCATGAGGCCTAGATCATCATTCTCCCACATGGCCTTGCTTGTAAGCTCAATTAGCTACAAAAATTAGCAATTTATCTTGTGGGGAGGGGCTGGTTCGGTCATGGGGTCTTCCACCCTATGTCACATTTTATTTTGCTCCTTTTATACACTAAG
This sequence comes from Panax stipuleanatus, assembly GCA_020205555.1. Lineage (NCBI taxonomy): Eukaryota > Viridiplantae > Streptophyta > Magnoliopsida > Apiales > Araliaceae > Panax > Panax stipuleanatus. Next base: position 101,762,130 of record CM035126.1, read on the forward strand.
CTAGCATATATGACTCTTATACACACACACACACACATATATATATATATACCTCTATTATACTCCCACATACATATATACCCACATATATATGTATACATATATCCATCATCTATATATTACATATTGGGCTATTCTCAAGGTAATTTAAATTGGGCTAGGTATAATTACCTTTACATATTGTGCTCAAACCTATATCTAGCAATTCAATTAATTGGGTCACTTTTCCTAACACGTGTAAATATGTCACATTATAAGGTTAGGATTGAATAACCCTAAGTCCAATACCTTATTAATTCATTACCCAACTAGTCCAATTAGGAAATAAATTATACCACACAAGGCTTAACACTTAAGCTTAATTAATTATAACCAAGCTTATCTTCCTTACCCATATACTTCTTAGTCATTTCGTACATGATTCACTTTAAATTGAATTATTAGTCCCATGTCAAATATATATATATATATATATATATATATATATATGCACACAATAAATTGCAAATACCTTTACTTTATTACTAAAAATATTTATAAAATTCTCTGGTATTACATCACCCACACGAGCGATGATAAATGTTTTCTCTATCTCCTTGACCCAAATTTGTGTCTCGATAGGATCAGTAGTTCCCCTAAATTCTGGAGGTCCTACACTCCTAAAGTCCTTAAAATTTGTTACAGGAATCGCTTGGGGATTGGGGTACATGGGTCCATTGTTCCTTCCTCGAAGGGCTTCACTTAGCAAGTCGGCTAATCTTTGCATAGGATCTACTTGATCTCTTTTGTTTTTGGCGGATCCTTCGGGTGTTGGTTGTCTATGTCTGGGTGGCATTTTTTGTATCATAAAACTTCATGTTATTATCCCATTATATTCTTTAAGTATTTATTCAAAATGTAATAATTCTTCAACACTTTAAAAAAATAAGAACATTTATATTCATATGCCAATAATCAGTACATCAAGTATGATCAACCTATAGCATCCTTCTATAAATGCTATTCTCTATCCCCTATTATAACAAAAAGTGGGGAATACTAACATCCTACCCCTTTAATAAGTACAGCAATTGGGGGTTTATATAAACTATCCCATATCTTACACAAAAGATCGGGATTCAACAACAATACCTACATAAATAACTACTACTACTGGGCTCATACTAATAAATCCCAGCCCAACATCTCGCACTCTACTGCACTCTTATACTTTAGCTTTCTCATGTGTGCCATCAGATCCCTACTCATGGTGTAACGGGTCTGTTGTTGCTCCGCTGGATAATGGTACACACCATCAATCCATCTGTCCATCGCTGTACGAAATGCATATCCCATCTTGTTCATCTTCCTCTTCTTTCCCCTAACCTCGTCTTCTAAGTCATCGTCCCTATCATGGGCACCTTCCCATAACTCCTCAAAATGGAACCTATCCATCACTTCAAACTTTTGTTGTGTACGCAGTGCCTCCTTCTCGACCTTCTCACTCAACTCCCTCTGCTCTAGTCTACCCATTAGGTCCACGTTCCTTGCCAATATACGATGTACCAGAGTTCCTAGCTGTATGCTCGCCTCCTGGCGTTCCACATTCTCTACCTCTAGTTCTTGAGTCTTAACCTGCCTCTCCCGAGCCTCGGTCTTAAGCTCCTACATCTCAGCCTGCCTCTCCCCTGCCTTAGTCTCTAACTCCTCAACTATGTCTCCTAGTTCGATGATCCTATCTGCATACTCTCCCAACATCTGATCCTCAAATGTGGTCCCATCGTGTGGTACCCCATCTGAGTCTTCTACAGGCTCATCCTCTATAGGTTCTTCTTTCGGGTCACACTCCACTTCAATCTTATCCTCATCGTTAAATTTGGTCGGGGCTACTATCGAAATGGGTTCAACTATCAGACGTGCTTTATACATTACGTGTATGTCGTGTGGTTCCTCCTCCATAACTCTACTAGGTTCTCCTATCTCAGCCATCCTACAACCACAAACACAACACAGGCAAATAACAAACTCCATTAGTATCTCACAATAAAACATAAGTTCATTGTATGGAATGAAGATATATTTCGTAATGCTAATAACCCTCCAAGAAAACTCTACATGAGTTTCATCCCCTTCTATTCTCTAAATTTCTTCTAAGGTTATAGTCTAAGGACTCTCGTTCCTAAGGGTTATAACCTAATGCTTTGATACCAACCTTTGACGCCCCCAAATTCAGATACATCTACCTCAAATCTGGTGCTTCACGTTCTAACTCTAATAACAACTAATATCTCATATAAAGGAATAATAGAATAATTTACATTGATATAATATAAATATTCTCGTCCTAAGTCTCGCAACCATTACTAATATATTACACATCTTAAATCCAAATATAACTTAATACATAATACTAATTAAGTCTTATTACAACATAATAATAAACTTCTTAGCATAAAAGAACAAAGCTACTCCATAGTCATTGCCCTTTCCCTTATTCTTTCCTGAGGTACCGCACAGTTCTGCCTTAACTGAAATGTTTGGAGAAAGCAAGAATGAGCAACAAATTTGCTCAACAAGTAATATATAATAAGGGAAAATAGGCATATAATAAGCTCATAATATCTAGGGTATAATGATAAAGGAAAACTCAGAAATTTAAAGAATAATGTTGAAAACAAAGAAGTTTCAATAGTTCTAAATTTGTCCTTTGAATTTTAAACAATGAGCCGTTATAGACCGAAGGATTATTAGAGAAATTCAAAGGTTTCAACATTTTCCAACTGGATAAAATTTTAATACTGAGTAATCACTTTGGACCAAAAACTCCTGCTAGAATTAACAGTCTTTCACTGGCAATTCAATATAAACAAGTACAATAGGTGATCAGCCCAAAGTACCCTACGTTATGCATAACATTTAAACATGATGTTCACGCGTGTGTTGGTCTCCCACCATAATACATATATCCCCTTCTATGAGTCTCAGTAGATTTATAAGATTCTGCACCAAAGTAATTAGTTTGGATCTCTCTCTAACATATGATATTAGTTTAGCCGAATCAAATGGCTTAGACAGCTTTCACAATGCATTCAGGAACAATACATAAGTTCAACGCTTGCAACATGATTCAAAGAATATAATTTAAGTCAAATTTCAGAATATGAATAATAATTTGTACAAGTACAGATATTTGCGCAATGTATATATGGTTGATATAACAACAATTCGAAACTTGCACAATATCCAAAGTTGTGTAAGTTAGGGAACTTGCATTCAATATGAAAATCGAATGAAGTCAGGAAACTTAAGAAATCATAGATTCCTTGCACAAAGTAAATGCATAAGTTAGGATACTTACCTTTAGGGTAGATTACAGTTCTAAAGCTTACGTCGCTTCATGTCCTACAGTATTATAGTTATGTATATATATACACACATTAGTTCTACACACTTGGTACATAATCCAACTATCTTGCACACATATTAAACATATGTTCAATCACGTATGATAATTATATATTTTTAGTCCTATCTTGTTATAAAATCAGACTACATATTACTACACTATCAAACCACGTAGTTGCATAGTTAACATTGTCTTTGTTTTTGAAAGCTTCATTTAGAAACCCTTTATAAACTTTTGAAATCTTGATTCGATATAACCATTACACAATTTAACATTACTTAAACTCTATTTTATAACTTAGTATATCAATATAAACATGCTACAAGATCCAGATTACATTTTAAAATAATCAATCAAAACTGGCAAGCAGCACGATCGCGCAGCATTATGACCTAGGAGTGGCGCAGCTGCGTTGCTCCCTGATCAAATTAGAGTTGATTTTAGGATTTCTTGATCCCAACTTAATATCTAGCATACATGGATACTAATACATATCATTTACACTTGTTAAGAGGTCTTGGACTAGGTTTGATGTCTCTCATGTTCAATTTAAGTTTATTTTCCCACGTTATGGTTTTTTCTTTGAAATTTCCATCTACAAGGCTAATTAGGTTCATGTCCCAAAAGACTAACTATGATAACCATTAAACCACATAGAGAGGCTAATAAACCTTTAACACACATGCTCAAAGTTATTCAACTCATGCATTCAAAGTTAACTTAGTTTTACTCTTGAAATTCATTATAAATCATGCTTGAGTAGTTCATATCATGCCTAACTGAATGAGTGCACATATTAGTTATGTTTAGAGTCATAAATTTTCCTAGCATGTTATCTCATAAGGTCATAATATAATTAACACCATGATTAACAATATTAGTTTTCAAAACTTTTGAGTTCTCTTTTAAAATCGATCTAAACTAAGCTAAAGCATCCTATTATATGCAAAGCAACTTTGAATCACATTGCATACCCATTTGTACACATAACTAAGCCATATACACATGCTATAAAGGTTATAATTCAAAGGACACAAGGTTCATCAAGGTTTTGTTTTCAAAACTTCAAGTTTGCTTTTAAAGTCATACTTAACCAAGTCAAATCCATTTATTTCCTGCAAGTCAACTTGAACATTATATCAGACCTATTTCTATACTTAACTAAGTTATAATTATATGCTCATAACCTCAAAAGCAACAAAAGTTCATTTTCAAGGACTGCTAACATGCACGATCGCGCAGGTTTATACTGAGGAAGTTACTCAGCATCAGATTAAGCTCTGTTTCAGCAGAACTCGGGATACAAACATGAAAACCATTGAATCCTACATACTCAGATCAATACATTGCTTCCAAAATAGACTTAAAACTCATATAACACAATGATACAAGTTTCCAAACCAATTATCAACCAGTTCATGAAATTTCTAAGAATTTGTAGAACTTTGAAATCAAGAACATACATATGGACATTACCTTCTCAAGGGTTGCAAATGCTAAATCTTGCTTCCCAACTTCTGATTGCTCCTCAATTTAGAAACTCACTCTCTAATTTGAATTAAAAAAGACTTGTAACTTGAATAAGGAAGGTGGAGCTTCCATTTATAGAGAAATTATTACCCAATTCATAGCTTTTTCTCAAGAATAGAATCCAATAGAAAGAATAAGGAGCCACTGGGCAAGAAGAATTTGGTGAAAAGCTCTCAACAACTCCCTTCAACCCACACCCTTAGCCATCATCACCAACTTAAGTTTCAACAACATATGAATAGGCCAATGGCCTATACACGACTGAGGAAAAAAGATGGGACTATAATTTTGGGACAAGCAAGTTAATAACACTGCACTAATAATTGAACCACAGAATTATTAAATGTAGTTCTTTTTTGGGCTCACAATGTCAACTTAATAACTTAATGTTATTACCTAGGTTTAGTTATGGGCACATATACAAATACATATAATTATATAATCCATGTACATTGGGTTAGTCCAAATAATATTTGAATTGGGCTAGAATATAAATTAGTTGGACACTAACAATCCATTATTTTCCATAAAACTAATATTCTAATTACACCCAAATATCATAATGATAATTAACATCACATATATATTAAAATTAATTCTTTTCCATAATTCTAATTAAACCTTCAGTTGGTCCAATATTAATATTTATGTCACACAAGGCTCATTTATTCAAGCTTAGTATAATTACATAACTCAAGCTTATTATAATAGTCTCATAGAATAACTATTCACATTATAATATTATTCTTAATATCACATTTTATATATATTTTAGGCATGATGCAATTTTATTGCATTAATTATTTATATGATCACACAACATATATAATTGCACCCAACAAATAACTAGTTAAATTAATAATAATAATTAGTCCATCACTTTATATAATCATTTCCTCATTAATTTAAATTAATGAATTACTTAGTCCACCGCTATGCCACACTAGGCATATCACATAAGCTCAATTAAGCTCATTATTATCTCCGCCACATTTCTCAATTACCAGATACTTAATTCAATTTAAATTGAATTACCACATTTCAGTACACACACACACACACACACACACACACACACACACACACACGTATATATATATATATATATTCAACATAAATATACAAGCATTTTTATTTTCAATACTAATATTATTTATAAAATTCTCGGGTATTACAACATGTTGATGGTATGGTAACAAATGTAACTCATTTGTATTGTACACCCCGTGGTTTGTTTGATAACTAGCTCTGAGTCTCCGAAGACTGCTAACGCTTGACTCTCATGGATTGAGCTAATTTAAATCCCAACAGGCATCCTTCGTATTCTGCAGTGTTGTTAGAGTTGTTGAATTGTAATTTTGTGGCCACGGGGTATTATTCCCCGATGATGATGATGAGAATTACCCCTACCCCAGCGCCGCTTGTATTTACGGCCCCATCAAAGTACGCTTCCAGAACTGACCTATATCTTCGCGTTCAGTTTGCTAGATCACCATCACGCCATCATCTAGAAAATATGTTTCTAGGGGTTCGAATCCCCCTGATGGCGCTTCAGATAGTTGATCTACAATTCCCTAGCCCTTCATAGCTTTCTAGGTTACATAGATGATGTCGAACTTTTGTAGGATCAACTGCCACCTTGATAACTGGCAATTTAACATGGATTTGCTAAAGACATATTTTAGTGGATATATTCAGGAAATAAGATAAGTGGTATGGCCGTGCAGCTAATGTTGTAACCTCATGACAGCCCACGCTAACGCACAACAGGCTTTTTTCGATTAACGTGTACTTTTGCTCACAACTGCTGAATCGCTTACTGAGGTAGTAAATCACTCTTTCTTTGCCATCCTCATCTTTTGCCCTAGCATGCACCCTATAGCATTATAGTTGACAGATATATATATATATATATATGAAAAGGGGAACTCCGTCCCTAGAGGGCACCAGGACGGGTGCTTCGACTTACTATTTATGGATGAGGCAAAAAGCTCCTAGGCAATCTTTGTTCCATTTACCAGAGGATTCTTTCTCAATAATTTGAAAATTGGTTGGCAAGTCGTGGTCAATTATGATATAAATTGGTTGATAAAGTTAATCCTTCCTAGGAAGCCTCGTATCCCTTTATCTGTCTTGGGTATGGGCATCTCAATAATAGCCTTTATCTTAGCTGGTTCTGGTTTAATGCCCTGATTTATAACGAGGAACCCCAAGAGTTTGTCGGATTTCATGCCAAAGGCACACTTTGCTAGATTTAGCTTCAAGTTATATTTGCGCAGGCGTTTGAAAATTTTTAGGAGGAGGGTATTGTGGTCACTCTCCCTTTTTGACTTCACAATGATATTGTCCACGTAAACTTTGATCTCCTTGTGCATCATATAGTGGAACAGGGACATTATAGCTCGCTGATAGGTAGTGTCGGCATTCATAAGGCTGAAAGTTAACTGCCTATAGCAGAAAGTCCCCCATAGGGTGATGAAGGCAGTCTTTTCCCTGTCCTCCTCGGCGACCATAATCTGATGGTATTCGACAAAATAATTAGCAAATGAGTACATCTCGGATTGTGCAGTGTTATTTATCAGCTTGTGGATGAAGGGCACCGAGAAATCATCCTTGAGGATACCTTTGTTGAGATCCCGATAGTCCACGCAAACTCGTAACTTTCCAACTGGATTTGGTACTGGGACCACATTGGATAGCCATTATGGGTAGGTAGATACCATGATGATGCCGGATTTGAATTGCTTGATGATTTCTTTTTTGACTTTTAGGCTCCATTCTAGTTTTAGCCCTCCTCATCTTTTGTTTAACTGGTTTAAACCCTTCCTTGATTGGCAGATAATGGATGACTATTTTTGTGGATAGCCCAATCATGTCATCATGAGACCATATAAATACGTCTTCGAATTGGGTCAGGAGTTTAGTTATTTTAGCTTTTTGGTCTGAAGTGAGGTCGGTCCCAATCTGAAGTTCTTTGGGATTGTCAGAGGTTCCAATGTTGATGGTGGTGGTTTGCTTGAGGTTTGGCTTGGGCTTGTCTTCGACCCATCCTTTGATCTCTTTAGGCACCCATTCGTTGTCCACCTCCTCCTGCTCTATTCCAATCAAGTTGAAGTCCAACTCTATATCGAAATTATAGTCATTGTTCAAATCTGGAAAATCATCAACACGTCTAGAAATACTCAAATTTGGAAACTTGAGAACAAAATGTGATTGCTTAATATATATACGAAATGATTTTTAGTACAAAATTTTCAGTGTTTAATCATGAAAAAAGGATAATAACTTATTGAGGATAAGATAAAGTAAAACTGGAATGGAACCCTGCACTCCTGGATCACCACACTATCTCCACACTTTTACCCTTTTTGCACAATCTGGGGTGTGATCGTCCAGTTATTCGTGGTCATGTCCTTGCCTGATGGGAGAAATGGAGGCACTGCTACTTTTGCCACCCACCTTGATGATGATCATAACGGACTCTAACTCGGGGTAGGCACGATCCTCCGGGATTCTTACCTTAGCCCGATCGATGAAAAGGAGGATTGGTTGGCCATCTGATGCGCCACCCCCCTTAGGACCGTCTACCTCAGCCATGGCTTCGATATGTGAGAGGTAAAAAGTTTTCTCAAACTATTGCTGGCTTCTTGAAGGAACTTCTCACGCCGAGCTTCCTCCTCGCTCGAGGGGACTAGCATATCTTCATTAGTTCCCTCCAAATCGGCCCGGCTGAATTGAGGCATAAGACGGGTTGACTCATTAGTAGGGATTTTCTTTAACATCTATTTGAATCTTGGGTTGTCGAAGCTTGGCATAAGGACGGTTGATAAATGGCCTGGCCTTTACTTATGTGTATTATGGTGTTTGGAGCTACCGGGACAACCCAATCCAGCCCTACTCAGCTGGGTGGGTATCCGAATCATACTTTCGATCCCTTGGTTGTATTTGACTAGCCCTTGGCCGGGGCTGGGATCACTGGGTGATCATTTCCTAGCCACCTGACATTACCTCCGGGGACACTCAATTTTAAAGCGGGCGCGCCAACAGGGCGATAATGGATGGTATTCACCTAAAGGCATGAAAGCTAGAGGGCTCAAATCCTTCATTTATGCTAATCAGAGGCATCTACCCCTAGACATAGGCCCGATATTTTTGCTCCGCATTAATAGTTACCAAGTTATCATTGATGATGCATTTCAACTGTTTGTGGAGCGTAGAGGGAACTGCCCCAACCATGTGGATCCATGGTCTCCCTAATAGCAGGTTATAACTAGTGGTGATATTCAACACTTAAAAGGATACATTAAAAGTGTAGGGTTCTATTTCTAGGGGGAGGTCAATCTCTTCTACCGTATCCCACTGTGATCCAACAAATGCCTTGACCATGACGTGGTTGTCCTGAATTCTACTGGGCTTAACCTTCATCCTTTCTAATGTGTCAAACGGACAGATGTTTAGGGAAAATTCGCCATCAATTAGCACACCACCCGCCACATATCCTAATGAGACGACTGCAATGTGCAGCGATTTGCGATGCCCCGTCCCCTCAACAAGTCTATCATCATCTGTGAAAGATATCACGTTGTTGTCAAGTATGTGGTCGATTAGATGATGGAATTCTTCATGTCCATCATTTTGGGTAGGTGTGCTTCCTCCAACACTTGTATCAGAACCTTGTGATGATCTTCAAATGCTAATTTCATATCTAAAATGGAGATTTGGGTGGGCGCGTCCCTCAGCTCTTTCACCACCTTTACTTTATTATGCCTCATCTTGGTGAGGAATTCTATGATCTTTCTCTTGCGTACCCTCCCCGCAGCCTTTGTAGCCTATTGCGCTACTCGCCTCGGGAGGTACAACAGATTATCCTTTCGCATTATGGTTATACAATTAGATGCTGCTTACATGTCTCCTCCATAATTCCAAGGAACTTCTTTCAAGCTGACGACATGGATTTGCAGTCGGGGGGGTCAATATTAGTGGCTCAGGGGCAGCCACTTCGATGGGATTCTTTTCCTTCTTGTCATCCATTCCCTAAATTGCCAGAGGTGTAGCGGAGGTGCCCTCCACATAAGTGATAACTGCTACAACCTCATCCAAGCTTTCTACTTCAAGGGGATAGATTAATCCTTTTACACCCAGCAGGGGCTCTTCGACGGAGACGGTCTCAACATCACTTACTATCTTCAAATAGTCGGCTTCGATCAAATTTTGAATCATATAGCGAAGGTCCCAAAATTCCTCTGTAGCGTGGCTTGGGTCATTCAAGTGGTAGAGGCAGGCCTTAGTTGAGTCATACCTCTTTGACAGTGGGTCGGTGGGAGGTAAAAGTTTGGTAATCTTTCCTTGGCTGATTAGCATGTGTAGAATCTCCACTCTCGATTGATCTAGAGGGGAAATTTCTAATTGGCAGTTCTGTCGCAATCTTATTGACCCACTTTCCTTGCTCACGGAGGCAATTTCAGTCTCCTTCGGTGATTAGAACGATCCTTGGGAGGGAAAATAGTCATCCGAATCTAGGTGGCTTGGTTGATTAACTAGTGAGTCACCTGGTGCTGGTATACAATTAGCTCTACCAATTAGTTCACTTGCACTTTGATCAGTGCTAACTCTTGTTCCACCAACCGCCTTTCTTTCGAATATCCCCCCTCAAGGTGTTAATCCTGGCTAATTGCGGACAGTTCTTCAGTTTTCTTTAGATATTTGTGACTTCCCTGATTCCCTGTGCTAATCATGTTCACTCCCTCGGCATTGTGCTGAGGCAATGGGTTGGTGTTGACGTTGGGAGGTTCCATTGACTTAACCACAATATCTCCGCTTTCGATTATGTTTTGAATTTTGTGCTTCAAAGACCAGCAATCTTGGGTATCATGCCCCGAGGCTCTAGAGTAATATATGCATCTCTTACTGGGGTCGTATTGATTTCCCTTTGGATCAGCGGGAGGGGATAGCTCAGTGATTTTCCTTTGTGCAATTTGTAGTGCCAATACATTCTCCAACGAATCCCCAAGGGGGTAAATACCCTTCTACGCCTATTTTCCCCCACTCTCTGTGTAGTTAGGCTTTGGGGGTTTGCCGATGGCTGAAGTGGAGGGTGTCTGCCTTGCTTATGGATAGGTGGATTGGTGTTGTTCCGCCTGGGATGTCCTTGTAGTATCAAGGAGACATCCTCCTCCTTCTTCTTGTGTACCCTTTTGGGAGCGCTTATATAATTGCCAGACTAAATATGTTTTGCCACCGCCTCCAAAGTCGTGAGGTCTTTGCTTTTTCGAGTTTTTAGGCCCATCTCTACCGTTTTCCTGTGATTTATCATTTCGAAGAATGGTTTACCTATCCCGACCAGGACCCTCTCATAGTAAGGTGCTTCTTGGATGTCGATGAAGGTCATTACCATCTCGGTCTCATATATAGGTGAACTAGAGAGGGTATTTGTGCATCGCCGGATTTTCCTAGGATTTGTCCATCTCTTTGTGCGAAGGATTCGGGTTGGACTGAAGGCCCCGGACTTTGGGTGGTTTTACTGTAACGCCCGAGAAAATTGAATTATTATTTGAATTAATTTTTATTTCATTATATGAATTAAATGAGATTATGTGTTTATTAAACTGCGTAAGCTGTTTAAAGGTCGTTTTATGACCTAGAATGATTGAATGTGGTTAGGATTCTAGCTGTGTGCTAGGATTAAATGGAATGAATTTTCAAGACGAAAATAAAAGTTTTCCTAGAAATTTTCGTAAAATCACTATTCATCCATTTCTACTCGGAAATTATTTTTGAATTTCCGAGAACGTGTGATGATATAATTCTGAGACGAGATTGAATATACAATAATATTACAGTTATGGCCAACGAATTTTTCGCCCGAGGACTTAAAAACCTAAGGGTTAGGGAAAGTGAATTCTAAGAAAAGAAAAGCTTAAATATAATAAGAATTGTTATTATACGTGAGGAATACGAGTATAATACTAGGTATTATACGAGTATAATATGAAGATTAATATTGTGACGCCCCCAAATTCGGGTACTTGAAACCCGTACTTGGTGCTACACGATACCATTCATAAGGACTGCTTAACATATTATAAACTTAAGAATTATATCAAAGTTGACTAATCCCCAGATACGGAGCTTTAAGTACATTATTACATGATAGATATTATATTATAATAATACAAAGTTCTAAATATTACAACCAACACCTTAAAACTATTCCTTCAGCTTCCCCTTTCCTTTGTCCTTGCCAGAACCTTCTGGTCGTTCACGCTTAACTGAAAATATTTAATTTAAAGCAAGAATGAGCATTTAATTGCTCAGCAAGTAATATCAGATAATAAACATCAGCTGAAAGAAGTAAACGTTTTCTTTGAAGTATACTTCTACAACGAATCAATAGTTGTGAAGCCATTTGCAACCATTCGTAACAACATATTAGCACGTTTAAAATTTTGAAACGACGTAGTGACTATAAATGCTGAGCGGTCAATAGACCTTGAACCATTGTTTTTAAGTTTGAAAAGATTTATACAGAAATTCATCTGCAAACCGTCATGACTTACGGACACGTTGGGTGATCAGCCCGTATGCCCTGTATTGATCAACACTACATGCTGGAACGACATATCCTCCTTTGGCGCATAAAAATTTCCCAATTTCGGGATGTTCATACTCAGTCTAGAGTCCGAACCAAATCAATTTAGTTGGACGACTCTATCTTAACTAATAAATATTCAACGATATATTTTAAACAATGTCTAGCCGAGTCAAATAACTTAGACAACTTTTAAACCATGTATTTATACCAATATTAAATGGTAGACATCAATACTTATATTATCAAAGAATTTTGAGTTCAAGGATACTTAATTAGATACAATCGTTCATACAAGTGAGGACACTTGCACAACCAAACTTAGCTTACAAATAACAGAACAATTTTGATTATATATGAATCATATGAAGACAGTAATAAGATACTGGTAAACAATAAACGAGTCAATAATAAATAAGTTAGAGATACTTGCTTACACAAAGAACCATTGCATAAAGTAAATGCAAAGGTTAGAATACATGCACCATAAAGAGTAAGGTTTAGATACTTGCCTTGTTCGCTGCCTACTGCTACGCAATATAGTTTTACCTTTAACACAAAGACCTATCATTAATAAGATTATTCTTAAAATCAGTATATCACATTATACTTCATAATACTACTACTTTATAAGTAAATTATCTAGCATGTAATCACATAATCAAACATTAGATAACCTCTTAACACCTTAATTATTCACTTATAAGTTCTTATTTATAAACTAGTAAACCATATAACCAATCCAGCAAACTGCACTGTCAATCCAGCAACCTAGATCTTCAATCCAGCAACCTGGATTGACCAAACCTATCAATCCAGTAACCTGGATTATCCAAAGACCAATCCAGCATCCTGGATTATCCAAACATACCAATCCAGCATCCTGGATTATCCAACATAACAATCTAGCATCCTCGTGGCTAATCCAGCAAACCAGATTGCAATCCAGTAAACTTGATGGCCAATCCAGCAAACCAGATTGCAATCCAGTAAACTTCAATCCAATCCAGCAAGCTGGATTCGCATCAAAATACCAAATCATATTATTATTTTTTTATCTTTTGTCCAGACATATATATATATATATATATATATATATATATATATATTATATACATAAAAATGATTTTTCTGAAATTTTTCAATTTCCTTTAGTATTTTTTAAAAATTCATTTCTAGTTAATTCCTTAAGAAAATAGCTTCCTTGCGCTTAACTTCAAAAATTCCCAACTCTTGGCAGGATCTTACACATGTTAACGTAAACTTACAGTTTAAATTTCGTGGCCATCGGAGTTATAGAACTCCGGTTATAGCGGTTTTCGTCGAAAAAACGTAAATATTGAAATAGTCATAACTTGGTCAATTTGAGTCGGAATGAGCTCATTTTTTGGACACAAGCTACTTTATAACATATATTTTAATATCCCAAAAGATTGGATTTTATTACATTAATTAAGTGGACGAAACTGCCCTTTAAATTTCAGGACAGCCTACTTTTGTCATTTTTTAGATTTTTCCTACTTTGCTAAAAACTGTCCCGACGGAAATCTACATGGAATTTTTCAGTGATTCCACTTGGAAAAGTTAGAAAACTTATAGATCTAACTCTAGAAATTGACCACACTCAAAAATTCGAAATAAAAAGAGAGATATGGTTGTTTGAATTTTCTATTTCGTTTTCTAAAAAATCTAATTTTCTAATCTTTGTGTTTTCTAAGAAAATTTCCATAATATTTTGATTAATCATACAATAAACATCATAATACATACTAATACTCCATAAGATCAAGAATCTATCATGATTCATCATCTATTTCATTAAAACTTCACCAAACTCACACAAAACATAATCTATGCTAAGAAAAATTAGTGTTTTCTAACTTTTCAAAACATAGTTTCTATTTCTTGCTTTAGATCCAACTTTTGACATTCAAAAATAATAGATCTAAACATAAAACACTTATTAGCACATAGATCTAAGATTTTAAAGTTTTGAAATCTTAGATCCATGTTTTGATTGAAAATAATTAAAATAAAATGCATAAACTAGTTAAAGCTTATACCTTTGCTCAAAATCTTTCCTCTTCTTTCTATGGTTTGTTTATAGGGCTTTGAACACACAAAGCCTTCTCTCTTCTCTCCCCTCTCTTGGCCGAATCTCTCTCTCTCTTTTCTTTATCTAGCTTTTGTTTTACTAAGTTATGGAAATGAGAAGAAAGAGAAAGAAATTAGATTTTTGTTAGGATGAAATGTATAGATACATGATGTATATCTAAGATACACTCCCACATTCCTTGATCCTTCTCTCTATCACTCATTAAGTTGAGGCTTGCAAGTTTGATTAAAGATGTTGGCTAAATGAGGAAATGACACCTAAGGAAGAGTTGTTAGGTTTGGCCACCAACTAAAGTTAGACAATCATTACATACATCCCCTTCTTTCTCATCCTTAATGTGCCGCCCCCCTCCCCCTTTATTAGCCCATTTGGTTTATTTTTATTGTTCTATTTTGCTTTATTAAATGACTATTAAGTCCCTTCCCATTTGGGCCAAGCATGGGTCATTAAATTAAATTGGTGAGATCTCTAATTAAAATGTTTAGGCCATGCAATTAGGTTATGTTCAATACTTTTAATTTTATCATTCTCTAATTATTTAATTAGGATTTTCATTCCCCACATTTATAATTCAAATAATCACTCATGTACATTTAATTCTATAACCCAATTAGATTTGCTTTACTTAAGTTATAAAATTAACTAATTGAGATATACAAAAAAAATCTCTTAGGGTTAGTATATCTTTTAAATACTAACATTATTCCACATAATTCATAACACATTTATCATTGTTGATAAATTCTTATCATAGTTAAATACTCACATAATCATATAATAAATAAATATATATATATATATATATATATATATATATATATATATATATATAATTCATATCCATAATTAATCATTTAACATTAATCACATAAAGTACATACATATCATCCTAAACACAATAACAATTGCATTAATATTCAAATCCCTATTTGAAATTTAAATTAGGGTTTTGAAAAACTATTCATCTTAGCTTCCTTTCTTAGTCAACTCATAATCATTAAATTGACTAACTTGCTTAATTCATATCGCATATGTTCAAAATATTACTGATAACAATAATTATAATAGTTAATAAAAGAATAATATATATATATAAAAAAAATTCATTCGTAAAATTATAGTCGTATAAAATTTTCGGTCCTTATAAATACGACGTATAATACGAATATCATACGAAGTATATACGAAGAGAATCGAGAATTATACAGTAAGAATACGAATAAGTCTTAATGAACTATAGCTAATGGACTTAGACTTTGTCAAGCCCAAATTAACTAATTGGCAAGCCCAATTGGACAATAAATGAAGCCAAATGATGAAATTATATCAAGGCCCAAGAAATTTTTTAATCAAGCCCAAAGTTAGACCCTGAATGAATTAATTCTAAGCCAGAACCAAGAACCGAACCCGTGGATAGAACCGATGGGTCAACGGGTGGGTAAAACACATGGGGCAACCCATGTGGGTCCCCCATGGGGCATATGGGCCTACCAAGGTGGCCAAGCTTCCTTACGAATCTTGGTGAAAAAGGTGAGGAGGTGTGAATAGTGGGAGGTTTGATGGAAATGACCATTTTGCCCCAACCTTACAAATTCTATATAAGCTAACCTTAGTCTTCATTAGTTATTTTACAAACTTTGAACACTTATATTTGAGAGAGAAGAGAGAGATTAACAAGGAATCAATGAGAAGGAAAGCTAATTAGTTTAATAAACTATCAAGAACGCGAAGGTAAAAACACGTAAACCCAAACTTTCATTCTTTTCTATTAAGTTTTTATAGAGAAGTATGAATTGGTGGAGCATGTCTCTTCTGGAGTAATAAGGATGGCTATTAGTGAACAAAAACGTTAATAAGCAATACACAAGCGAGAATTATAAGTGAATCATTAAGCATTAATCGAAGAACGCATAAAACTTAGAGCTTGTTGTTGATGGACAAATTGAAAATCGTTGCATATAAGTTAGATGCAAATTGTTGGTTATGACTTAGACGAATAACCAATGGATTGGTTCCATTTGGTTTGGTTTGGTTCCTACGCGAGCTTTTATTAATCCAACTTTTCGCGTGGTAATTATGGGGCAAGTATATACTTAATATACATAAGGTAAACTTCCTAAACAACATGTATAGCTATTAGTTTAGGAATTAAACGTTGATTAAAAGTAATTAAACGAAGAACGTGAAATGCAAAAACGTAAATCGTGTATCGTATTCGAGTTTTACGCGTGTCTTTATGTTATATAATATGTAATGGATAGATGTGATATGAAGATGGTGAGAAATGAAGATAAAACTTATATAATCGCTATACGGGGTCCTATATCGGTAATTCGGGGGAAACATATTCGAACTAACAAACCGATTAGGGTTATAGTTATCGTTATGCTTAAACGATAAACGATGAGCGTCGGTTTATGACGTTAGATGTTATTAAGCCGTAATGAATGTTGAATACCTTAACGAATGTTATTAATGAAATAAATTTGGGTAAGCTATAGAAGAGAAAGAAGTTGGTATAAACATTGTGTGTAGTTTGTTTAATAGCTAATTTTAGTGTGCTATGTGAATATATCATGTAAAAACTGTAAAGACCAAGAAAGTGAACTTAACGTAGAAGACGCTTGAAGGCAAGTTCTTGTAAAGCTTGTTTGACCTTCGTGTTAGCCCAGTTTCTGTGGTTCATGTTACATTGTGCATGAATTGTTTTTAAAAGAGTCAATGCCAATCTTACCTCGGCTAGACGAATTTTAAAGATTTGATTGATTTATTTACAATTCTTTCAAAGTAGTATTGATAACGCTATCGTATGCCAATTATTTTGGTACGGATTCAAAGGTAAGCCTGAGTATGAATAAACAAAGGTATTTTACGTCATTTTTTAACGGGCACATGAGGTTGCCAGGATATAAACGTAAATACGTTTAACGGATGAGTGTTGATCAATATAGAGTACTATAGGCTGATCACCTAGAAGTGCCTGTAAGTTATATCAGATGTACGGTCTTAGCGTCGGGTTGTCCTTTTCATGAATATAAACGAAATGAGAATGTTTATGGTCTTTTGACCAACTCAGAATTCTTAAGTAACTATATGTACTTTGGAATTATTTTAAGAGAATGAAAAGTGCTATTTTGATTGTTCATATTAATTCATAACTATTTTTTAGTTATCAAAGATCAATAATATGATTCTTGATTTTGTGGTTGCTTTATATATGTTAGACTTGCTGAGCTAGTTATGCTCACTTCTTGCTTAAATTATATGATTACAGCTAAGAGCGAGAGGACCAAGGGTTCCTGTAAGGATAAGGGCAAATCCAAGATTGATAAATAGTTATCTTGTAATAGAATAGTATATTTGTATGAACATAAACTATGACAATGAACGGTGTAATGGTTAACAAAACCTAAGAAGAATTTATTATTATTATAATAAGAATTTAGTAAATATGTTCATCTTGATTTAGTTTTCATTGGAATGAATATATAGTTAGTAGCACCGTGTAGCACCATATCTGTGGGTTGAAAGTACCCGAATTTGGGGCGTCACATTTACATTGCTCCTTCCGCAGACTGGCCATTTCAGCGATTTGCTTCTTAAATTCCTCTCGCGAAACAGCGACAGTTTTTGGTGCAGTATTTTCAGCCATTTTGATTGGTGGGGTTTGCACCCTTATGGCTTGAAGTTGCGTTCAAGGACCAATCTACACACAAATAATACATAGTTTAGCCTGGATGCAAATGGAAGGTATGGATGCATGCTATGATATGCATTAGTTTTGAGGTTTTATAAACTTTTCCTGCAAAATAGGGGTTAGTCGTTTGATAACAGGATTATAGGATGACTAGTTTAAGCTGGATGACATTTGTACATATAAAAGAGTAACAGGGTATGAAGAGACTTCCCGTAGCATTGGGTTTATCTTTGCTGACCTACCCTAGGGTTACTCTCGCGGGCTTTTTGGCATGAAAGTCCCCAGATCTTTGCAATTTTACTTGATAGGAATAGATCCGATCTTTCAATTTGAGCAGATCTGAGTGGCTCCTTTCTTGAGCCTCGAGGGGGAACGCCCCCTTGAGTCTAGTAATCAACAATCAACGGGTTCGCCTCCTTAAGGAGGAATCACACAACATACAATTATCGCGATTTACTGCATTCAGATGATGACATTGTGTGAAGCACTGATATAAAGCATTTGAAAATATAAGGTATGTATCACACACACACACACACACACACACACATACATAAGAAAGGAAAATAACAAAATTGAATGCGGCTTAAGCCCTATGATATCCCCAGCAGAGTCACCACCTGTCGACGTCGGGGAAAACTAGGTTCTCCTAAATTACCCTCCCCTTTCTAAGATTTCGACTTATTTTTCTTTAAGGGTGATTTTCTTGGGGGGAAACCCGACATAAATGTCGACAATTTTGAAAAGATTGATTTTTCTAATTTGGGCCAAATTAGACAGAGTCGCCAGTTGGTATAAATTCAAATGGATATATCAACTCATCCAAATTTTGAGATTTTTGCAGTATGGCCCAATATGTGACTCTGTGTAATTGGTATGGAACCCGGGATTCATAGAGTTTGGGGGATTGTTTAAGCAAGGGGAAGGTATTAGGCACTCCCCCCCCCCCCCCGACTTCTGTGAAAAACACGGTTACGCATCTTGTTTGTTTTTCCTAAGTGTGAAATGTATGTGTGTAGTTTTGGATGAAATCCCTATTTAGCTTCGGATCAAAATCGTGCTTAAGTGTGTTGATTTTGTGAGTTGTTATATGCCTTGTTTTAGCCTAAGGGCGATGTTTGGCTTTTTGTTTGAACCCTTGATCAAGAGAATTTGTTAGGATACGGATTTGGAGAACTCGGCATTTCTACCTTATTTTGGCGCTTGGATTTTTAACCTTAAGTTTGCCCATCCCCGAAGCGATTTGTATTTTACAAGATCTTTGTTATGTTTGTTTTGAAAATTATTTATTTGCGATGGAACCAGAAAGATAGTATTAAACGGGGTCGGGCCACTCATGGCCATCTTGATAGACCCGAGCACCCACAATTACATTTTTTTCACTATTGTGGGGCCTTAAACCCGGTCTCTCAAGGTGAACCCCTCGATGTCGTTTAAAGGCCAGAAGTATACATATCCAAAGGAGTTGGGACAACCATTATTACAATCAAAATTATGTCCACTGTGGTAATCGAATCAAGACCCGATTTGTGGATCTCAACCCCATAATTCCTAGGCTCACATTATATGCTCGCATATGATTGTAAGAGGTCTAAAAATGAGTTCCCAAAACGCTCACCTTTAGATTTTAACACAGAGGGACCTGTGCCTCGACGAGATCTATTGAAAGGATTTTAAAATCTTGGACACTAATCTCTATATCTGAAATACCCTGAGATCCGTACCACGACACAATCGGGATCTAAATGTAAATGGATATAACATTGTATCTTAACCCGCTATCAAGTGATTCATTGATTAGAATCCCTAGCGTAAATAGTTAGGACCTCTTCCCCGCTAGATACGGATCTAGGGTTTGACAGAGTGTTCAAAATCGATTTAAAGCATTGAAAATAACTAGATTTAACCTAAATCTAAGCCTATGAAAACCCAAATTTTTATAATTTATTAAAATAAGAATTTAAGAAATAAAATTCTTGTTATGTGATGTGTCGGGTTCGAGTAAACATATATGTGCTATAAATTTTGGATTATTTGATTTAGTGTGGAGGAATTAAATGTATATATAAAGGAGAAATATATTTTCATATATTGGAAAAATGAAATTTAATAGTTCATTAAACTATTAAAGGAAGTAAACGAAATTAGTTACGAAAAAAGAATATGGTGGCAAAGGAAATTAACTGAATAATATTGGTTAATTTAAGTAAAGTTAAAAATTATGTTATGAAATAATATAATTTGAATATTAAAACCCTGGATGGCAAAGGTGTTATTGAGAATTAAATGAAATGATTTATTCACTTAATTAAAATAGTGAATTAATGTAAATATATTTGTTTTAATAAAATGAGAGAGTAATATATTACATATAAATGTAATACGTTAATGTAATGGCCTAATATATTATATTATATCAAGCAAATATAGATTGGTCTATGAAGTGAGAAAAACCAATATATCTATAAATAAATATTGGTATCAAGATGAATAAATTAAATTAATAT
Organism: Panax stipuleanatus; assembly: GCA_020205555.1. Lineage (NCBI taxonomy): Eukaryota > Viridiplantae > Streptophyta > Magnoliopsida > Apiales > Araliaceae > Panax > Panax stipuleanatus. The sequence continues at coordinate 101,782,953 of CM035126.1, forward strand.
TTAAGTGGTGGTTAAATGTATAGATTAAATAAATTATCTTGTGACAATTTATAGAAGGAAAGGAATCGAATAATATGCATAATAATTATATAGTTTATTAAAATAATTAGTGAAATGAATATTAATTATTCTAATAGAAATGTTTATTTTAATGGAGGTGTTTATTCCAATTATAAATGTAATTTCATAATTTAGACACGATATAATTGGAGAAGTGTAATTGGTTAAATAAATTATCAACCAATTAAAAACAAGGAAGGGGAGTATTTATCAGCAATAAGAAAAGAGTGGGAAAACGAAAAGAATGTGAGGGCAAATAAATAAGGTGCAGGCAAACAAACCTTAGAGACCCTTGTTATTCCACTTACGCTTAATAACTAAAAGCAATATTATTTCTCTTATTCGTCATCAATTTAATTATATTCCTTTGCTAGTGTAAGAAAGAAAAATATAGAAAGAAAGAGCGTGATGGGTTTTCTGTGAAATTGTGAGGAAGAGAGAGAATTTTGGGTTGCTGAGAAAGTTGGAGAAAAACTTTAGGAGATTCAAGAAGAAGAATATTAGAGCAATTTCTTCTTTCAATCTAAAGCTGTCAATTGAATTAAGGAAGATTGAAATCAAGAATTTGAGAAAAGTATAACAACCAAGAGGTAAATATATACTTTGATTATGTTTTGAGTAGTTTAATGGTTGGAAGATTATGATAATTATTTGTTACAATTTGTGTGGTAAATCTAGACTAATTCATAACTAGAAAACACTAAAATTTGAGAGTTCAATCTATGCTCACAATTTATTTGTGAAAATATGTTAATGGTAGTTTTTGAATAAAAGTGAAAAATTAGTTGATGAAGGTGGTAATTGATGTTGTAAAATCAAAGAGGAGATTGGTTTTAGTTATCTGGTATAATAAGGTAACATCTAAGAAGCATGTTCGAAAGATTTGAGAATTAAATTTTAAGTTCTGCTGAAGCAGAGCATGTATGTGTCTGAATCCGAAGTGGTGCAGCCACGCCACTTCCCCGACCAATATCAGCGCGGTCACGCCGGTCTGCAGTTGGTCCAAGATGGTTTCTTTGTAATTAGAGTCTTGGAGCATACGTATCAGAGTCCTTTAGACTCTATTATGTGTCTTTGGTGATGTCTAGGTTGACCAAGTAAGAGTTAGTCTAGTTTATTATGATTTATATGAATTTTCATATGAAAACTAAATAAAGTTTTGAAATAAAGTTTAAGAATCTAATATGGGTTAATGATATAGATGATCTGGATTAGGAGAGTATAAGTTTATACACCTTAATTGAAGTTATGTGGTCTTGTTAGAATAAGATTGGTAATAAAATGAGAACGTTATAAATAAATTTATTTGGACTTGGAGAAAGAGTTTAACAATTGGAAGAAAAAGACCAAAACTCTTTTATGATGAGTTATATGTTGTGTAAAAAAGTATAAGTTTGATGGCAAGTGAGCAGGATGAGAAAATTTTTAATTTTGGACTGTTGATGGAGTAGCACGGTGATTGAGTGGGTTTTATACCTATTATTTGGGTAGTTTTAGACTTAATGATTTGTGAGTTTTTAAGTATGTTATGTTATTTAGTATTCTTTTTATTTTGTAGGAAAAAGGAAATTCAATGGCAAAATCGTAAATATTTGAAGCTGGAATGCAAGGAAGGAAATTAATGAGCCGTAGCAGTTTTGGAAAAGGAATGTTGTTATAGTAGTTTATTGAACTTAGGATATTATGTATGTAAATTTAATTAGGATTGTAGTTGTAATTCTATTAGGGTTAGGAAAAACAACTACTATAAATAGTCTTATTGTGGGATTATAAAATGTGTTGGGAAAAAGGTCAATGAACACCATATGAGGCTAATTCTTTTCCAAGTTCAAGAGCAAACAAGATATCAATGGAGATAGAGATCATGAATTGACGAAACTTGGAGATAAAAGACTTGTGGGAGACAAATTTTCTTCTTTAAACCTTTTTTTATTTTTGTCTGCCATTGATGTGGAATATTTTGTGATTATAATTTTATCTGGTATGAACATGTTTTTAATTTAAGATTTTAATTGAATCCCTTATGTAGTTTAAATTTAATTTCTTTCTATTTGATTAGCATCATATGGATTGGCTTATCATATTTTGTGCATATTGATTAATTGTATGGCCAACAATTAGCGAGATACTTTAGATGAATTTGGGAGATGAAATTTAATGTTAGATCTGAATATGATAACATATGTTTGTGTTTTCTGCATGTGATGGAATTTATAATTCGTGTATAGGATAGGGATATACCTATATGCCATGTGTAACCAATTGGAGAATCTATGCTTAAAATCCTTGTTAATTTAATTCACATAGGAATATAGTGAGTTATTTAGCTAAGATGTTCCTTTCCGATTATATTCCCATTGTGGTGGATTTCGAAATGATTTGTTTATATGACCATCGGAAGAGGCGTATAAATACTAACGAATTCTCGATTAACAATTCATCGTAACCGTATAATTAAATGGAGAGTTATGACATTTGAATGAAGTATGGGATGAAATTAAATTTTTAAATGTATTTATCTATGTAATTATATTTTATTATTTAGTTTTTTATGTTAGTTAAATTAGTAATTTTAATTAATTCATCCGTTTAAATAAGATTGACTTGATATAAAATTGGTACTTTGAAAAACATTAGAATTAATTCCTCGTGGGAACGATACTCTTCTTATCACTTTATTACTTATTGATCGTGTATACTTGCATGTATTTATTGATTACGAAATCTACCAACAAGTTTTTTGCGTCGTTTTTGAGTAATTATTTTTCTAATGTTCTTCTAATATTGATTTCAATCAAGTTGATTTAAACTTGTATTTTTGTTGTACTTAATTTGTTTTGTTTTTTTTCAATCATGTAACGCCCCCAAATCCTGTCTATCTTCAAACCCGAATTTGGTACTGTCACGATTACTTCTTATTTCTTACATACATTATTATATCATTTAGAATAATAATATATCTCTTCAAATCCCAGATTTTATTACCTTAAAATCTTTATACATTATATATAATGATAAATACATTATTCTGTACTTCTTACAAGTGTGACTTTGATCCGCCACAAAAGATACATAACAGTTTTATAAACTATTTTACAAGTATTCTACAAGTCTTCACTTGGTCTTCTCTTTAATCTTCGTGCTCATGGTACTCGCAACCATAGCACCTTTCGAGGATTCTTAACAACTTGATCACCACGAGATCCTTTAATTCTTCTTACGCATATTGCTGAAAATATTTTTATTTAAAGCAAGTGTGAGCATTCAATTGCTCAACAAGTCATAGCAGTTGAATAACAACAATATCAAGAATCACATATTCTTTTAAAACTTCAATACCCGAACAAAGGTTATGAAGCATCTCGAATAACAGGAATAAATTCTGATTCCTATCATTTTGAAACATCATTAATATCTACATAAATCCTTATCCTGCTTCTACGACTTAACACATCCTATTGATATTATATGTGAAAAGAATCACCTTTCCAACATACATTTACAAAACATACTACATGGCACACATCGAGTTCCCAACTGTAATGAGTATAGTAAATTGAGTGGCATCTGCCTAGAACTAATGAATTAGTTCCCCGTCTCATCTACACTGTCTTCAACAGCAAGTTAGATCGGTTTCTAATTCATCTTAAACCTCTGCCCATAACAAAGGAGTCGTTCATCTCAGTCACTACAAGCTAACCGTTAAAAAGCACGACTGTACCTACACATTAACTCAATTATCTTCTTAACATCCTATCTAGCTAAAAAAATTAGCACAAACTTAATCTTAACAGTTCATGAATAAATAGAACTTCTTCACATTGAACAGTTCGATCACAAAACAGTTCATCTTACATCAACACATAAGTGTTTAAAATTTGGCACATAGCCTCATACATACTAACACCTTGTACAAATATAACACATTTGCACATAGGTAAAACTTCCTCAAGTATGACATTTGAGTAAGTTTAAAAAACTAGCATTCATTTAAAAATATGAATGAAGTTAACAAACTTGGCTTAAGCACTACATACTGTTTACAGTTTACGCTATACTTCTCTTCGAAATCCCTATATATCACATAAGGATAACACATACCAATTATTCATATATTTAACCTTCACATTGGTTTAATCTTAACTTTCATTCTTACGGTTCGCGTCTTATAACCTAAGCTCACATAACCAACTTTCTTTACCATTTAAGGCGTTACGACATTCAGAGATGTCTTAATTCTTACAATCATCATCTACGATGGTTTTACATCATCATTTCCTTCTTTCTATCATAACTTATCCAAACCATTATAACTATAATCTTCGTTAGGTTTATTATCATTCCTTATGGCTTTCTGACAACTAAATGGCATACCTCAGTATTATTCTTTAACGTCTAAGTCATACAATCTTTTATATGTTGAGATCTAACATCCAATGCTAATATTATACGTTCATAGCTTTTAAGCATTTTACATTACTTTTATTTCATATCTTACAATGTCCTGTTTATTTAACTCGGAACATTATTCAAGTTATTATCATTAACTCGGCTTCTCAATGTTTACATGCCATTCATTACTCCTCATTATCTTACGTTCAAACCATACACAGTGTGTATGCTAAGTACGTTTAACTTACGCGTACACTCAATACCTTCACGTCGATTTAAGTATTTTACGTTTACTTTTCTTTCTAACATTCTTTATCCGAACTAGATTCAGAACATTCATTAATCCCATTACCGTTCGTTACGGCTTTCTTGATAATTACATATCATGATTCATTAACATTCATCAACGTCTAAGTTATACAATCAATGTATGCTCAGAACGTTCGTTCGACGTGAATACGGTTCACCGATGTCGTTTACGTACTTTGCGTTCATATTGCTCGTCTTTTAAACTTTTATTCAACCTTTACTTAAGGTTTTAATCACTCATTCTAGTGATCCATTACGTGAACATTACGTTCAATATCATTTCTTAATGTCGAAGTCATACGGTTCATTGTATGCTAAGACCGATCGTCTGTTGCAAACACCTGGCGTTTACAGCGTTTACGCGCTTTACATTAACTTTTAAATCTTCTTCTAACCTTTAATTAAGGTTTTAATCATCCATTATGATGATACATTAAGTGAATATTAAATTCATTAACGTTCACCAAACTTTCATCAAGTGTTGAGCATTAAAAAGCTCATCATTGGGCCTTGCCCTACACCAGTGCTGCGGCGCCCAGTTCCTTCACAAAACTGGCGTTGCGGTGCTAGTTAGCAGTAGCTCTGCCCCGAGCTGGCGTTGCGGTGCTGGGTCTCAAGGCTTGGTCAGCGCTGGTCCTGTTCCATTGAAAATTTTTGCAGTTTTTCTGCAGTTTTTCTCCTACGATCGAGACGCTACTTTGAAATCCCGTAACTTCTTCGTTATAACTCGGAATGAGTTCGTTCCAAAGCCATTTTCTTCCTTTCATTATGTACTTTGATTTCCCTTGGACATAATTTTATTCTAAATTCGATAACGAGCCTTAATCTTAGCCCGAAAGTCCTCCCTTGCTTAGTTTTTTAACTTAGCGTTAAAATCCTCGTTCTTCGTAACTTACTCATCCAAACCCGTAATAAGTCTGTTCTTGAGCCTACGACTTCTGTTTTCAATGTTTTCCAACATTCTTTTGAAACCTCATTAATTTAGGTTTATTAATTTACTTTATATATTCATCCGAAAATTATAATGGACTATGATTTTAACGGTTAACGTTCTTTACGAAATTTCGCCATAACTTCGTTATAGGCTAACTTTAATCCGTTCCAAAGGAACATTTCTTTCAATTCTACTTCTCCTAACCAAGCATATATCAACATATATATATATATATGGTTTTAAACTTGTCCATCAACAACAAGCTCTAATTAGATGGTTTTAAATTTGTCCATCAACAACTTGTTCTTCGTTCGTTCTTCGATTTACAATAATATTTTGATTACGATTACTTGTTATACATTAATTAACGTTTTAGGTTCGTTAATTCTTCTTCGATCCATTGAATCATTCATAAAATTCAATTAAATCGTTCTTTACCAACCACTTCATATAACATATGAAGGATTAAAAGAAATAGATGAAGAAAAGATTAAAAATTCTTAATACTTCATTATTCCTTACAATTTCTATGGTTAAACCATAATCATTAACATTTCTTATCATCTTGTACTTCCATAATCCATAAGCTATGAAATTTTCATATGAAACTTAAAGAAAAAATGGATTAAGATTAGGTTTTGGATTACCTTTCTTCTTTATTCTTCTTTCTCTTGACAAAGCTTGCGATTTGCTAGCTTTTCTATTTCTTCATCTTCTTCGATCCGAGATATCAAGCTCTTTCTCTTCCTTTCTCTCTCAAATATGAGTTTTCTCTTGGATTTTTTGAAAATTCAAGAGAATGAGCTTAGTATATACAGATTTTCAAGGCTAGGGGCATTTTGGTCATTTGACGGCTTTTTAGCATTTTTCCATTGACTTCTCCTAGAAGCTTCGATTAGCTTCTCTTGGAAGCTTCGCTTAGCTTCTCTTAGAAGCTTCGCTTAGCTTCCCCTGGAAGCTTCATTTTTTCGTCTTTTGAAATTCGTCCGACAGTTGAAAAACTGCGGTTCTCCATTTCCAAATATTTTTGGATATTCCGTATTTCCTCTACAGATTAATTTTTACGCGTTCTTCGAAAAATTGAAATACTGAAACACTTTTTGATGAATAGTGTTTTCCACGACATTTTCCCAAAACATAGTTAAACGATTGAAAAATACATAAAAATATTTTTTGTCATTTTTATTTCGTCCGATTTTTACACGTTTTTCGAGAAGAACTTTTACTAGCTAATATGACTTTTCACGACATATTACCGACAAATCTTGAAACAAAATGTTATTCTTACATACCGATCTCTCAGAAAGACTTAGGTTATTCAAACTCTAAACCCTTAGGTTTCGTTGGATGAATAGTGCTTATTTCATCATTTTCTCAGAAAAAATATATTTTCTCTGAAAAATTTTATTTTCGCCTTAAAAATTCTTACGCATTTATTCTAGCACGTAGCCAAAATACTAACATTTTATAATCATCCTAGGTTATAGGATGACTAATAAACACACAACATAGAATATTATTAATAAAAATTTATTTTATTAATTAATAATCCTTACATCAAAATTTTCATGACTATCCGATTTTTCGGATCGTCATAGATCACACATATAACGACCCCCAAAAATTCATACAATAATATTCCCCTTCTCGATCGTTAACAATATAATTTTAATTTCTCATTATATCATTATTCGATATTAAAACTCACTAAAAAATGTGGAATATATAAAACTTTTATACATTTCCTTCTATATTGCCCTAAATCGCAACTTTTACATTACATCTCTTCGATTCAAATTTATATCATGAATCGTTACAACAAAATGACTATACAAAGTTTTACATCATAAATTAATATCTATATACACCGGATAGCTCAACTTACAATTCAACAACATGTTACATTCAAAATATTAAATACATTTCTCATCAAACATAAGTAATCTTCGTGAATATGGATCTCTATAATTCACTTAGCACATATCCTTACCTTGAAATCTTGACCTGTAAAAATTATTATTTGCAAGAGTGAGCTCGACAGCTCATCAAGTTCTAACAGTTTTCATGCCACACATAACACATAATAATATGCTCAACATATATATCATAATAATTAAAGTAACATGGCATACATGCTTTAATTCACATAGTAAATATAAATATTGAGTTCCTTACTCAATCATCATTATTTAACCAAAATAATGTAGTCATAAATTGACTTTAACATTTCATGATTACAACACGTATAACATATCATGCTCGCTTACAACACTTATAACATATCATGCAATTTAAAACAGTTCATTAAGTCCACGTAGAAGATAGGAACCGAAAGACTTGCCTTGATCGTTGTTTACCAATAACAGATTAACAACTTATAGCTATCTGCACTTCACGTGCCCTACATAATTATATAATCATGCACATCAACTATTAGTCACATAGCAACACATAGTAGTTGTAATATAAACTCTACTCTACATCTCATAACTCTTCCTACTATCAATACACAATGTTCAATTAGATTGTGTTAACTTTCGACTTATATCTCACTATATTTCTTTTTAGTAATATTCGAAATTATTCAAGTGTTTAAGTCTTGCTAGGACTACTTATTGGTTTTATATTAACCCCATTTCATATCTTATCATGTTTATTTCATTTGACTTAAAACACTTTTTATGTTCATTAACACTTGTCACGGTGTTTCGACGTTCATTCGTCACACGCCCGAATCGTCTCTCTTGTGTATGCTTAGTGTGCTTACATAACTTATCTAATACATCATTTATTAATGTTAAACATCATTATATTTAGTAACATTCATGTTTTATAACTTAGAACAACATCTATTATCGTCGACAACACTATACTTGCGTATGTACATGTCTACTCGTACTCGTTCCGGATCATCTTGAATCTCCTCAATTGGAGTTCGTATGAAAAAGTTATGGCTATTTTACTAACAGATGTCAAAATAGTTTTGCATTACAATAAGTAAACCATTTTGAACAGCAAGGGTACCCGCTGGGGCGGGTCCCCCAATCCTAATACACCCGCTGGGGCGGGTCACCCCCTAGTGAGGGTGCTGGTTCGCGAACTGGTAGAGAAATAAGCCAATTTGGCTTATTCCTTCACACCGAATTCGATTTTTCCCAATATGATAAACATGAAACCTGATAAAAACTATATTTTAAACTCTTAAACATGATCATAACATATAAAATCCATATAACACATAATCAAAACCAAGATTTCATAATTTTTAAGGAAAACTACAATATTAAGCGTTCTTGACGAAAATTGCTACTACGAATTCGTTTTTAACCCAATTCATGAGATTACAATTGTAATAACTCATATCCTTAACATACTAACATAATACATGATCAATTTTAACAATAACCCATAATCAAACATCAATTTGATAGTTTCAAAAGTCATTTTTCAGAAATTGATTTAAAGAAAATCACGATAAATATAATTCCTCTTGTTTATCCAAATTTACATGGATTGAATTTTTTCAACAACCATATAACTCATATATATTCATGCTATATCACATATTACTCATAACTTCATGCTTTCATCAATGACTTAAGAACAATTTTCAACATAACTTTATAATCAAACACTATGAACATGATTTCATCATGTTCATCATGTCTTTGTGAATTGTAACTCTTAAACCACTATAAAAAAATCTCATGTAAGCATATATATACATATATATACACACACATCCCATTCATATATCAAAATTATGAAGTTTCACCAAAAGATTTTTACATAGAATTCTAAAATTATGAAAACATATAAGAACATAACTTCAAAACTTATTTTTACAACAATTGTACTTTGAAAATCCTTTCATGGCATACAATTACATATGAAAATATATGAACACCATATATACATATAAATTCATAATCATGAAAACCTAATTTTACAAAGAAGAAACACAACACATATTAATTGAGTATAAGGGTTAAGATTATAACCTTACTAGTTTTGAATTAAGAAAGAGATGGAGATGATGAAAGCTTTTCTCTTGTTTTCTCAAGGTTTGCCTTCTTCTTCTTCTTTCTCTTCTTCTTCTCTGATAATCTCTCTTCTCTTCTTTGTTCTTAGTTTAGACTTAGGTTTAAAAAACTAACGTAACTTAGTGTATATACAATATACATATAACACATATAATTATAGAATATGTAACTCCCAATATAATTACATATACTAATTACCAATTTAATATATAAGTTACAAAAAATTGGAATTTTAAAAGCCCTAAGGCTTGTTTGGCAAAACTCATTATTTAAAAAACAGGTTTTATTAATTAAGGCCTTGTTTGGGTAAAACAGGTTTAAAACAAAAGTAAAGGCCTTGTTTGGGAAAACGGTTTTAAAAACTCTTTTAATAAATTCTTTAACACATATTCTTAATGTTATCCTTTAATTAATTAAATCTTAACATTAATTTAATTACTTAAAAGTCTAACATCAATTAATCTCATACAATTGTCACATAATTATAATTACTCGCTAATTATAATTTCGTGTAACAATCATCGCATAACTCATCTAATTTAATTATCCCAATTAAAATTAGAACTATAACATAAAATTATTATATATTAATTAAATTAAATACTAAATATTTATTTAATTAACATATAACACTTAATTAAATTATTTCATAATAATCACATAATTATTTATTTAACTCAATAAATAATTCAATTAATATATTTATTTAATTCAATAAATATATAAATTCTCTTCACACCAAATCACATATTTCACAATATATAACACATATACACATACTCGTACTTAAACATCTTAAAAGAAGAATTTTATTTATTAAATTCTCATTTATTAATTCTTAAAAATCCGGGATGTCACAACACATCTTAGCAGATAATAGGAGACGGTTGCGGTGAGCAAGAACTGACCTCTTTTAAGGGAAGTTCTTATATTAATTTCTTTAATTACATATTTTAAGGATAATGTCAGTTTCAAGTTTAGGAGTCTTCCTATATTTTGTTTGATGTGTAGATCTATGTTGTGATTTTATTTTTTTTATTTTGAATTATGTGGGTATATTCACTGCAAACTCTCACGAGACACAACTCGTCCACTTGGGGTAACCTTGGGATTTAAAGCCTTGTTGCACATGCTAAGTACAATCGTGTTTCCTACGAAAATAGTGTTGTATTGTTTTTAGGTAGTGTCTCTTGGGTAATGAATTAACTGAATTTGAAATTTTTTTGCCAATGATAAAATTTTAATTTTTATTTAAAAATTCTTAAAAAAAATGGATAAATATTACTTAATTTGAATTTTGACTTTTTGTTAGTTTTGCTTTTATTTGAGACCCTTTAATTCTTTTATGCACATATCCATTTGGTTGAGCTAGTTTTAACTTTGATGAAGTTTATATGTTAAATGCTTGTGGAAGATATTTATGAACTTTATATCTTGTTTGATCATAACTTAAAGTGCAAAACGAGGGAGAATATAATTTGAGGGAAATCTTGGTTAATTTGAAGAAGAAAAAAATTGATTGAAAAATTTGAACCTTCCCCAGTTGAAAGAATAGATCATGTGGTGGGCTGAGATAGAGCGTAAAATGCACTCACTCATAAACACATGCAACGAGATGGAGCATAAAATGCACTCATTCAATGAAAAATGAGATGGAGCGTAAAGCGCACTCGCTAAAAAATAAAAATAATATAAAAGAAAAAATTTTATTTTTTTGAATTCCTGGAGAATGGTTAAAAAGGGCTTAAATGTTTTAAAATCTTGGGATCCTCTAGTTATGTTTTTGTGTATTCGCTTTGAGTTGTGGACGATAAGCGTATAAAGTTCTTGTTGTAATACTAATTTGTTTAATATCTTTTATGATGCGTATTGATTATATGAGTTTCGTTAAGTTTTTTTTCCTAGCTTGATACATTTGGATTCACACACACATGAAGGGTCTTGAATGAAATGTGATTAATAAGATGTATGAATTTTAGACTTTGCATAGTTTTGAAATTTTCTAGGAGTTATCATTTAATTAAATCTTTGAGACCATGTTCAATTTCAAATTGGTTCATTGCTTGTTGTATAGTTAGTTATTAGTTTTATTTTTAGAATTTTTATTTGTGTTTTGCTGGAGGACAAGCAAATATTTAAGTTTGGGGGTATTTGATGAGTGAATTTTATACCGATTATTTGGGTAGTTTTTACTTAATAATTTGTGAGCTTTTAAGTATGTTATGTTATTTAGTATTCTTTTTACTTTATTTTGTAGGAAAAAGGAAATTCAATGGCAAAATCGTAAATATTTGAAGGTGGAATGCAAGGAAGGAAATTAATGTGCCAGTAGCAGATTTGGAAAAGGAATGTTGTTATAGTAGTGTATTGAAATTAGGATATTATGTATGTAAATTTAATTAGGATTGTAATTGTAATTTTATTAGGGTTAGGAAAAATAAACTACTATAAATAGTCTTATTGTGGGATTGTAAAAGGTGTTGTAAAAAAGATCAATGAACACCATATGAGGCTACTTCTCTTCCAAGTTCAAGAGCAAGCAAGATATCAATGGAGATGGAGGTCATGAATTGATGAAGCTTGGAGATAGAAGACTTGCGAGAGACAGTTTTTCTTCTTTAAACCTTTATTTATTTTTGTCTTCCATTGATGTGGAATATTTTGTGATTATAATTTTATCTGATATAAACATGTTTTTAATTTAAGATTTTAATAAAATTCATTGTGTAGTTTTAATTTAATTTCTTTCTATTTGATTGGCACCATATGGATTGGCTTATCATATTTTGTGCATATTGATTAATTATATGGCCAACAATTAGCGAGATACTTTAGATGAATTCAGGAGATGAAATTTAGAGTTAGATATGACTATGATAAAATATATTTGTGTTTTCTGCATGTGATGGAATTCATAATTCGTGTATAGGATAGGGATATACCTATATGTCATGTGTAACCAATTGGAGAATCTATGCTTAAAATCCTTGTTAATTTAATTCACATGGGAATATAGTGAGTTATTTAGATAGGATGTTCCTATCCGATTCTATTCCCATTGTGGTGGATTTAGAAATGATTTGTTTATATGACCATCGAAAGAGGCGTATAAATACTAATGAATTCTCGATTAACAATTCATCGTGACCGTATAATTAAATGGAGAGTTATGACATTTGAATGAAGCGTGGGATGTGTAATACCCTAGAATTTCTGAATAGTATTAATGAAAGTCGAATATTTATTTGAATATAAATATTTATGTGTTATGAGATAAGCTAACTCAATTATTTTAAATTGAATATATAATAATTAAGGAAAATGCAAAGTTTACGATAAGCTCGAAGAACGCCTTGTGTGGCGCGATGATGAGAATTATGATTTAATTAATTTAAAGGATGAAGGAATTAATAAATATTAATTAGTGTTATATGGATTTATTGTTATTATAAGTGATAACCTACTAGAGAGTGGGATTAAATAAGTGAATGATTTATTTAATATCATTGTCAATTAATTGATATTATGAGAAATAATTATCAATGAGTAATTAATCGATAACGTTTTGATTTATTATTATTGCGAGTAATAGAATAATAATAAGTAAATTATTTATAAATATAATAAGAATTATATTTATTTAATTATTGAGGAATGCGATAATTAATCATATAATAATGTTAATAATTATTATGATGGATAATAACCGGTTAATAGAGTAAATGAATAATTAATATAATGATTACTCAATTAATTATTTTTGTGCATGTATGCGATAATTGAACTTATTATATATAGTGGTGCAATGTAACGCATCAATGTGACTATATTATATATATAAACTATATGTTAAGACTAAATAAATTATATGAATGTATCATGAGGTTATGTGACAATATGTGTGAGTGAACATTTAATAAGTACCTCATGAATATATTATAAACAATTGTTGATTAATGAATACTTCAATAATTTGATATAATTGAAATAATAGAATTGGAATAATGTAATAGGATAATACCCAATTGAGTTATATTCAGTGTTAACGAAATGTACATGGATTATATATGTGCAAATTATATTTACTACATTGTAATATTGTTCCTCATTAGAAATACATTGTGACTCTAAGTAAATTATAACCTATGTATATTATATGTGTATGTAGTAAACTAAGTGTTATACTTAGTTCAATTCCAAAATGCTGAGCTCTGAATTCCTTGTCCCATAATAAGAGGCTCCCTTTCCTTCTCACGTGCATAGCTATAAGGCCTAAGCCTATTTCCTCCTCAAACTCAGCAAAGATCATAGCAATGATTCATGGGGAGTGGGTTTCGTGATGCATTTCACCAACTAATCACCAACTCCTTCTTAACCACCATGTAATCAATTCTTCCCATTAGTTTAGATTGAAGTGCAAAAGCATTGCCTGTGTATTGATTTTTCTATAAGTACAGCTCCTTCCCTTCTCTTTTCAATTTGCTATTACACTGAGATATAGAGAAAGGGAGATATCAGTTGAGAGTGAGATTACAGTAGTGGCATAGCAGCAAGCTCAGTTCACAGTTAGCAGAGGTATAACACCTCTTGTTCTTCATTCTTGCTTCTGAAATTTTTAAATTCTAATTCTTGAATTGAACATGAAATTCATGATTTTGTGATTAGGAAATGTTTGTTAATTGTTGTATTAGCTTTCAACTATGTTAGAAAGAAAATGTAGATGGTTTTCAAACGAATTCGTAGAAAGAATTGGAAATTGGCTTAGACTTCTGTCAAAGCAGAAGCCTGTTCAGTGCTGGCTGAGACCCGGCGCAGCTGCGCCAGTATTGAACAAGGGCGCAACGCAGCTGCGCCAGGCCCTTGTGCTTGTTTCCTGCTTCTGTTGCAATCTGTTCAATGTTAACCTATTGATACTACTTAGACAAGCATGAGGAATATGTTAACATGGGTATATATGTTTCTTGAGGTAGCATGGGTTGTTTTAACTTCATTAATATACCTTGCTAAGTGAACTTAGAGTTTTAAAAGGAACTTAGAATTTTTAAAGTGAAATTTGACATGTATGTATCATATCTACATTCTGATTTTGCGAGCATAATCGTATGGTCTAAATAAACATGAAGAGTTAGTCTAGAGTGTTGAGATTACACTAGCATACATGGTTTGCGTTTAAAACATTTTCAAAAGGTAAACTTGAAAGTTTTGGAAAGCTAAGTTGTATGAACATGATGTCATAATATTCTGATATTTTTGGACGTGCATGATAGTGTCTCTAACATCACTTAGTTGGCCTATATGTATACCTACCATGTTGGATACCATGAAAGCTAGTTAAACATGTATAAGATAGGATTTAAAGTAATAAAAGATGTTAGCCATGCATAAATGTTATGAACACACGTAAGCATGATTGTTGATTGATTATATGACCATCTCACGTGTTTACACGGCAAACATGTTAGCCTATATGCATTCATGATCTTATTGGGCCTTAAACCTTTAAAAGTTCCAACTAGAGGTATAATATGTAAGCATAGACTTGAGACGACTCTATGAGAGTCCAAGACTTCTTAAAATGTATGATTGTTATGTGTTAACCTTCTGGTATGCTAAAAATGGGATGGAACTAAAGAAACAAAAACACAACTCAGGTCTGGCCAGGGGACAGCGCAACTGCGCCAGTCCCTAGGCTTGATTTGGGCGCAGCTGCGCCAGGCTGATTTCAGAGTTTAGGCAGTTTGCTTATTCTGACTTTAGCAGTTAACCTATTTTGATGCCTAAGCTGTTAAAACTTGGTTAGATCTCTACTGATATATGTTTACAAGTGAAGGTAGTATAACATAATGATGTTTAACTTATAAAAGGAGCTTTGGAGAGAGTAATGGCATAACCAACTTAGTGTTATGATTTGTTAATAATAACATACTTGATATGACTATGTTACATGACTTCATAACTTCTTATATACGTATATGGCTATATGATTGAGTTAGAATAGTATATGTATATCTAACTTACATATAGAGCTTGAGTACCGAATGTGCTTAGCTAATGAATATCCTGTAAGAACCGTGAATTTCATGAATAAATTTTTTATTTATTTAATATAATAAGAAAATGAATACTTATTAGAACATAATGTTTATGAGTTATGAGAAAAATAATTCGATTATATTAAATTGAATTTAGAAGGAAATATGGAGGAATTCAACGAACTTGTAGAATGCCTTGTGTGGCATGAGAATGGAAATGATGATGATTTAATTAATTCAAGAGGGAAATCAATAAGCGAAGGATTAATTAATATTACATTGTTAATTAATTATTATTATTAATGAGTAATTATTAATAGTATGTTATTGGGAATAATAAAACATTTACGAATAAGTAATTGATGAACATAATAAGATTTATATTTAATTGATTATTTGTTGAGCGCAATACATGTAATAGTTAATCGTACAATAATGTTATTAAGTGTTATTATGAATAATAATCGGTTAAAGAGTAAATGAATTATTAAGTGAACAATTAATCTATATTAATTGTTAATTGTTATTATGAGAAATATAATAATAGTCTGTTGATTTATTATTATTGCAAGTAATAGTATAATAATAAGCAACTTGTTTATAAATATAATAAGATTTGTATTTATTAAACTATTGAGGAATGTGATTATTGATAAGGGTAAATTAATGAAAAAATTACTACGTGAACAATTAATTAAATATTAATTGTTATTTAATGGTTATAAAATATTAATGGTAATTAATTAATAATATGTGAGTATTATTGTTGCAAATAATAGAATAATAATAAGCAACTTGTTTATAACTATAATAAGACTTATATTTATTTAAATGTGATAATTAATCATATAAATGTTAATTAATTGTTATGGAGATTGATAATTACATTGATTGATGAGGGATGAATTAATTAATATTAATTAATTGCCATTGTGAATAATAATCGAGTAGAGTTTATTTGCTCAATTAATTGCTATGTGCAAAGGATGTGATAATTAAAAAATATAACATATAGTATGATACGTGTGTAGTGCAACACTTAAGTGTGACCATGCAACTATATATAAAATATATTATATAAGGCAATGTTATTGTACATATTAAAACTATATGTTATGAATACATCATGATGCTTATATGATAATATGTATGTGAGTATACATTAAAATAATACATCATGGATATATTGTAAACAATTGTTGACTAATAGAATTTAATTGAATAATACATGAGATAATGTAATGTGGGAATATCCGGTTAAATTATAAAATGTACATGGACTATATGTATCCCCACTTATTACATTGCAATAATATTTTTAAGGACCCAAGTATACATGGATTTTACTACATTGTCATATGGTCTAATAAAATGTACATTGTGACATTACATTATAGCCTAAGTATACATTATATAACCTAAGTGGGCATATATATATATATATATATATATATATATATATATATGTAACCTTAGTGTGTTGCTAGAATGCTGAGCTTGTTATGCTTTGATCCATAAATTAAAGCCATCCTCATTCTCCTCACGTGAAAGACTCCAAGCTAGCCTACTCTCTACTCCTTAAACTCAGCAATCTAGATGGCTCATGATCAATGGGGGAGTGGTTTTGATGATGAGATTTACCAACCAATTACCTACTCTCCCATAACCTTCATGCAATTCTTCAATCCATGGGTTTGATTCATGGGAAAATTGGATTGTCTGGATATTTGAAATTCTATAAATATGAACACTCCTTCTCCATTTTTCATTTGCTGAGATTTCCTAAGTATTGAGTTGAGAGCTAATATATATATCAATGATAGCATTTGAGAGAGTTCATTTGAGCTAGCTTAATTCACATAACAGAGGTATTATATACCTTCCATGTTCTTCAATTCATATTTCTGCAAATGCTGAAATTTTTTAATTCTTGATTTTAGTTGGAGTTTATGATTTGATGATGTTAATTGATGGTTAGAAGCTCATATATGTGTTAGTAAGGTAATATAGTTGTTTGATAGTTAATTCGTAGAAAGAATTTGGATTTGGCTTAGTTTCTGCTGAAGCAGAAGCAATCAACTCGATCCAGGCAACGGCGCAGCTGCGCCCTGATTATACTGGGGTACTGCACAGCTGCGCCAGTACCAGACTTGCGTTTTGCCCTGCGCAGCTGCGCCAGTTTTGAACTGGGGAGCTGCGCAGCTGCGTCGGTCACTGATGCCAGATTCTGTTTCTGATGCAAAGCTGTCACGTATTAATTGTTTCATATGACTTAAAGCAAGCATGCTAATAGGTTTAACATACCTATATGAGTATATTAACATGACATGCACATGTGTTGCCATGCTTTCATGCAAGTTTAATGAAGCAACGTATAGCGTTGAAATAAACTTAAAGTTTCCTAAACGAACTTTAACATGTGTGAACCATGACTATATTCTGACTTTGAGCATGTAAGTAGAACCTAGAAATTCATGTAGAATGTGATACTATGTACGTATATGTTTCATGATATAGGATTTATAGTTCCTTTGTTTATAACCAAACTCGTTGGACTTTGTGAGAGAACATTTTCAAGTAAAGCTTGATATATCAAAGCAAATATACATGAATACTACATGATGTACATTCTGATCTTGAGAAGATGTTAACATAACTTGACTACATATTATAAGAGCTTTAAAGTGATCTTGTATGTGTTGAATTGCATTGTTCAAGTTTAAAATGATTTTAAAGTCAAACTTGAAGATATTTTCAAACCAATTGTATTAGTATGAGTAGTTAAGAATCTAAGATAACATGTTTACGTTCGTTATGTCTCTAAACATGGTTCTTGTGTATTTGATATAATGGAAGTAAACCAAGCATGAGTTTGAAGCATGTTTTAAAGTATGTAACGATGATAGAAATACTATATTATATGAAAACTTGCAAGCATGCCTAAATCAAGCTATGTGATCACTTCATATGTTTCAAATGACAAGCATGATAGCTAATATGGTTTCATGACATAGAATGGCCTTAAATTATTAAAGGTATTCACTTAGAACCTATATCATGTAAAATTGAATGTGAAAAGGTTGTACAAACATAGAAGGACCCTTTAACATATATATATGTTATGTGAAATCATATGTTGATACTTGAATCCGATCTTGACGGTTAACTTATAACAATGCCATAACTTGCTAAATAAAGTATGTTTGGTACTAGTTGTGGTCTTATGTGATAGTAATAATATATGAAGATGTTTTACTTATAAAAGGAACTCTAGAGATAATAAAGACATAACCAATTTAGTGTTATGATTTACTACAATGTCATACATGATATAACTATGTTACTTGATTTTATGATGTTTTATAATCTGATTTCGTACGACATGTGTGTAAGTAAATAATGACATACTATGAAGATATTTAACTTGAGAGAAGGAATTCCATAGATTATAATGACCTAATCGGTTAAGCGTTATGATTTAATACAATGCTATATGTGTTATAACAGTGTAGTAAGGTTAAGACCTAACTTATGTGTTGATCGTATATCCAAGATATGATATGATATGACTAATGGATATCATATATATATACGTAACTATATTACGATAGGGATTCGAAAGTGTTGATTTACTTTACGTGGATAGACTACGCATAAGGCAAGTACCCTATCCTTGTGTTTACTTTTTTCAAGGAACGTTGTAAACAAGTTCTCTAACTTACACTCTTTTACGGTGCAAGTTTCCTTGAACCCGCTCTTGTATTATTAATTGCAAGTATCCGAAACCCTTGCATTTCTTTATTCGATGAATCTTTTAAGCAAGTCTCTTAACTTACACAACGTTGGATTTTGTGCAAGTATCTAACCCTTATCTCTTTAATGCAAGTTCTTACCCAGCTTTTATCGAGCAAGGTTCCTAACTTCATTTGATTTATATATTGAATGCAAGTATCTGACTACTCTTTTATTGAGCAAGTATTTGATTCGTACTCTTTATTAAACACATATTCGAGCTTGTACTATCATTGATCGTACGAGTAAATAGGTGCTAGAATAATTCTTGCCTTATAAAATTATATTTCATAGCTTGATTTAAATCACGATTATATTCTTCGAATTATTGTTGCGAGTATTGATCTCCTAAATTGATCTTATATACATTGTTGAAATTGTCTACGCCATTTGATTCGGCTAGAATAATATCAGGAATTGGAAAGCAATCCACACCAATTGCCATGGTGCGGACTCTTATAAATTGACTGAGATGAACAACCCTCATAGAAAGGGGAACTATATAGTCGGGGTGCCGATAGTAGTATGATAGGTTATGCATAACACCAGGTACGATAGGCTGATCCCCTAATTATACTTGTTTGGGTTACCAGAAATATTTTTGGTGATTCTAGTAGAAGTTCGTAGTTCTTAGTGACCACTTAGTATCCATTATTTATTAACTTAAAACTTTGAACACGTTGGACTCTTTTAGTAATCCTTGGTCCACAGCGACACTCAGTGATATCTATTCATTCGCTTGGAATTGTTGAAACTTTTGAATCCTTTAATAACTTCTTGACCCGTAGTGGTCCTTATTTAACTTCATAGAATAGATTTGGAAGTCATTGCTAGTTATTTTGTTCACAACATTCTTATTTGAATTCCTGAGAAATTAATTACCGTTTTACCCTTGAGATTAAGAACCGTATATATTCCTGTTCACATTTATTGGCATATTACTTGCTGAGCAAATTTGTTGCTCAGTCTTGCTTCCCATAAACATTTCAGTTAGGGCAGGGCAAGGTGGAACCCCAGTACAGGACAAGAGCGAAGGCAAGGCTATGAAGTAGCTGTGCTTATCTATATTAAGATGTTTCCTTTATGTTGTATTAAGACTTATTTAATGTTATGTATTAAGATATGTTTGGATTAAGTTATGCAATGTATTAGTAATAGTTTCGAGACTTGGGATGAGAATATTTATGTTATATGAATGTAAATTATTATGTTATTCCATTGTTTGAGATTTTAGTGTTATTAGAATTTGTATGTGACGAACCGAATTTGAGATTAGTGACGGTCCGAATTTGGGGGCGTCACATATCCTACATGTAAGTATATTATAATAGGATTCGAAAGTGTTGATTAACTTTACGTGGATAGACTACGATTAAGGCAAGTATCTAAACCTTATCTCTTTGGATGCAAGTTCCCTAACTTACACTCTTTCATTGTTTAAGTTTCATTGAACCCGTTCTTGTATTATTAATTATAAATATCCTAATCCTTGCATTTACTTTATGCAATGGATCCTTGTGAAAGCAAGTTTTCTTACTTACTCGTTTAAATTGAGTTAGTATGCTTATTGAATAAACTCTTGTCTTATGAAAGCTATTATTCATGTTGAACTTAATATTATTCTTAAATATCGTGAAAGTGTCTATGCCATTTGATTCGGCTAGACTATATGCATATTTAGAAAACTATCCACACCGATTGACTGGTGCGGAATCTTTGAAAACTAAGTTGAACAACCTTTATGGTAAGGGGAGTGTATATATTGTTGGAAGCCCAACACACGCGTTAAAATTATTGTGATGTTATGCATAACATGAAGTATTGTAGACTGATCATCTATCATACTTATTTTTTTGGGTTATCAGTTTAATATTGATAATTCTAGTAGATGTTCAATAGTCCTTAGTGAATGCTTAGTATAAATTATTTTATCCAGTTGGATACGTTGATGGCCTTTGAATTCATATATAGCTGTTGGTCTATAATGAACGATTGTTTCATATTCCAAGGTTTTAATTTGAGAATTGTTGATACTCGTTGCTCATGATGTTATTCTTCAAACTCTTGATTATCAGCGAGATTTTACCTTGATATTTCAAACTTGTGTTGTAAAACTCTTCACACTTATCGTATATTACTTGCTGGAAAATTTGTGCTCATTCTTGCTTTCCTTAAAAATATTTCAGTTAAGGCAGAGCAGGGCGGACCTTCGGGCGTCGATAAGGGCAAGGGCAAGGCTACCGACTAGCCAGTCCTTTTATGTTTTTAGAAGTTCTTGAGTTGTATTATGACAACTATGATAATGTATTAAGACTAATTCAGAAGTATGTTTAAACTTAAGTAGGGTTATGTAATAAGTCTTTATTTGATATCATTATGTAATCTATTAAGTACTGTAGGTTGCGAGACTTGGGAGAATAAATATAATAAATCATTGTATATTATTCTAGATTATCCGCTGTGATTGTATGATTTTAGTTATTATTGTTAGAACGTGACAAACTGAATTCGAGGCATCGGGGCCCGAATTTGGGGGCGTTACAGGATGAAATTGAATTCTTAAATGTATTTATCTATGTAATTATATTTTATGATTTAATTATTTATGTTTAGTTAAATTAGTAATTTTAATTAATTCATCCGTTTAAATAAGATTGACTTGATATAAAATTGGTACTTGGAAAAACGTTAGAATTAATTCTTCGTGGGAACGATACTCTTCTTATCACTTTATTAGTTGTTGATCGTATATACTTGCACGTATTTATTGATTGTGAAATCTACCAACACGCGGCCGCACCACTCCCAAGCTTAATAGCACCGCGGTCGCGTCACACTGTAGAGGAACCAAGATGTTGTAAATTATGAACTTGACCTTGGGGTAGGATAGTATGGACCTCTAAAGTTTTAAGACATGAGAATCAAAGTGTTTTGACTAGCTGAACATAAGTTGGCTATGACAATCAAAGTTAAGAAAGAGGTTATCATGAAAGAACAAGACTAAGAGTCAGTGTGGTCTAATTGCTTTCATTGTGTATGTGTAACTGATGCATATGTATATGAACTTTTGAACTGATGTAGGATAAGCGCAAAATAGTTAAGCTGTAGTTGGTAATCAACGAGCCAGGTAAGTCTTT
Source organism: Panax stipuleanatus (assembly GCA_020205555.1). Lineage (NCBI taxonomy): Eukaryota > Viridiplantae > Streptophyta > Magnoliopsida > Apiales > Araliaceae > Panax > Panax stipuleanatus. The sequence goes on from CM035126.1 coordinate 101,805,652, forward strand.
CAATTCCTATTTATTATTTGAACTTGATAACTAATTAATTGAAATCTGTTCTACTATAGGTATGTTGAATTACATATGACATGTATATGAAATGTGAAAGTAAATCTCTTACTATGTTGATTGAGTTAAGGAGATTAGTCTCTATACTTGTTATGTAAGATGCAGCATGTATGATATATTAGAATGATTATGATTGTATAAGCTAAGCATAATATTATGTGCTATGTGATGCACAAAAACTGTTTGATTTGATGAGTTGTCGAGCTCAATCTTGCAAAAAATAATCATTTTCCAGGTTAAGAATGCAATGAAATGTTATCTGCCATTTGGATGGTAATGATCAGAAGGCATGCAAGAAAATAAACTTGCTTTATCAAGAATTTGTTTGAACCATGCTAAAGGTTTCAATAGGTGTAATTGGCAGTTTATGGTGTCTATTTAATAACAGAATGTAAAGGTTAAATTATCCGATACATTAAGGATATTGTATTGCGATGTGTAATCTTATATAATAAGTCCAACAAAGTGAATCATTAAATAAATTTGATTCTAAGATGTGTAATCGTAAAGGTTGTAATTTAGAGAAATAAAGAAAGAAGACATAAAAGTTTTAATTATTCTGTATTTTTATTGATTATGTCAGCAATTAATGATGTAAAGTTAGAATGTGAGTGTATTGCTAGTGACCAAAGTCGGGAGTTGAATTATTCAGATTTTGGGGTCGTTACAGTTGGTATCACAACCAATAGGTTATAAACCTTAGGTATGAGTACCTTAGGTTATAACCGTAGAAATGATGATAAGGATGGTAAGAAATAAACTCAGATAGAGTTTAAGCGATAAAAGATGAATTTAGGAAATTTTTAATTAAGTAAAGAAGAGGATAGGGATATGTTTAAGATTAGAAGAAGATAAAGAAGATTCAAAGAAGAATCTTAAAGAATTATAAAAGATGAGAATCAGGAGTTACCTGACTCTAGTAATAAAGGTTTAAAGTGATAATAAATAGACGATGTCTATAAGATAAGAATGATAAAATAATAAGAATAAACTCAAATAGAGTTTAGTTGATGAAAAATTCAAAGAATTCATGTGAAACAAGTTAAGGTAATATGATTAGGTTCAAAGAAGAACCTGAAGGGCTAAAGGATCAGGGAACACCTGAGTTGAACAATCATAGAACTACATAATTAATGAGGAAAGAATGAGGATCGTAAAATCAAAACGATCATAAAATAGGAAAGAATTATAAGGGGAGACAATTGTAAGGAAAGATCACGACGTGATCTGTTTAAGTCGTAAAAATTGCATATGATTTGTAATGATTGAATAGTTATAGCTTAACGCTATAAAGAGAATGTACTATGAAATAGTACGAGGTAAACTCACGAGGAGTTATAAATGATGAAATACGAAAAATTCTATTGACCAGAGAGCAATTTAAGATCAAGATGGAGTTATGTGGGATTTCAACTGAGGACTCAAGTGATAGCTGAGTTGTACAAACCTTTGTATGGGTGGGGGCTTTGTGCTTGTACTTAGTGTATCACATTGATAATTGTTGAAATGTTGGTGTCACGCGATCAATATACATATAATGAAAAGGTGATTCTTTTCTCATATTTATATTTGATAGTTAGATAATAATAAGATTAGGTGTGAGTTCTTAAAACTCATGCTTATGGTAAGTTTGTGACTCATAATCATATGTATGTTTTGAGCCACTAAGCGTATAGGCAGTCCCTAGTTTGTTCGTGGAATACGTATTGCTAGGACAAATTCTTAAACTAATATTACTGTGGCAAGTTCTTGAACTCATAACGTGTGGTAAGTTTGATGGACTATACTGGGGTATAGAAAGGATATGAGTTGAGAACTAAAAGTTCTCAGTGTGAAGGGCATTAGTGATACTAGAGATAGATAGAATGATTAAATAGTGGGGTAATGGAGAAAAATTGAAGTTGATGGAGAAAGATGGATATTCCAAATCTTCTAGCTACGCTAGATTTCAAAATTTATTGAATTCGTGCTAATGTTTGCACTTTTGTGTTTTTGAAAAAAAATGGGTCAGATTATTGAACCAATGAGTTTAAAAATAAAAATCTATTATCCATATATCTATGCTAATTGTTTCAGCTAGACAAAAAAAATTAAAATTATCAAAATGTATTTTTAGCGATGGAGTCATCAATGCAATTGAACCTAGTGTTTGATGTGATCATAGGATCGTTAGCCCACTATGGTATGATGTAGTATGAAAAAGTCATAAAATGACGGAATCCTCAACGTACTATAAAGACAGTGCGGTATCATGACGTCATAAAAGGATTTTCAGTTTTCTTTTAAACTAAGGAAGAGTATGCTAGTTGAGTTGGTTAAAATATTTCGATTGATGTTCGAATTGTTGATAAAAGTCAAAGCTATTTGATTCGGCTAGACGATTGATGAAAGATGTTTATGAAATTCAAGCGTTATTTGAGAAATTAAGCCAAACCAGATTGTTTTGGTGCAGAATTTGTATTAAGTTTGAGGTTAACCAACCCTATAATGGGGAAAATGTTATCAAAAACTATAATTCCAAGCTACATAATAGCAATAATATGTATGTTCACAATACATAGTACGAATGGCTGATCACCTGGAGTACGAGAAAGGATGATCCATAGTCTTTTACCTATTAAAGGTTACAATTGAAATATCTGTTAACCTATGACAAGGTTCAAAGTATTTACGACTCCTCAGCATAGTATCGAAAGTTTTAAAGAAATCTTTTAAATTCCTGAGTTATTCATTTCGCTTCCCAACTATTGAGCAATTGTGAAAGATTTTTATTATTCTGAAGGGTGAATGTGAAAAGGAGGATATTCTTTATAAAGAAGTAAGCCCTAGAATACGACAACTCTAGGTGAATCCTTAAGAAGGGAAAGTATACATGTTAACTTGAAGACATGTATTGATGAGAAAATAATAATAATTTCGAGAAAAGAGAGATGAAGATATTAAAGGAAAATGAGAAATTCTTAGAGATAAAGGTGTGAGGAATGCAATAATTTTAGAATTTCCTTAGAAGAGAAAGGTGGTGATAGAATCTGATTAGAAAATAAAAAAATTATATAAAGTTTGTTTTGATAAATCAAATGAAAGAGGATTAGTAAGTTAAAATGTTGACGGCGAAATTCTTAGAAGAAGAAGTGAATGTGATATCCTGAATATTTATGAGGTTAGTAAATCGATATATTAAACTATGAATGACGAATACGGTATACAATGATCCTTAGAAAAGGAATTTGATGGGTTAAAGAAAGTAATATATTTGAAATATAATCGAGTCCAAATAAAGGTTATGAAATAAAACCTGCAAGAATTAGTTGAGGAACAAATGGAATAGGAAATGTAAAACTTATATTAAGGTAATGTATTAAAATTATTTAACGATAAAATTCTGAAGGAGATTTGATGAAAACCGAGTAAGGAATGTTTCGGTGATTCCGAGGACGGAATCCTTATAAGGGCATTATGTGACAACTCAGATTTTTAGAAATTATTAAAATAAAAATTTAATAAATAAAATTCTTATTATGTGATGTGTCGGGTTCGAGTAAACATATATGTGCTATATATTTGGGATTATGTGATTTGGTGTGAAAGAATTAAATGAATATATAAAGGAGAAATATATTTTCATATATTAAAAAAATGAGATTTAATAGTTGATTAAACTATTAAAGGAAGTAAATGAAACTAGTTACAAAAAAGAATATGGTGGCAAAGGAAAGTAACTGAATAATATTGGTTAACTTAAATAAAGTTGAAAATTATGTTATAAAATAATATAATTTGAATATTAAAACCTTGGATGGCAAATATGTTATTGAGAATTAAATGAAATGATTTATTCACTTAATTAAAATAGTGAATTAATGTAAATATATTTGTTTTAATAAAATGAGAGAGTAATATATTACATATAAACGTAATACGTTAATGTAATGACCTAATATATTATATTATACCAAGCAAATATAGATTGGTCTATGAACTGAGAAAAACCAATATATCTATAAATAAATATTGGTATCAAGACGAATAAATTAAATTAATATTTAAGTGGTGGTTAAATGTATAGATTAAATAAATTATCTTGTGACAATTTATAGAAGGAAAGGAATCGAATAATTATGCATAATAATTGTATAGTTTATTAAAATAATTAGTGAAATGAATATTAATTATTCTAATAGAAATGTTTATTTTAATGGAGGTGTTTATTCCAATTATGAATGTAATTTCATAATTCAGACCGAATATAATTGGAGAAGTGTAATTGGTTAAATAAATTATCAACCAATTAAAAACAAGGAAGGGGAGTATTTATCAGCAATAAGAAGAGAGTGGGAAAACGAAAAGAATGTGAGGGCAAATAAATAAGGTGCAGGCAAACAAACCTTAGAGACCCTTGTTATTCCAGTTACGCTTAATAACTAAAAGCAATATTATTTCTCTCATTCTTCATCAATTTAATTATATTCCTTTGCTAGTGTAAGAAAGAAAAATACAGAGAGAAAGAGTGTGATGGGTTTTCTGTGAAATTGTGAGGAAGAGAGAGAATTTTGGGTTGCTGAGAAAGTTGGAGAAAAACTTCAGGAGATTCAAGAAGAAGAATATTAGAGCAATTTCTTCTTTTAATCTAAAGCTGTCAATTGAATTAAGGAAGATTGGAATCAAGAATTTGAGCAAAAGTATAACAACCAAGAGGTAAATATATACTTTGGTTATGTTTTGAGTAGTTTAATGGTTGGAAGATTATGATAATTGTTTGTTACAGTTTGTGTGGTAAATCTAGACTAATTCATAACTAGAAAACACTAAAATTTGAGAGTTCAATCTATGCTCACAAGTTATTTGTGAAAATATGTCAATGGTAGTTTTTGAATAAAAGTGAAGAATTAGTTGATGAAGGTGGTAATTTATGTTGTAAAATCAAAAAGGAGATTGGTTTTAGTTATCTGGTATAATAAGTTAACATCTAAGATGCATGTTTGAATGATTTGAGAAGTAAGGTTTAAGTTCTGTTGAATAGGAGCATGTCTGCGTCTGAATACGAAGTGGCGCGGTCGCGCCACTTCCCAGGCCAATAATATCAGCGCAGCCGCGCTGGTCTGCAGTTGGTCCAAGATGGTTTTTTTGTAATTTGAGTCTTGGAGCATGTATATCAGAGTCCTTTAGACTCTATTATGTGTCGTTCATGATGTCTAGGCTAGCCAAGTAAGAGTTGGTCTAGTTTAGTATAATTTATATGAATTTTATATGAAAGCTAAATAAAGTTTAAGAATCTAATATGGGTTAATGATATAGATAATCTGGATTAGGTGAGTATAAGTTTATACGCCTTAATTGAAGTTATGTGGTCTAATGAGGTTCTTAGACTAAGATTGGTAAAAAAATGAGAATGTTTTAAATAAATCTATTTGGACTTGGAGAAAGAATTTATCAATAAGAAGGAAGGACCAAAACTCTTTTTTGATGAGTTATATATTGTGTAGAAAAGTATAAGTTTGATTGCAAGTGAGCAGGATGAGAAAATTTTCAATTCTGGACTGTTAATAGAGTAGCGCGGCCGCTCCACTCCCAAGCTTAATAGCAGCGTGGCCGCGCCGCACTGCAAAGGAACCAAGATGTTATAAATTATTAACTTGACCTTGGGGCAGGATAGTATGGACCTCTATAGTTTTAAGACATGAGAATCAAAATGTTTTGACTAGTTGAACATAAGTTAGCTATGACAATCAAAGATAAGAAAGAGGTTATCGAAACTAATACGAATATTATAAAAGAACAAGACTAAGAGTCAATGTGGTCTAATTGATTTCATTGTGTATGTGTAACTGATGCATGTGTATATGAACTTCTGAATTAATGTAAGATAAACGCAAAACAGTTAAGTTGTAGTTGGTAATCAACGAGCCAGACCATTCTTTCCGTTCTAATCTGTTATTTGAACTTGATAACTAATTGATTGAAATCTGTTATACTATGAGTATGTTGAATTACATATGACGTGAAAGTAAATCTCTGACTATATTGATTGAGTTAAGGAGATTAATCTCTATACTTGTTATGTGAGATGCAGCATATATGATGTAACGACCCCAAAATTCATACAAAATAATTTTCATTCTCGATCGTTAACAATACAACTTTATTCTAACTTTACATCATTATTCGATATTAAAATCACTAAAAATGCAAAATATTTAAAACTTTTATATATTTCTTTCTTTATTGCCCTGAATCTCAACCTTTACATAACATATCTTTGATTCAAACTTATTACATGAATCACTACATCGAAGTTGTTATCTAAAATCTTACATCATAAAGCAGTATCCACTATACATCGGATAGCTCAACTTATAATTCAACAATTACGTTGCAATTAAAACATTAAATGCATTCTCATCTAAAATAAGTAATCTTCTTGAATTACTATTAATCTCTAACATTCAACTAACACGTATCATTACCTTGCATCCTTGACCTGCAAAAATGGTTATTTACAAGAGTGAGCTCGACAGCTCAACAAGATCTAACAGCTTTCATGCAACACGTAGCACATAATAACATGCTCAACATACATCTCATAATCATTAGAGTAACATAGCATACATGTTTTAATTCACATAACAAATATAAAGATTGAATTCCTTACCCAATCAACATTCTTTAATCAATCAATGTAGTCATAAATTGACTTTAACATTTTATGTTTACAATATATATAACATATCATGCTCTTTGCAATACAATTTAAAATAATTCATCATCAAGTTCACATAACAATTAGGAACTAAAAGACTTGCCTAGCTCGTAGATTACCAATTAACGAAAAATAGCTTATAATAATCTGCACTTCATGAATCCTACACAACGTATTACCATACGCATCAATTATTAGTCACATAGCAACGCTTATCAATCGCTCAAGTAAATTCTACTTTACACTTCATAATTCTCTCTCATTTATTTGTTTAACACACACTGTCAAACTTATATGTATAATTAATAATATATATTAATTTTCACATAGCTAATTCTCATACTTAGTTAACCCATTTAGGTTAACTCATTCTTCTTTAATTATTAAGTTAATAATTAATTATCAAATAATTAATCACATTACATAATCATATTACATTTTTACATAATTAATCAACTAATAATTACGTACTCATATTAATTAAATTATAATTTAAACAATTTATAATTTAAATTACACATTCTCCTCAATTATAATTAATCAAATTATAATTGCATTTTATATTAATTAAATCATAATTAAACAAATTATAATTTAAATTAAACATTTATTGTGATTAAAATTAATCAAACTCAATTTATGCATTAAATTATAAGTAAATCAATTATATTTTAATTAAACAATTACTTTGATTATAATTAATCAATGTCGATCCATGCACTCATTAAATTATAATTAAAATGAATTATAATTTAAATTACACATTTACCTTAATTATAATTATTTAAATTATAATTACATATTATATTTTATTAATATAATCTATTAATATTCATTTAGCATTTTAATGCATGCTTATCATATTATCAAATTATCACATTAGGTTAATTTTTTTTCATGATACAAACAAAACTTTACAAAATAATAAAACTTTTTTTCTTTTCTGCATACCCCCCCCCCCCCCGCCGGGGCGGGGGTTTTAGGCTTAATAGGCCCGCCGGGGCTGGCCCCCTGCAGCAAACGCAGACTGGTTCGTGAACTGTGCAGAGAAAAAGCTAATTTAACTTATTTCTCCATACCAAATTCTAATTCCAGCCAACACAATTGATATCAACTTTATAGAAAACATAAATTTTGGGTTTCTAACATGTTTTAACATACTTAATCATCAAAACACATAGTCAAAACTCTTAATTTCATGATTCTTGAAGAAAAACCATTGATAAGTTTTCTTGATGAAATTGAACACTGTAATTTATTTTTAATTCAAAATACATAATCCAAAGTATATTGAATTCGTTTATAACCATATTAACATAATCTACAATCAATTTATACAACAATTAACAATCAAACATAAAATTTGATTTTAAAGAAAACTATATATTTTCAATAAATTTTCACTGTAACTTTTGATGAACATGAATTCATCATGTTCATCATGTTTACATGATTTAGACAACTAACTTATGCATACAATTCTTATATAAGCGTGTTATAAACATAATTTATACATATACATCATGTTTATATACATTTTTCGTTAATTCATATACAGAGAGAAATAATACTCATGAAGAACATAAAAACATATTTAAAAATAAGGAATTGAGATTATACCCTTGTTGCTTAGTGAGGAAGAAGAAGATTATGATATCTTTTGTTGATTCCTCAACTCATCTTCTTTCTTTCTCCTTCTTCTTTCTTTTCTCTCTCACTTTTCTTCTTTGTATCTCTTTCTTCTTCATTTTTAACTGACTAACACTTAGCTAATTGTAACTAACGTATATACAAAATATACATATCTTATATATATTATAAGTATAAACATAAATATAAAGTTTATAACTTATAATACATAATGATCATAATAATTATAATAATTGCACTTAATACATAGGTTACACATTTGAAATTTAAAAAGCCCTAAGGCTTGTTTGGCAAAAACATTATTTTAAAAACAGGTTGTTAGTAGTTAAGGTCACGTTTGGCAAAACGAATTTAAAACGGTGCAAGGGCCTTGTTTGAAAAAACGGTTTAAAAAACTCTTTTAATTCTTTTAATAAATTATTTAACACATATTTTTAATGTTATACTTTAATTAATTAAATCTTAACATTCTAATTTAATTAATTAAAAGTTAACATCAATTAATCACATAAAAATTACCACATAACAATTATAATTACTCGCTAATTATAATTTTATGTAACAATTATCACATAATTTTATCTAATTTAATTATCTCAATTAAATTAGAACTATAACATAAAATCATTACATATTAATTAAATTAAATATTAAATATTTATTTAATTAATATATTACACTTAATTAAATTACTCCATAACAGTCACATAATCATTTATTTAACTCATTAAATAAATTAATTAAAATATTTATTTTAATCAATAAATATTAAAATTAATATCTAAAATCCTTTTCACATCAAATCACATATTTCACAATATATGACACATATACACATTCTCAAACTCAAAACGTCTCATAATAAGAACTTTATTTATTAAATTCTCATTTATAAATTCTTAAAAATTCGAGATGTTACATGTAAGACCCGAACTTTTATGAATAAAGATTTAATTTTCTTTGTATACTATTTTAAAATAGTAAGGTGTTGATTTGATATAATACTTTAGTTATAGGTGAAATGAGCAAATTTTGCAAAATAAGCAAGTGGTTATAAAATATTCATTGTGTCGGGGAATATTCGTTTGGTCGGAGAATATTCTTTTTGTCAGAAAATATTCGTACGACGATGCAGTCATTTGTGAGCCCCACAACGGAATAACTGTCAGATATAGAAAGCGACAGAAATAACCTTTTTATAAATAACGGCGTAGTTGTTACCATTAAAACTTTTGAAATACCCGGTGGTTAAAATACAGTAATACGCAGTGTTGTACAGTAGCACACGGTATTGCACAGTAATTTTAATTATTGATTCTTACGTAAGAAGGCACTTACTCAATAATTGTTACAGTAATTACTATTCAATATTTTATATTATTGATTCAATAATTGCTACAATTGCATAATATTTTATTGGTTCAATAATTGCTACGTTGATATTTTATATCAATAATTGCTACGTTGATATTTTATATTATTGATTCAATAATTGTCATTGCACAATATTTCACATTATTAAATCAATAATTGTCACTCTTATTATTGAAATAATATTATTAGATAACATTATTGACAATGTCTAGAAAGTTCATTCGAGGAAAGGGGTTAGGTTATATAATTGCGCGCCAATAAGGAGAAATTCTTATCGGAAAGCCCCCTCTTTCCTTGGAACGACCTGGTTGTCAATATTGTAGTTCTGTAATATTATTTGTGAATAATTAAATTATTAATAAATATGATGAGTAAATATTTGTCCAATATTGATATAAAGGGAAGAATTTTTTTGCATGTGACGTTTGTTAAAAATTGGCATTTTATCTTCTCCGATAAAATATTTATTCAAATATATCATTATAATATTATAATGTGATAGAACAATTTTATAATTTGAAGTGGTGATATTGTTATAATAAATTTATGGCATAAAAATAAAATGAGGTGGAAGAGAGAAAAATTGAATTTGGATTCTTTTAATAAATATTAAATGTTTTTTTTGTTCCTTCTTGGTGTGCTGCCAACCTGCCAACCTTTTCAAAACTTGTGTTGAAGAAATTTCTTCTATTTGTAAATTTAGTCAACATTGGTGTTCTGGCATTTTCCAATAAATAGGGTGCTTAGTTAGAAATAAAAATCACACCAGAATCAGAAAATTTTCTCTCTATAATATCGAGTGTATTTCTTGTGAGTATTTAGATACTTTGAGTGTTGATAACAGTGTAAATTTTCGTCCACATAATATCCTATATTCCAGCCAAAACTACTCTCCGGTTAAGGTAAAGGATGTTATTCTTTTCAATATCATTATACCAAAATATTGGCATAGATTTTATTATGAAATTCTTACTTTTTTCGTCAGGGTTACTATTCACGCATACGGCACTATTCACGTATACGACACTATTCACGAAAAAAATTAAATTTTATTCTATTTGTCCAAGTTGGCTATTATGAGTCCTATCTTTGATTGGATCCAAGTTTTGATCATCATTCTTGAATTTTGCTCCACAATTGATTATTACGGAGTATTATTGAACTTGGATAAACTAAATTACGAATTCCTAATCTTTGTCCTTTATCTCACTGGATTCGTTATTTATATTATTTTTCATCATCCTCAGTTCTAAATGGTGATATAACTGAATATCTTTGGCCTGTAGAGTAAAGATGAATGATTACCTGATGAATATCTTTCGCCCGTAGTGCAAAGATGGACAGGTGTTGAGATAAACATGACCACTGGTGATACAAATGAATATCTTTGGCCCATAGTGCAAAGATGAATATTTGATTTGAGATATATATTGATTGATGTTACAGGGATAAAATATTGATGATAGACTTTTAAATCATAGAAGATAGTAGACTTCATTCTCTACGTAACTATTCTAATGAATTGATATTTCTGCTGCAGTTGTTGATCTAAAACTTGTTGTCCATAATATTTTATCTGATCTGTTGAAGACTAACTATAATTTATACTTCATTATCTTAGTCATAATATTCTTTACTGGGCTAGTTGAGCTTACCCTTTTCATCTATTGTTCTCTTCAGGAAATGAGAATATCGCGGGGACTAGACAGGGAACAGTGTGATGATCAAAGTTAGATCTGTAGAAGTCCTCACTATTCTATAAAATAGTGAGACAACCATTGTAATGAATAAGGAATGAATTTGAGTGTTTATATTTCGTATTACATACGATTTGTATTGAAGCTCATAGTTTGTGTGGTCGTATTTTGCATGACCGTATGTTATAAAAGATTGTATTTGAATTTTGTACCATGTATTTGACGACTCAGAATGGGTTTAGTATTGAACCTATTTTGGGGGCGTCACATCACATATGATATATTAGAATGATTATGATTGTATAAGCTGAGCATGATATTATGTGCTATATGATGCATGAAAACTATTTGATTTGCTTAGCTGTCGAGCTCAATTATGCAAAAAATAACCATTTTGTAGGTTAAGGATGCAATGAGATGTTATCTGCCATTTGGATGGTAATTATCAGAAGGCATGCAAGAAAATAAACTTGCTTTATCAAGTATTTGTTTGAACCATGCTAAAGGTTTCGATGGATGTAGTTGCCAGTTTATGGTGTCTATTTAATTACAGAATGTAAAGATTGAATTATCCGATATATTAAGGATATTGTATTGCGATGTGTAATCTTATATAATAAGTCCGACAAAGTGAATCGTAAAATAAATGTGATTCCAAGATGTGTAATCGTAAAGGTTCTGATTTAAGGAAATAAAGAAAGAAGATAGAAAAGTTTTAAGTATTCCGCATTTTTATTGATTATGTCAGTAATTAATGATGTAAAGTTAGAATGTGAGTGTATTGCTAACGACCAAAGTCGGGAGTTGAATTGTTTAGATTTTGGTTCATTACAGAGCTAATCTAGCATGAAGGTTCAAGCTTTAAAGCCTTGGAACCGGTTAGGGGGATAGATCTGGCTAGATCTAGGGTAGATCTAGTGGAAAATAGGATTTTTACTATGTACAAGCAAAATAATTGATAAAATAGATAATTTATGAATAAATAGCAAATATATGTCTAGAGATTGCAACTTAAATTGAATGTAAACACTACATTGAACTAGATCTCATAAATCTAGGAGATTTATATTGAAATAAGCAAGAGATTTGATTTTTTCACCTTAAGGAAGGAAGAAACCAGCTCATCTTGACTAGAATTTATGCTAGATCACTCAAGATGCAAGAGATCTAAGTGTATGAAGCTAGATTTAGAAATTTTTTATCCAAACTAGAGCCTCTCTCTCTAAAATTCCTACTTTCTCTCTTTAAAAGCCCGCCTTTTCCTCAAATGAGCTACTAAACCCTTGATATATGCCTCGGGACCAGCGGCTAGTCGTAGTTGCACCTGCGACTGGGCCTTGTGGGTCCCACAGCCTTAAACCCACTCCTTTGATCGTTGTATGGTTCGTTGAATAGTTTGAGCCTAGCTTGACCAACTTCGAGACCCAGAGGATAAAGATAATAGTAGAAAGATACCCTCGGGTACCTATGCGTGCTCGACCTGTATGCCCGAGGGAACTTGAGTATCATCGTGGTGGCTTCTTTAGACCTTATGCTCAGCTTTGCGATCCATATTGTCTATGTTGGGGCAGGATTATGCATCTACCCTATCGTGGGGTTATCGCCAAGGTGAAATTATGCTTCTGTCATCCTGCAAAGTTAGTACAAGGAAAACGCAATTTCGGGTGTCTACATGCACTTCCAGTGCGGCCGCGCCGAAGCTTAATACAAAATTGGCACTGCCGCGCCTTGCAAGATTTTTGAGATGCGTCTTTTTACACGTTTTCAGCAGACTACTTCCTTTATTTTAGGGATTTATCATATCTTTCATAATTCTATTGTAATTAGGATGTTTGTTAGATAGATCTTTAATCCTAATTAGTTGTTAACTAGTATTTCTATTCATTTTAGGGTTTCTTTACTAGTATAAATATTAGTTATGATGTGATTTAAAAGAGACTTATAGATTATTAATAAAATTACTTTGTGAGATTTTCTCATCGTTTGGTTCTTTGAGAATTTATAAACTAATTTCTTAGTTTTTCTTTGAGATTCATTATTGACTTATCATACAATATAACATAGTTAAATGTTTCGTCTTCTACCATACATCAATCGTCGATTGTACTTTTGGTTCTTGTCTCGTTATAGACATTGGGTCAAGATGTCGTTGGTGTTCCATTCAACGCAAGCTTCTTAGAGCAAAGAAATTGTACGAAGGTTTTCATCTTAATATAGGCGGAGGGTTGAGGTGTTATGAGCGTTCCACCTTCATAACTTGCTGAAAACGATCGGGGCGACGACCACCTCACGCAAGCATGTCGTGAAGTCTATCACCGACTCCCATATTCTTAGGCTCACATCGCTTAAAATCATAAAACATTACATGGAAACAAGGGACAAGATCTAGAAAAAGGGATCTCGAAGACCCTAATTCATAGATCTCACAACTGAATCCCACATCGCGAGGGACTATATGTATTGATGGGATTTATTATCTGTCAACGCCGGGAAAAATTTCTTGATCCCTCTTCCTAGGTGTTTGGTTCTTACCCTTTTATGTTTTCTATGTGGTTTGATTTGTCTTGTTTAAAGGGTGAGATTTTCAAGAAGAGACCGACATAAAATGTCGACGATTTGAAAAGATTTGATTTTATTGGTTAGAATTAAACATAGCCGTCAGTTGGTATGAGTTAAATGGTTGTACCAACTCAACCGAGTTTTAAAAGGTTTTGCAATATGGCCCAATATTTTACTCTTCTTAATTGGTCTTGGAAACCAAGATTCATAGAGTTCGGGGGTTTGCTTAAGCAAGGGGAAGGTGTTAGGCACCCCCCGACTTCTGTGGAACATTGTTATCGTGTCTTTTCATTCCCTAATTATTGTGTGTGTGTGTGTGTTGCAGTTAATTGGGCCTAAGTGAAAGTAGTATGCACACAAGTCAATCATATATGATGATAAAGCATATACTTTGTAACAAATTTATTCATTTATTAATAAAAAAAATTATTTATTTAAAGGCGTTTATATTATCTACATAATGTTGTTATATTTAAATGTGATAAACCCTTAGTTTTAAGCAATACTTTTAGAATCATGATGAAGATCATGCTAATGAGATCTAAATTCTTAGATATCTTAAAACTAATATAGTTTCCAATCGATGGATTACAAAATAGGGGATTAGTGAATTCGGATAGATTGGTACATACATTGCTTGCTCTTTGGAAGAGAATGATCGATCTCATGATCATTTGTGTGGAGACACTAAAGCAAGTATGTAAGTGCTTATTGGAGAATAAGTACACTAAACGTGGCTCGCTAAGGAATACCTAATCGAGTTTTACTCGCCTATCAATAGGAATTCCTTTAGTGATAGTAGTACAAGTAATTCTTAGACTTGAGATCATCATAGTATCTTATGTATAGTGAGTTATACTTTGACATGTCCCTTAAGACCCTGAGGGTATATTAAAGGGTATGTTTGGATATAATTAATTATACATAAAGATAATAAATGATCAATAAAGGATCTACCACTTCTAGTAAAAGAAGTGAATGTCCTGTGTGATTCGATAAATGACAACTCAGTAGTCCTTGGCCAAGGCAGAATGAAATTAGAAAGTAGTTTCTAATTTGCATTATCGGAGGTTGTGCATTTAGGATTGGAATAGATATAATTAAATAAAATAAGACTTAATAGTAAATCCATGTCTTTTATTTAATTGGGACATTGTATGGTAGAAGGAATGAATTGTAAGGTAACTATTTACTCAAAGGTTCTTTTATGATTAATGTTAAAATCTATATTATCTGGAAAGCCATTGACTGCTAAGGGGGCTTACCCTTATTGTAGAATAAATATTATTTATTTAAATAAATTAATAGTTAATTTATTTATTTAAATAAAATTAGAATGATTTTAATTAATTTATTCACAACCGGTTTAATGTAGAGAACCTAAAGGGTCACACCATAAAAAAATGAATATTTATTTAAGAAGAAAATGGCATAATCGTAATAATAAGTTGTGTATTTAATTTGATCTATGGTGATAGAATAAATTAAATAGCTTAATATTTATTATTTAATATTTTAGAAATATTAAATATAAATTAATAAGAGGAATCTTATTATTATTATTATTAATTTGAATTTCTAAACGAGTTTGGAAATTAATTAATAAGAGTACTCTCCCATATTCCTGATAAGATTAGGAGGTAAATTAATTAAAGGAGTTTAATTAATTGTTCCTAATAAGGTTAGGAAGCCTAATTAATTAATAGAGTTTAATTAATTAATATGAAACCCTAATCCTATAATGTTTAGGAGGATTGTCTACATCTATAAATAAGAGGAGTCTTATTTTGATTAAGGGCTGATGCAATTCCAATTGTTGGGAGAGCACACATTTTCTAGAGAGAGAAAACTAGGGTTTTGCCAATAACCCACCTTCTTAATATTTGTTCATCCTTGGTAGATCACCTCTAGAGGTCAAACACTTGGGTGGCTGACGTTGATCAAAAGAAGGAATCACACCCGATAGATTCAAGTTGAACAAGGAAAAGATTGGAGTTGAACTCGTACCTAGAAAGCACGAATCTTCAAGGGTATGATTCGTTATTCATCTCTTCAAATTAAATTAATAACTGTGTATAAAGGATGATCCGGGTTCATGGTTTGTAAAATTTTCAAACTCTATTTTGATCTTACAAACCTAACAGTGGTATCAAAGTCAAACTTTTATGCGAGTTATTAATTGTTTTTATTTGATATATATATTGATATGTGTTTTGCAATATTTAATTGGGCATAATTGTTAGCTAGGAATAATGTTTTTAGAGAAAAACTGCATAATTCGCGAATTAGAAAAACTGTTTCTGCTAGCTGGCGCCGCGGCACCGAATTACAATGTAATTCTTGCGCTGTAGCGCCGGTTCGGGCTCTGGAAGGGTGACCCAGCACGGCAGCGCCTGATTAAAGTTATAATCATGGCACTGCAGCTCCATCCCCATTTTTGAAAACCGCTGACGTAGCGCCGCAGCGCCGAATGCTAGTTCACTAGCTGCGGCGCAACGCCACTCCCTAGAAAATAAATTTTTTAAATTTTTAATTAAGATAAAAGGTTTATTTTAATTAAAATTAAAATTATATGTTTTTCTGTAATTCAAGATTAATAAAGGAGTTTATTAGATTTAGATTTAGAATTAGATTAAAATAAAGATGTTTATTTTAATTAGAATTGGTTTCCATGATAACTAATTACAGTTGGAATTGGATTCCATTATAACTAATTAGAGTTGAACATGGATTTCGAAACTAACTAGAATTGCCCAATAAATCGATATCAATGTATATATATTAAATGTTTTATTTATTGATGCATATGGTGATATGTATGATAATAAATGAGGTTGATTATGGACTACTGACCAATGCGATTGGATATTATTTTAGTTAAATTCTTGAATGTATGGGTTTTATTAAATGGGGTCTGCGTACTTCGTCTTCTCTAAATTTTCTTGATATAAATTTTATCTCCCTCCTATGTACTTCCCCTTGACTGCTAATCAAGGTTTCTATTTAATGTAAATAGTTTATGTAATATGATTAGTTAGAATTATCTTGAAGAATTAGAGACCAAGGAGCAAGGAGCACATGAAGACCCGTTTGTAATGGAGCCCGGGATTTAAATGTACTAGTTATATTTAAATTTAATTCTTGCACTCCTAGGTTTGACTATTTGGTTCACTTGATGGCTCGAGTGAACCAAACTAGAATAAAAGTCCATAATCAATCTGGGTATAATATTGTATTCTATATGCATGCTTATACTATATATATGTATTATATATTGTACAACATGCTTCACATGTCAATCAATATGACGCGTATTATATATATGTGCATGCGTGCTAAACAAGATGAGACAATTAATAACAAATTCATCAAAGAAATTATATTAAGTTGTAACGTTCAAAGATATTTGAAATATAGAACGTCGCCTTCTAGCATGATAAAACAATAGAGTATTAAATATTTAATATGTGTTTGTTCTTCACACACACAAGGCGAGTATTAAATATTTAAGATGTTTTATTACATTAAATGTTTATAAAGGAATTGAACATTTCCGCTTTGTTGTGCACACACAAGGGCTGTAATTTTCTCTTCACTTATATGAAAATGCTGGGTCGAACTTAACTAAGTTCGTTTTGGTTCGGATGTCCACACACTTGACCATAATGTTCTAAGAGGTAAAATACAAGGAGTTATATGGTGATGTAATTGACAAAAGTTGTCTACCTATTTATTTATATATAGTTTGTTATGCACACACAATGCTATACATATTTGAAGTAGGATCCTTATTATGAGGGTAATATAGTTTTGATGAAAATAGTGGGAGATACCAATTTAAAATAAAGACCTAATATATTTTGGTAATTAATTAAATGAGTGTATGCTAAAATGTTATTTTATTTCACATGTAGAATTTGAAAAATATCACACTCACTATCACTGCGTAGCATACTTGATGCTAACAAGTTGACCGGACCAAATTACACGGACTGGTTAAGAAATTTGAAAATTGTTCTCACTGTAGAAAAGCTTTCTTATATCCAAGATTTACTTGTCCCTGCAAAGGTTGCAGAAACGGCCTCTAAGGAAGAGATTGCTACTTTTAGAAAGTGGCAAGATGATGCATCAATTGCACAATGCATCATGCTCGCATCCATGAGTAACGAGCTACAGCGTTAGCACGAGAAAATGGATGCACATTCTATTTTTTTGCACCTAAAAGATTTATATGGTGAGCAAAGCAGGACTGCCAGGTATCAGATACCTAGAGAGCTTTTTCGATCTCACATGTCCAAGGGTACTACAGTTGAGACTCATTGTCTAAAGTTGATTAATCTGATTGAACAACTAGAACAATTGGGGTTCACCATGGATGGGGAGTTAAGCTAAGGTTTGATCTTGCAGTCACTCCCAGACATCGTCTCACAATTTGTTGTGAATTTCCACATGAACAAGTTGGGCGTCAGCTTGCCTGAGTTACTTAACATGTTAAAAACTGCTGAAGGTCACTTCCCATCCAAGCGGGACCATGTCTTCATTGTAGATGATTCTTCCAAGAAAAGGAAAATGCCCAAGGTATCTTCTGAAAAGAAGAAAAGCAATAAGGCTAAGGGAAAGGCGGAGAAAAAGGATAATAAGAAACTTGATCCAGACAGCAAAGGAATTTGCTTCCATTGTAATAAGTCGGGTCACTGGAAGAGGAACTTTGAAAAGTACCTTATGGAACGGAAGCAGAAGAAGCTTGGAGAAGCTTCAGGTTTGTTCATGATTGAAATTAATTTTTCTGAAAGTCATAATTCTACTTGGGTATTGGATACCGGCTGTGGTTCTCACATATGTAATACTGTGCAGGGACTAGTCAGAAGTAGAAAGTTGAACAAGGATGAGGTCGTCCTACTAGTGGGAAATGGAGAAAAGGTTGTTGCATTAGCTGTATGGACTTATTGTTTAACACTGCCTACGGGCAAGTCCATTACTTTAAATAATTGTTATTTCGTTCCAACTCTTATAAAAAACATTATATCAATGTTTGTATTGGATATGGATGGGTTTCAAATTATAATAAAGAACAACAGTTGTTCTATTTATAATAAGAATATTTTGTATTGTGTTGGTAAACTGTTGAATGAACTTTATATACTTGACTTGCATGAAAATATACTTCAAATTGAACAAACTAAGAAACAAAAAAGAGATGATGTTAATTATACCTATATGTGGCACTATAGACTCGGTCATATCAATGAAACAAGATTATCTAAGTTACATAAGGATGGGCTCTTAGAGCTATCTGATTATGAATCATATCCAACTTATGAATCTTGTCTCATGGGTAAAATGACTAAATCTCCCTTTAGTTGAAAAGGAGAAAAAGTTACTAGAGTTATTAACGTTGGTACACACAGACGTATGTGGACGTATGACAACGAATGCACAAAGAGAGTATTCTTACTTTATTACTTTCACTGATGATCATTCAAGATTTGGATATGTGTATTTAATGAAATACAAATTTGAATCATTTGAAAAGTTCAAAGAATTCAAAAGTGGACTAGAGAAACAAACTGACAAGAGTATTAAGATTCTTCGATCGGATCGAGGAGGAGAATACTTAAGTGGTGAGTATTTACTCAAAGGCTCTTTTATGATTAATGTTGAAATCTATATTATTTGGAAAGTCGTTGAGCGCTAAGGGGGCTTACCCTTATTATAGAATAAATATTATTTATTTAAATGAATTAATAGTTTATTTATTTATTTAAATAAAATTAGAATGGTTCTAATTAATTTATTCACAACCGGTTTAATATGGAGAACCTAAAGGGTCACACCATAAAAGGATGAATATTTATTTAAGAAGCAAATGCCATAATCATAATAATAAGTTAAGTGTATTTAATTTGATCTATGGTGATAGAATAAATTAAATAACTTAATATTTATTATTTAATATTTTAGAAATATTAAATATAAATTAATAAGAGGAGTCTTATTATTATTATTAATTTGAATTTTTAAAGATGTTTGGAAACTAATTAATAAGAGTACTCTCCCATATTCCCATAATAAGATTAGGAGGTAAATTAATTAAAGGAGTTTAATTAATTGTTCCTAATAAGACTATGAAGCCTAATTAATTAATAGAGTTTAATTAATTAATATGAAACCCTACTCCTATAATATTTAGGAGGGTTGTCTATATCTATAAATAAGAGTCTTATTTTCATTAAGGGCTAATGCAATTCCAATTATTGGGAGAGCACGCCTTTTTTAGAGAGAGAAAACTAGGATTTTGCCAATAACCTACTTTCTTAATATTTGTTCATCCTTGGTGGATCACCTTTAAAGGCTAAACACTTGGGTGGCTGACGTTGATCAAAGGAAAGAATCACACCCGGTAGATTCAAGTTGAACAAGGAAAGAATTGGAGTTGAACTCGTACATGAGGAAGCACGAATCTTCAAGGGTATGATTCGTTATTCATCTCGTTAGATTAAATTAATAACTGCGCATAAAGGATGATCCGGATTCATGGTTTGTAAAATTTTAAACTCTATTTTTACACTTCCTGTAAGACCCCGAATTTTATAAATAAAGATTTAATTTTTTTATCTATTATTTTGAAATAGTAAGGGGTTGATTTAATTAATGTAGTAAGTTGTGGGTAAAATGTGCAAATATTTCAAAATGAGCAAGTGGTTATAAAATATTCATTGTTGTCGGGGAATATTCGTTTGGTCGTGAAATATTCTTGTTGTCGGGGAATATTCGTACGACGGCCCAGCCATTTGTGTGCCCCACAACAGAAGAACTGTCGAATAAAGAAAGCTACAGAAATAACCTTTTATAAATAACGGTAAAACTGTTACCGTTAAACTGTTGAAATACCCGGTGATAAAAATACAGTAATGCGCGTTGTTGCACAGTAGCATACGGTATTGCGCAGTATTTTGAATTATTAATTCTTACGTAAGAAGGTACTTACTCAATTATTGTTACAGTAATTACTGTTCAATATTTTATATTATTGATTCAATAATTGCTACGTTGATATTTTATATGATTGATTCAATAATTGCTACCGTTGATATTTTGTATTATTGATTCAATGATTGTCACTGCACAGTATTTCACATTATCAAATCAATAATTCATATTATTTGAATAATATTATTAGATTGCATTATTGACAATGTCTAAGGAAGTTCTGTCTAGGAAGGGTTATTTAATTGCTGCGTCAGTAAGGAGAAATCCTTATCGGAAGGCCCCCACTTTCCTAGGAACGACATAGTTGTCAATATTGTAGTTTTGTATTATTATTTTTGAATAATTAATTATTGATTTATATGATAAAAAAATATTTATTTGTGGATATAAAAGAAGGAATTAGTGCTGAGGTATTTTATCAGTATTTTGGAGTGGAAAATCATTCGTTTGTGGATTTCAGTCATTTTACATTGGGAATTTGGAAAAACTTCCTTCTACAAAGTTGTAGAGAATTAAATTTCCTATAAAAAGGATATAAAATTCGTATTTTTCTGATAAAGGGGCTATTTATTATGAATTATTGAAGTTTTGGAATAAATATTTTTTTAAATAAAATGGTGGGCCCTATTTTTGTCTTGTGTGGAAAATGTTGATTTGTTTTAGTCCAATTAGGTGTATTAGCAGCCAGCAAGTTTTCAAAGCAAGTGTGCTACGTTGGTTAACAAAGTCAATCCTAGCATCCTAGCATTTTCCTATAAATAAGGTGCTTAGTTAGAAATGAAAATCACACCAAAATCAGAAAATTTTTTCTCTATAATATCGAGTGTATTTCTTGTGAGTATTTAGATACTTTGAGTGTTGATAACAGTGCAAATTTTTGTCCACATAATATCCGATATTCCAGTCAAAACTACTCTCCGGTTAAGGTAAAGGATGTTATTTTCTTTCGTAAATGATGTTATTCTTTTAAATATCATTATTCCAAAATATTGGCATGTATTTTATTATGAAATTCTTACTTTTTCCGACGGCGTTACTATTCACGTATACGACACTATTCATGGAAAAATTAAATTTTATTCTATTTGTCCAAGTTGCTTGTTAAGGTTCCTATCTTTGATTTGATCCAAGTTTTGATCTTTAATCTTGAATTTTGCTCCACAAAGTATTATTATGGAATATTCTTGAACTTAGATAAACTAAATTACGAATCCCTAATCTTTGTCCTTTATCTCACTGGATACGTTATTTATATTGTATTTCATCATCCTCAGTACTAAATGGTGATATAACTGAATATCTTTGACCTGTAGAGCAAAGATGAATGATTACCTGATGAATATCTTTGGCCCGTAGTACAAAGATAAACAGGTGTTGAGATGAACATGACCACTGGTGATACAAATGAATACCTTTGGTCTGTAGTGCAAAGATGAATATTTGATTCGAGGTGTATATTGGTTGATGTTACAGGGATAAAATATTAATGATGGACTTTTAAATCATAGAAGATAGTAGACTTCATTCTCTACTTAACTCTTCTAATGAATTATTATTTTCGCTGCGAATATTGATCTAAAACTTGTTGTCAATAATATTTTATCTGAATTGTTGAAGACTAACGATAATTTATTTTTCATTATCTTAGTCATAATATTCTTTACTAGGCTAGTTGAGCTCACCCTTTTCATCTATTGTCCCTCTTCAGGAAATGAGAATGTCGCAGGAACTAGTCGGGGGACAGAGTGATGGTCCGAGTTAGAGCAGTAGTAGTCCTCACTATTTCTAATAAATAGTGTGATAATAATTATAATGAGAACTTAGTTTGAATGTTAATATTTTCTACATATTTGTATTGACACTCACAGTTGTGTGGTCGTATTTTGCACGACCGTGTGATATAAAGTTTGTATTTGGATTCTGTACCATGTATTTGGCGACTCAGAAGGGGTTGGGTTGACTATTATAGGGGCGTCACAGTTGGTATCAGAGCTTAGGGATATGGTCTATGGCGGAGATCTAGGAATAGAACTAGGAGGGGAGAGACGAGTAAATCCTTCACTAGTATGTCCTACCTAAGCTTATGTGGTATTTAATTGGTCAGTCGGAGCATAGGGTTAATATGTGATATGTTAATTTGTTTAATTAACCCTTGTTTTATGGCAGTATTTGAGAATGGCAGCTGAGAATGTTCACAATGGTGTGAATTAGACCGTGGAGACACCTTTAATCACCAACCGGGAGAACGTGCAACAGGAAGGCAATGTCCATCCTGAAAAACCAGACGAGGGCGAATCGTGTGCAAAATACAGGTGGAGATAATAACAACACGCAAATTATCACTGCCAAGCAGTTAAAAGAATTGGAACCACCAGAGTTTTTAGGAAAGCAGGATCCGATCAAGGCGAAGATATGGGTTAAGCAAATTACCAAGATATTTGATGTCTTGGGATGCACGGAGGAACAGAAGGTTCCATTTGCCACCTTTATGTTCCGTGGAGAGGCAGATTACTGGTGGAAATCTGTGAAGCGTACCCAGACTGCCGCACTCAAGATGTCTTGGGAAGTGTTCCAAAAACTGTTCAATGACAGTACTTTCCTGAAAGTATTCGTCATATGAAGGAGGTAAAGTTTATCAGACTGGAACAAAACAACATGACGGTGTCCCAGTACGAGGCTAAGTTCGCGGAGTTGTCCAGGTTTGCACCTCATTTGGTGGAGAATGAGGAACGTATGACACGGATGTTTCTGAGAGGTTTGAAACCCGAAATTCGTCAATACCTCATTTCTCACAAATGTTATCTATATTCGGATGTAGTGAACAGGGCCCAGTTGTTAGAACGAGATAATGATTATGTTCAACCAAAGGACAACAACCAAGGTCGTACCAGTGGCAGCAGTCATAGGAACAATGACAACCAGCGGGGAGGAAAGTATCATGACAGAAGCGGTAACCACTTCGGTGGTAATCGTGGCCATGATAGTAGAAAAAGCGAATCGGGAGGAGATTTCAAGAAGAGAAGGTACAACAATGAGAATGTGAAGACGTCGACATCAGCACCAGCATCAACTGTTTCTAGAGGAGGAGAACGACCACCGATCGTATGCTATAAATGCGGGAAAGAGGGACTCATCAGCCCAAACTGCCCACAACAATTCAAAGCATGCTATAACTGTGGAAAAGAAGGACATATAGCTCGAGATTGTCCTGTAGCGAAACCAAGTCCAGCGGGGGTGGTGATTCCAAAGACGGTTTCGGACAAGTCAAGGTCGGTGGTTCCTGGAAGAGCGTTTGTCGTGAAAGCCCAAAACGCGAGGAACCCACACGAGGTGATTACGGGTAAGCTAATCATAAACTCTTACGAAGTTTACACCTTGTTAGATACCAGTGCTACCCATTTTTTTATTTCACCTGCTTGTGCTCAACTATTAAATTTGACAATTGAGAAGTTAAAATTTGACTTATTTATTAAAACTCCGTTAGGAGAAACTTTCGTTACATCTACAGTTTACAAATCTTGCTTGATTCAGATTCGTGCCCTTACCTTACCTGTTGATCTTATATCTTTGAAAATACTTGCATTTGACGTGATTTTAGGAATTGACTGGTTAACCACTTACCATGCCAAAATTGATTGTTTTCTTAAGGTTGTTAGTTTTTATATTCCTAACCAACCTGTTGTGCGAATTCAAACCACCAAACCACTAAAATCTGTCACTGTCATTTCAAGTCACAAAGCTATTCGTTTATTAAAAAATGGATATCAAGCTTTCTTAGCTCATGTTACTGATCTAAACCAGAATACGTCAGATTTGAATAATATTTCCGTTGTTAATGAGTTTCCTGATGTATTTCCCGAAGAACTTCCAGGTCTACCTCCAGAACGTGAAGTTGAATTCTTTATTGACCTTGAGCTCGGTACAAAACCCATTTCTAAAACCCCATATCGAATGGCTCCTATTGAACTTCAGGAGTTTCTAGACATCGGTTTTATACGTCCTAGTACGTCTCCTTGGGGTGTTCCTATTTTATTTGTAAAGAAGAAAGACGGGAGTATGCGACTTTGTATTGACTATCGGGAGTTGAACCATGTCACCATGAAGAATAGGTATCTGCAACCTCGTATTAATGACCTATTCGACCAGTTGCAAGGAGCACAATTCTTTTCAAAGATCGATCTTCGTTCTGGATATCATCTGCTGAAGATTAAAACTGAGGATATTTCGAAGATTGCCTTCAAAACTCGGTACGGGCATTATGAGTTCTGAGTCATGTCTTTTGGATTGACTAATGCTCCTGCTGCTTTCATGGATATGATGAACCGTGTATTTAAGGAATATTTGGATCAGTTTTTTGTTGTCTTTATTGATGACATCCTCATCTATTCTAAAAGTCGTGAAGATCATGAGCACCACTTGAAGCTGGTACTTCAAAAGCTTCGTGAGAACAAGCTATACGCTAAGCTGAAGAAATGCGAGTTCTGGCTTGAGGAAGTAGCATTCCTTGGGCACGTGGTATCGAAACGTGGAGTATCTGTTGACCCGATGAAGATTGAAGCAATTCAAAGTTGGGAGCAACCTAAGTCGGTGATCGAAGTACGAAGCTTTCTGGGCTTAGCTGGTTATTATCGGAGGTTCGTAAAGGGATTTTCTTGAATCGCTACTCCATTAACTCAGTTGACTCAGAAAGATACAAAATTCATTTGGAGCGAGGAATGCGAGAAGAACTTCCAAGAGCTCAAGAGGAGACTTATTTCGGCACCTATTCTGACGATACCATCTGGTTCGGATGGATTTGTCATTTACAGCGACGCTTCGGGAAAAGGGTTAGGATGTGTTCTCATTCAACATGGGAAAGTCATAGCCTATGCCTCATGGAAACTCAAAGAATATGAGAGGAATTATCCTACTCATGATCTAGAGTTGGCAGCTGTCATTTTTGCATTAAAGATCTGGAGACACTACCTGTATAGAGAGAAAGTGGAGATCTATACGGATCATAAGAGCCTCAAATATTTCTTCACTCAAAAGGAACTCAACATACGGCAACGACGTTGGCTTGAGCTGCTGAAAGATTACGATCATACCATTCAATAGCATCCTGGAAAAGCAAACGTGGTAGCTGACGCGTTGAGTAGAAGATCATACGCGGGAACGAATGCGATGCTATCAAGGCCTATTTGGTGTGATTTACAAAGGATGGAGATAGAGTTCAAGACTCCGGGGACCCATGCGATGATGTCAAGTATACGCGTAGAACCAGCTTTGATTGATAAAGTTAAAGCTACTCAAGCTACAGACCCAGAGCTGATGAATATGAGGAAGAAGATGCAAAAAGGTGCTATTCCAAAAGCAAGGATTGATGAAGAAGGAATACTTCGAGTCAACTCCAGACTTTGTGTTCCTAACGATTCTGACTTAAAGTATAGAATCATGATGGAGTCACACAACACACCGTTTGAAATCCATCCTGGGAGTACCAAAATGTATCGTGATCTTTGACATACATTTTGGTGGAGCAATATGAAAAGAGAGATCGCGGAATTCATCTCGAGGTGTTTAATGTGTCAACGTGTCAAGGCGGAGCATTAAGTGCCAAAAGGTCCATTGCAACCACTTGAGATTCCAAAGTGGAAGTGGGAACACATTACCATGGATTTCATTACGGGTCTTCCCAAGGTTTCTCAAGGTATAGATGCGATTTGGGTTATTGTCGATAGATTAACCAAGTCTGCTCATTTCTTACCGATACGGGAGACTTATTCCCTTGAACGTCTTGCTCGTATGTACGTGAATGAGATTATGAGATTGCATGGTATGCCAGTATCCATAGTTTTGGATCGTGACCCCAGATTTACTTCACGATTTTGGATCAGTTTGAAGAAAGCTATGGGCACGGAGTTACGATTCAGTTCGGCATATCATCCTCAAACAGACGGACAATCAGAAAGGACTATTCAAACTCTTGAAGATCTATTGAGACTCTGTGTTCTAGACTTCTAAGGGAGTTGGGATAAGTACTTACCATTGGTGGAATTCTCTTACAACAACAGCTATCAGGCAAGTATAGGCGTAGCTCCATTCGAAGCATTGTATGGAAGAAAGTGTCGCTCTCCAATATGCTGGAATGAGGTGGGTGAAGCAACATTATTGGGACCAGAGTTGGTATGTATAACTACAGAAAAAATCCAAATGATCCGACAACGGAAACAAACAGCACAAGATCGACAAAAGAGTTATGCAGATCTTCATTGAAAGGACGTGGAATTTAATGTTGGGGACCATGTGTTATTACGTGTTGCTCCGTGGAAGGGAGTTACGAGGTTTGGCAAGAGAGGAAAGCTCAATCCATGATTCATTGGTCCATTTGAGATCCTTGACCGAGTAGGAAATGTGGCCTATAGATTCGCTTTACCTCCAAGCATGTCTCGTGTTCATAATGTTTTTTCACATATCCGTGTTGCGTAAATATGTGAAAGATCCAAACCACATTATTGAGTTAGAACCGGACGAGATAGCTGAAGATTTAACGTATGAGGAGGTACCTGTCAAGATTTTGGATAGGAAGAAGCATGTCCTACGCTTGAAAATTATACCTCAAGTTAACGTTTTGTGGAGAAACCATGCTACTGAGGAAATGACCTCAGAGTTAGAATCGGAAATGAAAATTTGGTATCCTCACCTCTTCGACACCCCAGGTACATACGTCAATTTCGAGGATGAAATTTCAGAAGGAGGGGAGGATGTAAGACCCCGAATTTTATAAATAAAGATTTAATTTTCTTTATATATTATTTTGAAATAGTAAAGGGTTGATTTAATTAATGTAGTAAGTTGTGGGTAAAATGCGCAAATATTTCAAAATGAGCAAGTGGTTATAAAATATTCATTGTTGTCGGGGAATATTCATTTGGTCGTGAAATATTCTTATTGTCGGGGAATATTCGTACGACGGCGCAGCCATTTGTGTGCCTTACAACGGAAGAACTGTCGGATATAGAAAGCGACAGAAATAACCTTTTTATAAATAACGGTAAAACTATTACCGTTAAACTGTTGAAATACCCGGTGATAAAAATACAGTAATACGCGTTGTTGCACAGTAGCACACGGTATTGCACAGTATTTTGAATTATTGATTCTTACATAAGAAGGCACTTACTCAATTATTGTTATAGTAATTACTGTTCAATATTTTATATTATTGATTCAATAATTGCTACGTTAATATTTTATATGATTGATTCAATAATTGCTACCGTTGATATTTTGTATTATTGATTCAATGATTGTCACTGCACAGTATTTCACATTATCAAATCAATAATTCATATTATTTGAATAAAATTATTAGATAGCATTATTGACAATGTCTAAGGAAGTTCTGTCTAGGAAGGGTTATTTAATTGCGCGCCAGTAAGGAGAAATTCTTATCGGAAGGCCCCCCTCTTTCCTGGGAACGACCTGGTTGTCAATGTTATAGTTCTATAATATTATTTATGAATAATTAATTATTGATTTATATAATAAGAAAATATTTATTTGTGGATATAAAAGAAGGAATTAGTGATGAGGTATTTTATCAGTATTTTGGTGTGGAAAATCATTTGTTTGTGGATTTCAGTCATTTTACGTTGGGAATTTGGAAAAACTTCCTTCTACAAAGTTGTAGAGAATTAAATTTTTTATAAAAAGGACATAGAATTCGTATTTTTTGATAAAGGGGCTATTTATTATGAATTATTGAAGTTTCGGAATAAATGTTTTTTTAAATAAAATGGTAGGCCCTATTTTTGTCTTGTGTGGAGAAATGCTGATTTTTTTAGTCCAATTAGGTGTATTAGCAGCCAGCAAGTTTTCAAAGCAAGTGTGCTACGTTGGTTAACAAAGTCAATCCTGGCATCCTAGCATTTTTCTGTAAATAGGGTGCTTAGTTAGAAATGAAAATCACACCAGAATCAGAAAATTTTCTCTCTATAATATCGAGCGTATTTCTTGTGAGTATTTAGATACTTTGAGTGTTGATAACAGTGCAAATTTTTGCCCACATAATATCCGATATTCCAGTCAAAACTACTCTCCGGTTAAGGTAAAGGATGTTATTTTCTTTCGTAAATGATGTTATTCTTTTCAATATCATTATACCAAAATATTGGCATGGATTTTATTATGAAATTCTTACTTTTTTCGACGGGGTTACTATTCACGTATACGGCACTATTCACGGAAAAATTAAATTTTCTTCTATTTGTTTAAGTTGCTTGTTAAAGTTCCTATCTTTGATTTGATCCAAGTTTTGATCTTTATTCTTAAATTTTACTCCACAAAGTATTATTATGGAATATTCTTGAACTTGGATAAACTAAATTATGAATCCCTAATCTTTGTCCTTTATCTCTCTGGATACGTTATTTATATTGTTTCTCATCATCGTCAGTACTAAATGGTGATATAACTGAATATCTTTGGCCTGTAGAGCAAAGATGAATGATTACCTGATGAATATCTTTGGCCCGTAGTGCAAAGATAAACAGGTGTTGAGATGAACATGACCACTGGTGATACAAATGAATACCTTTAGCCTGTAGTGCAAAGATGAATATTTGGTTCGAGAAGTATATTGGTTGATGTTACAGGGATAAAATATTGATGATGGACTTTTAAATCATAGAAGATAGTAGACTTCATTCTCTACTTAACTCTTCTAATGAATTGTTATTTTCGCTGCGAATATTGATCTAAAACTTGTTGTCAATAATATTTTATCTGAATTGTTGAAGACTAACGATAATTTATTTTTCATTATCTTAGTCATAATATTCTTTACTAGGCTAGTTGAGCTCACCCTTTTCATCTATTGTCCTCTTCAGGAAATGAGAATGTCGCAGGAACTAGTCGGGGGACAGAGTGATGGTCCGAGTTAGAGCAGTAGTAGTCCTTACTATTTCTAATAAATAGTGTGATAATAATTGTAATGAGGACTTAGTTTGAATGTTAATATTTTCTACATATTTGTATTGACACTCACAGTTGTGTGGTCGTATTTTGCACGACCGTGTGATATAAAGTTTGTATTTGGATTCTGTACCATATATTTGGCGACTCAGAATGGGTTGGGTTGACTGGACCTATTCTGGGGGCGTCACACTTCCGCTACTATGTGCATACTTATTGCATGCTATTTTGATCTTACAAACCTAACACTAAGTACTTTTTTTGAAAGTAGTGTTGTGCTTCGTTAGACCTATATACGAATGGTTTAATTCATTGAGAAGTCCATTTTAAGCAATAATATAAAAATGATATTTTTAAAAGCGGTTCTCAAACCCTTTCGCTCGCATAGGAATTAAAGCCCTTTGATACTTCTATTTTATTCTATATTCGGCTCGTTTTGATTTTATTCTCGAGATGCGAAGCATCTTCGACAAAATAATATATATATATATATATATATATATATATAAGTGTTGGGCTCCTTATGGGCATGAAAGCCATCGAAGTATGCTCGAGCACCACATATATGATTTACACTATTTTGGGGGCTTAAACCTGTATAACCATTTTAAGGCACTGGATTTACAAGTACAAGGATTTGCAAGCTAGATGTACAACTGAAAAGTGTCCCTCACGGGAATCGGATCTAGATCCATTGATTGAATCATAGATCCTGTATCTCCTAGGCTCACAGGATATCACATAAGCAGCCTGCATAGCAAATATACTGAAAAAAACATATATCTATATTAGATATCGCTGGACAAAGAATTCATCTGTCAAATTCCTTTTAGCGAGTAGCCCGTAGCTTTCAGCTTCCTCTAGATACAGATCTTGGGTCACATGATCGCTAAATACTTACAAAAACTAGAAAGAAAACTAGATCTGTACATATCTTAGCCATTCTAGCTTCCAGGTTCAAGTTTTACAACGTTTGAACCGGTTAAAAGCTAGATCTGGCTAGATCTAGTACAGATCTAGTTAATAAAGCTTAAATATTAACTATTTACAAGAAATGAACAGTCAAAAACTCAGATCTGACGAATATAAGCCACTAAATATATGTATATAGCACTTATATACGTATTAGAGTAAGCAAAAAATACAGATCTGGCGAAATCTTATAGTATTTCACTAGAACGGCTCTCAAACGGCTTCTGGAGCCTCAAAAATCATTTCTCACCGGTTAAAACTTGATATGTTGTAGTTTATATATATATGAACAATTACAAAGAAGTTTTACATATATTAGAGTAAGATTTGAGCTCCTTTA
The DNA here is from genome assembly GCA_020205555.1 of Panax stipuleanatus. Classification (NCBI taxonomy): domain Eukaryota; kingdom Viridiplantae; phylum Streptophyta; class Magnoliopsida; order Apiales; family Araliaceae; genus Panax; species Panax stipuleanatus. Next base: position 101,836,946 of record CM035126.1, read on the forward strand.
GCTATTCTAGCCTCTATTTCTCTCGTCGCGACCCTCTTCTTCTCTAATCTTCTCTTGGAAGCCAAAGAGGAGAAGCTTTATTTATATGCTCGGGCTGCCATAAGTCTACCTACAACAGTCGTGGGTCTACCTACGGTAGCCCAAAAGTGGGCCCCACTTTCTCGGTATTCGTCCCGATAGGTTAGGTTTTCATACTGCGTGCTAGAACGGCCATAACTCTTAATCCCAGAGGAGTTAGAAGATGTGCCATATCAATTCGAAAAAATATTTCCAATAACTTTATAATGATGTATTATTAAACTCATTTTGAGTTCATGAAGATAGGAAAAAAGGGGAAAAACCAACCCTAGGTAGATGTCAGATAGCCATCCGCCTTACTATCCGCTGGGAAGCTTGCTCCTTTCAATCCAGGAATCCTATGGAGGTGTGACATACCATTTCGAAATGCTCTTTCATAGGGATATGTAATGACATTGGGCTTGACCATTTCTGAATTCGAGAAGTTAGGTCCATGACCAGAATAACATCTTTAGGTCTTCGAAGGTAGTCCGTTGAGCTGTCTTGCGTAGTTTGCACTTGGCATTGCTGTGATGGTTCTATATGACCTTCTTCACAATAATTTGATCTAATTTGATGTTGAGTTGGCAAAATTACTCTTTTGCCCTTTCGGGTTGGTTCTTGGATTGAGGTAGCTGCAACTATCTTTTCTCAGGTTTATCTCCAAGGTTCGACTGCTGTTGACTTATGTCTGTCTTCAAGGTTATCTTTGAAGTTGATTTGATATTTTTTGGGGCTGTCTCCGGGGTTCTGGCTTGATGATTTTCTGGGGCTATCTCCGGGGGTCTAGTTTGTTGATTTATCGGGGCTATCTCCGGGGATCTGGTTTGATGTTGTAATCCTCCATGGCTATCTTTGGAGTGTTAAAAGGCTCTTTTACCCTCTTGCTAAGTTAGTACAAGGGAAGAAAAATTTTGAGTGTCTATAGATGCCCCTCTTTATCATGTTTATGCAATGTAATGGAATGAACATGATAAAAATTACTAGACACTTGAAATATGACAAGATAAATTTAATGATGCAATGCAATGAATGGTATGATGAATGAAAAAATGTTTTCGCAAATCACACTTCGCAAATCGTATTTCGCACATCGCACTTCACAAATGGCATTTTGAAAATCGTAAATCACACTTCACACATCACATATCGCACTTCACAAATCGCACATCGTAAATTGCACATTTTAATTTGCAAATCGCTTTACCATTACTAGTTATTGCTGATGCCTATGTTGGGGCTGATTCCAATGGTTGTCTTTCATCAGTGTTGCTGATGCCTATGTTGGTGTTGACTCCAACAATTTTGATTTTCGTCGGTGTTGTTGATGCTTGTTTGATGAAGATACCCTGAGATATTTTCTACATCTCTACTGGAGATGATGTTCTAAAATCACCGGACCTTCTCGATGTCTACGATGGTAGTTTGCAACGGTGCCTACCCTGCTGGTAGTTGACAACGGAGAAATTTTCTTGAGTCTGGACATTTAATGTGCATGCATGTTTAACTCTACTGGGGATGCATGCTAAAAACAATTATGGAGATGTGAGCTGATATAGCGCGGTTGCACATGTGCAGACCATGCTTGATGCGATGATCAAAATTTATCCTTAGGAGTCTATTGTCCTAGGTTGATGCACATGCTAGATATAGAAACATACATCACCCTTTCTGAGGAGATTTGGAGTTACTTTTCAAGAATTGATCTTGATAGGCCTAGAAGCTCCTGCTCCCATATGGCTATTTTTGGCATTTACAGGGCATATTCGAATGTTCCCTTTTTATACACTGTCTGAGTGGGGATCTGTGACGCCCCCAAATTCAAATACATATACCTCGAATTTGGTGCAGCACGATCTAATTCTAATAACATACTACAATCTCATGCAACGAAATAATAGAATAATTTACATTGATTTAATATAAATATTTGCGTCCCACGGTCTTGCAACTTAAACATATAATAACTAATACATAATATGAAATAAGTTTTATTACAACATCATAATAATCTTAAAAGAGAACAAAGTTACGTCGTAGCCTTGCCCTTGCCCTTGCCCTTGCCCTTGTCTGTGCTAGAGGGTCCACACTGCTCTGCCTTAACTGAAATATTTAGGGAAGCAAGAATGAGCAACAAATTTTCTTAGCAAGTAATATAGCAATAAGGGTAAGCATAATTATAAAGCTTAATAATATCCAAAGTATGATGTCAAAGGATAACTCAAGAGTTTAAGGTAAAATGTTGTAAACGAAGATATATCAATAGTTCCAAAACTGTCATTTGAATTGTAAATAGAAGGTCATTAGGGACCGAAGCATTATCAAAAAGGATTCCAAGGTTTCAACGTTTTCTAAAAGATAAGGTTTAATACTGAGCAGTCACTAAGGACTAAGAACTCTTGCTAGAATTAACAGTGTTTAACTGACAATTCGATATAAACAAGTACAACAGGTGATCATCCTCCAGTACACTACATTATGCATAATATTTACATGCTATTTGTGCGCACGTCGGTCTCCCGACGGATATATATAGTTTCCCTATCAATGAGGGTTGTTCATCTCAGTCAATTTATAAGATTCCTTGCCAAACAATTGGTTTGGATCGCTTTTAAATTCATGACATGGGTCTAGCCAAACCAAATGGCGTAGACAACTTTTACAATGTGTATGAGAATAATTTATAAGTTCAATACTCGCAACATAGTTCGAAGAATATAAACAGACTTTAAATCAAGCTATGAAGTATTAGTTTATAAGACAAGAATCATACTATCAATTATTTACTCGTACGCTCAATAATAGTAAAGCTTAACTAGTGCTCAATAAAGAGTACGGTTCGAATACTTGCACAATATCCAAAGTTGTGTAAGATAGAGAACTTGCCTGAGTCGTTGCTTAAGTCCGACCTCGACTTCTTATCCCTTGATTAACCTATTGTTATCGTAATGGTTAATTTCTATTAACACATAAATATATAAACCTAAATCGGTCTAACACAATAGCCTTAGGTATCTAAGACTTCTCAAAATAATTATATATTATTTCTCTAATCATTATCTCTATCATTCTATCATTAATATAGTACTTTATTATTATCTGAGTATTTCCCTTAATTTTAATTAGGAATATTCATATCAATGTCTCATTGGTTCACAATTAAATAATGTTTGAAAGTATTTAATTATTTAGTAATTATTATTTACAATTAAAATGTTTATTAATGCCACTTTAATTGTTCATATTCGATTAATTACGCAATAGCCTTTACTATTATCAATTGGTTTAAGTCTTATTGTTTTACAATTAAGTATTACCTTAATCGTTTATTCGTTTCTCAATTAAAATCTTATTTAATTTTAATTATTTATATTTTAAGAATATAAGATTAATTATCACTTATTGAATTATAATTAAAATTATTTTAATTATTTAATATTCATTAAGTCAAATAAGTCTTAAACTTTTAAATTTCAAATTGTATTTAATTAACTCACAATTAAATTACTTTAATTGTTTAATTATCTTTGATTAATAAAATCTATTAATATTAATCAAATTAAGTATTAATATTATTTAATTAATTATTATATTAAATTTATCTCATTTTAAAAAAAATAAGTTTTCTAATTTGGTCTGACCCGACCCGACCCACCTTGACCCAACTCGGTTTGACCAGTCAACTATGAACTAGGCCTGGCGCTGCAGTGCCAGGTTTAGTAGTGCAGCTGGCGCGGCAGCGCCGGGCCTGCAGGACTTGTAACGACTAGGAATTTTAAGCTCCTTATTAATTTTATATGTGATTTAAAATTTCTAGGAGTTAATTTTTCAAACTTATTTAAACCTTATGTTTTTTATGTGAATTTCTAAAACGATTAAAGGAAGTCACTAATGAGAAAATTAAATTGGTGGACTAACCCTAAGGCTTTAATAGCAGAGAATTGATAAGATTATTAATAATTAAATATTCCACTTATTTGAATATAGTGGCAGGAATTGAACATAGTGATTAATTTCAATATTGAGTAATTAATCGATAATGTGTTGTTTAATTATTATTATGAATAAATAATAATTAATGAGTAAGAGAATTAATAATATAATATTATTATATTTACTTGATTTACTGTTATACACAAGCATGCGATACTAAACCTTTACTATATGGTAGCTATCTATATTATACATAATGCAATGTGACATATTAATGTGGTGAATATTGCATGTATGGACTATATAGCAAGATGAGGTAAATTGAAGGTATGTGACACTATGTGGACATTCATGTATACCCTATTGTCATATAATAAGATCAATTATTAATTAATAATGATTTTATTGAGTTGTTATAATTATATTATAATGATTATGATAATAAGTAATGATAATACCCAATTACTTTATAATTAGTATTAAGGAAAATGTACGCTGATTATATGTTGTGTACCTATTCATTATTAATTGCTAATTGAGATAACATAGTATCACCCATCTAAATGTATATGGAATAAATACATATAACTTAAGTAGATACTATGTGCATATATATTATATAATCTAAGTATGTATGTATTATGCTAAGTGTTGAGCATACATAATATATATATATATATATACAATTACAAAGGCTGAGATTTCATTGTCCCTAAATGAGAGTTCCACCCTCAATTTCCTCTTCACATGTATGCCCACATGCTATGCTACCCTATAACTCTCCTCAAATTCATCAAAGCTAGCCATAATCATTATAGGGGGAGTGGGATTTATGATCGCATTCACCCACTTCTTGTTATCTAGCATACAATCATGTAATCCTTTGTGTTGATTTGGTGAGTAAAATCAAGAACCGTGTATTCATTTTTCTATATAAGAGTTCTTCCCCTTCTCAATTTCTATTGCTGAGATTTTCTTGAAATTGATAGAAAGATAATTGTGAGTGAGTAGCATAGTAGCATTATATATTCTGTAACAGCAAGTTTGGTTTCCATCACAGAGGTATAACTTCCCATTTTCATTCTCTCCATAATTTTCAAAATTCTTGATTATTGAATTGATTCATGGATTGAATAATTAATTGATTGGGATATGTTATTAAGTGGTTATATGATGTTATAATAGTTTAGAATTGCTAAATGTTATGTTAGAAAAGATTTTCGTTGGAAATTTTGTGAATTGGGCTAGCAAGCTGCCAAAGCAGCCTGCGTCTGGTCTGTGCCCGACGCAGCTGCGCCAGTTTTGAACTGGCCATCTGCGCAGCTGCGCAGAGCTTGCTGCAGAATTTTTGCTTCTGTTTCGTTTTCTGTCCAGGCTAGCTTGATGGTAACCTTTAGTCAAGCATGAGAACTGATATGAATCCATAATATAAACTTCTTGGTATTACATGGCCATGTTAGCATGTTTTATGAAAGGAAAGTATAAGGTTTACGAAGGAAAACTTATGTTTTGAAAATGAAACTTGTAGCTTTGAATGCGAACTTTGTCATATAAGTAACATGCATGTATTTTGATATTATGAGCATGATAGTAGGTTTATATTAACTTGAAATGCATGTTTAAAATGTTGAACACGTTAGCATACGAGATTGATGGATTTAAGATATTTTCAAAGGAGAAACTTAAGACGTTTTAAATAATAAACTTAAGAACTTTGAAAAGCAAACTTGACCAAGATTTTGTCTTGCGATTTCTGATCTTGTGAACATGTGTAGATAACTTAGATATGTATGTGAAGGAGTCTAACATGAGGCATATGTTTGCTTCATGAGTGATCGGTTTTGATAGCTTGGCATTAAAGGACCTTTCTAAAGGAAACCTTGAAGACTAGTTGTCAATAACTACATTACAAGTATTCTAGGATCTAATATCATGGTTAAGTGTGTCATGATTTACAAGCATGCTAGCTAGTCATATGTATTTTTAAATAGTTGAGCAGAGATTTTGCATGTGCACCCATAATCATAGAAAGTGGATTCCTAAGGCATGAGTTATGACGATTAAAGTGTACACTTGTAGTATACGCACAAGCATAACTACTTAAGTATTGTTTGACCTTGTTATGTGATAACATGACTTTAGTAACCAATCTTGAAGAATGAACTTATATTGTTTAAAGTATGTGAATGTCCGACATAAAAACATGTGGTCTTGAGGTGGACATAGAATGAACATGTTAGCTTTCGAACTTGAGTTAGATAAAACTTATAAGCATGTGTGTTGATTTATATCAGTAACTGGAAGTGCTATGTGTTCAAACTTATATTGATGCATAGAAACTAGATGATCTAAAAGTTATTTTGACTTATGTGATCTTATGTGATAGATCTATATTATGACTAGGTTCTAGTATGTGTGAACTTATAATAATTTATATATACCAATTGGAGAGATCGACTTGTTAATATTAGGTCGTTCCAATGCCGTTTAAATTAAAGCTAGAATTATTTGTAGCTGAGCAACCAGGCAAGTTTTCCTGACTTACTCTTTTATTTGAGCAAGTATCCAAACCCTATTTTTATTGTGCAAGTATTCTAAATTCTCGCACTACTTTATTCAATGAATCGTGTAAGCGAGTTTCTTAACTTCACCCCTTGATTGTGCAAGTTCCTTTGAAACCGTTCTTGTATTATTTGCAAGTCTCCCTAACTTTACTCAAATTTATATTGAGCAAGTTTTTCTTGACTTACACTTATTTATTGTGCAAGTATCCTAGACCCTTGTATTACTTTATTTAACGGATATTGTAAGCAAGTATCCGAACCCTACTTTTATTGTGCAAGTATTCTAAATTCTTGTACTACTTTATTCAATGAACCGTGTAAGCAAGTTTCTAAACTTCACTTATTTTTGATGAAAGTTTCCTATCCTTCTCATATTGTATTGAGCAGGTTATTATTATGTTGTGCAAGTTTCCCGAACTTCACATGTGACGCCCCCAGAATAGGTCCAATCAACCAAACCCATTTTGAGTCGCCAAATACATGGTACAGAATTCAAATACAAACTTTATATCACACGGTCGTGCAAAATACGACCACACAACTGTGAGTGTCAATACAAATCGTATATAATACGAAATATCAACATTCAAATTAATTCTTTATTTATTACAATTATTATCCCCCTATTTTACAAAAATCGCTGAGGACTACTACTGCTCTAACTTGGACCATCACTCTGTCCCCCGACTAGTTCCCGCAACATTCTCATTTCCTGAAGAGGACAACAGATGAAAAGGGTGAGCTCAACTAGCCCAGTGAAGAATATTACGACTAAGATAATGGAAAATAAATTATCGTTAGCTTTCAATAAATCAGATAAAATATTATTGACAACAAGTTTTAGATCAATATTCGCAGCGAAAATAACCGTTCGTCATCAATATTTTATCCCTGTAACATCAATCAATATACAAATCAAATCAAATATTCATCTTTGCACTACAGGCCAAAGATATTCATTTGTATCATCAGTGGTCATGTTCATCTCAACACCTGTCATCTTTGCACTACGGCCAAAGATATTCATCAGGTAATCATTCATCTTTGCTCTACAGGCCAAAGATATTCAGTTATATCACCTTTTAGGACTGAGGATGATGAAAAACCATATAAATAACAAATCCAGTGAAATAAAGGATAAGATTAAGGATTCGCAATCTAATTTATCCAAGTTCAAGAATACTCCATAATAACACTTTGTGGAGCAAAATTCAAGAATAAAGCTCAAAACTTAGATCCAATCAAAGATAGTAACCATAACAGACAATTTGGCATATAGAAGAAAATTTAGTTTTTTCCGTGAATAGTGCCGTATACGTGAATAGTAATCCCGACGAAAAAAGTAAGAATTTCATAATAAAATCCATGACAATATTTTGGTATAATGATATTGAAAAGAATAACATCATTTACGAAAGAAAATAACATCCCTTACCTCAGAAGAATAGTACTTCTGACTGGAATATCGGATATAATACCGAAGGAAACTTGCACTGAATAGTAATACTCAAAGTATCTAAATACTCACAAAAATACGCTCAATATTATAGAGAGAGAAAACTTCTGATTCTGGTGTGATTTTCAATTCTAACCTAAGCACCCTATTTATAGGAAAAACTTATGATGTCAAAGAAGACTAAATTAATAAAATAATATTATTTTAAAAAAAAATTCTCCGGCCGCCTCCCAAAACAAAAGCCATCAGCCTTTTTTCAACACCAACCAAAAGTGGGGCTCGCCTACTATTAAAAAATATTTATTTTTCGAAACTTCAATAATTCATAATAAATAGCCCTTTTGTTAGAAAAATACAAATTCTATGTCTTTCTATAGGAAATTTAATTCTCTACAACTTTGTAGAAAGAAGTTTTTTCAAATTTCAAACATAAATTATCCGAAATCCATAGACGGATGATTTTCACACCAAAATACTGATAAAAACACATCAGCGCTAATTCCTTCTTTTATATCCACAAAATAAATATTTCTTTATCATATAAATCAATAATTAATTATTCACAAATAATATTACAGAACTACAATATTGACAACCAGGTCATTCCCAAGAAAGAGGGGGCCTTCCGATAAGGACTTCTCCTTACTGGCGCGCAATTAAATAACCCCTCCTAGACAGAACTTCCTTAGACATTGTCAATAATGCTATCTAATAATATTATTCAAATAATATGAATTGTTGAGTTGATAATGTGAAATACTGTGCAATGACAATTATTGAATCAATAATAAAATATCAACGGTAGCAATTATTGAATCAATCATAGCAACGTAGCAATTATTGATATAAAACATCAACGTAGCAATTATTGAATCAATAAAATATCATGCAATTATTGAATCAATAATATAAAATATTGAACAGTAATTATTGTAACAATAACTGAGTAAGTGCCTTCTCACGTAAGAATCAATAATTCAAAATACTGTGCAATACCGTGTGCTACTGTGCAACACCGCGTATTACTATATTTTAATCACTGGGTATTTCAACAGTATTAACGGTAACAACTACGCCGTTATTTTATAAAAAGGTTATTTCTGTCGCTTTCTATATCCGACAGTTATTCCGTTGTGGGGCCCACAAATAGCTGCGTCGTCGTACGAATATTCTCCGACAACAAGAATATTCCACGACCAAACGAATATTCTCCGACAACAAGAATATTTTATAACCACTTGCTCATTTTAAAATATTTGCACATTTCACCCATAACTTTTCACATTTATCAAAACAACACATTACTGTTTCGAAATAATATATAAAGAAAATTAAATCTTTATTCATAAAAGTTGGGGTCTTACATCACACGTTGAGTATTGTGCAAGTTCCCCGAACTTCACACGTTGAGTATTGTTCAAGTTTCCCGAACTTCACATTTTGATTATTGTGCAAGTTCCCCGAACTTCACACTTTGAGTATTGTGAAAGTTCCCTGAACTTCACTCTTTGATTTCGCAAGTTCCCGAACTTCATTTCTTTGATTATGCAAGTTCTCTAAACTTATACAAACTCGTATATTGTGCAAGTATCTTATCTTTGTGTTTACTTTACTCAAGGAACGTTGTAAGCAAATGTCCTAACCTATGCATTTATTGTATGCAAGGAATCTATTACCGTGCAAGTTCTCCGAACTTGACACTTTGATTATTTGAGCAAGTGTCCTAACCTATGCATGTATTTTATGCAAGGGGTCTATTATTGTGCAAGTTCCCCGAACTACACAACTTTGGTTATTGTGTAAGTTCCCCGAACTACACAACTTTCGTTATTGTGCAAGTTCCCCGAACTTAAACCAATTCATATATTGTGCAAAATTATAAACTTCACTTTTATTGTGCAAGTTCCCTATCCTTCTCATATTGTATTGAGTAGGTTATTTTTGAATCGAAAGTTGTTTACTTAATTGCTTGAACTTTATTTCCAAGCATGTTATTTAGTGGTTTAATTACTTATCAATTATTCAACATCGATATTATTAATATCCGCACTTAGTGCATTTGAGCATGTACAGTCTTGGACTTGTACATTATTCATGGTTCTAAATTTCTTGAACCGTGTCAGTTAGAGTCTAAATCTTTGCTCTGTCAGACAACTGTATGAAGTTTTCTTTAAAGCTATCCAAACCAATTGATGGTAAGGATTCTTAGACAGAACAGAACACCCCTCATGTGTAGGAGTGTGCCCAGGTATCTAATATATGATACGAGTAAGCAGATGTAAGTGTTATGCATATTCACGTTGTGCCCGAGGCTGATCTCCTCGAGGTACTGATTTTCTGTAACTAGTAGCCAGTAATCCAAAGGTCAATTAGCTATTGAACCCATTGGAAAGTTATAGTTCAGAGTCTACTCGACTATCTGTCATTCTAAAGACAATTATTATCTTTGCTTTTAATATTCATATTGTTGAATTGTTCAGATGTTCATATCGTTGAATCTATCTAATATTCATATTATTGAATCGTTTTAATATTCATATTGTTGAATCGTTCAGTTATGCATATTATTGAATCGTTCTAATATTCATATTGTTGAATCGTTCAGATGTTCATATTATTGAATCGTTCTATTATTCATATTATTGAATCCTTAAGATATTCATATTGTTGAATTCATTGTCAGATATTTTTCCATTCATCATGATATATCCTTTATTGTTGTATTTAAACTTGTTGAGCAAACTTGTTGCTCATTCTTGCTATATCATGACTTATATTACAGTTAAGCCCAAGACTTTAGGGAAGGACAAGGGTAAAGGGAAGATGTAGGATTAGTTTGCAAGGAGCAGACTTTATCTTTATGTCTAGTTTAATTACTGTTAATGTAATATGAACCCTAATGATTATTCTAGAGTATGTTTGTAATGATGTATTAAGGTTATCGAATCTTGGGACTAGTAACACCTTTTGAATGAACGACGTACGTTTATTATTTTCTGCATTTAAGTTATCGTATGTTGTTTAGAGGTGAATGTTTGTATTGGATCGTGGCGACCGGACCGGGGTCAGAGGACCAGAATTCAGGGGAGTCACAGGACCCGAACCCGGCAGTGGCATTGCGACGCTGATGTTTATGTTAAGGACGGCGCTGTAGTGCCGGTCCTATAGATTTTGAAAAGTCATTGGCACTGCAGTGCCAATTTTGGCTTCCTGGGCGGCGCGGCAGCGCCAGCCCTGCAGAATGCTTAGACAAGAAATTTTTAAAAATGTTTTCTTACCTTATTTGATTCAAACTTGCATAACTTATTCATTTTACATCCAAATAAGTTGAAACCACTTTCAATATCTCATAAACTTATATATCTACAATATATGATATCTTGCACAATTTTCAAAAATGTTTATTTAATTAAGTTTAGTGATTTTCCATGCTAGGGTTTTCATATCGATGTGTTTTGCGGAAAGTTCCGCTACGGGTTCGTTTTATGTCTGATTACTATGATTCCACTTGGTTTATGTCCGTATTTCATAGAGGTTCAACATAACATTATTGGATCATATGTAAGACTTATACATTTAATGGCTATTATCAACATAACTCATGCTTACAAGTGTTTCAACTAGGTTTCAAGCTTAACATGCATTTCAACTATACTAACTTAACTTGATAAGCATAAAAGTGAAGTTAATGATGTTCCTACCTCTTGATGGCTTTCTTTCTTTTAGCTAAGAATTTTGAGTAGGCCTCCACTTTGTTTCCTTGAACCACCAACTAGCAAGAACTCCTCTAGGTTTCTTCTTTTTCTCTCAACTCTCTCTAGCTCTCTATATCTCTTACTTAGCAAATGAAAAGGCAAACTCTTAACACCAATACAAGGCTTCAATTTATAGGCATTCTATTATCCTCCTATGGTCATTACACAAAGGGCAAAGTAGGGAGTTGGTGGCCAACTCCACCAACTACTACTATTCATTGTACCCTTAGCTATTGGGCTAATCATCATTGGCATCACATGGGCTAGCTTGTGAGCATATACAAGCTTAAAAATCAGCATTCTAAGGGTCATGGAAGGGGTCTATTGCACCATGTCAAATTTTAATTCCCACCTTGTATATAATGCTAGCATACATGTCCCTTATACACACACATACACACACACACACACACACACATATATATATATATATATATATATATAAATACCTCTATTATACACCCATATATATATCTACATATATATGTATACATGTATCCATCATCATATATTACTCATTAGGCCATATCAAGATAAATCAAATTGGGCTAGGCACACACTAAAGCACATGGACCCTAATATTAACCTAGCAAATAAATTGATTGGGCCCATCTTCTAACTCATATAACATGTCACGTTAATGTTGTTAGGCTTGGATATAACCTAAGTCCAATACATTATTAAATCATGACCCAACTAGTCCAATTAAAAAATTAATTATGCCACACAAGGCTTAACACTTAAGCTTAATTAAGTTTATCATTATCATCAACATACTTCTTAATCATTCATAATTGATTCAATTACTAATAACGTGACATATATATATATATATATATATATATATATATATGCACACGAATAATTACAATAACCTTTATTTTAAATTCTAAAATTATTTATAAAGTTCTCGGGTATTACATCCTCCCCCCTTATAAAAATTCTGTCCTGGGAATTGATATAAGGTTACACGAATAGATGGGGATAGTCCCTCCGCATCTTATCCTCTAACTCCCATGTAGCCTCCTCGGCATTGTGGTTTCACCAAACTACTTTTACAGAAGATATAACTTTATTCCTTAAAGTTTGTTCTTTCCTATCTATTATTTGGACATAAATCTCTTCGTAAGTCAAATTCTTCTCTACTTGAATCAGCTCGTAGGATATCATATGATTATAATTGGGTTTGTACGGACGTAACACAAAAATGTGAAACACGTTGTAGATGTGTTCCAGTTCAGGTGGTAAAGCTACTTTGTACGCCACTTCGCCCACTCGCTTCAATATCTCGAATGGTCCGATAAACCTCGGGCTCAATTTCCCTTTCTTACCGAATCGTATCTTTCCTTTCCAGGGAAATACTTTCAAAAATCTAAACTTGCCTACTTTAAAGTCTCGGTTCTAACAATGCAAATCTGCGTACTTCTTCAGGCGATCTTGAGCTGCTACCAGTCTGGCTCTTATCGTTGTTAGTACATCGGCTGTTTGTTGAACTAACTCTGGTCCCAAAATTCATCGTTCTTTGACTTCGTCTCAACACAACGGTGTTTTGCACTTTCTCCCGTAAAGAGCTTCGTACGGTGGCATACTGATACTCACATGAACTATTTTTGTAAGCAAATTCTACCAAGGGTAGATGGTCGTCCCAATTCCCTTTGAAGTCCATCATGCAAGCTCTAAGCATGTCCTCTAACATTTATATAGTTCGCTCACTCTGTCCATCTGTCTGAGGATGATAAGCAGTACTCAACCTTAACTGGGTTCCCATCCTCTCTTGCAAGCTTTTCCAAAAATTTGACGTGAAGCGCGGATCTCGATCGAAGACAATTGACACCGTCACTCCATGTCGTGAAACGATTTCCTTTACGTATAAACTTGCTAACTGATTTAAACTGAATCAAATCTTAATTGGTAGAAAATGAGCTATCTTCATTAGTCGATCCACGATAACCCAGATGCAATCATAATCCTTCTGTGTGACTGGAAGTCCTTCCACGAAGTCCATCGTAATGTGCTCCCATTTCCACTAAGATATTTCTAATGGTTGAAGTAAACCACTCGGCCTCTGGTGCTCTGCTTTGACTCGTTGACAAGTAAGGCAACTACTGACACACTCTGCCACCTCTTGTTTCAGATTGGGCCACCAAAAGTGTTGTCTAAGATCTCGGTACATCTTCGTGCCTTCTCGATGTATAGAATACGTTGTATCGTGCGCTTTATGCAAGATTACCTCTCTCAACTCGATTACCGCTGGTACCCATACTCATCCCTCAAATCTCAATATACCATCTCTATCCATCTTGAAATTCTCTTCTTTATTTTCTACTATTCTCTTTCTTATCTTCTCGCATTCTTCATCATTCTCTTGTGATTCCTTTACTCTATCCTATAATGTTGGACGAGCTTCCATTACAAATACTTTTTCTTCAGATCTTCCAGGTCCTTTCATCTCTATTTCCAACTTCTCCATTTCTCTTATTAACTCCTTCTGAGTTGTCAACCTGGTCGATTTCTCCCTTCCCTTTCAACTCAGTGCGTCGACAACTACGTTCGCCTTTCTGGGTGATAAAGAATCTCGCAGTCATAATCCTTGATCAATCCCACCCACCTTCTCTGTCCATGTTCAGCTCCTTCTGTGTGAAGATATATTTCAGACTCTTGTGGTCCGTGTATATCTCACATTTTTCTCCATACAGATAATGTCTCCAAATCTTTAACGCAAAAACTACTGCCGCTAACTCTACATTATGAGTAGGGTATCATTTTTTATAATCCTTCAATTGTCGTGTTGCATACGCAATGACCTTGTCGTGTTGCATTAGCACACAACTAAGTCCCTTGTGCAATGCATCACTATATACCACGAAACCTCCCGCATCGTCCGGCAATGATATTACAGGCGCCTCGCTTAATCTCTTCTTCAACTCCTAGAAACTTTCCTCCCATTTCTCCGTCCATACAAACTTTACAGTCTTCCACGTTAGATTGGTCAACAGGGTTGCTATCTTAAAAATATCTTGGATAAATCTTCGATAGTACCCAGCTAACTCTAAGAAACTTCTTACCTCCGTTGGTGTCTTCGGTTGTTCCCAATTACTCACTGCCTCCACCTTCGCAGGATCTATAGAAATTCCATCCTTGTCAATCACGTGTCCTAGAAATTGGACTCTCTCCATCCAAAATTCACACTTTCAAAATTTTGCATACATCTTCTCTCTCCTTAGTGCTTCCAAAACTGTCTTCAGATGTTCGGCGTGCTCTTCCTTGGTCTTTGAGAAAATCAAGATGTCGTCGATGAAAACTACCATGAATTTATCCAAGTATGGCTTGATAACTCGGTTCATCAAGTTCATGAACGCTGTCGGTGTATTAGTCAATCCGAATGACATTACCAAAAACTCGTAGTGCCCATAATGGGTTCGGAACGCCGTCCTTGGTATGTCCTCCTTCCGTACCTTCAACTGGTGATAACCTGTTCGCAGATCTATTTTCGAGAAACACTTCGCTCCCTTCAATTGGTCAAAAAAGTCGTCTATCCTCGGTAACGGATATCTATTCTTGATCGTTACTCTGTTCAATTCTCGATAATCGATATAGAGCTTCATCGATCTGTCCTTCTTCTTAACAAACAACACTGGTGCTCCCCAAGGAGACACATTTGGCCGTACGTAACCCTTATCTAGAAATTCTTGCAATTGTATCATCAATTCCTACATTTTTACTGGCGCCATATAGGAGCTGTCGTTTACACTCCTAAATTAACCTCACTTTCACTTTACAAATTCAAACAATTAGCACAGTAGTAAGCAAGGATCGATCCCACAAAGAGTGATTTGTTTTATATTTATCCTATGATTTCTAATGAAAATGGGATTTTGAATTGATTAACTAAATTAACAAGAATAAACTAATAAGAATTAATAATGAATAAAAAGCTTTAGTTCTTCAATTCAGTATCACCTTTTTACAACAATGGATTAATTAAGTGTAACATTATTTATCCTTCAATGAAACTAATAGACAACAAGCTCTACTACCCGAAACTCCCCTTAGATTGTCACTTAATGAAACAAGTTATTCACAAGATTCTAACCATTATATAACCTAGAACAAGCTCTCTATATTTAATACAACAGCAGCATTAAGAACTAGGGAATTAGACTATTCCAAGTGTAACGATCCCAAAATTCATACAATACAACTCTCGACATCAGTCGTTAACAATACATTCATATTCAGACTTTACAGTATTAATCAATGATACAATCACTAAAAATACGGAATATTTAAAACATTGATATTATTCCTTCTTTATTATCCCTGAATCTCAACCTTTATCGTTACATAACTTTGATTCAACTTTATTTCATGAATCGCTTCATCAAAGTTATTATAAACTAAAACTTACAACCACATTCAATAACCCTTATACATCGGGTAAAATTTAAACTTTACAACTCAACATCTGTTAACAATCATACATTATCAAATACATTATCTGAAACCTTAAACAGGATCCAAAATAATAATAATTCAGCCAAAGTATATAAGTCTTCATGCATTACATCTGATTCATTTCTTTCAAGTAGCACATAGCGTTACCTTGAATCCTTAACCTGCAAAGGTGATTATTTGCAAGAATGAGCTCGACAGCTCAGCAAGATCTAACAGCTTTCATGCATCACATAGCACATAAATACATGCTCAATATACATCTCATAATAATTAAAGTAACATAGCATACATGCTTTACTTCACATAACAAATATAAAGATTAAATTCCTTACTCAATCAACATTCTTTAATCAAGCAATATGGTCATAAATTGACTTTAACATTTCAGGCTTACAACATATATAAAACATATCATGCTCTTTGCAAAACAATTTAAAACAGTTCATCATTAAGTTCACGTAGAAAATAGGAACTGAAAGACTTGCCTTGATCGTTGTTTACCAATAACAGTTTAATAGCTTACAGATATCTGCACTTCATGTGCCCTACACAATTATATAATCATGCACATCAACTATTAGTCACATAGCAAAGCATATTAGTTGTAATGTAAAATTTACTCTACATCTCATAAACCTTCCTATTATCAATACACAATATTCAATTTGATTGTGTTAACTATCGACTTATATTTCACTATATTTCTTTTTTGTAATATTCGAAATTCATTCAAGTGTTTAAGTCTTGCTAGGATTACTAATTGGTTTTATACTAACCCCATTTCATATCTTATAATGTTCATTTCATTTGACTTACAACACTTTTTACATTCATTAACACTTGTCACGGTGTTTCGACGTTCATTCGTCACCCGCCCGAATTGTCTCTTTTGTGCATGCTTAGTGTGCTTATACAACTAATCTAATACATTATTTATTAATGTTAAATATTATTATATTTACTAACATTCATGTTTCATAACTTATAACAATATCTATTATCGTCGACAGCACTATACTTTCGTATGTGCATGTCTAACGCCCTCCGATTGCCTCCGAATACTCATCAGTCACAATGATGACCATTTTGACCTTAGCTAACGACCTCAAATTGAAAATGTTAAAGAACGAAAGTTGTAGGTCTACTCGTGCTCGTTCTGGATCATCTTGAATCACTTCAATCCGAGTCCGTATGAGAAAGTTATGGCTGTTCTACCACAGTAGGTCAAAATAGTATTTTTTTATTTGTTTTTTTCTGACCATGATCGGCGCAGCTGCGCCCCAAATGGCCTTGGGGGATGCGCAGCTGTGCCACAAGGGGCGGAGAGAGGTTCCAGGCTTGGTTCTTCGCAAATTTCTGACCCTTTCCTCCTTCTAATCTTCAAAAATCAAGCTATGCACATCCGATTGAGTCCGTTTTCGACTCTATGGATTCGTAATTCATAGAACTACACATCTACATGATAATTATAACACTTCAAAAATATTAGCGATTCATTATAAGTGTTCCAATTTTGTGTTCATGCTACTTTTTCATGTTTTACGCATATTTAGCGAATTCATTCACCGCGGATTCGTTATTCAGCCAAATTGATCCGTTTAACTTCTGTTGTTTTTATATTTCAACGTATTAACAACATCCATCATCAATTTATAGTTTAGAGTATGAATTCAAAACTAATTTTGACTCCCAAATAGACCACGTAATATATATATATATATATATATATAAACCAAAACTCAAATTCTTCACTTTCAAACATGCTTTCATGAATTCGATACTTCAAAAATCATCTATAGACAACATATAACAGATTATGTAATCCCAATACACATAAAACTAATTTCTCAACAAATTAACCATAGAACTTCAATTATAGAGAACTTAGAAAATAAAACTAAGAACTCGAAACTTTAAACTAGATTGTTTACCTTTAATTAGCTAGATGATTAGAGAAGCTTGATTAATCTTCTTCCTCTTCTTTGATTCTCAGAATTTTCTTCTCAATTTACAGAGAATTCTCTCAATTTCTCTATTCCTCTCTTCTGTGTTCTTAATCTTAGAAAAATAAGTTACGTATATTTACTTAGCCCTCAGTTACACAAACCAAGAGTCTCAGCAGTTAGAAAATACAAAGGGTCTCTAGACCATGTTTGGCTAGAACCCAAAATCCCTTTTTAATTTATTTTAATATTCCTCTATTATATGGTACATTTGTTACACATAACCAAACCAATCTTATAATTTCATATTAAGTTACATTGGGTTTATTAATCACTTAATTTATCAAATCACTCCTTATCAACATAATAAATTTATTTAATAAATCATTCATCCTCTAATTTAATTATTTAATTAAATTAGAGCATTGTCATTCCATTAGCGTAATAAAATACGCACCGATTATAAAATTGTTTATCATCCATTTACTTAATATCATCATACATGAATAAATTATTCCATAATAATTTCCATCAAATATTTACTTTATTTAATAAATATCTCAACTAAAATATTTATTTTACCCGATAATTATCTTAACTATTTACGAAATTCTCAATCAAATTACATTAACATATTACATTTATATGAAACACATTACCCTCTCATTTTATTAAAACAAATATATTTACATTAATTTACTATTTTAATTAAGTGAATTACTCTCATTATTTATGAAATTTATTTCATAACAATTATAGTGCCAACAACGCATAATAATCAAATTATATTATTCAATAATATAACTTCCAACTTAATTAACTTAATTTCCTTTTCAAAAAATTTCGTTTCCCTTCTTTAATAGTTAAAATAAATTAACTACTAAACCTCATTCCTTCAACCTATGAATATATATATATATATATCTTCTATATTCACACCACATCATATACTTCACCACATATAACACATCTATACACATATCCAAACTCAAAACATCTCGTAATAAGAATTTTATTTATTAAATTCTTATTATAATAATTTTTGAAAATCCGGGTTGTCACACCAAGCGACAAACACATAAGCTCGGATTGTTTAACTTGTCTTCTAATAATCATAGCAATACTCAAAAGCTTGTCCACAGTCAGGTATTACTAATTACTACTTGTGATTAGGAACAATATCAATTACACGTAATACTATTCCTTGATCTAGCATATGATATTCGGTAACTAACTCAATCCTGCAGAAATCAAATCAGTTAAGCCAAATAGCATTTAGAAATTAAATTAACTTATCAAGAATGAAATCCATATAAGAAGAAATAAATAATGAATACTCAATTAACCATTAATTATAAATAAGGTTCAACATCCCTTAGAACTGAATAAAGAAAACTAGCCTGACATGCTTCCAAGTCTTCGCCCCAATGGTGTAGATGAGAGATGATAGTAGATGATTGAATGAATGAATAAAACCCTGACTATCATCCTCTATTTATAATGCTAGACAAAGACCTAAATCCTATGAGAACTAGAAATCCAAATACTAAAAAGAATTACAAATCATAGTTAGTTTTCATAAATAAATAGAATCTAATAAGAAAATAAAATCTCAGTCCAAAGCAATCCTAATTCTAATAGCAATATCAATTCAAATCCATGTAGAAAGATGCCAAAATCTTCTTTTAGAAACTTTTCAAAAATTCAATATTTCCAAATTTTCTTTTTCTCTTCAATTCAGCTCCAAATCAACTTGTTTTCATCCGTTTAGCTTTAATTCACCTGAAAACAATAAACAACTTATTAAGCTCATATACACATGAAACATGCAATAAAACCAAACGTAAAAGAATAAAAAAATCATAAATATTGTGTACTTATCAAATTCCCCCACACTTCGTCTTTTACACGTCCTCGTGTAAACCAAAAGTTTGATTTCCAAAAAAACTCTACTCAACCACAATGTCAAAATATTTCAAGATCAAATCATGATTATCAACACTAAACCCACAAAAATATAATCATTGCTTCATCAATCAACGCAAAATTACAACCATGCCTTTTCACCATTGAATTTCCTTAAGTCAAATTGTATCCACATAAGCACTCTTCTATGATCCACACACTTACTCAACTTAGTTACCATGGAGCAAAAATCGTGCACACCACTCAAGACTCAATACATACTTTTCCTGCTTTGTTTTTTTTACCAGAACCCTTTCATTTTTCTCTTTGTTTCCGGTGAATGCATTTTATGCTCCGTTTCACCTTCCTCAATCGTTCTTTTGTAAGTGAGTGCATTTTATGCTCTATCTCACTTGTTCGCACGTGTTTATAGGAGAGTGCGCTTTACGCTCCATCTCATCCCAATACATAGTTTCACTGTTGCTTCTTTTTCTCTTTTTCAACAATTTCTTTGATTTTTAACTTTTCTGATTTTTTTTCCACATGGTCATGTAAATAGCATAAGCAGTTCAATAGTTCTAAAGCATGAGATTAGTGCACATAGACAACTCCACAGATAACTAAGCCAAATGAGCATATATCACATATTCAAGTACTTCATGATCCTGCTCCTTTCCAGCCACCAAATTCTCCTTGTATAATTGTATTCAATCAAAAGATTTCTGCACTGAATAGTCCACAACATCAGTAGCAAAAATAAAATTAATATTACTAAGATACCTTTTAGCTTCATGAATGTCGAACTGGACATTTGCTTTATCCAATTCCATGGTGAAGGTCCCATGGTATTTATCATTTAGTGTCTTCACTGATTGCACCGATGAAGTTGTACTATCCATATCCTCCTTGTGAAAATCTACAGAAATTAACAAATCATCCTCTTTTTCCTCCTCATCAAATTCCATGTTCACTTCATTATCACACATAGCACTACTGCCCGTTTCTGAAGCAAGCATTGTCTCCTCTCGCTCCTCATCTTCACATCCCACGGTAATTGCACTTACGTTCGAGAGGGTGATGTGACGAACGAGAATTTTGTAAAGATATTTGAATATTTATTGAAATAAATAAATATTTTTAATGATTTAATTATTGAATTAAATAATTAATTTATGAATTTGTGATAAATTAATTTAATTATATGTGTGACATTAATTAAATTAATATGCAGTAATTTAATAGTTCAAAGAATATATTTAATTGAGTTTATTTGATTAATTAAATAAGCATATATTACTTTAGTTAATTTAATAATTAATTAATGAATTAATGAATTGACATAATTAATAAATAAAAATATTAATTATGTGACAATGTGATTTAATGTGAATTATCTTATTTTATTTAATTGATTTAAATAAAATTAATTAATCAATAAGTAAGGTGACAATTAACTATATAGTAAATTAGTTTATTAAAATAAATGGGGAAAGAAAAGAAGAGGAAGGCAAACAAGGCCTTAAGAGAGGTTAATCCGTTTATTATACAACGGTATAATATATATACATATACGTATATGATTGTCAGACATAAGTCATTTTCAAAGTCAGAAAAAAAAATTAGAAAAGTTCAGAGAAGAAAATAGAGAGATCGGGAAGAAGAAATTGAGAGTGAAAGGGAGAAAGAGATTTGAGAAAATCTTAAGTGTTGTCTTTGATTATCTTCATACTAACAAAGGGTAATCTTCTTTCAAAGTTTTTAAAATTATATTTTCTAAAGTTTTCATATACGAGTTTAGAGTTTTCTGTGAAATTGGGTTTCCCAATTGGGTTACGATATGGCTTTATCTATATGGGTATGGAATCATAACGTGTTTTTCTAACGTATAAACATGTTTTAAAGTAATCAATTTGATTTAATTGGCCTTAATTGGGTTGTTAAGGATTTACAGAGTTTTCATGTACGTGTTTTGTAAAAGTCCTCTGTGAATGGAGAAAGTTGACAATTGATTGATTTCATGGATATATATATATAGTAACATATGTCCATGATATAATTTAGGCTATCCATTCATGATTCACAGTGATCACACCAAGTAATTTTGTTAATAATTGGGTTTATGAAATTACAGAGTATTGAATATGGGTGAATAACCCATATGGGTTAAATTAATGATTAAATCATATGTTTATATTTAAATTGATACACGAATATGATTGTATATGTTAAAACAAAGGAAATGGAATTGAAATGAATGGATTTGGTGTAGTAACAAATCCGTAAGGAGATTTTTTTTATATTTTTCATTAAACTCTTGAAAGTTTTGAAGAACAGTGAAAATTAATATTTTGATTTGTGTAATTACATGACTTGGAATGTTAAGAACATGTTATAAGTGATATATAATGTTCCTGCGAAGTTTATACTTCATGGATAACATTATAAATCAGTGTAATGATGTGAATTGGGAGAAAATGGAAGAAAATCTGTGTTCGTTCGCAAACTTCAGATTCTGAAATTCCGCAGCCGCGCGGCAGCGCCTGCTGCAAGGCAAAATGGCGCGAAGCCGCGCCTGTCCGAAATTTTTTTAAAAAAATTGTTAAGTGTTGGAAAATTTTGAAATGTGTTTTAAGTCTAATGAACATGAACACATGTTGTATAAATATGATAAAATATTGATATGAGTTTAATAATTTATGTTATGTGATTAATTAATAAATTAATTACGTGACTTAAACTATTATTTGTAAAGGTTAAATAATGTGATATAAATATGAAGATATTATTTTAAGTCTAATAAATATGAAGGAATGTGATGTAAGTAATAAGTTATTAATACAAGTTAATAACTTAAGTTATGTGATTAATTAACAAGTTAATTAATCAACGCAAATCATTATTTGAAAAAAAATCTAATAATGAGTTTGAAGAATATAATTGCAAATCAATAATCATATCGAACCTGTGATTAATTGATATTGTAAAT
This sequence comes from Panax stipuleanatus, assembly GCA_020205555.1. Taxonomy (NCBI): domain Eukaryota; kingdom Viridiplantae; phylum Streptophyta; class Magnoliopsida; order Apiales; family Araliaceae; genus Panax; species Panax stipuleanatus. The sequence goes on from CM035126.1 coordinate 101,860,000, forward strand.
GTGTGATAGGTAAGAGTAATTAAAGAAGTGAGTAATAAATGTAGCTTGCGCACGAGGCAAGTTTTCTATCCCTAACTTACTATTATTGTTGGGCTAGTTTCCTAAACTAAACTCTTTAAATTAAGCAATTGCTATGCTTAATTACTATTGTTGAGCAAATTCTTACTCTTGAATATCCAAGTTTAGAATTTCACATGAGATGCCATGATTCTTTTAAAAGTATCATTTAAGTGTACAATACTTATTCGATTGTATACCTTCAGAAGTTAATATTCAATTTGAATATCATTTATTGAGTTATCCAAACCAACTTTATTTGGTGCGAATTCTGATGTCAAACTGAGATGAACAACCCTAATATAGGGAATTAATGAAGATGCTTAAAGCGTTAAGATAGTGTGCACAGTATCAGTACGAAGGGCTGATCTCCCTAAGTACGAGAAGTAAAGTCTATAGTCTTATGACTGTTAAAGGTTGGAAAGGTTAATATACTTGACAACCTAAGACTCGGTTCAAGGTCTTAATGACCCTCAGAAGTAATTTGACTCTTGATTAATATTCTTGATTCAAAAGATGAGAAGTAATTTGACTATTGATTAATATTCTTGATTCAAATGTTGAGCTTTCTGTTATTCAGAATTCTTTCACTCGCATGTTATTATTCTGTCATATTTTTTTATACTTGCGGGCATTCGTGCTCACTCTTGCATAATAACATTGCAGCTAATAATGAACGAAGTGATGTACCTTCTAGTAGCAAGGGCAAAGGAAAAGCTAACAAGTGATGAAGACTTGTGTTGTCATGAACAATGTTAAAGTTTAAGATTTATGTGTGATGATTTAAGACTTATTTATTTACGTTTTCGCAACAGAGATTTAAGGTTAAGTATAACCTGAGATTTATGATGTATTTTATTTCAGATGATGTAAGATGATGATTTATTTATCTAATAAATAAATTTCATTATTTATGGGTAGATAGTTGTATGATATTGGAACAGTGAACACCAAATCCTGTGGAAATTAAGATACCGGATTTGGGGGTGTCACAGGTGACCTCCCTAAGCCTTGAGATTCCAACCTCCCTATCGTGGATGTAAACTGGCCTACTTGGTTCCTCAATTCTTGAACAGAAGTCCTTGTATCCTACTGGAACTGCTGTGTCTAACTCATGAATGCTTTGAACATATCCTCAAGAGATGGTCCAGAATTGGTAAATACTTCTTCGGTATATGTGTGGTACTGAGGTTGAGTCTGCTAAAAATCTTGCTGCATACTTGAAAAGACATGTTGCATTGGTGGCCTAGTACCTTCATAGCTCAAGTCGGGATGATCTCTCCATCCAAAATTGTGAGTGTCTGCCCAAGGATCACATTGATGTGGATTTTTTTCGGAGAATGTCCCCACAGCATTAACTTGATGAACAATTACATCCTTTTGCACTATGGGACAATCATTTGTCACATGCCCTGATTTTGAGCAAATTCCACATACTTTTATAACTTGCATATTCCCTGCAGCCATTTGTCGAACCATAGCAGTTAATTCAGAAATATGTTGCTCAAGATTACAAGTGCTTACCTTTTTTACCCTTTGTGATGCATGAGTCATCCCAGTACCATACTGCTGTGAGTTGGCTACCATAGTTGCAATTAAGTTCTTTACAGCGTTTGGAGTTTTGTCTACCAATGCTCCTCCACTTGCTGCATCAATCATGCTTCTACCCATTGGTAGCAACCCCTCATAGAAATACTGTATCAAGTAATGATCATCAATTTCGTGAGGTGGACAGCTGGAACACAACTTCTTGAACCTTTCCCAATACTCATGGAGATTTTCTCCATTGAAATGCCTGATTCCACATATCTTCTTCCTTATATCGGCAACTCTTGATGCAGGAAAATACCTCTCCAAGAATAACCTTTGCATATCAGTCCATGATCGTATTGATCTTGAAGGTAGATAGTATAGCCAGTCTTTAGCCAAATCTACTAATGAGAATGGAAAAACTATAAGCTTGATCTGCTCCTCTATCACTCCTTGTGAATTCATCGTGGAACACACCACATGGAACTCCTTTAGATGCTTATATGGATTTTCACCTATAAGACCACAAAAAGTAGGCAAAAGACGAATTAGTCCAGAGTTAATTTCAAAAGCAACATCTAGAGTAGGATACTCAATACAAAAAGATGGTTGAGTCAGATCAGGAGTAGCCAATTCTTTTAAAGTTCGGTTGTTGTTCAACACCGCCATATTTTCCTTTTTAAGTGTTGGAAAAAGAGCTTCTTTGATATCTGCAGTTTTCTCTATCTCTTGATCAAAATTTAAGTCAATAAAGTGAGAGGATCGAGTCATAAAATAAAAAGAAAAATAAAAAGAGAATAATAAAAATAAATGAAAACAAAGAATAAACAAAAACAAATAACACCCCCCGGCAACGGCGCCAAAATTTGGGAGCTGTCGTTTACACTCCTAGATTAACATCACTTTCACTTTACAAATTCACACAATTAGCACACAGTAGTAAGCAAGGATCGATCCCACAGAGAGTGATTTGTTTTATATTTATCCTATGATTTCTAATGAAAATGGGATTTTGAATTGATTAACTAAATTAACAAGAATAAACTAATAAGAATTAATAATGAATAAAAAGCTTCAGTTCTTCAGTTAAGTATCACCTTTTTACAACAATGGATTAATCAAGTGTAACATTATTTATCCTTCAATGAAACTAATAGCCATAGGTAACAACAAGCTCTGCTACCTGAAACTCCCCTTAGATTGTTACTCAATGAAACAAGCTCTTCACAAGATTCTAACCATTATATAACCTAGAACAAGCTCTCTAGATTTAATATAACAGCAGCAATAAGAACTAGGGAATTAGACTATTCCAAGAAACAAACATATAAGCTCGGATTGTTTAACTTTTCTTCTAACAATCATAGCAATAGTCAAAAGCTTGTCCACAGTCAGGTATTACTAATTACTACTTGTGATTAGGAACAATATCAATTATACGTAATACTATTCCTTGATCTAGCATATGATATTCGGTAACTAACCCAATCCTGCAGAAATCAAATCAGTTAAGCTAAATAGCATTTAGAAATTAAATCAGATTATCAATAATGAATTCCATATAAGAAGAAATAAATAATGAATACTCAATTAACCATCAATTATAAATAAGGTTCAACACTCCTTAGAACTGAATAAAGAAAACTAGCCTGACATGCTTCCAAGTCTGCACTCCAATTGTGTAGATGAGAGATGATAGTAGATGATTGAATGAATGAATAAAACCTTGACTATCATCCTCTATTTATAATGCTAGACAAAGACCTAAATCCTAATTACAAATCATAATTAGTTTCCATAAATAAATAGAATCTAATAAGGAAATAAAATCTCAGTCTAAAGCAATCCTAATTCTAATAGCAATATCAATCCAAATCCATGTAGAAAGATGCCAAATTCTGCTTTTAGAAACTTTTCAAAAATTCAAGATTTCCAAATTTTCTTTTTCTCTTCAATTCAGCTCCAAATCAACTTGTTTCTATCCTTTTAGCTTTAATTCACCTGAAAATAATAAATAACTTATTAAGCTCATATACACATGAAACATGCAATAAAACCAAACGTAAAAGAATAAAAAAATCATGAATATTGTGTACTTATCACCATACGATATGAAGATTTCAAAATTGGTGCAGTTCCCGGTGCTAAGTCTATTACGAATTCGATTTCTCTGTCTGGAAGAAGACCAGGAAGATCGTTCGGAAATACGTCTTGGAATTCTCTCACTACGGATATATCCTTCATTTCTGCTTCCATTTTCTGAGTATCTATAATGTAAGCTAAGTAACCTACACATCTTTTTCTTAACAATTTCTTGGCCTGCATCATCGCAAGACAACATGATTGCTTAAGCGATGAGCTACCATAAAACACCACCTTAGACCGATTCGAAGTCTGAAGGTTCACACTTTTGTTCTGACAGTCAATTATCACTGCATGGTTCTACAACCAATCCATTCCCAGTATTACGTCAAATTCTCCCAATCTAATCGAAATCAAGTCTACACTTAGTTCATGATCTCTAATATTTGCGCGACAATTTCGTTATACGTACTCTACAGGGATTACTTCCTTATTCACAACTTCTATGTTCAAAGGATTTCCTAATCGTTCTTGGGGTAAGTTTAACCGACTAGCAAATTCTTCAGACACAAATGAATAGGTAGCACCCGAATCAAATAATACATAAGCATTTATATTATTAATTGGGATAATACCTAACACCACGTCCTTCGCAGCCACTACGTCCTGGACAGTCATGTTAAAGGTTCTGGCAGTTGATCGATTGGATTGCGTCGGTCAGCCAATCATCAGCTTGCTGCCTCCTCCGCCGCTTTTCTTTGGGCAGTCTTTGAATTAATGCTCAATTGAACCACAAATAAAGCATCCTTTGATCTTCTTTGGCTTTTGGTAGTTCGGTGCAATGTACCCCTCCTAGCCGCAGTTGTAACAGACACTACGTCCTTTCCAGCATTCACCTTGGTGATTCTTCCCACATCTCGAGCATCCCTCAGCTCTCTTCTTAAACCCTCCATGAAAACTTCCCAACTGATTATTATTTTTGTTGTTCTTGTTATTATCCCATTTACTCTTTCCCAGATTGCTTCCTCCACTACTTTTTCCTCCACGGCTCTCTCCTCCCGTATTCTTGCTCTTCTTCTCCTTGTTGTACTGGCTCAAGGCCTCACTACCTCCCTCCGCAATGATAGCCTTCTCCAAGAGTATGGAGAATGGGTCGATCTGGAGAACCGACACCTTGTTAAACAACCAAGGTTTCAGTCCTTGTTCGAAGTGTCTGGCTTTCCTTTCTTCGTCCCCTACCTGATGTGTTGCAAATTGGGCGAGCTCATTGAACTTAGCCGCATTTTGCACCACCGTCATCTCCCCTTGTTTAAGTTCTAGGAACTTCACCTCCATCCTATTCTTCATGCTCTTCAGGAAGTAATTCTCCAAGAACAAAGTCTTAAACCTATCCCAGGCTATAATTCCTTCTCCCGCTCTCTGTTGATTGGCCTCCCACCAATAATTCGCTTCGCCCCTCATCATATAGCTGGCGAACACAGTCTTCTAATCTTCACCCACATGAGCAATGGCGAAGGCATTCTCAATCTTCTTGATCCACGTCTGCACCTCAATAGGATCAATAGTACCCGCAAACTCTGGAGGTCCTATGCTCCTAAAGTCTTTGAAGTTAGTTACAGGTACCGCTTAGGGATTGGGGTGAACGGGTTCGTTGTTCCTTCCCCAAAGGGCTACTCCTAACAAGTTGACTAGTAGTTGTATAGTATCTACTTGCTCTCTCTCGTTATTGACCGACTCCTCTGGTGCAGTTAGTCTACGTCTGGGCGCCATTATCTGCATCATAAAATTTCACTCTTATTATCTAATTATATTACTTAAGTATTGCTTTAATGCAAAAGGAATAAAATTTTATAACACGTTTTCTGAAATAAGGACATTTATAGTCATATGCCAAATCATTACATCGGTGTGATTATTCCTAGCATACTTCTATAAATGTCAACATCTATCCCCTAATATCACAAAAGATGGGGAAAACACTGTCATACTACCCCTCTAACATAAGCCTACTCGGGGTTTAAATAACTATCCCATATCTTATACAAAAGATTAAATTACAACACAATATATACATTACATAAAATAACTACTACTATTAGACTAATAGGTCTCAACCTATCATCCTGCGCTCTACTGCACTCTGGTACTCTACCTGAGTCATGTGAGCCAACATGTTTCTACTCAAGGTGTAACGGGTATATCCTTGCTCCATTGGATAATGGTACATACCATATAGCAACCTCATCATAGCCGTGCGAAAAGCATAGCCCATTCGGTTTATCTTTCTCTTCTTACATCTTGTCTCATCCTCTAAATCCTTAGCCTTATTGTTGGCTTCCTCCCACTTCTCCTCGAAGTGAATCCTCTCCACAACTTCCAGCTCAAGCTAAGTGCGAAGAACCTCCTTCTCAGGTTTCTCACTCAACTCCTTCTACTCAAACTCTTCCAGCTTACACACCAAATCCACGTTCCTAGCTATCAAACGGTGAAAAAGGGTTCCCATTTAAATTCCCGCTTCCTTGCGATAGGTAATCTCCACCTCCATATCTTGCATCACCAACTTCCTCTGATGATCTTCGTCCTTCAGTTTTTGCAACTCAGTCTCTCTCTCCTGAGCCTCAGCCTCTAGCTCCTGAACTCGACAGTCTAACTCCAAGATCCTCTCCTCACACTCTCCTAACATCCTGTCTTCGAGCGTAGCCTCGTCAGAATCTTCCATGGGCTCGTCCTCCATAGGTTCCTCCTCGGGATCTGACTCCACCTCTATCTCATCCTAGTCATCAAACTTGGATGGTACTACTACCTGAATGGGTTTGGCTACCAAAGGTCCTTATACACTACGTATATATCCCGTGGCTCCTCCTTTACTACTTTACTGGGTCCTCCCAAGTCCGTCATCCTACAACCACAAACATAAGATAAACAAACAACAAATTCCATTAGAATGTTAAATAAAACATAAGTTCATTGTATAGAATGAAACTATATTTCATAACACACTAAGTTTCTAAGAAAACTCTACATGAGTTTTATCTCCTTCTATTTTCTAAGTTCTTATAAGGTTATAGTCTAAGGATTCTCGCTCCAAAGATTTATAACCTAACGCTCTGATACCAACATGTGACGCAATTCAGATACATGTACCTCGAATTCGGTGCATTATGATCTAATTCTAATAACATACTACAATCTCTTGCAATGGAATAATAGAATAATTTACATTAATTTAATATAAATATTCACGTTCCACGGTCTCGCAACTAAAACATATCTTAAACATATCATAACTAATACATAATACGAAATAAGTCTTATTACAATATCATAATAATCTTAAAAGAGAACAAAGCTACGCCGTAGCCTTGCCCATGCCCTTATGTGTGCCAGAGGGCCCGCATTGCTCTGCCTTAACTAAAATATTTAGGAAAAGCAAGAATGAGCAACAAATTTGCTCAGTATGTAATATAGCAATAAGGGTAAGCATAATTATAAAGCTTAATAATATCCAAGGTATGATGTCAAAGAATAACTCAAGAGTTTAAGGTAAAATGTTGTAAACGAAGATATATCAATAGTTCCAAAACTATCATTTGAATTGTAAACAGAAGGTCATTAGGGACCGAAGTATTATCAAAAAGGATTCCAAGGTTTCAACGTTTTCTAAAAGATAAAGTTTAATACTGAGCAGTCACTAAGGACTAAGAACTCTTGCTAGAATTAATAGTGTTTAACTAACAATTCGATATAAATAAGTACAACAGGTGATCATCCTCAAGTACCCTACATTATGCATAATATTCACATGCTATTTGTGCGCACATCGGTCTCCCGACGGATATATATAGTTTCCCCTTCAATGAGGGTTGTTCATCTCAGTCAATTTATAAGATTCATCACCAAGCAATTGGTTTGGATCGCTTTCAAACTCATAATATGGGACTAGCCGAATCAAATGGCGTAGACAACTTTTACAATGTATATGAGAATAATTTATAAGTTCAATACTCGCAACATAGTTCGAAGAATATAAACAGGCTTTAAATCGAGCTATGAATTATTAATTTATAAGATAAGAATCATACTATCAATTATTTACTCGTACGATCAATAATAGTACAAGCTTAAATAGTGCTCAATAAAGAGTACGGTTTGAATACTTGCACAATATCCAAAGTTGTGTAAGATAGGGAACTTGCCTGAGTCGTTGCTTAAATCCGACCTCGACTTCTTATCCCTTGATTAACCTATTGTTATCTTAACGATTAATTTCTATCAACACATAAACATATAAACCTAAATCGGTCTAACACACTAGCCTTAGGTATCTAAGACTTCTCAAAATAATTATATATTGTTTCTTTAATCATTATCTCTATCATTCTATCATTAATATAGTACTTTATTATTATATGAGTAATTCCCTTAATTTTAATTAGGAATATTCATATCAATGTCTCATTGGTTCACAATTAAATAGTCTTTGAAAGTATTTAATTGTTTAGTAATTGTTATTCACAATTAAAATATTTATTAATGTCACTTTAATTGTTCACATTCGATTAATTACGCAATAGTCTTTACTATTATCAATTGGTTTAAGTCTTATTATTTTACAATTAAGTATTACCTTAATCGTTTATTCGTTTCTCAATTAAAATCTTATTTAATTTTAATTTTTTATATTTTAAGAATATAAGATTAATTATCACTTATTGAATTACAATTAAAATTATTTTAATTGTTTAATATTCTTTAAGTGAAATAAGTCTTAAACTTTTAAATTCCAAATTGTATTTAATTAACTCACAATTAAATTACTTTAATTGTTTAATTATCTTTGATTAATAAATTCTATTAATATTAATCAAATTAAGTATTATTATTATTTAATTAATTATTATATTAATTTTATCTCATTTTTAAAAAAAATAAGTTTTCTGATCCGGTCAGACTCGACCCGACCCACCTTGACCCGACTCGGTTTGACCCAGATCCGAGTTAACTGTGAACTAGGCCTGGCGCTGCAGCGCCGGGTTTAGTACTGCAGCTGGCGTGGCAGCGCCGGCCCTGCAGAACCAGAACCCAGCAGCAGCGCTGATGTTTGTGGTGAGGACCGCACTGCAGCGCCGGTCCTGCAGATTTTGAAAAGTCATTGGCGTTGCAACGCTTGTTTTGGCTTCCTAGGCGACGCAGCAGCGCCAGCCCTGCAGGATGCTTAGGCAAGAAATTTTTAGAAAATGTTTTCTTACCTTATTTGATTCAAACTTGCATAACTTATTCATTTTACATCCAAATAAGTTGAAACCACTTTCAATATCTCATAAACTTGTATATCTACAATATATGATATCTTGCACAATTTTCAAAAATGTTTTTTTAGTTAAGCTTAGTGCTTTTCCATGCTAGGGTTTGCATATTGACATATTTTACGGAAAGTTCCGTTACGGGTTCCTTTTATGTCCAATTACTCTGATTCCACTTAGGTTATGTCTGTATTTCATAGAGGTTCAACATAACATTATTAGATCATATGTAAGGCTTATACATTTTATGACTCCTAATAACATAACTCATGCTTACAAGTGTTTCAACTAGGTTTCAATCTTAACATGCATTTCTACTATACTAACTTAACTTGACAAGTATAACAGTGAAGTTAATGATATTCCTACCTCTTGATGGCTTTCTTCCTTTTAGCTAAGAATCTTGAGCAGGCCTCCACTTTGTTTCCTCGAACCACCAACTAGCAAGAACTCCTCTATGTTTCTTCTTTTTCTCTCAACTCTCTCTAGCTCTCTATATCTCTTACTTAGCAAATGAAAAGGCAAACTCTTAACACCAATACAAGGCTTCTATTTATAGGCATTCTATTATCCTCCTATGGTCATTACTCAAAGGGCAAAGAAGGGAGTTGGTGACTAACTCCACCAACTACTACTATTCATTATACCCTTAGCCATTGGGTTAATCATCATTGCCATCACATGGGCTAGCTTGTGAGCTTATACAAGCTTAAAATCAGCATTCTAAGGGTCATGGAAGGGGTCTATTGCACCATGTCACATTTTAATTCCCACCTTGTACATAATGCTAGCATACATGTCCCTTATACACACACACACACACACACACACACACACATATATATATATATACCTCTATTATACACCAATATACATATATATGTATACATGTATCCATCATCATATATTACTCATTGGGCAATATCAAGATAAATCAAATTGGGCTAGGCACACACTAAAGCATATGGACCCTAATATTAACCTAGCACATAAATTAATTGGGCCACATCTCCTAACTCTTATAACATGTCACATTAATGTTGTTGGGCTTGAATATAACCTAAGTCCAATACATTATTAAATCATGACCCAGCTAGTCCAATTAAAAAATTAATTATGCCACACAAGGCTTAACACTTAAGCTTAATTAAGCTTATCATTATCATCAACATACTTCTTAATCATTCATAATTGATTCAATTACTAATCACATGACACACACACACACACACACACACATATATATATATGCACACAAATAATTACAATAACCTTTGTTTTAAATTCTAAAATTATTTATAAAATTCTATGGTATTATAGGATCCCGTTGAGGCTGCTACTTTTTTCCTTCTGGATTTGGATCTGGTGCTTTTCCCTCTGGCGGTCCAGACACTGATGACTTTATTAAGAGATATCCCGATATCTTCGTTGAAGTAGTGTTCAACAGCTTACATCACCGGATCCTTCCCCGATGCTACGCTAGATTGACGCCAACGGTTTAATCATTGATTATGAAAAGAGGTGGGCTCTTTAATTGCCACCCTGCTGGATTAGATGATGGCTTAACTTATGACCAGAGTGTTGCTGATGTTTTGGAGGATGTGGCCTATTCTTTCACTGCCCAGATTTGAACTTCGGTGTATAGGCCTCGACATGTGAGGGCTTGGCGCAGGTTAACATGTTTGACGATGTAGATTTCATTTGCTAGACCTTTTGTCATCGGGCGTCTATTTTTGAGTTAAGGACTCTCTTGAGAATTTTTCCTTTCTTTTGTCTGGGCAAGCTTATATCGCCATGATTTCTTTCAGGAGTTCTCCCCTTTCTTTTGATGAGAGGCTTAATCTCGCCTTACACTCCTTCCATTTCTTGGAATCAGAAAATGCCCCAGCCCTTTTGCACGTTGTTACTGAGGATTCATATAAAAAACTCTCTTTGTTAACCAAGTTGAGAGTTAGCAATATCCTGCACATCAAACGAATAACAGAATGCGCAAAAGCTTGACGACTTGGGCTATCAGGGTTAGTATAATCTTGTGAATGAGGCATTTGAAGTTAAAATTTATGAAATTAAATGCTTGTTTTCACTGAGCTTTTATCTTATCGCTAAAGATTTTGAAATTGAGTATGAAAATGAATTTTTCCTAAGGAAATCAAAATTTTCATTTAACAAGTTATGAAATCGCAAGAAAACATTTAAGCATCCATGGTCATTGTGCACGGGTAAGATATTTCATCTTCGCTCTAGGCACCGCTCTTCACATAATTGACTTCATATGACACACGCCCTATGAGTGACGCAACCCTTAGAAGGGGTTTCTTTTATATGACTTTAATTGATTTCATTTCAACTTTACAAAAAATTTCTTTTTTCTGCTTTACTCGCTTAACTTGTCTCGTTTACTTAGTCTATCTAGAGTTACCCATTTAACGAGATTTGGACCAATGACTCCTAAACCAGACGACTTTAGGGCACTAGGTGTTAAGACACCCCTTTGAATTTACTGGCTCGAGTAACAAAGGCCACACTTCGATACAAGTCAGGTGGTCTACTCTATTTCTCCTCGCTTGAGCTTGTGCAAGATTTATTTTCTTAGGCTCTAAGTCACCCATATAGCTAGCGTTAGGCCAGTGACTCCCAAACCAGACGGCTTTAGGGCACTAGGTGTAAAGACACCCCTCGGGCTTAATTATTCGAGTAATCTAGGCCACGATTCGGATCTGCTCAGGTTTTGTCGTCTTTTTCTTCAATGCTCGTTTTCTTAGGCACTAAGTTACCCATGTAGCGAGAGTTGGGCCGGTGGCTCCCAAACCAGATGGCTTTAGGGCTCCAGGTGTAAAGACACCCCTCAGGCTTAAAAACTCGAGTAACCCAGCCATGATTCGAGACATTAGGCTGGCTACTTATCTTTTTTCTTCTCATTAATTGCCATTTCCATCGCCATAGTTTCACACCCCAGAACTAGGAGTCAGGTAACTGCAAAGTGCAGACACGCATATGAGATCAATTCTACTCCAAACAACACTTTGAACTAGAATTTTGAAAAGTTTTAATTTATGATTGTTCCCGTGATTCTTGCTCCACGGATGCTTATCAGAATTAATCCAATTCATAACAAGTTAAACAAAATTTCTTTTTTTTTTTTATAAATATTTTTCTAAGATTCTAACGCAAGATTTATCTAAACTTAACATTTATATTATCGCTAATGCATGTAAATAGAGATTGAAAGCACATAAAGAGATGAAAGAGTCATACCTCATACGTGGATCGCAGTATTCTAAGATAATTATGATAAGAAAAGACCGATTGATCATATCGGATCGATCGCCAGTGAAATGTTATGAGGGTCCATTTGATGATGACGGGCCATGCTGATGGTGTTGACTGGTGTATTTTTTTTTAGGATGGTCGATGAATGCCCCTGTGTTTGAGTAGTTAATGCTTCCTAAATTTCCCTAGTCTTGTTTGTTGTAAGGGTTCCAATATTGATTCTGAAATTGCCCCAGTCTTACTTGTTATCTAAGGTAGTTACTTTGTTGTATGTTAGACAAATGGGCTGATAAAACGCCAAGATCGCAAGAGTCTTTTTTTCTCATGACCCACATGGTGAACATGTAATGGAGCTTTGACATTTGGTTTGCCCCAATCCTCGTTTTGACTTGTAGGCACAATTGGCTTTGATGATTTTTTTCCCGCTAATTTGATAAAGGATTCAAATTGAGGGTGTCAGCTCTTTGAAGGTCCTTGCTAATTAGCATGCTTAATATATCGTTGTGTTGTTGTTTTAACTTTGATGATTGATATCGAGAGGCCTTCGGACTCCACTGAATTGGATCTAAGAGCTTAGCTTGGTTGGTGATGTGATGGCTTCAACCGAATTTGGTTTGATCTATGAGGTTTAACCTGTGGCCTTTTCCTCAAGGAACAGGTCGTCTGGTATGAGATAGACTTTGCCACAACGGTAGCCCATGTGCTTCTGTAGGTCAAAGGAGATCAAGTCTTCTCGTACTTCAGGAGTGAGGAGTTGTTAACGAGTTGCATCTTATGATGATTGTCATTTCATCCCTGTGACTAGTTGTCTTGATGTATCGTTATCTCTTCCTTTTTGGGACTTATGTCAAATTTGATGGAATGACATTGAAGTGTCATTGGGTCTTCTCAACATGGCTCGCTGGTTTTAAGGGTTTTTCTTGGGTGTAGGCTTTTCAAGTTTGATTTTGGTGTCATGAGACTGGTCTTTGGGTTTATATTTGGGTTGGATTTTGGGTTAAGAGGTAGAGTGTTTAGTTTTTTTCTTTTGAAGGTTAGACCGCACCATAAATGGATGTATACGTACTCCCGTGAATGGGAGAGATCAGGTCTGACATAGTTCAGTCTCAAACTGACTAGACCTGACTGGTTTGATTTTTTTTATTTTTTTATTTTTTGATTTTTTGATTTTTTTGGTTTTTTTTACATGGAAAGTAAAATACATAATGGTAAGAAAGTGATACTATCCTATATCTCCTACATCTCGTTACTTTATCCTCTAGGATCTACGTCTTCCTGGCTAGCTGAGGCCTGATAGTCCAGTTGTCAGTGGTTATGTTGCCTTCGAGGCTCGTGATAGAGATTACCTCCTGGTTATGAATATCTTCAATCATGGTCATAACTTGATCGTCTCCTTATTCAGTATATCCCTTAAGGAGGCTCAAACTGGATTCGTCGTAAAAAGAGATGAACTCTTGATTCCTCGATGGGTTGGCTTCCTCGACAACTTCACCACCTTTTTCTTCATCTGTTCCTTCACCTTTCTCATAGACTTGAGAGAATTTAATTATAAAATCTATCTCGAACTGTTGTTGTTTTTCTCGTAAGGAACTTTCCTTTTTGGCTTTTTCCAAACTGGGAAGGATCAGTATTTCCTCCACATCATCCAAGAGGGTAAAATCAGGAATATGGTTGCTATCTTTTGGTAACAAAATGTTTGACAGTTGCGGAGGAATTTCCTTAGGGGGTTGTCTTGTTTCCTCTGCCACTCCACTCCTTATGATCGGTTCACCTTGTGCTCTGCCAGGATTGGTGCTCATAGCCATCACTTCTTTTGACCTGTCTGTCTCAAATGGAAATCTTAAGCTCTTCATTTTCCTTTTGCCTTTCTTGGTCATGAGGATTCTTATCTTCAGTTCTCCATTTTCAATGAGATCCTGGATTTTGTGTTGCAGATGCCAACATTCCTCGGTCGCATGTCCCAGTGCTCCGGAATGATAACCACACCTCTTATTGAGATCATAATGCCTTCCTTTGGGATTAGCAGGTGGAGCAAGCTCAGTAATCTTTTTCTGCGCAACTAACAGTGCTAAAACATTTTCCAACGAGCCCCCCAAAGGCATGAATACCCTTATCCGCCTACTCTTCCCGAGTCTCAGTGTCGTACGATTTCGAAGGTTTCCCAGGGTTTGGAATATTTTTTTGATACTTCCTCTTTGGGAATTCGCATTCCTTCGGGAGATTTTTCTGCTGGTGAGATCTTCTAGTAATTTATCATTCCAATTTTCCTATCCTTTCAGTATGCTTTGACCTTTAGTCAGCTGGATTATTTTGGAGGGAGATAGGCTTACATTTTGGCTAACCTCCTCTCTCTCTTGGCTTTCTGATAGTTAAGTGAAAAGCTGCCTTGTAACCTGATGTTGGTGCACTATCAGATTAGCCAATAGACTTACTTGATGCTGGATCGTCTCCAATTTTTGCATCACTATCATACACTCCTCCGGATTTTTCCCATTTGAGGACATTTGTTCTGTTCCTTTGGGGGTATTCCTCTATCCTTCGTATGTACTTACGATTTAGATCCATTTTAGCGCTTCCTGACCCAATCATGTTCACTTCTTCTATATCATGCTAGATCAGAAGGTTGGTGTTGACATTTGGATGGTCAGGTTGTTGGACCACACATCGCCGCTTTCGATCAGATTTTGGATTTTATGATTTAAGGACCAACAATCTTGTGTATCGTGTCCTGTAGACCCTGAATGGTAAGTACATCTCAGGTTTAGATTGTATCTTCGGTAATCTTTTTGTGGCCCACTAATAATGCCAATACATTCTTAAAGGAATCGCCTAGTGGAGTGAAAACCTGATTTCCCGTTCTTTCAAATTTTCTCTGTCTGTCCTGGCCTTGGTTGAATGCAGCTTGTTGTTGCAATAACAGATCACCTTCCTTCATCCATATGAGGGGACTATGGTTGGGTCTCCTAGAATGCCCCTGTAAAATGAGGAATACATCTTTATCGCCTTTCTTGGGTACCTTTTTGGGATTGCTAGCATAGTTACCAGACTATATATGCTCGGTGACTGCTTACAAAGCAGTGAGATCTTTATTTAATCTTGCCTGCTTTTAGGCCCATCTCTGCCATTTCGTCGTGTTTTATCATCTCTGAGAATGGCTTTCCTATTCCAGCTAGGATCCTCTCACAGTAAGGTGCCTCTTGGATGTCTATGAAAAGTCATCACCATTTTAGTTTCTAACATAGGCAGGCTGACTTGTGCTGCCATACGCCTCCATCTTTGGGCATATTCATGGAAACACTTAGTACTCTGCTTTTTGACTTTAGTCACTTGGTAACGATCCGATGCCATTTGTGACTGAAAACTGCACTAATTTAGGAAGGCATGAGCTAGCTCTTCACAGCTATGAATTTTGGAGTTGTCCAGTCGAGCGTACCAGGCTCTGGCTTCTCCGGTCAGGCTTTTCTAGAATAGCTACATTCTTAGCTTTTCATCCTCTACATAGGATCTAAGTTCTCCAATGTATACCTTCAGGTGGGTATAAGGATTTCCCATCCCGTTGTACCTTTCAAAATCTGGGACTTGGAACTTATCCGGATAACGAGCCCCTGGAAAGATACATAGATCTGAGTAGTTGACACTTCTATATGTGCTAGTCCCTTTAATTGACCGGATGGTTTCTTCCATTTGTTGGACTTTCTTTCTAATGTCCCCAGTTTCTCGGTAATTCTTAAGATTGGTTATTTCAGGGGTTTTGTTGGTTCCCTTACTAGAGTGGGGTTCAGATATTTGTGCTTCTACTTTTTTGTCAGTACCCTGACTGCCTCCTTATGCAGAGGACTCTGGCTGAGTGGGTATCTGTTGACCCTGATTGGTTTTACTTTGTTCTTTCAAAAGGATAGCCAACTCTTCTATTTGATCTTTAAGTCCTTCAAACTCCTTTCGAGACACGAAACCTGATTCGTGTTGGGTACTTTCAGCCATGTCAGTGGATAAGCTTTATGCCTTCCTAGATTATTATCTAGCTAGTAATGGGACCAATCTTACCTACAAGATGAGTATGTAGTTTAGTCTTGATAGATGTTAACAATATGCATGCTATGAAATGTGTTAGTTTTTAGGGTTTTTTTAATGTTTTCTTGCAAAACAGATGTCAGTTGTTTTGATGACAGGATATCATGACAGGATTTGATATTCGACAATAGATTTGAATGGATTAATATTTACAATATTTAATATTTGACAGGAATTGATATTTACAACATTTAATATTTGACATGGAATTGAAAGGGAAAGGTATGAAGATCCTTCCCTTCACATTTGGTTTATCATAGGCTGACCTATCTTAGGTTTACTCTCACAGGCTTTTCGGCATGGAGGTTCCCAGATCATCGCAATCTACTAGATGGGAAATTAATCTGTTCTTTCAATTGGAGCGGATCTGAGTGGTAGCTTTCCTGAGCCTCACTTGGACTTAATCGCCACTAGAGTCTAGTATTCAGTGACCAACGGGTTCGCCTCCTGGTGGAGGAATCACACAACATACATTCATCGCGTTTCACCGCATGCAAAATGATGACATTGTGCGAAGCACTTATATAAAGCGGGGTAAAGAGAAATTCATTCACATCCATTTAATGTAAAGACGCCATTTTCACACACAAGCACAGAGAAGGAAATTGAAAAGTTTGAAATGCGGCTTAAGCCCTCTACTGTCCCCAGCAGAGTCGCCACCTGTCGACGCCGGGAAAAATTTCTTGATCTCTCTTCCTAGGTGTTTGGTTCTTACCCTTTTATATTTTCTATGTGGTTTGATTTGTCTTGTTTAAAGGGTGAGATTTTTAGGAAAAGTCCGACATAAAATGTCGAGAATTTGAAAAGATTTGATTTTATTGGTCCGAATTAGACAGAGCCGCCAGTTGGTATAAGTTAAATGGTTGTACCAACTCAACCGAGTTTTGAAAGGTTTTGCAATATGGCCCAATATTGGACTCTATTTAATTGGTCTTGGAAACCAAGATTCATAGAGTTCGGGGGCTTGCTTAAGCAGGGGAAAGGTGTTAGGCACCTCCCCCCCCCGATATCCGTGAAACATGGTTACCGCGCCTTTTCATTCCCGTAATTATTGTGTATTTGTGTGTGTATTGCAGTTAATTGGGACTAAGTGCTTTATTTGAAAGTAGTGTTGTGCTTCGTTGGACCTATATACGAAGGGTTTGATTCATTGAAAAGTCCATTTTAAGCAATAATATAAAAATGATGTTTTGAAAAGCAATTTTCAAACCCTTTCGCTCGCATAGGAATTGAAGCCCTTTGATACTTCCATTTTATTCCATATTCGGCTCATTTAGATTTTATTCTCGAGATGCAAAGCATCTTCGACAAAATAATATATATATATATATATATATATATATATATATAAGTGTCGGGCTTCTTATGGGCATGAAAGACATCGAAGTATGCCCGAGCACCATAGATATGATTTTCACTATTTTGGGGCCTTAAACCCGTATAACAGTTTTAAGGCCCTGGATTTACAAGTACAAGGATTTGCAGGCTAGCTGTACAACTGAAAAGGGTCCATCACGGGAACCGAATCTAGATCCATTGATTGAATCATAGACCCTATAGCTCCTAGGCTCACAAGATATTATATAAGCAGCCTGCATAGCAAATATACTGAAATAAAACATATATCTATACTAGACATCGCTAGACGAAGGATTCATCAGTAAAATCCCCGTTAGCAAGTAGCTCGCAGCTTTCAGCTTCCTCTAGATACAGATCTCTGGTCACATGTGTGACGCCTCCAAATTCGGACAGCCACTGGTCTCTCGAATTCGGTTCATCACTTCCTCACGATAATACAATAATAACTAAAATCATACAATAACAGCGGAAAATCTAGAATAATATACAATGATTTATTATAATTATTCCCCAAGTCTCGCAACCTACAGTACTTAATAGATTACATAATAATATCAAATAAAGACTTATTACATAACCCTACATAAGCTTAAACATAGTTTGGAAACAGTCTTAATACATCATCTTAATAGACATAATACAACATCATAATATTTAGAACATAAAAGGGGCTAGCTAGTCGGTAGCCTTGCCCTTGCCCTTATCGACTCCCGAAGGTCCACCCTACTCTGCCTTAACTAAAAATATTTTTAGGGAAAGCAAGAATGAGCAACAAGTTTGCTCAGCAAGTAATATAACAACAAGGGTGAGCAATATAGTTCTCGAACCTCAAAAGGTACAACAGGATATAATAGTTCAAGGATAACAAGAATATCAACAGTTCTCAATAACAGTCGCTAAGGACAGAATAATATCAATATGATTCATTGCTAAATCAATTTAAGATTTCAAGATAATTGAATACTGAGTAGTCACTAAGGACTATGAACTTCTACTAGAATTAACAGTAATACACTGATAATCCAACAAAAACAAGTACAACAGGTGATCAGCCTAAAGTACCCTACGTTATGCATAATATTTAATCGTACTCATGTGCACGTCGGTCTCCCGACAAATTATATTTTCCCTTCAAAGAAGGTTGTTTATCTCAGTCAATATAAGACTTCGCACCAATCAATTGGTTTGGATAGCTTTCTAATCATGATATAAGACTTGACATTAAAGTTCGAAGAATATAATCGACTTTATCGTAACTATGACGCAATAAGTTATAGTTTGAATAACTCATGTGCACAACAATAAACTTAATACGTATTCAATAAGAATAGAGTTCAAGTACTTGCTTACAATATCCGTTGAATAAAGTAATGCAAGGGTTTAGGATACTTGCACAATAAAAGAGTGTAAGTTAAGGAACTTGCCTTATGCGTAGTCTATCCACGTAAAGTAAATCAACACTTTTGAATCCTATTTATAAAATATTACATGCATAGGATGTTTATTAGCTAAACACATTCGGTATACAAGCTCAATATAAAAGTTAGATATACACATACTGTTCTAACTCAATCATATAGCGATATACGTATGTTATTATAAAAATTCATAACACTAAGTTGGTTATGTCACTACTATCTCTAAAGTTCCTTTTATAAGTTAAATGTCTTCATATATCATCATTAACACATAAGACCACAACCAATACCAAACATATTCTATTTAGTAAGTTATAGCATTGTTATAAGTTAACTATCAAAATAGGATTCAAGCATCAACATACGATATCACATAGCATATATACATGTTAAAGGGTCCTTCCATGCTTGTTCAACCTTTACAAGTTCAATTATACATGATATAGTTCTAAATCATGGTTTCTAACGACTTAAGGTCATACAACGCCATAAATTCACATAAGCTATCATGCTTGTGATTTAAACATATAAGGTAGTCATATATTTTGTTGATAAGCATGCTCACATGTTTCTATGTCATATATGCCTAGCTAGTATCGTTATTGGTTTGAAAACATGCTTAATTCATGTTTCATTCATGTCTAACTAGTTTTTATGGTATCTAACATGGTATGTATACACGTATGATAGATTAGTGAGGTTTAAAGCACTCTCACGCATGTTTAAATATCAGAACACTTAGACCTCGGTTCATACCACTTTAGTTTTCCAAAACTTTCAGTTTTAGCCTATGAAATAGTTTTAAACGCAAACCATATACTCTAGTGAAATTATAACACCTTAAACTAACTTTTCATGCTTAACAAACCATATAATCATGCTCGCAAAAATCAAAACGTAGATATGATGCCTACATGTCAAAGTTCGCCTTCAAAACTTATATTTTCTCAGTAATATTCGCTAATGAGGTTCAACATGCTCATGTTACATTATGAAACATATATACGCAAGTTAACATGCTTTTCATGCATTCTTAAATCATATACTCATGCTTACCAACTCAGAATATCAATATGGATATAACATGTCAAAGTCCCTTTTTAAACTCTAAGCTCGTTTTGAAAACTATAGGTCATTTCATCAATTGTGCATGCAAACATAGTAAAACATGTTCACGTTATGTTAATGTATTCATATAGGCATGTCAAACTTATTAGCATACTTGTTTGAACCATGTTAACTAACTACACTATAACAGATTTTAGCAGAAGTCAGAAAACTGGTACAGGGGACTGGCGCAGCGTAGTACAAAACTGGCGCAGCTGCGCCGGGTCTTGACCAGCAACAGAACAGTTCCTGCTTCGGCAGTCTACAAACCCAAACACATAATTTTACTACGAATTCAAATGAAAACCATCTACATTGCTTTACTAACACCTGTATTAGCTTATATGTCAACTAACAAGCATTCTCCAATCACATTTTCATGACTTCCATGTTCAATTCAAGAATTAGAAAATTTTCAAAAAACAAGAATGAAGAACAAGGAAAGAGGGATTGTACCTCTACAAACTTGCTACTATATTAACTTTCTTCCATCGATATCTCACTATCTCAAAATGTTATCACTGTGTATATATGTGCTCTCAATTCAATTCTTAGAAAATTAATGAAAATGGAGAAGGAGAGCTTGTATTTATAAAAAAACTATAATCCATACAATGCATATATACTTCAAATTAAACCATTGGGAAGATAAATTGCATGGTGGTTATGGAGAAGTTGGTAATTAGTTGGTGAAGTCAATCATAAATCCCACTCCTTTGTTCATCATTTGCTAGAACATTACTGAGTTTAAGGAGAAGTAATAGGCTTAGGCCTTGTAAGCTATACACGTGAAGGGAATGACTATTAATATGGGACAAGGCAACAAGATCCCAGCATTTGGAAATGAAGGTGTTAACACTAAGGCTTGTACATTTACATACAACTTACACATAGGTTATAAATGTACACTTAGGTTATAAATTAGTGTCACAATATAATTCAATTGAATAAATAATATTTCAATGTAGTAAATGTAATTTACACATATATAATCCATGTACATTTTGTTAATACCGAATATAATTTAATTGGGTATTATATCATTATCTCATCTCTATTTATTCAATTAATTGTTGCAATCATTATCAATTAACAATTGTTTACTATATATTCAAGAGGTACTCAATTAATGTCCACACACTCACATTGTCACATAGTCTCATGATGTATTCATATACTCATTTAATCAGTCATAACATATAGTTTCTATATATAGTATAGTCATATTAATGCGTCACATTGCACTATATAATATAGTTGTAGCATCGATATATTATAGGTTTAATATCTCATAACATTGCACAACGCAATTAATATAATTTTATTATATTAATAACTTACTCGTTTGTTTTATTATTCACAACGTCAATTAATCAATAATAATTAATTACTTATCTTATCAATTGATTAATAATAATATTAATTAATCCATCACTCATTAATTTACCTTTAACAGCAATTATTATAATACGATAAATTATCACATTCCTCAACAATTTAATAAATATAAATCTTATCATATTATAATCAATTTACTTACTATTATACTATCACTTGCAATAATAATAAATCCACATACTATTATTATATTTCTCATAATAGCAATTAACAATTAATATAGATTAATTGTTCACCTAATAGTTCCTTCATCCTCGAATTAATTAACCCATCATTGAATCTATTCTCATGCCACACAAGGCATTTCAATGAGCTTATCATAAACTCCATACTTTTCTCAATTATTATATATATTCAATTCGAAACAATTGAGTTAACCCATCTCATAACACATTTATATTCAAATAAATATTCATTTTCATTAATATATTCATTTAATAATATTCTAAAATTCTCGGGTATTACAACATGATCGCTAAATACTTACAAAAACTAGAAAGAAAACTAGATCTATACAGATCTTAGCCATTCTAGCTTCCAGGTTCAGGTTTTACAACTTTTGAATAGGTTAAAAGCTAGATCTGGCTAGATCTAGTCAATAAAGCTTAAATATTAACTATTTATAAGAAATAAACAGTCAAAAACTCAGATCTGACGAATATAAGCTACTAAATATATGTATATAGCACTTATATACGTATTAGAGTAAGCGAAAAATACAGATCTGGCAAAATCTTACAGTATTTAGGTAGAACGGCTCTCAAACGGCTTCTGAAGCCTCAAAACTCATTTCCCATCGGTTAAAACTTGATATGTTGTAGTATATATGTATATGAACGTTTACAAAGAAGTTTTACAGAAATCGGAGTAAGATTCGAGCTCCGTTTAGCTATTCTAGCCTTTATTTCTGTCGTCGCAGCCCTCTTCTTCTCTAATCTTCCCTTGGAAGCCAAATAAAAGAGGCTCTATTTATAGACCCGGGCTTTCGCGAGTCTACCTGCGGCAGCCACAGGTCTACCTGCGACAGCCACGGGTCTACCTGCGACAGCCCAAAAGTGCGCCCCACTTGCTCGATATTCGTCCTGGTAGGTCAAGTTTTCATGTTGCGCGCTAGAACGGCCATAACTCTCAATCCGGGATGAGTTAGAAGACGTGTGTAGACACTCGAAATTTTGTGTCCCTATTACTAACACTGCAGGAGGGCAAGGCCGTTGAAATTTAAATAGGCACACTTAGAAGGAGGGTTGAATAAGTGTTCGAACAACTATGGTTAATTTTTATTTTAATTCAAAACTTGCTTATTTCAGCTTGCTGAAATAATTAACTCGGGTTCCTAAATTACGAAAACTGTTTAAATACTTTTGAATTCAGTAAGCTGAAATAATCAACTATATATCTTAAGTTTTGGAAAAACTTATTTATATATTAACTTATTACATTATCCTTAATTCTTGTTATCAATAAAATTAAGCATAAATAATTAAATGAACACCAAGAATTTTTACGTGGTTCAACTACTACCCTCTATAATAATAGGACGAATGAGTACTCTATTTAAAACATAACATGATGTACTTACTGCTTCGGCCCAAAATTTCTTTGGAAGCTTACTCTCTTGCAATAGTGTTCTTGCCGTCTCTTGTAGAGTCCTATTCTTCCTTTCCACCACCCCATTTTGTTGAGGAGTCCTTGGGGCTGAAAATTTATGGCTAATACCTCTTTGATCACAAAAAATTATGAAATCTTTTTGAAATTCAGTACCATGATCACTTCTAATTCTAATGAGTTTGTAGCTATACTTTGTTTCAAGATTCCTTAACAATTTTTCAAACTCTTTAAATGCTTCATCCTTAGTTCTCAAAAATAATACCCATGTGTATCTAGAAAAATCATCAATTATTATAAATGCATAAAATTTATCAGTAATACTAGAATGTCTTTCTGGTCTGAATAAATCAAGATGAAGTAATTGCAAAGGAGAAGAGGTTGATACCATATTCTTTGCCGTAAAGGAGGTTCTTACTTGTTTTCCCAGTTGACAAGGAAGTAATATTCCTTTCTTTTCAAACCTGATTTTTAGCAGTCCTTTTATAAGACTTTCTGAAGACAGCTTCTTGATTAGATCCATATGAACATATCCCATCCTCTTATGCCATAGATTAGCTTCATCTTATACTGAGGTAAGACATAGTTCTTCATCTTGTTGCTCAAAATCAAGAGTATATATATTTTCTTCCCTTTGTGCAACTAGAGTAGTATTGTTAGTACCATGAGATATTGTGCATTTAACTTTTTCAAAATTAACTTGATGGCCATTATCCATTAATTGACTAATACTAATTAAATCAAATTCAAGACACATTATTTTTATTTACCTTACCATTACCAATTTTACCTTTTTCGATTATTTCGCAGGTTCGATTGTCTCCAAAAGTGACCGTTCTGTTCTTCTTCTTGATATCTAGTTCCATGAACTTTGATTTATCACCTGTCATGTGACGAGAACATCCGCTATCAAGAATCCATTTTTGAGATAGAACTCTTGCCTTCAAACATACCTGTTAAGAAAAAATAATTCATCCTTTTGGTACCCATATCTTTTTGGGTCCACTTATGTTAGTAGCAAGTAAATCACCCTTTCTAATCCACATCTTTTTAACCTTGTTTTGTTTCTTAAAATAGTTTATATCTAAATGGCTTTAATACCACAATGTTTACAAGTTGTGAAAGGAGAACAAAAATTTAGTCTAAAATTTGATTTGATTTTAACATTTTTATATCTCTCTTTTTGTAAGTGGGATTATAGCCAATTCCTTGTTTTTCAAAACTAGGTCTTTGTTTTCCCAACATAACAGCAAGATTTTCTTCCCCTTGAACAAATTTAGCAAGTGTTAATTTTAATGACTCATTTTCCTTTTGTAGTTCATTAATTAGAATAGTCGTACAGTGAGATTCATCACTGAATGCATCAATACATACATCTCTCATTTTTAATTCATTAGTCAATTTTTTAACTTTCTTATTTAAACGGTTAACTTTGTTGAAAAGTATTTTGTTAAAATTGTCTAAATAATCATTCTTTGCAATCAAGATCTTTTCTTATTTACATGATGACTCTTTTTCAATTTCTTTCTTTTCATCTATTAACAAATCTACTTCACTCATTAATGTATTAACTAAACTTTTAAGCATGCATTCTTTTCTTTTAACTTCTTATTTTCTTGCTCTAATGAGTTTAGTTCATTAAGAGATACCTGATTAGATTCATCTTCAATTCCCACGAAGCATACTTGAGCTACCTCATCTTTGGCATCGATCTCCACTTCGGATTCCTCATCACTCCAAGTAACAAGGGCTTTGTTCTTCTTGTTGTCTTTGTAGTTTGTCTTCCCTTTGTTCTTTAATTGAAAGCAATCTTTCTTGAAGTGACCATGACGTCCACATTCGAAGCACGTCTCTTCAGTTTGCTTTCCTTTGAACTTATTCGAATTGAAAGTGTTTCTTCTCTTGTTCTTCCTTTGCAGTAGCCCCTTGAGTCTTCTTGACATCATGGCTATTTCTTCATCTGAGTCATCATCAAGCTCCTCTTTATTTTCTGCAATAAGAGCTAAGACCTTTCTTCGAGGTGTTTCCTCCTCATCATCATATCTTTTTAACTGATGTTCATATTCTTCTAATTCACCAAACAGAGTTAAAGTATCCATGGAGGAAATAGTAACAGAATCTTGAAGAGTAGTGATTTTCGAAGCAAACCTTTTGGGCATAGCCCGAAGTAACTTACGATTGATCTCACTTTGAGAAATGGTCTTGTCTGGCAATTTCAAGGAGTTTACAAGGACTAGGAAATCTTGCTTGAGCTAGCTTGATGGTTTCATCTTTTTCGAGCTTGAACATTTCATAATCGTGCATAAGCATGCTTAGCTTGGCTTCTCGTACTTTGGAGGTACGTTCATGACTTACCACTAGAGTATCCCATATCTCTTTGGTTGTGTTACATGAAGAGACTTTATCTATCTCGGATCGTACCATGCCGCTGAGAAGTGTGTTCATGGCCCTTGAATCATATGAGACCATGTAGGTTTCGATTAAATCCATTTCTAGTAGAGTCTTTGGTGTCCCATCATCTTTCCGTGGAATAATCGGTCCATTCTCAACGACCCACCATTCCCAAGGATCTCTTTTAAGATAGATCCTCATTCGGAACTTCCAAAAGTTATAGTTTTCGGTTCCATGTAGCAGGGGTGGTCGGTTTGTTGATTGACCTTCTTGATTGTTGTTCCCGAACTGTGCCATGTCAGAATCTTTCCCTACAAGTCACCTTTAAGACCAAGACAAGTAGAGCCAAGCTCTGATACCAAATGAAATTTAAATAGGCACACTTAGAAGGGGGGTTGAATAAGTGTTCGAACAATTATGGTCGATTTTTATTTTAATTCAAAACTTGCTTATTTCAGCTTGCTGAAATAATTAACTCGGGTTCCTGAATTACAAAAACTGTTTAAATACTTTTGAATTCAGTAAGCTGAAATAATCAACTATATATCTTAAGTTTTAGAAAAACTTATTTATATATTAACTTATTACGTTAACCTTAATTCTTGTTATCAATAAAATTAAGCACAAATAATTAAATGAACACCAAGAATTTTTACGTGATTCAACTACTACCCTCTATAATAGTAGCCTACTCCACGTCCAATACCAACTAGTATTGGAGACTCACTTTATTTATTTCTTTATAAATAAACACTGATTACAAAATAGATTCTTACAATAATTAAAAACAATTAACTTCTCTTGAGCACTTTTGCTTCTTGTGCACCTATGCACTCATTAAGCACCTTTGCTTCCTTGAACCTGTTTGTAAACCTTTTCTCTAATCCACCCGAATTAACACCTTTAGACTACACTTAGTCTAAGCAGAAATTAAATTACAAATATAGAGATCTATGGTCAATGCAAGAATAATCAATTTAACAATTAAAGGCTCAACTATATAATGCAATGATCAAGTAACACAGAAATATAATCAATTAAATCTTACCAATAACCAGCTAGATAGATATCAGAAATATAATTGCTCAGCTGTTCAAAGTTGCACCAATTAAATCAAGTTGCTCGTTAATATCAGTAATTAATGCAAGGAGTATTTCGTGAGTCGTGTTTGCTCCATGTGTGAATTACGTATTTTATAGCTCATAGAATATTACCGTTAAAAACAAATCTGATCTTTTAATCCATAAAAAACGGTTTGTTAAACTCTCCAAGATAAAGAAGGATTCACAACGGTAAAGGAGATATAAGATTAGTATATCATAACAGTAATATATCCTTATTAAAACCATTCAAATTTATTTGTTATACTGTTAGATAACTCGGCCAGCCTTTTAAAAGATAACCCCCTTTACAAAACTTGATTTTATCTCACTATCTATTAAAGGTGTGTGTAACCACCAGCCACTCACTTTCCAATTTTCAAGCCATTATATTCCCAAGGATAGTAATCATGATTCCTAGAAACTCGGTCCTTTATATCAGTATAACTTCCACGATTAATCATTCCAGCATGCACACGATATAAATATATATATATATATATATATATATATGTATAAAGACACATGTATGCACAAATCATTCCTTATGTACCAAGTAACGTGTATAATAATAAAGCCTTTAAAAACTTTTGTACCTGTTAACAAATCAAATAAGACTTATTTCAAGTAATTATTTAATTATAGAAAAACCTTTTTCATTAGATTTAAATTACTTATTATTTAAGACATATAAGATTACATGCAAATAATATGTCCTAGAGCCTTTAAATGAAAAACCAATTATTATGTAATTGACCTTACACTTTGTTTCCTAATAAAGACAACTCTTCAATCCACTTGAAAGTTCCACCAATGTTCCTTATCAACAAGTACCTGAAATGTCACAAAATAATTTAGTACATAAACAATTCATCATCAAAATAGAAGGATGGAATATGACTAAGTCAACAGCCGTCTCTTTAAGTCAAATTCGATCACCAATACTGGTCCTTCAACTGAACTTCGATCCCCAATATCGGTCAACTTAAATCCTATCCCCAATATCGGTCAACTCAAATCCAATCCCCAATATCGGTCAACTAAAATTCGACCACAAATATCGGTTAAGCAACGTAAATCCGGTCTCAATATCAGTCAACCAATTCAGCCCCGTCAGCAACCCGTAAAGTCAAGGTCAACCCCGGCAGCAACCCAGAAGGTACAGGTCAGCCCCGGCATCAACCCGGGAAGTCAGGTCGACTTCAGACATAAACCTGATGTTGGGATTGTACGAAATCGTGACGCAATCAAATTGCAAAAATTAGCGGAAGCATGGTATATCAGAGTTTAAAAAAAAATTCTACAAAACCATTACCCGGATCATCCTTTATGCAAATTATTAATTTAAAACGATAAATAAGAAGTTATGGAATCATACCCTTGTAGAACGAAGCTTCCACAAGTACTAGTTCAACTCCTTGTTCTTCGTGATCTCCTTGAATTTCCGGGTTAGATTCCTTTCTTTGATCAACGTTAGCCACCCAAGTGTTTGGCCTCTAGAGGTGATCCACCAAGGAAGAGAAATTGTCAAGAAGGAGGGTGTTTGGCTTAGTGTTCTATCCTCTATAGAAAAGGAGTACTCTCCAACAATTAGAATTGCATCATCTAATATCTATTATAAGACTTCTCTTATATAGACATTGGTCAACCCTTCTAATCCTATTAGACATGGGATTTCTTTTAATTAATTAAACTCCTTTAATTAATTTAGGCTTCCCACCACATGGGAATAATTAATTAAATTCATTTAATTAATTTGTCTCCTAATCTTATTAGGAATAAATGAGAGTACTAAATATTAAATTAATTACTAAACTCATTTAGAAATTAAAATAATAATAATTGTAATAATATTAATAAGACTACTCTTATTAATTTATATTTAATATTTCCAAAATATTAAATAATAAACATTAAGCTATTTAATTTATTCTATCATCATAGATTAAATTAATTATACTTAATGCATTATTACGATTATGCCATTACCTTCTTAAATATTTATTCTTCCTTTTATGGTGTGACCCTTTAGGTTCTCCATATTAAACCGGTTGTGAATAAATCAATTAAAATAATTTTAATCTTATTTAAATAAATAAATTAAACTAATAATCTATTTAAATAAATAATATTTATTCTACAATAGGGATAAGCCTCCCTAGCGATCAACGACTTTCCAGATAATATAGATTTCAACATTAATCATAAAAGAACCTGTGAGTTAATAGTTACCATACAATTCAATCCTTCCACCATACAATGTCCCAATTAAATATAAGACATGGATTTACTGTCAAGTCTTATTTTATTTAATTATATGTATTTCGATTAGAAAATGCACAACTCCAAATAATGCAAATTAAAAACTCCTTTCTAATTTCATTTCACCTTGGCCAAGGATTCCTGGGTTGTCATTTAACGAATCACATAGGACATATCTCCTCTTTTACTAGAGGTGGTAGATTCTTTATTGATCATTCATTATCTCCATATGTAACTCATTATACCCAAGCATACCCTATATATGCCTTAAAAGGTCTTAAGGAATAAGTCAAAGTATAATTTGTTACATACAAGATACTATGATGATCTCAAGTCCAAGGATCACTTGTACTACTATCACATTAGGAATTCCTATTGACATGCGAGTAAAACTCCATTAGGTATTCCATAGCGAATCACGTTCAGTGAACTTATTCTCCAATAAGCACCTACATACTTGCTTTAGTGTCTCCACACAAATGATCATGAGATCAATCATCCTCATCCAATGAGCAAGCAACATATGTACCAATCTATCCGAATTTACTAATCCCCTTTTTAGTAATCCCACGATTGGGAACTATTTAAGTTTTAAAACTTTCTAAGAATTTAGATCTCATTAGCATGATCATCATCATGATTCTAAAAGCATTGCTTAAAACTATGGGTTATTTACATATTATAAAAACAGCAACATGTAGATAATTAAATGCCTTTAATAAATGAATATTTTATTAATAAATAAATAAGATTGTTTACAAAGTACGTGCTTTATCATCATACATGATTGGCTTGTATGCACACTACTATCAATCTCCCACTTGCACTAAAGCCAATCGCCATGGTATCTCATACCCATCTTCTCTAAGTGACGATCAAACTGCTGTTGTGTTAAAGCTTTAGTAAATGGATCTGCAATGTTGTCTTGAGAGTCTACACTCTCCTCTTTCAATGATTTTTTTTTTTTTTTTAATCAAAGTGCCGAAACACATGTTTAGATTCAAGATGAGACTTACGAACTATTCCTAGTTCTATAATGAACTTTTCATCCGAAACATCAACTTGCAACTTCACTTACAGTTATATATTTTGTCTTTGTCACTAACCCAGCAACTTTTGCTGTTTGAAACCTTTCCAATTTACTGCACCACCTTTTAAGGTAACGACTTACCATAAAGTGGATTTTGCTGTCGTCTTGGTCAGTCTGAAAACTTGAGTCTGTTTAGTCTTCTAGTTTAATTCAGACCCATCATGTGTCATGATGACATCCTTAGTGTCAGTTAAGTACTTTGAGATGTTTATCACTGTCTCACAGAGATCTTCTCCAGAATATGACTGATCAACATCAAGTCTTGTATATTTCATTGCATACATAATAGTTACTTATGCGATCTCTCTTTTACTGAGGACAATTTTAGAGAGATACACTCCATAGCTCATCATCATGAGGCACCTTTTGGAGTTGCCATGCTAAACGCCTTTAGCATCTAATGAATATACGTTTCCATGGGTTAAGCCGAACATCCTTTTTAAATCTATTAATACAGATTTATATCCCCAATGTGGGATGTTCTACCCAAATCATTCATGAAGGAATGTTTAGACAACTTTATTTTGATCGATTTTAGCATAGAAATTTCATTCCCTATCAGTAATATATCATCAACATATAATACATGGAATGAAACAGCGCTCCCACTAACCTTCTTGTACACACATGGTTCATCGTCATTTTTGATAAAATCAAACTCTTTGATTGTCTCATCAAAACGAATGTTCCATCTACGAGAAGCTTGCTTCAATCCATAAATGGATCATTGCAACTTACAAACTTGATTTATTCCAACCTTTGAAACAAATCCCTCTGGCTGTGTCATATACACATCCTCCTCAAGTTTCCCATTGAGGAAGGCCGTTTTCACGTCCATCTGCCAGATCTCATAGTCGTTATAAGCTGCAATCGCAAGCAAAATTCGAATGGACTTGAGCATAGCTACTGGTGAAAAGGTTTCATCATAATCAACTCCTTGTCTTTGTTTGAAACCTTTTGCAACCAGTCGGGCCTTATAGGTCTCCACCTTGCCTTCCGCTCCAGTCTTTCTTTTAAAGACCCATTTACACCCAATAGGCTTAATGCCTTCAGGTGGTGAAACCAAAGTCCATACTTTGTTTTCATACATGGAGTCCATTTCGGATTTTATGGCTTCAAGCCATTTCCCTGAGTCTTTATTACTCATAGCCTGTTCGTAATTCAATGGATCATCATCATTCATGATGTGTACCTCATCGTCATCCTCTATAACGAATCCATACCTCTCAGGTATCTTCGGTACTCTTCCAGATTTACTAACAGGGTGTAGTATAGTAGGTTCTTCTACTTGGTCAGGTACCTGACTTTGATCCGTGATAATTTATGGTTCTTGAACTTCTTCAAGATATATCTTACTCCCACTGACCCCTTCATGGATAAACTCCTTTTCCAAGAAGGCAGCATGTTTCGCAACAAACACCTTTTGATCAGTTGGATGATAGAAATAATACCCTAAAGTTTCTTTAGGGTATCCCACAAATCTACACTTATCGGATTTAGTCTGTAGCTTATCATTTTCAAACTTTTTGACATAAGCTGGGCAACCCCAAGTCTTAATATGCTTAAGATTTGGTTTCCTCCCCTTCCACATCTCATATGGAGTCTTTGGGACGGATTTGGTAGGTACCTTGTTAAGTAGGTATGCAGCCATTTCTAGGGCATATCCCCAGAAAGAAATTGGAAGGTCGATAAAACTCATCATGGATCGAACCATGTCCAACAGCGTTCGATTTCTCCTTTCAGATACTCCATGTAACTGTGGTGTACCTGGAGGAGTCCATTGTGAGATTATACCATTTTCTTTGAGACAATAGAGAAACTCACCGCTTAAGTATTCTCCACCTCGATCTGATTGAAGTATCTTTATACTCTTGCCCGTTTGTTTCTCTACTTCACTTCTGAACTCTTTGAACTTTTCAAATGATTCTGACTTGTATTTCATTAAATACACATATCCAAATCTTGAGTGATCATAAGTGAAAGTAATAAAATAAGAATACCCACCCCGTGCACTTGTTGTCATAGGTCCACAAACGTCTGTGTGAATCAATGCCAACAACTCTGTAACTCTTTCTCCTTTTCCACTAAAAGGAGATTTAGTCATTTTACCCATGAAATAAGATTCACAAGTTGGATATGATTCATAATCAGATAACTCAAGGAGCTCATCTTTATGCAACTTGGATAATCTTGTTTCATTGATATGACCGAGTCTACAGTGCCACATGTAAGTATAATTAATATCATCTCTTTTCCATTTCTTAGTTTGTTCAATTTGAAAAATATTTTCTTGTAAGTCAAGTGTATAAAGTCCATTTCGCAAATTTCCAATACCATATAAAACATCGTTTTTATAAATAAAACAACTATTGTTCTTTATAACAACGTTAAATCCTTCCATATCCAATACAGAAATTGAAATAATGTTTTTAATAATATTCAGAACATAATAACAATTATTAAGATAAATGAACTTGCCCGAAGGCATTGCTAAATAATAAGTTCCTACAGCTAATGCAGCAACCTTTGCTCCATTCCCCACTCGTAGGATCACCTCATCATTGTTCAGCTTTCTACTTCTGACCAGTCCCTTCACATTATTACATATGTGAGAACCACAGCCGGTATCCAATACCCAAGTAGAATTTTGACTTTCTGAAAAATTAATTTCAATCATGAACAAACCTTGATTGGAAGTCGAAGCTTCTCCAAGCTTCTTCTTTGCCTAGAAACTTCTTGCAGTTCCTCTTCCAATGACCCGGCTCGTTGCAATGGAAGCACATTCCTTTGCTAGCTGGATCAGATTTCTTTTGTTCCTTTATGTTCACTTTGCCCTTGGTCATCCGAAATCGGAAGAGCTCCTTAGATATCTCATATCTAGCAGTCCTACTTTGTTCACCTATACAACTCCTTGAGGTGAATCAACATAGTAGGAGCATCCATATTTTCGTGCTGACGCTGAAGCTCGTTATTCATGGATGCGAGCATGATGCATTGAGCCACAGATGCATCATCTTGCCACTTTACAATGGTGGCAATCTCTTCCTCAGAGGCTGTTTCTGGAACAGTTCTAGGGACAGGTGAGTTTAGGACATAAGAAATCTTTTCAGCAGTGAGAACTATTCTCAGATTTCTTAGCCAGTCCGTATAATTCGGCCCGGTAAGCTTATTAGCATCAAGTATGCTTCGCAGTGAAATTAGTGATTTTGATATTTTTAAAATTCTGCATGTGAAAAACAACATTTTAGCAAACATTGATTTTATTAATTTTGCATACCAAAATAAATTTAGGTCTTTATTTTAAATTGGTATCTCCCACTATTTTTATCAAACTATATTACCCTCACTTATATAGTTCGGCAACATCTAATTAAAGATTTGCTAGTGAGAATAAGGATCCCATTTCAAATGTATATAACCTTGTGGATAGCACAACAAGCGATATACAAATAAATAGGTAGACAACTCTTGTCAATTACATCACCATGTAATTCCTTTTATTTTGCCTCTTAAATCATAATGGTCAAGTGTGTGCACATCCGAACTAAAATAATTTAAGTTAAGTCCAGCCTAGCACTTCCATAAATTCAAAAAAGAAAAATGTTCGTCCTTGTGGATAGCACAACAAGACTAGATCGTTCAATTTTCTTGATAAGCATCAAATGTGATTAATTAATATCTTAAATACGCAATACTCGCCTTGTGGATAGCACAACAAGCTCATATTAAATATTTAATACTCTATTAATTTATCATGCTAGAAGGCGACGTTCGATATTTCAAATATCATTTGAACGCTTCGGACTTAATATTATTTCTTTGAGGGGTTTGTTATTATTTGTCTCATCTTGTTTAGCGCGCATGCACATATATATATAAAATACGCGTCATTTTATTAAACATGCGAAGCATGTTTGCATAAAATATAATATATATAATATTTAGCATGCAATATAGAATATTATATTCTACCCGGATTGATTATGGACTTTTATTCTAGTTTGGTTCACTAGAGCCACCAAGTGAACCAAAAGGTCAAATCTAGGAGTGCAAGAATTTAAATTTAAATATAACTATTACATTTAAACCCGGGCTCCATACAAACGGGTCTTCACGCGCTCCTTGCTCCTTGGTCTCTAATTTTTTAAAGATAATTCTAATTATTTCTATTACATTAAACTATTTAATTTAAATAGAAACCTTGATAACAGTCAAGGGGAAGTACATAGGAGGGAGATAGAATTTTACATCAAGAAAAAAAATTAGAGAAGACGAGGTACGCAGACCCCATTTAATAAAACTCATTCATTCAAGCATTCAACTAAAATAAAATCCAATCACATTGGTCAAATAGTCCATAATCAATCCCCATTTATTATCATACATATCACCATATATATCAATAAATAAATATTCATCTCATGAATTATAACATTCCATATATATATATGAGTATCATTTAATGGGCAATTTTAAATTGCATGAAATCCAATTTCAAGATTAAAATAAACTCTTTATTTTAATTATAAAATTATTTAGAATATAATATATAAATATATCATATTTATTTTTTAAAAGATGCCACCTTCTTTTATTAAAAGAGTCCTGCAGGTTTATTAAAAGAGTCCTTTTCTGATGGGTCACTTTCTTTTTGGAGTAAGAAAGAGACAACACCTTTTCTTTGCAGAATTCAAGATTAACACCTAAAAAAAAAAAATGTGATTCGTCCCAAAAAAAGTCTTTTTTTTTTCTTAAAAAATATAATTTTATACAATAAAATTATGCCCAATAAATTATTTTAAATACATACCCATATGTATATGAAATCAAAAATAAATTAATAATTGCATAAAGATTTGGCTTTGATACCACTGTTGGGATTGTACGAAATCGTGACGCAATCAAATTGCAAAAATTAGCGGAAGCATGGTATATCAGAGTTTAAAAAAATTTTCTACAAAACCATTACCCGGATCATCCTTTATGCAAATTATTAATTTAAAACGATAAATAAGAAGTTATGGAATTATACCCTTGTAGAACGAAGCTTCCACAGGTACTAGTTCAACTCCTTGTTCTTCGTGATCTCCTTGAATTTCCGGGTTAGATTCCTTTCTTTGATCAACGTTAGCCACCCAAGTGTTTGGCCTCTAGAGGTGATCCACCAAGGAAGAGAAATTGTCAAGAAGTAGGGTGTTTGGCTTAGTGTTCTATCCTCTATAGAAAAGGAATACTCTCCAACAATTAGAATTGCATCATCTAATATCTATTATAAGACTTCTCTTATATAGACATTGGTCAACCCTTCTAATCCTATTAGACATGGGATTTCTTTTAATTAATTAAACTCCTTTAATTAATTTAGGCTTCCCACCACATGGGAATAATTAATTAAATTCATTTAATTAATTTGTCTCCTAATCTTATTAGGAATAAATGAGAGTACTAAATATTAAATTAATTACTAAACTCATTTAGAAATTAAAATAATAATAATTGTAATAATATTAATAAGACTCCTCTTATTAATTTATATTTAATATTTCCTAAAATATTAAATAATAAACATTAAGCTATTTAATTTATTCTATCACCATAGATTAAATTAATTATACTTAATGCATTATTACGATTATGCCATTACCTTCTTAAATATTTATTCTTCCTTTTATGGTGTGACCCTTTAGGTTCTCCATATTAAACCGGTTGTGAATAAATCAATTAAAATAATTTTAATCTTATTTAAATAAATAAATTAAACTAATAATCTATTTAAATAAATAATATTTATTCTACAATAGAGATAAGCCTCCCTAGCGATCAACGACTTTCCAGATAATATAGATTTCAACATTAATCATAAAAGAAACTGTGAGTTAATAGTTACCATACAATTCAATCCTTCCACCATACAATGTCCCAATTAAATATAAGACATGGATTTACTGTCAAGTCTTATTTTATTTAATTATATGTATTTCGATTAGAAAATGCACAACTCCAAATAATGCAAATTAAAAACTCCTTTCTAATTTTATTTCACCTTGGCCAAGGATTCCTGGGTTGTCATTTAACGAATCACATAGGACATATCTCCTCTTTTACTAGAGGTGGTAGATTCTTTATTGATCATTCATTATCTCCATATGTAACTCATTATACCCAAGCATACCCTATATATGCCTTAAAAGGTCTTAAGGAATAAGTCAAAGTATAATTTGTTACATACAAG
Source organism: Panax stipuleanatus (assembly GCA_020205555.1). NCBI lineage: Eukaryota > Viridiplantae > Streptophyta > Magnoliopsida > Apiales > Araliaceae > Panax > Panax stipuleanatus. The sequence goes on from CM035126.1 coordinate 101,896,275, forward strand.
ATACTATGATGATCTCAAGTCCAAGGATCACTTGTACTACTATCACATTAGGAATTCCTATTGACATGCGAGTAAAACTCCATTAGGTATTCCATAGCGAATCACGTTCAGTGAACTTATTCTCCAATAAGCACCTACATACTTGCTTTAGTGTCTTCACACAAATGATCATGAGATCAATCATCCTCATCCAATGAGCAAGCAACATATGTACCAATCTATCCGAATTTACTAATCCCCTTTTTAGTAATCCCACGATTGGGAACTATTTAAGTTTTAAAACTTTCTAAGAATTTAGATCTCATTAGCATGATCATCATCATGATTCTAAAAGCATTGCTTAAAACTATGGGTTATTTACATATTATAAAAACAGCAACATGTAGATAATTAAATGCCTTTAATAAATGAATATTTTATTAATAAATAAATAAGATTGTTTACAAAGTACGTGCTTTATCATCATACATGATTGGCTTGTATGCACACTACTATCACCTGAAGCATCACAACAACTCCAGAAGAAACCCTAGAATGACCACATCAGCCACAGAGGCAACAGTGGGGACAAACAGACTCGAATGGGATCCAAGTCTTGGAAACAGCTCCTGGAAGTCAACTAGAGGCCATGCCGACACTAGAGGCAACCCCGGGAGAGGCAACACGGTCATTTTACCAACTCTTAGCTGATTTAGTCAAACTCAAGTTGAATCAATGCCGCCAAAGTCAGAATGAACCATAACGATGATCCCGAGTGCAAACAGTGCAAGACGACTCGGCGGATAAATTGAGATGAAACAAAGACCCAGCCATGAACCCATCTTTTTGGGCTTCAAAATGGTTAAATCCAATGTCATTGAAACACTCTCGGCGAGGGCTTTCCGAAAAGATATAGCACGCCTCAAACGGACGCTCCGATCAAAAGTTATGAAGTTTCGAACCTGACATCACATTGTTCGGCATGTACGCACTTCGAGACGATGAAGTCGGGCATGTGGGCCCCACCTTGGGGAGCCGCACCTCTACCTGCAGCAGCAGTAGGTAGAGTGGAGGCTCCTTGGCCTATAAATAAACATACACCCCCCCCTTATATTTTAAAATTCAAAAATGCAGCGAAGCTCTGCCCGTTTAATTTTCTGACTTTTACACCTCTTCCAAACCCAAATATTTTCACTCCAACACGTAGATATACCCATATACTACCACATATCAGAAAATGACCGATAGATTTGGACGTATAGAGCCTACGATTTGGCAAAAAGCCCGTGTAGCAGTCCATTGAAAGTATTTTCACGATCAGAAAGTGAATATTACTTCTTCGTACTTTTATACACTTGCATGTTAAGTTTCATTTTCTAAAAATGCCCGGAACTTAGTTCCGTGGCCGTTTTCGTCAAAATTTGGTACATTTTTGTACATAAACTAATTTTCTGGCATTTCTATAACTCAGATTGACGATCCATCAGCTCCAACAGCTTCAATGCACTAGCACACACATTCTAGCAACTTCGCTGGACTGGGTTATCTTCTCAGTCCGGGTTGGGCCCTTTTTTGTATATATTTAACTGTATATATACTAACATTTCAATTCTGTCAAGCCCGGATATTAAATTCAAGGTAGTTTACCGCTTATATATATATTTACGCATATATAAGCGACTTTCACATAACTGGGTTCTCTTCCCAGTATTGGTTGACTACATGTCTGTCAATATATATATATATATATATATATATATATATATATATATATTTTAATTCATGAAAACCCATCGCCCTTTATACTATTTTTGCACACTTCGCCATACTGGGTGATCTCCCCAGTCACTGGTTGATTACTTTTCTGCAATTTACATTCCAGTTCGGCCTGGATCATTCTGTGGCCTTTTTACTGCTTTTATATATATTTATACATATATAAGCAGCCTTCACCATCACTGGTCCTCTTCCCAGTCTTGGTTGACTACGTTTCTGTCAATATATATATATATATATATATATATATATATATATATATATATATATATATATTTCAATTCCAGTCCGAGCACCGGCATGAAAACCCATCGCCCTTTACAGCTTTTATATATATTTGTATATATATTGCTTTATTCGCTTTATATTCAACTGCTGCTTTTAATATTCATTTTATATGAATTGGCACTGACATATTTGCAGGCGGACTAGATTTATTTAAATCTCGCCAATTCTAGTTTTCAAACGATTCAAAGTCTCCAAACTGAACCGAGAAGCTAGAATAGTTGAGATTTCCTTAAATCTAGCTTTCTTTCTAGTTTTAGCTTCAAAAGCAACCTCGCGTCCCTTAAATCGCTATCTAGTGGGAACGAGATGCTTCAGCCATGCGAACCCGAATTTACTGAATGAATCCTTGGTTCTGGCAATATTGGAATATTTATCTGTTTCTGTATAAATTTGAACTGTGCAGGTTTTGGCTACTCATATGTGAGCCTAGGAATCGTGGGATTCACAATCAAAACGATCGGAATCTGATTCCCACGATGGACAAATTCTGACTTACAAATGTGCCCTGCCAGTTTTTCTACAAAAATGTACATATAAACAGACCTTAAAACGGTTATCTGTATTTATGGTCTCAATATAATAAAAAATGTTGATTGTCGTGTCAGCGTCCCTCCGATGGTTTTCATACCCATGAGGAGACCGACACTTGTATATTCTGTGGTCGAGGATGCTTCACAACTAGACAAATCACCATTCACATACAGCCTTAAGGCTATAAAGATAAAATTGGAAGTATCAACAGGCTTCAATTCCTATGGCAGCGTAAGGGTTTGATAAACCAGTTTTCAAAACATCATTTTCAAATCAATCAAAAGAAAAGCTTTTCAAAGAAAATCAAATTAAATGTTTTTGCAAATCAAATCAAAGACTGATTTTCAAATTAAATCAAACCCTTCGTATATAGGTTCAACGAAGCAAAGCACTACTTTCAATCAATCAAATCAATAGGCCCAATTTTCAAACAGCATTCACTCACGCATTCCAGTTTTAAAAGAAAATATTGAAAAGATGCGGTACCGTGTTTACACGGGAGTCATAGGGTGCCTAACACCTTCCCCACACTTAACCAAGCCCCCGAGCTCAAACTTTGTTTTCAAAGATCAAGTTTCGACAGTGTCCAGCAATTGGGCCTCTTTCAAACAAAACTCGGTTGAGTTAGTACAACCATTTCAAATCTACCAACTGGCGACTCTATAAAACGTTCAAATCGTCGACATGATACATGTTGGCCTTTCTCCTAAAAAAACCATTCAAAACCTTTTTTCTAAATAAAAAGAGTGAGGGTAGAGAGAACTTAGGAGAAGAGATTAAAAGACTCGGGTTGTGATCCGACCCGTGGATTTTTTAAACCAACGTCGACAGGTGGCTATTCTGCTGGGGACCAGTAGAGTGCTTAGGCCGCTTTCAAATCTTTTCAATCATTTCCCATTCAAAACTATTGAATACGTGAAATTTTGCGTCTGCACAGTCAATGAATGAGTGAATGCTGCGTCTTTATTGAATGTATGAATGCTGCGTCTTACATTGAATGAATGTGAATGAATGCTTTCCTGCTTTTTAGTGCTTCGCACCCATGTCATCATATGCACAACGGTGAGGCACGATGTATGTGAATGTATGTTGTGTGTCCCTCTCACAAGGAGGAAAACCCGATCGGTGATAAGTAATGTCTCTAGGGACGATTAAGTCTCTGGGGCTCATGAAAATGCACCACCCAGATTCGCTCCAATTGAAAGATCGAATTAATTTCCCCTCTAGTAGATTGCGATGATCTGGGAACCTTCATGCCGAAACAAAAGCCGCGAGAGTAACCTAAGATAGGTCAGCCTCTGATTAACCAAATCCGAAGGGAAGCTTTTTCATGCCTTCCTCTTTCAATTCCATGTTAAGTCTCCAATTACCGAGGAGCACAATGTAAATATCATAATAAAAGATTTACTTTCCCTGTCAAATAAATACCATGTCATCCTGTCATCAAAACAGCTAACCTTGGTTTTGCAGAATAAGATCTAAAAAACATATCATTTATCCTGTCCTTACCTACATCAGGAAATTGACACGCCTACGTTTTGTTGTAGGTGAAAAAGTGATCTCACTAATAGATCATAATCTGAAAAGGCACAAAGCCTATCGAACTGACATGGCTGAAAGTAGCCAATACGAGTCGGATTTCGTATCTCGAAAAGAGTTCGAAGGACTTAAGAATCAAATAGCAGAGTTGGCTATCCTTTTAAGAGAGCAAAGCAAAAACACTCAGGGCCAGCCAACACTCAATCAAACAGATACCTCCTCACAGGGTGCTAATCAAAGTGCTGACAAAAAGGGAGAAATGCAGATCCCTGAACCGCGATACAGTGAAAGAACCAACAAAACCCCCTGAAATCACAAATCTAAGAGAAGATCGGGAAACTGGCGATATCCGAAGGAAATTCCAACAAATAAAAGAAACCATCCGAACAATCAAAGGGACTGAAAACCTTGGAAGTGTCACATATTCAAATCTATGTATATTCCCAAGGGCTAGATATCCTGACAAATTCCAAGTCCCAGAGTTTGAAAAGTACAATGGGGCAGACAATCCCTATACACACTTGAAAGTATACATTGGCGAGCTAGGATCTTATGCTGAAGATGAAAACCTCATAATGCAGCTTTTCCAAAAGAGTCTCACTAGAGAGGCTAGGACATGGTATGCTCGACTTGATAATGCAAAAATCCACAGTTGGGAAGAGCTAGCTCATGCCTTCCTAACTCAATACATCTTCCAGTCTCAGATGGTTCCGGATCGATATCAAGTGTCTAAAGTCAAAAAGCAGAGTACCGAGTCTTTCCGTGAGTATGCCCAAAGATAGAGAAGTCTGGCAGCACAAGTCAGCCCGCCTATGACCAAAGCTGAAATGGTGATGACTTTCATAGACATCCAAGAGGCACCTTACTATGATAGGATCCTGGCCGGAATAGGAAAGCCATTCTCAGAGATGATCAAACATGGCGAAATGACAGAGATGAGCCTGAAAGTAGGCAAGATCAAAGATCTCACAGCCTTGAAAGTAGTTGCCAATCATATACAGTCTGGCAACTATACGAGTGATCCCAAAAAAGTACCCAAAGAAGGCGATGAAGATGTATCCCTCATTGTACAGGGGCAATCTAGGAGACCCAACAATAGTCCCCTCATTTGGAAGAGGGAAAGTAATCTCTCGTCACAACAAACTGCATTCAATAATTGCCAGAACAGAAAGAGAAAATTTGAAAGAACGAAAAATTGGGTGTTCACTCCACTAGGAGATTCCCTTGAAAACATGTTGGTGATGCTAATAGATCACAAGAAAATTACCGAACTGGCTCCACCTCTGGATCCAAAAAGCAAAAGATACAATCCTAGCCAGAAATGTTCTTACCATTCAGGATCTCCAGGACACGATACACAAGATTGTTGGTCCTTAAAGCATAAAATCCAAAACCTGATCGAAAACGGCGATATTATGGTCCAACAACCCGACAATCCAAATGTCAACACCAACCTTCTGATGTCGCATGATACGGAGGGAGTAAACATGATCAGGTTAGGAAGCGATGAAATGTATCCAAATCATAAATATATACGAAGGATAGAGGATTACCCCCGAAGGAACAGAACAAATGTCCTAGAGTTAGAAAATTCAGAGGAGGGTATGATAATAATGCAAAAATTGGATGCGATCCAACATCAAGGAACTCTACTGGCTAATCTGGTAGTGCGCCAACATCAGGATACAAGGTAGATTTCACTCAACTATCAGAAAGCCAAGAGAAAAAGGAGGATATTCAGAATGTAAGCAGATCTCCCTCCAAGATCAGCCAGCTGAATGAAGAAGAGCAAAGCATGTCGAATGGACTAGAAAGGTGGAATGATAAAATTACCAGAAGATCTCGACAAAGGAAAAATAGTCTGGTGGAATGCGAATTCCCAAAGAGGACATATCAAGAGACATTCCAAACATGAGCAAACCCTCAAAATCCTACCGCACCGAGAGTCAGGGAGAGTCGGCGGAGAAAGGTATTCACACATTTCGGGGACTCATTGGAAAATATGTTGGCATTAATGGTTGTTCAGAGAAAGATTACTGATTTGCTTCCTCTTACCAAGCCCAAAACGAAAAGTTATGATGCCACCAAGATATGTCGCTATCATTCTAACTCACCTGGACATGTAACTGAGGAATGATGGTCTCTAAAGCACAAAATCCAAGACCTCATTGAAAATGGAGAACTACCGATAGAAGTCCCCATGACCAGAAAAGGCGAAATGAAAATAAAGAGCTCAAGATGTCCACTCGAAACGGGTAGTTCAAAGGATGTAACGGCTATGAGCACCAATCCTGGCAGAACACAAGGTGGGCCGATTCTAATTCTGGGAATGACCGAGGAGACAAAAGAATCTCCCAATGAAGTTCATCCACTATCATCAAAAATCTTGTTGCCCAAAGCCAACAACTACATTCCTGACCTTATCCTTCTAGAAGATGAGGAAGAGATACTGATCCTTCCCCGTATGGAAAAAACCCAAAAGGAAAGTTCCTTGAGAGAGATACAATATTAGTGCGAGGGGGATTTCATACTCAAATCCTCTCAAGCCTATTAGGAAGGTGAAGGAGCAGATAAAGGGAGAGGTGGTGAAATTGTCAAGGAAGCCAACCCATCAAGGAACCTAGAGTTCATACCTTTTTGCGACAAGTCTAGTTTGAGCCTCCTTAAGGGATATGCTTATTCAGGAGGCGATCAAGTTATGACCGGGATTAAAGATATTCAGAGCCAAGAGGCAACCTCTATCACAAGCCCCGAAGGCAACATAACCCTGGACGACTGGACTATCAGGCCTCAGCTAGCCAGGAGGACGTAGATCCAGAGGAAAGTTGTGAGTTCCAGAGGAATGTGATAACCCGAATACTTATAAGATAGTGAATTATGAAGTATATGTCTTCGACGAGTAAAGTATATGGTAATGATCCTTAAAAAGGAAATGAGCGAGTTAGAGAATATATAATATTTGAAACATAATTGTGTTTACCTGAGGTTATGAAATAAAACCTAAAATTTGTTGAAGAATTGAATGTAGTAGAATATATATGTATAACCTATATTAAGGTAATGTGTTGAAGTTATTCAACGATAAATGTTTTTAAAGAGATTTGATGAAAACCTGAGTAAGGTAGGGTTTCGGTGATTCCGAGGACGGAATCCTTATAAGGAGGGAAGGATGTGACAACCCGAATTTTTAAAAATTATTATAATAAGAATTTAATAAATAAAATTCTTATTACGAGATGTTTTGAGTTTGGATATGTGTATATATGTGGTAAAGTATATGATGTGGTGAAGTATATGATGTGGTGTGAATATAGAAGATATATATATATATATATATATATATATATATATTCATAGGTTGGAGGAATGAGGTTTAGTAGTTAATTTATTTTAGCTATTAAAGAAGGGAAACGAAATTGTTTGAAAAGGGAATTAAGTTAATTAAGTTGATATTATATTATGGAATAATATAATTTGATTATTATGCCTTGTTGGCACTATAATTGTTATGAATTTAATTTCATAAATGATGTGAGTAATTCACTTAATAAAATAATGAAGTAATGTGAATATATTTATTTTAATAAAATGAGAGAGGAAGGTATGTTACCTAAAAATGTAATATTTTAATGAAATTTGATTGAGAATTTCGTAAATAGTTATGATAATTATTGAGTAAAATAAATATTTTAGTTGAGATATTCATTAAATAAAGTAAATATTTGATGGAAATTATTATGGAATAATTTATTCATGTATGATGATATTAAGTAAATTGATGATAAACAATTTTATAATTTGTGCGTATTTTATTATGCTAATATGTTGGTGATGTTCTAATTTAATTAAATAATTAAATTAGAAAGGTAATGATTTGTTAAATAAAAGTGGAGTTATATTTGCTAAATAATTTGATTAAACATGATTTAATTAAATTATATGTGACATTTGTAAACTATATAATAAGTGAATGATTAAAATAAATTAAAAGGATTATATAGTGAACTAGTCAAACAAGGTCTTATGACCCTTAGTGGGTTGTAACTGCTGAGACCCATAATTATTATAACGTAACCCATGTCCATCAGTTATATTTTCTTACGTATATTTTCCTAAGCCTAAGAAAGCAGAACAAAACATATAGAAGAGAGGAAGATAGAAAATTGATAGAGAAAGAGAAGAAATTCTCTTTGTATTGAGAAGAACTTTGTGAGAATCAAAGAAGGAAGAAAAGAAGAAGATTTTTCAAGTGTTATAACGAATCAAAGGTAATAATTTGATTATAAAACTTATTTTTGTGTTCTTAAGTTGTTTATCTAAATATAGATTTCTAGGGTTGGATTATGAAGGAATTGGTTGTAGATGTTAATGGGTTTGTGTAATCCTATTCTATATCATCTAAAATTGGTTTTAGAGTAATCGAATTCGTGAAATTACGCTAAGGATGAAACACTTGTGTTCTTGATGTAATGTGTATGTTATGGCTTAGTTGGAGTCAAATATTAGTTATGAAATCTTGATGAAAATCTTAAATTGATGATGAATGTTGTAGGAACATTGAAAAACGAAAAAAAAAATGCAAGTTGAATGAATCAATTTGGTTAAGAAACGAATTCGGTGTGAATGATTTCGCTAAAACATGTTAAAACATGTAAACTAATATGAACATGAGTTTTGAGTAAAAATTTAGGTTCTTAATGTTTCTATAAATTATGAATATCCTTGCTATGTCGTAGTTCTATGAATTACGAATCCATAGAGTCAAAAACGGACTCAATTGGATGTGTATAACACAATTTATGAAGATGGGAAGGAGGAAAGGGTTAGAAAATTCGCCAGAACAACATACTGGAGGAAAAAGTCGCGTAACATGCTGCCAGGGGTGCAGCTGCGCTGCCCCCAAGGCTGATTGGGGCGCAGCTGCGCCGGGAGAGAAATTCAGTCCGGGACTGTTTTGACCTCCTGTGGTAAAATGGCCATAACTGTTTCATACGGACTCGGATTGAGGTGATTCAAGATGATCCGGAACGAGCACGAGTAGACCTACAACTTTCGTTCTTTAAGTTTTTCAATTTGAGGTCGTTAGTTAGGGTCAAAATGGTCATTTTTGGGACTGATGTGTTTTTGGAGGCAATCGGAGGGCGTCGGGCATGCACGTAAGCACATGTAATGCTCCCGATCATGTAAAATGATGTTCTAACTTTCATAACATGACTATTATGTATTATAATAATACTTAGCATTAATCCTTGAGTATTAGACAATTCGGTTGGGCGTGCTAAGCGTGCGCAAATGCGTGTCGTTTGGGCGTTCGAACAGGCAAGTTTGGCGTACAAACGTGCAAGCGTCTCAATGCCGTAACGAGTGCGTATGACCTTGTTTAATATTATGTTTTTAATAAGAATGAAATATTATAGAGTAATGTAACCCAATATAGGAGCATGCAAATCACATGCAGAAGAGGCGAGTTAGGCGTGTGACGTATAAACGTCGAAACGCCGTGTAATGTGGTAATACACTTAAATAGTGTTTCAATTCTAATGTAACGAACATTATTATATATGAAGTGTGGTTAATATAAAACCAAGAGGTAGTCCTAGCAGGACTTAAACACTTGAATGAATTTCAAATATTATTAAAAAAAGAAATATAGTGGGATATAAGTCGAAAGTTAACACCATCAAATTGAATGTTGTGTATTGATAATAGGAAGGGTTATGAGATGTAGAGTAAAGTTTACATTACAACTAATGTGCATTGCTATATGACTAATAATTAATGTGCATGATTATATAATTGTGTAGGGCACGTGAAGTGCAGATATCTGTAAGCTGTTAAACTGTTATTGGTAAACAACGATCAAGGCAAGTCTTTCAGTTCCTATTTTCTACGTGAATTTGATGATGAACTGTTTTAAATTGTTTTGCAAATAGCATGATATGTTGTATATGTGTCGTAAGCATGAAATGTTAAAGTCAATTTATGACTACATTGATTGATTAAAGAATGTTGATTGAGTAAGGAACTCAATCTTTATATTTGTTATGTGAAGTAAAGCATGTATGCTATGTTACTTTAATTATTTTGAGATGTATGTTGAGCATGTATTTATGTGCTATGTGATGCATAAAAGCTGTTAGATCTTGCTGAGCTGTCGAGCTCATTCTTGCAAATAATCACTTTTGCAGGTTAAGGATTCAAGGTAACGCTATGTGCTACTTGAAAGAAATGAATCAGATGTAATGCATGAAGATTTATATACTTTGGCTGAATTGTTATTATTTTGGACCCTGTTTAAGGTTTCAGATAATGTATTTGATAATGTATGATGGTCAATAGATGTTATGTTGTAAAGTTTAAATTTTACCCGATGTATAAGGTTTATTGAACGTGGTTGTAAGTTTTAGTTTATACTAACTCTGGCGAAGCGATTCATGAAATAAAGTTGAATCAAAGTTATGTAATGATAAAGGTTGAGATTCAGGGATAATAAAGAAGGAATAATATAAAAGTTTTAAATATTCCGTATTTTTATTGATTGTATCATTGATTAATGATGTAAAGTCTGAATAAGGATGTATTGTTAACGACCGATGTCGAGAGTTGTATTGTATGAATTTTGGGGTCGTTATAGTTGGTATCAGAGCTGATAGGTTATACACCTTAGGTAAGAGTACCTTAGGCTATGACCTTAGAGAATGAACAGTTAAGTTACGTATAACGAAAAGGTGATTCCTTTCACAAACGTAGATGTATAGGATGAGTTAAGTCCTAAAAATATTATAAGAAGAAGATAAGAATAACGAGGAATAAAACTCGAATAAAAGGTTGACTTTATAAACGAAGTTAGAAATTCTTAAAAGAAGAGTTAATAAATAAACAAGAAGATTCAAAGAAGAATCTTGAAGAGATATGAAGATGAGAATCAGGAGTTACCTAACTCCAATAATAAAGATGACGAATAACGATGAATAGACAAAGTTTATAAGATTAAAATCATAATGAAGTCATGATATGACATGATGATAGGTAAAGATAAGAAGTTTTTAAAACAAAACGATAATGAGATAGGAAAGAATCATATGGGAGATGATTATAGAATAAGATCACGACGTGATCTTTTGAAGTTGAAAGACAGATGGTCTGTAATGATTGTATAGTTATAGTTTGAGACTATAACGAGAATGTACTATGATATAGTACGAGGTTAACTCACGAGGAGTTATAAATGATGAGATGCGGAAAATTCGTATCGAGTAAAGAGCAAGTTATGAGCAAGATAGAGTTAAGTGGGATTTCAATTGAGGAATCATGTGATGGCTGAGTTGTACAAACCTTTGTATGGGCGAGGGTTTTGTGCTTGCACTTAGTTTATCACATTGATAATCATTGGAATGTTGGTGTCGCGCTATCAATGTATATGTGGTGAAAAGGTGATTCTTTTCTCATGTGTATATTTGATAGTTAGAGACTATTAAGATTAGTAAGATGTTACTAGGATTAAGTGCAAGTTCTTAAAACTCATGCTTATGGTAAGTTCATGACTCATAATCATATGGTATGTTTGGAACTCCTCAGCGAATGGACGCCTATGGTCTGACTAGGAAGTTCTTAAACTCATATTATTGTGGAAAGTTCCTGACTTCCAAAGTGTGGAAAGTTTGATGAACTATACTGGGAATAGAAAGGTTATGGTGTAGGAAGCATTGACGTTGTTTAAGGTTGATAGAATGATTAAGTAATGATGGAGTAAAGATTTAATTGATGGAGAAAGTTTTATATTCTAAATCTCCTAGCTTTGCTAGATTTTTCGAAATTTATTGACTTCGTGCTGATGTTGCACTTCTGTTTTCTTGAAAAATATTGGATCAATGATGGAACCAATGAATTTTTAAAATAGTACTATTATTCACATGTCTATGCTAATTGCTTCAGCTGGACAAAATGATTTTAAATCTTCAAAATGTATTTCATATGCATCATTTGATATGGTGTAAAAACAATCGAGGAAGTTATCAATGCATTTAAACCTAGTGTTGGATGTGATCATATGATCGTCAGCCCGCTATGGTATGATGTAGTATGACGACGTCATGTAATGACGAAATCCTCAACGTACCATTATTACGGTACGGTAACAGGATATTATGAAAAGATTCATTTATTTTTAGTTTCCTTAAACTATAAAAAAAAGGGATTTATTTACTTTTAGTTTTGTTAAATGAAAAAAAAATATTTTGAGTTGGTTAAACATATATATATTTATATATCTCGATTGATGTCCGAGTTATTGCTATAAGTCTATGCTACTTGATTCAGCTAGACGAATATTGAAAGATGTTCATGAAATTCAAGCGTTCTTGGTCAAACTATGCCAAACCAAATTATTTTGGTGCGGATTCAGATGTTAAGAAGCTGAGATGAACAAGCCTATAAAAGGGGGACATATTTTCGGAGACAATGGTTCCGAAAGTAACGCATATAGTTGTTACGATGTTAAGATGTAATACGTTGTGCACGACGTAGGGGTACGATAGGCTGATCACCTAGAGTACTTGCAGAGAGTATTTTCAGTCTGTGTGATTGCTAAACATTCTATTAAAGATGGTTTACAGTGGTGATGCACTATTAAACCTAGAGAAGAGTTCAAGGTCTTATGACCCCTCAGCGTGAATTGAAATCTTTTAAATTCCTGTTATTCATATCGCTTCCCAATTATTAAACAATTGTGAAAGATGCTTATTATTCTGAAGGTGAAGGTGGCAAGAGTGATATTCCCTAGAAAGAAATAGTTGTAGAACACAACAAGTTAGTGAATAAGATTAACGTAAAATCTACTTTGATAGATTGAATGAATGAATATTAATAAAAATTTCGAGGACGAAATTCTTAGAAGAAGGGGTGAATGTGATAACCCGAATACTTATAAGATAGTGAATTATGAAGTATATGTCTTCGACGAGTAAAGTATATGGTAATGATCCTTAGAAAGGAAATGAGCGAGTTAGAGAATATATAATATTTGAAACATAATTATGTTTACCTGAGGTTATGAAATAAAACCTAAAATTTGTTGAAGAATTGAATGTAGTAGAATATATATGTATAACCTATATTAAGGTAATGTGTTGAAGTTATTCAACGATAAATGTTTTTAAAGAGATTTGATGAAAACCTGAGTAAGGTAGGGTTTCGGTGATTCCGAGGACGGAATCCTTATAAGGAGGGAAGGATGTGACAACCCGAATTTTTAAAAATTATTATAATAAGAATTTAATAAATAAAATTCTTATTACGAGATGTTTTGAGTTTGGATATGTGTATATATGTGGTAAAGTATATGATGTGGTGAAGTATATGATGTGTGAATATAGATATATATATATATATATATATATATTCATAGGATTGGAGGAATGAGGTTTAGTAGTTAATTTATTTTAGCTATTAAAGAAGGGAAACGAAATTGTTTGAAAAGGGAATTAAGTTAATTAAGTTGATATTATATTATGGAATAATATAATTTGATTATTATGCCTTGTTGGCACTATAATTGTTATGAATTTAATTTCATAAATGATGTGAGTAATTCACTTAATGAAATAATGAAGTAATGTGAATATATTTATTTTAATAAAATGAGAGAGGAATGTATGTTACCTAAAAATGTAATATTTTAATGAAATTTGATTGAGAATTTCGTAAATAGTTATGATAATTATTGAGTAAAATAAATATTTTAGTTGAGATATTTATTAAATAAAGTAAATATTTGATGGAAATTATTATGGAATAATTTATTCATGTATGATGATATTAAGTAAATTGATGATAAACAATTTTATAATTTGTGCGTATTTTATTATGCTAATATGTTGGTGATGTTCTAATTTAATTAAATAATTAAATTAGAAAGGTAATGATTTGTTAAATAAAAGTGGAGTTATATTTGCTAAATAATTTGATTAAACATGATTTAATTAAATTATATGTGACATTTGTAAACTATATAATAAGTGAATGATTAAAATAAATTAAAAGGATTATATAGTGAACTAGCCAAACAAGGTCTTATGACCCTTGGTGGGTTGTAACTGCTGAGACCCATAATTATTATAACGTAACCCATGTCCATCAGTTATATTTTCTTACGTATATTTTCCTAAGCCTACGAAAGTAGAACAAAACATAGAGAAGAGAGGAAGATAGAAAATTGATAGAGAAAGAGAAGAAATTCTCTTTGTATTGAGAAGAACTTTGTGAGAATCAAAGAAGGAAGAAAAGAAGAAGATTTTTCAAGTGTTATAACGAATCAAAGGTAATAATTTGATTATAAAACTTATTTTTGTGTTCTTAAGTTGTTTATCTAAATATAGATTTCTAGGGTTGGATTATGAAGGAATTGGTTGTAGATGTTAATGGGGTTGTGTAATCCATTCTATATCATCTAAAATTGGTTTTAGAGTAATCGAATTCGTGAAATTACGCTAAGGATGAAACACTTGTGTTCTTGATGTAATGTGTATGTTATGGCTTAGTTGGAGTCAAATATTAGTTATGAAATCTTGATGAAAATCTTAAATTGATGATGAATGTTGTAGGAACATTGAAAAACGAAAAAAAAATGCAAGTTGAATGAATCAATTTGGTTAAGAAACGAATTCGGTGTGAATGATTTCGCTAAAACATGTTAAAACATGTAAACTAATATGAACATGAGTTTTGAGTAAAAATTTAGGTTCTTAATGTTTCTATAAATTATGAATATCCTTGCTATGTCGTAGTTCTATGAATTACGAATCCATAGAGTCAAAAACGGACTCAATTGGATGTGTATAACACAATTTATGAAGATGGGAAGGAGGAAAGGGTTAGAAAATTCGCCAGAACAACATACTGGAGGAAAAAGTCGCGTAACACGCTGCCAGGGGTGCAGCTGCGCTGCCTCCAAGGCTGATTGGGGCGCAGCTGCGCCGGGAGAGAAATTCAGTCCGGGACTGTTTTGACCTCCTGTGGTAAAATGGCCATAACTGTTTCATACGGACTCGGATTGAGGTGATTCAAGATGATCCGGAACGAGCACGAGTAGACCTACAACTTTCGTTCTTTAAGTTTTTCAATTTGAGGTCGTTAGGTAGGGTCAAAATGGTCATTTTTGGGACTGATGTGTTTTTAGAGGCAATCGGAGGGCGTCGGGCATGCACGTAAGCACATGTAATGCTCCCGATCATGTAAAATGATGTTCTAACTTTCATAACATGACTATTAGGTATTATAATAATACTTAGCATTAATCCTTGAGTATTAGACAATTCGGTTGGGCGTGCTAAGCGTGCGCAAATGCGTGTCGTTTGGGCGTTCGAACAGGCAAGTTTGGCGTACAAACGTGCAAGCGTCTCAATGCCGTAACGAGTGCGTATGACCTTGTTTAATATTATGTTTTTAATAAGAATGAAATATTATAGAGTAATGTAACCCAATATAGGAGCATGCAAATCACATGCAGAAGAGGCGAGTTAGGCGTGTGACGTATAAACGTCGAAACGCCGTGTAATGTGGTAATACACTTAAATAGTGTTTCGATTCTAATGTAACGAACATTATTATATATGAAGTGTGGTTAATATAAAACCAAGAGGTAGTCCTAGCAGGACTTAAACACTTGAATGAATTTCGAATATTATTAAAAAAAGAAATATAGTGGGATATAAGTCGAAAGTTAACACCATCAAATTGAATGTTGTGTATTGATAATAGGAAGGGTTATGAGATGTAGAGTAAAGTTTACATTACAACTAATGTGCATTGCTATATGACTAATAATTAATGTGCATGATTATATAATTGTGTAGGGCACGTGAAGTGCAGATATCTGTAAGCTGTTAAACTGTTATTGGTAAACAACGATCAATGCAAGTCTTTCAGTTCCTATTTTCTACGTGAATTTGATGATGAACTGTTTTAAATTGTTTTGCAAATAGCATGATATGTTGTATATGTGTCGTAAGCATGAAATGTTAAAGTCAATTTATGACTACATTGATTGATTAAAGAATGTTGATTGAGTAAGGAACTCAATCTTTATATTTGTTAAGTGAAGTAAAGCATGTATGCTATGTTACTTTAATTATTTTGAGATGTATGTTGAGCATGTATTTATGTGCTATGTGATGCATGAAAGCTGTTAGATCTTGCTGAGCTGTCGAGCTCATTCTTGCAAATAATCACTTTTGCAGGTTAAGGATTCAAGGTAACGCTATGTGCTACTTGAAAGAAATGAATCAGATGTAATGCATGAAGATTTATATACTTTGGCTGAATTGTTATTATTTTGGACCCTGTTTAAGGTTTCAGATAATGTATTTGATAATGTATGATGGTCAATAGATGTTATGTTGTAAAGTTTAAATTTTACCCGATGTATAAGGTTTATTGAACGTAGTTGTAAGTTTTAGTTTATACTAACTCTGACGAAGAGATTCATGAAATAAAGTTGAATCAAAGTTATGTAATGATAAAGGTTGAGATTCAGGGATAATAAAGAAGGAATAATATAAAAGTTTTAAATATTCCGTATTTTTAGTGATTGTATCATTGATTAATGATGTAAAGTCTGAATAAGGATGTATTGTTAACGACCGATGTCGAGAGTTGTATTGTATGAATTTTGGGGTCGTTACATGTTGGGACGTTATCCTTTTCTTAGCATTATTGTGATGCCCCCAAATCCACGTTCCTTTGAAACCTCGGATTCGGTGCAGTCACGATGCTACTAACGCCAAACTATTATATCTTTTATACATTACTAAAAGAATACATCTTTACTTATTACAATTTAGAATATAAATTCTATTTATATCCAAGATCTCATCTTTACATCATATTCGATGTTACTAAAATACGGAATAATTTAAACTTTTTCAATCCTCCTTGAATAAAATCTTTTATTGAGTTCATAACTTGAATCAATTACAACCCTTGAATCAATTATAAAATATGATTCATTATATTTGAGTTATCGTATAACGTTTACAACTAGACCTGATATCCTCTATGTATTAACTAATACATCTTTACAACACAACATGTATCAAACAGTGTAAACAACTATCAAGTAATACTTCTAGAATCTAAACAGGGCTCAAGCAATAATCTAAATAGTACTTCTTCAATTCGATACTATCTATCTTTATCAATCAAGAAGCACGAAGTCTTTATCGTAAGTCCTTAACCTGCAAAAGTGGTTATTTGCAAGAGTGAGCTCGACAGCTCAGCAATTCTAACAGTTTCATGCATCACATAGCATACAACATTATACTCAGTTCATGCATTTATAAATAATTTATATTTACTACGCATGTTACTTTTCACATAACAAGTATATCATCAAAGATCAACTTTCAATCTCATTTATATCTCATATACAATTCATATATAAGTTCACATTATCACAGCATAATATAATTCAACTAACAGTTATTGAATTCATATATCAAATAGGAACTGAAAGACTTGCCTGATTCGTAGTTTAACAACTACGACTTAACTGCTTAAAGCTATCTGCACTTCGTGTATTCCTACACAGTTATATAATCATGGATTTACATCCATCAGTCATACATTTCATATGCTCTTAATAGAATAACAATTCGTATATCGTTTTCTAATCTTGGTTTCGTTTCACTCTATCTTAGGATAACCACGATGTTACAACATCATACCTTCATACTTATTCTATAGAAACCATTCTATTTCGGTCCTTAGGGTCCTTAAGGAAAATAACATAGGACCAGACAGTTAACAAACTGTTCTTGGCAGCTCTGCAACACGGCGCGGCCGCGCGGCAATTAAGCTTGGGAGTGGCGCGGCCGCGCGACTCCCTGCTAGAACCAGAACTTAGATTTCATAAACTTAGTTTGGTCCTAACATATCATGCATTCTGATATATATTATACACACACATTAAGTAGGTTTTCAAATTCATATTCGAACTATTTAGCTTTGAATAGCGTAGCTCTACGTTGAATTACTTAAATCAATAAAGCTCAACTACTAAAGTCATGTTATCACATAACAAGGCTTAACCACACTAAGTAGGCATGCTCGTGCTTATACTACACATGTATACTTAATCACATAGTCTATGCTTTTGAAATTTATTTTCTCGAATATGCGTGCATAGGTGAAATCCATGTTTCATCACATGATGCTTATGTCAATATGTCTATAGGCATAATGAATCCTAATATACATGCTCGTATGATCATAATGTAACTCACTCCGTGTTTGATGCTATCATCTTACACATTCTAAATATTTCATAAAAATCGCTTTAAGTCAACAAAGGTAACTAAGTATATGCAAAGTACCTTGTAGTCATGATTCTCATGTATTAGAACACATATATAAGTCATCTATACATGCTCAATGATCAGAACGTGGACATCCTATATATATGTCCAAAAACTCTAAGTTTGTCTTTTGAAATCATTTTAAATTTAAACAATGTGTTCTAGTGTATGCTCAATACCTTTGACTCACATATCATGCATATCTAAACCATATAATCATGCTTAAAAAGTCAGAATATAAACATGACTTATATACGCCAAAATTCATTTATAAAACCTTAAGTTTTCATTAAAAACTCCACTACAACAAGGTATAATTGTTTACTATTAGCCAAGGTAACTGATTAACAACTACCTTCAGACCCATTGATACACATAACCAAGACACTTACACATGTCTCAAAAGTCCGACTCAAAGAACACAAAATTCGTCAAGTCTCATTTTCAAAACATTACGTTTTCTTTTCGAAAATCATGTTAAACCAACTAATACAACTTACTACGTGCATGAAAATCTTAGTACGCATGTCAGACCCCTTTATGAAATTATTAGAGTCTAACTAGTATGCTTAACCAACTAGAAAACACAAAATCACCAACAGTTTCTGTAGAGGGCGCGGCCGCGCCCCATTTGTACTAGGGAGACTAGCGGCCGCGCGTCCCCGTTTCCAGACCAGAAACTTTACTGCTAAAATAGGGCTTCAGCTAATCCTTTTCTTACTTCATGTAACAAGCTTGAAAGCCATCATATTGTATCTATAACATATATTTAGACTCTACTTAACATGTTAACATCATCTTTGTGACACCCCCAAATCCGGGTACTTCAATTCCACGGGACTTGGTGTTCACTGTACGAATATCATCTATCTATCTACCCATAGTAAATGCAAACCATGCAATAAATAGAATTAAATCCTCCCTTATGGGTTACAACATCTGAAAATAAATACATCAATCCCAGGTAATACTAACCTTAAACATCTGTGCGGAACATAAACAATTAAATAGTCTTATACAACTTTAACATAGAGCTGAAACATAAACATATAAAATAAACAACAAGTCTTCATCACTTGTTGACCTTGCCCTTGCCTTTGCTAGTAGAAGGCTCGTTGGACCTTTCGTTCTTAACTGCAATGTTATTATATGCAAGAGTGAGCACGATTGCCCACAAGTATAATAATATGACAACAATATAATAACATGCGAGTAAATCAAAGACATCTGAATAAAGAAACTCAACTTTTGACTCAAGAATGAATAACAGGAATCAAAAGAACGTCTGAGGGTCATAAGACCTTGAACTATGTCCTAGGTTGTAAAGTTTTTATGCTTTAAACCTTTAACAGTCATAAGACTATGGACTCTACTTCTCGTACTTAGGGGGATCAGCCCTTAGTACCATACTGTGCACAATATCTCAACGCTAAAGCGTAAATAATCCCCTATTAAAGGGTTGTTCATCTCAGTTTTGACATCAGAGTCCGCACCAAAGGAGGTTTGGTTTGGATAAGCTCAATAAGTATTCTAGAATTTAGAGCGTACATCAACTATGGACTAGTCGAATAAATAAGGGTTCACTAGTCCTATAAGTTCAATAATATCATCGATATTCAACTTGAATGGTAAATCTCAAGAGTATACAATCGAATAAGTATTGTATAGCTGAATCATGCTTAAAAAAAATAGTGATATCTCATATGAAAATCTCAACTTGAATAAACAAGGATAAGAACTTGCTCAATGTAAAAGTAAGATTTGAGTTTAGGAAACTTGCAAAATATTAAACAAGTTTAAGGATAGAAAACTTGCCTCTTGCACAAGCTACAATTATAATTCACGTTCTTTATTAAATCCTACATATCAATACGTTCACAATACACA
Organism: Panax stipuleanatus; assembly: GCA_020205555.1. Taxonomy (NCBI): domain Eukaryota; kingdom Viridiplantae; phylum Streptophyta; class Magnoliopsida; order Apiales; family Araliaceae; genus Panax; species Panax stipuleanatus. The sequence continues at coordinate 101,916,626 of CM035126.1, forward strand.
TTAATCAATAACTCGATATACGTATCGAATCACACACATCGGTCTTGAGCACGTTATTGGACTATACAATTAACGAATCAAGTCATGTAATTAACTTATTAATTACTCACGTAATATAAGTTATTAACCTCTTATTATATGTTTAATCATGTCTTCATGTTTATTACATTAGGTTACAATTACATTTCCTGGACTTGAACAATTAAAATCTCATTTTTGGGCAAAATTGCCAAGTGGCGCTGCAGCTCCACCATTTGAACTAAAAATGGCGCTGCAGCTCCACTGGCGCTGCAGCCCCAATCTTGGCGCTGCAGCTCCACTGGCGCTGCGGCCCCAATCTTGGCGCTGCAGCTCCACTGGCGCTGCAGCCCCAATCTTAGGCTTAAAGTTGGCGCTGCAGCTCCAAACGCCATTTTCAGAATCTGCAGTTCACGAATAACAGAGAACCAGGCCCAGAGTAAATGCTACCACAACCATTTAATTGCTACCCATGAAGTATGGACTTCATAGAAACACTATACAATATTTCTAGCATGATCTTAGCATTCTAAATCACTTAATTACACAAGTTATAGCAATCAAATTCACTGTTTTTCATACTTTATCATGTTTTGAAGGAAAATCACGAAATTTAACTTTACGGATTCGTTATAACATCGAATCCGTTCGTTTAACTTCCGTTTTGTTCGTATAAACGTGTACAATCATATGTAAGTGCTAATTCAAAGTTAAATCATCGATTCATAGTATAAAAATTGTACATAAGGGCTGTATGGCCATATATACAACTTTTCTACTCTGTGACTTTTGTAAAAATCAAATCAAGTATAATTGTATGAAATTTATCACATTAAATCATGCATACATGGTATAAAACATGTTATGATCATATAATAATACATATAAAATCATATCATATATTAATCATCAAATTAGTCATTCACAGAGAACTTTTTAAGAATACGTTAATGGAAACTGTAAGAACTTGAATTTAAAAACGTAGGAGAAAGAATTACCCTTGCTAGTTAGTGATGATGATGCAACTAAATTCTTCAATCTCTTCTCTAACTAATTCTTGAGTCTTTTCTCTCAATTTCTCTCTTTTTCTCTCTGAAACTTAGTGTCTTACAAATTAATTATATGAACTGATATGTATATGTAAATTAATATATTATACGCGTAATTAGAAGTCGTGGGTTATGGGTCGTCAGTTAATCCCATAATGGGTTAACTGGCTCCAACCCCCACTAGGGCTTTGTTTGTTTGTCCCTTATTCCTCCTTTCCATTTAATTTAATTAACTTACTATTATATAGTTGATTAATGTCACACCCAATTAAATCAAATAATGCTATTTAAATTAATTAAATAAAATAGCATAAATCTACATTAAATCACATAGTCACATAATTAAAATTCTTATTTATTAATTATGTCTAATCATAAATCTCTAATTAATTATTAAATTAATTAGAATAACATTATGCTTATTAATTATTATATTAATCAAATAAGCTCAATTAAATACATACTTTGAATATAAAAATTCACCACATTAATTTAACTAATGTGACACATATAATTAAATTAATCTATCACAATTTCATCAATTAATTATTTAACTCAATAATTAAATCATCGAAAAATATTTATTTAATTCAATAAATATTCAAAATAAATTACAAAAATCTTGTTTGTCATAAGTGCTTCGCACAATGTCATCATATGCATAACGGTAAGTGTTGGCTTGTTTCGATGTTAACAAAACTATCACACACACACAAGTGCACGTGGTCCACAAGTAATATATAATAAGTAAAGTATCGTTCCCACGGAGAAAAGTAATTATTTCTAATATAACAAGCAACAACTTTGAAATTATTTCTGGCTGCTTAAATGAGTGAATAAGATGTGAATTAACTACTAGAATGATTATCAACTAATAAACTAATTAACAAGCGACTGATTCAAATTAGGAAGATATGGGATTCTAACTTTACTTAATGCATCATTCAAGTTATACACCTCTTGTTAAACCTAACTGATTAATTCGGATTGCTAGTCGAGAGCACAAAGGTAAAATATGGTTATCTCTCGATAAACCATGCTCATATCACATAAAATCCACAAAAGAGATAGAATATATGCGAGCATCCAATATTACCTAACTCACTATATTTCTATGTGACTTACAAGTAATATAGATTTAAGTGCAAGCTCTCTCGAATGACTACACATGGTAATATGGTATATGTCTATTCGGATTACGAATCATAAAATCTATCACATGTAAAATTCACAAACACATGCTAATATGGCCAAATCTGAACTTGTACTTCCTTTTCTAATTTCATACCAATTAATATGGTAGATGGTGATCAAGCATCTAAACAATTAAAACAACCATATTAGGCAATCAATGCATAATTAATCATATTCAACGATGAGGCATAAAAATTTGAACTAAACAAAAAGGTCCATTAGAATCCCATAATGGTGATTAGTTCATCACTGAAGCAATAACCATTCTGGGATTTTGTCCAAGCATTGAAAATATAATATATAAGTAAAGAGAATCAAGAGAATAACAAATTGCAAATCTGATATTTCTTCGTCCAAAATAAACCTTCAACGCTGAATTAAAATCCATAAATCAACTAATCCAAAACCCTGAATATGAAAATCTACCAATGAGATAAGAGAGAAGACAAAAGTAGGAATAAACAGCTATGAACTCTCTGTGTCTCCCATAAGCCCTAGAATAGAAAAAATAACGATCAAAAGATAGATCGTAACATGTAATTACACCCTTATATGGAAAAACACGCTACAAGAATTTTTAAGTAAAAAGTCAAACTGTCATTAACCAGCTTGGCGCGGCTGCGCTGCCCCGTAAGCCAATTGGTCTAGCTGTTAAACTGATCCTGGAAGTCGCGGTCGCGCTGATTTTGTGCTTCATGCTGGCGCGGCCGCGCTACTTGCTTTTCCTGCAGGCTGTTACAAGTCTTCTGCTGGTGTATGCTTTAGGTCCATTTGTTTGCTACAACTCTTCCTTGCACTTTTCACTTGCCATTTCACATCCACACGCCATGCTCCATCTTCAATCCACCACAAGCTCGCCATCTTGCTATTTCTATGCCATTTGCTCACAATGGAGTTTCCTTCTTGCAAACTACAAAATAAAGATAAAATGCATCAAAAGAAACTAAAACACTTGAGATTAAGCTCAAGTTATAGCCAGTTGATAGCCATTAACTAGGCATAAAACCTACTTATCAAATACCCCCAAACTTGAATTATTGCTTGCCCTCAAGCAACAAACACAATTACAAACTATATGTTATGCAACCTATGCTACTATGAAGATGAATCCCAATTTTTAGTCAGATTATAAATTCTAATAAGACGTGCCTCAGAAAAAAATCCCAAGATCTATGAACAAAGCATCAAACCAAGCTACTGTCATAAAGACATACAATTCGCAAATCAAAACCTGTTGACAAAGATGTAGTGTGTGTGTGTGTTAGTATCCACAAATAAACTTGATAAAGGTGAAGATTCCACATGCTATGCTTCTAAGGAAGAAAATTAAGATTTTAAGTCAAGAAATTTGAGCATATATGAAACAACAACCAATCCAACACGTAAATACAAACTAAAGGTCAACAAAGGGCTTATTATGCTTTTATACAAGCACGAGGGCGATATTTGTGCATTCCCGTGGTTACATCCGACTGTGCAATGCCAAGCCCTCTTAGGCATTTCAATGATACCCATTTAACGAGATTTCGACCAACGACTCCCAAACCATCAGGCTTTAGGGCGTTGTGTGTAGAGACAATCCCCTAGGACGTACTTGCTAGAGTATCAAAGGCCACAAGACTTAGCTAGTCAAGGTGTTTATTCTTTTTTTTTCTTTTTCTTTTTCTTTTTCTTTTTAGCATGCATACCCAATGTTTTCTCCCAAACTTGAATTTCTGCGTCTTTATGGTCATTACTCATTTTCTACTTAATTCTATCATTAAAACAAATTTTTCCCTCAGAAGACAAGCATTTGCTAATCTAACCAACAAGCAGATAATAACAATGTCGTGCTATTCGGTAACATCAAAGCAACATGTATAGATTACATCATATATGAAATTATAACTAAGCCTAAGTTATCAGCCGAGTTCAAAAATCTATAAATTTCAATATCAACATCGGCCAGACTGGAATTTAACAGACTCAATCATGGGATCATGCAATGCAATGCAACTACACAAATAACTAAGTAAACAAACAAAAGAAAACTAAAAAAAAAAAAATTATGCAAAATTAACTACTAAGTAATAAAATGCAAACTACTATGCAACATAACATGCATTACTACTATATGCAACTCACTACAATGCACTCTACTAACTACAACCCAATACCCCCAAACTTAAAATAGACATTGCCCTCAATGGAGATAAAGGGTTAGAAACTCCCCTAAGTATCGGTATGGCCACCCGACTATGACTCGGGTGGAGAATCTGGAGGCGGATAAGGCATGGCGGAACTGAACACTGGCCACTCCATAATCGTCCCCTGCTGTGCAAAAGCCTCTCCAAGGGCACGAGATAGGCCATCTGAATAAGCCGTAAAGTTACAGTGCAAAGCATCCATCCTCGCCGGCAGGTGCCTCATCTGTCGATCCTGTTTTGCTATACTGTCTTGAGGAGGTCCTGCTGGCTCTGACAGCTGTAGTGGAGCCACATGTGGAGGATTAAGTAGTATAACCCTTTGCCTCTAGGATGTGTCGTGCCACCACCCCACTCTGCAAATTTCTTGATTATAGAATGATTGATGTCCTGGCTTAGCATCTGCATCTGTTCGTCATCCCATTCAACGCCTACCTGTGCACACATATGCGTCACCACTGAGGCATGCGAAATCCCACTGGTGGAACTGCCTAGCATGTAACGCAGCATGGACTGATGTAGCAAGTATCCAACATCGATATACTTGCCCGTGATGATTCCCCACAGAATAATGGCTCTCTCAACTGTGATATCATGCTGGTGCGTGGAAGGCATCAGATTGACGCATATAAAAAGATTCCACGCCTTTGCATATCGATTCAGTGCTGAGCTGGGGAACTTGGTGTGCGTATCTGTGCCCGGCTTATAATTCCACTTGGTGCCTAGCACCATAACTCTATGATCACCATATCCAAGTCCATCTCAAAACGTTCAGCCTCAACATAATTTACTTGGCCAGCTAGGAGTGTAGGAAAATGAAACCCTTCACGGATCGCCGGCGGTAGATAATTAACTTGTATGCCCTAGACGAAAGAAATGTCACTTTGTGTCTCCATTGTGTTTGCATAAAATTCCCGCACGATGGCCGACGGTGCAGTCGCAGGTGTTGCCACAACCCCAAACCAAGACCTTTCTCTGATCATATCTAGCATCCGTCCATCCGCTTTGGCTAGCTTTAGACCCCTTTCCTGCACAAATGACTCTGGGACCGTTTTGTAGTACTGAGTCTGCGTCGAAAGGCTGATGAATCGGGAAGTGTCCAACATATCCTCGCTCTGGCTACTGCTAGAGGAGATAGATGGTGTGACTGATCGTGCCCTCTTTGGTCCCATGATCTCTTGCAGAAATTCTCACTTGCAAACCCTAACTTATGAACTGGAACCCCCTAACTGCCTTTGAAATTGTTGCACAAACCCTTTTGATGAAGATTGATCCCAAAACCACCTTTTAAACCTTCTCTGTGGAAACCCTAACTACTGAATCGGAGAGGGAGTAATGATGATGTGGCAGTAGCTAGGTTCTATAGAGAATTATATGTGAATAACAAGGGGGAGATTATTTTGGATGTAGTGGGTATGGTGGAAATCATGGGCTTGATTTGATAAAGGGAATGTGGGGATGTAAGTAGGGCTAGGTTTGTGAAAGGTTTTTGGAATAAGAGAGGGAGAAGAGTCTGAGTGTATGGTATGTTCTGCTTGATAAAAATTCGACCAAATAGGTATAGGATATAAGGGGCTTGGTCAAATTTTTAAAATTTTAACCCAACAGTTTTTTGGAGAGCTAGCGCGGGCGCGCCGTGGGGTAGTTGTTAAGAGGCGCGGCCGCGCTTGGACTGTTAAGCTCTGGATATTGGCGCGGGTGCTTCGAGTTTTGCCTTGAGAAGGGCGCGGCCGCGCTGCCCTGGTTCCTGCACTGAGCTTTCTGCAGCAGTGTGGAACTCTTCAGCTGACTAGTAATTGATTATTTTCCTGCATAAATAGCATTCAAAAATGATATATAAAATTATTCCATATGCACAATTGGACTATATAAGCTATATGTATCTATCATCAAAAATGCCATATGTGAAAATCTTCTATGTTATATGCAACATGCTTTTTACTCAAAAAAATTTCAGAATTAAACATGGGGAGGGGGGAATAGAAAATATGTATGTAACAAGAATTAAACGAGAGGGAGAAGAGAATTGATGGGTTGCCTCCCATCGAGCGCTTGTTTATAGTCAATTAGCTCGACTTTCTCAGATAAGCTCATGTATTGGAAAGGATCAAGGAGGGTTTCTGTCGATCGACATCGCCCCCAAAGTAGTGCTTCAACCTTTGCCCATTAACCTTGAATGGTTTGTCCAAGTATTATCCGATGATCTCAACTGCACCGTTTGGGTACACGGTTTTCACCGTGAAAGGGCCCGACCATATTGACTTAAGTTTTCCAAGGAAAGTCGAAGACATAAGTTGAACAACAACACCGCTTGCCCCCACTAAAATGTCATTTCCATGATTTTACAATCGTGCCACCTTTTCATCTTTTCCTTGTACAGCATTGAGTTTTTGTAAGCCTGCAGTCTGAATTCATCCAACTTATTTAATTGGAGAAGTCGCTTCTCCACTGCAGCTTTGAGAATGAAGTTTAGCTTTTTAATGGCGCAGTAGGCCTTGTGCTCAAGTTCCATGGGAAGATGGCAGGCTTTCCCATATACTAGCTGATACGGTGACATCCCCAACGGTGTCTTATACGCAGTCCTGTATGCCTACACTGCATCATTGAGTTTGAGGGACCAATCTTTCCTCGTAGTATTGATAATTTTCTCCAAGATCCTTTTTACCTCACGATTGGAGACCTCATCTTGGCCGTTCGTTTGGGGGTGGTTAGCCGTGGCGACACGGTGATTCACCCCATACTTAACCAATAATGTCGTAAACTGTCTGTTGCAGAAGTGAGTGACTTCATCACTGATGATAGCCCTCGGTGTCCCGAATCTTGTTAATATACTCTCCTGTAAAAATCTTAAGACCACCTTAGCACCATTCGTTGGCAAAGCTGCTACTTCCACCCACTTGGACACATAGTGCACTGCCAGATGTACATATTTCTGCGCGACGAGACAAATGGCCCCATGAAGTCTATACCCCAAACATCAAATATCTCAACCTCTAAGATCATGTTCAAGGGCATCTCATTTTGTTTGGAGATATTTCCAACCCGTTGGCATCAATCACATTTCTGCACAAAGTTGTAAGCATCTTTGAAAAGAGTTGGCTAATAAAATCCTGCCTGAAGCACCTTGGCTGCTGTCCTCTCACCCCCATAGTGTCCCTCATAGACTAATGCATGGCAACCATGGAGTATGTTCTCCGTCTCACTGTCTGGGATACACCGCCTGATCATTCTGTCTGCGCACTGCATAAACAGATAGGGCTCGTCCCACATGTACCATTTGACATCATGTAAAAACTTTTTCTGTTGGGGTCTTGTCAAATCAGGAGGGCTAATGTTGCTCACTAAAAAGTTTGCAAAATTAGCAAACCATGGCATTTCTCCTTGCACCACAAACTAAGGCTGAGCAAGTAACCAAATTGGAAGCGAAACCTCACCAAAAACTGCAAAAACCGCAAAAACCGGACCAAGTAAAACTGCACCAACAGTTCCGGCGTATGTGGCTGTTTTAGGTGGATTGGAAAACCAAATTTACAGTTTCGGTTTAGTTATTAGCCAAAACCGCACGGATAAAATCAAAACCGCACCAAATAATTATCATGTTTTCTCAAATTTGCTACGAGTATATATAATTTCTCTACTATAACATATTCTCCTCATTTTATTTTAGAAGACATATATTGAAGGGTTGAATGAAGAATCAACGGTATCAATTATGTTTGCAAATCAAGACTGGCTTGATATTTCCTAAATCAAATGTGATAACATAGTATTAATCAATCATATAATTGTTGATGCTTGGAATTGTTTTGCTAAATTAGCTTCATGATTGTGTTCACTGCATAATACGTTTGCGTGGATGATTTTGCTAATTATTTTATGGTTTTGGTATTTCAATTGGTTTTAAAACCGAAACCGCACCAAATGAAACCAAACCGTACGATTCAAAACTGCACCGCACCAATCACAAAAGATTTTATGTGCGATTTTGAATTTGTCAAACCGTACTTAAGCGGTTTCGTGTGCAGTTTGACCTTCAAACCGCACCAAATCGCACCATGCTCACCCCTACCACAAATAATTGTTCGTCTGGGAAGGACTTAATAATCATAACTATGTCGTTTGTGTCCTTTCCCGAATTCTCTAGTCGGGATAAGTGGTCCGCCACTTGGTTTTCCATACCCTTTCTATCTTTGATTTCCAAATCAAACTCCTACAGAAAAAGAATCCATTGAATGAGACGGGGCTTTGCATCCTTCTTAGAAATCAAATACTGAATTGCAGCATGATCGGTATACACGACTACTCTTATGCTAATCAGGTATGAACAAAATTTTTGAATGCATACACCACTGCTAAAAGCTCCTTCTTTGTGGTAGTGTAATTTAGTTGAGCATCCGTCAGGGTCTTAGAGGCATAGTAGATGACGTGAAAATGTTTTCCCTTCGTTGCCCCAAAACAACTCTGATAAGTGGTTTTATTGACCACTTATTCAGATACTTTCCAACTCGTTCTGTTGCTTAAACTCAAGTAATCCTGTGAGTTTAATGTGTTTTTCCTTTGTTTTGTGTTTTCAGGTTTAGGAACTCTTTCGGAGTTAATTGAGTGTAAAAGGACCTAAGATGGCCTAAAAGGGGCATCACACTAAAATAGGCTAAAAGAGATGATGGCATGATAGGGCAAAGCATGAAGTCAAACTGCTAAATGGGGATGTAATGTTGCAAAGAGGCTAAAAAGGAGTTCACTTGCCAAGCATGGGAGTGGAAAAGCCAAGTGCAGGAAAAGCAGTAAAAAAACTAGCATCAGAGGCCCGCGCGGTCGCGCCGGGTCAAGGCAGCTGGCACGCGCGCCCGAGCCAATCTCCAGAGCCAGAGGCCCAACTTTCCTGCCCGCGCGGCCGCGCCATCCCAATTTTGACCCAGAGTTTGACTTTTGCTTAAAATGAAAGGGAGAAGGCTAATATAAGGGGGCACAGCCCCATTTGCTCAGCATCATTTTATTGGCCTTAAGCCCTAGTTCCTCTCTTCTCTTCCTTTACATCTTGTTTAGTGTAGATTAGGAGTATTTTAGAGTTAGATTAGGGTTAATTAGTTAGTGTAGTTTCTAGGGTTAGATTAGTTAAAGAAGATTGAAGCAAGGAATATCATCAAAGATCCAACACTTGGAGAAGACACAAGATTTGCATTTCTCTATCTCTTACTCTCCTTGTATTAAAATTATATTTGGATGATGTATATTGTACTTGTGGATAATATATTTGGGTTATCTATGACTTAAATCTATTTTGAGGTTCCAATGGAACCTTTTGAGTAGTCAATATTGATTTCCCTTCCATGATGGTTCTATTTGATTGCTATGTGTTTGTCTATTGCGATGTATGCTTTAATTGCTTAATTGAGTTGCAACCAATTACTGTGATAACCTATGTGGGATTGAAAGATGAAGTGTAGGTTTAGATCTAATTGTGGTAGCGGGCGATTGTACGTTCACATGGCGTTGAACGTATGATTTGTGCTTAGGATAGACATATACCGAAGCGCCGCTCGTAGTCAATAGAGAACTTGAACTTAAACCCTATTTATTTGTAAACACCATAAACATATAGGGGTTTAGATAATGTGGGTGTCCATGTGCATTCTATCATCGATGGATTACACGTGGTATGGAGTAGGTGCATCGAAAGATGGCCTTCTCTCACTTTAGTGTTCTCGGCTAGCAACATTGCGATTAATTTGACCTAATTGGGAGTGTGTCGACTTAGACGAATTATTAGGGGAAATTAGAATCTCTTATCTTCATTATTTAATTCAACTCTAGGATTAATTTGTTTAAATTTAATTCTCTGTCTAGTGTAATTTAGTTTTAATTCATTCTCTCTACCACCCGTTTAAATAAGACCGAGATGATTACGGACTATTGATTTGGCTTCCTTTTATCTGTTAATTCCTCGTGGGAACAATATCTGTACTTTCACTTTATTACTTGTTGACCGCGTATACTTGCGCGTTAATTGTCGTTATATAAAACGGACAACAAACTCCCACAGCGAAGTCACTCGCATCACACATCAGTTCAAAAGGTAGAGACCAGTCGGGAGCTGTGATAATCGGTGATGTAGTCAATATTTTCTTTAAGTGCTCAAAAGCTACCAAACACTCCTCGTTAAACTTAAACGGGACATCTTTCTCAAGCGAACTGCATAGTGGCTTTGTGATCTTTGAGAAGTCCTTTATGAATCGATGATAGAAACCCGCATGTCCGAGAAAATTGCGGACCCCGTTAACTAAAGTCGGTGGCGGTAAGCTCTTAATAGTCTCCAGTTTTTCTCTGTCAACCTCCAATCCTTTCCCTAAAACTTTATGCCCGAGGATAATTCCTTCTTGTACCATGAAATGGCACTTTTCCCAATTCAGCACTAAATTGGTCTCAACACACCTCTTCAAGACCATAACCAAATTCTCCAAGCATATGTCAAATGAGTCCCCAAAGACTGAAAAGTCGTCCATTAAGACTTCCACATTCTGCTCAACCATATCTGAGAATATGGCCATCATACATCTCAGAAATGTGGCCGGAACATTGCATAAACCAAAAGACATCCTCCTGAACGCAAAAGTTCTATAGGGGCACGTGAAGGTAGTTTTTTCCTGATCTTCTGGGGCTATAACTATCTGATTATACCCCGAATATCCATCTAAGAGGCAGTAGTAGTCATATCCCACCAACCTATCCAACATATAGTCAATGAACGGGAGAGGAAAATGGTCATTTCTGGTTGCCTTGTTCAGTTTGGGATAATCCATACAGACTCTCCACCCTATGACTGTTCTGGTAGGTATCAATTCATTATTTTCATTGGACACTACAGTCATGCCTCCCTTTTTCAGAACACATTGCATCGGACTCACCCATGAGCTGTCTAATATTGGGTAAATGATACCGGCATTCAACCACTTTAGGATTTCTTTCTTGACGACCTCTTACATTATGGAATTTAATCTCCTCTATTGCTCCACTGTTGGCTTACTGTCATCCTCAAGAAGTATCTTATGCATGCAGAATGAGGGGCTGATCCCCTTGATGTTCGCTATGGTCCACCCAATAGCAGATTTGAATTTTTGTAGCATTCACAGCAGCTTACTTTCCTGACAAGTTGTTAGTGCAGAAGCAATTATAATAGGCAACTTTGACGATTCACCCAAAAATGCGTACCTTAGATGATTAGGAAGAGGTTTAAGGTTAAGAGTAGGAGGTATCTCAAGAGAAGGTATAAGACGCTCCGATGTCTCCCCTATGTGTCGTAGTGGTTCAACCGGAATCTTGAATTTTCTCATTTATGGCAATATGTTCAGAATTTGTAAATATTCCATAACATCTGTATCCTCCATGTCAGATTCCCCTAGCAATGCACTCTCTAAAGGATCACTGCTCATCACTTCTTTGGCCTTTTCATTCAGTACTCTGCTAACTGCATCAATCCGAAAACACTCTTCTTCATTAGTGGGAAATTTTATATCTTTGAATACATTAAACGTAACCACTTGGTCCTGAACTCTCATTATAAGTTCTCCCTTCGTACGTCGATGAGAGTTCATCCAGTAGCTAGAAACGGTCTCCCTAGAATGATCAGTATGTCCTTGTCCTCTTCATAGTCCAGAATAATGAAGTCGGCAAGGAAGATAAACTTGTCCACTTTTACATGGACATCTTCTACAATACCCCTCTGGTATATGATGGACCTATCGGCAAGCTGTAATGATATGTTTATCGGCTTAGGAGCCGGCAATCCCAACTATGTATACACCGATAGAGGCATCAGATTGATGCTCGCCCCCAGGTCACATAGGCATTTGTTGAACGATAATCTTCCGATGGAGCAAGGTATCGTGAAACTTCCTGGATCTTTGAGTTTCAGAGATAGTTTATGTTGCAACACTACACTGCATTCTTCTATTAAGGCAACTGTTTCATAGCCTTCCAGTTTCTTCTTCCTTGACAGAATACCTTTCATAAACTTCGCATAGCTTGACATTTGTTCCAACACTTTTGCAAAAGGTATGTTAATCTGCAGCTTCTTAAACACCTCCAAGAACATAGAAAATTATTTATCTAGTTTCTGCTTCTAGAGTCTCTAAGGATATGGCACATGAGGGTAGACAACTGGTGGTGTAGCAATGGATTTCTCCACTAATTCCTTCTTTTCTGACTCAACTACATGCTTCCCATTTCCTCATTCAAAACAGCATCAGAATTTTTTGCAGATTGATGCGGGCGCGCCGTGTTCCCTTCTTCCTGCGGCGCGGCTGCGCCAGAACTAATTTTTATAATCTGTTTCCCAGATCTCAAGGTGATGGCCTGACACTGTTCCTTTCCGTCCCTTTTCGGATTTGCCACTGTATTGCTCGGTAGATCTCCTTGCGGTCTGTTAGTCAACATATTGGCCATTTGGCACATTTGATTCTCCAATGTTTTGATAGCCACCGCTTGGCTCTTTAACATCAACATAAGCTCTTCCATCTTCGATTTCTTTACTTGTTGTTGAGCAGGAGCTGGATGATGTTGATGTTGATGTTACTGAAATTCGGGAGGGTACGACCATCTAAGTGCATACTGTTGTTGTGGGTGTTGTGGTTGCTGTTGAGGTTGATGTTGTTGTTGTTGACCTTAATTGTTACTCCAGCTGAAGTTAGGATAATTCCTATTGTTCGGATGGTATGAGTTCTAAAATTGATTTTATGGTCTTTAGTAGTTGCTCACAAATTGAACCGACTCTGTATTGATAGCACATTGTTCCGTCGGGTGTGATCCCGCACATAACTCACAGACGAAGGCAACTTGTTGTACTTTGTTTTTAGCCATAACATCAATTTTCTTCGACATCGCCGCCATTTGAGCTGATAATGCCGTGATGGCATCCACTTCTAATATCCTGGCAACCTTTGGTTGAGGCATTCTAGATGTCAAATTTTGGAAGTCATTCGCCGCCATGGTCTCTATTAAATCATAAGCTTCCTCATAGCTCTTTTCCCATAAAGCTCCTCCTACGGCGGCATCAATGATCGGCCTAGATTTCCATCCCAAACCATTATAGAATGTATTGATCACCATCAAATCTAACATCCCGTGATGAGGACACTTCCTTAGCATCTCCTTATAACGTTCCCAATCCTCATACAAAGATTCTCCTTGTTGTTTCTCAAATTGAGAAAGAGCACTCCTCATCTTTGCAGTCTTAGCCATAGGAAAGAATTTAGCTAAGAACTTCTCTGCTAAGTCCTCCCAAGTAGTCATGGAACCCAGTGGTAGCGAATGAAGCCAACTCCTTGCCTTGTCCCTCAAGGTGAAAGGAAAGAGTCTAAGTCTCACCGCATCATCCGACACACCGTTATACTTGAATGTGTCACAAATTTCAATAAAGCTCAGAAGATGCTCGTTAGGATCATCAGTAGTCGAATTCCCAAACTGAACCGTGTTTTGTACCATATGTAATGTTCCTGATTTGATCTCAAAGGTATTTGCGGCTATTGCTGGCATGACTATGCTCGACTATAACTCATTGATATTCGACATAGAATAATCTCTCAATGTTGTATGTTCATCGGCCACCATTTATACCGGTGTTTCAGTTTCCTCTTGCGTATTAGCAGTACGTGTGTTCAATCTCCAAGCTTTCCCGTTGATGTTATCCTGTCTAGGCACCAAAGCAGAATTTGTAGATCGAGTGTGCATATACTAACCAAGAGTACCTGAAACAAAAGAAAAATAAAATAGAAATGAGATAAGATGTGAATTGTTTAAGTCAGACAAATTTAACTTTAATTGATTAGGAAAGTAATAAAAATAAAAACTTTTCCCCGACAACGGCGCCAAAAACTTGTTGGATTGTTTCGGTGTTAACAAAACAATCACACACACGCAAGTGCACGTGGTCCACAAGTAATATATGATACGTAAAGTATTGTTCCCACAGAGAAAAGTAATTATTTCTAATCTAACATGCAACAACATTGTAATTATTTCTGGCTGCTTAAACGAGTGAATAAGATGTGAATTAACTACTAGAATGATTATCAACTAATTAACTAATTAACAAGTGACTGATTCAAATTAGGGAGATATGGGATTCTAACTTCACTTAATGCACCATTCAGGTTATACACCTCTTGTTAAACATAACTGATTAATTCGGATTGCTAGTGGAGAGCACAAAGGTAAAACATGGTTATCTCTCGATATACCATACTCATATCACATAAAATCCACACAAAAGATAGAATATATGCGAACATCTAATATTACATAACTCACTATATTTCTATGTGACTTACAAGTAATATAGATTTCAGTGCAAGCTCTCTTGAATGACTACACATGGTAATACGGTATATGTCTATCCGGATTATGAATAATGAAATCTATCACATGTAAAATTCACAAACACATGCTAATATGGCCAAATCTGAACTTGTACTTCCTTTTCCAATTTCATACAAATTAATATGGTAGGTGGTGATCAAGCATCTAAACAATCAAAACAACCATATTAGGAAATCCATGCATAGTCAATCACGTTCAACGACGAGGCATAAAAATCTGAACTAAACAAAAAGGTCCATTAGAATCCCAAAATGGTGATTAGTTCATCACTGAAGCAATAACCATTATGTGATTTTGTCCAAGCATTGAAAATATAATATGAACGTAAAGAGAATCAAGAGAATAAGAAATTGCAAATCTGATATTTCTTCGTCCAAAATAAACCTTCAACGCTACAAATCAACTAATCCAAAACCCTTAATATGAAAATCTACCAATGAGACAAGAGAGAAGCCAAAAGTAGGAATAGACAGCAATAAACTCTCTGTGTCTCTCATAAACCCTAGAATAGTAAAAATAATGATTAGAAGATAGATCGTAACTTGCAATTACACCCTTATATGGAAAAACATGCTACAGGAATTTTTAAGTAAAAAGTCAAACTGTCATTGACCAGCCTGGCGCGGGCCGCGCTGCCCCGTAAGCCAATTGGTCTCGCTGTCAAACTGATCCTGGAAGGCGCGGGCGCGCTGATTTTGTGCTTCATGCTGGCGCGACCGCGCTACTTGCTATTCTTGCAGGTTGTTGCAAGTCTTCTACTGGTGTATGATTTAGGTCTATTTGTTTGCTACAACTCTTCCTTGCACCTTTTCACTTGCCATTTCATATCCACACGCCATGCTCCATCTTCAATCCACCACAAGCTCGCCATCTTGTCATTTCCATGCCTGTTCCATGCCATTTGCTCACAATGGTGTTTCCTTCATGCAAGCTACAAAATAAAGATAAAATGCATCAACAGAAACTAAAACACTTGAGATTAAGCTCTAGTTATAGCCAGTTGATAGCCAAGAAGTAGGCATAAAACCTACTTATCAGTGAGACGCGATGTATGTGAATGTATGTTGTGTGATTCCTCTCTCAAGGAGGCAAAACCCATCGGTGATAAGTAATGTCTCTGGGGACGGCTTAGTCTTTGGGGCTCATGAAAATGCACCACCCAGATTCGCACCAGTTGAAAGATCGAATTAAATTCCCCTCTAGTAGATTGTGATGATCTGGGGACCTTCATGCCAAAAAGCAGTGAGAGTAGCCTAAGATAGGTCAGCCTCTGATTAACCAAATCCGACAAGAAGCTTCTTAATGCCTTCCTCTTTCAATTCAATGTCAAGTTTTTAATGTAAATATCATAATTTACATTTCTTGTCGTATATCTCTTGTCATCCTGTCATCGAAACAACTGACCTCTATTTTGTAGGATAAGATTAAAAACCACATCATAACATGCATTCTATCCTTACATACATCAGGAAATTGATACGCTTATGCTTTGTTGTAGGTGAAAAATTGGTCCTGTCACTAGATCTAAATCTAAGAAGGCACCAAGTCCATCCACGGACATGACTTCCAGTGCTCAACCAGAATCCACCCCTGTATCTAGGGAAGAGTTCGAAGGAATAAAGAATTAAATAGCTGAATTGGCTAGTTTCCTGAGAGAGCAAAGTAAGGCTCTTAAAGGGAAGCAAGCCCAAGCTCACACAGAACCGGGAACACCTGGTGGTAGCGGTAGCAGTCAAGAGACTGAAAAGATAGAAACTCATATTCCTGGACCACAAAACTAGGACACAACTAACAAAACCCTTGAAATCACCACCCTCAACAAAGAACAGGAAGCTAGTGACATTGTAAAGAAAATACAGCAGATGGAGGAAACTCTCCAGTCTATCAAAGGGATTGGGGCATTCGGCAGTGTTAATTATTCTGACCTCTGTATATTCCTTAGGGCACGTTATCCCAAAAAATTTAGAACTCCTAATTTTGAGAAGTACGATGGATTGGGAGATCCCTATACCCACTTGAAAATATTCATTGGAGAACTCAGATCCTATGCAGAGGACGAGAAGCTTCGAATGCAATTATTTTAGAAGAGTTTGACTGGATAGGCCAGAGCCTGGTATGCGCGTCTGGACAACTCTAAGATTCACAGTTAGGAATAGTTGGCCCATGCCTTTCTCGGTCAGTACAACTTCCAATCTCAGCTAGCTGCAGACAGATACCAAATAACCAAAATTAAGAAACAGAGTACTGAATCATTCAGAGAATATGCTCAACGATGGAGGCGGGTTACAGCACAAGTCACCCCAGCCATGACTGGGTCTGAGATAGCCATAACCTTCATCGACATCCAAGAAGCGCCATATTATAAGAGGGTCCTAGAAGGCATAGGAAAACCATTCTCTGAAATGATCAAAAATTACGAAATGGCAGAAATGGGGCTCAAGTTCTGGAAGATAAAAGATCTAACCGCCCTCGAAGCTGTCGCCGAGCATATCCAATCCAAAACTTATGGGAGTAATCCTCGGAGACTACACAAAAAGAAAGATGAAGAAGTGTCCTTAGTATTGCAAGGACAAAATCAAAGAGGCGAGTTAAACAGTATGCCTATTTAAAGGAAGATTTATACCCCTTTCCAAGCTCTAACACAGCCTTCAAACCCTCCATTCCAAAAAAATATGGAGGTCAGGCGTCGAAGAACTTTCACCCCTCTAGGGGATTCACTTAAGAATGTGCTAAAGCTGTTGACGGCACAGAAGAAGATTGTCTAACTCCTTCCACTAACCAACACTGGTGGACGGAATTTTGACCCAACTAAGAAGTGTGCTTACCATTCTGGATCTCTGGGCCATGACATTCAAGACTGTTGGTCTCTCAAGCACAAAATTCAAGACTTGATTGACAATGGAGAGATTGTGGTGACAAAACCAGAACAACCACACGTACAAGACAATCCCCTCCCCCATCACAAAGAGGAGAATGTCAATATGATCGGCACCACAAGTGGAGAAGGATCCAAGTACCTCCGTTATTTGAGAGAATCAACTCCATCTAGCAACAACAGCCCAGACAATTGGGAAGTATCAGAAAAGAGATTCCTGATAGAGCAAGAGATAAAATCTATCAAGGAATAAATCGAGCAATTTGCAGAACTGGTCGTCTATCAGCATCAAATCACCAGACAGATGATTAAACGGGCCAACCAGTCTGACATTGATCGTCCTCCCATACTAGAGATCAATCCCAGGAGGGATCATAACCAGTCTCAAGAGTATGAGCCTTGGACCGACAAAATGGTTAAAGAAGAAACTGTCCACACTGGTAGGAAATTCTTATTTTAAAGGAATTTCACCAACTTGAACCAATCAATGGACAAAATCCTCCAAATTCTAATCAACGAGGGAATGGTTGCAGAATTATTACCACCATTGAACCCACGATCCAGAAAATTCAAGCCTAACCAAATATATCAGTACCACTTCAATTCACCCGGCCATGATACTGAAGATTGCTGGGCACTTTGTAACCTGATTCAAAACATGATTGATAGTGGTGAATTGATAAGGGGAAATCAAGTTCTCGACCTCCGAGATGAAGATACTCTCTAGATCACCACTGCTTGGAATCAGGACACAGTGGATGTGGTTTCCTGTAATAAGGAGCCATCCCTCACACCCTTAGTACTGCCAGAATAAGGGGTCAAAGAAATACAAAATCCTCTAAAGGTGGCCGCACCCGAGCCTCTGATCTTTCCCTTCAGACCTCAATATCCAGTTATCAGTCTGACGAGGGTCCCATGGAACTATGGGAACGACGAAGGTTCCACCTCAAACAACATTGTCATAGTACCAAGGATAATCCCTTGTACATACCTCAGCGGGTGATCAAACCAGTCATCAAAGCCAAAGAAAAGGTGACTGATGAGAAAATCAAAGAGTTCCTCATTAAAATGGGACACAATGAAATCAAGATAGTGAAAAGCCTGAAAGACGCACCCAAGCAAATGCCTATCCTAGACTTGGTCTTACCATCGGTGGATCATCGCAACATTCTAGTGAAAGTACTAGAAGAAGCCCATCTGCCACATACCATGGATGCCGAGAAATTTCGTCACGTGGTAGAGCACATTTTCAACAGCAATGTGATATCTTTCACTGACGATGATATCCATGCAGAAGGGATAAGTCATAGCAAATCCCTACACATAGCAGTTATGTCTTTCGGGTATGTGATCGGAGGTGTGCTCATAGATGGAGGATCGTCCATCAACATCTGCCCCTATAATACCTTGGAAAGAATGAAGATCAACCCGAACCGGATAAAAACCAGTCATGTGGTCATCCGGGCTTTCGATGGATCTCGCCGACAAGCTATGGGAGAGATAGAGCTTCCATTACAGATTGGCCCACACACTTTCTATGTGTCCTTCCACGTGCTCAACAACACCACTGGATACAACTTGTTGTTGGGCAGGCCATGGATCCACATGGTAGGGGCAGTGTCATCCACCCTCCACCAACAGCTTAAATACATTATCAACGGCAACCTCATTACGGTCAACGCTGAACCATAATACCCTATCTGTATACAGGGAGACATGCTAGTGATTAGCTTGGATGCAGGGATTGAACCTGCAAGTTTTCAAGCCCTGGAGGTGTGTGATACTCAGTATCTACTTATTGGAGCATCAACATTAAAACCTAAGGTCTCCACCGAAGTTATGACGGTAGGCCAAAAGATTATATCTTTGGGTTTCCAACCTGGAGAAGGGCACAAGTCCAGTCTAAATCCCGAGCCAGACAGGGAGAGCTGGATTGGGTTTTTTATCCGGGTCAAACCACCGGAACCAAACAAGCATCCTAAGGCTCATGCTTCCACAATTTTGTTGCCAAACCTTACGGGTGTCGGATGGGTGAAACCTATGACAAAAATCCCAGCTGTGGTATCAACTATGTTATTTCCTCTCATTATACCAGCAAGTCAGAGAACAACTCCTAAATCCAAGATGGATAGTAAAAAGGGAAAAGAAAAGATCCTATACAAAGGACGAGACCCATTTGCTAACATGCGGGTCACCATAAACTACGAGGGTATGAATGACAAGATCCCAGACAGCGACGACGAGGATCAGATTCAAATTCCTCGCATCAAGAAGGGAAAAGGGGGCAGTTCAAAAAAAACCCTGGCCCTATTGTAAAAGATGTCTTAGTCATCATCCGAGATGAAGTAGATGATCACCAATCCTTGATCCTCCCTATTCATGAGGATCTGACCTTGGATAACTGGAGCAGCGTTCCTTGCCTCAGCCAAAAAGGGTAAAAGGGCAGAGAGTACATCTGCCCTTTAAACATGCTTTCATTTACTACTTACTTTTGACTGCACAACTATAGCAGTAACTTTTATCATGCTTTGCCAAATGCTTTGTATATTTAAGCAGTTGTATATATTAAAATGAAAGCATTTTGTTTTCAGGATTCAAGTATTGGACGTGTTTGTCTCTGCTAATGAGATGCTAACTTGTCAAAGTGACTACGACTTTGATGTAGAACTTAACTTTAACTTGATGGATATTGACCAAGAGGAGGAAAATGACTATGAGTAGCCCGAGGAGATCAAAGAATGGGTCAAAGACAAACCCAAACAAAACCTCGACCAAACCACCACTATCAACATAGGAACCTCCAAAAACATCAAAGAAATCCAGATAGGTATAGACCTCACCCAAGACCAAAAAGTTGACATGATCGAACTCCAAACACAATTTCAAGATGTGTTTGCAAGGTCGCATGAAGACATGATTGGTCTGTCCACTGACATTGTCATCCATCGAATGCCCATTAAAGATGGATTTAAGCCAGTCAAGCAAAAGCTCAGGCAATTAAAACTTGAATGGAGTCTGAAAGTCAAAGAAGAAGTTGTTAAATAATTCAAAGCCGCAATCATCATGGTATCAACATAACCAGAGTGGTTGTCAAACATAGTTCCCATACCTAAACCCGGAGGGAAGGTATGAGTCAGCGTGGATTACCAGGATTTGAACAAAGCTTATCTCAAAGATAATTTCCCTGTTCCTTTCATCCACATCCTGATCTATAATACTGCGCAGTACAACATGTATTCCTTCGTAGATTACTTTGCTGGTTACTATCAAATCATGGTTGCTGAAGAGGACCGGGAGAAAATAGCTTTCATAACTGCCTGGGGAATCTTCTGTTATAGGCGACTATCCTTCGGCCTCGTCAATGCCGGAGCCACATATCAGCGAGCCATGATGGCCTTATTTCATAACATGATGCACAAAGAGATAGAAGTTTATGTGGACGACATCATCATCAAATCCCAGAGCGAGGATGATCACAATGACCATCTCAAGAAGTTGTTCAATAGGTTGCGTAAGTACAACCTCAAGCTAAATCCAGCCAAATGTACTTTTGACATCAAATCAGGTAAATTATTAAGATTCTTGCTGAGTAATCGAGGCATCGAGCTAAACCCTGCCAAGATCAAAGTCATCACTAAGATGCCAGTACCTCAAATAGAGAAGGAGATACGTGGGATTCTAGGGAGAATCCACTTCATAAGCTGATTCATTTCCCAGCTCACAGCAACCTATGAAACCATATTCAAGCTACTAAGGAAGAATTCCTCTACCAAATGGAACGAGGATTGTCAACGATCCTTCCTTTTCATCAAGAAATAGCTGGTCGAAGCACTTATTTTCATACCTTCGAGGGATGGAGTTCCTCTGTTCATGTACCGGTCCGTCAATGCCAATGCAATGGGCTGCATACTGGGACAGAAGGATGATAGTAGCAAAGAATGAGCCATCTACTACATCAGCAAAAGATTCAGCAGTGGTGAGCAAAAATACACCCTGATCGAGAAAACATGTTGTGCGTTAATATGGGCCGCAATGAGGTTACAGCATCACCTCCATGGGCATATAACTTACCTCATATCCCGTATGGAGCCCCTCAAATATATATTCAACAAGCATATGTTGAATTGTTGACTGCCAAATGGCAGTTGATCCTACAACAGTTCGACATTGTCAATGTGACTAAGAAGTCAATCAAGGGTCAAGGCATTGCAGATCAATTAGCTGAAGAACCTTCAGGAGGTTCGAGCCCCTGGAGACTTATTTCCCGGATGATGGAATCATGACGATTCAACAACTCCAACAAGAGAATACAGTCCAACATAGAAAATGTATTTCGATGGAGCAGTAAACATGGAAGGTGCCGGAGCTGGGGCAGTCCTTATCTCTGGTACAGGAGAACAATATCATGTGGCTACCAAACTTTAATTTGGCAACACCAACAACATGGTCGAGTATGAAGGCTGTATAATGGGGTTTAAACTAGCGCAATCCATGGGTATCAAACACGTACTGGTCTTTAGAGACTCTGAGCTGGTCATCAGATAAACCACCGGGGCATATCACACCAAAGAGCTGCATTTGCTACCCTATCATAGGCAGGTCATCAGAATATCTATGGAGTTTGAAGACAAACCCTTCATCTATATTCCTCGAGGTAGGAATAACTTCGCTGATGCCTTGGCAACATTGGCTTCCTTGATCCATATATCCGATAGGAATGAGATTCCCTGCATCAAATTCATAATTTAGAAAGCCCCGACATACGGAAATTACATTAGAGATATATCAGATGAAATACCTCCTATCAAACAGCCTTGGTATCAAGACATCAAGGAATATCTAGTCTGTGCAGGAAAAATAAAGATGGCTGATCTAGTATGTGCAGGAAAAACAAAGCTAGTCTATGGACCCAAGGATAAGAGGGCCAGTAATGCCAACATGGCATCTCTCTCTGAAGATGGAGGAGCAACTGCAAGTGCAATACCCTCAGCCTCCATACGGCTCAAAATATCTACAGTCATCTGTAGTGTGGCACTGTGGTCATCAATATACGCACTCATCTCGGAAACCAGACCATGAGTGTAAGATCGAAGAGCAGTACTGACAGAAATGTGGAAATCACGGGAAGCTATAGCCTCATCCCTCTCCACAAAAGCTGCATCCCTAGCAATCAAAGTCTCCATAATCTCAACAAAAGCTGCATCTCTGGCAGATTTGATCTCCTCTCGGCCAATCAACCCTGCATCATGAGCAGCTCGAGATGTATCTCTCTCAGCCAAAGCTATACCTAGGCCAGACAAAGCGGTCAACATCAGCACTCTAGCCTAATCCCTCTCAAAGGTTATCCTAGCTATTGAGCCCGCCAAAGCCGGATCTGTCCCTGCAAAAATGATCGGCGGATCACTAACTAGTGTTGTTGTCAAACCCATAAATAGCTCATCCTTGGTAGGAGATTCAGGATCCTCCATAGGTTCCTCCTCGTCTGAATCTATAATAGGAGCTCACTAGATAAATGAAGCTGATGCTATATCTGCCTCCAACCATACCGAGTACTCTAGAGAACGGTCCAAATGGCTACTGGAGAAATCAGCCCTCTCCTTGTGAGTCCAACACTCATATACGTGAATCAAGTCAGCAGATGACATAGATGAAGCTGACATCCTCTAATCAACAGCTCCCTCAAACAAATGCAGGCTCTGATACTGATTAAACTGGCCCATAACAGCCAGAGAATGAAAAGTGGTCACTCCCCTCAATCACGCTAGAGGCAGATAGTCCATGCCAGATGCATGGGTAATAAAGCTATAGGGGGAGGCCAGTCCTGAGCATGGCAAGATCAAGAACGGATGCTCAATATTCAACAGAAACGCCGACCATGTCTCTGCATCGGTACACTCTGCCGACTGAAAGGAGTAGGACATAGCTATATCATGGGAAAAATAATACCCATGATGCCTGAAAGATCCAATCGTTTAAATATGGGACATAAGCCATATGTATAACAGGACCGAACTGCCTCTGAAAAACCCCTACAGTTAGGTACTACAGTGGGTGGCTAACCTCAGCGTCTCAGCCAATATCATAGGGATGATGGTGCTACACTGTCTAAGGGCCCTAATCACGACTACTAATCCCACATCCAAGTGATCCAAGTGTAACGGCATATAGACGTAGGCCACAATGCACATCAGCAGAATATTTACCCTGGCCTGATGCCACGCCTCTGCTGAAATAATAAAATCCCCAGCAATTTGATCTTAGCTATCAAGCTCAGCAAAATAATCGATCAGAAGTCAATCGAGATCATCCAGCCGGAAACGATCTCGTCCGTGACTGCCCTCTGACGAAGACCTGACATCAATATGAATGGTCTCCTCATATCGCTGATAGCTGTCCTAGCGCAGGGCAACTCTAATGCTAAACCTATAAATCGCTGATACTTCTCAATAGTTGGTGTCAGCTCATGCTGTCCAAAATGGAAGACCTGTCTCTCGAGTATCCAGAAGGGTAAAAGACCATCCATGAACCCGTACAGAGCCCGAAAATTTGCGAGGGCTAATGAATGCCCCAACATCTGATCAACTGATCCTTTGGCTAAGAAGGACAAACTGCTATACCACGATCTCAATGATAATGCCACCTCAGACGGTGGTAGATGCTCGATATGGCTAACTGCAGACGACGTCATATGTATCACCGTATCACAAGACCATCCATAGGTCAAATTTGAACTCATCTATCTAAATACATACACATGACATAATATATAAATAATGACAATGATAAATATGATGCGATAGATAAGAAATATCCTGAGCATATACAACAAGCTATCTACTGCGGGCATCATCCCCGTCTGATAATACAAAGAAAAATAAAAAAATACAAGGGAATGGGGCACCACCACCCAACTACTAACAGTGGTCTATCAAAATGATGGCACAACCTCCAAATAGCCAAAATAGTGATTAACCATAAATATAGCTGCCATAGCTATCCAAAGAGATCCAGATAATCTGCGCCTAGTTGATCAACCTACTCCATCTCCGCTGTGGACACAAAGTTGCGGTCATCAGGCATGTCAGGGCGGTACAAAGGAGGATTAGCCCCTATAAAACTGCTAGAAAATGGACCTGAAGAGGGGCACGCTCCTGAGCTGGACGGGTCAAAAGAAGATACCTCTGACGGATCTCTGCCAAGATGCCTGATAAATTGGGTCGGGTCAATCCTATGATCTGGTCCAAATGAGTCGGCTCCCTAAGGCAATCTATCCAGTTTGTCATCATAATAGACCTAGGCACTATGTCTGCTATAAACTTGGTAGCCCAAGTCTCAGATCCACTATTACGAGGACTCCACCAACTGCTAAATGCCTCCTGGCTATAAGGGCGCTCTGATAGGGTAAAGCCATCTATGCCCTCCATAGTGATATCAGTCAGTGGCAAGAGCAATGGCCAATGATGCCAAGTAGGAGGAACAATGGGAATGCAGATCTGTCCCCGTAATACTCCTGATAGCATGCTCTCCCAAATAGAGCTGCCAGCCTCCCTCTGTCAAAATCAGGACTCTGCAAGTCGACAATGCAAACTCTCAACCAGTGGGGAAGCCTCCCTCAAATCCAACTGTCAAAAACTCAGAGGTATACGGCATCCAGAAGATCGATCCAGCCGTCAAAAGCTCTAACTATATGCGAGCATGGGTAAATCCCTCTGCAACAGGGACCTCTGTCAGAGTGGAGTCATGCCAATGTCGTCCTCAGGGATAGGTCTCCAGACCTAAAGCAGTGGCAGGCCGTAGGCAAGGAAGCCTCTCAAATGCCCAGAATTGGCCATACAAATATCAAAAGTCCTCAGTGACCAAGACTGACAAATATAAATCCTGAAATCAAAAAGGTATGAGAAAGATGTACTCACCAGCAGAAATGGGTAGAACCCTAACCAAGCCTCCATTAAACCCTCTGAAAGCATGCACATGCCCCGGAGAAAATAGGTAAAGGTGTAGGAACCCCAATCAAAGTCATTGAGGCGCTCTCTATGTCGGGTAGCACTGACCAGGGCGAAGGACACCGTAATGAGTTATCCGCCATAAAATAACCCCTGATGATCACCAGGAACAATTGCCTCAAGATGCGATCCCTAACCTTCTAATCATCAGGCAAAGGCTCCAGCAAAGCCCCACTCTGGCCATCTATACTCAATGGACCTTATCGGACTGTCCCACCCTTGATCGCCGTCGTAGGAAATCCCCGCAGGGACCGAACGGCAGTAGGTGTGATGTCAGCCACAATAGGCACTGGCTCACCCCCAAACTCAATACCGGTGATGAACCTCTATTCCATAGGGGTCATCATCACCTCATAATCCAGCAAATGAAGGGACTGAGTCTGGTGGAACCCGCACTCAGACAAAGCCCTCATATACCCCCAAGGGCAATGGCAGGGAAGAATCTAAAAGAGAGCCTGAAACCCCCAGCCATCAACAATATCCCTGAACTCCTGGTGTAAAGTATGATACAGGGAATGCATGTTGAACAAGTTCCCTCGAGGTTGCGTAAAGCCGGGAACCTGCATCAAAAATTAACCCATGTCAAAAGTCTGTGCCCCGAGAATGGCAAGAAGAAAGAAAGAGAATCCAAAAAGATGAAAATTACAAGTCACCTCGTTGGCGTGAAGAAATCTCGATGGATGGTAATTCAAGTTGCCCAACAACTCCTGGGTCAGCACAACTATGCCCGGAACCTCCGCACGTGGAGCCTGAACAGGGGCAGGAGCATCAAAGTGAGCCTGCTCGTCATCAATATCGATCGGCTGCTAGTCCTGTGCTGGACGAATCACCGACTCTGCCAATCTGCGAAGCAGTCGAGCTGGACGTGGCTGAGGAACATCAGAAGCCCTCCTACGTCTAACGCCTGAAACGACTCTGCTGGCACTATCGGGTCTATCTCTGTCCATCACCTGGACCAAGTCTCCAAATCACCTCAGAAAGGGTGTGGAAAGCCTAAAACATGTGGCTTATTTTTTTAAATCAGTATTCTATGCATTTTTAAGTCTTAAAACATGCATGGGTCAGTCAAAAATACCCATTAAGTTAAAATTGCATGTTTTTCAAAAGATAAATCCTAAAAACATGCATGGGTCAGTCAAAAATCCCAGTAAAGTTAAAATTGCATGTTTGTTAAATACTCGGGCTTTGAAAAAATTTAGCCAGAGTCTCCTTTGTAAAATGGACTGTCCGCATGCACATAGGCATGTTTAGGATGAGTAATTTGATAAAAAATAGCAAAATATGACTGTGTCAGAATTTAAATTTTCGTACATCCGAACGTGCATTACAGTAAGATATGCATACATATGTAGTCAAAAAAAATTTAGCAATTCATATAAGCATACACTTTTCATACATTTAATCTAAAAGCCCCCTACGTGGTTCACATGCTTTTAACGGTCAAAACTTGCGAAAAAAGGACATAAAACGTTACCTACGATGCGCTAAACGCGTAGAAACTAACGGAATCAGAAAACAGCTGCCCAAGCTCCGTAGATCTGAAAAAGAAGATCGAAATCCGTTTGAAACTCAAAATGAAAATGTTTCAAATGAGGTCCCACTCCCCCGGGCTCAGTTCGGTTCGAGTTAAAATAGAGTTTATATGAGCTGCCAAGTCAAATCTGAAGAAAAATTGCTACGCAATTGAGCTGTTTGTCCTGAAATCCTGCGTTTAAGCAGCGTAATCCCGACAGAAAGAGGAGCATTCTGAAAACCCAAGATAATCATCCCGAGGCCATATTCGGTGGTCAATTATGCAAACTACTAAAAAACTACACGAAAACTGAGCAAAACTATCGAAAATTGCCATTGTCGAAGTATCGGGTACAGATCGAGTTCAATTCAGCCGTTGGCTTAAACCCAACGAAGTATCGGGTACAGACCGAGTTCAATTAAGTCATTGGCTTCAATCCAAGGAAGTATTGGGTACAGACCGAGTTCAATTCATCCGTTGGCTTCAATCCAATGAAGTATCCAGTACAGACCGAGTTTAATTCAGCCGTTGGCTTCAATCCAACGAAGTATCGGTACAGACCGAGTTCAAATCAGCCATTGGCTTCAATCCAAAGAAGTATCGGGTACAGACCGAGTTTAATTCATCCGTTGGCTTCAATCCAACGAAGTATCAGGTACAGACCGAGTTCAATTCAGCCGTTGGCTTCAATCCAACGAAGTATCGGGTACAGACCTGAGTCCAGTTCAGTTGTTGGCTTCAATCTAACAAAGTATCAGGTATAGACCGAGTTTAATTCAGCCGTTGGCTTCAATCCAACAAAGTATCGGGTACAGACCAAGTTCAATTCAACCGTTGGCTTCAATCCAACTAAGTATTGGATACAGACCGATTTTAGTTCAGCCGTTAGCTTCAATCCAACGAAGTATCGGGTACAGCCCGAGTTCAATTCAGCCGTTAGCTTCAATCCAACGAAGTATCGGGTACATACCGAGTTCAATTTAGCCGTTGGCTTTAATTCAACGAAGTATCGGGTACTTACCGAGTCCAGTTCAGCCGTTGGCTTCAATCAAATAAAGTATCAGGTACAAACAGAGTTCAATTCAGTCGTTGGCTTTAATCCAACAAAGTATCGAGTACAGACCAAGTTCAATTCAGTCGTTGGCTTCAATCCAGCGAAGTATCGGGTACAGACCGAGTCCAATTCAGCCGTTAGCTTCAACCTAGCGAAGCGCCGGGTACAGACCGAGATAGTTTAGCCGTTGGCTCAGCCCCAACGGAGCATCGGGGAAGGGATCCGGTGACGGAAGCAATATAGTAATCCATCATCAATGATGGAATCTATTATACACATTCTCAAAGGAAGCATACAAGAAGGTAACTTGGCAACCGAGATATATCCCCATCAGAGTTGGCAAAGCTATCACGGATAACGTCATCCCCAGCAAAAAGTGACAAGAGCATTCTTTGATAGTTTAAATCTGGTATCCTAACAGCAATCGCATGATAATGCGGCAGCAAGGGTTATCACGGATAACATTATCCCCAGCAGAAACTAACGTAATCAATCAGTGATAACCCTAACCCCTCGAAGGTATCTGACATTCGTGACATACTATATCATGCATTGCCTCCCCTTTGCATTGGCATTTCCAGTGTCTACTAATCTTTATCATGTTCATTCCACTACATTACATGAACATGATAAAGAGGGTCATCTGTAGACACTCAAAATTTTCTTTCCTTGTTACTAACACTGTAGGAGGGCAAAAATGCCGTCAAATCAGCCCAGATCTCAAATCGAGCCGTCAATTCAGCCCTGATCTCAAATCGGGCCATCAGTTCAACCCCGATCTCAAATCGGGCTATTAAATCAACCCCGATCTCAAATTGAGCAGTCAAATCAACCCTGATCTCAATATCAGGCAATTAGATCAACCCCGATCTCAAATCGGGCCCTCAAATCAACCTCGATCTCAAATCGGGCTATCAAATCAACCCCGATCTCAAATCAGGCCGTTAATTCAACCCAAATCTCAAATCGGGCCATCAGTTCAACCTCGATGTCAATATCGGGCCATTAGATCAACCCCGATCTCAAATCGGACTCTTAAATCAACCCCGATCTCAAATCGGGCCATCAATTCAACCCCGATCTTAATATCAGGACATTAGATCAACTTCGATCTCAATATCGGGCCTTCAAATCAACCACGATCTTAATATCGGGTCATCAAATCAACCCCGATCTCAATATCGAGCTGTCAAATCAACCCCGATCTCAAATCGGGCAGTTAATTCAACTCCAATCTCAAATCAGGCTGTCAAACCAACCCCGATCTACGTCAATTCAACCCCGATCTCAAATCGGGCCGTCAAATCAACCCCTATCTCAAATTGGGCAATCAAATCAACCCCGATCTCAAATCGGGCCGTCAAATCAACCCCTATCTCAAATCGGGCCGTTAATTCAACCCCGATCATAAATAGAGCCATCAGTTCAACCTCGATCTCACTATCGGGCAATTAGATCAACCCTAATCTCAAATCGAGCCCTCAAATCAACCCCGATCTCAAATCAGGCCATCAGTTCAACCCCGATCTCAATATCGGTCCATTAGATCAACCCCGATCTCAATATCAGGCCATTATTTCAATCCCGATCTCAATATCAGACCATCAGATCAACCCCGATCTCAACCCGGGAGATACAGATCAGTTCCAATCTCAACCCGGGAGGTACAAGTCAGCCCCGATCTTAACCCGGGAGGTACAGGTCAGCCCCGGTCTCAAATTGGGAGGTACAGGTCAACCTCGGTCTCAACCCGGGAAGTACAGGTTAGCCCCGATCTCAACCTGGGAGGTACAGGTCAGCTCTGGTCTTAACCCGGGAGGTATAGGTTAGCCGCAGTCTCAACCCGGGAAGTACAGGTCAGCACCGGTCTCAACCCGGGAGGTACAGGTCAGCCCCGATCTCAACCCGGGAGGTACAGGTCAGCCCCGGTCTCAACTCGAGAAGTTCAGGTTAGTGCTGTCTCAACCCGGGAGGTACAGTTCAGCCCCGGTCTCAACCCGGGAGGTACAGGTCAACCCTGGTCTCAACTCGGGAAGTCAGGTCAACTTCAAGAACAAATTTGAAGCTCCACAACATCTCTAGAGGAAAACCCAGAGCTACCAAGTCAACCTTAGAGACAACACTGAGGATAAACAGACTCGAATGGGATCCAAGTCTTGGAAACAACTCCAGGTAGTCAACTGAAGGCCATGCCGACACTAAGGGAAACCCCGGGAGGGGCAAAATAGTCATTTTACCAACTCTAAGTCGATTCGGTCAAACTCAAGCTGAATTAATGCCACTAAGGTCAGAACGAACCATAACGATGATCCCGAGTGCAAATAGCGCAAGATAGCTCAACGGACAAACTGCGGGGAATCAAAGACCTAGTTATGAACCCTTCTTCTTGGACCCAAAAAATGTTTTATCCTATGTCATTGTAACACTCTCGGCGAGGGCTTTCCAGAAAGGTATTGCACGCCTCAAACCGACGCTCCGATCAAAAGTTAGAAAGTTTTGACATCGATTTAGCATTGCTCGGAGTGCACGTACTTTGAGAAGATGAAACTAGGCACGCAGGCCCCACCAGGGAAGCCGCACCTCAACCTGCGGTAGTATCAAGTAGGTCCCTGGTCTATATATATGAGGGCACCCCCCTCATTTTAAAAAAAAAAAAACGCTTCCAACCTCTGCTCATTTGGTTTTCTGTCCAATTTCTTGTCTTCCAAACCCAAATATTTTCACTCTAACACATAGATATACCCACATACTACCACATATCAAAAACGAACAGGTAGATTCTGACGTTAAAGGCCTACGATTTGGCAAAAAGGCCGTGTAGCAGTCCATTGTGAGTATTTTTACGATTAGCAAGTCAATACTACTACTTTGTACTTTTATACACTTGCACGTTAATTTTCATTTTCTAAATATGCCCGAAACTCAGTTTCGTGGCCGTTTTCTTCAACTTTTGGTACATTTTTGTATATAAACACATTTTTTGGCATTTCTACAACTCAGATTGACGATCCGTCACTTCTAGCATCTTCGGCATACTTGCATCTTCGTTATAAGCAACTTTGTCGGACTGGGTTATCTTCCCAGTCCGGGTTTGGTTTTTTTTTTGTAAATATTTAACTGTATATATACTAACTTTTTAATTCTGTCAAGCCCAGATGTCAAATCTGAGGTAGTTTACTGCTTTTATATATATTTATGCATATATAAGCAACTTTCACCACCACTGGGTTCTCTTCCCAGTCTTGGTTGACTACATTTCTGTCTATATATATATTTACATTTCAGTCCGGCCTAGATCATTCTGTGGCCTTTATATTGCTTTTGCACCCTTCACCATTAATGAGTTATCTTCTCAGTCACTGGTTGACTATTTTTCTGTACATTTACATTTCAGTTCGGCCTGGATTATTTTGTGGCCTTTTTACTACTTTTATATATTAATATGCATATATAAGCAGCCTTCACCACCACTGGGTTCTCTTCCCAATTTTGGTTGACTACTTTCCTGTCAATATATATATATATATATATATATATATATATATATATTTCAATTTCAGTCCGGGCACCGGTGTGAAAATCCATCGCCCTTTACAGCTTTCGTATATATAACTGCATATATATTGCTTTGCTAATTTTTTATTCAATTGTTGCTTTAAATATTCATTTTATGTGAATCGAAACTGACATATTTGTAGGCGAACTAGATTTATTTAAATCTCGCCAATTCTAGCTTTTAAACGGTTCAAAATCGGTACAGACGGAACTAGGAAGCTAGAATGGCTGAGATTTATTTAAATCTAGCATTTTTTCTAGTTTCAGTTGTAAAAGCAACCTCGCGGCTCTTAGATCGCTATCTAGTGGGAATGAGATGCTTCAGCCAGGTGCGAACCAGTATTTACTGATGAATCCTTGGTTCTGGCAACATTTTGATATATTTTTGTACAAATTTGAGTTGTGCAGGTTTATCGTCCTTCATATGTGAGCCTAGGAATTGTGGGATTCATGATCAAATTGATCAGAATCTGATTCTCACGATGGACAAACTCTACTTTACAAATGTACTCTGCCAGTTTTCCTGTAAAATGTACATACAAAAGACCTTAAAACGGTTATCCGGATTTAAGGTCTCAACATAGTGAAAACATAGATTGTCGTGTCAGAGTCCCTCCGATGGCTATCATATGCCCATAAGGAGACCGACACTTGTATATATTTTGTGATCGAGGATGCTTCGCAGCCCGACACTCACCATTCAGATGCAAGCCTTAAGGCTATAAAGATAAAAAAAAATGGAAGTATCAACAGGCTTTAATTCCTATGTTAGCGTAAGGGTTTGATAACCAGCTTTCAAAACATCATTTTCAAATCAATTAGAAGAAAATCTTTTGCAAATGAAATCAAACACTTTTGCAAATCAAATCAAAGACTTTTTGCAAATCAAATCAAACCCTTCGTATATAGGTTCAATGAAGCAAAGCACTACTTTCAATCAATCAATCAAACATAGGCCCAATTTTCAAACAGCATTCACACACATTTCAGTTTTTTAAGGGAAATATTGAAAAGATACGGTACCGTGTTTACACGGGAGTTGTGGGGTGCCTAACACCTTCCCCACACTTAACCAAGCCCCCGAGCTCAAAACATCGATTTCAAAGATCAACTTTCGATAGTGTCCACCAATTGGGCCTCTTTCAAACAAAATTCGGTTGAGTTGTTACAACCATTTCAAATCTACCAACTATCGACTCTGTAAAACGTTCAAATCATCGACATGATACATGTTGGCCTTTTTCTAAAAAACCCTTCAAAACCTTTTTCGCAATAAAAAAGAGTGAGGGTAGAGATAACATAGGAAGAGAGAAAGATCCGGGTTGTGACTCGACCCGCGAATTTTTTCTCGACGTCGACATATATGATAAAGCAGTAAAAAGCTTCAGATCGTAAAAAATCTTACAGTGTGTAGCGCTAAAGGCTTTAAACCACTTGGAGGGCTTAAAAACTTCGTTTCCACCGTATTGAAAGAATAAAATTGAGGTTTAGAATACTATAGGTAGGGCTAAGGGTCGAAATGGGCAGTGTTTTCTTTCTTTTCTTCTTTTTTTTTCTCTTGGTGGGGTGTTTTATTTATAGACCAGATGACCGCGGGTCTACTCGCGGCAATCGTAAGTCTACCTGCGGCTCCCCGAGTGGGCCTTGGTCCCGTGAGTCCCGTTGTCTCAAACTACGTGTACTACGACCAACGCGTTGTCTGCTTCGAACCTTCATAACTTTCAATTCGGGAGTCCGATTGAGGCGTGCTATGACTTTTCGGAAAGCCCTTTTCGAGAGATACACAATGACATAGGATTTGACCTTTTCTGAATCCGATAAGATGGGTCCATTACCAGATCTTTGAGTCTTTGCAATCTGTCCGTTGAGCTGTCTTGTGTTATTTTTACTCGGGATTGACGTTATGGTTCTTCATGACCCTCATGGTAGTGATTTGGCTTGATTTTGACTTGATTTGATGTCAAGTTGGTAAAATAACCATTTTGCCCTTTCGGGAGTTGTCTCCAAGATTAGCAGGGTTTTTGACTATTTCTCGGGGTTGTCTCCAAGGTTTGATTCCAGCCGACTCAGTTCTTCCTCAGGGTTGTCTCCGAGGTTGTCTTGATATTCTAGGGTTGTCTCTAGGGATGATTTGATCTCCCGGGGTTGTCGTCGAGGTTTGTTGTATCTCCCGGTGTTGTCGTCGGGGTTAGCTTGATCTCCCGGTGTTGTCGTCACGGTTGATTTTATGCTTCGGGGTCTTCTCCGAAGGTTGGTTTGGTCTCCTGGGGTTGTATTGATGCTTCGGGGTCGTCTCCGAAGGTTGGCTTGGTCTTCCGAGGTTGTTGTCGGGGTTGATTTGATGCTTTGGGGTCGTCTCCAAAGGTTGGCTTGGTCTCCCGGGGTTATCTTCGGGGTTTGGCTTTATCTCCCGGTGTTGTCGACGGTGTTTGACTTGATCTGGACTTTTAGGGTTGTCCTTGAAAGGTAAAAGATGATTTTGCCCTCCTGCAGGGTTAGTAACAAGAATACAAAATTTCGAGTGTCTACAATAATAAATGATTAAAATATCATTAAATGATTAATAATATTAGTAAGTGATTAAAATATTATTAAAGGATTAATAATATTTATAAATGATAAAGATATTATTAAGTGATTGGAATATTATTAAAGGATTAGTAATATTTATAAATGATTAAGATATTATTAAATGATTAATAATAGTAGTAAGTAATTAAAATTTTATTAAATGATTAATAATATTTGTAAATGATTAAGATATTATTAAATGATTAATAATACTAAGAAGTGATTAAGATATTATTAAATGGTTAATAATATTAAGAAGTAAATAAAATATTATTAAATGATTAATAATATTAGATGAGAGTTTTAAGATAATGATTAAATAATTATGATATTATCAAAGAATGATAATATTACTAATAAGTTAAGGAATTGTCTATTGTTTGTATATGTGACTAAATGTTAGATAATTTATTTTAAGAATAGTTGAGTTAAGACATGTTATGCTAATTGAAATATCAATCTTATTAATGAAAGGTCTTCTCTAAGAGATTAAATTAGATTGTTTAGTAGTAATCGACGGAGCAGGCAAGTTTCCTAACTCAAACTCGAGTTATTATGTTTCAAGTTTGCTAGTGGTTTAATTATTGTCAATTATTCCACATCTATGATATTTATTGATTATTCGCACCTAGTGCAAATCTCATATGTTTATCGGGTATGAAAGGCTGATCACCTTCGTTATCAAAGTATTTGTTCGTAGTCATTGTTGGCCACTCAGTGTTATTGATTCAGTTATTCAATTATTAAAATTTGATTCTCAATCTTTCACAATTGTTATATATTGTTGAAAATTCAGAAATCTATATTCTTTTCTTAAATCATGATATATCTTTATTGTATTTAAACTTGCTGAGCAAAGTAGTTGCTCACCCTTGTCATGATAATATTTCAGTTAAGCCGAGTGTTCGAAGACGGATAAAGTCAAAAGCAAAGTTGGAGAATATTTTTATATGAACATTTAACTATTTCATTATCATATGCAAATGGTATTGTAAACCTTTTAAGTTATTGAAGATATGTATTAAGTTAAGGTTGTAGACCTTGGGTAATATTGTAGAATCCTTTGAAATAAACAATGTATGTTTATATATTTTGCATTAATTTATAAAATATGTATAAAGATGATGTATTATGACGTACCAGGTCCGAGATTAAAGGGGCCCGAATTTGGGGGTGCTACAGTTGGTATCAAAGCTGATAGGTTATAAACCTTAGTTAGGGGTGCATTAGGCTATAACCGTAGAGATGAGGATAATGAATAAACTCAAATAGAGTTTAAGTGCTAAGAGTTGAATTTAGGAAGTTCATTATTAAGTAAAGAAGAAGATAAATAATATTCAAATAAGAATCTTAAAGAGCTATAAAGATAACCCAGAGTAACCTGACTCCAATAATAAAATAAAAAGTGATAATAAATAGACGAAATCTATAAGATGAAAAGCGTAAATAAAATCATAATACAATATGATTGGGATAAATACTTTTTAGGTCACTCTACTTTAGGTTAACTTACAAATAGGTCACTAAACTTTTCTTTCTTACAATCAACTCACTATACTCTTGTTTACTTACAAATCGTTAAAAAATTTAGCTGCTGGTAAGAGATAAAAAACTGACATGGAAAGAGAGATTTAGCTGACATGTATGATGTGGCCAATTTTGAGTGGAAATGAAAGAAATATTTTTAAAAATAAAATAAAATCAAAAAATTTAACAAAAAATGGAAAAAATAAAAATAAAAATTTACTTATTTTATGATTATTAGAAAATGAGTTTTTAGATAATTAGTAACAAGTATAATTATTTAAAAATATATATAAATAAAAAATATTGAAATTAAAAATAAATTCTTATTGAATTTATATGCATACATATTTATAAATTTATTTGGACATTATATACATGCATTCTTATTTGGCAAATTAATGAATTATGTGTAATAAAAAAAATTAATTAAATCTTAACATTTAAATTAGCTAAATGTTCTTACTATTCAACTTCTTTTCTCAAACCTTTTCTAAAACACCTTACGTGCGTTGTTTCTAACCCTTTTGCTCTCCTCTGGTTGTATGCCCAGAATCCAGTGCTCAAGCACCCATTAATCATAGCCACAACACAAACAAAAGAAACCTTGCATGAAACCTAATGAACCCTTGATTATTCCCCCAAACTGAGAAAACAACTGATTGCTAACTATCCTAATACCCTACAATTGAACAATTACCTTCATTGTAGACAACCCACAATGCACTCCTCTGTTAATGATGTTTCGACATGTTATTCATTTAACCCATTTCATAAAAATTAATTTGAGTACCAATTTGTAAAAAGGAACATGAGATAACCAACAACAATAATTAGAAATAGGCTGTCGAATACAGAGGTGGTGCAAGGCATGAAGCCGTATGTTTGCTGGCAAGCTTCCGATGCGGAGAACGGGCAAAGACCGTCGGAGATGAGATCTGGAAATCATGATTGAGATCATCGGAGATGAGATCTGAGAGCAGAGGGCGGAGAGAGAGAGAGAGAGAGGAGGAGGACGAGGATAGAAACCCTATTAATTTCATATCTAAATGTTAGCTTTGAAGAATTCAAGTTAAAAGTTTTCTTCCCTGTGATCAATTTATAAGACTAAATTCCTTAATTTCCACCAAGAAATCTCGGAAATGTGTGTGTATAGAGAGAGAGAGAGGGTTTAACCTGTGAGGGTATGGAAGAGAGAGAATGGGGAAGAAGTGTAAGAACCTGAATTTTCAGAAATTATTAAATAAGGATTTAATAAATAAAATTCTTAAACTGTGAGATGGGTTCGAATAAGAGTATATATGTGTGATATGAGGTATGTGGTATCATATTACAGAGGGTAATATGGACTATGTAATATGTGTTTTTGTGATTTATAAATATACTATTAATATATGTTTGTTATTTAGCGTAGAGACGATTTAGTGGAGATAAAGAAAGTGGATAAATTCCTATCGATATTAAATAATTTATAAAATTATTTTATCATAGTAATTTGGTGACATTAAATATCTTTAATGTATAATCACTATATTCTTGTGTATGTGTATTTATAACTAGTATGTTTATAATATAGGTTATTAATAGCACTTAAGCTATCCGTGAATAGGTTTGGGTAGTGAAGCATGAGTTAGTTAAGGAATTAACTAATAAGAATAAATATTAGTTAATTTAAGTTGGGAGTTATATTATGGAATAATATAATGTTAATATTGAACCTTAATGATATGGTGCAGTGTTTAATTTACTTAAGTAAAGAAATAGATTAATATATGTGTTGAATATATGATTATAGTTGCTACTTTATATATATATATATATATATATATATATATATATATATATATATATACATATATATATTACTTAGCGTGGTAATATATGAGAAAGGCTAATGTACGAATAACGTTAATAAATATATATATATATATATATATATATATATATTATTAAAGAGAAATGGAAATCATTATATCTTTAAATGAATATTTGAAGAAATTATTTTGGGAACAATTTATAGAAAAGAAAGAGAACTAATTATTATATATTTCTAATAAAAGGTATTAAAATAATTTTTAATATTGAATTATTTTAATAAAAGGAGTAAATGTTATTTTTGAATAATAATATTACCTTATATATTTTTGTATGAGGTGTGATTGGTTAATATAGTAAATATATTAAAACGTATTTGCTATATGTAAATAAATTGAAGGAAACAATTTATTATAATAGAAAATAAACTTATTATCTATTTTCTATATATAATATATGTACATGTGTCGTACATATAGTTATTTGATATTATATTAAGAATAATACCATGAGACAATAAATAAATTATTTTCTAATAATGAATGTCTTTATTGGGAGAAAATATAATATTTATGTTATGGCAAAATACATAATTTTTAATGTATTTTTCAAGAGAGTTTAATTTATAAAGAAAACTAAGTTATTTTAATAACTTGAGTTGATATAGTACCGTAAGTGTTATAAATAATATTTGAATATTTCTATTCGTAATATATTTGTATGTGGACCTTGTGACTTAATAGTCCTAAGTAAATTGAACATGCGGTGGGTGGGTGATATGGTGGAAATAAATAAGTATTGAGAATGAGAATAAGCTTAGCATAAGCTTGTGAGATATGCCTTGTGTGGCACGATAATAGATTCATTGATGAATTAATTAATTCAAGGACGGAAGATTTGTTAATTAAACAATTAGTCTATATTAATTGTTATTATAATAATATGTTGATTTATTATTATAACTAGTAATAGTATAATAATAAGGAAATTGATTATAGATATAATCGAAATTGTATTGCTGAGGTATGAGATATATTGTCTTATAATATTAATTATTGTTATGGACAATATACTAGTATCTAGTAATTATTTGATGATATGTTGAATTATTATTATTGCGAGTAATAGCACGATAATAAGTATATTTGTTATAAATATACTAAGATTTATATTTGTTTAATGTGATAATTAACCATATAAATGTTAATTAATTGTTATGGAGGTTAATCATTATATTGATTGATGAGGGATGAATTAATTAATATTTTATTAATTAATTAATTGCCATTGAGTATAATAATATATAACCGAGTAGATTATTAATATGATTATAATTGCTCAATTAGTTGATATGTGCAAAGGATGTGATTATTAAGAATATAACATATTGTAGTTACACATATGTTATAAAAAGTATAGTGCAACATTAATGTGATTGTATTGTATATATATATATATAAACTATATAGTAAAATTGATTGCATTATGTGAATTACATAATATTATTGCTTATGTAACATGTTGTGTGTGGGTAGACCTTAAGGAATACCCTATTAGCATATAGTAATTGTTAACTGATAATGATTTCTATAGGATATTATAACTGTAATAATAACCGTTATAATAATTAATAACCGTTATAATAATGAGTAATACCCGATAGAATTATATCCGGTAGGATGAAATGTACATGAATTTATATATGTGCAAGTTAAAATTTACTACATGATAGTATTATTGGGACTACATTGTGACACATTAATTTATAACTTAAGTTATATGAAATGGAAAGTGTACAACTTAAATGTATATGGAAGGTATATATATAAACCAAGTGTTGTATTACATTTGTAAGTTGATTTTGCTGAGATTTAGAAGCATTGCCCCATATTAAGTGCCCACTTTCTCATTTCTTCCCATGTGAACCCACATGACTATACTCCTTCTCAATTTCATCAAAACATAGTTGATCATTTCAAGGGGAGTCGGAATCATGATGGAGTTCACCAACTCTCACCAACTCTTTCTTATCCATTGAACATTCTTGCAATCCTTTGAATTAATTTGGAAGGTAATTGAGTTGTCTGGATATTCATTTGCCTATATAAGGAGCTCTCTTCCTTCTCTATTTCAATTGCTGAGAATTGCTTAAGTTGAGAGCATATAGAGGGTGGATACTTGTATACATATTAGTAGAGGAAGTGAGGATTAGAAAGTTCTATTTGAATGTTAACAGAGGTATAATCCCTCTTTCATTGTTCTTCATTTACGTTTACTGTCAATTTTTCGGTTCTTGAATTAAGTATGAAGTTCATGATTTTGTGATGTGATAATGTTAATTAGTTGTTAAATAAAGTTATAAGCATGATAGGATTGTGTTATAGTTGGTACAAAATGAATTTCGTGAGTAATTCTGTGATGGATTTAAGCTGCTGCCGAGCAGAATGCAATTCTTGGTCTGGCCAGTGCCCTGCGCAGCTGCGCCAGTTTTGAACTGGCCAGCGGCGCAGCTGCTCCAGACCGGAACCAAAAACTTTAATTTCTGTTTTCTGTTAAGTACTGTTAAGTGCTAGCATGTGATATATAATTAGAAAAAAGCATGTGGACATAGATAACATACATATATGATTACTTTGATATGAAATGAGCATGTTTAACGATATTAGTACACACGATTGAAGAAAAACTTATAGTTTTGAAATGAAACTTATAATTTCGATTGTGAACTTAGACACATATGTAATATGTATATAATTTGATGTTTTAAATATGATAGTATGGTTTATATTGACATGAAATGCATGCTTAAAGTATTAATCGTATACTAGTATTGGAAGTTAAGACAATTTTTGAAATAAAAAACTTAAGACTTTCGAAAACGAACTTGACCAAGACTAATGTCTTTTAGATTCTGACCATATGAGAATGATTATGTGGTTTAAATATGAGTTTCTAGTGCATATAAAATATATATCGAGATGTCTTTCATGTACTATGATGCCTTTGTTGACTTAGTGTGATTTCCAATGAAAAGCTTAGAGTGTGAAAGCTAAGGACATCAATTACCATATGAATTATGTTATGATCATGCAAGCATATGCATTAGGATGTCATTATGCCTATAGATGTGTTGACCTGAGCATCCTATGATGAAACGTGGATATCACCTATGCACACATATTCAAAAAAATAAATTCCTAAAGCATAGACTATGTGATTAAGTATACATGTGTAGTATAAGCACGAGCATGCCTACTTAGTATTAATTAGCCTTGTTATGTGATAACCTGACCTTAGTAGTTGACCTTGAAGCATGGACTTGAATTACGTAAGGTATATGAAAGTCCGACATGAAAACCATGTAACTTTAAATTTGATTTGAACGAGCATGCTAGGCTTTAAAACTTGAGTCAATACCCTTATAAACATGTATGCATGATGAACATAGTAGCCTTGCATGACTAGTTTAAGTATGACAAGGAGATTGAAAGGTGAAACTTAGAAAGTTTGAATGTAATGGTTTCGATAAGGTTTGAGAAACGTAATAGCAATGTAGATTATATATGTATGAGGTTTAAGTATGTGTCGAACACATAGATAAGTAATTGTGTGATATATAGTATAGTTGAGGTATAACTATACGTACCTAACGATACTAAGTGTATGATAGGAAAGTGAAACAAGGTTCTAAGAGCCAAGATAAAAAATAATGTAATACTTATTATTATATTTAGAATGTATGGAAGTGTATAAATGATGGGTGTGATCTCTATAATTAATATAAACTGTGTAGGATTACACGAAGTGCAGATATCATTAAGCAGTTAAGTCATAGTTGTTAAACTACGAATCAGGCAAGTCTTTCAGTTCCTATTTGATATATGAATTCAATAACTGTTAGTTGAATTATATTATGCTATGATGATGTGAACTTATATATGAGATATGTATGAGATTGAAAGTTGATCTTTGATGATATGCTTGTTATGTGAGAAGTAACATGCTTAGTGAATATAAATTGATTATACATGCATGAACTGAGTATGATGGTATATGCTATGTGATGCATGAAAACTGTTAGAATTGCTGAGCTGTCGAGCTCACTCTTGCAAATAACCATTTTTACATGTTAAGGACTTACGATAAAGATTTCGTGCTTCTTGATTGATAAAGATAGATAGTATCACAATGGAAAATACTATTAGATTATCGTTTGAACCCTATTTAGGTTCTACGAGTGTACTTGATATATGCTTATGATGTTTAATACTTGTTGTATTGTAAAAGATGTACTAGCTAATACATAGAGGATATCAAGTTGAGTTGTAAACGTTTATACAGAATTTGTGTAAAGCGAATCATAATATAGTATGATTCAATGTTATGTAATCGATTCAAGATTAAGAAATCAATAAAAGATTTTATTCAAGAGAATTGAAAAAGTTTAAGTTATTCCGCATTTTAGTAACATCGGATATGATGTATAGACAGGGATGGTATATGACCGGGATTTGAAACCTGTAAAAGTTTGGAGTTATCATACAAGATCCTAGATATAAATAGAATTTATATTCTAAATTGTAATAAGCAAAATTGTATTCTTTTAGTAATGAATAAAAGATGTAATAGTTCCACGATAGTAGTATCGTGACTGCACCGAATCCGAGGTTTCGAAGGAACATAGATTTGGGGACGTCACAGGTTGGTATCAGAGCTGTAGTTTATAAATCTTAGGTAAGTGTACCTTAGACTATAACCTGAGAAAGGGAAAGATAAAGATTAAAATATATACGTGAAGATTCAAAGAAGAATCTCGAAGTATCTAGAGAATGAGAATCAGGAGTTTCCTAACTAGGGTAATAAAAATGTTAAGATGATGTCTATAAGATGTATATGACAAAAATAGTGAGAATAAACTCAAATGGAGTTTAGTTGATAGTAGGGAAAGAACCCTGAGGTAAAGCGATGATCACGACGTGATCAGATTGAACTGTGAAATGATAGATAGTCTGTAACGATTAAGTGTGTATAGCTTGATGCTATGAGAGAATGTACTATAAAAAGTACGAGATAAACTCATGAGGAGTTGTATATGGTAAAACCTAGAAAGTTCGTAACGAGGAAGTGATAGAGTAAGATAGAGTTAAGTGTTGGACTTCCATTGAGGACTTATGTGATGGCTTAGTTGTAAAAACTTTTGTATGGGCAGAAGTTTTGTGCTTGCACTGAGTGCGTCGCATTGATAATATTTGGAATGTTAGTGTCGCGATATCATTATACATATGGCGGAAAGGTGATTCTTTTCTCATGGTTATTTTGATAGATAGAGATTTCTAAGATTAATTTAGATAATACTAAGATTAGGTGCGAGTTCTTAATACTCATGCCTATGACGAGTTCGTGACTCATAATCGTATGGTGGGACCCCTCAGCGAATGGACGACTTTGGTCTGACTAGGATAAGTTCCTACACCCATATGATTGTGGTAAGTTCCTGAACTTCTATGGTATGGTAAGTTGGTGAACTGTACTGAGAATAGACATATTATATAAGAGTTTTGGAATAGTGAGCATTGATGGTGGTAAGAGATTGAAGTGATGGAGAAATTGGATTTTCCTAAATCTTCTAGCTACGCTAGATTTTCAATATTTATTAACTTCGTGCTAGTGTTTGCACTTCTGTTTTCTTGAAAAAAACATTAGGTCAAGTGACTGAACCAATAAGTTTTATAAAAAAATAACACCGTTATTCGTATGTCTAAGCTACTAGTTTTGGCTAAGACAAAAATAATTTGAAAATCTTTCAAAATGTATTTTGACCATGCGCATCAGTTGATATGGTGTAGGATGGTAAACGATGGAGTCATCAATGCAATCGAACCAAGTGTCGGAAGTGATCGTAAGATTGTCAGCCCATTATGGTAGGATGTATTATGGCAAAGTCACAAATGGCAGAATCTTCAATGTACTATTAAGTGGGTACGGCATTTTGACGTCATAAAACGATTTTTAGTTTTCTTTCGAGTTATGAAAAGTTGATTAAATTATTTCGATTGATGTCCGAGTTGTTGATAAGAGTCTAAGCTATTTGATTCGGCTAGACGACTGTTGAAAAATGATTGTAGAATTCAAACATTCTTGTGTATTTGTGCCAAACCAGATTGCTCTGGTGCGGATTTAGAAGTTGAGAAGCTGAGTTGAACAACCCTATAACAGAAACATATTTTCGGA
Organism: Panax stipuleanatus; assembly: GCA_020205555.1. Lineage (NCBI taxonomy): Eukaryota > Viridiplantae > Streptophyta > Magnoliopsida > Apiales > Araliaceae > Panax > Panax stipuleanatus. Next base: position 101,960,585 of record CM035126.1, read on the forward strand.
GACAGTGGTCACGAACATGACTCATATAGTTATTACGACACGCTACGTTGCGGCCCAACGTAGTAGTACAATAGGCTAGCCACCTAGAGTACGAGTGGAGGGTGTTTTCAGTCCTTGTGATTGATAAACACTCTAGTTTAAAGTGTGGAGACTCATGTTGAGACATTTGTAAATGTGAAAGAGTTCACGGTCTTGTGTGACCCCTCAGCATAATTTGAAATCTGAGTTATTCATACTACTTCCCGATTATTGAAATCATGGAAGATTCTTATTCTTCTGAAGGATGAAGGTAGTAAGTAGAATGTTCCTTAGAAAGGAAAAAGTGACAGAATGCGATGGAGAATGTTATAATAATAAAACTTCCAAAAAGAGAATGAATAAAAATTATCCAAGAGAAAATGTAATAATCGAAATCGCACCGAGTAGAGGAAGTTTCGGTGATTCCGAGGACGGAATCCTTATAAGGGAGAGAGGATGTAAGAACCTGAATTTTCAAAAATTATTAAATAAGGATTTAATAAATAAAATTCTTAAATTGTGAGATGGGTTCGAATAAGAGTATATATATGTGATATGAGGTATGTGGTATTATATTACATAGGGTAATATGGACTATGTAATATGTGTTTTTGTGATTTATAAATATACTATTAATATATATTTGTTATTTAGATTAGAAACGACTCAGTGGAGATAAAGGAAGTGGATAAATTCCTATCGATATTAAATAATTTATAGAATTATTTTATCATAGTAAGTTGGTGACATTAAATATCCTTAATGTATAATCACCATATTCTTGTGTATGTGTATTAATAACTAGTATGTTTATAATATAGGTTATTAATAGCACTTAAGCTATCCATGAATAGGTTTGGGTAGTGAAGCATGAGTTAGTTAAGAAATTAACTAATAAGAATAAATATTAGTTAATTTAAGTTGGGAGTTATATTATGGAATAATATAATGTTAATATTGAACCTTAATGATATGGTGCAGTGTTTAATTTACTTAAGTAAAGAAATGGATTAATATATGCGTTGAATATATGATTATAGTTGCTACTTTTTATATATATATTACTTAGAATGGTAATATGTGAGAAAGTCTAATGTATGAATAACGTTAATAAATATATATATATTCGTTATTAAAGAAAAATTAAAATCATTATATCTTTAAATGAATATTTGAAGAAATTATTTTGCGAACAATTTATAGAAAAGAAAGAGAACTAATTATTATATATTTCTAATAAAGGGTATTAAAATAATTTCTAATATTGAATTATTTTAATAAAAGGAGGAAATGTTATTTTTGAATAATAATATTATCTTATATATTTTTGTATGAGGTATGATTGGTTAATATAGTAAATATATTAAAATATATTTGCTATATGTAAATAAATTAATGGAAATAATTTATTATAATAGAAAATAAACTTATTATCTATTTTCTATATATAATATATGTACATGTGTCATACATATAGTTATTTGATATTATATTAAGAATAATATCATGAGACAATAAGTAAATTATTTTCTAATAATGAATGTCTTTATTCGGAGAAAACATAATATTTATGTTATGACAAAATACATAATTTCTAATGTATTTTTCAAGGGAGTTTAATTTATAAAAATAAACTAAGTTATTTTAATAACTTGAGTTGCTATAGTACCGTAAGTGTTATAAATAATATTTGAATATTTCTATTCGTAATATATTTATATGTGGACCTTGTGACTTAATAGTCCTAAGTAAATTGAACATGTGGTGGGTGAGTAATGTGGTGGAAATAAATAAGTATGGAGAATGAGAATAAGCTTAGTGTAAGCTTGTGAGATATGTCTTATGTGGCACGATAATAGATTCATTGATGAATTAATTAATTCAAGGACAGAAGATTTATTAATTAAACAATTAGTCTATATTAATTGTTATTATAATAATATGTTGATTTATTATTATAACTAGTGATAGTCTAATAATAAGGAAATTGATTATAGATATAATAGGAATTGTATTGCTGAGGTATGAGATTTATTGTCTTATAATATTAATTATTATTATGGACAATATACTAGTATCTAGTAATTATTTGATGGTATGTTGAATTATTATTATTGCGAGTGATAGCATGATAATAAGTATATTTGTTATAAATATAATAAGATTTATATTTATTTAATGTGATAATTAACCATATAAATATTAATTAATTGTTATGGAGGTTAATAATTACATTGATTGATGAGGGATGGATTAATTAATATTTTATTAATTAATTAATTGTCATTGAGTATAATAATATATAAACGAGTAGATTATTAATATGATTATAATTGCTCAATTAGTTGATATATGCAAAGGATGTGATTATTAAGAATATAACTTATTATAGTTACACATATGTTATATAAAGTATAGTGCAACATTAATGTGACTGTATTATATATATAAACTATTTAGTAAAATTGATTGCATAGAATTACATAATATTATTGCTTATGTAACATGATGTGTGTGGGTAGACCTTAAGGAATACCCTATTAGCATATAGTAATTGTTAATTGATAATGATGTCTATAGGATATTATAACTGTAATAATAACCGTTATGATAATTAAAAACCGTTATAATAATGAGTAATACCCGATAGAATTATATCCGGTAGAATGAAATGTACATGAATTTATATATGTGCAAGCTAAAATTTACTACATGATAGTATTATTGGGACAACATTGTGACACATTAATTTATAACTTAAGTTATATGAAATAGAAGGTGTACAACTTAAATGTATATGGAAGGTATATATATAAACCAAGTGTTGTATTACATTTGCAAGTTGATTTTGCTGAGATTTAGCAGCATTGTCCCATATTGAGTGCCCACCTTTTCATTTCTTCCCACGTGAACCCACATGACTATACTCCTTCCCAATTTCATCAACACATAGTTGATCATTTCAAGGGGAGTGGGAATCATGATGGAGTTCACCAACTCTCACTAGCTTTTTCTTATCCATTGAACATTCTTGCAATCCTTTGAACTAATTTGGAAGGTGATTGAGTTGTCTAGATATTCGTTTGCCGATATAAGGAGCTCTCTTCCTTCTCTATTTCAATTGTTGAGAATTGCTTAAGTTGAGAGCATATAGAGGGTGGATACTTGTATACATATTAGTAGAGGAAGTGAGGATTAGCAAGTTCTAATTGAATGTTAACAGAGGTATAATCCCTCTTTCATTGTTCTTCATTTATGTTTACGGTCAATTTTTCGGTTCTTGAATTAAGTATGAAGTTCATGATTTTGTGATATGATAATGTTAATTAGTTTCTAAATAAAGTTATACGCATGATAGGATTGTGTTATAGTTCGTACAGAATGAATTTCGTGAGTAATTCTGAAATGGATTTAATCTTCTGCCGAGCAGAATGCAATTCCTGGTCTGGCCAGTGCCCTGCGCAGCTGCGCCAGACCTGAACCAAAAACTTTGATTTCTATTTTCTGTTAAGTACTAGCATGTGATATGTAATTAGAAAAAAGCATGTGGACATAGATAACATACATATATGATTACTTTGATATGAAATGAGCATGTTTAACGATATTAGTACACACGATTGAAGAAAAACTTATAGTTTTGAAATGAAACTTATAATTTCGATTGTGAACTTAGACACATATGTAATATGTATATAATCTGATGTTTTAAACATGATAGTATGGTTTATATTGACATGAAATGCATGCTTAAAGTATTAATCGTACACTAGTATTGGAAGTTAAGACAATTTTTGAAATAAGAAACTTAAGACTTTTAAAAACGAACTTGACCAAGACTAATGTCTTTTAGATTCTGACCATATGAGAATGTTTATGTGGTTTAAATATGAGTTTCTAGTGCATATGAAATATATATCGAGATGTCTTTCATGTACTATGATGCCTTTGTTGACTTAGTGTGATTTCCAATGAAAAGCTTAGAGTGTGAAAGCTAAGGACATCAATTACCATATGAATTATGTTATGATCATGCAAGCATATGCATTAGGATGTCATTATGCCTATAGTTGTGTTGACATGAGCATCCTATGATGAAACATGGATATCACCAATGCACACATATTCAAGAAAATGAATTTCTAAAGCATAGACTATGTGATTAAGTATACATGTGTAGTATAAGCACGAGCATGCCTACTTAGTATTAATTAGCCTTGTTATGTGATAACCTGACCTTAGTAGTTGACCTTGAAGAATTGACTTGAATTACTTAAGGTATATGAAAGTCCGACATGAAAACCATGTAACTTTAAATTTAATTTGAACGAGCACGTTAGGCTTTAAAACTTGAGTCAATACCCTTATAAACATGTATGCATGATGAACATAGTAGGCTTGCATGACTAGTTTAAGCATGACAAGGATATTGAAAGGTGAAACTTAGAAAGTTTGAATGTAATGGTTTCGATAAAGTTTGAGAAACGTAAGAGCAATGTAGATTATATATGTATGAGGTTTAAGTATGTGTTGAACACATAGATAAGTAATTGTGTGATATATAGTATAGTTGAGGTATAACTATACGTACCTAACGATACTAAGCGCATGATAGGAAAGTGAAACAAGGTTCTAAGAGCCAAGATAAAAAATAATGTAATACTTATTATTATATTTAGAATGTATGGAAGTGTATAACTGATGGGTGTGATCTCTATGATTAATATAAACTGTGTAGGATTACACGAAGTGCAGATATCTTTAAACAGTTAAGTCGTAGTTGTTAAACTACGAATCAGGCAAGTCTTTCAGTTCCTATTTGATATATGAATTCAATAACTGTTAGTTGAATTATATTATGCTATGATGATGTGAACTTACATATGAGATATGTATGAGATTGAAAGTTGATCTTTGATGATATGCTTGTTATGTGAGAAGTAACATGCTTAGTGAATATAAATTGATTATACATGCATGAACTGAGTATGATGGTATATGTTATGTGATGCATGAAAACTGTTAGAATTGCTGAGCTGTCGAGCTCACTCTTGCAAATAACCATTTTTACAGGTTAAGGACTTACGATAAAGATTTCGTGCTTCTTGATTGATAAAGATAGATAGTATCACAATGGAGAATACTATTTAGATTATCGTTTGAACCCTGTTTAGGTTCTATGAGTGTACTTGATATATGCTTATGATGTTTAATACTTGTTGTATTGTAAAAGATGTACTAGCTAGTACATAGAGAATATCAAGTTGAGTTGTAAACGTTTATACAAAATTTGTGTAAAGCGAATCAAAATATAATATGATTCAATGTTATGTAATCGATTCAAAATAAGAAATCAATAAAAGATTTTATTCAAGAGAATTGAAAAAGTTTAAGTTATTCTGCATTTTAGTAACATCGGATATGATGTATAGATAGGGATGGTGTATGACCGGGATTTGAAACTTGTAAAAGTTTGGAGTCATCATACAAGATCATAGATATGAATAGAATTTATATTCTAAATTGTAATAAGCAAAATTGTATTCTTTTAGTAATGAATAAAAGATGTAATAGTTCCCCGATAGTAGTATCATGACTGCACCGAATCCGAGGTTTCGAAGGAACGTGGATTTGGGGGCGTCACAAGAAGAGTGGGTTGAGGCTGGTGCAGAAAGTAGGAGAAAATATATTTAATTAATTAAAAAAATAATTAAATATATTTTTCATTTATTTTCTTATTTTTTGGCTAATTTTTCTAATTTATATTATTATATTTATAAATAATTAAACAAAATTAATTTGATATTAATTACAAAAAAAAATTAATATATTTTTCATTTATTTTCTCTCTTTTTTGGCAAACTTTTCAACTTTATATTATTATATTTGTAAAGAATTAAATAAAAATTTATTTGATATTAATTAAAAAAATAATTAAATATATATTTTATTTATTTTTGGCTAACTTTTTTAATTTATATTTTTCTTTAAAATAATTCTTTTATTTTCTCCATAAATTTTTTCAAATCTACATCAAGGCCACATGGGATAATTCTTGACACATAATTTTTTTTTTCACAAGTCAGCTGCTTACGTGGCAAATCGTTTAAAGTTAACGGATTTTTTAACGATTTGTAAGTAAACAAGAGTATAGTGAGTAGACTACGGAAAAAAATTTAAGTGATCCATTTGTAAGTTGACATAAAATAGAGTGACTTCAAAAATATTTATCCCCAATATGATTAAAGAGGAGAATAAGAAGATCGTAAAAGAAAACGATCATATTATAGAAAAGAATCGTAATATAACACGATTATATGAAAAGGACACAATGTGATCTGGTGAGGTTATAAAAGGATAGAGGATCAATCGAACGATTGAAAACTGTATAGTAGAATTGCTGCATGAAAATGGAACTATAAAATTGTACTATGTAAACTCAGGAAAGAGTGGTAAATGCTAAAGATACGGATTAAAGAAAATTCGTATTGAGTAAAGAGTAAGCTAGGATCATGTGAGATTTCGATTGAAGACTCATGTGATAGCTAGGTTGTACAAGCCTTTGTATGGGCAGGGATTTTGTGATTGCACTTAGTTTATCACATCGATAATCATTGAAATGTTGGTGTCGCGCTATCGATATACATATGAAGAGAATGTGATTCTTTTCTCATATTATATTTGATAATTAGAGAATATTAAGATTAGGTACGAGTTCTTAAAAATCATGCTTCTGGTAAGTTTGTTACTCATAATCATATGGTATATTTTTTAACCACTGAGCGTATGGACAGTTCTTGATTGGTTCTTGAACTACGTATTGCTATGACAAGTTCCTAAACTCATATTATTGTAAAAAATTCCTGAACTTATAACGTGTGGTATGTTTGATGAACTATACTGAAGTATAGACAAATGGTGGATTTAGAACTAAGGATTTTGGGTGGAGTAAGTTTTAAGGATGATAGAAATTAATAGAATTATTAAGCAATAAAGTATTGGAGAAAATTAGAGTTGATGGAGGAAGCGTAAGTATTCCAAATCTTCTAGTTATGCTAGATTTCAAAATTTATTGACATCGTGCTAATAAAAGTATTTTTTGAAAAATATTAGGTCAGATTACTGAACCAATGAGTTTTAAAAAGTTCTATTATTCATGTGTCTAAGCTAATTGTTTCGCCTAAACAAACTTTTTTAAAAAATATCAAAATGTATCTTATATATCATTAATGCATCATTGAACCTGATGCAGAATCGATAAAAACGATGGAGTTATCAATGCAGTCTTATCTAGTGTTGGATATGATTTAAAGATCGTCAGCCCACTATGGTATATTGTAGTATGACAAAGTCACAAAATGACGAAATCCTCAAACGGACTGTAAATACAGTGCGGTATCATGATGTGACAAATAAGATTTTTGTAATTTAATTTGAATGTTTATTAAAATAAATAAATGTTTTTCCATGATTTAATTATTGAGTTGAATAATTAATTAATAGAATTGTAGTAGATTAATTTAATTATATATGTTACATTAGTTAAATTAATGTGGAGAATTTTTATGTTCAAAGTATGTATTTAATTGAGTTTATTTGATTAAATAAATTATTTAAATAAGCATAATGTTAATCTAATTAATTTAATAATTAATTAGAGATTTAATGAGTTGACATAATTAATAAATGTGAATTTTAATTATGTGACTATGTGATTTAATGTGAAACTATTCTATTTTATTTAATTAATTTAAATAAAATTAATTGATTAATTAGAAGTGTGACGATTAACTATATAATAAGAGTTTTATTAAAATAAGAATTTAAGGAGCAAGCAAACAAGGCCCTAAGGGGAGTTGGTCAGTTAATCCACTATGGGATTAACTGACGACCACTTACCCATTATGCTTGTATACATATACGTATTATATATCATATATCATATATCAGTCTTCTTTATTCATCAGTTAAGAAAAATAGAGAGAAAACACAAAGAGAAAAAGAGAGAAATTGAGAAGGAGAATTAAGTGAAGCAGAGATTAAAGAATTAAAGTATACATATTCACAAATTAGCAAGGGTAATTCCTTCATCTTTGAATTTAAATTCATGTTCTTATATTTCCATTTACGTATTTTAAAATATTCTCTGAAAATGGAATTTCACGAGTTATTATTTATTACTTGATGTTAGATGTTTATTAGCATACATAACTCAATTGTATGTAATTTATATCTGGTTTAGAGTAATTAATCCATGAAAGCATGTCTAAATTAGAGTTTTGAAAAGTTACAGAGTTTTCATTTACGTGTTTTTAAAATCCTCTGTTAAGAACTATTTTTGATAATTAACATAAGATGTGATCTTATATGTGTTAGTATATGTTAATAACATGTTATATATCATGTATACATGAATCACAGTGATTAATTTCATGTAATCAAGTTTTAATTGGGTTTTTCAAAAGTTACAGAGTATAAAAGTTGTATATATGACCCATATGGCCCTTACGTACAAATTAAATGCTTGAATCGTTTGTTTAACTTTAAATTGACGATTGAATATAATTATACATGTTTAAACGAACAAAACAAAATTTAAACGAACAGATTCGGTATATTAATGAATCTGTAACGTTGAAATTCATGCTTTTCCTCAAAGTTTTACAAAATATTGAAAACAACAAAATTAAATGTTTTGATTTGTGTAATTATGTGATTTAAAGTGTTAGAAGCATGCTAGAATCGATTTATGATGTTCCTGTGAAGTTTATACTTCATGGGTAACATTACAAATCGTTATATTTGTATAAATTGAAGTTAATTGGGCTATTCTGTGTGTTCTCCGCGAACTGCAGAATCTGGATCTGCGTCGCAGTGCGGCCGCGACGCTCAATAGAACAAATGGAGTGCACCCGCGCTGCTCCAAATAACAAATGGAGCCGCGCCCTACCTGCAGAATTTCAAAATTTTTCTAAGTGTTCAAGTTTTCAAAGATGTGTTTAAAAACCTAATGCAATTAGCATGAAGACATGTTAAGTATATAATAAGATGGCAACAACTTACGTTATGTGAATAATTAGTAAGTTAATTTCATAACTTAAATCGTTATTTGTAAAGTCTAATAGCGTGTTCAAAGACCAATGTTGTGATTCGATGAGTATATCGAACTTATTATTAATGGGTATTACGAATGTATTGATATGTAGGATTTAATAAGGAATGTGAATTAGTTGTAGCTTGTGCAAGAGGCAAGTTTCCTAAATTCAAACCTTTAAATTGAGCAAGTTTCTAAACTTTACCTTATTAACCAAGTTCCTTAAATTCTAAATTATTCATTGATTAAGTCTTAGACGTGTATTCTATATCGAGTAAGTTCTTGTTCTTAATTGTTCAAGTTCAAGATTTCATATTCGATGTTATAATTCTTTTAAAGCATGATTCTAGTTATATAATACTTATTCGATTGTATACCTCTTGAGAATTATTATTCTAATTGATTATCAGTTTTATTGTTGAACCTTGTAAGACTAGCGAACCCTTATTGATTCGACTAGTCCATAGTTGATGAGCGTTCTAAATTCGAAAACTATTATTGAGCTTATCCAAACCAAACTTTCTTTGGTGCGGACTCTGATGCTAAATTGAGATGAACAACCCTGTATAGGATATTATTTATGCTTTAGCGTTGAGATATTGTGCACAGTATGGTACTAAGGGCTGATCCCCCTAAGTACGAGAAGTAGAGTCCATAGTCTTATGACTGTTAAAGGTTTCAAGTATAAACACTTGACAACCTAGGATATAGTTCAAGGTCTTATGACCCTCAGAAGTTCTTTTGATTCTTATTATTAATTCTTGATTCAAGAGCCGAGTTTTCTTATTAAGAAGTATTTTGATTCACTCGCATGTTATTATATTGTTGTTATATTATTATACTTGTGGGCAATCGTGCTCACTCTTGTGTAATAATAACATTGCAGTTAAGAACGAAAGATCTGATGAGCCTTCCACTAGCAAAGGCAAAGGCAAAGGCAAAGGCAAAGTCAACAAGTGTTGAAGACTTGTTTTATTGATAATGTTTATTAAGACTTATGTTACTGTTCTGTAAGACTTATTTATTTATTTATGTTTCCACACAAACTTTTAAGGTTAGTTTGACCTGAGATTGATGTATTTATATTCAGATGTTGTAACCCCATAAGGAGAGTATTTATTTCTATCTATTTATTGGTTTTCATTTTTATGGGTAGATAAACATACGATATTTGTACAGTGAATACTAAATCCCGTGAAAATTAAAGTACCGAATTTGGGGATGTCACAGGTTGGTATCAAAGCCGTAGGTTATGAACCTTAGGTAGGGGGAAAACCTTAGGGTAGTAGCATTTTAAGAGATCGAGAACATAGTACGGATAAACTGTAATATCCGAAATCGTTATGTAATTTAATAATTATCAATAAACGAATTTATATGAAACTCTTGTGTGATTTCTATTACTATATGTAAATGTGCTATATATATATATATATATTTTATTTAGAGTTATGTGGTGAGATGTATTTAAATAGTTGATTTGGATTATTTAACTATTTGAATTTATTAAGTAGTTATTAATTTTATTAATTACAATGAATGGAGTTAAAACTCAAATCTGAGTTCGGAGCGGAATTTGAAGGTGTGGGCAGTATATTTGAGTCCGGAACGTCGAAATTAGTCAAAATAGACTGTAACCACAAAATGTGTCGTGGTTGACTTTTTGGTCAAAGTCAACCGGTTGACTTTTTTGGGTAAAAAGTCAAACTCGAATTTCGAAAGCTAATTTGGTGAAACGGATAATCCCACGACGTCGAGAACGTCGATTTTAGTAGGAATCGATATTAGTATCGAAAAGTTTAGCTACGGAGGGCAAAATGGTCAAATAGCTTATTAATTGATTTAGTTGATTAAAATAATATTTTATTTGTCAATAAAGAAATCTGATGGGTCCCTTGTGGCAACCAAATTGGGACAAGGGAGGGAGTATACGCATTATACAAATTGAAGAAGAAGGGAGTATATCATTTTTACTATTTAAACCAAAAACCTCTTCATTTCTTAACCCCCTCTTTATACTAATTGTTGCAATATATTCATTATATGTAACTGATAATTGAGAGTTGATGGTTATGAAAAATCAAGAGACCCTAATCTCTACATATACTCTCCACCCAAAACTCTTTTTGTTTTCTTTGGTAAAATTCTACACCAGAGAAGAAAGAGATGAGAGTGAGAACTTGAGAGACTTTGAAGAATTCTAAAAATTACAGAGCATAAGCAAGCAAGCAAGGAGAATCAGTAGCTAATTCAATCAAGAGGAATTCACCAAAGTAAGTAATTCATAATTCGTTTTTAATTGCTTAAGAAAAGTAGGAGAAAATGCATGTAGATTATGAAGTATGCTCTGTTTGGATTATGTGTTGATATATGGGTGTTGGTTGTTGACATCAAAACGTTAAGAATAATAATTCTGGACTAATCACTCTTCAATTGCATAGAGAAATCAAAGAAATAGGATATGTATGCCTTATGTTTGTTAAAATACCTCTAACATGCTAAAAGAATCAAAACGTGGAAACTTAGTAAAGTTGAATGTTGTAACATGTGTAAATATGCTAGTATAAACGATTTGGACAATATGAGCATTTCAATTGCATGCTAGAATCGAAATCACGGATTTTTGTCTAGTTGGGTTTAACTAGTGTTCTGTGATTTTTTGGGTTTTTTGGAGCTTTGAAATCATAGCTTAAGTGACTCGATTGTTGTATGTAATAATTCTGTAAAATACTATGTAGTATGATGTCTAATCTGACCAAGTTTCAAAGGAAACGGAGTTAAATTGAGCAAGCTATGAATTTCGGTAGCAAACATGAAAATAAGGAAAAAATCTGCAGATTTTGGAAAAACCCAGATTTTTTCCAAGTCTGGAAAGCAGTCGTGCACGCTTATCTAGGCTGTTGGATTGTGGTCTTAACGTGTTAGTTTCATACATGTTATATTTTTGTAAAATACTATGCTGTATAGAGTTTATTGTGTCCAAATATCAGAGTCATATCATCAGTAGGTTATTGGAAATTAAATCGTGAAGTAGGCTACTTAACAGGAAAAATTTTCTGGGAATGATGAGCAGCGCAGCTGCGTCGTTCATATGGCTTGTTGCAGCGCAACTGCGCCGGTCCGAGTCGGGTCGGGTCGGATCCGGGTTGGATCAGAAAGTTAAATTTATATTTTCTTTCAGATTCTAATATTGAACAACTTTACTTATATGATGTAACATGTTATGTGATAAATTATATTACTAATAGAATGTGAATTAGATTAATATTCTAATTAAAATAGAAGGAAAAAATTATCCTTAAAACTAGATTTTGAATACTTAGTTGCTTAACGTGACATAAATGAATAGGTTACGTGAAGAACTAGTAGATAGCGTTAACTATAGAAGACTTATCAGGCAAGTTTCTGAACTCTATTTTCCATTGAGCAATTATTCAATCTTTTACTCACTTTATTGCAATGAGGGAAAGTATCGAACTTGTGCTACTTATTTATACATACAAGCTTTATATGTCGTAACTTATACCAATTCAAATATTGTACAAGCTTTATTGTTGACTACTCAATTGCTATTTCAACGGTTATGCTTTAAAGTTCTTATTCTTTAATGAACTGCTTTCAAGTATGCTTTCTGGCCTTTTGTTTCGGCTAGATATTATTAATGTGAAATGATATATTATTTGAACAATTCAAATCCATTGTAGCTATTAAAGTTTACCAATCCAAATTACTTTGGTGCGGTCTCGCATGAATACTAAGATGAACAACCCGAATAATGGGGCAAACAGATGTCGGGCATATAGTCCCATTTACGCCTATGCGTTTAAATTTCATACTTGTGCACAATGTAGGGTTATAGGCTGATCACCTGGAGTACTTGCGGAGAATGTTTTACAATCTATTTGATTGATAAAACGTCTGATGATTTTGATAAAGTAAAACTATGTTCAGGGTGTTTTTACCCCTTAGTATGCTATTGAGAATTCTTAAACTCTTATCCTTGATATTCATGGTTACGTCTTAATAATTCTTTCGATTGTTGAGAAATACCAATACAGATGCTTTTACTCCTGATGTTTATTATCAAACTACTATATATACTTGCTGGGCAATTTATGCTCATTCTTGCTTAAACCTTTCAGTTAAGGATGAGAAGGCTGAGGGCTCGAGCAAGGACAAGGGAAAGACTAAGATGAAATGATTAAAGTATTTATGTAATAAGTTTATATTTTCGCATTTGATGTAATTAGCGTTAAACGCTAAGTTTAAGTTAAGTTTGTTTAAGGTTGTGAAGACTTGCAATTTTATTTGGAGAATAGTTATTATTATTAATATTATCGTTAATATTTATGAAGTTTATTTAGTTAGATGATGGTGTATGATGTATCGTGAGAACCATATCCTGTGTTCGATGTTACACGGATTTGTGGGCGTCACAGGTTGGTATCAGAGCTTTAGGTTATAAACCTTAGGTGGGGAACCTTAGAGAAGTTAGTGGAGATAATAAGGAGATGAACTCACGTAGAGTTCTAAGTGTTGGGTCAAATTTATTCTTACTAAAAACAAAAATAAACGTCTATTTTAAAATACTAATCGAGTTATTTTGTCTTGATTATAGGATGTCAGGAGAAGAGGAGATTAGAGATATTCACGTTATGAGTGAGCAGTTGGTGACAGCTGTATCTGAGCCTATAGCTGAGGCAGTAGTTGACTCAGACCCAGATGAGTACCTTGAGAAGGAAGAGGAGCCCGAGGAGGACTCCGATGAAGCACCTGATGATAGTCTGTTATATGAGTTGGTGGATAGGAATACAGCACTGGATGACAGAGTCCATGAGTTGGAGAAGCTGTATCAGGAGGAGAAGGAAGCTGTAGCATTGCTTGGTGCATTGATGCATCACCTGATGATTAGGAATAGGGAGCTGGCTGACAAGCTGCGAGCAACAGGCCAGGAGGCGGACAGGCTAAAGGATGAGAAGGAGGCTATCAGGACCCACTTGGGACATTTAATTAATGGATTAGAGTCGACGATCCAGAGTCTCCAAGCTGACAAGCAGATGATTACCACTTACTGGAGAGATGAGATGAGAGGCCGTGTTTGGGCAGAGAACCTATCAGGCGAGCTAGAAGGAGAAGTAAGAGATAAGAAGGTTAGGATAGACAGGATGAAGTACGCCTTTAGGTTAGCGCATGGCAGGTTCCAGCATCGGGTGTGTCACTTTCCATGTGAAGAGTACCCGTCTAGACATGCCATAAGTCGAGGGCTGGTGCTGGAGATAGCGAATGAAGAGCATGAAGATGCCATTAGGCGGGGTCTTTATTTTATCCGTGATGAACTTTTACTATTAGCGTATAGAACGCTTAACTATGATGGAAAATGTGACGATTGAGAATTTTATATATTAATTGTGAATATTTATTGAATTAAATAAATATTTTATTAAATTTATTTGTGGAGATAAATAAATAAATAGTGTGATTGCTGTGGATAATTTAATTAAGTGCCATATATTTAATTAAATTGATATGTTAGAAATGGTGTAGCATAATTCTAATTTAGTTGAGAATAATTCAATTAGATTTAATATTATGTGCTAAGTGTTAAGAATAATTGTTAAATGAATTATGTTTAATAAAGGAATTAAAATTGTGTAACAATTTGATATTATGTGTTTTATCAATTAATGAATGTTAGCTTTTATTTAATTGAATTAGAATGTGGTAATTTAATTAAATAAGTGTAATATTTAATCTATGGATTTAAAGAGTTATTAAAAGACTAAAAAAGGGTTTTAAAGTGTTTTATCAAACAAGGCCCTTGTACTTGTGTAATCTTATTTTTCCAAACAAGGTCTTAGCTAATAATCTATTTTTAAAAGATAAAAAGGTTGCCAAACATGGCCTTGGGCTTTTCAAATTCTATAACCTATGTAATTAGTAATATTTATTATGGTGATAAGTATTATATTTATTATTTATAGGTTACATATATATTATATATGTATATGTATATTGTATAATATATGTTAGATAGCTTAAAAGATACGTTAGTTTATCAAAACAAAGAAAAACAAGACAAGAGAGTTAGAGAGAGTTATCAGAGAAGAAGAGGAAGAAGAAGAAGAAGAAGAAGGGAAAGCTTTGAGAAGATAAAGCAAGCCCCATCATCATCATCATCATCATCATCATCTCCATCTCTCTCTTAAGTCAAAAACTAGTAAGGTTATAATCTTAAACCTAGAATCAATTCATATGTGTTAAGTTTCTTCTTTGTCGAATTGGGTTTGTTATAATCATGAAATTATATGTATATATGGTGTTCATATGTTTTCATATGTAATTCTATTCCATGAAAGGGTTTTCAAAATATAATTGTTGTAAAAACAAGTTTTCAAAGTATGTTCTTCTATATTTTCATAGTTTTAGAATTCTTTGTAAAAATCTCTTTGTGAAAGTTATTTATTTTGATATGTGAATGGGATATGTACATATATATGTATATATATATATATATATATATATATATGTTTACATATGATTTTTATAGTTGTTTAAAAGTTTCAATTCACAAGTATATGATGAACACTATGAAATCATGTTCATAATACACTTTTATGAAGTTATGTTGAAAATTGTTCTTAAATCCTTGATGTGAGCATGAGATATGTGTAATATGTGATATAACATGATTATATATGAGTTATATGGTTGTGTTAGCAATTCAAACCATGAATTTTTGATAAATAATATGAATTGTGTTCATAGTGATTTTCTTTGAATCAATTTCTAAAAAAATGGCTTTTGAAACTGTCAAATTGATGTTTGATTATGGTTTATTGTTGAAATTGATCATGTATTATGTTAGTATGTTAAGAATAGAAGTGATTACAATTGGAATTACTTGAATTGATTGAAAAACGAATTCGTGATAGCAATTTTTGCCATGAACGCTTAAAATTATGTTTTTCTTGGAAAATCATGAAATCTTGATTTTGATTATGTGTTATATGGATTTTAAATGTTATAAGCATGTTAATAAGTTTAAAATAATGTTTGTATCAAGTTTCATGTTTATCATGTTGGGAAAAATCGAATTCGGTGTGATGGAATGAGCCAAATTGGCTTATTTCTCCACCAGTTCGTGAGCCAGGACCCTCACCAGGGGGGTGACCCGCCCCAGCGGGGCTGGTAGGCCTTGGGGACCCACCCCAGTGGATCATGCTGCTGTCCGAAACATTTTGGTTTTTGGTTTTGAGTTTTCATGCCTCGTTTGTTTAGCTAACTTATTTCTATGACTAGGAAAGTGAAATATATAATAAGTTAACATATTTTTGATGTGTTTAAGTTTGATTGAAGTGTTATGTGAGTATGTTACATGTGTGTGTGTGTGTGTGCTACTTTCCTAAGGTACACAACACTGTTCATTGAGTTATAAGCTTATGAATGTTTATCGTGAGTATAGACTCACGTACTTGACTAGTTAGCAACTAATGTGGTAAATTACATTGTGAATTGGACTTGAGTATGAAGTTCAACAGTTTAAATGTTGTAGTTGGATACTAATAGATGGTTTGAACGTAATATAAATGTGTAGGGTGTTTGTGAAGTGATCGTAATTGTGTTTCAAGTGTAGCTTGCGCTTAAGGCAAGTCTTCTAAACCCTAAACTCGTTAACGTTAAGCACGTTTCCTATCTCTAAACTTATTATTGTGCAAGTTTTCTTGTTAAACAAGTTTCCATTTCGAACTTGTTATTTACTTTGTACAAGCGTTGTTGTACTCTAATATTCCTAATGCTCAAATATTGAAGTATTAATGAGGTATTATGATCTTGACTTAGTTGTTCAAGCAAGATTCACTTATTCTTTCAATTTGTTTGAGTTACTTCTAAAGCATGCCTATCTATTATGAATTTCATTGTCATATCTTATAGTTGGTTCATGATTCTTATATCATGGAACTGTTAAAGTACTACGAGTCGATTCAACTACTTCCAGTTGATGATAGTTGAAACTCCAAAGTTCCCTTATCTATCCAAACCAAACTTTCTTTGGTGCAGACTTATATTCAAATACTGAGAATGAACAACCCTAATTACTAGGGGACATTTATGCGAAAGCGTTAAGATGGTTGTGCACAATTCGTGGTACAAAGGGTTGATCCCTCTAAGTACGAGTTTAAAAGCCCATAATCTTATTGACTGTTAAAGGTTTAAATAGAAATATTTATAACCTAGGACAATAGTTCAAGGTCTTATGACCCTCAGATGATTCTATATTCAAATTCTACATATTGATGAAAGAATTATAATTCAATTCTTTATTTTGATGAAAGTAAAGTTATTCAAACTCTTTTGAAACTATTCACTTCTGTCATATCACTGTTGTATTTTCAAGTGAGCTTTTGTTTGCTCACTCTTGCATGTTTTACCACCACTTGCAGTTGAGACCAACAATGTTGACATACCGTCAACAAGTAAAGGAAAAGGAAAGATGAACAAATGAAGGCTTGTTGTTTCAAGTTTTTATTGTAATAAGACTTAGTCGATTATGTTATGTTTTATTTTCGCATTTATTGTTTGATGTTAAAGTTTAGTTAACCTTGGGATTTTATTGGCAAGTTGTAATCCTTCTTAAAGGATTATTTTTATTAAGGTTTATGAAGGTTGTAATTTACTTTGAAATTGTTTATTATTGGGTAGATGTATGTTTTATTAGAAAGTGAACACCAAATCATGTGGAAACGAAGTACCCGAATTTGGGAGTGTCACAGAAAACACTTGGTTTCCGGTTTTTGCTAAGTATTTTGGTTTAAGTGATGTAAATGGCTCGATGCCATAAGATGATTAAATACTTTAGTATTATGGTTTTTAATTAAATAAATATGCTGTTATTTAAATATGTGATGTGATGATTAAGTTTTTATTTAAATTATTTAAACAGAAAGATGGCTAGAGGAAGACGTCGTCAACAGATACCAGAGGAGTCAGGCGTTAATGCTGGGGATCCACCGAACCTTATGCAACAATTTGTAGACATGTTAGTTGGGGCACTCCAGAACCGAACCCCGAAAATCAACAACCCTCAGATGGCCTAGGTGGCAAACTTTAAGAACTTCAAGAGCGCGGGACCCCTTGAGTTCAAAGGAACCACTGAACCCATCGAAGCCCAGACATGGATTAAAGAAATCGAAAAGGTGTTTGCTATCGCCCGAGTAGGAGATGTGCGAAAAACAATCTTCGCCACGTACATGCTAAAAGGTGAAGCCAATTTCGGGTGGGAGGCAAACCAGACCAGGGCTGGAGCAGGTGTGATACCTTGGGAAAGTTGTAATACTATACTATTACAAAGGTCACTACTTGTCCAGCTTGGACATGCCTTTGTCCTTACCGGATCCTTCGGTCCGTTCGTTCTTAGCTGAAATCATTTAGTTTTAAGCAAGAATGAGCATAAACAGCTCAGCAAGTTAAATAGTATATCTTGAAACCACAAAATCAAGAATCATATTCCTTGATCTTCAATAGCTGTATAATAGTTATGAAGTACTTAAAATAATCAAAATATCATTTTTATTCCTTTAAAACCATTCCCAAGGACTTTATAGCCTCTTCGGAATCCATCTTGGTCAACGACCATGAGCTATATTTTAGTTTTCATTTATGAAAGGAACAACCCGGCACGAAGGCCGTAAGTTCGATATAGTTTATGATCACCTCCAGGTGATCAGCCTGTAGTACTCTATGTTGATCAACACTCATACATTAAACGTGTTTACGTTTAATTGGTGGCAACCTCACGTGCCTGTCAAATTAACGACGTTTAAAACCTTTGTTTTATTCATACTCAGGTTTACCTGAGAATTCGTACCAAGCAGTTGGCATAGGATCACAACATTATATATATTTTGGAAAGATTTATGGAAAAACCCACCAAAATATGCTAAATCTCAGTCTAGCCAAATCAAATGGCAATGACTATTCAATAACAGTTCATGCATAAGCAATTATACACAATGACCTCTTATCCAACCATAACATATAGACAAGAGTTTAGAAAACTTGCATTCATAGTAAAGTATGAACGAAGTTAGAAATCTTACCTTTGCGTCTTCTAAACCTTTACACGTAGACTATTCAGTCTTTACAACATCTACAAAACATAACACAAAGCATACCTATGAGAATTCATCATCGATATACCAAGTATAGCATAACTTCTCCTTCTTGTATAACTTAATCAAAATGTTAAATTAATAACATTCATTTAAGTTATTTAATGTTCATTACTGTTTATTAACATCCTATGTTATAAACCAACTCTTCTTAATCATCACTAGGCATGATGATTAAATGAGTATTTAACTTTTTCCTTAACTTAGTTTTGGTTAACGTCCAAAACATAAGTTTAATTACATTTATTTAACATTTAATCTTCATCACCCATAGTTAAACATGTTGTTTAAAGAGTGTATATTTATTACTTACTAGCCCCTTTATGATATGCAAAAGGTTAAGTAATTACTAATACTGTCAAAATTTTCTGACATGCTGGCGCCAGATTTTGCCCTTGGAGTGGCGCTGCATCGCTACTCTATAGAGATTTCTCCCGGGAGTGGCGCTGCGGCATCGGATTAAGCCTATTGGCTGGCGCTGCGGCGCTAGCTCTGCAACTTAGAAAAAAATTCTAAGTCTTTGAAAATTTTAAAATTCCGGAGTCCGTAACTTGATCGTTATAACTCGGAATTGGTTCGTTCTAAAGCCAAAAGTTCATAAATGACATGCTCTGCCATCCTATCAAGTCAGAATTCATTTTTGAATTTGTCAGAGAGAAATTCGCCGATTAGTCCAATTTTACATTTTCGTTAAACGTTCGTGAACGTTCGACGCTCAAATCTTCGTTTTAAGTCAGAATCAATCCGTTCTTTCCCTCGCAAGTCTTATTTACCTAAATTCATGTGTTGCAATCGAAAACCATAGTTTTTGATGCACACAGCGACTTTTGACTTCTAATCCGAGAAATTTATGTTTTCGACGATTATCGTCTAATTGCGTAACTTCCGCCGAATCTTCGTTCTTCATTATTATTACTCCAAACTACTTGGAATCAATCCCATGGTTGATTATTACTAATTTTAATCATTCAAAACATTTAAGTTTTTTATGGTTTCATATGTTCATTAGTGCATTTCCTATGAATTCATTAAGTCCATTATTAGTACCTAATCAATTCTTATTATCTTATCACGCATGGCTTATTAGGGTCCTTAGATCACTATTAAGCCATCCTTATAACTTCTTAGGGTTCAGGCTTTCTCTAACACTTCTTTGTCAACACTAATATTGAAAGAAAAAAAAGTTTTACATATTGTTCCTTAAGGGTATACCTTTAAGGTTCTTGGTGGAATGAGTAGGAATACTCAAAGCTTTCTTAATCCCCTTGGTTGATGAACTGTCTTCACAAACACAAGCTATCTTATCCTCTTATCTCTCTCTCTCTCTCTCTCTCTAGAAGTTAGGATTTCTCAAACAACAAAATATGAAAATAAGGCCTCTCTATTTATAGAAGTGGCAAGGCATAGGGTAGAAGAGTCATTTAGGCCCAACCTCCTCTACTATTCCCACCTCCTCTCCTTTCTTTCCCACCAAGTTAAGGCCCATGTGCTAGCACATGGCCAACCATGTCCCCCCCTTGTGCTCCCACATGCTCCCATGTGGCCTTGTTCCCCCATGTCCAACATGGGTTATTGGTTGAACCATGGGTTAAACCTACCCATTTATCCTATGGTCCGACCCACGGGTTAAACTTATTAACTTTTAATCCCAATTAATTCTAATTCACTTTATTTTAACGTATTTACTCCGTATAAAATTCATATTATACGTCGTATTAATTCTCGTATTCTCTTCGTATTATTCTTGTATAATACCTCGTATTATACACGTATTCTTTCCGTACAATAATCATTTATTATTATACGTAAATAATTATTTCATTAGATCCCTTTCCTTAACCGTTATGATTTTAAGTCCCTATGTGAAAACTTTGTGAGTCATAAATAAAATATTATTACATATTCCATCTCGTATCGAAATCCTATCATTACGCGTTTCTTGAAATTTTAAAATAAATTCCCGAGCAGAAACGGATGAATAGTGATTCTCGTACTTTTCCTCCCGAGAAAACTTTTCTCGGCTAACTTAACTTTCACGGTATATTATCGTCAAATCTTTTGACAGAACGTCATTCCGACATTCCGAACTCTCGGAATGGCATAGGGTCTTAATTCTTAACTCTTAGGATCAAACCTTAACCCTTAGGGTTGAATAGTGTCTATTTCATCTTTTCCCAAAAATATTTTTATTCACGAAAACATTTTTTTTCGTCTTATAAATTCATATCATTTATTCCTAGCACGTAGCCAGAATCCTACTCATTTCTGCATTCTCTAGGTCATAAAATGACCTACAATTAACTTACTCAGTTTAATAAGCAAATAATCCAGATTTTATTCAATAAATCTAATAAAAATTCATTTACATAAACGCTCGATTTTCTCGGGCGTTACAGTTTCAGGTATCATTCCGATAAATGATATATCTGCTTACGTATTATTTGATTCGGGTGCTACTTGTTTCTTCATATCGCATGAATTCTCCCAACAATTAAACTTACCCCAGGAAGAATTAGAATACCCTATGAACATAGAAATTGCGAATAAGAAAATAATTCCCGTTAGCCATATTCATAGGAACTGTGTTGTAGATATCAGGGGGTATGAGTTACCTGTGGATTTAATTCCGATTCAATTAGGAGAATTTGATGTAATTCTAGGAATGGATTGGTTATTTAACCATGGGGAAATAATAGATTGCCAGAAGAAGTGAATAAACCTTCAGACTCCAAATAAGTCTAAGGTAGTGTTCTATGGGAGTAAGTCGCCGAGACACTCGAGCTGTCTGACGATGATGCAAGGTAAGAAGTTGCTAAGAAAGGGATGAGTAGGTTATTGGCCTATATCGTCGATACACAGAAGGTGGTGATAGAGATGGGACAGATACCAGTAGTAAAGAAATATTCAGATGTATTTCTAGAGGATTTCCCAGGTCTTCCGCCAGATAGGGAGGTCAAATTCGTTATAGATTTAGTACAGGGAACGACACCAATTTCAAAAGCCCCATACAGAATGGCACTGCCAGAGATGAAGGAGCTGATGGTACAATTACAGGAATTATTGGATAGGAAGTATATTCAACCGAGTGTGTCTCCTTGGGGACCACCAGTTTTATTTGTGAAAAAGAAGGACGGCTCGTTAAGACTTTGTATCAACTATCGAGAGTTGAACAAAGTGACGATCAAGAACAAGTACCTGTTACCTAGGATAGATGATCTATTCGATCAATTGAAGGGAGCAAAATATTTTTCCAAAATTGACTTGAGGACGAGATATCACCAGCTGAAGGTGAGGAAAGAAGATGTACCTAAAACAGCATTCAGGACTCGTTACGGTCACTACGAGTTCCTGGTGATGTCATTCGGGCTAACGAACGCGCCGGCGGTATTTATGGACATGATGAATTGGGTATTCAAGCAATACCTAGATAAATTCGTAGTTGTGTTCATAGTTAATATCCTGATCTATTTCAAGACTCAGGAAGATCATCCTGAACATTTAAGAGTGGTGTTGGAGGCATTGAGGAAGGATAAGTTATACGCGAAATTTTTGAAGTGTGAGTTCTGGTTGGAAGAGTTTAATTTCTGGGGCACGTGATCGACAAGAACGGAATCTCCGTGGATCCAGCAAAGGTGGAAGCGGTACAGAATTAGGAACAACCGAAGACACCGACAGAAGTAAGAAGTTTCTTAGGATTGGCAGGCTATTACAGGAGGTTTATTTAAGATTTCTCAAAGATAGCAGGAACTCTGACTAATCTAACGAAGAAGGCGATAAAATTTGTGTGGACAGAGAAGTGTGAAGAAAGTTTTCAGGAACTAAAGAAAAGATTGAGTGAAGCATCGGTGTTGTCTTTACCAGACGATATATGTGATTTTGTGATTTTCAGTGATGCGTCACACAAAGGACTTAGCTTTGTGCTTACGCAACATGGTAAAGTTATTGCGTAAGCATCGCGTCAGTTGAATGATTACGAAAAGGGATATCCTACCCATGACCTAGAATTAGCAGCGGTAGTATTTGCCCTAAAAATATGGAGGAACTACTTATATGGTGTAAAGTGTGAAATATACAGGGACCATAAAAATATAAAGTATATCTTCACGCAGAAGGAGTTGAATATGCGACAGAGGAGTTGATTGGAATTAATAAAAGATTACGATTGCGACATCTTGTATCATCCGGGGAAAGCTAACATAGTAGCAGATGCGCTAAGCAGGAAGGGCAGTGGTAAGTTGACAATGCTAATAACTTAGGAGGAGTTAATTAAGGAGATAGCTAGATTGGAACTGGAGATTAAGAGTCCGAGGGAGTCAGATGAGAAATTATTCACGATAGAGGCTCGTCCGACTCTATTGGACAAAATAAAGGAAGCACAAGGCAGTGATGAAGAATGTGAGAAGGTGAGAAAAAGAATTTCAGATAGGGAAGAGATTAAATTCAGTGTGGGTGGTGATGGACTATTAAGATTTGAGAAGAGAATTTGGGTGCCAACAGTATCTAAATTAAAGGAAGAAATCTTGCAGGAAGCTCATAGTTCAAGTTACTCAATCCACCCGGGAAGCACAAAGATGTACCAGGATCTTCGCCAACATTATTGGTGGCCCAATATGAAGAGAGAAGTCGTCGAGTGCGTCAGCAGGTGTTTAACATGCTAGAGAGTCAAGGCAGAACATCAGAAACCGAGCGGGTTACTTCAACCACTAGAAATTCCAGAATGGAAGTGGGAGCATATTACGATGGACTTCGTGGTAGGACTTCCAACTACACAGAAGGGTTACGATGCGGTATGGGTGATCGTTGACCGATTGACCAAGTCAGCGCATTTCTTGCCAATCAAGATCAGATACAACTTGGATCAATTAGCAAAACTTTACATCAAAGAAATCGTCTCCAGGCACGGAGTACCGGTATCAATTGTGTCAGATCGCGATCCGCGGTTCACAGCAAACTTCTGGAAAAGCTTTCAATGGTGCATGGGAATGCAACTGAGGTTGAGCATTGCTTATCATCCTCAGATAGATGGGCAGAGCGAGAGAACTATTCAAAAGTTAGAGGACATGCTAAGAGCATGTGTTATGGACTTCAAAGGAAGCTGGGATGACCATCTACCGTTGGTGGAGTTTGCATACAACAACAGTTACCATGCGAGCATCGGTATGCCACCTTATGAAGCTTTATATAGAAGGAAATGCAGAACGCCATTATGCTGGGATGAAGTGCGTGAATGACAACTGCTAGGGCCGGAATTGGTGCAGCAGACTGCAGATGTGATAAAAACGATACGAGCAAGATTAGTGACGGCTCAGGATCGACAGAAGAAATATGCTGATCAACATAGGCAACAACGAGACTTCGACATCGGCACTTATTTCTTTCTGAAGGTGTCTCCTTGGAAAAGGAAGATGAGATTTGGGAAGAAAGGAAAATTAAGTCCTAGGATCATAGGACCCTTTGAAGTGTTAAGGCGAGTCGGTGAGGTAGCTTATGAAATAGCTTTACCTCTTAAATTGGAGCATGTGCACAACGTGTTTCACGTATCAGTTTTACGACCCTATAAATAGGATTACAAGCATGTCATAGAGTATGAACCCATCCAGTTTGAAAAAGACTTAACCTATGAAGAGATCCCTGTACAAATAATTGATAGAAAAGAACAAGTTTTAAGAAATAAGATAATACCTTCTACAAAGGTAGCATGGAGGAACCACAACGCCGAAGAGGCTACGTGAGAACTCAAAAAGAAAATGATAAAAAATTATCCTAGTCTTTTTGTTTAACTTTGTAATGATTCCGGGGACGGAATCCTTATAAGGGAGGGTGAATGTAATATCCGAAATCGTTATGTAATTTAATAATTATCAATAAATAAATTTATGTGAAACTCTTGTGTGATTTCTACTACTATATGTAAATGTGCTATACATATATTTTATTTGGAGTTATGTGATGAGATGTATTTAAATAGTTGATTTGGATTATTTAACTATTTGAATTTAATAAGTAGTTATTAATTTTATTAATTACAAGGAATGGAATTAAAACTCGAATCTGAGTTCGGAGCGGAATTTGAAGGCGTGGACTGTATATTTGAGTCCATAACATCGAAATTAGTCAGAATAGACTATAACCACAAAATATGTCGTGGTTGACTTTTTTGTCAAAGTCAATCGGTTGACTTTTTTGGGTAAAAAGTGAAACTCGAATTTCGGAAGCTAATTTGGTGAAACGGATAATCCCACGACGTTCGAAACGTTGATTTTAGTAGGAATCGATATTAGTATCGAAAAGTTTGGCTACGAAAGGCAAAATGGTCAAATAGTTTGTTAATTGATTTAATTAATTAAAATAATATTTTATTTATTAATAAAGAAATCTAATGGGTCACTTGTGACAACCAAATTGGGACAAGGGAGGTAGTATACGCATTATACAAATTGAAGAAGATGGGAGTATATCATTTTTACTCTTTAAACCAAAAACTTCGTCATTTCTTAACCCTCTCTCCTACTAATTATTGCAATATATTCATTATATGTAACTGATAATTTAGAGTTGATGGTTATGGAAAATCAAGAGACCCTAATCTCTACATATACTCTCCACCCAAAACTCTTTTTGTTTTCTTTGGTAAAATTCTACACGAGAGAAGAAAGAGATGAGAGTGAGAACTTGAGAGACTTTGAAGAATTCTGAAAATTACATAGCATAAGCAAGCAAGCAAGGAGAATGAGTAGCTAGTTCAATCAAGAGGAATTCACCAAAGTAAGTAATTCATAATTCATTTTTAGTTTCTTAAGAAAAGTAGGAGAAAATGCAAGTAGATTATGAAGTATGCTCTGTTTGGATTATGTGTTGATATATGGGTGTTGGTTGTTGACATCAAAACGTTAAGAATAACAATTCTGGACTAATCACGCTTCAATTGCATAGAGAAATCAAAGAAATAGGATATACATGCCCTATGTTTGTTAAAATGCCTCTAACATGCTAAAAGAATCAAAACGTGGAAACTTAGTGAAGTTCAATGTTGTAACATGTGTAAATATGCTAGTATAAACGATCTGGACAGTATGAGCATTTCAATTGTATGCTAGAATCAAAATCACAGGATTTTTGTCAAGTTGGGTTTAACTAGTGTTCTGTGATTTTTTGAGTTTTTCGGATCTTTGAAATCATAGCTTAAGTGACCCGATTGTTGTATGTAATAATTTTATAAAATACTATGTAATATGATGTCTAATCTAACCAAGTTTCAAAGGAAACGGAGTTAAACTAAGCAAGCTATGAATTTCGGTAGCAAGCATGAAAATAAGGAAAAAATCTGCAGATTTTGGAAAACCCAGATTTTTTCTAAGTCTGGAAAGCAGTCGTGCACGCTTATCTAGGCTGCTGGATTGTGGTCTTAACGTGTTAGTTTCATGCATGTTATATTTTTGTAAAATACTATGCTGTATGGAGTTTATTGTGTCCAAATATCAGAGTCACATCATCAGTAGGTTATTGGGAATTAAATCGTGAAGTAGGCTGCTTAACAGGAAAAATTTTCTGGGAATGATGAGCAACGCAGCTGCGCCGTTCATACGGCTTGTTCCTGCGCAGCTGCGCCGGTCCGGGTCGAGTCGGGTCGAAAAGTTAAATTTTTATGTTCTTTCAAATTCTAATATTGAATAACTTTACTTATATGATGCAACATGTTATGTGATAAGTTATATTAGTAATAGAATGTGAATTAGATTAATATTCTAATTAAAATAGAAGGAAACAATTATCCTTAAAACTAGATTTTAAATACTTAGTTGCTTAACGTGACGTAAATGAATAGGTTACGTAAGGACTAGTAGATAGCGTTAACTGTAGAAAACTTATCAGGCAAGTTTCTGAACTCTATTTTCCATTGAGCAATTATTCAATCTTTTACTCACTTTATTGCAGTGAGGGTAAGTATCGAACTTGTGCTACTTATTTATACGTACAAGCTTTCTATGTCGTAACTTATACCAATTCAAATATTGTACAAGCTTTATTATTGACTACTCAATTGTTATTTAAACGGTTATGCTTTAAAGTTCTTATTCTTTAATGAACTACTTTCAAGTATGCTTTTTGGCCTTTTGTTTCGGCTAGATATTATTGATGCGAAATGATATATTATTTGAACAATTCAAATCCATTGTAGCTATTAAAGTTTACCAATCCAAATTGCTTTGGTGTGGTCTCGCATGAATACTAAGATGAACAACCCGAATAACGGGGCAAACAGATGTCGGGCATATAGTCCCATTTACGCCTATGCGTTTAAATTTCATACTTGTGCACAATGTAAGGTACCATAGGCAGATCACCTGGAGTACTTGCGGAGAATGTTTTACAATCTATCTGATTGATAAAACGTCTGATGATTTTGATAAAGTAAAACCATGTTCTGGGTGTTTTTACCCCTTAGTATGCTATTGAGAATTCTTAAACTTTTATCCTTGATATTCATTTTTACGTCTTGATAATTCTTTCGATTGTTGAGAAATACCTATACAGATGTCTCTACTCCTAATGTTTATTATCAAACTACTATATATACTTGCTGGGCAATTTGTGCTCATTCTTGCTTAAACCTTTCAGTTAAGGATGAGAAGGCTGAGGGCTCGAGCAAGGACAAGGGAAAGACTAAGATGAAATGATTAAAGTATTTATGTAATAAGTTTATATTTCCGCATTTGATGTAATTAGCGTTAAACGCTAAGTTTAAGTTAAGTTTGTTTAAGGTTGTGAAGACTTGGGATTTTATTTGGAGAATAGTTATTATTATTAATATTATCGTTAATATTTATGAAGTTTATTTAGTTAGATGATGGTGTATGATGTATCGTGAGCACCATATCCTGTGTTCAATGCTACACGGATTTGGGGGCGTCACATAAACTCATATCGTGTTCTAAGAAAGGTAATAATTTACCTTATGTGCTATGTGTTTATACTTATGTACTCGAGTATCGATTAGCATCACGTAATAACTAAGACTTAAAATTTAATTTGTCAAGATGACGGATGCTAGAGAACATAGTCAGCCTAGGGACGTTGTACCCCGAGAGGCTAGAGAGGAGGAGCCCCGAGACATCTACACAGTCTGGGAGCAGTTAGTTCGACGAGAGCCATCTCCCTTAATTACAGTCGTTGGTCGGGAGCATGAGCCGGTGTTCGATTCAAAGGAGGACTCTGAGGAGATAGAAATTCAGGCTGATGCAGTTGAGGAGGATGATGAAGACCCTGAAGAGTTCCCACCGAACTCTATCAGTGCTGAGATGTACGACGAGCTGTATGACCGTAACATAGAGTTACGAGATACTGTTCAGGAGCTGAGGGTGCAGACGGTTACTCAACAGTCTACCATTGGGCAGAAGGATGTTGAAGTTGAGACTCTTCACACACGTCTTGGAAACATAGAGTGGGAGTTAGTTCATGAGAAGGGACAAGTTGAGCAGAAGTTAGAGGAGATAGAGAAATTGAAGAAAGAATTGAAAAAGAAATCGGCAAGGCTTGCCATAGCGGAAGAGGCCTGGGTGAGGGATTCACGACGTGCAAATCTTGCAGAAGATAACTGTCGGGCGAAGAAGGCCAAGCTTGAGGAAACGCATTATACGCTTCATAATGCTATTGATGAGGCCCAGGATAGGGTTATGAGATATCCAGTTCAGTTCGAAGGTCTACCGTGGTACATGCTAGATCGAAGGATGATGTCCTGTATTATGGAAGAAGAGCGTAGCAAGGCTGTTCGACGCCTTGGTAGGCAGTGATAGGAACAGTTTGATTATGTGCAAACCTATCTGCTAGTTAATAATGTAAATTCTGATGTGCTTATAAACAGAGGAATATTTTGATGATTTAAATCCTATAGACTCTTTATCTCGAGAGAGTTGATGTAAATAGCAGTGATGCTATCGTATTATGTTAAAACTTTTGATTAAATAAAATATCAGAGTTATTTGAGATGATTATGTGTTAAGTGATTATGTTAAAATGTTTAAGTTAAGCCTTAAATATTTAAAGAATTGAATAAAATCTAATAAGCGTATATCTTAATAGAAATATGCCGCCGAGAAGAAGACCAAACCGTCGACCAGCCCAAGAAGTGTCAACAAACAATAATGATGCTAATGCCAATGCAAACCCTGTTCAACAGTTATTAAATCTTCTAACGGGAGCGATGAACAATCAGCCTCAAGCTCCACCAAATACCTCATTTAAGGACTTCAAGGTGGTGGGACCGCCAGAGTTTAAAGGATCCATGAACCCAATAGAAGCTCAAACTTAGAATACCCTAAGAACTTAGAATTGCCTAAGGATGAGTTAGAATACCCTATGAACATAGAAATTACAAATAGAGAAGTGATCCCAGTTAAGTACATATACAAGAACTGTAGAGTGGATATAAAGGGTAACGTTATGACCGTATATCTTATCCCTATTATACTTGGGGAATTCGATGTTATTCTTGGAATGGATTGACTATTCAATTATGGGGCTGTAATTGATTGCCAGAAGAAATGTATTAACCTTATGACCCCGTCAAAGGTTGTGTTTTATGGCAGCAAGTCATCGAGATAAGCGAGTTGTCTGACGATGATGTAGGCCAAAAAGTTGTCAAGACAAGGTTGTGTAGGATATTTAGCCTACATAGTCGACAGTCGTAAAGAGAACCCAAAATTAGAAGATATACCAGTCGTGAGGGACTTCGTAGACGTATTTTCGGATGATCTGTCAGGACTTCCGCCAGACAGAGAGGTTGAGTTTGTGAGCGATTTAGCGCCAGGAATGGCTCCAATATCGAAGGCACCGTATCGGATGGCTCCGGTAAAGATGGAAGAATTAATGGTACAGCTGCAAGAGCTACTGGACAAGAAGTACATACAACTGAGCGTATCGCCGTGTGGAGCGCCGGTGTTATTTGTAAAGAAGAAGGATCGGACGATGAGGCTCTGCATCGACTAGATATCCATTACCGAGGATCGACGATCTGTTTGATCAATTGAAGGGAGCGAGATACTTTTCAAAAATAAACTTGAGGAGTGATTATCATTAACTGAAGGTGAGGCCAAAGGATGTTCCGAAGACAGCATTTAGGACTCGATATAGTCACTACGAATTTCTGGTGATGTCATTCGGTCTAACGAATGCTCCTGCAGCATTTATGGGCCTAATGAACGGAGTGTTCAAGCCATTTTTGGACAAGTTCGTGGTGGTCTTTATCGACGACATTTTGGTATATTCAAAGACCAAGGAGGAACATGTAGAGCATTTGAAAGTAACATTAGAAGTGTTGAGAAGAGAAAAGTTGTATGCCAAATTTTTAAAATGTGAATTCTGATTGAAAGGGTGCAATTTCTTGGACATGTGATTGATAAGGACAGAATTTCGGTAGATCCCTCCAAACTCGAAGCTGTGTTGAACTGGGATCAGCCGAATACACCGTCGGAAGTGAGAAGTTTTCTTGGATTGGCAGGCTATTATAGAAGATTCATTCAGGACTTTTCCAAGATCGCAACTCTACTGACGAATTTGACTAGGAAATCGGTAAAATTCGTTTGGACGGAGAAGTGTGAGAAAAGCTTCCAAGAACTTAAGAAGAGCTTAAGTACAACACCTGTGTTATCTCTTCCGGATGACACAGGAAATTTTGTGGTTTAAAGTGATGCGTCGCATAAAGGACTTGGTTGTGTGCTTATGCAAAACGGCAGAGTCATTACGTATGCGTCACGACAATTGAAGGACTATGAGAAGGGGTATCTGACCCATGACTTGGAGTTAGCTACTGTGGAATTTGCTTTGAAGATCTGGAGGCATTATCTCTATGGGGAGAAGTGTGAAATATATATAGACCACAAGAGTCTGAAATATATTTTTACACAGAATGACTTGAATATGCGCCAGAGAAGGTGGTTGGTGTTAATAAAGGACTATGACTGCTAGATTTTATATCATCCGGGTAAAGCAAATGTGGTTGCCGACGCCTTAAGCAGAAAGGGTCGAGAGAAATTGATGATGTTAACCGCGTAGGAGGAGCTAATTTCTGCGATGGAGAAGCTGGAATTGGAAGTGAAGTATCCGATGAAGATTGACGAAAAGCTGTTCTAGATGTAAGTTGGTACAATTTTGCTGGATAAAGTTAAGGAAGCTCAACTTCAGGACGAAGAATGTGAGAAGGTAAGAAAAAAGATATCTGAAGGAACCGAACCGAGATTGAAGATAGACAGTGAGGGACTACTTAGATTTGAGAGCAGAGTTTGGGTACCGCTAGCGCCAGAGATTAAGGAAGACATTTTGAGAGAGGCTCATAGCTCACGGTATTTAATTCACCCTGGTATTACCAAGATGTACCGAGATCTTCGACAGCATTTCTGGTGGCCGAATTTGAAATGAGATGTTGCAGAGTGTGTTGCGAAGTGTCTGACATGTCAGAAAGTGAAAGCAGAACATCAGAGGCCGAGTGGTTTGATACAATCTTTAGAGATCCCAGAATGGAAATGGGAACTTATTACGATGGATTTCGTGGTTGGCCTTC
The DNA here is from genome assembly GCA_020205555.1 of Panax stipuleanatus. Lineage (NCBI taxonomy): Eukaryota > Viridiplantae > Streptophyta > Magnoliopsida > Apiales > Araliaceae > Panax > Panax stipuleanatus. The sequence continues at coordinate 101,992,422 of CM035126.1, forward strand.
CGACAACTCAGAAAGGCTACGATGCAGTATGGGTTATCATTGACCGATTGACAAAATCCGCACATTTCTTTCCAATCAGAATCAGATTCAACTTAGACCAGTTGGCAAGGTTATATGTGAAAGAGATTGTTTCGAGGCACGGAGTTCCAGTGTCAATTGTTTTCGATAGGGATCCGCGCTTTACATCGAACTTCTGGAAGTGAGTAAAGGAATGCATGGGAACGCAGTTGAGAATGAGTATGGCCTATCACCCTCAAACAGACGGGCAGAGTGAAAGAACGATCCAGATATTAGAAGATATGTTGAGAGCGTGCATCATTGATTTTAAAGGAAATTGGGATGATCAACTACCGCTCGTTGAATTCGGTTACAACAACAGTTATCACACTAGTATTGGCATGCCGCCTTACGAAGCGTTGTATGATAGAAAGTGTAGAACTCCACTATACTGGGATGAAGTTAGTGTGACACCCCCAAATTCGGGTACTTCAATTCCACGGGACTTGGTGTTCACTGTACAAATATCATCTATCTATCTACCCATAGTAAATGCAAACCATGCAATAAATAGAATTAAATCCTCCCCTTATGGGGTTACAACATCTGAGTAATAAATAAAATAAATCCCAGGTAATACTAACCTTAAACATCTGTGCGGAACATAAACAAATAAATAAGTCTTACACAACTCTAATATAAGTCTGAAACATAACAATTAAAATAAACAACAAGTCTTCATCACTTGTTGACTTTGCCTTTGCCTTTGCTAGTAGAAGGCTCGTCGGACCTTTCGTTCTTAACTGCAATGTTATTATTACGCAAGAGTGAGCACGATTGTCCACAAGTATAATAATATGACAACAATATAATAACATGCGAGTGAATCAAAGACATCTGAATAAAGAAACTCAACTTTTGACTCAAGAATGAATAACAGGAATCAAAAGAACGTCTGAGGGTCATAAGACCTTGAACTATGTCCTAGGTTGTAAAGTTTTTATGCTTTAAACCTTTATCAGTCATAAGACTATGGACTCTACTTCTCGTACTTAGGGGGATTAGCCCTTAGTACCATACTGTGCACAATATCTCAACGCTAAAGCGTAAATAATCCCCTATTAAAGGGTTGTTCATCTCAGTTTTGACATCAGAGTCCGCACCAAAGGAAGTTTGGTTTGGATAAGCTCAATAAGTATTCTAGAATTTAGAACGTACATCAACTATGGACTAGTCGAATAAATAAGGGTTCACTAGTCCTATAAGTTCAACAATATCATCGATATTCAACTTGAATGGTAAATCTCAAGAGTATACAATCGAATAAGTATTGTATAGCTGAATCATGCTTAAAAAAAATAGTGATATCTCATATGAAAATCTCAACTTGAATAAACAAGGATAAGAACTTGCTCAATGTAAAAGTAAGATTTGAGTTTAGGAAACTTGCAAAATATTAAACAAGTTTAAGGATAGAAAACTTGCCTCTTGCACAAGCTACAATTTATAATTCACGTTCTTTATTAAATCCTACATATCAATACGTTCACAATACACATTAATCAATAACTCGATATACGTATCGAATCACACACATCGGTCTTGAGCACGTTATTGGACTATACAATTAACGATTCAAGTCATGTAATTAACTTATTAATTACTCACGTAATATAAGTTATTAACCTCTTATTATATGTTTAATCATGTCTTCATGTTTATTACATTAGGTTCCAATTACATTTTCTGAACTTGAATAATTAAAATCTCATTTTTGGGAAAAATTACCAAGTGGCGCTGCAGCTCCACCATTTGAACTAAAAATGGCGCTGCAGCTCCACTGGCGCTGCAGCTCGGACTTTAAGCTTAAGTCTGGCGCTGCAGCTCCACTGGCGCTGCAGCCCCACTCTTAGGCTTAAATCTGGCGCTGCAGCTCCACTGGCACTGCAGCCCCACTCTTAGGCTTAAAGTTGGCGCTGCAGCTCCACACGCCAGTTTTAGAATCTGTAGTTCGCGAATAACATAGAACAGAGCACCCAAAACTTTGCTCAAAAAATAAATTAATCATACTCATCAATTCTAGACTTTACAGAAGTATAACCCAACACTTATAGCATGATTTTGACAACTTAAACAACTTAAACAACTAAATTTAAACCCATAAATTCCATGTTTTTGCTATTTTTCAAAGTTTCGTCAATTTTCATGAAATCACACAATACAGATTCGTTATAACACCAAATCAGTCCGTTTAAGTTTCGTTCTTTTTACTTTTACATGTACAAACATATTAAATTGTCAATTTACAGTTTTACATGCAACTAAGGCATCAAATTTCATACATACAAGCCATTTTCGAATATTTTCACTGTAAACTCAAAACTTTCTTTTTAAACACAATCTAATGGATTAATTCAACCAAAATAGTTTATAAACATCATATAATGATTTATACATACTACCTAACATATATCAATCACTTTCTCATGTATTAGTCACAAAATTCATTACAGAGAACTGAAACTAATTTTTCTATGAAAACTCAAGAACATGAGAAATAGAGATTATAACTTGGATTCTTACCCTTTGATTCTTGTTTAGATGATAGGAAACTCTTCTTTGATTCTCCAAACCTTCTTCAATCCCACTCTCTCTCAAATTTTTCTCTTTTTCTCTCTGTGTTCTCTAACTTTCTTAACTGATGAATGTAATATATGATATATGATATACTACTAATATGATATACGTGTAATTTAGAAGTCGTAGGTTATGGGTCGTCAGTTAATCCCATAATGGGTTAACTGGCTCCAACCCCCACTAAGGCTTTGTTTGCTTGCCCCTTTTATTCCTCATTTCCCATTAATTTAATTAACTTACTATAATATAGTTTAATAATGTCACACTTTTAATTAATCAATAATCCTATTTAAATTAATTAAATAAAATTGCATAATTCCAAAATAATTCACATAGTCACATAATTAAAATTTTTATTTATTAATTATGTCAAATCATTAAATCTCTAATTAATTATTAAATTAATTAGAATAACATTATGCTTATTAATTAATATATTAATCAAATAAGCTCAATTAAATACGTACTTTGAATATAAAATTCACCACATTAATTTAACTAACGTGACACATATAATTAATTTAATCTACCATAATTTCATCAATTAATTATTTAACTCAATAATTAAATCATTGATATTTATTTAATTCAATAAATATTCACATTAAATTACAAAAATCTTGTTCGTCACATCTTTCCCCCCTTAAAAGGATTCTGTCCTCAGAATCACGATTCAATTAAAATTCGTCCCGTTACATTCTCCCCCCTTACAAAGATTCTGTCCCCAGAATCGCATACACATAAATTAAGTACATAAATGTGGGTAATTCTTCATCATATGCTCTTCGAGTTCCCACGTAGCTTCTTCAGCATTGTGGTTCCTCCAAATTACCTTAACAGAAGGTATAACCCAACACTTATAGCATGATTTTGACAACTTAAACAACTTAAACAACTAAATTTAAACCCATAAATTCCATGTTTTTGCTATTTTTCAAAGTTTCGTCAATTTTCATGAAATCACACAATACAGATTCGTTATAACACCAAATCAGTCTGTTTAAGTTTCGTTCTTTTTGCTTTTACATGTACAAACATATTAAATTGTCAATTTACAGTTTTACATGCAACTAAGGCATCAAATTTCATACATACAAGCCATTTTCGAATATTTTCACTGTAAACTCAAAACTTTCTTTTTAAACACAATCTAATGGATTAATTCAACCAAAATAGTTTATAAACATCATATAATGATTTATACATACTACCTAACATATATCAATCACTTTCTCATGTATTAGTCACAAAATTCATTTACAGAGAACTGAAACTAATTTTTCTATGAAAACTCAAGAATATGAGAAATAGAGATTATAACTTGGATTCTTACCCTTTGATTCTTGTTTAGATGATAGGAAACTCTTCTTTGATTCTCCAAACCTTCTTCAATCTCACTCTCTCTCAAATTTTTCTCTTTTTCTCTCTGTGTTCTCTAACTTTCTTAACTGATGAATGTAATATATGATATATGATATACTACTAATATGATATACGTGTAATTTAGAAGTCGTAGGTTATGGGTCGTCAGTTATTCCCATAATGGGTTAACTGGCTCCAACCCCCACTAAGGCTTTGTTTGCTTGCCCCTTTTATTCCTCCTTTCCTATTAATTTAATTAACTTACTATAATATAGTTTAATAATGTCACACTTTTAATTAATCAATAATCCTATTTAAATTAATTAAATAAAATTGCATAATTCCAAAATAATTCACATAGTCACATAATTAAAATTTTTATTTATTAATTATGTCAAATCATTAAATCTCTAATTAATTATTAAATTAATTAGAATAACATTATGCTTATTAATTAATATATTAATCAAATAAGCTCAATTAAATACGTACTTTGAATATAAAATTCACCACATTAATTTAACTAACGTGACACATATAATTAATTTAATCTACCATAATTTCATCAATTAATTATTTAACTCAATAATTAAATCATTGATATTTATTTAATTCAATAAATATTCACATTAAATTACAAAAATCTTGTTCGTCACAGTTAGAGAGACAATTGCTAGGTCTAGAACTGGTACAACAGACAGCAGAGATAGTCAAAGTGATTCGGACAAGACTGGTAGCAGCTCAGGATAGGCAAAAGAAATACGCCGATCCACATCGTAAGAATGTAGAATTTGAATTGGGAAGCTTTATATTTTTGAAAGTCTCTCCTTGGAAGGGGAAGATCAGATTCGGTAAGAAGGGAAAATTAAGCCTGAGGTTCATTGGACCCTTTGAGGTGCTGCGAAGGATTGGAGAAGTCGCATATAAGGTAGCCTTACCTCCGGCACTAGAGAATGTTCACAACATCTTCCATGTTATAGTTTTACGACCCTACAAACCCGATTACAAACATGTGATTGAGTATGAACCCCTACAATTTGAGAAAGATTTATCCTATGAAGAAATTCATGTTCAGATTGTCGACAGGAAAGAGCAAGTTCTCAGAAATAAAGTTATACATTCTGTTAAGGTAATATGGAGGAACCACAACGCTGAAGAAACTACGTGGGAACTCGAAGAGCATATAATGAAGAATTACCTGCATTTATTTGCTTAATTTATGTGCAAGCGATTCTGGGGATAGAATCTTTGTAAGAGGGGGAGAATGTAACGAGACAAAATTTTTAATTGAACCGTGATTCTGGGGACAGAATCCTTTTAAGGGGGAAAAAATGTGACAAATAAGATTTTTGTAATTTAATTTAAATATTTATTAAAATAAATAAATGTTTTTCAATGATTTAATTATTGAGTTGAATAATTAATTAATAGAATTGTAGTAGATTAATTTAATTATATGTGTTACATTAGTTAAATTAATGTGAAAAATTTTTATGTTCAGAGTATGTATTTCACTGAGATTATTTGATTAAATGAATTATTTAAATAAGCATAATGTTAATCTAATTAATTTAATAATTAATTAGAGATTTAATGAGTTGACATAATTAATAAATTTTAATTTTAATTATGTGACTATGTGATTTAATGTTAAACTATTCTATTTTATTTAATTGATTTAAATAAAATTAATTGATTAATTAGAAGTGTGACGATTAACTATATAATAAGAGTTTTATTAAAATAAGAGAAAATGAAGAATTTAAGGGGCAAGCAAACAAGGCCCTAAGGGGAGTTGGTCAGTTAACCCACTATGGGATTAACTGACGACCACTTACCCATTATGCTTGTATACATATATGTATTATATATCATATATCATATATCACTCTTCTTTATTCATCAGTTAAGAAAAATAGAGAGAAAACACAGAGAGAAAAAGAGAGAAATTGAGAAGGAAAATTGAGTGAAGAAGAGAATGAAGAATTAAAGTATACATCTTCACAAACTAGCAAGGGTAATTCCTTCATCTTTGAATTTAAATTTATGTTCTTATATTTCCATTTACGTATTTTAAAATATTCTCTGAAAATGAAATTTCATGAGTTTATTGTTTATTACTTGATGTTAGATGCTTATTAGCATATATAACTCAATTGTATGTGATTTATATCTGGTTTAGAGAAATTAATCCATGAAAGCATGTCTAAATTAGAGTTCTAAAAAGTTATAGAGTTTTCATTTACGTGTTTTTAAAATCCTCTGTTAAGAACTATTTTTGATAATTAACTTAAGATGTGATCTTATATGTGTTAGTATATGTTAATAACATGTTATATATCATGTATACATGAATCACAGTGATTAATTTCATGTAATCAAGTTTTAATATACCGAATCCGTGCGTTTAAATTTTGTTTTATTCGTTTAAACATGTATAATTATATTCAATCGTCAATTTAAAGTTAAACAAACGATTCAAGCATTTAATTTGTACGTAAGGGTCATATGGGCCATATATACAACTTTTATACTCTGTAACTTTTGAAAAATCCAATTAAAACTTGATTACATGAAATTAATTCATTGATTAAGTCTTCGACGTGTAATCTATATCGAGTAAGTTCTTGTTCTTAATTGTTCAAGTTCAAGATTTCATATTAGATGTTATAATTCTTTTAAAGCATGATTCTAGTTATACAATACTTATTCGATTGTATACCTCTTGAGAATTATTATTCGAATTGATTATCAGTTTATTGTTGAACCTTGTAAGACTAGCAAACCCTTATTGATTTGACTAGTCCATAGTTGATGAGCGTTCTAAATTCTAAAACTATTATTGAGCTTATCCAAACCAAACTTCCTTTGGTGCGGACTCTGATGTCAAACTAAGAAGAACAACCCTAAATAGGGGATTATTTATGCTTTAGTGTTGAGATATTGTGCACAGTATGGTACTAATGGCTGATCCCCCTAAGTACGAGAAGTAGAGTCCATAGTCTTATGACTGTTAAAGGTTTTAAGTATAAACACTTGACAACCTAGGATATAGTTCGAGGTCTTATGACCCTCAGAAGTTCTTTTGATTCTTGTTATTAATTCTTGATTCAAGAGCCGAGTTTTCTTATTCAAAAGTCTTTTAATTCACTCGCATGTTATTATATTGTTGTTATATTGTTATTATACTGTTATACTTGTGGGCAATCGTGCTCACTCTTGCGTAATAATAATATTGCAGTTAAGAACGAAAGATCTTACGAGCCTTCCACTAGCAAAGGCAAAGGCAAATTCAACAAGTGTTGAAGACTTGTTGTTTTATTGATAATGTTTATTAAGAATTATGTTACTGTTATGTAAGACTTATTTATTTGTTTATGTTTCTACACAGACGTTTAAGGTTAGTTTGACCTGGGATTGATGTATTTATATTCAGATGTTGTAACCCCATAAAGAGAGGATTTATTTCTATCTATTTATTGGTTTTCATTTTTATAGGTAGATAGACATACGATATTTGTACAGTGAACACTAAATCCCATGAAAATTGAAGTACCCGGATTTGGGGGTGTCACACATGACGTCATAAAATGATTTTTAAAATTTTAAACCAGTTAAAGAAAAGTCAATGTCAATTAAAGTGGCTAGACAAATGTTTCAATTTATGTCCTAATTATTGGTATACGTCTGCACTATTTGATTCAGCTAGACAAATGTTTATGAAATTCAAAGTATTCTTGGAGAATTTATGCTAAGCCAAATTATTTTGGTGCGGAATCTTATGTTAAGTTGGTATCAAATGGGTACAAGTTGGTATCCGACACAATTTGGTGTCAGCATTAAGTGATACAAGTTGGTATTAAATTGACACAAGTTGGTGTCAAATTAATACAAATTGGTATCAAATTGACACAAGTTGGTATGAAGTTAATGTAAGTTGTTATTAAAACAAACACAAGTTAGTTCACCTAAATGCGTATAGTCATTTAAGGATGTAGATAAGGGCCTTCCTAATAAGGTGATTGATATGGAAAACTCTAGTATGGATATAAGGACGTTGACCTTAAAGATGCGAGCTCAAAAGAGTTAGTCCGAAGATTTTAGGACTTTCAGAGTAGTAAGAGGATTGCGTAGGTAATAGAAGAAAATTATAAAATGAAAAGATAGGTGTACATGGAGATGCATGTTAATATGAATATAGGTATTAATATGTGTTAGGTGGTGAATAAAAGGAGCAGAGATTAGTAGGCTGTAATTTTGAGGACGAAATTCTTAGAAGATGGGGTGAATGTGACAACCCAAAATTATAAGATTTATAAATAAAATTTGAATGATTAAATAAAGGTTAAAGAATAAAACCTAGATTGAAAATAGAGGACTAATTAAAAAGTTTAGAAATATCTATATGGTTTGAAAAAAATTTAGCAATGTAAAGAAAATTAATATGAACGATAGAAATCTTGAAGAATAAAAGTGAGAAAATATGGGTTACGTAAATCCAAAACCCTATAATGAGTTTATATGTATACTTGAAGGTATGTTAAGAATAAGGTATTATGATACTTTTAAATTTACAAGAATGAATGAAAGAGATTATGTAGTGATGTATGTGGAAAATTTTTAAAGAAATAAATTTCAAATAAAGAAATATAGTAAGGATAAAGTGAATGTTTATAAGTATAGGTACATATATACTTAGTGATGTGCTATATATATTTTAGCAAGAGAAATGATTAATTAAATTAATCATACAAGAATATTAGGTCACATTAATTATTTATCTGTGTATTAAATACTTTGTGACTTATGAAGGATATGTATGAGATTAATTGAATATATATATATATATATATATATATATATCATATAAAGAGAATTAAAAATAAAGCCTTGTATCCTAATATTATATATTGAGAATGAGAATTAAATAACCTAAGGGTTATAGTAATTGAAGAATACTAGTATTTAAATTATATACTAGTAAATTAACTCAAGAAATTTATTTTTATATCTCAACTAATTATTTATGTTAAAAAAACCTAATTGGGTTATTTTATTAAATCTATATAAGTAATTATTTAAATCCAAAATGAGTTGATTAGAAACCCTAATTAAATAATTAGGGTAATATAAAATTAGTGTGATGGACCCATAATATTTTACATGGTCCAAACATTATAATTAAAGAAGCCCAATGAGGATTTAATTTAGTAGCCCAAAACAATGGGATGTGCTAGTAGAATAATTATGGTTAGGAACTAACCATACTTGAGTTAAATGTAGGAAATGACTATATTGGCCAAAACAAAATGCTTATGGCACATGTGTCCTAAAAGAGGATAAGAGCACAAGTGTTTTATTTTTTCTTCCAAAGTTGGTGACCTACTACCCTTGTGTGTCACCATCCTATTTAGCCAAATTATTTTGGTAAAATTTACAAGCAAAGTAAGAGAGAGGATAAGAGTTATGGTGGGAGATTTATATAGATATAAAAGCTATATACACATATTTTCTCCTCCTACAAATACCCTTCCTTACATTTCAATTAAAAAGTTTATTTTATTTTCTTCATTTCTTCCAAAAAGAGAGAGAAAGAAAGAAAATAGAAAGAGAGAGAGAGGGAGCTTCGACCGTGGATTAGAGGGATAGAAAGAGGAGAGGATTTTCTCCATACATCTAGCTTCATCAAATTATTTTGAAAGAGGAAGATCCAAAAGGTTTAAAAGTCTCCATAACCTAAAACCTATTTTAGATCTATGTTTACTCTTATGGTTGTTTTAGATCTAGTGATGAACTTATGTTCATAAACTCTAGAGCACTAGATCTACATATTTTATGATGTTTTATGCTTGGATCTTACTATTTTATGTGTTGATGAGCTTTAAAAAGGAAGAAGATGAAAAACTATTTTTGGGTATAAAAACCTCAAAAATCAGTCCACTTTGAGGCTTTACCATTTAAAATATACAAATAATTTTTGTTATCCATCAAACATTTATGTTAGATCTATGAGTTATCTGTTAAACCCAAGTGGTAGCACTCAAAAATATTAAACGAGCAAGTCGTGGCGCCAGTTTTGGCAAAACAGTCCCTGCCGACCAAAAATATGGAAAAAATAGAAAAGTTTTTGGCCTGTTTTGGCGTGAACTATTTTGGCCACTTATGTTGCTCTAAAAATCTTTATATTTTGTGGTATGATAAAATGTTAAGTTAAATAGGTCCTGTCCAAATATGGTAATTTTTGGGTGTCTAGAATGGGAGATATGGCTTTTACAAGAAAGTGTGATTTTAAAAATAAACTATTAGAACTCGAGTTGTATAACTCAGAAAAATGTGAAATTTTTACAGGAGCTTGTGTATAATAACAAGAGGCTATTTTAAACATTTTAAGTTATTGTAGGTATATATTAATTTAAGGTTGTAGACCTTGGGTAATGTTGTAGAATTATTTGAAATAAACAATGTATGTTTATATATACAACATTAGTTTATAGAATGTGTATAAAGATGATGTATCGTGATGCACCAAGTCTAAGGTTAAAGGGGCTCGGATTTGGGGGCGCTACAGATAATCTGTCATTTCATATCTTAATCAAACCACGTCGTGATCTATTTTACAATCATTTATATGGAGAATTTCTTTATGCTTTCGATTCAGGTACTACTAGTACCCCATTTCTTCACTTACTTATTAACATTATTGCTTTATTAAATTAAACTTAATCCTTTTCCATATGGAAAATTTCTTCCTTAATTCTTAACACTTCTCAACTAAGATTTGTGTTTTCGACACTATTCATTATATTAAACGAGTTCCCATTCCATTATCATTCATTCAACTCTTTCACCTTATTCTTAACTTCACTTCATTTATCTCTACTATTATCTCTTCGTGAGTCATTAATCTTTACCAACTTTTTCTGAACCTTTTTAATCTTAAGGTGTCTGTCATTACTCTTAACTTTCTTGTGTGATATAAAAAGTTCACAATTTTAATCCTTAACTAAATATAGTTTATTCCCCAACTTTACAATTCTCTTCATCTTCATATATATATAGGTTAGACTCTGATAGCCAACATACACGTCATTTCCCTTAACATATCACTAATATCTCCAACTCCTTAAGTAAACACGATTGTTGTTAACTCCCGCTCACGAATAGAGCATTCTCCCTTATAATTTTTAACTATTGGAGTGCATAAATAACAACCTGGTCGTTTAGTATATACACCCAACCTAATTCCTTTATGTTACATTATCCTATGCAACAATATTCTCCAACATTATCAATTAATAACAATATCGGAATCTTACTTAATCTCTTCATTAACTCTCAAAAATATTCCTTATACTTTTCTGATCATAATTAACTTCATTATTCTTCTCACTTTCTTTAGTTAACTAGTTAACTATCTTAGAAAAATCTTAAATAAATCATTGATAGTGAGCTGTTAACACTAACACTGCATACTTTTATCGACTTCCTCGATTACTTCTTCCTATTCACATTCTATGACTTTCATCCATATGATACCAACCTATGATGCTCATGGACATACCATAGCACCTCACAATAATACTTATCAACTTGTCACTGTACTTCACGGCGTCCATATCGGATATTGAAAGTAATATGCATACAAGCCAATCATGTTTAATGATAAAACATATACTTTGTAACAATCTTATTCATTTATTAATAAAAGAGTTATTTAATTAAAGGCATTTAATTATCTACATGATGCTGTTATAATAAAATGTGATAAACACATAGTTTTAAGCAATGCTTTTAGAATCATGATGATGATCATGCTATTAAGATCTAAATTCTTAGATAGCTTAAAACTAAAATAGTTCTCAATCGTTGGATTACTAAAAATGGGATTTGTGAATCCGGATAGATTGGTACATGCGTTGCTTGCTCATTAGATAAGGATGATTGATCTCATAATCATTTGTGTGGAGACACTAAAGCAAGTATGTAGGTGTTTATTGGAGAATAAGTTCACTGAACATGGTTCGCTAAGAAATACCTAATGGAGTTTTACTTGTCTATCAATAAGAATTCCTTAAGTGATAGTAGTGCAAGTTGTAACGACCCCAAAATTCATACAATAATATTCTCCTTCTCGATCGCAACCTTTACATTACAAAAATTTGATTCAACTCCATTACATGAATTACTTCCTCAAAGTTACTATACAAAATCTTACATCATAAAGCAATATCCATATACATTGGATAACTCTACTTATAATTCAACAACATGTTACATTCAAAACATAAAATACATTTCTCATAAAACATAAGTAATCTTCGTGAATATGGATCTCTATAATTCACTTAGCACGTATCCTTACCTTGAAATCTTGACCTGCAAAATTATTATTTGCAAGAGTGAGCTCGACAGCTTAGCAAGTTCTAACAGTTTTCATGCATCACATAGCACATAATAATATGCTCAACATACATATCATAATAATTAAAGTAACATGGCATACATGCTTTAATTCATATAACAAATATAAATATTGAGTTCCTTACCCAATCAACATTATTTAACCAAAATAATGTAGTCATAAATTGACTTTAACATTTCATGATTATAATGTGTATAACATATCATGCTTGCTTACAACATATACAACATATCATGCAATTTAAAATAGTTCATCAAGTTCACGTAGAAAAATAGGAACCGAAAGACTTGCCTGGCTCGTAGATTACCAATTACTGAAAAAAAACTGCTTAATATAATCTGCTTCATGATCCGACATAACGTATTACCATACGCGTCAATTATTAGTCTCATAGCGACGTTAGTAAACGCTTAAGTAACTTCTACTTTATACTTTCTAATCCTCTTCCATTTACTCATTTGACACTCACTGTCAAATCATATGTATAATTAACAATATAAGTTAATTATCACATAGCTAATCTTTATCGTTAGTTAACCAATTTAGGTTAACTCATTCCTCATTAACTACTAAGTTAATAATTAATTACCACGTAATTAATCACATCATATAATCTTATTACATTTCACATAATTAATCAATTGATAATTAAAGACTCATATTAAATTATAATTAAATAAATTATAATTTAAACATCCACTTTAATTATAATTAATCAATTATAATTACATCTTATGTTAATCAAATTATACAAATTATACTTCAAGTTAAACATTTACTTTGATTATAATTAATCAAACTATATTCATTATAATTTAACAAATTATAATTTAAGTTAAACATTTACTATAATTATGGCTACGACGTACGTCGATACTAATACACATACGTGAGGCTAAACTCACAATCAAGCATCTCAAACACGTATAGCACTTTTACTATCATATCGCATCTTACGGTAATAATATCCAAGCACACATATAATTTAACAACATAATACTTCAATCTATCTTAAACGCATCAAAAGTATGTTATCTTATCACCTATTACACTTATCAAATCATAGAAATAAGTTAACTAAACAAACATTGCACGAAAACTGAACGAACAAAAACTAAAATTCCCGGACAGCAAGGGTACCCGCTGGGGCAGGTCCCCCAAGGAAAATAGCCCCGCTGGGGCGGGTCCCTCCCCTGGTGGGAATCCTAGTTTGCGAATTGGCAGAGAAATAAGTGAATTTGGCGTATTTCTTCACACCGAATTCGATTTTTCCCAACATGATCAACATGAAAACTTGCTAACAACAATATTTTAGACTATTTAACATGAATATAACATATAAAATCCATACAACACATAATCAAAACCAAGGTTTTCATGATTTTTGAAGAAAAACATAATATTAAGCATTCTTGACAAAATTTGCTATTACGAATTCGTTTTTCAATCAATTCAAGTAATTCCAATTAAAATAGTTCTTACTCTTAACATACTAACATAATACATGATCAATTTAAACAATAACCATAATCAAACATCAATTTTATAATTTCAAAAGCCATTTTTCAAAAATTATTTCACAGAAAATTATTATAAACACAATTCTTCTTGTTTATCAAAAATACATGGATTGAATTGCTAAAACAATAATATAACTCATATATAATCATCAATATATATATATATATATATATATATATACATCACATATATACATCATGATCAAGTAATTTATATGAAAAGCTTTTTACAAAGAAGTTTTAAACTAAGAAATATTGAAGAACATAGTTTAAAACATGTTTTTAAGACGATTGAATCCGGAGACTACTTCCATGGCATACAATTACTACGAAGAACATATGAATACCATATATACATATAAAATTCATGATTATACAATTTTCATGAAAATCTAATTTGACAGAGAGAATACAATAAGTATACAAATTGATTATACAATTATAAGGGTTAAGACTATACCCTTACTAGTTTGGATTAAGAGATGGAGATGATGTTGATGTTTTTCTCTTGCTTTCTCAAGCTTCTCTTCTTCTTCTCTGTATTCTCCCTTCTCTGTTCTTCTTTCTTCTTTGTTCTTAGTTTTAGACTTAGGCTAAACTAACGTAGTTTTACTTAACGTAGTATACATATATAACTGATATATTAATATACGTATACTAATTACAATTAATAATATTATTAATATAGCTATTATAGAATTTCAAAAGCCACTAGGGCTAGTTTGGCAAAACATTTTAAAACAGATTATTAGTACTAAGGCTTGTTTGGTTAGAATAGGTTTAAAAGTAGTGCAAGGGCCCTGTTTGGCAAAAGCCTTTTAGAACAAAAGTAAGGGCCTTGTTTGGTTAAAAATCATTTAAAAACTCTTTCATTTATTTTTATAAATTATTTTAATACATAACTTAATGTCACACTTTAATTAATTAAATCTTTAACATTCTTATTTAATTAATTAAAATCTAACATCAATAAATCACATACAATTGTCACATAATTATAATTACTCGCTAACTATAATTTCGTGTAACAATTATCACATAACTTCATCTAATTTAATTATCCCAATTAAATTAGAACTATAACATAAAATCATTACGTCAATTAAATTAAATATTAAATATTTATTTAATTAATATATCACACTTAATTATATTACTCCATAATAATCACATAATCTCAATAAATAATTCAATTAAAATATTTATTTACTTCAATAAATATTAAATTAACATTTAAATTCTTTTCACACCAAATCACATATTTCACAATATATATCAAATATACACATTCTCAAACTCAAAACGTCTCATAATAAGAATTTTATTTATTAAATTCTCATTTATAAATTCTTAAAAATCTGGGATGTCACATCCTTCCCTCCTTATAAGGATTCCGTCCTCGCAATCAACGAAACCTCCCTTACTCGGTTTTCACAAAAAATCTCTTTCATAATTTTATTGTTGAATAACTTCAACACGTTAACTTAGCAAAACAATTTACATATATATATATATATATATATATATATATATATATATATATATATATATACTTCATTCATTTCTTCAACAACTATTAGGTTTTATTATATAACCTTCAATTAAACGCAATCATATATCAAATATTATATATTCTTTAACTCGTTCGTTTCCTTTCTAAGGATCACTACTATATACTCTACTCGTAGAATTCATATATTTCATAACTCACTATCTATAATTGTTTGGGTTATCACACAAGTTATCCTTGGACTTGAGATCATCATAGTATCTTGTGTATGACGAGTTATACTTTCACATGTCCCTTAAGACCCTTAAGGTATATCAAAGGGTATGCTTGGGTGTAATAAGTTATATATGGAGATAATGAATGATCAATAAAGAATCTACCACTTCTAGTAAAAGAAGATATATGTCCTATGTGATTCGATAAATGACAACCCAGGAATCCTTGGCCAAGGTGGAATAAAATTAGAAAAGAGTTTCTAATTTGCATTATTTGGAATTGTGCATTTTGGAATCGAAATACATATAATTAAATAAAATAAGACTTGAAAGTAATTCATTGTCTTATATTTAATTGGGACATTGTATTGTGGAAGGATTGAATTGTACAGTAACTATTTACTCAAATGTTCTTTTGTGATTAATGTTGAAATCTATATTATCTGAAAAGTCGTTGATCGCTAAAGAGGCTTATCCTTATTGTAGAATAAATTTTATTTATTTAAATAAATTATTAGTTTAATTTATTTATTTAAATAAGATTAGAATTGTTCTAATTGATTTATTCATAACCAGTTTGATATGGAGAACCTAAAGGGTCAGACCATAAACGGAAGAATATTTATTAAAGAAGCAAATGACATAATCATAATAATAAGTTAAGTATATTTAATTTAATCTATGGTGATAGAATAAATTAAATAACTTAATATTTATTATTTAATATTTTAGAAATATTAAATATAAATTAATAAAAGGAGTCTTATTATTATTATTACTATTATTATTATTATTTAATTCTTAAAAAAGTTTTGGAATTAATTAATAAGATACTCTCTCATATATATTCCTAATAAGATTTTGATGCTAATTAATTAAAAAAGTTTAATTAATTATTCCTAATAAGATTGGGAAGCCTAATTAATTAAAAGAGTTTAATTAATTAATATGAAACTCTAATCCTAAATTATTTAGGAGGGTTGCCTACATCTATAAATACAAAAGTCTTATTATGTAACAAGGTTACATAAGTTACACACTTTTCTAAGAGTTGGGAGAGAATTCCTTTTCTAGAGAGAAGGAAACTAAGGTTTTGCCAAACACCCTTCTTCTTGAATTCTTGTTTTTTCTTGGTGGATCACCTCTAGAGGCCAAACACTTGGGTGGCATACGTTGATCAAAGGAATGAATCAACCCGATGGATTCAAGTTGAACGTGAAAAGGAATTGGAGTTGAACTCGTACCTGAAAAAGCTAGTTTCTACGAGGGTATGAATCTAATATTCATCTATTTCGTTTTAATTAATAATTGTGCATAAAGGATGATCCGGGTATATGGTTTGTAAAATTTTAAAACTCTGATTTACCATGCTTCCTCTAATTTATGCAATATGATTGTATCCATGAATCTTAGAAACCTAATAGTGGCATCAAAGCCAAACCTTTATGCAAGTTATTAATTGTTCAGATTTGATATTTATGTTGATATGTGTTTAGAATAAATTTTTTGGACATAATTATTGGCATAGAATCATGTTTTTTGGGAAAAAAACTACATAATTCGTGAATTGAAAAAACAGTTTCTGGACACTGGTGTTGCAGCGCTTGATTATAGTGTAATCCAGGCGCTGCAGCGCCGGTCTGGGTTTTCAAATGGGTGACCCGGTGCCAAAGCGCCGATTTGCAGTATATATGGGGCGCCGCAGCGCTGGTCACAGTTTTTTGAAAAATGGGTTACCTGGCACCGCAACGCCCGAATCCAGTTCATTCGGGGCGCCGCAGCGCCGGTACCCAGAATTGAATAAAATTTATTTTATTCAATTATTTGATTTCTAATTAAAATAAAAAGTTTATTTTAAATTAAAATTAAATTCCATGTTTTTCAGTAATTCTAAATTTAAATAAAGTAGTTTATTTTATTTTGAATTGGATTAAAATAAAGGTGTTTATTTTAATTAGAATTTAATTTCATGCTAACTAATTAGAATTGGAATTGAATTCCACGATAACTAATTGGAGATGAAATTGAATTTCTTGTTTCCTAAAAAAATAAAGGAGTTTATTTGTGATTAGGAAAGGGGATTCCATGTTTCCTTAAATAAAGGAGTTTTTTTTTATATGAAATAGGATTTCATATCAATCAAAATAAAAGAGTTTATTTTGAGAAAGAATTGGATTCCATATATTTAGTTTTTTTTCATAACAGTTTTAAAAGTTAAAATAAAGTAGTTTAATTTGACTTGGAATTAGATTCCATATTAATTAAAATAAAGGAGTTTATTTTGATTAAATAATTTGATTAAAAATAAAGAAGTTTATCATCATGTATGATGATAAAGCACATACTTTGTAAACAATCTTATTTATTTATTAATAAAATATTTATTTATTAAAGGCATTTAATTATCTACATGGTGCTGTTTTTATAATATGTAAATAACCCATAGTTTTAAGCAATGCTTTTAGAATCATGATGTTGATCATGCTAATGAGATCTAAATTCTTAGAAAGCTTTAAAACTAAAATAGTTCCCAATCGTGGGATTACTAAAAAGGGGATTAGTAAATTCGGATAGATTGGTACATATGTTGCTTGCTCATTGGATGAGGATGACTGATCTCATGGTCATTTGTGTGGAGACACTAAAGCAAGTATGTAGGTGCTTATTGGAGAATAAGTTCACTGAACGTGACTCGCTATGGAATACCTAATGGAGTTTTACTCGCCTGTCAATAGGAATTCCTAATGTGATAGTAGTACATGTGATCCTTGGACTTGAGATCATCATAGTATCTTGTATGTAACAAATTATACTTTGACTAATTCCTTAAGGCCTTTTAAGGCATATATAGGGTATGCTTGGGTGTAATGAGTTACATATGGAGATAATGAATGATCAATAAAGAATCTACCACCTCTAGTAAAAGAGGAGATATGTCCTATGTGATTCGTTAAATGACAACCCAGGAATCCTTGGCCAAGGTAGAATGTAATTAGAAAGAGGTTTCTAATTTGCATTATTTGGAGTTGTGCATTTTCTAATCGAAATACATATGATTAAATAAATTAAGACTTGACAGTAAATCCATGTCTTATATTTAATTGGGACATTGTATGGTGGAAGGATTGAATTGTACGGTAACTATTAACTCACAGGTTCTTTTATGATTAATGTTGAAATCTATATTATCTGGAAAGTCGTTGATCGCTAGGGAGGCTTATCCCTATTGTAGAATAAATGTTATTTATTTAAATAGATTATTAGTTTAATTTGTTTATTTAAATAAGATTAGAATTGTTCTAATTGATTTATTCACAACCGGTTTAATATGGAGAACCTAAAGGGTCACACCATAAAAGAAAGAAAAATTATTTAAGAAGAAAATAGCATGATAGTAATAATGCATTAAGTATAATTAATTTAATCTATGATGATAGAATAAATTAAATAGCTTAATGTTTATTATTTAATATTTTAGAAATATTAAATATAAATTAATAAGAGGAGTCTTATTAATATTATTATTATTATTATTATTATTTTAATTCTAAAGGAGTTTAGGAATTAATATAATATCAGTACTCTCTCTCAATCCTAATAAAGATTAGGATATAAATTAATTAAAAGTAATTAATTAATTAATTAAATAAAACCCTATTCTAATTGGATTAGGAGGGTTAACCTAATATCTATATAAGAGAGTCTTATATCAGAAATAAGTGATGTGAAATTTTCCAAGAGTTGAGAGTACACATATTCTATAGAGATAGAAACAAGGGTTAAGCCAATAACCCATCTTCTTGAGTTCTTCATCTTCCTTGGTGGATCACCGTTAGAGGCCAAACATTTGGGTGGCTGACATTATTCAAGGGAAGGAGCCACTATCAGAGGAATCAAAGGAATCAAAGGAGTAGAACTTGTACCTGAGGAAGCTTAGATCTTCAAAGGTATAATTCCATGTTCTCTCTTTTCTATTATTGATAACAAGCACAAAGCATGATCATGGTTATGGGTTTGTATAAATTTTGAAAACCTAGTTTTTTACGCTTCCGCCCTATTTATGTGATTTGATTGCATGATAGCGTTACATACAAACCCAACAGTGGTATCAGAGCCTAACTTTGTGCTAATTATCAATTTTATAATTCCATGTATGAATTGATGTGAGAATTGGATCGTTTTTCTGGACAAAAATCGTTTTCTGCAAGTTTCTGCGACGAACGGCGCAGCTGCGCAGCTGCCCAATTCATTACTGGCGCAGCTGCGCCGGTCTGCAAAAACTGCTGCTTCCGTCTACCTGCGCAGCTGCGCAGCTGCCCAGTTCATTACTGGCGCAGCTGCGCCGGTACCTGGACAGACCCTGAAAATTGATTTTAATTAATTAAGTAAACTGTTTATTTAATTGATAAAGTTTTAAAATAAAGAAGTTTATTTTATCTGAAATATGATTTCAGAATGCTAAAATTAAAGGAGTTTAATTTGGATTTATTTTTGATTAAAATAAAAGAGTTTATTTTGTTTCAAAAATAAAATTTAGCAAAACTTTTGTCCATTAAATAACATCGATCCATATATGGAATAACATTGTTATTCATGAGATGAATGGATATTTATTGATGCATATATTGATGTGTATGATAATAAATGGGGTTGATTATGGACTATGACCAATGTGATTGGATTTTATTTTGGATGAATGCTTGAATGTATGGGTTTTATAAAATGGGGTCTGCGTACCTCGTCTTCTCTAGTTTTATTCTCGATGTAAATTCTATCTCCTTTCTATGTACTTCCCCTTGACTGCTGATCAAGGTTTCTATTTAATTTTAAATAGTTAATGTAATAGAGATAGTTAGAATTATTTTGAAGAAATTGGAGACCAAGGAGCGAGGAGCGCGTGAAGACCCGTTTGTATGGAGCCCGGGTTTAAATGTAATAGTTACATTTAAAATTTAAATTCTTGCACTCCTAGGTTTGACCTTTTGGTTCACTTGGTGGCTCTAGTGAACCAAACTAGAATAAAAGTCCATAATCAATCCGGGTAGAATATAGTATTCTATATTGCATGCTAAATATTATATATATATTATATTTTATACAAACAAGCTTTGCATGTTTAATAAAATGACGCGTATTTTATATATATATGTGCATGCGCGCTTAAAAAGATGAGACAAATAATAACAAACCCCTCAAAGAAATAATATTAAGTCTGAAGCGTTCAAATGATATTTAGAATATCGAACGTCGCCTTCTAGCATGATTAGTTAATAGAGTATTAAATATTTAATATGAGTTTGTTGTGCTATCCACAAGGCGAGTATTGAATATTTAAGATGTTAATTAATCACATTTGATGCTTATCAAGAAAATTGAA
The DNA here is from genome assembly GCA_020205555.1 of Panax stipuleanatus. Taxonomy (NCBI): domain Eukaryota; kingdom Viridiplantae; phylum Streptophyta; class Magnoliopsida; order Apiales; family Araliaceae; genus Panax; species Panax stipuleanatus. The sequence continues at coordinate 102,013,462 of CM035126.1, forward strand.
CGATCTAGTCTTGTTGTGCTATCCACAAGGACGAATTTTTTTTTTTTTTTGAATTTATGGAAGTGCTAGGCTGGACTTAACTTAAATCATTTTAGTTCGGATGTGCACACACATGACCATTATGATTTAAGAGGCAAAATAAAAGGAGTTACATGGTGATGTAATTAACAAGAGTTGTCTACCTATTTATTTGTATATCGCTTGTTGTGCTATCCACAAGGTTATATACATTTGAAATGAGATCCTTAATCTCACTAGCAAATCTTTAATTAGATGTTGCCGAACTATATGAGTGAGAGTAATATAGTTTGATGAAAATAGTGGGAGATACCAATTTAAAATAAAGACCTAAATTTATTTTGGTATGCAAAGTTAATAAAAAGAATGTTTGCTAAAATGTTATTTTTTCACATGCAGAATTTTAAAAATGTCAAAATCACTAATTTCACTGCGAAGCATACTTGATGCTAATAAGCTTACCGGCCCGAATTATGAGGACTGGCTAAGAAATCTGAGAATTGTTCTCACTGCTGAAAAGATTTCTTATGTCCTAAATTTCACTATCCCTGAATCTGTTTCAGAAACAGCCTCTGAGGAAGAGATTGCCACTTTCAATAAGTGGCAAGATGATGCATCTGTGGCTCAATGCATCATGCTCGCATCCATGAATAACGAGCTTCAGCGTCAGCACGAAAAAATGGATGCTCCTGCTATACTGCTTCACCTCAAGGAGTTGTATGGTGAACAGAGTAGGACTGCTAGATATGAGATATCTAAGGAGCTCTTCCGATCTCGGATGACCGAGGGCACTACTGTCGAAACTCATGTTCTGAAGGTAATCAATTTGATTGAACGCCTTGGACAGCTTGGGTTCGTCATGGATGGGGAGTTGAGTCAAGACTTGGTCTTGCAGTCACTCCCTGAGACCTTCTCGCAGTTTGTGGTTAATTTTCACATGAATAAGCTAGATGTCAGCTTACCTGAGCTGCTTAACATGCTAAAAACTGCAGAAGGTCACTTCTCATCCAAGAAGAACCATGTCTTGATGGTGGATTCTTCCAATAAAAGGAAGAGGCCCAAGGTGTCTTCTGAAAAGAAGAAATCTAAGAAGGCTAAGGGAAAAGGGAAAGAAAAGGAGCAAAAGAAACCTGAACCAGCTAAAGGAATGTGCTTTCATTGCAATGAGCCGGGACATTGGAAGAGGAACTGCAAGAAGTTTCTAGCAGAGAAGAAGCTTGGAGAAGCTTCGACTTCCAATCAAGGTTTGTTTATGATTGAAATTAATTTTTCTGAAAGTCATAATTCTACTTGCGTATTGGATACCGGCTGTGGTTCTCACATATGTAATAATGTGAAGGGACTGGTCAGAAGTAGAAAGCTGAACAATGATGAGGTGATCCTACGAGTGGGGAATGGAGCAAAGGTTGCTGCATTAGCTGTAGGAACTTATTATTTAGCAATGCCTTCGGGCAAGTCCATTTATCTTAATAATTGTTATTATGTTCCGAATATTATTAAAAATATTATTTCAATTTCTGTATTGGATATGGAAGGATTTGACGTTATTATAAAGAACAATGGTTGTTCTATTTATAAAGACGATGTTTTATATGGTATTGGAAATTTGCGAAATGGACTTTATACACTTGACTTACAAGAAAATATATTTCAAATTGAACAAACTAAGAAAAGGAAAAGAGATGATATTAATTATACCTACATGTGGCACTGTAGACTCGGTCATATCAATGAAACAAGATTATCCAAGTTGCATAAAGATGGACTCCTCGAGCTATCCGATTATGAATCATATCCAACTTGTGAATCTTGTCTCATGGGTAAAATGACTAAATCTCCTTTTAGTGGAAAAGGAGAGAGAGTTACAGAGTTGTTGGCATTGATTCACACAGACGTTTGTGGACCTATGACAACAAGTGCACGGGGTGGGTATTCTTATTTTATTACTTTCACTGATGATCACTCAAGATTTGGATATGTGTATTTAATGAAATACAAATCAGAATCATTTGAAAAGTTCAAAGAGTTCAGAAGTGAAGTAGAGAAACAAGCGGGCAAGAGTATTAAGATACTTCGATCAGATCGAGGTGGAGAATACTTAAGCAGTGAGTTTCTCAATTGTCTCAGAGAAAATGGTATAATCTCACAATGGACTCCTCCAGGTACACCACAGTTAAATGGAGTATCTGAAAGGAGAAATCGAACACTGTTGGACATGGTTCGATCCATGATGAGTTTTACCGACTTTCCAATTTCCTTCTGGGGATATGCCCTAGAAACGGCTGCATACCTACTTAACAAGGTACCTACCAAATCCGCCCCAAAGACTCCATATGAGATGTGGAAAGGGAGGAAACCAAATCTTAAGCATGTTGAGACTTGGGGTTGTCCAGCTTATGTCAAAAAGTTTGAAAATGATAAGCTACAGACTAAATCCGATAAGTGTAGATTTGTGGGATACCCTAAAGAAACCGTAGGGTATTATTTCTATCATCCAACTGATCAAAAGGTGTTTGTTGCGAAACATGCTACCTTCTTGGAGAAAGAGTTTATCCATGAAGGGGTCAGTGGGAGTAAGATATATCTTGAAGAAGTTCAAGAACCACAAGTTACCACGGACCAAAGTCAGGTACCTAACCAAGTAGAAGAACCTACTGTACCACACCATGTTCGTAAATCTGGAAGAGTACCGAAGATACCTGAGAGGTATGGATTCGTTATAGAGGATGACGATGAGGTACACATCATGAATGATGATGATCCATTGAATTACGAACAGGCTATGAGTAATAAAGACTCAGGGAAATGGCTTGAAGCCATGAAATCTGAAATGGACTCCATGTATGAAAACAAAGTATGGTCTTTGGTTTCACCACCTGAAGGTATTAAACCTATTGGGTGTAAATGGGTTTTTAAGAAAAAGACTGGAGCAGACGGAAAGGTAGAGACCTATAAGGCCCGACTGGTTGCAAAAGGTTTCAAACAAAGACAAGGACTTGACTATGATGAAACCTTCTCACCAGTAGCCATGCTCAAGTCCATTCGGATTTTGCTTGCGATTGCAGCTTACAACGACTATGAGATCTGGCAGATGGACGTGAAAACGGCCTTCCTCAATGGAAACTTGAGGAGGATGTGTATATGACACAGCCAGAGGGATTTATTTCAAAAGTTGGAACAAATCAAGTCTGTAAGCTACAACGATGCATTTATGGGTTGAAGCAAGCTTCTCGTAGATGGAACATTCGTTTTGATGAGACAATCAAAGAGTTTGAATTTATCAAAAACGAGGATGAACCATGTGTATACAAGAAGGTTAGTGGGAGCGCAGTATCATTCCTTGTATTATATGTTGATGATATATTACTGATAGGGAATGACATTCCTATGTTACAATCCATTAAAGTCTGGTTATCTAAAAACTTCTCCATGAAGGACTTGGGTGAAGCATCCTATATTTTGGGGATAAAGATCTATAGAGATAGATCTAAAAGGATGCTCGGCTTATCCCAAGGAACGTACATTGATACAATGCTAAAGAGGTTTAGCATGGAAGATTCCAAAAGAGGTCTCATGCCGATGAGCCATGGAATACATCTCTCCAAGAAACAGGCCCCAAAGACACCTGAGGAGAGAGACCGTATGAGTAAGATCCCTTATGCTTCTGCAATAGGATCTATCATGTACGGTATGATATGTACTAGACCGGATGTTGCTCACGCACTTAGTGTAACAAGCAGATACCAGTCGAATCCAGGAGAAGAACACTGGAAGGTAGTGAAAAATATCCTAAAGTACTTGAGAAGGACTAAAGATATTTTTCTTGTCTACGGTGGGTCTGAATTAAAACTCGAGGGATTCACGGACTCAAGTTTTCAAACAGACCAAGATGACAGTAAATCTATTTCAGGGTATGTGTTTACCTTGAACGGAGGTGCAGTGAGTTGGAAGAGTTCCAAGCAGCAAACGGTTGCTGATTCAGTGACAGAGGCAGAGTATATAGCTGCAAGTGAAGCTGCAAAGGAAGCTGTTTGGATGAAGAAGTTCATAACTGAACTTGGTGTGGTTCCTAGCATTGGAGAAGCAGTTCCCGTATACTGTGACAACACCGGAGCGGTTGCACAGGCTAAGGAACCCAGGTCTCATCAGAAATCTAGACACGTGTTGCGGCGATTTCACTTGATCAGGGAGATCATTGAAAGAGGAGACGTCACCTTGGAGCGTGTAGACTCTCAAGACAACATTGCAGATCCATTTACTAAAGCTTTAACACAACAGCAGGTTGATCGTCACTTAGAGAAGTTGGGTATGAGATACCATGGCGATTGGCTTTAGTGCAAGTGGGAGATTGATAGTAGTGTGCATACAAGCCAATCATGTATGATGATAAAGCACATACTTTGTAAAAAATCTTATTTATTTATTAATAAAATATTTATTTATTAAAGGCATTTAATTATCTACATGGTGCTGTTTTTATAATATGTAAATAACCCATAGTTTTAAGCAATGCTTTTAGAATCATGATGTTGATCATGCTAATGAGATCTAAATTCTTAGAAAGCTTTAAAACTAAAATAGTTCCCAATCGTGGGATTACTAAAAAGGGGATTAGTAAATCCGGATAGATTGGTACATATGTTGCTTGCTCATTGGATGAGGATGACTGATCTCATGGTCATTTGTGTGGAGACACTAAAGCAAGTATGTAGGTGCTTATTGGAGAATAAGTTCACTGAACGTGACTCGCTATGGAATACCTAATGGAGTTTTACTCGCCTGTCAATAGGAATTCCTAATGTGATAGTAGTACATGTGATCCTTGGACTTGAGATCATCATAGTATCTTGTATGTAACAAATTATACTTTGACTAATTCCTTAAGGCCTTTTAAGGCATATATAGGGTATGCTTGGGTGTAATGAGTTACATATGGAGATAATGAATGATCAATAAAGAATCTACCACCTCTAGTAAAAGAGGAGATATGTCCTATGTGATTCGTTAAATGACAACCCAGGAATCCTTGGCCAAGGTAGAATGTAATTAGAAAGAGGTTTCTAATTTACATTATTTGGAGTTGTACATTTTCTAATCGAAATACATATGATTAAATAAATTAAGACTTGACAGTAAATCCATGTCTTATATTTAATTGGGACATTGTATGGTGGAAGGATTGAATTGTACGGTAACTATTAACTCACAGGTTCTTTTATGATTAATGTTGAAATCTATATTATCTGGAAAGTCATTGATAGCTAGGGAGGCTTATCCCTATTGTAGAATAATGTTATTTATTTAAATAGATTATTAGTTTAATTTGTTTATTTAAATAAGATTAGAATTTTTCTAATTGATTTATTCACAACCGGTTTAATATGGAGAACCTAAAGGGTCACACCATAAAAGGAAGAAGAATTATTTAAGAAGAAAATGGCATGATAGTAATAATGCATTAAGTATAATTAATTTAATCTATGATGATAGAATAAATTAAATAGCTTAATGTTTATTATTTAATATTTTAGAAATATTAAATATAAATTAATAAGAGGAGTCTTATTAATATTATATTATTATTATTATTTTAATTCTAAAGGAGTTTAGGAATTAATATAATATCAGTACTCTCTCTCAATTCTAATAAAGATTAGGATATAAATTAATTAAAAGTATTTAATTAATTAATTAAATAAAACCCTATTCTAATTGGATTAGGAGGGTTAACCTAATATCTTTATAAGAGAGTCTTATATCAGAAATAAGTGATGTGAAATTTTCCAAGAGTTGGGAGTACACATATTCTATAGAGATAGAAACAAGGGTTAAGCCAATAACCCATCTTCTTGAGTTCTTCATCTTCCTTGGTGGATCACCGTTAGAGGCCAAACATTTGGGTGGCTGACATTATTCAAGGGAAGGAGCCACTATCAGAGGAATCAAAGGAATCAAAGGAGTAGAACTTGTACCTGAGGAAGCTTAGATCTTCAAAGGTATAATTCCATGTTCTCTCTTTTCTGTTATTGATAACAAGCACAAAGCATGATCATGGTTATGGGTTTGTATAAATTTTGAAAACCTAGTTTTTTACGCTTCCGCCCTATTTATGTGATTTAATTGCATGATTGCGTTACATACAAACCCAACAATGTTGATGTGTATGATAATAAATGGGGTTGATTATGGACTATTTGTGACGCCCCCAAATCTGGGTACTTGAAACCCGTACTTGGTGCTCCACGATACCAATCATTCGAACTACTTAATATATTACAAACATAAAAATTATCAGAGTTGTCTAATCCCCAGGTACGGCGGCCTTTAAGTACATCGTTACATGATAGATAATATAATATCACAATACATAACTCCAATTATTACAATTAACACCTTATAACCTACTCCTTCAGCTTTTCCTTTCCCTTGTCTTTGCCAGAACCTTCTGGTCAATCACGCTTAGCTGAAAATATTTAATTTTAAAGCAAGAATGAGCATTTAATTGCTCAGCAAGTAATAACAATAATAAACATCATCTGAAAGATAAATATTTTTTTGAAAAGTACTTCTACAACAAATCAATAGTTTTGAAGCCATTTGAGACAATTCATAATAACATATCAAACCGTTTATAAATTTTGAAACGACGTAGTGACTATACATGCTGAGCAATCAATAGACCTTGAACCATTATTTTTATGTTTTAAAAGGTTTGTACAGAAATTCATCTGCAAACCGTCATGACTTACGGACACGTTGGGTGGTCAGCCCGTATGCCCTGTACTCATCAACACTACTTACTAGAACGACATTTACTGTCATCATAACCGCCTTTGGTGCATAAAAATTTCCCAATTACGGGATGTTCATACTTAGTCTGGAGTTCGAACTAAAGCAATTCAGTTAGACGACTTTATCATAAACATTAATATTCAATGATGCATTAGACAACTTTTAAACTATGTAATAATACCGAAATTCAATAGTATATATCAAAACTTGTCCAAATACAATAATTTATACAAGTGAGGACACTTGCATAACCAAACATAACTTACAAAGAGCAGAACAATTTTCGATTATATATGAATCATATGAAGACAATAATGAGATACTTATAATCAATGAACGAAACAAATAGAATTCGAGAACTTGCATGAATATAAATGAATTAAGAATACTTGTTGAACCAAAGAGCCATTGCATAAATGCAAGGGTGCAGATACATGCTCAATAAAGTTATAGTTAAGAAACTTGCCTGGATCGCTGCTTACTGCTACGCAATATAGTTTTAATCTTTAATATAAGGACCTATCATTAATAAGATTATTCGTTCAATCAAAATAATACATCATAACGAATAATACTACTATTTACAGTCATCATATAGTTTAAACACATTATTACGTATTCACATCAATCGTTAAAACATATAAGAACTGGTATTAAGTCAAACTATTTTAATCTGGTTTGATTTCGGTATCAATTCGGTGTCCCGATTACATTATCGGATAATTATCAAGTTTATTTTCAATAAAACTATATTTTAAAGCTACCTCCATTTGTTGTACTTTCTTCATAATGTCACCAGCTTCCTGTTCTGTGACGAGGGGGGTGATTTCAGGGGTTTTGTTGTTCGTGTCCTGGTTTTGTGGTCCAGGAATCTGAGTTTCGACCTTTTTAGTCTCTTGACCACCAGCACTACCACCAAATGATACTGGTTCTGTGTGAGCTTGAGATTGTTTTCCTTTAAGGGCCTTGCTTTGTTCTCGTAGGAAATCGGCTAACTCGACTATCTGATTTTTTAGACCTTCGAACTCTTCCCTGGATACCGGGGTGGATTCGGTTGAGCACTAGAAGCCATGTCCGTGGATGGACTGGGTGATTTGGATTTAGACCTAGTAACAGGACCAATTTTTACCTACAACAAAACGTAGGCGTGTCAATTCTATGATGTAGGTAAGGACATGATGCATGATGTGTTTTTTAGATTTTATCCTGCAAAATCGAGGTTAGTTGTTTTGATGGCAGGATGACATGGTATTTTGATAGGGAAAGTAAATCTTTCATTATGATATTTACATTGTGCTCCTCGGTAATTGGAGACTTAACATGGAATTGAAAGAGGAAGGCATGAAGAAGCTTCCTTTCGAATTTGGTTAATCAGAGGCTGACTTATCTTAGGTTACTCTCGCCGCTTTTTTTTCGGCATGAAGGCTCCCAGATTATCGCAATCTACTAGAGGGGAAATTAATCCGATCTTTTAACTGGAGCAAATCTAGGTGGAGCATTTTCATGAGCCCCAGAGACTTAGTCGTCCCTAGAGACATTACTTATCACCGACCGGGTTTTCCTCCTTGTGAGAGGGACATACAACATACATTCACATACATCGTGGCTCACCGTTGTGCATATGATGACATGGGTGCGAAGCACTAAATATGGGTGCGAAGCACTAAATATGGGTGCGAAGTAAAAAGCAGAAAAACGTTCATTCACATTCATTTAATGTAAAGACGCAGCATTCATACTATCAACAAAGACGTAGCATTCACTCATTCATTGACTGTGGAGACGCAGAATTTCACGCAATCAATAGTTTTGAAAGGGAAATGTTTAAAAAGATTCGAAAGCGGCCTAAGCCCTCTACTGTCCCCAGCAGATTCGCCACCTGTCGACGTTGGTTTAAAAAATCAGCGGGTCGGGTCACAACCCGAGTCTTTTAATCTCTTCTCCTAAGTTCTCTCTACCCTCACTCTTTTTATTTAGGAAAAAGATTTTAAAGGGTTTTTTAGCAGAAAGGCCAACATGTATCATGTCGATGATTTGAACGTTTTATATAGTCGCCAGTTGGTAGATTTGAAATAGTTGTACCAACTCAACCGAGTTTTGTTTGAAAGAGGCCCAATTGCTAGACACTGTTGAAACTTGATCTTTGAAAAAAAAGTTTGAGCTCGGGGGCTTATTTAAGTGTGGTGAACGTGTTAGGCACCCCACTACTCCAGTGTAAACACGGTACCGCGTCTTTTCAATATTTCCCTTTAAAATTGGAATGTGTGAGTGAATGCTGTTTAAAACTTGGGCCTACTGATTTGATTGATTGAAAGTAGTGTTTTGCTTCGTTGAACTAATATACAAAGGGTTTGATTTGATTTGAAAATCAGTCTTTGATTTGATTTGCAAAAGTATTTAATTTATTTTCTTTGAAAAACTTTTCTTTTGATTGATTTGAAAATGATGTTTTGAAAGCGGGTTTATCAAACCCTTACGCTGCCATAGGAATTGAAGCCTGTTGATACTTCCAATTTTATCTTTATATCCTTCAGGCTACATATGAATGGTGATTTATCGGGCTGCGAAGCATCCTCAACCACAGAATATACAAGTGTTGGTCTCCTCATGGGTATGAAAACCATCGGAGGGACGCTGACACGATAATCAAATTTTTTTATTATATTAAGACCTTAAATCCGGATAACCATTTTAAGGTTTGTTTACATGTACAGTTTTGCAGAGAAACTGGCAGGGTACATTTGTAAATTGGAGTTTGCCCATTGTGGGAATCAGATTTTGAACGTTTTGATCGTGAATCTCACGATTCCTAGGCTCACATATGAGTAGCTAAAACCTGCACAGTTCAAATTTGTGCAGAAACAGAATAATATCCAAATATTGCCAGAAACGAGGATTCATTCAGTAAATCCTAGTTCTCACGGCCGAAGCATCTCGTTCCCACTAGATAGCGATCTAAGGGACGCGAGGTTGCTTTTGAAACTGAAACTAGAAAAAAAGCTAGATTTAAGGAAATCTCAGCCATTCTAGATTCCCGGTTCAGTTTGGATACTTTATGTAATATCCGAGAGTATTATGTCTTTTAACAATTATCAATAAACGAATTTATGTGAAATTCTTGTGTGTTTTCTTTTATTAGATGTATCTGTGTTATACATACATGTGTTATTTTATGATATGTGATGAGGAGTATTTAAATGGTTAGTTCAGTTTAATTCAACTATTTAAATTGGTTAAGTATGGAATTAATTCTATTAATTTCGTGGGATGGCTTTAAAGCATGATTTTGAGTTTGGAGCAGAATTTAGAGACGCGGACTGCGTATTTGAGTCCGGAACGTCGAAATTAGTCAGGACAGACTATAACTACGAAAATGTGTCACAAGTTGACTTTTTGGTCAAAGTCAACCGGTTGACTTTTTGGGTAAAAAGTCAACCACGAATTTCAGAGATGAATTTGATGAAACGAATAGTCCCATGACGTCCGGAACGTCAACTTTAGTAGGAATCGATATAAGTATCGTAACGTTCGGCTACGAAGGGTAAAATGGTCAAAATGATTTATTAAGTGATTAAATTGATTAAAATAATATTTTTAATAAGTTGCAGCAGCTGGAGGGGGCCACGTGACATCTAATTTGGGACAAGGAGGGAGGAAGTATACGTATATAACAATATAGCAAAGAGGAGGTTATATCACCTTATAACCAAACTTTTCATTTTCTTAACCCCTCCTCCATAACTAAGCTATTGAATTATAAGCATTATATACATATAACTGATGGTTTGGGAGATGGAAAGGGTCTGGGGAAATCAGTTTCCATCATATAATATATATACATTCCAACCCAAGTCTCTTCTCTTCTTCATTTTGATAAAATACACTCGTGAGAGAAAATGGAGAGAGTGAGAGCTTGAGAAACCTTGAAGGAGTTCTGAAGATTTTAAGAGCAGAAGGGTACAGGCAAGGAGAATCAATAGCTACTTCAAATCAAGAGGAGTTCACCTAAGTAAGTAGTTCATCAACTTTTCTATGTTCTTAAGGAAAATAGTGAAGAAAATGCATGTATAATTATGGTAAATGATTTGTTTTGGTGTTGTGATGCTAGGTTAGTGTGATTACTGTTATGTGGTTGTTAAGAACACAAGTTCTGGACTAATCTTGCCAAGTATGCTTTGAATTCCAAAGAATTATGCCATGCATGCTAAGTGTTTGATAAAATGCCTCTTAGATGTCAATTTGTTCAAATCATGGTAATTTAGTGAGTTTGATTGTTGTAACATGTGTATATATGTTAGTATGTGTGGTCTGGACAGTAGGAATCAACCCAATGCATGCTAGAATCAAAATCATGATTTTTGTCAAAATTGGTTAAACATAAAATCTGTGACTTTTCGGGTTTTTCGGAGCCTTGGAATCATGGTTTCTATGACCCGATTAGTGTGTGTAATAATTTTGTAAAATACTGTGTAGTATGATGTATAACCTGACCAAATTTCATAAGAAACGGAGTTAAATTGAGCAAGTTATGATTTTCGAGAGCAAGCATGTTGGAAATAAAAATCTGCAAATTTCTGGGTTTTCCAGAATTTTTCTAAGTGTTAGAACCTGTCCTGGCACACTTTTCAAGGTAGCCGGTTCGTGGTCTTAATTTGCTATTTTCTGGAATGTGATATTTTTGTAAAATAGTATGCTAGATGAAGTATGTTGTGTCCAAGTTTCATGGTCATATCATGTATGGTTTAATCGGAATTAATTCGCTAAGATGGCTGCTCAAAACTGCAAAAATTTTATGGGCATGAAGAGCAGAGCAGCTGCGCCGTTCATACGGCTTAACGATGCGCAGCTGCTCCACTCAAAGATGGGTTCCGAGTTTTCCATGCAGCGCAGCTGCGCCGGTAACACGGCTTGAGGCTGCGCAGCTGCGCCGGTCCGGGTCGGTCCGGGTCGGGTCTGATCCGGGTCGGGTCGGGTCGGGTCGAACCGGGAAAAATTCCATAAACTTATTTTTACTCAGATTCTCATATGACGCAACATGATATATGATTAAATTAGTTTGATGATAGCATACGTGGTAGTTGATTAATGAAATTATAATGAAAGGAAATCATTTTCTTTCGAATTAGAGTTTCGAGAACCTAATGGCTTAATGTGACACATATGATTAGGTTACGTGAAGGTTAATTGCTAGCTTTAACGATAGCAGACGTATCAGGCAAGTTTCCTAACCCTAATTTCTATTGGGTATTTATTCAATCCTTACTCATTTTTATCGCAGTAAGGGTAAGTATTGGACTTGTGCTAGCTATTTATTCGTGCAAGTTCCTTTGTTGTGAAGTTATACAACTTCAATTATCTTGCAAGCTTATCGATGATTACTCAGTTATTATTCTAACAACCATGCTTATAAGTTTCATGTCATTATCGAACTGTTTCTAAGTATGTTTCCTGGCCTTTGTTTTCGGCTAGTTATTATTGATGAAAAATGATTTAATTCAAATCTTTCGAAGCTATTTAATGTTTACCAATCCAAATTGCTTTGGTGCGGTCTCGCATGAATACTAAGATGAACAACCCGAATAAATGGGCAAACAGATGTCGGGCATATAGTCCCATTTATGCTTATGCAGTTTAAACTTTATACTTGTGCACAATGTAGGGTACGATAGGCTGATCACCTGGAGTACTTGCAGAGACCGTTTACAATCTATTTGATTGTTAAACCGTCTGATGGTTTTCGATGAAACAAAGCAATGTTCAGGGTATTTAACACCCCTTAGTATGCTATGGAGAATTCTAAACTCTTATCTTTGATATTCTTGTTTAACACTTGATAATTCTTTCAACTGTTGAGATATTGTCATACAGATGTTTTTACTCCTGATGTATGTTGCTGGGCAATTTGTGCTCATTCTTGTTTAAACCTTTCAGTTAAGGATGAGAAGGCTGAGGGCTCGGGCAAGGACAAGGGGAAGACTAAGATGAAATGATGCTAGTTACCTTATAAAATAAGTTATATTTCCGCATATGATGTAATGTAGCGATAAACGCTAAGTTTAAGTTTTGGTTTATTAAAGGTTGTAAAGACTTGGGATTTTATTTTGAGTAAGTACGTAATAGTTATAATATTACTATTATTATTGCTGGAGTTTACTTAGATAGATGAGGATGTATGTTGTATCGTGAGCACCATGTCCTGTAATCGATGTTACACGGATTTGGGGGCGCCACACTTTGAACCGTTTGAAAACTAGAATTGGCGAGATTTAAATAAATCTAGTCCGCCTGCAGATATGTCAGTGCCAATTCATATAAAATGAATAATTAAAGCAGCAGTAGTAAAGAAATATATATATACAAATATATATAAAAGCTGTAAAGGGCGATGGGTTTTTACGCCGGTGCCGGGACTGGAATTGAAATATATATATATATATATATATATATATATATATATATATATATATATATATATATATATATATATATATATTGACAGAAACGTAGTCAACCAAGACTTGGAAGAGGACCAGTGATGGTGAAGGCTGCTTATATATGCATAAATATATATAAAAGCAGTAAAAAGGCCACAGAATGATCCAGGCCGAACTTGAATGTAAATGTACAGAAAAGTAGTCAACTAGGGACTGAGAAGATAACACAGTAATGATGAAGTGTGCAAAAATAGTATAAAGGCCACGAAATAGTCCAGGCCAGACTGGAATGTAAATTGCAGAAAAGTAGTCAACTAGTGACTGAGGAGATCACCCAGTATGGCAAAGAGTGCAAAATCGATATAAAGGTCGATGGATTTTCACGCTGGTGCTCGGACTGGAATTGAAATATATATTTATATATATATATATATATATATATATATATATATATATATATATTGACAGAATTGTAGACAACCAATACTGGGAAGAGAACCCAATTATGGTGAAAATAGCTCATATATGCATAAATATATATAAAAGCGGTAAACTACCTCGGATTTGGCATTCGGGCTTGACAGAATTGAAATGTTAGTATATATACAATTAAATATATACAAAAAAGGGCCAAATTCGGACTGGGAAGATAACCCAGTCCGGCGAAGTTGCCAGAACGTGTGTGCTAGTGCATTGAAGCTATTGGTACATTGGAGATCGTCAATCCGAGTTGTAAAAATGCAAGAAAATCAATTTATGTACAAAATTATACCAAATTTTGATGAAAACAGCCACGGAACTAAGTTCCGGGCATTTTTAGAAAACGAAACTTAACATATAAGTGTATAAAAGTACGAAGAAGTAATATTCACTTTCTGATCGTGAAAATACTTACAACGGACTGCTACACAGGTTTTTTGCCAAATCGTAGGCTCTATACGTCCAAATCTACCGGTTATTTTCTGATATGTGGTAGTATATGGGTATATCTATGTGTTAGAGTGAAAATATTTGGGTATGGATGTGACGCCCCCAAAATAGGTTCAATACCAACCCATTCTGAGTCGCCAAATACATGGTACAGAACTCCAAATACAAATCTTTTATCTCAAACAGTCGTGCAAAATACGACCACACAACTGTGAGTGTCAATACAAACGAAATATTAACACTCAAATTCAGTCCTCACTAATTATAATTATTATCACACTATATTACAAAAATAGTGAGGACTACTACTGCTCTATTCTGACCATCACACTGATCCCCGACTAGTTCCTGCAACATTCTCATTCCCTGAAGAGGACAATAGATGAAAAGGGTGAGCTCAACTAGCCTAGTAAAGAATATTATGACTAAGATAATAAAGAACAATTTATCGTTAGTCTTCAACAAATCAGATAAAATATTATGGACAACAAGTTTTAGATCAACAACTACAGCGGAAATAACAATTCATTAGAAGAGTTAAGTAGAGAATGTAGCCTACTATCTTCTATGATTTAAAAGTCCATCACCAATATTTTATCCATGTAACATCAATCAATATACATCTCGAATCAAATATTCATCCTTGCACTACGGGCCAAAGATATTCATTTGTATCATCAGTTGGTCATGTTCATCTCAACATCTGTCCATCTTTGCACTGGAGGCCAAAGATATTCATCAGGTAATCATTCATCTTTGCTCTACAGGCCAAAGATATTCAGTTATATCACCATTTAGAACTGAGGATGATGAAAAAAAATATAAATAACGAATCCAGTGAGATAAATGACAAAGATTAGGGATTCGTAATTTAGTTTATCCAAGTCCAAGAATACTCCATAATAATTAATTGTGGAGCAAAATTCAAGAATGAAGATCAAAACTTGGATTCAATTAAAGTTAGGAACCATAATAGACAACTTGGACAAATAAATTTTTTTTTAATTTTTTCTGTGAATAATGCCGTATTCGTGAATAGTATCGTATACATGAATAGTGCCGTATACGTGAATAGTAACCCCGACATGAAAAGGTAAGAATTTCATAATAAAATTCATACCAACATTCCAATGAAATGATACTAGATGAAACGCAAAATTCGAAGAATTTCTGATCATTTCAGAAATTATAGAAGCAATACTTACCGTAGTAAGTTTTAATTTTGGTGTAGAAATGAAATATTATCACTTTCATAATATGGAATATGAAAGAAAATAATATTTCTTAGGAATATTGCAATAAAATAATATCCTTTACCTCAACAGAACAATACTTCTGACTAAAATTTCAGGTATAATGCTGAAGTAAACCTGCACTGAATAACAACACTCAAAGTATCTAAACACTCACAAAAATACGCTCGATATTATAGAGAGAGAAAACTTCTGATTCTGGTGTGATTTTCAATTCTAAATTAAGCATCCTATTTATAGAAGAATGGAAGGGTACTATTTGAATAAAAATCACCGACTGCACAGTGAAAAATTTCAGGACGAATTCACGGGCGCGCACCAGCGAAAAAAATTTGATTTTACTATTCATTACTGTGCAATAAAATATTATAATAAAACCAAAATTTAAATAAAATAAAATATATATATATATATATATATATATATATATAATAATACACCCTCCCCCATACAGTTTCCTCCCCCCCCACCCCATTTTCATTTCATCCCACATGTGGTCCCCACCCCACATGTCACTTTCACACACATATAATATATATATATATATATATACTGAATAATTTTATACCGATTATTTTGAAAAATGAGTAAGTGGGAGTACATATAATAAGCCAAATTTATAACAAATACTTTAATTAAAACCCCTCTATTTATCTCAATTCACTTGGCTTCACAAAACACATTTAATAATTTTTTTTTCATCATTAATATTATAATTCACAATGTTAACATCTAATACTGATAAAAACACCTCAGCCCTAATTCCTTCTTTTATATCCACAAAAATAAATATTTTCTTATCATATAAATCAATAATTAAGTATTCACAAATAATAGTACAAAACTACAAAATTGACAACCAGGTCATTCCCAGGAAAGAGGGGGCCTTCCGATAAGAATTTCTCCTTACTGGCACGCAATTAAATAACCCCTCCTAAACAGAACTTTCTTAGACATTGCCAATAATGCTATCTAATAATATTATTAAAATAATATGAGTTATTGATTTGATAATTTGAAATACTGTGCAATGACAATTATTGAATCAATAAAATATTATGCAATTATGTAGCAATTATTGAATCAATAATATAAAATATTGAACAGTAATTACTGTAACAATTATTGAGTAGTGACTTCTTACGTAAGAATCAATAATTAGAATTACTATACAATACCGTGTGCTACTGTGCAACACCGCGTATTACTGTATTTTAACCACCGGGTATTTCAACAGTTTTAACGGTAACAACTCCGTCGTTATTTTTAGAAAACTCATTCTTGTCGTTTTCTTCATCCGACAGTTATTTTGTTGTGGGGTCCACAAATGGCTGCGCCCTCGTACGAATATTCCACGACAACCAGAATATTCCACGACCAAACGAATATTCCCCGACAACTTGAATATTTTATTACCACTTGCTAACTTTAAAAAATTTACATAAATCACCCCATAACTTACCAAAATCAACACCTTACTATTTCAAAATAATATATAGAGAAATTAAAATTTTTATTCATAAAAGTTGGGGTCTTATAATGGAGGAGGTGTAAAAGTCAGAAAATTGAACTGGAAAAGCTTCGCTGCATTTTGGATTTTTTTGAAATGAAGGGGGAACCTTTATTTATAGGCCAGGGAACCTCCACTCTATATGTTGCTGCCGCATGGAGAGGTGCGGCTCCCCTGGTGGGGCCCGCGGTGCCAGGTTTCATCATCTCGAAGTACGTGCACTCATGACAACGCGCAGTCGAAGTTGAAACTTTCTAACTTTTGATCGGAGCGTTTGTTTGAGGCATGAGATACCTTTTTGGAAAGCCCTAGCTGAGAGTGTCGCAATGACATGGGATAAAAAAAAAATTTGGGTCCAAGAAGACGGTTTCATAACCAGGTTTTCGATTCCCCGCAGTTTGTCCGTTGAGCTGTTTTGTGCTGTTTGCACTCGGGATCATCGTTATGCTTCATTCTGACTTCGATGGCATCAATTTGACTTGAGTTTGACCAAATCGACTAAGAGTTGATAAAATTACCGTTTTGCCCCTCCAGGGGTGGTCCTTGGTGGATCTGGCTTCCCAAGGTTATCTCTAGGGCTGAACTGCACTTCCCAGATTGATGTCGGGGCTGATCTGTACTTTTCGGGCTGAGACCGGGGATGATTTGACATGTTCTAGGTCGATGTCAAGGTTGATCTGTACTTCCCGGGTTGATGTCGGGACTAATTTGATGCCCCGATATTGAGATCGGGATTGATCGGTATCTCCTGGATTGTTGTCGGGGCTAATTTGTACCTCTCGGGTTGTTGCTGAGGCTGATTTGTACCTCCCGGGTTGCTGTCGAGGCTAATTTGAAGGCCCGATATTGAGATCGGGGTTTGAACTGATAGTCCGATCAGAGATCGGGGTTGATATGATAGACGGTTCGATTGACGATCGGAGTTAGATTAACAGTCTGATTGGCAATCAAAGTTGTATTGATGGTCTGATTGACGATCGGAGTTGGATTGACGGTTCGATTGACGATCGAAGTTAGATTGATGGTCCAATTGAAGATCGGAGCAGGATAGCTGGTCCGATTGGAGATCGGAGATAGATTGACGGTCTGATTGACGATCGGAGCTGGATTGACGGTTCGATTAACGATCGAAGCTGGATTGACGGTTCGATTGGTGATCGGAGCTGGATAGACAATCCGATTAGTAATTAGAGCTGGATAGAGGGTCTGATTAGAGATTAGAGCTGGATATACGGTCCGATTGGAGATCGGAGCTAGATAGACGGTCCGATTAGAGATCGGAGTCGGATAGACGGTCTGATTGGAGATCAGAGATGGATATATGGTCCGATTGGAGATCAGAGTTGGATATACGGTCTGATTAGAGATCAGAGCTGGATAGAAGGCCCAATTGGAGATCAAAGCTGGTTAGACGATCCAATTGGAGATCAGAGCTGGATTGACGGTCCAATTGACGATCGGAGATAGATTGACGGTCTGATTGGAGATCAAAACTGGATAGACGGTTCGATTGGAGATCGAACCTGGATAGACGGTCCGATTGGAGATCGAAGTTAGATAGACTGTCCGATTAGAGATCAGAGCTGGATCGATGGTCCGATTGGCGATCGGAGATAGATAGACGGTTCGATTGGATATCAGAGCTAGATAGAATAACAATATTGGTGATCAGATTTGGGTTTACCGATATTAGGGATCAGACTTAACCGAATGACCGGCATTGGTGGCCGAATTTGGATTGGAGGCCCGTTATCGGTACCGGGGTTGATTTGAATGATGGCTTTGCCCTCCTACAATGTTAGTATTAGGCAAGGAAAATTTTGAGTGTCTACGTGGTATGTTAGCTGGATGGAGTACACACAGAAAGTTGGCTTGTCTGTATTGTACGGAACATACAAAGTCTTTTAATCTATCAAAAGGTCGAAAGCCTTGCTAGTTTGACTGTCATCGTCGGTTCTTGCCGGTAGATCACCCGTTTCAAAGAAATAGAGAACACTTCAGAAAAGGGAAAGTAGACAACGATATGCCTGCATTGCGATTGTAGGGAGCGGAGATGCAAGACCGTGTGATGAGATTGTCGGTCATCCCATTTGGTAAGATTGATGCCACAAACATAATCAATGGGTTTGACGAATCTCATAACTGGGTTCGGAGAAGCATCTTTTGGGAATTGCCTTATTGGTCTACAAATTTGATTCGTCATAATCTAGATGTGATGCGTATTGAGAAGAATGTGTTCGACAATGTGTTTAACACCGTAATATCTACGCTTGTCTCAGACTACTTTTTGGACGAAGTTTTGACAAAGGCCAATCGAGTCTCGAGACATGATGATGGGGGTAATGTTGAACTAAATGGTCGGCGTTCTGTATTTGGTCTATCAGGCCGCGCTTGTAGAAAAGGGTTGCGCATATTCCTCTCCGAATAAGAATTACATGCTGCACATACTTACGTTCTTCTCAATTGCGATAAGATTGACAAATTTGTGAGGTACACATGTAAATAACATATTTATCCCTTTACTTTCAATGACATGTAATATACATTCCAATATGTTAATGTTTATAACATTGTATAGATCATACGATGACGAGTTAAAAGTGAAGCATCCCGGCATAACTGATAAAGATATTCAAATCAGTCATGATAAACAATTTGCACTTTGGCTAAAGGACAAAGTAAGTTAAGTTACTTAAGCACGACATATATATACTCCACTTTAATTATGACTTCAATTAATAGGATGTAGTTTTTGTAGGCTTTTACTGCGGGATCAACGATTTCGGCAAATATATAAGTCCTAGCTATGGGACCAGGCAGGGACCAAGTCAGCCGCAATGGTTACAAAATAAATGGTTGTGAATTTCATACAAAGGCATATGGTCGCGGTAAACGAACAACGAATACTGGAGTGTGTGTCCAAAGAGATTGTTACAATGAGCTTGGTCGGGCCTTTTATGGGGAGTTGGAGGAAATCATAGAGTTGTCGTACAAGGGCACGTACGGGGGTCATATTAACTTGTTCAAGTGTCATTGGTTTGATTCAAAAAAAGGGATACGTGTTGACAGACATTGAATATTGGCCACCCGTGATGGTCTTCCTGACGTTGTCCAGATAGTGGTAATAAGTTTTGACAACTTTGATGTTGTTTATCAAGTTTGAGTTATTATTTAGAATTTACTATTTATTTTTAACTATTTAATTGTTAACCTACTGACAGGATACTTATAATCGCTTATTGAACGAGCGTTATCCTGAAGGCACCCCACGTCCGATGATTGATCAAGAGCTATGGCAGAGGGCGTCAGTTGTGAAGAAGAACTACGTCAAAGGCCAAGGACAACGACGACGCCCAACCATCAGTGACATAGGCAGCTCTGTTACCCAATCTACGTAGTCATCGACCCATCTAGCTCATCATACTCCTGCTGACTGTGTGAGAGCGATCTGTCGAGATCTTGATCTTCTTCGTATACTGGGCGGGCATTTGGCAGCTCTGAGTCCTGATGAGTTAGCTACTACAGTGGCTGCAGCAGCATCATCACAGCATAAGGATGGCGACGAGGTAATCTTAGTATTTATATTACAATCAAATTAATCACTTATATATATATATATACACACACATATATTGTTGTGTTTAATTTGTTGTTTATTGTCGTAATACCAGTATCAACATATATACTATATATGTAACTTGTTTTTATTATTTTGTTAATTACAAGGTGATCAACGAGAAACTAATTTGGACGATGGTGCATGACGGCCGACCTAGTCTTGTTTTATAGCTATTTATAAGCCTTGTACTTTTATATTCATTCTTTGGATGACTGTATGTTACTTACACATTATATTTGTATATATTTCTTCATTCATAATGATTTTTTAATGTTTATATAGTTTATACTATTTTGGTGTATGTGTCGGTATATGGATGGATGTTATATATTGTTGTGCATGTGTTGGGATATATAAAACTTGTTTGGAAGTTTATATATACTGTCTATTGTGTGTTGGGATATAAAACAGGTACAGTTTTTTGGGAAACCCAGAAAACAGAAAAAAAAAATTATTTTATAAATCAGCGACCACATGCGGTCGCTAATACCTATTAGCGACTTCTAATTGAATCAGTGAGTTAACGATCGACACCGGTCGCTTCTAGCTATCGCTGACAAGTAGCCCACGTCAGCCTTTCAACCCTGACCATGCTGACTCATCTTAGCAAGGGTACCGGTCTCTAATAGCGGTCGTAGATAACTCGGTCGCTAATAGTGGTCGCTGATGTACATTCCAGCGACCAGATTTTATACGATTACTATCAGCGACCAAGTTTGGTCGCTGATAGTCATCTGCGACTGTATGTGGTCGCTGATAGGACTTTTTCTTGTAGTGTGCTACAGTATCTTGGACCGTCATATTGAAGGTCCTTGCGATTGATTTATTTGGTGGAGTTGGACCAGCTATTGCTAACTTTTTGCTTCATTTCACTGCATTCACATTTCCCCCGTCGGTTCTTCTCTTCAGACAATCCCTCACAAGGTGATCTGTTGATCCACAAATGAAGCACCCACTATTCTTTCTTGGATTGGGGCAATTAGGAGAGATGTGTCCCTCTTGCCCCGCGTTTAAAGCACACAAACTTCCCTTTTAGACATTCCCTAGGATGAGTTTTCCCACAATTACCGCACTATTCAACCTGCTTCTTTATACCTCCTTGCCTATTCTCGGTATTCCCAGAATTATTCCACTTCCTTTTTCCATTTCCACTTCCACGGCTTCCCTCCACTTTGAAAGTTCCCTCGACTTTAGCCTTATTCTTCCTTTCCTTATTATAGAGGTTCATGGCCTCACTTCATCCTTCAGTTATTATAGCCTTTTCCAAAAGAATCAATTTGCAACAGCCACTACAAGAAACAAGCCCATCAGTGACCAATATTATCTGCGACTGCCGTATTCGGTCGCTAATATCAAACTTAGTGACCGCTATTAGCAACAGTTATCCAAAGTAGTCGCTATTTGGAATTAGCGACCACCTTGCGGTCGCTAACCGATTGCCAAGTTGAGTTTACCGCCTTTAATTTTGGCGCCTGAGTTGGAGGGGGAAATTAATTCAAGTCTGCGACCGCTTCCGATCACAGATAGTGATCGCAGAATGGTTTGACTTCCTTAGCAGCTCGACCGTCAAGTCAATTAAAATCAGCGACCGCGTGCGGTCGCCAAAGGCGGTCGCTGATTCCTTTTAAATACGATCAACTCAGTCTTCTGCAGAAGACGCGAACAAAAAAGAGAAAGAGGGAGGAGAGGAAGGGAACAGATGGAGGCATCACCCGGCCGCCCGACAACGCCGCCCGCCTCTGCCATCCGCCGTATGCCGTCGCCGTTCGTCGCCGCCAGCAACCCCATCTAGGTATTCAATCTCTCTCTTAAATTTATATATATTTTAAATTTGGATTTGATTTGAAATTATATAAATTGCATATTATGCATTTATATGTGTTTATATGTGTTTGATTTGGCTATTTAGTTTGAATATTGGTTAGATTTATATATATGTGATAATTAGTTTCAATTTGGCTTTAATTTGTGTAATTTGAGTGCATGCATGTTCATAATATGATATTGAGGCTTATGTTAGTGTATTATTATATAATATTAATTACTAAAATACATAAATTAAATATAACAACATATAAATATAATAAAATAACAGAAAATAATACAAACTAAAGTAAAGAAAATAAAATAAAAAAATTAAATTTCCTTAGTTTACTTAATTTTCCCCTGCTAAAATCAACTAAGTAGCATTTACTTAGTTTTCACTAATAAATTTATAACTAAGTAGTATTTACTTAGTTAATATTACTTAGTTTCCCAATACTAATTAAAATAAATTAATTAGTATTAATTTACTTAGTTAATATTACTTATTAGTTTCTCAATACTAATTAAAATAAATTAAGTAGTATTAATTTACTCAGTTAATATTACTTATTAGTTTCCCAATACTAATTAAAATAAATTATTTTGTATTAATTTACTTAGTTAACATTACTTATTAGTTTCCCAATACTAATTAAAATAAATTATTTTGTATTAATTTACTTAGTTAATATTACTTATTAGTTTCCCAATACTAATTAAAATAAATTAATAAGTATTAATTTACTTAGTTAATATTACTTATTAGTTTCCCAATACTAATTAAAATAAATTAAGTAGTATTAATTTACTTAGTTAATATTACTTGTAGACACTTGAAATTTTCCTTGCCCCAATACGAACACTGTAGAAGGGCCAAACCGTCCTTCAATTCAAATCCGGCCACCAATATTGGTCCTTCAATCCAAATCCGGCCACAATGCCGGTCCTTCAATTCAAATTCGACCACCAATGCTGATCCTTCAACACAAATTTGGCCACCAATGCAGGTCCTTCAACTCAAATCGGACCACCAATGCCAGGTCCTTTAACTCAAATCCGGCCACCAATGTCGGTTCTTCAACTCAAATTCGGCAACCAATGCCTATCCTTAAACCTAAATTCGATCCCCAATATCAGTAAATCCTAAATTTAATCCCCAATATCGGTACTCCAGCCTAAATCCGATCACCAATGCCGGTAGTCAATCCAGCTCCGATCTTCAATCGGACCTTCAATCCAGCTCTGATCTCCAATCGGACCATCAATCTAGCTCTGATCTCTAATCGGACCGTCAATCCAGCTCTGATCTCCAATCGGACCGTCTATCCAGTTTTGATCTCCAATCGGACCGTCAATCCAGTTTCGATCTCCAATCGGACTGTCAATCCAGTTCCGATCTCCAATCGGACCGTCAATCCAGCTTCGATTTCCAATCGGATCGTCAGATCAATCCCAATCTCAATCTCGGGTCATCAGATCAATCCCGATCTCTAATTGGGCCATCTGTTCAAATCTCGGTCTTCACCCCAGAAGTCAAGTCAACCCCGATCTCAACCTAGGAAGTCAAGCCAACTCCGGTCTCAACCCGAGAAGTCAAAACAACCCCGGTCTCAACCAGAGAAGTCAAGTCAACCTCGACATCAACTTAAGATATGTCAAATCATCCCCGGTCTCAGCCTGGGAAGTGCAGTTCAGCCTCAGAGACAACCCTGGAAAGCAAGATCCATTAAAGGCCGTACCGACACCACAAGCAACCCCGGGAGGGGCAAAACGACCATTTTATCAACTCTCAACCGATTCGGTCAAACTCAAGCCAAATTGGTACCATCAAAGTCAGAACAAACCACAACAACGATCCCGAGCGCCAACAGCGCATGACAGCTCAACGGACAAACTGCGGGGAATCGAAGACCTGGTTATGAACCCGTCTTCTCGAAACTGGAAAATATTTTATCCCATGTCATTGCGAATAGAACCTGGAAGCTATAATGGCTGAGATTTACTCAATTAATATTATATATCTGCAGGCGGACTAAATTTATCCAAATCTCGCCAATTCTAGCTTTCAACGGTTCAAACAGGTCCCGATAGAACCTAGAAGCTATAATGGCTGAGATTTCTTTAAATCTAGTTATTTTTATAGTTTCAGTTTCAAAAGCACACTCGCATCCCTTAGATCGCTATCTAGTGGGAACGAAACGCTTTATCCACTCGCAGCCAGGATTTATTGATGAATCCTTAGTTCCATTGCGACGTGACTATGTATATATATTTTTTGCTGTGCAAATTTAAGCTGTGCCGGTTTATTGGCTACTCACATGTGAGCCTAGGAATCGTGGGATTCACCATCAAATTGATCGACATCTAATTCCCATGATGGACAAACTTCGATTAACAGATGTACCCTGCCAGTTTTTTTATAAAATGTGCATGCACAGACCTTAAAACGGTTATCCGAATTTAAGGTCTCATTATAGTGAAAATATAGATTGTCGTGTCAGCGTCCCTCCGATGGTTTTCATTCCCATGAGGAGACCGACACTTGTATATTCTTGGGGCCGAGGATGCTTTGCAGCCCGGCAAATCACCATGCACATGCAGCCTTAAGTCTATAAAGATAAAATTGAAAGTATCAAAAGGCTTCAATTCCTATGCTAGCGTAGGGGTTTGATAAACAGCTTTCAAAACATCATTTTCAATCAAAAGAAAAGCTTTTGAAAAACCAAATTAAATGCTTTTGCAAATCAAATTAAAGACTGATTTTCAATTCAAATCAAACCCTTCGTATATAGGTTCAACGAAGCAAAGCACTACTTTCAATCAATCAAATCAATAGGCCTAATTTTTAAACAGCATTCACTCACGCATTCGCAGTTTTATGGGAAATGTTAAGATGATGTACCATGTTTACACGGGAGTCGTAGGGTGCCTAACACCTTCCCCACACTTAACCAAGCCCTCGAACTCAAAACTCCAATTTCAAAGATCAAGTTTCGACAGTGTCCATTAATTGGGCCTCTTTTCAAATCAAAATCGGTTGAGTTGGTACAACCATTTCAAAACTACCAACTGGCGACTCTGTTAATCAAATCAAATCGTCGACATATACACCTATTGGCCTCTTTCCTAAAAAACCCTTCAAAACCTTTTTCCTAAATAAAAAGAATGAGGGTAGAGAGAACTTAGGAAGATCGATTTGAGGAAACCCGGGTTACGAACCGGCCCGCGGGATTCTTAAATTTTTCAACGTCGACAGGTGGTGACTCTGCTGGGGATAATAGAGGGCTTATGTCACTTTTTAATCTTTTCAAACATTTCCCTTTCAAAACTATTGAATGCATGAAATCCTGCGTCTCCA
Source organism: Panax stipuleanatus (assembly GCA_020205555.1). Classification (NCBI taxonomy): domain Eukaryota; kingdom Viridiplantae; phylum Streptophyta; class Magnoliopsida; order Apiales; family Araliaceae; genus Panax; species Panax stipuleanatus. Next base: position 102,039,182 of record CM035126.1, read on the forward strand.
CAGTCAATGGATGAGTGAATGCTGCATCTTTACATTAAATGAATGTGAATGAATGCTTTCCTACTTTAGTGCTTCGCACCCTTATTTAGTGCTTCTAACGAACTGTCATTACATGCATAAACGGTAAAGCACGATGTATGTGAATGTATGTTGTGTGTCCCTCTCACAAGGAGGATAACCCGGTCGATGTTAAGTATTGATTCTGGGGACGATTAAGTCTCTGGGGGTGCCTCATGAAAATACACCACTCGGATTCTCTCCAGTCGAACGATCGGATTAATCTCCCTTCTAGTAGATTGCGATGATCTGGGAGCCTTCATGCAGAAACAAAAGCCGCGAGAGTAAACCTAAGATAGGTCAGCCTCTGATTAACCCAATTCGAAGGAAAGTTCTTTCATGCCTTCCATTTTCAATTCCATGTCAAGCCCCCAATTACTGAGGAGCACAATGTAAATACCAATAATGAAAGATTTACTTTCCCTGTCAAATACATGTCATCCTGCCATCAAAACAACTAACCTTGGTTTTGTAGGATAAACACTAAAAAAACACATCCTGCATTCAAACCTTACTTACCTCAGGAAATTGACACGCCTACATTTTGTTGTAGGTGTAAAAAATTGGTCTTGTCACCAGATCTAAATTTAAGAAAGCACTTACTCCATCCGCGGACATGGCTTCAAATGCTCAACCAGAATCCACCCAAGTATCCAGGGAAGAGTTCGAAGGACTGAAAAATCAGATAGTCGAGCTAGCCGATTTTCTGCGAGAACAAAGTAAGGCCTTCAAAGAGAAATAATCTCAAGCTCATCCCAAACCAGGGGCATCTGGTAGTGGTGCTGGCAGTTAAGATGCAGAAAAAGCCGAAACTCAGATTCCTGGGCCACAAAACCAGGACACCACCAACAAGACTCCTGAGATCACCCCTCTCAACAAAGAGCTGGAAGCTGGTGTCATTCTCAAGAAAATGTAATAGATAGAAGAAGCCATTCGATCTATCAAAGGAATTGGAGCAGTCGGCAGTGTCAATTACTCTGACCTTTGCATTTTCCCCGGGGCTCGTTATCCCAAAAAATTTCAAGAAATATGACGGAACTGGGGATCCTTACACACACCTGAAATTTTTCATCGGAGAACTTGGATCCCATGCTAAGGACGAGAATCTTCGAATGCAATTATTCCAGAAGAGTCTAAACGGAGAAGCTAGAGCTTGGTATGCCCGTTTGTACAACTCCAAAATCCACAGCTGGGAAGAGCTGGCCCATACCTTCCTCAGTCAATACAATTTCCAATCACAGCTGGCTCCAGACAGATATCAAATAACCAAACTCAAGAAGAAGAACACTGAATCATTCAGAGAATATGCCCAACGATGGAGACGGGTCGCAGCACAAGTCACCCCTACCATGATTGAGTCTGAAATAGTCATGACCTTCATCGATATCCAAGAAGCGCCTTATTATGAGAGGGTCCTAGTAGGAATAGGAAAACCATTATCTGAAATGATCAAGCATGGCTAGATGGCAAAAATGGGGCTCAAATCTGGGAAGATAAAAGATCTAACTGCCCTCAAAGCTGTCGCCGAACATATCCAATCTGAAAATTACGGAAGTAATCCCCAGAAGGTCTATAAAAAGAAAGACGAAGAAGTCTCTTTGGTTTTACAAGGACAAAATTCAAGGGGCGAGTCAAACCACATCCCCATTCAAAGGAGGAACTATACCCCTTTCCAAGATTCAGCACAACCTGCAAACCCTCAATTCCAGAAAAACATGGAAGTCAGGCTTCAAAGAAATTTCACCCCACTAGGGGATTCCCTCGAGAATGTATTCAAACTTCTGACAGCTCAGAAGAAGATTGTTCAACTCCTTCCACCAATCAACACTAACGGAAGGAATTTCGATCCTAACAAGAAATGTGCTTATCATTCTGGATCTCCAGGCCATGACACCCAAGACTGTTGGTCTCTCAAGCACAAAATTCAAGACTTGATTGACAGCCGGGAAATTATGCTAACAAAGCCTGACCAACCCCATGTTCAAGATAATCCTTTCCCACAGCACAAAGAGGAAAATGTCAACATGATCAGCGCCTCAAAAGGAGAAGGATCTCAGTACCTCCGCTACGTTGGGGAATCGAGTCAATCCAATCTCAGCAGCCCAGAAAGTTGGGAAACTTTTGAGAAGCGATTCCTGATGGAGCAAGAAGTTAAGTCTCTCAAGGAGCAAATCGAGCAGTTGTCTGAACTGGTTGTCTACCAGCATCAACTCACCAGGAAGATGCTGAAGCAAATCTATCAATCTCTTGGCAGTCATTCTCCTCCGACGGAAGTCAATTCCATCCCCAGTAGGGATCATTGCCAGTTACACGAACAACCAATGGTAAAAAATGAGTATACCCAAGAAGGTAGAAAGTTCCTATTTCAAAAAGGAATTTTACCAATCTGAATTAGTCAATGGAAGAAATCCTCCAAATGATGATCAACGAAGGGATGGTTGCAGAACTATTACCCCCATTAAACTCTCAATCCAGAAAATTCAAACCTGACCAAATATGTCAGTACCATTCCAACTCTCCCGGCCATGATACAGAAGAATGCTGGGCACTTCAGAACCTAATTCAAGACCTGATTGAGAAAGGTGACCTAATCAGAGGATATCAAATCTGCCAGGCTATGGGGGAAATCGAGCTTCCCCTAGAAATTGGTCCACACACCTTCTACGTGTCCTTCCAGGTACTCAATATTGCTATTGGATACAATTTACTGTTGGGCAGACCATGGATCCACATGGCAGGAGCAGTGCCATCCACCCTCCATTAGCAACTTAAGTACATCATCAACAACAGCCTAATCATGGTCAATGCCGAGCCAGAATACCCTACCTACATACATGGGGACATGCCAGTGAATAGCCTGGACGCGGGGATTGAACCTACAAGTTTTGAAGCTTTCGAGGTAAGCGATATTCAATATCTCCCAATCGGGGCACTAGACCTACAACGTAAAGTCTCCACTGAAGTAATGACAGTAGGCCAAGAGATGGTATCTTCGGCTTTCCAACCTAGAGAAGGGTTGGGAAAGGATAAGCAAGGCATCAAGATACCAATCCAAATCCCAAGTCAGATGGGAGGAGCAGGACTGGGATATTCATCCGGGTCAAACCACTGGAATCCACACAATCATCCCAAGGCTCATGCCTCTACGATTCTGCTCCCAAACCTTACAAATGCCGGATGGGTGAAACCTACGAGGAAGATCCCTATGGTGGTATCATCCATGCTATTTCCTCCAATCATACCTGTCCATGAAAGAGAAGCCCTCAAGCCTGAGGCAAACAGCGAAAAGGAAAAAAGAAAAGATCCTGTGCAAAGGACGAGACCCATTCGCTAACATGAGAGTCATTCTCAACTATGAGGGTATGAATGACGAACTCCCTACAGTGACGACGACCATGTCCAAATTCCTCACATCAAGAAGAGGAATGATCTACAGAAAAGCCTTGGCCTTATTCTCAAGGATGTCTCAGTTATCATCCAGGACGAGGCGGACGAGCACGATTCCTTGATTCTCCCAATTCATGAGAATCTGACACTGGACAACTGGAGCAGTGTCCCTTGCCTAAGTCGAAAAGGGTAAAGGGGCAAAGAGTACATCTGCCCTTAATCATGCTTTTATTTACTGCTTACTTTTGATTGCACAGCTAGAGCAGTAACTTTGCCATGCTTTACAAAATGTCATGTATATTTAAGTAGTTGTATATATTAATGAAAGCATTTTTTTTTCAGGACCCAAGCATTGGATGTGTGTGTCTCTGCTGATGAGATGCCAACCTGTTAAGATGACTCCGACTTAGATGTAGAATTAAACTTCGACTTGATGGATATTGATCAAGAGGAGGAAAATGACTATGATGTGCCAGAGGAGATCAAGTAATGGGTCAAAGACAAACCCAAACCAAACCTCAACCAAACCTCCACCATTAATATAGGAGCCTCCGAAACCATCAAAGAAATCCAAATAGGTTTAGACCTCACACCAAATCAAAAAGTCGACCTGATCAAAATCCTAACACAGTACCAAGATGTGTTTGCATGGTTGCATGATGACATGATCGGTCTATCCACAGACATTTTCATCCATCGAATGCCCATCAAAGAAGGGTTCAAACCAATCAAACAAAATCTCAGGCGATTGAAGCCTGAATGGAGTCTCAAAGTCAAAAGAAGAAATCATTAAGCAATTCAAAGTCGGGATTATTATGGTATCAACATACCCCGAATGGCTATCAAACATAGTCCCTGTACCTAAACCGGGAGGGAAGGTACGAGTGTGCGTGGATTACCGGGATTTGAACAAAGCTTGCCTTAAGGACAATTTCTCGGTACCTTTCATCCACATCCTGATTGACAACACTGCTCAGTATGGCATGTATTCCTTTGTGGATTGCTTTGGTGGTTATCATCAAATCATGGTTGCTGAGGAAGACCGGGAGAAAACATCCTTTATTACTCCTTGGGGAACTTTTTGCTACCGACGATTATCCTTAGGCCTCATCAGTGCCGGAGCAACGTATTATCGAGCCATGATGGCTCTCTTTCATGATATAATGCACAAAGAAATAGAAGTCTATGTTGATGACATCATCATCAAATCCCAAAGGGAGGATGATCACATCGACCATCTCAAAAAGCTGTTCAATAGGTTACGTAAGTACAACCTCAAGCTAAATCCTGCCAAATGCGCTTTTGGCGTCAAAGCAGGCAAATTGTTAGGAGTCCTGGTGAGCAATCGGGGCATTGAGTTAGACCCCGCCAAAATCAAAGCCATCACAGAAATTCCCATACCTCATACAGAGAAGGAGGTGCGGGGATTCCTTGGAAGGATCAACTTCATAAGTAGATTCATTTCACAGCTCACAGCAACCTGTGAGCCCATCTTCAAGTTGTTAAAGAAGAATTCCTCCACCACGTGGAATGAGGATTGTCAACAAGCCTTCCTTGCCATTAAGAAATAGCTGACTGAAGCTCCTATTCTGATACCCCCAAGGCAGGGAGTCCCTTTGCTCATGGACCTGTCCGTTAATGCCAATGCAATGGGCTGCATGTTAGGACAGAAGGATGATAGTAGCAAGGAAAGAGCCATCTACTACATCAGTAAAAGATTCAGCAGTGGGGAACAGAAATACACCCTGATTGAAAAGACATACTGTGCATTAACATGGGCCGCCATGAGGTTGCAACACTATTTACATGGGTACATGACCTACCTCATATCCCGCATGGATTCACTCAAATATGTATTCAATAAACCAATGTTGAATTGCCGACTGTCCAAATGGAAATTAATCCTACAGCAATTCGACATTGTCTACGTGACTCAGAAGTCAATTAAGGGTCAAGGCATTGCAGATCAATTAGCAGAAGCACCTTCAGGAGGGTTCGAGCCCCTGGAGACCTATTTCCCAGATGATGGGATCATGAAAATTCAACAACTCCGGTCTGAGAATACAGTCCAACCATGGAAAATATATTTCGACGGAGCGGTAAACATGGAAGGTGTTGGAGCTGGGGCAGTCCTCATCTCTGGTGCAGGTGATCAATATCCTGTGGCTATGAAACTGCAATTTGGCAACACTAACAACACAACCGAGTATAAAGGTTGTATCATGGGGTTGAAGCTAGCCCAATCCATATCTATCAAACACCTACTCGTCTTCAGAGATTCCGAGCTGGTCATCAAACAGACTACCGGCACGTATCTCACTAAAGAACTGCATTTGCTGCCCTACCATCGGCAAGTCCTCAAAATATCTCGGGAATTCGAAGCAATAACCTTTGTTCACATTCCTCGGGGTCGAAATAACTGCGCTGATGCATTAGCAATGTTGGGTTCATTAATTCGCATGTCCAACAAGAGTGGATTTCCCAACATTCAGTTCACAATTCAGAAAGGCCCGATATATGGGAATTATTTGGGAGAAGTATCAGATGAAATACCTCCTGTCAAGCAGCCTTGGTTTCAAGATATCAAGGAATATCTCCGTGATGGATCCACACCTGCTGGTGAAGCCAATCAGAGCAAAAATGAATTCTCAGAATGGCCATGAATTTCTATCTGAGCGGAGACGTACTTTATAAAAGGGATGCTGGAATAGGCCTGTTAAGATGCCTCGACAAGGAGCAAGCCCAAAGACTAATGGATGAAGTCCATGGCGGGGTTTGTGGTCCATATATAAGTGTTCATCTGCTGGCCAAGAAGATAATCAGAATAGGACATTACTGGATCTCACTCAAAGTTGAATGCGATGATCACATCAAGAGATGCTTTCAATGCCAAATACATGGAAATGTCATTCACGCTCCTCCAAATGAGCTGTATAACATGAGTTCACCATGGCCTTTCTCTATATGGGGGATGGACGTAATAGGTCCAGTGGAACCCAAAGCCAGCAATGGTCATCGATTCATCTTCACTATGATCGATTACTTCACTAAATGGGTTGAAGCAGCCTCTTTTCCCAAGGTCACAAGAGAGGTCATCATCAGTTTCATCAAAAATAATGTCGTCTGTAGATATGGACAATCGGAGGTGATCATATCAGACAACGCCAAAAACCTGAACAATCAAATGATAGTAGAACTGTGTGGTAACTTCCACATCAAGCATCTCAATTTCGTCATCTATCGGCCCAAGATGAACGACGCTGTTGAAGTGGACAACAAAAATATCAAAAAGATCATGCAGAAAATGTCTGTCAATCACAAGGACTGGCCTGACATGCTGCCTCTTACCCTGTTAGCATACAGGACGTCAATGCGCACCTCTACTGGGGCTACCCCCTATTCGTTGGTCTATGGCATGGAGGCAGTACTTCCTATAGAAGTAGAGATGAAATCTTTGAGAGTGTTGATCGACGCTCAAATAGATGAAGATCAATGGTTGCAAAGACGGTATTATCAGCTGTCTCTGATAGATGAAAAGAGAGCTACGACCATTTTCCACGGACAGTTAGACCTGCAAAGGATCGCCAGATCCTACAACAAAAAGGTCTGAATACGGTAATTCAAGAAAAATGACTTGGTGCTAAAGAAAGTCCTGGCCAATCAGGATGAAGCCAAAGAAAAATTTACCCCAAATTGGGAAGACCCTTTCATTATCAAAGAAGTGTTGACTGGGGGCGCTATCAAACTACAAGAGATAGATGGGATCGAGTTTCCCCAACTCATCAATTCAGACACCGTGAAAATGTACTACATCTAAAGCACATGAATACCCACATTCGGGTCCTACAAATCAAATCAGGTTCAGTTTTTCACTAGAAAGTCGGAACTACGAATGACCTGATCTCCCTCCACCAGGGAGTACGTAGGCAGCCATTTCTGGTGCAGTCAAACCAAACAAAAATATATCATACCAAACTCAAACCCCAAAATAGACATTTCTCTAGCCTCTCAAATAAGCCAGAACTACGAATGACCTGATCTCCCTCAACCTGGGAGTACGTAGGCAGCCATCTACGGCGCGGTTTGACCTTCAAGAAAAATAAAAAAAATAAAAGACCAGTTCGAAGACACCAAAGACAAATAGAAACTAAATTCTATCAATCTTATCCTGGTCAACAGGACCATCTGAGATACTCCCTGACATCTCAACTGTCAGTCCATCAAGGAGGAGCTCAAGATACATCAACAACTGCGAGTCATAAAAGAAGTGGTAATCACTCAGCAATGACAATACATCTCTGATCAGGGAAGTGCATCAAAAATATATTTCTCTGATATATAAAACTGTTTTATATACATAATGCCCTGCACATGACAAAATGGCCGATCTAGTTTGTGCAGGAGAAATAAAGCTAGTCTATGGACCCAAGGACAAGCGGGTTAGCAATGCCAGGATGGCATCTCTCTCCGAAGATGGTGGAGCAGCCGTAAGTGCAGTCCACTCAGCCTCCATACAGCTCAGAACATCCACGGTCATCTGCAAGGTGGCATTATGGTCATCAATATAAGCACTCATCTCGGTGATCAAACCATGAGTGTAAGATCGAAGAGCAGTACTATCAGTAATGTGGAAATCATGGGAAGCTATAGCCTCATCCCTTTCCGCAAAAGCTACGTCTCAAGCAGTCAAAGTCTCCTTGATCTCAACATAAGCTGCATCCCTGGTCGAGCGAATCTCGTCTCGCTTTACAACTGCAATATCCAGAGCAGAGCAGAGCTCGTCCCACTCAATTAATCTAGCATCCAAAGCGGCCCTGAGACCATCCCTCTCAGTAAAAGCTAAACCTCTACCAGTTTATGAGGCTTTCGAGCCGGACGTGGCTGTGGCACATCAGAAGCCCTCCTACGTCTAACACCCGAGGAGACCCTACGAGAACTGCCAAGTCTATCACGATCCATCGACGGCAACAAGTCTCCAAATCACCTCAGACAGGGTGCGGTAAGCCTAAAACATGTGGCTTATAATTTTAATTAGTCCAGCATATATCTCTAGGTCTAAGACATGCATGGGTTAGTCAAAAATACCCAATGAAGTCAAAACTGCATATTTTCAAAACCTAGAAACTCAAAACCTGCATGGGTCAGTAAAAATTTCCCCACAGAGTTAAAAATGCATGTTTTTCAAAATCTAAGATTTTGGAAAAATTTCGCCAGAGTCTCCTTTGTAAAATGGACTGTCCACATGCACACAGGCATGTCTAGGTGGCCATTCAGTAGCAGACCTACCCAAAAATAGAAACAGTTCATATTTACTGGAAAAAAATCAAGAATCAAACTCACATGGTAACCAAATTACCATGGACATTTTTAGTTGAAAATCCAGGCTCACTAGGCCTCAAAAATGATGAGTAAACTGTCCAAAAAGTGAAAAATTGACTATCTCAGAACCTGAATTTTCTTATATCCAAACGTGCATTAGAGTAAGATATGCATACATATGTAGTCAGAAAATTTTTACAAGTCATACAGGCATACATTTTTTATATATTGTGTTTGAAAGCACCATAGGCGATTCACATGCTTTTAACTGTCAAAAATAGCAAAAAAAGCATGAAAAACGTTACCTGCGCTGCGCTGAACGCGTAGGAACTGAAGGAATCAGAATCCGACTGCCAGAACTCTATAAATTTAAAAAAGAAGATCGAAAATTCTTTCGCTGCTCAAACGAGAAATTTGCAAAATGAAAACTCCTGAGTTCCATTTAAAGCCCAGGTAGCCACACCTCTACCTACGGCTGCCACACCTCCACCTGCGGCAGCCCAGGTGTGTGCCACTCCCCCCAGGCCCGGTTCAGTTCGAGTCGAAACGTAGTTTAAACGGGCTGCCGAGTCAAATCTGAAGAGAAATAGCTACGCGATTGAGCGGTTTGGCCAGAAATTCTGTGTTTAAGCAGCGTAATCCTGGCGGAAAGGGAAACTCCACGAAGACCCTTAGTATTCATCCGGGAGCCATGTTCGGAGATCAACATATTAAACTGCAGAAAAATTGCATAAAATTACCGAAAACTGCCACTTTCGAAGCATCGGGTACTGACCGGTGACAACTCAGCCGTTGGTTCCAGTCCAGCTAAATATCGGGTACTGACTGGTGGCAACTCAGCCTTTGGTTCTAGTCCAACAAAGCCTCGGGTACTGATCGGTGACAACTCAGTCGTTGGTTCTAGTCTAGCGAAGCATCGGGTACTGACCGGTGACAAATCAGCCGTTGGTTCCAGTCCAGCGAAGCATCGGGTACTGACCGGTGACAACTTAGCCATTAGTTCCAGTCCAGTAAAGCATCGAGTACTGACCGGTGACAACTCAGTCGTTGGTTCCAGTCCAGGGAAGCATCGGATACTGACCGGTGACAACTCAGCCGTTGGTTCCAGTCCAACGAAGCATCGAGTATTGACCGGTGATAACTCGGCCATTGGTTCCAGTCCAACGAAGCATCGGGTACTGACCGGTGACAACTCAGCCGTTGGTTTCAGTCCAGCGAAGCATCGGGTACTGACCGGTGACAACTCAGCCGTCGGTTCTAGTCCAGCGAAGCATCAGGTACTGACCGGTGACAACTCAGTCGTTGGTTCCAGTCCAGCGAAGCATCGGACAATGGCCGATGACAAGTCAACCTTGGTTTTATTCCAATGAAGTTCGATTACAGATCAAAATCTAGACTAACCATTGGCTCAACCCCAATGACGCTTCAACCATTGGCTCAACCCCAATGACGCTTCAACCATCGGCTTAACCCCATTCAAGCAACAGAAGGGATCCAGTGACGGAAGCAATTATCATAATCCATCATAAATGATGGAATCTATTATACACATCCTCAAAAATGATCATTGAGGTAGTATCAGTCATATCAACCTCAATCAAAATCTACAAAGCTATCGCGGAGAACGTCATCCCCAGCAGATCCAGACGAGGACAATATGTGATAGCTCACCTTCGACAACCTCATCCTCATCAGAGGAAAATAAGTTATTGTGAATGGTGTCATCCCCAGAAGGAAATAACCAAATTAGTTCACAGGAACTTCCCAACAACATCAAGCTAACAGAAGCCCCATTCCACTCAAAGATGCCCAGCCTTCGAAGCAGCTCTGGCACTTTTTATTTCCAATGTCTACTAATCTTTATCATGTCCATTCCATTACATTGCATGGATATGATAAAGAGGGGCATCTGTAGACACTCGAAATTTTCCTTGCCCCAACACTAACACTGTAGAAGGGCCAAACCGTCCTTCAATTCAAATTCGGCCACCAATGTCGGTCCTTCAATTCAAATCCGGCCACCAATGTCGGTCCTTCAATTCAAATTCGACCACCAATGCTGATCCTTCAACTCAAATCCGGCCACCAATGCCGGTCCTTCAACTCAAATCTGGCCACCAATGCCGGTCCTTCAATTCAAATCTGGCCACCAATCTCGGTCCTTCAATTCAAATCCGAACACCAATTCCGGTCCTTCAACTCATATTCGGCCACCAATGTCGGTCCTTCAATTCAAATCCGGCCACCAATGCCGATCCTTCAACCTAAATCCGATCCCCTAATATCGATAAACCTAAATCCAATCCCTAATATCGGTACTCCAGCCAAATTCGATCACCAATATAGATAGTCAATCCATCTCCGATCTCCAATCAGACCGTCAATCCAGCTCCGATCTCCAATCGGACTGAATATCCAGCTCCGATCTCTAATCGGACCGTCAATCTAGCTCCGATCTCCAATCAGACCGTCTATCCAGTTTCGATCTCCAATTGGACCATCAATCCAGTTTTGATCTCCAATCAGACTGTCTATCCAGTTTTGATCTCCAATTAGACCATCAATCCAGTTCTGATCTCCAATCGGACCGTCAATCTAGCTCCGATCTCCAATCGGATCGTCAATCTAGCTCCGATCTCCAATCTGACCGTCAGATCAACCCCAATCTCAATATCGGGTCATCAGATCAATCCCGATATCCAATTGGGCCATCATCTCAAATCTCGGTCTCAACTCAGAAAGTCAAGTCAACCCCGGTCTTAACCCGAGAAGTCAAGCCAACCCCGGTCTTAACCCGAAAAGTTAAAACAACCCGGTGTCAACCCAGGAAGTCAAGTCAACCTCGACATCAACTTAAGATATGTCAAATCATCCCCAGTCTTAGCCCGGGAACTGCAGTTCAGCCTCAGAGACAACCTTGGGAAGCAAGATCCATCAAAGGTCGTGCCGACACCACAGGCAACACCGGGAGGGGCAAAATTATTATTTATCAACTCTCAACCGATTCGGTCAAACTTAAGCTAAATTGGGACCATTGAAGTCAGAACAAACCACAACAACGATCCCGAGTGCCAACAGCGCAAGACAGCTCAACGGATAAACTACGGAGAATCGAAGACCTAGTTATGAACCCATCTTCTCGAACCTGAAAAATGTTTTATCCCATGTCATTGCGACACTCTCGGTGAGGGCTTTTCGAAAAGGTATCGCACGCCTCAAACGGACGCTCTAATCAAAAGTTAGAAAGTTTTGACTTTAACTGCGCGTTATTCGGAGTGTACGTACTTCGAGATAACAGAACCCAGCACCGCGGGCCCCTCTAAGGGAGCTGCACCTCTACCTACGGTATCCGCAGGTAGAGCTAAGGCTCCCTGGTCTATAAATATGAGTCCACCCACCCTCATTTTCAAAAAATATCGAAACGCAGCGAAGTTCTGTCAGTTCAATTTCTCGACTTTCACACCTCTTCCAAACCCAAATATTTTCACTCTAACACGTAGGTATACCCATATACTACCACATATCAGAAAATAACCGATAGATTTGGACTGTATAGAGCCTACAATTCGGCAAAAAGCCCGTATTGCTGTCCATTGTAAGTATTTTTACGATCAGCAAGTCAATACTACTACTTTGCACTATTTTCCACTTGTATACGAAGTTTCATCTTCTAAATATGCCCGAAACTTAGTTCCGTGGCCGTTTTAGTCAAAATTTGATACATTTTTGTACATAAACTCAATTTCTGGCATTTTTAAAACTCGGATTGACGATCCGTCAGCGCCAGCAGCTTCAATGCACTAGCACGCACGTTCTGGCAACTTCGCCGGACTGGGTTATCTTCCCAGTCTGGGTTTGACCCTTTTTTGTATATATTTGACTATATATATACTAACATTTTAATTCCGTCAAGCCCGAATTTCAAATCCGAGGTAGTTTATCACTTTTACATATATTTACGCATATATGAGCGACTTTCACCATAACTGGTCTTCGTATCAGGATTGGTTGACTACATTTCTGTCAAATATATATATATATATATATATATATATATACACACATATATATTTAGATTAAGTCCGGGCAATGGTGTGAAAACCCATCGCCCTTTTTACTATTTTTCTATATATATATTTCATTTCTGTCACAGCCTGAAATATTTCATGGCTATTTACAGTTTTTATAAATATATATATATATATATATATATATATATATATATATATATATATATATATATATATATATATATATATATTTCAATTCCAATCCGGGCTTGCGAGTGAAAACCAATCGCCCTTTTACAGCTTTCATAAATATATATATATATATATATATATATATATTGCTTTATTCAATTTATTTCCAATCCGGGCTTGCGAGTGAAAACCCATCGCTCTTTTATAGCTTTTGTATATATATAATTATATATATATATATATTATTTTACTCAATTTATTCAACTGCTGCATTTAACATTCATTTGTATATGCATCTGCACTGGCATATCTACAAGCGGACTAGATTTATCCAAATCTCTCCAATTCTAGCTTTCAACGGTTCAAACAGGTCCCGATAGAACCTGGAAGCTATAATGGCTGAGATTTCTTTAAATCTAGTTATTTTTATAGTTTCAATTTCAAAAGCACACTCGCGTCCCTTATATCGCTATCTAGTGGGAACGAAACACTTTATCCACTCGCAACCAGGATTTATTGATGAATTCTTAGTTCCATTGCGACGTGACTATGTATATTTTTTTTTCTGTGCAAATTTAAACTGTGCAGGTTTATTGGCTACTCACATGTGATCCTAGGAATCGTGGGATTCACGATCAAATCGATCGGAATCTGATTTCCATGATGGACAAACTCCGATTTACAGATGTACCCTGCCAGTTTTTCTGTAAAATTTACATACAAAGACCTTAAAACGGTTATCCAGATTTAAGGTCTCATCATAGTGAAAATATAGATTGTCGTGTCAGCGTCCCTCCGATGGTTTTCATACCCATGAGGAGACCGACACTTGTATATTCTTGTGGTCGAGGATGCTTCGCAGTCCGATAAATCACCATGCACATGCAGCCTTAAGGCTATAAAGATAAAATTGGAAGTATCAAAAGGCTTCAATTCCTATGCTAGCGTAGGGGTTTAATAAACAGCTTTCAAAATATCATTTTCAATAATAAAAAAAAAAGCTTTTCAAAAATCAAATTAAATGCTTTTGCAAATCAAATCAAAGACTAATTTCCAAATCAAATCAAACCCTTCGTATATAGGTTCAACAAAGCAAAGCACTACTTTCAATCAATCAAATCAATAGGCCCAATTTTCAAACAGCATTCACTCACGTATTCGTAGTTTTAAGGGAAATATTGAAAAGATGCGGTACCGTGTTTACACGGGAGTCGTGGGGTGCCTAACATCTTCCCCACACTTAACCAAGCCCCCGAACTCCAAACTCCGATTTCAAAGATCAAGTTTCGACAGTGTCCAGCAATTGGGCCTCTTTTCAAATCAAAATCGGTTGAGTTGGTACAACCATTTCAAAGCTACCAACTGACGACTTTGTTAATCAAATCAAATCGTCGACATATACACATGTTGGCCTATTTCCTAAAAAATTTAGAACCTTTTTCCTAAATAAAAAGAATAAGGGTAGAGAGAACTTAAGAAGATCGATTTGAGGAAACCCGGGTTACGAACCGACCCACGGAATTCTTAAATTTTCCAATGTCGACATTACTTCCAATACTAATTAAAATAAATTTAGTAGTATTAATTTACTTAGTTAATATTACTTATTAGTTTTCAAATACTAATTAAAATAAATAAATTAATATTAATTTACTTAGTTAATATTACTTATTAGTTTCCCAATACTAATTAAAATAAATTACGTAGTATTAATAGTATTTATAAAATAATGCTACTATCACATAATTTGGGTTATATAAAGTATTATTTTATAATATATATTACAAAATAAATAACTCAAATGACAACGATTTAATTTTTTTTTTAAATAATGACAATGATTTAATTAAAATAAATAAAAAAGAGAACATACTCTATCAATAACTCAACTGCAGCATCCTTAAGACCGACTTATTTCGAATGTTTTGCACCCAAATATCAGCATTTTCTTGGAAAATACTTTCTCTCACAATCTCTATCATAAAAGTATAATATGAATCTGCGATCAATTAACGTAATTAGTCTTGAATCTGACTCCACAAAGTAGTATCTCCGAAATATATACAGCAAAATTGGAGAAAGATGAAAGTGTGCACTTGCTGAAATATAACTTGTCACAATTAGATGGAAACTTCAAATTATATATAATGTAAAATACATACGTACCTTCATCATCGCCCATGAGTAATGATTACTAGGATAAGAGTCAAGAACTTCCTTGTATGCAGGATTCGACATAGCAGTTGCAGCTAATACTCCAACAGGTTCCTCGGCAGCCAAAAAAATATGGGTCGTGTAGTTCCTGTTTGTGTCCCATACTCGAATAATAAGTTAATTGAATTACTGCAGACATTCCTCACTATTCCATCATAACAGATGACGACGACCCTAAGTAGTGCCATTAAGTTGTTGAACAGAGCAATATCACCTATTTTCTGTGAGAACTGCCCATCTGAGGAATTTGGAGTGGTGAGAAGCTGTCTATGTCATGGATTAGACCCATATCAGGCGATGATTCATATCTATGAAATAAATCATCGCTTGATATGGGTTCAGTCCATGACAAAAACAGCTTCTAACCACTCCGAATTCCTTAGATGGGTAGTTCTCATAGAAAAATAGGTGAGGCGTTCTGTTCAACAGCTTAATGGCCCTCCTTCGGGATGTTATCTTCTGTTATGATGGAACAGTGAGGAATGTCCGTAGTAATTCAATTAACTTTTCATTCGAGTATGGGACACAAACAGGAACTACACGACCCATATTTTTTTGGCTGCCGAGGAACCTGTTGGAGTATTAGCTGCAACTGCTATGTCGAATCCTGCATACAAGAAAGTTCTTGACTCTTATCCTAGTAATCATTACTCATGGGCAATGATGAAGGTACATATTTGTTTTACATTATATATAATTTGAAGTTTCCATCTAATTGTGACAAGTTATATTTCAGCAAATGCACATTTTCATCTTTCTCCAATTTTGTTGTATATATTTCGAAGATACTGCTTTGTGGAGTTAGATTCAAGACTAATTACGTTAATTGATCGCAGATTCATATTATACTTTCATGATAGAGATTGTGAGAGAAAGTATTTTCTAAGAAAATGCAGATATTTGGTTACAAAATATTCGAAATAAGTCGGTCTTAAGGATGTTGCAGTTGAGTTATTGATAGAGTATGTTCTCTCTTTTATTTATTTTAATTAAATCATTGTCATTCTTTTTTTTTAATTAAATCGTTGTCATTTGAGTTTATAAACATATATATCTTTCTGTATTTTATATACACATCTTGATGATATTATATTCTGTGAACAAATAGATTGCGACTTCTCATTCACTATAGATTCAAGACTAGAACAATAAATTTTTCCCCCTATACTCCTTGAGAAGTGTAAAAGTTGGTTTGTCCTACCCACCTCTTAATGAAATCGTGAAACATCCTCGGTTTTAAAGCCCTAGGCCTTTCAGCTGTTACTCCTATTTTTGCAAAATCAACTGCCATAGAGTGAAGAGTTGTCAACTGAGACATTTTTTACTCATAGTCTTATCTGACTCAAGGTTTGCATGTTATATGAGAGACTCCTTGAGAGTTGCATGAAATTCAACAGTTCCCAATAAGTGGTTCAATTAATTCAACTGTACTTCCTGTTGAATTCCTAAACAAAGTGGTTAAATGGTTCAGGAATTAACACTTTGTTAGGGAATTAACCCATTTGTTTTAGAAATTCGAGAGGAAGTGCAGTATGGTGAAATACTTATTGGAAATTATTGAATTTCCTGCAACTCTTCCTTTGTCTCTCATAGCTTGGGTACAATCTCTAGTACTACACATTTAGTACATTCAGACCTTAAGTCAGATAAGACTATGAGTAAAAAATGTCGTATTTGACGACCCTTCACTCTATGGAAGTTGATCTTGCAAAAAAAGAACTAAAGCTGAAAGGCCTAGGACTATAAAATCAAGGATGTTTCCCGATTTTATGGAGAGGTGGACCACAACTAGCTTACACTTCTCAAGGAGTATTGGGGACAAACTTTATCGACGACGACCTACTATCAAGATCAGAATCTACTTCTTACAATTAGCGCGGGCATTAGCTAGCTTATGTAGTGGCGAACGTTAACACAACAGCAGGATATCGATGATGATGCCGAGGTTATTTTGGCATAAATTTACCTTTATGCATGCATGTTTAGTTACTTATGGTTCAATTTTCTATTATATCTATTCTTCAGGAAGAGTTTCTCTTTGTAGGAGGTCTATAAATATGACTGGTAAGAGTTTCTAATCGTTTGCTTGTTGAGTTGTTTGATGTCAAAGGTAATGGAGTTAATTATAGTTTTAGATTCAATATATCTAATTTATATAAATTTTAGTCGCTCAAGCGATTTGTTTATTTTGTGGGTTAATTTATGGACGTGGATCGATTAATTTAAATAGTTTTGGTGATTTATATAAACTGTTGTGTATTGATGAGATATAAAACAGGTACAAACAGGTATAATTTTTTGGGAAATCCACAAAATAGATAATTTTTTATTTTATTAATCAGCGACTGCATCCGATATCAGCGATCAGATGTGGCTTAGGGATATCAGCGACCGGGGGTGGTCACTAATGGTGGTCGCGGACATATGGGCCACGACAACAATGAGACGTGACTCAGCTTAACGAAGACATCGATTGCTATATGTTGGTCGCTGACACTCTGGTCGCTAAAAGTGGTCGCCGCCGTGCAGTCAGTGTCCAGACTATATGCGACCACTATCTGCGACCGTATCTAATAAGCCTTTTTCTTGTAGTGAGCGCCACCTTATTGTAGAGCCAAGGTTTTAGGCCCTTCTTAAACCTTCTTGTCGTCTTTGCTTCTGTATCCACTTGGTGTGGAGCGAATCTAGCTAACTCATTAAATTTTGCGGCATATTCCGTAACTGTCATACTTTCCTACTTCAATTCTAAAAACCTAACCTCAATCCTATCCTACATACTAGACGAGAACTAATTCTCGAAGAACAGTTCCTTAAACCTAGTCCATGCTACCACTCCTTCTCCAGCTTTAGTTTGATTTGCCTCCCAACAGAAATTCGCATCCCCCTTCATCATATAGGCAGCAAAAGATGTCTTTTTCTCCTCCGCTATCCTAGCAATAACAAAAGCCTTCTCCATCTCCTTCACCCAAGTTTGGACTTCTATAGGGTCAGTTTTGCCTCTAAATTCCGGTGGTCCTACTGCCTTGAAGTCTTTAAAGTTCGCCAATCGATTATTTATCTAATTTCTGGCTACTGGTGCTCCATTCTACATGGCTTGTGCCAACATATTCGCAAGATTCTGCATTGGGTCTACATTACCTGCTCCATCATTATTCACCTATTGGTCCTCCCTTTGGTTTTAGTTTCGTCTCCTTGGCGACATTATCTGGTTAAACAAAACCTTAAATTATTCTTTCTTGTTTTACATTTTATGCCTCATCGTATAAGTGTTAACATGTAACGCGTGATTTCAAACTCAGACAATCATATAATCAAAATGTTAGATTTTGAAAATTTTAGTTTACTATATTAACCAATTCGGTTTGCTACATTACCACATTATCAAATAAACATCTTAATCTCTTAATTTTCAAAAGTCATTTACTTAATCAAACATATATTCATACTCATTCAACGAGTTCATAGTACTTTACATTATATAGCACATATTGCTATAAACCTCTACTATCCCTTTTGTGACAACAAAAAGTCGAGAATTACTGCTACAACTTATTCAAAAGATGGGAGTAATACATTACAAACATATGCATATCATATACACATCATACATGTTCATAAAATTATTCATCCTATGTGTCTCCTACTATCTCCCTTGATCCTGGACAATCTTTCTCCTGGTGACCTACCAACCCACATATCAAACACGCACCTTGCTTCGGATTGGGACAATGAGGAGAGATATGTACCTTCATGTCCACAATTGTATCATACGTTTTGCCCTTTCAGACATACGCCTTCATGTTTCCTTATACAATTTGTAAACTTTCCTATCTTTTTAAAGTTTCCTGAGTTATAATCAGAGTTCTCTACATCACGGTCATTCATCTTTCTTTTCCCCTTCCGGTTTGGAGCTGCACGGGATATGCTGCATTTGGGTCCCATCTTTTTAATTTGGATTTTCATCTTATCTTGTTCTTCTATTATTTCGATTAACGCCTTTTGCAATTGACTATTTAATAGCCTTTCTATTTCCCACAACTTTTATAGAGAAGAAATCTTATTCTTCAAAATAATTTTCGATTATATATGAACATATGAAGATAATAATGAGATACTTATAATCAATGTACGAATCTAATAGAATTCGAGAACTTGCATAAATATATAATTGAATTAAGAATACTTGTTGAACCAAAGAGCCATTGCATAAATGCAAGGGTGCAGATACTATGCTCAATAAAGTTATAGTTAAGAAACTTGCCTTGATCGCTGCTTACTGCTACGCAATATAGTTTTAATCTTTAATATAAAGACCTATCATTAATAAGATTATTCTTCCAATTAGAATAATACATCATAACGAATAATACTACTATTTACAGTCATCATATAGTTTAAACACATTATTACGTATCCACAACAATCGTTAAAACATATAAGAACATGTATTAAGTCAACCTATTTCAATCTGGTTTGATTTCGGTATCAATTCGGTGTCCCGATTGCGTTATCGAATAATTATCGAATTTATTTTCAATAAAACTATATTTTAAAGCTTCAATATTATTTTTAGATAATTATTTATCATTTACAATAATTTTCGAAAGCTCATAATAATTTTCAAATAATTATTATCATTTATAATAATTTTCCAAACATTAATATCATTTATAATGATTTAATTGCTAAATAATTTTATTATCATTAATATTTAAAATATTAATAAAATCTATATTAACATATTAAAAGTTATTTATTATAACTTAAAATATTTTTAAAACCTTAATATCACCTTTAAATGATTTTTAAAATATTAAAAACATTTTAAAATAATTATCATTTATATTTAAATATTATTGTACTTCATGTCAAAATATTAAAAGTTATTTAGTATAACTCAAAAATATTTTTAAAACCTTAATATCATTTTTAAATAATTTTTAAAATATTAAAATCATTTTAAATAATTTATTTAATACAATAATTAAATAAATTTATCATCATTAATATTAAGATATTAATGAAATTTATATCAAAATATTTAAAGTTATTAATTATAACTTTAAATATTTTTTAAAACATTAATATCATTTTTAAATGATTTTTAAAATATTAAAATTATTTTTAACTAATTTATTTAATATAATTATTAAATAATTTTATTATCATTAATATTTAAATACATTAAAATATTAATGAAATTAATATCAAAATATTAAAAGTTAATTCTTATAACTTAAAATAATTTTTAAAACTAAATTATGAATTTTTAATAATTATTTTCTATTTATTTATTTAAATTAATTAATTAATTTTTATTAAAACTATCGCTAAAGGCTTATTGACAAAAACTGTCGCAATAGTTGTTCTTCATCAATGAAGAACATGCTTGGTCAATGCCCTAGGGGCTACTTTGACTATGAATAATTTCCATTTGGTTATGTTTCTGGGCATGAGAGTGTATCATTGATGTAGTATTGATGTAATACTACAACTGTATAGCAATTTCTAGGTCTAACTACATCATACATGGAAGCTAATATAAGTGGTCTAACCACCCACCTAAAACTGTTCTTCCTTTTTTGGAATTTCCTGATTTGCAGTCAATGTTGAGCAGCCTACTTTAAGCTTTAATAACTTTGATTATATGTGTTATCTAAGTGATCCAGTGTCACACTCTTGTAGTAGACATGTCAGGCTATAAAAGTGATACCCTGGTTTAGCCTAACAACATCACAAATGAAGGATCTAAGCCTTCAAAAGTCTTGTTAGACCACTATTTAGGTTTTCTGGGTTTTCTAGAAAAAATTTTGTGACTGGTCAACTGGTTTTGACCGTGAATAACGTGAAATCTGGACATGCTATTATCATGATTCCACTTTCAGTTTACTCTACTCATGGCATACTACAAAAAGGATATACTTAATAGATCTAAACATTAACAGATCAAGATCTACAGGCCCTGACATTTGACTGTCAGGCCTTATTTTTAGGGTTCTTGACAGTTTGCTTAAATCTTCAATTTCATGCATTTAAATGTTATGGATCCATGATCTAGCAACCCAGATCACTAAATAACATAACATACAACATATTTAAACACAAAAACATAAAATTTATCTAAGCATACAAGATCTAGCTTAGGGTTAAGGTTTATACCTTCTTGAAAAAAAAATTGATTTCTTCTTTCTAATCTGATCTTGTATGGTTATGGGGTGTTCTTGGCTTCCTTTGGAATAAGTTTCTTGCTAAAATTTAGTGGGTTTGGAGAGAGAGAGAGAGTCTTGGCTATATAGAAAAATAAAGTAAGGCTTTTCTTCTCTTTTTCTTTCTTTACAAATCTACTTTTTTTTCATCCATTGCACATGGCTGGTATAGGTGTCCAAATATGGCTGATTGGAATGAATTTTGAGCACATGGTGTATCTAGAGTTGGTGAGTCATAATATTATGGCAAGATTTAGACTCCACCTTTATTAAAGAAAGAAAATAATGGTATTTTGGTCATTTCTCAAATAAATTTAAAGGCATTCTTGTAATTTGACCTAATCTTTAGGTTTAACCCTTAGGTTTTAACCCTTGGATTTTGCTAATTAGATTTAAGGTTTTCTAATTAGGGTTTAGAATAAAAAATTAGGGTTTCTAAATTATAAAGTAGGGTTTCCTAATTACATTAGTATTTGCAAATTAGGATTAAGGTTTCATAATTAACATTAGGGTTTACAAATTAGGATTAGGGTTTCCTAATTAGATTTATAAATAATAACACTTATCCTTAATCACATAAATACAATTACATATAATTCTTAAATACAATTATATTAATAAATGTATTAATTTTCAAATTCCTATTTGAAATTTAAATTAGGGTTTCCAAATTTAACATTAGGATTTCTAAAGTTATACCTTAACTGATCAATATTTAACGTTAATCACATACTGCACATACTTATTATTCTGAAATACAATTATAATTGTATTAATATTCGAATCCTATTTAAAATCTAAATTAGGGTTTTAAACACTATCCATCTTAGCTTTGCTTCTTAGTCAACTTATAATAATTAAATTAACTAACCTGTTTACTTCATATCACATATGTTCAAAATATTACTGATAACAATAATTATAATAATTAAAAAATTAATTTAAAAAAATTGTAAAAATATAGTCGTTTAAAATTCTCGGTCCTTACACTATTGACCAATATGATTGGATTTTATTTTAGTTGGATGCTTGAATGTATGGGTTTTATAAATAGAGTATGTGTACCTCGTCTTTTCTAATTTTTCTTGATGTAATTTCGATCTACATCCTATATACTTCCCCTTGACTGCTGATCAAGGTTTTTATTTATTGTAAATAGTTTATATAATAGGATTAGTTAGAATTACTTGAAGAATTAGAGACCAGAGAGCAAGGAGCGCATGAAGACCCGTTTGTAATGGAGTCCGGGTTTTAAATGTAATAGTTATATTTAAATTTAAATTTAATTATTGCACTCCTAGGTTTGACCTTTTGGTTCACTTGGTGGCTCTAGTGAACCAAACTAGAATAAAGTGCATAATTAATCCGGGTAGAATATAGTCTTCTATATGTGCATGTTTACTATATATATTTTATATATTATACACCATACTTCGCATGTTAATTAATATGACACGTATTTTATATATATATGTGCATGCACGCTAAACAAGATGAGACAAATAATAACAAACCCTTCAAAGATTTTATATTAAGTCTTAAACGTTCAAAGATATTTGGGATATCGAACATAGCCTTCTAGCATGATAAAAACGATAGAGTATCATTTAATCATTATAAGTTTGTTGTGCACACACAAGGCTTATATTTTAATTTTTTGAGATTGTGTTTTATCAAATTTGATGCTTATTAAAAGAACTGAACAATGCTGCTTTGTTGTGCGCACACAAGGACAGTGTTTTTCTCTTCTAAAATATGGAGTGCTAGGTTGGACTTAACTTAGATTATTTTAGTTCAGATGTGCACACACATGACCATTATGATCTAAGAGGTAAAATACAAGGAGTTACATTATAATGTAATTGACAAAAAGTTGTCTACTTATTTATTTATATATAGTTTGTTGTGCACACACAAGGCTATATACATTTGAAATAGAATCCTTATTCTCACTAGCAAATCTTTAATTATATTTGTCGAACTATATATTATGAGGGTAATATAGTTTGAAAAAATAGTGGGAGATACCAATTTAAATAAAGACCTAATTTATTTTGGTAATTAATAAAAGAATGTATGTTAAAATGTTGTTTAAATACAAATTTATTTATAGAATTTTACAATGTCTAAATTACTATCACTGCGGAGCATATTAGATGATATTTAACTGGACCGAATTAAACGGATTGGTTAAGAAAAATGAGAATAGTTCTTAGAGCTGAAAAGCTATCTTATGTCCTTAATAAGCATATCCCTGCAATGGTTGCAAACAATGCCTCTGAGGAAGAGATTGCTACTTTTGAAAGGTGGTAAGATGATGCACAGTTGGCTCAATGCATCATGCTCGCATCCATGAGTAACAAGCTTCAGCGTCAGTATGAAACTATAGATGCTCCTACTATATACTCTTGCACTTCAAGAAGTTGAATTGTGAGGAGAGTAGGACTAATAGATATCAGATATCTAAGGATCTCTTCCGATCTAGAATAACTTATGGCACTACAGTACAGACACATGTCCTAAGATGATCAATCTGATTGAATAAATAGGATAACTAGGTTTTGTCATGGATGGAAAATTGAGCCAATATTTGATCTTGCACTCACTCCTGGACTCTATCTCAAAATTGTTGTGAATTTTCAGATGTACAAGCTAGATGTCAGCCTCGGTGATTTGCTTAAACATGTTGAAAACTGTTGAGAGTCACTTTTCGACCAAGAAAAACCAAGTCTTACTGATGGGGGCCAAAGAATCTTCTGAAAAGAAGAACGATTCAATGATGGTAAGTAGAAAGACAAATACAAAGAATAATAAGAACAAAACTGATACGGATAGCAAAGGAATTTGCTTCCATTGCAATAAGCCTGGACACTGGAGTAGAAACTCTGAGAAGTATCTTGCAGAGGCTAACCAGAAGAAGCTCAGTGAAGCTTCGGTTACATATACAATTTTTTCAATGATTGAAATAAATCTTTTAGTAAGTAAAGTTTTTACTTGGGTATTGGATACCGCTATGGTTCTCATAAATACAGATTTATGAAGGGACCAAGCAAAAGTAGAAAGCTAAACAAGGGAAGGTCTTCCTTCGTGTGGGAATGGAGCAAAGGTTGGTCCATTAACTGCAAGAACTTATTGTTTAGCGCCACTTACGGGCAAGTCCATTAGTTTAAATAATTAACAATTTACGTAATGGACTTTACATATTTGACTTACATGAAAAATAATTTTAAATTGAACAAACTAGTAAAAGAAAAGGAGATGATCATTCAAAGAGTTGAATATTTGTATTTGGTAAAATACAAGTGTGAATCATTTGAAAGGTTCAAAGAATTTAGAAATAAAACTAATTGGCAAGGTATTATAATTCTTCAATTGGATCGAGGAATAAATTCTTGTGAAATAAGTTTTAAGATCATCTTAAATGGTTTTCTCACAATGGACGCTTCCTAATACACAATAAATGATTGGTGTATCTATAAGGAAAAATAGTACCTTGTTGGACATGGTGCGGTCCATAATGATTTTACTGACATTCTAGTATCCTTCTAAGGTAATGCCTTGGAAACGACTGCATATCTACAAAATAAGGTAACCTCAAAATCCATCCCCAATACTTCATAAGAGTTATGGACAGGGAGGATTCCTAATCTTAAGTATGTTAAGATAAAGGGTTGTCCAGCTTATGTGAAAAGGTTTACAAAAGGATAAACTTGGGACAAGATTTGACAAATACAGATTTATGGGACATCCTAAAGCAAGTTTAGGGTAAACGTTCTATAATCCTACTTAGCAAAAGGTGTTTGTGGCGAAACACGCTGCCTTCTAAGATAAAGTGTTTATCATTAAAGGGTTAGTGGGAGGATAATAGATCTTGAAGGAGTTCAAGAACCACAAATCACTATTAGTCAAAACGAGGAACTTGTAGATAAACATATTGTACCACAACCGAATCGTAAATCTAGAATAGTACCTAAGTTACTTGGGAGGTATGGATTCATCATAGATGATGATGATGAGGTACGCATCATAGAAGATGGTGATCCAGTTATATACGATAAGGTTAAGAGTTGTAGATGATGAGTGGGTTTCATACCTACGAATTGGATATCTTTTAAACCTAAGATACTGCTACTTCGGGTATTTTTAGGAGCATTATTACGTGTTTGCATTAGTTTTGTGCAGGGATAAGTCGGGCAGACGAGAATAAGAAAATGAGTTAAAAAGAGGAAAAATCTGCAGAAAGTTCATAAGCTCACCGGGGCACAGAAATTGTATTGTAGAAACTCGCAGGGGCGCAGGTGCACCGGGGGGAGTTGCAAGGCTTAAATATGCGTTGGGGCGAGGTACGCGGCAGACAACTTAAAGTATCCTTTTTCGAGTTGGATTCTAGAGATCTTCGGCTGATGGATTTGGAACACGATTAGAAGAGTATAAAAGGTAATTGGTGGGGTAGAGAGGACAGGATGAGTATCATTAAAAAAAACCTAACCTTGGAGATCACACGTTGGAGAATTGAAGCGAGGCGAAAGGCACGAAGAACGCAAGGCGAGATTGGAGAAGAGTAGCACTATACTTTCAGATTTTCTTCTCTTTCTTCATTTCTTCTTTGTATTCAGGATGCTAGTAACATTTTGGATGTCAGTTGTTTATTTATCTATGATGAACTAATGTACTGTTTAAGTCTACAATGGAGCTTTTTGCATATCGAAGAATAGACATGCTTCCATATTGATTGATTTAGACTATTTCCAGATTATTTACTATGGTTTATGCGTAATTATGTTTTTGCTTGATCACCAATTACTTGTTATTCAATATAAACTCGAGAGATGAAATATGGGATTAGAACTGATCATAGTAACGTATGTTTGTGATTTCTACAGTTAGTTGGGATTCATAATTCATATTTAGGATAGAGATATGCCTACGCATCATATGTAATCTAATAAGAACCTGAATTGAAACATTTTTCAATTGTAATTCACATAGAGATATAGTGAGTTAGTTAATTAAGGTGTCCTACTCAATTCTATCAGTTTTGGCGTTGAGTTGGTATAGGTATAATAAATTGAGAGATAGTTATATCTACTTTTGTGTTCTTGATTAATAATTTGGAATAGTTGATTCGACTTAAAAGGAAGTGTATCATTCGAAGTGAAATAAGAAGTGAAGTTGTAGGCTTAATTCTTCGAAAACTTGTCAAATTCCTGGATAGTGGGCGTTATAGTTTAATTGTTAGTTTTTCATAAATATCATCATTTAATCATTGGTTTAATAAAATTGAGATAATATAAAATTAGTAATTGTTAGGATAAATTATAGTTATTTTCTCCATGGGAACAATACTTTACTTCCACTCTATTACTTGTTGACCACGTATACTTGCGTGTTGCGCGTATTAGATTTTACCCAATAGTAGACACTCAGAGAAATGGTAGATAACCATAAAGCAATGCTCAAGACCATTCAAATTTTACTTGCGATTGTAGCTTATTTTTATTAAATTTGACAAATGGACGTGGAGACGCCCTTCCTCAAATATATATATTATTAGAAGAGAATGTATGTATGATACAGCCAGATGGATTTGTTTCAATGGTTGAAGCAAATCATGTATATGAGCTACAACAACCCATTTATGGATTAAAGCAAACTTCTCAAAGATGGAATATTCGTTTTGATGAGACAATCAAAAGGTTTGATTTTATCAAAAACGAGAATGAACCTAGTGTGTACAAAAGAGTCAGTGGGAGCGCTGTGACATTCTTAGTATTATATGTTAATATGCTACTAATAAGGAATGACATACCAGTGTTATAATCAGTAAAGATAAAGGTGTCTAAACATTCCTCCATGAATGATTTGGGTAGAACATCCTATAAATTAGGAAAATAAATCTATATTGATAGATTTAAAAGGATGCTCGACTTGACCCAAGGAATGTATATTCATTCGATGCTAAAAGTGTTTAGCATGGCAAACTCCAAGAGAGGTCTCATGATGATAAGTCATGGAGTGTATCTCTCTAAAATTATCCTCAATAAAATTGAGATCGCATGAGTTACTATCATGTATGCAATGAAATGTATGAAACTTGATGATGATCAATCATATTCTGGAGAAGATCATTGTAAGACAGTGAAAAATATCTTAAATTACTTAACCGACACTAAGAATGTGTAAGACCCCAACTTTTATAAATAAAAATTTAATTTCCTCTATATATTATTTTGATATAGTAAGGTGTTGATTTGATAAATGTGGTAAGTTATGGATGGAATGTGCAAATTTTACAAAGTAAGCAAGTGGTCATAATATATTCGTTGTGTCGGGGAATATTCTTTTGTCGGAGAATATTCGTACGACGGCGCAGCCATTGGTGGACCCCACAACAGAATAATTGTCGGATATAGAAAGCGACAGAAATAACATTTTCACGGCAAAACTTTTACCGTTAAACTGTTAAAATACCCGGTGATAAAAATACAGTAATACGCATTGTTGCAAAGTAGCACACGGTATTGCACAATATCTTTGATTATTGATGCTTACGTAAGAAGTCACTCAGTATTTAATAATTGTTACAGTATTTACTGTTTAATATTTTATATTATTGACTCAATAATTGCTGCATTGATATTTTATTGACTCAATAATTGCTACGTTGCTATTTTTTTATTCAATAATGGCTACAGTTGATATTTTGTAGTATTGATTCAATAATTGTCGTTGCACAGTATTTCACGTTATCAACTCAATAATTCATATTATTTGAATAATATTATTAGATAGCATTATTGACAATGTCTAAGGAAGTTCTGTCTAGGAGGGGTTATTTAATTGCGCGCCAGTAAGGAGAAGTCCTTATCGGAAGGCCCCCTCTTTCCTGGGAACGACCTGGTTGTCATTATTGTGATTCTGTAATATTAATTTATATAATAATTGATGAATGGTTGATAAAAATATTTTCATTGTGTTGGAAATATTAATGTTAGTAGAAATCGACATTTATTTCGATAATAGTTAATTTTCGGATGTTAAATTGACCTAACGGAGAATTAATCAGATAAATGAGCAATTAATTGGTGGTTAACATGTGGGACCCACTTATTGGTGGATAATAAATAGTTGGTGGGTAGTTGCAGGGGTGGAGGTGCAAGATTTATAAACTTGAGGGACTAAATTAAAAATTTAGGCAAAGATGGAGGTACTAAAGTGTAATTGTCCAACCGTTTTCTAGCCTATAAATAGCAAGCTAATTTCATTCATTTCTCACCATTCTTGAAGAACAAAGTTATTATAGTGAGAAAAATTATAGAGAGAAAAAGAAGAAGAGTATTCTGCTACTACACTACTCCAGTATTCAATCTTTTACTGAAGTAAGGGGTATTATTTCTTTTATATTCATAAAGAATGCTATTTTCTTTCAATACTCGTAAGGGTTGTTACTCTATTCTTTATTGATCTGTGGGAGTAACCTGTCTACGCGGATTACCGCATGCATGGTGAATAACCCTTTGTATTCATTCTTTATTGATCTGTGGGAGTAACCTGTCTACGCGGATTACCGCATGCCTGGTGAAAACCTTTTGTATTCATTCAATTCCTTAATAATCTGTGGGAATAATCTGTTTACGCGGATTACCGCATGCGTGGTGAATCACCCTTCGTATTCATTTCTATTAAATTGTGGAAATGATCTGTCTACGCGGATTACCGCATGACGGGTGAAAATCCAATTACAGTTTCGTATATTCATTCATACTCGTATGAAATATTATTTCACTGAAATATTGGTCTGAACTTGTTATGAAATTTTTATTTTTTTTATGACAAGTTACTATTCACGGGTTACTATTCATGAGTTACTATTCACGGTAAAAAAAAAAAAAAAATTTTTTATCTTTGATTGGATCCAAGTTTGAAACTTCATTCTTGAATTTTGCTCCACAATTGATTATTACGGAGTATTCATGAACTTGGATAAATTAAATTACGAATTCCTAATTTTTGTCCTTTATCTCACTTGATTCGTTTTTATATTATTTTTCATCATCCTCAGTCTTAAATGATGATACAAATGAATATCTTTGGCCTGTAGTGCAAAGATGAATGATTATTTGATGAATATCTTTGGCCTGTAGTGCAAAGATGATTACCTGATGAATATCTTTGGCCCGTAGTGCAAAGATGGACAGGAGTTGAGATGAACATGATCACTGGTGATATAAATGAATATCTTTAGCCTGTAGTGCAAAGATGAATATTTGATTCGAGATATATATTGATTGATGTTACAGGGATAAAATATTGATGATGGACTTTAAATCATAGAAGATAGTAGACTTCATTCTCTGCTTAACTCTTCTAATGATTTGTTATTTCCGCTGCGAATATTGATCTAAAACTTGTTGTCCATAATATTTTATCTGAACTGTTGAAGACTAACGATAATTTATTTTTCATTATCTTAGTCATAATATTCTTTACTGGGCTAGTTGAGCTCACCCTTTTCTTCCATTGTTCTCTTCAGGAAATGAGAATATTGCGGGTACTAGTCGGGGAATGGAGTGATGGTCCGAGTTAGAGCAGTAGTAGTCCTCACTATTTCTGATAAATAGTGTGATCATAATTGTAATGAGGACTTAGTTTGAATCTTAATATTTTCTACATATTTGTACTGAGACTCACAGTTGTGTGGTCGTATTTTGCACGACCGTATGATATAAAGTTTGTATTTGAATTCTGTACCATGTATTTGGCGACTCAGAATGGGTTGGGTTGAATGGACCTATTCTGGGGGCGTCACAGAATGTAATCATGATACATGATAGGTCTAAATTAAAACTAGAGGACTAAACAAACTCAAGTTTTTCAGACTGACCAGGACGACAGTAAATCCACTTTAGGGTAATTCGTTACATTGAAAGGTGGTGTAGTGAATTAGAAAGGTTCCAAACAGCAAAGAGTTGTTGGTTTAGTGAAAAAGACAAAGTATATAGTTGTCAATAAAGCTGTAAGTTGATGTTTCGGATGAAAAGTTTTTTACAGAACTAGGAATAGTTCCTAAGTCTCATCTTAGATCCAAACATGTGTTATGACAATTTTATTTGATTAAAGAAATTATTGAAAGACGAGAAGTCACTATAGAGATAGTGAACTCTCAAAAACAACATTATATATCCATTTACTGAAGCTTATCCAGTAGCAAGATAATTGTCACTTAAAGAGAAAGGGTATTTGATACCATGGCAATTCGATTTAGTGCAAGTGGGAGATTGAAAGTAATATGCACACAAGCCAATCATGTTTGATGATAAATCATATACTTTGTAACAATCTTATTCATTTATTAATAAATGAGTTATTTAATTAAAGGCATTCAATTATCTACATGATGCTGTTATAATAAAATGTGATAAACCCATAGTTTTAAGCAATGCTTTTAAAATTATGATGATGATCATGATCTAAATTCTCAGATAGCTTAAAACTAAAATAGTTCCCAATCGTTGGATTACTAAAAAGGGGATGATTGATCTCATAATCATTTGTGTGGAGACACTAAAGAAAGTGTGTAGGTACTTATTGGAGAATAAGTTCACTGAACGTGGCTCGCTAAGAAATACCTAATGGAGTTTTACTTGCCTGTCAATAGAAATTCTTGTAGTGATAGTAGTGCAAGTGATCCTTGGACTTGAGATCATCATAGTATCTTGTGTATGATGAGTTATACTTTGACATGTCCCTTAAGACCCTTAGGGTATATCAAAGGGTATGCTTGGGTGTAATAAGTTATATATGGAGATAATGAATGATCAATAAAGAATCTACCACATCTAGTAAAAGAAGATATATGTGCTATGTGATTCGATAAATGACAACACAAGAATTATTGGCCAATGTGGAATGAAATTACAAAGGAGTTTCTAATTTGCATTATTTGGAGTTGTACATTTTGGAATCGAAATATATATATAATTAAATAAAATAAGACTTGACAGTAATTCTATGTCTTATATTTAATTGGGACATTATAAGTGGAAGGATTGAATTGTACGGTAACTATTTAGTCGATGGTTCTTTTATGATTAATGTTGAAATCTATATTATCTAGAAAGTAGTTAATCGCTAAGGGGGTTTACCCTTATTGTAGAATAAATGTTATTTATTAAATAAATTATTAGTTTAATTTATTTATTTAAATAAGATTAGAATTGTTCTAATTGATTTATTCACAACCGGTTTAATATGAAGAACCTAAAGGGTCACACCATAAAAGGAAGAAAATTTATTAAAGAAGCAAATGACATAATCGTAATAATAATTTAAGTATATTTAATTTAATCTATGGTGATAGAATAAATTAAATTGCTTAATTTTTATTATTTAATATTTTGGAAATATTAAATATAAATTAATAAGAGGAGTCTTATTATTATTATTATTATTATTATTATTATTATTATTATTATTATTATTATTATTACTATTATTATTATTATTTAATTCTTAAATGAGTTTGGGAATTAATTAATAAGATACTCACTCATATATATTCCTAATAAGATTAGGAGGCTAATTAATTACAAGAGTTTAATTAATTATTCCTAATAAGATTTGGAAGCCTAATTAATTCAAAGGGATTAATTAATTAATATAAAACCCTAATCCTAAATTGTTTAGGAGGGTTGCCTACATCTATAAATAAAAAAGTCTTATTATGGAACAAGGTTACATAAGTTACACACTTTTCTAAGAGTTGGGAGAGCACTCCTTTTATAGAGAGAAGGAAACTAGGGTTTTTCCAAACACTCTTCTTCTTGAATTCTTGTTCTTTCTTGGTGGATCACCTCTAGAGGCCAAACACTTGGGTGGCTAACGTTGATCAAAGGAAGGAATCAACCCGGTGGATTCAAGTTGAACGGGAAAAGGAATTGGAGTTCAACTAGTACCTGAGGAAGCTAGTTTCTACGAGGGTATGAATCTAATCTCCATCTATTTCATTTTAATTAATAACTGTGCATAAAGGATGATCCGGGTATATGGTTTGTAAAATTTTAAAACTCTTATTTACCATGCTTCCGCTATTTTATGGAATATGATTGTATCCATGAATCTTATAAACCTAACAGATATATCATCTTCTTAAAGATCGTAAGATCAAAAATTAAACTTCTTCCTAGCTATAATTCATAACTAATGAACTTAGCATACAATTTCTCTCTTCTATTTAGTGTTTCCACACTATCCTTAACGGTTCATCATAATCCTTCTACATCTTAAGATAGACTAGAACATCATCCATGAACACCATACTACTCATTTAACCATTCATTTACTTAATTGATCCATCTTCTCATTAATTACTTTTAACACATTCATTTCATTAAACATTATCATCGAAACTTGTAACAAGTCCTAAACACCATTTTAAAACATTTCCTCATTAACATTTACTAGCAATACCCAGTTCTCAAATCTATTTTTCAAAAATAATTTTTCATCTTTTATCTAATTCAAAAATAACTTCTATCATAACCATCTGCATATACTTTTAATCTTTACTTTGTTCAACTATTTATAGTCGATAAAAAGTCTCGACACTTCACTCTTCTTCCTCTTCTTTATAAACAACACTAATGCTTCCTACGAAAACACACTCGGTTAAGTATAATATATACCTAATAATTCTCCATTTCTATCATCAATTCCTTCATTTACTTCACACTATCTTATTTAGTATCCTCAAAATTGGTGCCTTTACAACACAATCTCATTCATAATTTCTTCTTCTTATCTAGCAAAAAATCTGACAATTAAGATTTACTAACTTTATTTCTACAAGTATTTAACCCATCTCTTACTCTTACTCATTGGGTATCTATAACACAAAATTAAATAACCCCTACTCCTCGTTCCTTTTTTTATAGCCTTCATACCCTTATCATCTTCAATCACCAAAATACCTCGGTGATTTACTATTTCAAAACATTACTTTAAACTACCTTAACTTCAAGGCTTCCAATTATCTTCTAGCATTTCATCATTGCCCTCTGGTTAAACAACCAATACTTCTTTCACTTATATTACCTCCTTACAGCTTAATAGAAATTAAATCTACCAATATCTTACATCTTCTAACCTCAACATATCATTTCCTATTAACTAAATTTCATAGAACTATTTTCCTTATTCTTCTTCTCTTTAACATATAGGTTTATCTCACCTCTTCAAATCTTCTTCATCTTTTTCTTCTTGACCATTTAATGTGGAATAATTTTAGCCAATTCCTTGAATTTGGCAGCGTACTGAGAATCTAACATATCCCTCTACTTTACATTCATTATGTGCATTCCCATGCGATTTCTTTTATTCCAATTCCTTACTTATTCTGGCATTACTACACGGCCTTCTTTTTCACTCAATCTTTGATTGAACCTTTTACGTCTAAGTGGTCTCCTTTAATTTAGGAGGTTCCACACTCTTGAAAATCCTTTTAAACTAGCTATTTACATAGCTATAGGATTTACCTTTACTTTGATGGAATTTCTATTAAATGCATCCATTAGGAGATTTCTAACTTCCTGCTTTGGGATTATACTCATTATACTCATTTATTATTATGAGTTTCTTTTTTTTTACGACATTCCTTCTTAATGAAATATTTTTATTATTATTTCATTTCTTATTTTAAAGTATTCTTATTTTAATGCTAACATATACTCATTACAAGCACATTTAATAATTATATTAATATGCTTCTTACATTTCATACTTCTTACATTGTGATAGCTTCTACTATTCACAATTCTATATCACTTATTGTTATCTACATTCTTATATCACTTAATGCTATTTACAACCTACTTTCTCTATCGCTTATCAAAGATAAGAGTTACATAGTTATTCCACAACTTATATTAAAGTTGAACCTTATACAAAATATCCTTCTAGTTATATAAAACCTGGGATTCACATCATTACACAGGTATATGTACATACATTTTGATATATATATATATATATATATACCTACTCGTTATCTATAATACTACCATTGTTCTGTCTAATCATCCTTAACACATTCTTCCTTGATAACGGTAGTCAAATGACCCCATATTATTAACATAACACTTTGTCCTAACTCTTCAGAATAATACTAGACTATATCTTGAACTAGCTCCTTTGAATTATTCAAGCATAGTTCATCCTACCATTCTCCCTTCTTCATTCACTCTACATATCCTTTCATCCTACAACTCCTAACTAGGTGATCAAATGTTTCACAGTTGAAGCACACCCCTTTCCTCGATTTGGGGTAGTAAGGAGAAATGTCCCCTCTATCCACAATTCTAACATATATCACCTCCTTTGCTTCATATACTTACGTGGTTCTTACTATAGTTCTTTCATCCATTACTCTATTCCTTAGAGTTCATGCCTGACCACTTATGGTTATTGCCATCTTTTCACTTTCTCCTTCTTTCTCTATCTCTGGCTCTATATGAGCCTCCTTAACATCTATTTCTTCTTCACTCACTTTCATCTTTGTGTGATCTTTGGGAGCTGTCGTTAGCACTCCTAAATTAATACATTACTTCTACTCTACTATCACAAGAATGAGTATAGCAATAAGCAAGGATCGATCTCACAGAGAGTGTATTGTTTTATATTTATCCAACTATTTTCCAATAAATTGGGGGTTTTGTTTTGAATAACTAAATTATCAAAAGTAAATTTAGAAGAAATATCAATAAGTAAAAAGCTTCAATTCTTCAGTTCAGTATCACCTTTTCACAATCATGGATTAATCAAGTTTTACAATATTTATCCTTCAATGAGATTAACAACCCTAGATAATCGCGATCGCTAATTATCCAACATTCTCCTTGTGTGTAAATATAATGCGACGATCGCCAACAAAAGATCCTAACTATCATAAAATCCAGAACTATCAGTCTAGATTTAATACAATAGAAGCATGAAGAATGAGAATTAGATTGTTCCAAGCAACAATTGCACAATCAGTAATTATTTAACTTGCCTTCTGAAAACCTTAACAATACCCAGAAGCTTGTCCACATTCAAGTATCATTAATTGCTACTTATGATTAGACATACATCGTTTGCTTAATATATATCTTAATCTAGCAGATGATATTTATCAGATTAATCTAACTGGCCATATCAAATTAATCAGATAGTATAGCATACAAGACGTTTATATAGATAATCAAAATAAATCTCACATACGAAGAAATAAATAAAGTAAACTTGATCAAAACGTTAATTGTAAGTAAGATTCAACATCCCTTCAGAATTGAATTGATTAGTTTAGCTTGGCATGCTTTGATTCCCTAAAACTAGGGTTTTGATGACTGTAGAAGATGATATATGATGATATAAGATGATCCCCTTTTTATTGGGTCTTACATATCTTTATAAAGTCTAAAAAAATTCCTCAAAACCTAAAAGTTCACAATCCAAATCGTATTAGAAGTCTGCCTAAAACTTCCCAAAAGTCAAAATTACTATTTTCTTTCCGACAATCTCGCCGTGGCTCATTTTCCTTCATAAAAACTCGCCGGGGCGAAGTTTGGCAGAGAAAACTCACCGGGGCAAAGTTTTCCTTCATAAAATCTCGCCTAGGCGAAGTTTGGCAGAGAAAAACTCTCTGGGGCTAGTTTTTAGCCTAGCAAACCTCACCTAGGCGAGTTTCCATTCTCTACTACGACATCCTTTGGTAAAATGAGCATAACCTTTGATCCAGGAAGATTTACGGGGCCTGCTACCTATCAAATCGAAGCTCTCGACGAGATCTACAACTTCATTCTTTGATCATTAACAGATTTGGATTGAATCAATGTTGAAATCGGCTCCAAGTGACTACAATGTAAATTGCAACTTCCAAACTTTGAGGTTTCAACTTCCGCTTGGTAAAAGGTCATAACTGTTTCATATGAACTCCGATTGGGACGATTCAAGATGTTACGAAAATTTAAGGAATAGCTCTGCAATAAAATCTAAGTCCCAAGCCAAGACCATGAATCTAACTTAGCATTAAAAACTCAATACTCTTCCCATTTTCCTCATTTGAGCTCCATTTCGACCTGAAACCCATAAACAAATGTATTAAGCCCTTGTTAACAACCAAACATGCAATAGATTATGCATAAAGAAATCAAAATAAATGAATATCATGCACTCGTTAAATTCCCCCACACTTAGCTTTTACTCGTCCTCGTGTAAACCAAACCCAACGTTATGTTATCATTCACATAATTCTATCCAACCATAGTATCAAAAAGTTCAAGTTAAAATTCATGAATACCAATACTTATCAACAGAAACCCGATTAGCATCTCATTAATCAATTCATAACTACTAACCTTATCACCTCACCAATAAATTTCATTAATTCGAACTGTATCCATATAAGTATCTATCCCACAATCCACATACTCACCCGACTTAGTTATCATGGAGAAAAAACCATGCACACTAACTCATTACTCAAAACAAATTTTCCTGCACTTTGCCTTGCTTTTCGTAGAACCTTTTTTATATCCCAGATGACTATATTTTGATGTTTTCTTATATTCTTCCTTTTCTTGACATGTGCAATGTCTCCTTTTCTTAGGCTTTTCAGTGCTACCCGTATAACGAACTTTCCTCCAACGACTCCCAAACCAAATGGTCTTAGGGAGCTGGGTGTAAAGACACTCCTAGGGCTTTACTCATTCAAGTAACAAAGGTCACAAAAGTCGACTAGTCAAGCTGTTTTTATCCATCACACTTTTCAACGTGAATACCAATGCTTCCCGAGGCTTGGATACCCAATTAATTCATATAATGGACATTGAAGCAGATTTTTACTATTTTTCCATACATCAATTTCATCATCAATTTTTTTTAACTTTTCATTCATTTTTCTTTTCACAAGGTTCTTTTATTGACATAAGTAGTGAATACAGTTTTAAAGCAAGAAATTGGTGCACATAGACAACTCCACATACAACTTAGACAACTAAGCATGCTTCACATATTCAAGTACTCACATATCAACAAATTCAATTTGAATCGAGTAAAGTGGTTAACAACTTAGTTTTCATCATTCATTGATCAACTAAATACCACAGATCTTGAAATTAAGCATCAATTTTCAATCCGTGACTCTAACTCTTCAATACTTAGGTGAATAAAATCATGGAACCAAGCAAAAATTTCATTAGATTTCCAAATTCTAGCAAATTTTAGACTATTACACCTAAAAAATAAAGAAAACTAAAATCTAAAAGTCCCTCCCCCACACTCAAACCTTACATTGTCCCCAATGTAAAAAAATCACTCAAATTAGAAAACTACTACAACTAACAAATTAAAAAGAAATAGGATAGAAAGATCAAATCTGAATTC
The DNA here is from genome assembly GCA_020205555.1 of Panax stipuleanatus. NCBI lineage: Eukaryota > Viridiplantae > Streptophyta > Magnoliopsida > Apiales > Araliaceae > Panax > Panax stipuleanatus. Next base: position 102,076,986 of record CM035126.1, read on the forward strand.
TTGGGTTGTCTCCCAAGCAGCTGCCCTTGTTTATTGTCATTGGCTTGACATCTTCCCTCTCATTCTAAGTAATTGGACTTGTGAACTTCAAGTGGACTGGTAACAGTTTCAGTTTTAAATTAGGAACATTTTGTACTTCATGATCCTGCTCTTTTCCAGCCATCAAATTCTCCTTATATAATTGTATTCGATCAAAAGATTCCTGCACTGAATAATCCACAACATCAATAGTAAAAACAGATTTAACATTACCAAGATACCTTTTAGCCTCATATGCGCTGAACTGGAACTTTGCATTGTCTAATTCCATGGTAAAGGTTAGATGGTGTGTATCACTCATTGTTTCTGTTGGTTGTATTGATGGAGATGAATCCACGTCTTTCTTGTAGAGATCTGCAGAACTTATCAAATCATTCCCCTCTTCCTCTTGTTACTTCTCTTTATCAATTTCTATATTACTATCTGTTCCTGAAGTAAGCACTGAATCCTCCTGCTCCTCTTCGTCACATCCCATTGCACTTAAGTTCTTAACAAACTGAGGAGGTAGCTTCCCTAAGCCTTGAGATTCGAAACTACTAACTGTGGTAGCAAGCTGACTCATCTGATTCTCCAACATGTGGATAGAAGTCTTTGTCTCTTGCTGGAACTGTTGCGTCTGATTCATGAAAGCTTTGAACATATCCTCCACAGACATTCCAGAATTAGCAGGAACTTTGTAGCTCAAGTCAGGATGATCTCTCCATCTAGGATTATGAGTTTCTGCCCAAGGATCATATTGATGTTGATGACGTCCTAAGAATGTTCCCACAGCATTAACGTGTTGCACAGTTTCATCCTCATGCAATATTGGACAAACATCACTTGTATGTCATGACTTTGAGCAAATTCCACACACTTTTGCAACTTGTATATTCCCTGTAGCCATTTGACGAACCAAAGCAGTTAATTCAGAAATCTGTTGTTCAACATTACTTGCACTTACCCCATTTACCCTTTGAGGTGTATGATCCATCCTAGTTCCATACTGCGGCGAGTTAGCTGTCATATTTGCAATTAAGTTCCTTGCAGCTTCTGGAGTCTTGTATATCAGTGCTCCTCCACTTGCTGCATCAATCATGCTTCTATCTATTGGTAGCAATCCCTCATAGAAGTACTGAATCAAGTGATAGTCATCAATTCCGTGAGGTGGACAGCTGTAACACAACTTCTTGAACCTTTCCCAATACTCATAGAGATTCTCTCTATTAAACTGCCTGATTTCACATATCTCCTTCCTTAGCAACTCTCGAAGCAGGAAAGTACTTCTCCAAGAATAACTTTTGCATCTCAGGCCATGATCGTATTGATCTTAAAGGAAGATAGTATAACCAGTCCTTATCCAAATCTACTAATGAGAACGAAAAAAGTCTAAGCTTGATCTGCTCCTCTGTCACTCCTTGTGATTTCATTGTGGAACACACCATATGGAACTCCTTTAGATGCTTATATGGATTTTCACCTCTAAGACCACGGAAAATAGGTAAAAGACGAATCAGTCCAGAGTTAAGTTCAAATGCAACATCTAAAGTAGGATATTCAATACACAATGATGGTTGATCAAGGTCAAGAGTAGCCAGTTCTTTTAAAGTTCTGTTGTTTCTTGGCACCTCAATCTTTTCCTTTCCAAGTGTTGGAACAAAAGTTTTTTTTGTATCTGCAGTTTTCTCTATCTCTTTATCAAAATATAAGTCAGTATAGTGAGAAGATTGAGTCATAAAATAAAAATAAAAAGAAAATAATAAAAAAAACAAAAACAAAGATTAAACAAAAACAAATAACACTCCTCGGCAACGGCGCCAAAATTTGGGAGCTGTCGTTAGCACTCCTAAATTAATGCATTACTTCTACTCTACTATCACAAGAATGAGTATAGCAATAATCAAGGATTGATCCCACGGAGAGTGTATTATTTTATATTTATCCAAGTATTTTCCAATGAATTAGGGATTTTGTTTTGAATAACTAAATTATCAAAAGTAAATTTAGAAGAAAATATCAATAAGTAAAAATCTTCAACTCTTCAGTTCAGTATCACCTTTTCACAATCATGGATTAATAAAGTTTTACAATATTTATCCTCCATTGAGATTAACAACCCTAGTTAACCGCGATCGCTAATTATCCGAAATTCTCCTTATGTGTAAATCTAATGCGACGATCGCCAATAAAAGATCCTAACTATCATATAACCCAGAACTATTAGTCTAGATTTAATACAATAGAAGCATGAAGAATGAGAATTAGATTGTTCCAAGCAACAATTGCACAATCAGGAATTATTTAACTTGCCTTCTGAAAACCTTAACAGTACCCAGAAGCTTGTCCACATTCAAGTATCATTAATTGCAACTTATGATTAGACATACATCGTTTGCTTAATATATATCTTAATCTAGCAGATGATATTTATCAGATTAATTTAACTGGCCATATCAAATTAATCATATAGTATAGCATACAAGACGTTTATGTAGATAATCAGAATAAATCTCACATACGAAGAAATAAATAAAGTAAACTTGATCAAAAAGTTAATTGTAAGTAAGATTCAACATCCCTGCAGAATTTAATCGAGTAGTTTAGCTTGACATACTTTGATTCCCTAAAACTAATGTAGAAGATGATATATGATGATATAAGATGATCCCCTTTATATTGGGTCTTACATGTCTTTATAAAGTCTAAAATAATCCCTCAAAACCTAAAAGTTCGCAATCCAAATCGTATTAGAAGTCTGCCTAAAACTTCTCAAAACTCAAAATTAATGTTTCCTTGCCGACAATCTCTCTGGGGCGCATTTTCCTTATTAAAAACTCGTCGGGGCAAAGTTTGGCAGAGAAAACTCGCCGTGGCGAAGTTTTCCTTTATAAAATCTTGCCTAGGAGAAGTTTGGCAGATAAAAACTCGTCGGGGCGAGTTTTTAGCCTAGCAAATCTCGCCTAGGCGAGTTTCCATTTTCTGCTGCGACATCCTTTGGTAAAATGAGCATAACTTTTGATCCAAAAAGATTTATGGGGCCTGCTACTTATCAAATTGAAGCTCTCGACGAGATCAACAACTTTTATTTTTTGAGAATTGATAGATTCGGATTGGATCAAGATTGAAATCGGCTCCAAGTGACTGTTATATAAGTTGCAACTTTCAAATTTTGAGGTTTCAACTTCTGCTTGGTAAAGAGATCATAACTTTTTCATATGAACTCCGATTGGGATGATTCAAGATGTTACGAAAAGCTAAGGAATAGCTCTACAATAAAATCTAAGTCCCAAGCTAAGACCATGAATCCAACTTAGCATTAAAACCCCAACAATCTTCCTGTTTTCCCCGTTTGAGCTCCATTTCGACCTAAAACCCATAAACAAATCTATTAATCCCTTGTTAACAACCAAACGTGCAATAGACTACGCATAAAGGAATCAAAATAATTGAATATCATGCACTCGTTAATCTTCATGTTCATCATTCAAATCTACCATATGTTCCTCTTTAAAAAAAATTCCCAGATGGTATAGTCGCCAGACAGCACAGTCTTCAAAGAGTACAGTTTCAACTACTGCACCATCAAAAACTTCATCTAGCACATCCAATTTCTCTTCAAAATTCTTCTCCATAACCCTACTCCAAAACGTTCTAAGTTAACACCTCGGCTAATAACTCTGGAGTAACCGCTAACATTTCAATATCCTAATGGATATCTCTAATCTTATCATTGTGATAACCTGAAGATGTAAAATCTTGAATGATTAGAATAAAGGTTAAAGAATAAAACCTAGATGAGAATTTAAGGATTTATTTAAAAAATTTAAATAAAATATATATGATTTCCTATTTGAATGAGAATAGAGAAAATATGGGTTACAAAATTTCAAAACCCTAGAAATGGTGTGAAAAAATGTTAAGACTAAGGTATTACGATACCTAGAAAGTTGATGTAAACTGAATAGTGTAAGAAATGTTATAATGATACATGTGAAAATTTTATTAATTAAAATTCACATGAAAAGATACTATGAGATAAAACGAAGATGAGTATATGTATAGATATACACACACAAACAAACACACACACACACACACACACACACACATATATATATATATATATATATATATATATATATATATATATATATATATACTTAGAAAGGTTCTATATATTCTAGCAGGAGGAATGATGATTTAAGTTAAGGATATGAGAATCAAGTTAAAACTATGTTAGTAATTAGCATAGCTTGAATGTTAGCCTTGACTGATAAATAAGAAGATGAATAAGCATATATCTATTAGCTAATATGATTAGCAATAAAAATGGAGTAAGTTAAAACTCAAATTTGAGTTAGAGATAGAATTTTGAAGCACGAACTGCTCGGTTGCGTCCAGTACGTCAAGTTTAGTCAGAAAGGACAATAAACACAAAATGTGTAAGGGTTGACTTTTTGGTCAAAGCCAACAGTTGACTTTTATAGAGAAAAGTCAAAATTAGAGTTAGAGGTGGAATATGTTATGATTTATGTGAACTGTATATGTGATTAAATAAATATACATTATATGATGTGAATACATTTATTTTGTATATGAAGAGAGAATTAAGAATAAAGTTTTGTAGCCTAATATATATATTAGGTATGATATTTAAATAACCTAAGGGTTATAATAGAAGCGGATGTTAGTATGTAAAATATATACTAACCCTAGAGATTTATTTATATATCTCAAATAATTAATTTTATAACCAAGTCTAATTGGGATATGAAATTAAAGAGGCATGAGGAAAGAATTTATTTTCAAAGGTGGGAAATGAAAACTCTAATTAAATGATTACGGTAGGATATAATTAAGAATGTTGGACTGTGATAATGTTCATAGCCCAAGGAATTAATTAAAGAGCCCAACACATTATATAAGGTAGCCCAACTAAGCCCACCAAGTGTAGGGAATTATTGAACCCTAATGACATATTTAGTTTACTTGTATATGGCAAGTCTAGTTGGGTTATGCAAATAAAGTATTATGATTGATTTATGAAAATGTGTAATAGTCCAAGTAGTATATAATACTAGTGGACTAGCCCAATTGGATTAATAATCAAGCCCACTTATTTTATTGGAGGTGGACTTGAATGTCATTAGGTAAATTAATTAACTTAGCCCAACATGTAGAGAAATAAATAGTAACACAAGTATAGTATAAATGAACTTGACTACTAGTGGCCTAAAATAATCATATGAGCCTAAGCATTAATTAAAGAGGCCCAAATATTGGTCCATTGAGGGAGCGACTTTTTAGTCATTAAAGTAAGTAAATAATACAAGAAAAATAAATCTATAATGGGAGAAGAGGAGGGACATGGCCGGCCCTATGGGGCTATTATGGGGAGAGATAGCAATTTTGTTGAGCTTATCCAAAATCTTAGTTAAAATCTACCAACTAAGCCATGTGTCACTCTCTTAGCATGTCCAACACTTATGGTTAAGTGTACAAGCAACCATTTGAATGATTAAGAGAGAGAAGTAGTGGAGGAGGGAATATTTACACGCTTAATCATACTTACTCCACTTACTTCATTTTATTCCTTACACTTTCAAGCTCCTTAACAATATATCTATATATATATGGAGAGAGAGAGAGAGAGAGAGAGAGAGGGAGAGCCATTTCGGCCACTACAAGGAGGAAAGGAGAGCTTTGATCTTCACGCATGCTAAGTATCTAAGCTACTTTGGAAGAATAAAAAGAATAGCAAGAAGAACTAGGTAATGATTCTCAAAAATTTCAAGTTTAGATTACTTATTTTGTTAGATTTTGATGAAACAAGGAGCCTTATATTTGATCTTTAAAAAAACTTCATCTATATGAGTATAAGTGTTTTATATGAGGATCAAAAGAAATTTTAAAGTTGAAAGTTAGATCAAAATAGAGAAAAGAGAGATTTGTACAAAATGAGTAAAGAAAAAGCTTATTCATGCATGCTCTATGTATTCTATGTTAGATTCTTGGGGATGCATATTGTATATGGTTAATATCATGTTAGAATGCTAGATTTTGAGTTTAATAAGTTAAACTTGTGGATTTGTATGAGGAAGTTAGATGGATTTTTGGAGAATTTTTATTTAACTAGTGTGCTATAACATGTGCATGTTAAAACCTTCAAGTGATATTTGAGATTTTCTATCTTGATATACTAGATACATGAGTTAAGGGCAAAAACCCTTTGGAATCACTCAAATATGTTTAAAAATGAGCAAGTTATGAATTTAATCCCAAACAACCCAACTGTTGGAATCATGCTACTGATCAGCCACGTCTGGGCTATTTTTGGTAACTAAAACAGACTTAAATTTGGTGTTTCATATATGGAAATTGTAGCTCGGGAAAATACAAATCCAACTATACCAATTGGACCTAAATCCGAGATGTATATCTCGAGCTACAAGCGTTTCCGTGAAGAACCTGAAATTTGAAAAACGAACCAACTGTTGTAAACATCCTTGTTGATCAGTCACTTTAACCCTAATTTACGGGATTTAAACAGATCAAAATTTAATGTTTGATAAATGAAAACTGTAATTTAGGAAGATATAAATCCAAAGCCTCTGATGGAACCTAAATCCGAGTTGTAGATCTCGTTTTATAAGCGTGTCCGTGAAGGACCCCAAATCTAAAATTTTGGGCGAAAATTATAATAATAATAGAAATTGAATGGAAAATGAATAATTATAATAAATAACTTTTAAAACCACTAATGGGCTAGTAAACTAATTACATATAAAGTTAAATGTAATTAACTATTTAATTATTATTTAAATGATATTAAGTAATAATTAAGTAGAGTTAGTATTAATAAAATAACTATTTATTATTTAATTAAGATTAAATAATAATTAGAGTTAAACAATTAATTAATTATTATTTAAATAATATTAAATAATGATTAAAGAATATTTAAGTAAGATTAAGTAATAATAAATTAATTACTTACTTACATTGACATAAAAGTTTATAAAAATAATTATTTATTGTTTAATTAACATTAAATAATAAATAAGAAAAAGTATTAATTATTCTTAATTTAATAAGAAAGAATAATTAAAGATTTATTAAGTGAATTAATTATTTATTATTTAATTAATATTAAATAATAAATAAGGAAAAATGTTAATTAATTATTCTTTAAATAATAATAAGGAATAATTAAATACTAATGAAGTAAATAAATCAATTATTTATTATTCAAGTATAAGGAATTAATTAATTATTATTAAAGATAAATAATAATTTAACTATTTATTATTATTTAATTAACATTAAATAATGAGAAATTATAATTGGTTGTTATTTATTATTAAATAATAACTAAAGATAATTAATTAATTATAATTTAATTAATATTAAATAGTAATCAAATGAAGAGGGAGTTAACAATTAAAGAAAATTTAAAAAAAAACTCCTTAATTAAACAATTATAATAAATTTTTTTAAAGATCTAATCAGTGTTTATCACCTAAGAAAAGCCTTATTAATTATTAAATCATTAACCTAAGATCAATTAAATATCTTATAGGATAAACGATAGTACATTATATATGTGTACTTTGTGATTGAATTATTTGTTAAATAATAGTACCAGTAAGTGTATAGATAAACAATTATACGCAATACTAATTGATAGACCTACATTATCAATGTTAGGTCATTCAAAGAGTTTTAATTAAAGCTAGCTAGCTGTAGCTCGTCGAACAGGCAAGTTCTCTAATTCAAACTCGAGTTATTATTGTTCAAGCATAGTAGTAGATAATTATTGTTGATTATTCCACATCTAAGATTATTATTGAATATTCGCATTTATTGCAAGTTCTCTAACTCAAACTCGAGTTATTATTGTTCAAGCATGGTAGTGGATAATTATTATTGATTATTCCACATCTAAGATTATTATTGAATATTCACATTTATTGCAAGTTTTCTAACTCAAACTCGAGTTATTATTATTCAAGCATGGTAGTGGATAATTATTGTTGATTATTCTACATCTAAGATTATTATTGAATATTCGCATTTATTGCAAGTTCTCTAACTCAAACTCGAGTTATTATTGTTCAAGCATGGTAGTTGATAATTGTTGTTGATTATTCCACATCTAAGATTATTATTGAATATTCGCATTTATTGCAAGTTTCCAAACTCAAACTCGAGTTATTATGTTTAAAGCATGCTAGTGGTTTAATTATTTACAATTATTCCACATATCTGATTATTGATTCGCACTTAGTGCAAATTGCATATGTTCATCGGGTATGAAAGGCTGATCACCTTCATTACCATAAAGTTCAGTTAAATTTGTTAATGGTCATTGTTGACCACCCAGTATTATTGATTCAGTCATTCAATTATTAAAATTTAATTCTCAATATTTCACAATTGTTATATATTGTTGAAAATTCGCTATACTCTTTTCTTCAATCATGATATATCTTTATTGTATTTAAACTTGCTGAGCAGAGTAGTTGCTCACTCTTGCTATATCATGATAACACATTTCAGATTAAGACGAATGTTCCAGGATTAAAGACAGAAACACAAGCAAATGACAAGATTAGAGTATTATGCAAAATAACTTTTTAGTTATCTTATGTAAACCTTTTGTAATGTTGAAGGTATGTATTCAGTTAAGGTTAATAAACCTGGGAAAATATTATAGAATCATGTGAAATAAATAATATATGTTTATTAGTTCCGCATTAGATGATAGAATATGTATGATAATGAAGTACCGTAACGTACCAAGTCCGAGGTTCTTGGGACCCGGATTTGGAGGCGTCACAAGTTGGTATCAGAGTTATAGGTTATAAACCTTAGGTAGGGTAACCTTAGGCTATAACCGCAGAGATGATGAATAGAAATAAACTCAAATAGAGTTTAAGTGATAAGGGATGAATTCAGGAAATTCATTATTAAAATAAGAAGATCGTAAAATAAAACGATCATAAGATAGGAAAGAATCATAATATAACACGATTATAAGATAAGATCACAACGTGATCATAGAAGGACAGATGATTAATCGTTTGATTGAAAACTTTATAGCAGAATTGCTATACGACAACTGTACTATGAAAACTCAGGAAAGAGTTATAGATGATGGGATACGGATTAAATGAAATTCTTATTGAGCAAAGTGGAAGTTAGGATTATGTGGGATTTCAATTGAGGACTCCTGTTAGCAGCTAAGTTGTATGATTCATTGTATGGGCCGGGAATTTATGCTTAGTTTTAGAACCACTTAGCTTCCTATATTGATATAGTGGTTGAGTTGAACAATTCCTTGTCGGGAAGGGAGTTGTCCTTGGTCTAACAAACCGCTTAGCTTCCTATATTGATTAGTGGCTGAGTTAACCAATTCCTTATATGGGCAGGGGATTGTGTTAGGTTCGACAACCACTTAGCTTCTTACACTGATAATCATTGAAATGTTGATGTCGCGCTATTCGCTATATGTATGCTGAGAAGGTGATTCTTTTCTCATGTGTATGACGGATAGGTAGAGAATTTAAGAATAGGTACGAGTTCTTAAAACTCATACTTATGGTAAGTTCGTGACTCATAATTGTATGGTATATTTTTGAACCCTTAAGCGTATGGACAGTTCCTGATTGGTTCTTGAACTACGTATTGCTAGGATAAGTTCCTAAACTCATATTATTGTGGTAAGTTCCTGAACTCATAACGTGTGGTAAGTTTGATGAACTATACCGGGGTATAGGAAAGTTGTGGATGGAGAATTGAGGATTTTTAATAGATAGAATTATTAAGCAATTGATTATTAGAGAAACTAAAGTTGATGGTGAAAGCATAGGTATTCCAAATCTTCTAGCTATGCTAGACTTTAAATTTTTGATATCAAGCTAAATTCGCACTGATGTGCCTTTCAAAATAAAATGAATTTTTGTTATCCTCAACATATGGTTACAATTGTGTAGAAGTGGGCTTCGTACCACTAACACATCGTTACCAGTTGATGCATGATAGCATCAAAAATGATTTTCAATAGTCTTTAAGCTATTTAAAGAAGAGTCTATGCTAATTGTTTCGGCTAGTCAAAAATAATTTGAGATATCAAAATGTATTTTGTATATCATTGATGCATCATGGAACCTGGTGCAGCGATGATAAAAATGTTGAGTTATCAATGCAGAATTATTTAGTGTTGGATGTGATCTAAGGATCATTAGCCCACTATGGTATGATGAGTATGACAAAGTCATAAAATGACGAAATTCTCAAACGGACTGTAAAAAAAATAGTGCAGTATCATGACACCATAAAATGATTTTTAGAATTTTAAAGAAAAGTTAAGTGCCAATTAAATCTGGCCAGACACATGTTTCGATTGATATTCGAATTATTGGTATACGTCTAAGCTAATTGATTCAGCTAGACAAATGTTTATGAAGATTCAAGTATCTCTTTGAGAATTTATCCCGAACCAAATTGATTTGGTACGGACTTTGATGTTAAGACTGAGGTGAACAACCCCAAAAAATGGGGATATACTGGTTGGATTATATATTCCAATCCTTGAGCGTATATAGCAGTTCTGAGAACTAAGGTACAATAGATTGATTACCTAACGTACCTGTATCGGTAATTTACCTTCTTCGTGATTGTAAACATACCAAGTGCAACATGGTTAATAGATTTGGTTACGGTGAATACCGTTAAACCTGAGAGTTCATAGTCTATATGACCCCGCAGCCCGATATAAAAAGTTTTAACTCCTTAGAGAGAAGTCATAGAAGAATGTGATTATAGCAGAGCTCCTCATAGAAGGAAGCAGTATGTACTCATTAAATTGAGCATGAAATCATATAAAGGTTAACTTGAAAACCTAGTTTTGATAAATAAAAGGAGTAGAAATTAGTATACTGTAATTTCGAAAACGAAATTCTTAGAAGAATGGGTGAATGTGATAACCCGAAGATGTAAAATCTTGAACGATTAGAATAAAAGTTAAAGAATAAAACCTAGATGAGAATTTGAGGATTTATTTAAAATTTTTAAATAAAATTTATATGGTTTTCTATTAGAATGAGAATAGAGAAAATATGGGTTATAAAATTTCAAAACCCTAGAAATGGTGTGAAGAAATGTTAAGACTAAGGTATTACGATACCTAGAAAGTTGATGTAAACTGATTAGTGTAAGAAATGTTATAATGATGCATGAGAAAATTTTATTAACTAAAATTGACATGAAAAGATGCTATGAGATTAAACGAAGATGAGTATATGTATAGATATATGCATATATATATATATACTTAGAAAGGTGCTATATATTCTGTAATACCCGAGAATTTTTGAATATTATTACATGAATATATTAATGAAAATGAATATTTATTTGAATATAAATATTTATGTGTTATGAGATGAGTAACTCAATTATATTAAATTTAATATTTATACTAATTGAAAAATTATGGAGTTTGCGATATGCCCGTTGAATGCCTTGTGTGGAATAGTAATGAGAAATAATAATGATTATATTAATCAACGAATGAATTATTAAGTGAATAATTAATCTATATTAATTGTTAATTTTTATTATGAGAAATAGAATATTAATTAATTGTTATAGAATATTAATGATGATTAATTAATTATATTTGATTGCAAGTAATAGAATAATAATAAGCAATAAATATAATAAGATTTATATTTATTTAATGTGATAATTAATCATATAAATGTTAATCAATCGTTATGGAGATTAATAATTACATTGATTAATAAGGAAGAGATTAATTAATATTTTTATTAATTAATTGATAAGATAAGTAATTTATTAATTCCCATGTGCAAGCATGCGATATTAAAAGTATAACGTATAGTAGCTAACTATATACTATACAAAGTGTAAAGTGCAGTGTGACTATGTTATATATATATATATATATATATATATATATATATATATATATATATATAAACTATATAGTAACGTTATTTGAGTTGTGAAAGCTATATGAATAATGCCTATGTGACAATGTGAGTATGTGGACATTAAAATAATACATCATGAATATATGATAACAATTGCTGATTAATAGAATAATACATGAGGTAATATCATGTGGTAATACCCGAGTAAATTATACCGGTAAGGTAAAATGTACATGGATTTTATATGTACAAATCTCAATTACTGCATTGAAATGTTATTTATTCATTTGAATTACCTTGTGACATTAAATTATAACCTAAAGTACATATTATATATAACCTAAGTGGACTTATATATGTAACCTTAGTATGTGAGACTTGCAAAATGCTGAAGATATGTTCCTTGTTCCATAATAAGAGACACATTCCTTCATCATGTGTACACCCAATGGCCTATGCTACTCTACTTCCTCAACTTCAGCAAAACTCTCATAGCTTCATAGCAAATGATGAACAAGGATGTGGGATTCATAATGAATCCAACAACCATCTACCAACCCCCTATTAACCACCATGCAATTCAACATTCTAATTGGTTTAATTTGAGGTATATATGCATTGTCTGTATATTGGTTTTTTTATACATACGAACTCTCCTTCTCCATTTTCAATTGCTGAGATTTCTTAAGTATTGAGTTGAGAGCTAAATTATATATCAGTGATAGCATTCTAAGAAGTTGAAAGAGTTCATCTTAGCCAGCTTAATTCATATAACAAAGGTATATTACAATTTCCATGTTCTTCAAATTCATATGTCTGCAATTCTGTAAAATTTTTAATTCTTGAATTGAGTTGGAGTTTATGATTTGGTGATTTGATGATGACAATTGATTTTTATATAAGCTTATATATGTGTTAGTAAGGTAATGTAGTTGGTCTGATAACAAATTCGTAGGAAAATTATGTGGTTGGGTTTGGTAGTTACCGATGCAGGAACTGTCTGCTGCTGGCCGAGAGCCGGCGCAGCTGCACCAGTCTTATACTGGGTAGCTGCGCCAGCAGCCTGTTCCAGTTTTTGATTTCCTGCTGCAAACTGTTGAGTGTCGGTTTACTTGTGTAACCTTGTGACGAACGAGAATTTTGTAAAGATATTTGAATATTTATTGAAATAAATAAATATTTTTAATGATTTAATTATTGAGTTAAATAATTAATTCATGAATTTGTGGTAGATTAATTTAATTATATGTGTTACATTAATTAAATTAATGTGCAGTAATTAAATAATTCAAAGAATATATTTAATTGAGTTTATTTGATTAAATGAATTAATTAAATAAGCATATGTTACTTTAATTAATTTAATAATTAATTAAATAATTAATAAATTGACATAATTAACAAATAAAAATATTAATTATGTGACAATATGATTTAATATAAAATTTATTATATTTTATTTAATTAATTTAAATAAAATTGATTGATTAATTAAAGTGTTACAATTAACTATATACTAAACTAGTTAATTAAAATAAATGAAAAAGGAATTAAGGGTGTAGCCAAACAAGGCTTTAAGGGGAGTTAGTCCGTTTGTTATACAACGGATATATTATATATACGTATATTATTTTGTTAAACGGAATTGTTTCATTTTGTTCAAAGTCAGAGAAAGAAAAAAAACTTAGAAATTTTCAGAGAGAGAAAGAGATTTGAGGAATCCTGAGTGTTGTATTAGATTTATCTTCATACTAACAAAGGGTAATCTTCTTTCAAAGTTTTTAAAATTAAGTTTTCCAAAGTTTTTCATATACGTATTCTAAAGTTTGTGAAAATTGGGTTTCTCAATTGGGTTATGATATGGCTTTATCTGTATGGGTATGTGATCATAACATGTTTTCTAACGTATAAACATGTTTTAAAGTAATCAATTTTATATAATTTGGCCTTAATTGGTTTTTTGAAAAGTTACAGAGTTTTCTACGATATTGTAAAATTTCTTTGTCAGTACTTATTTTTGGGAAATTAAAGTGTGAGGTTATTATATATGTGACCGTATATGTTAGTATTATGTGTTGGATCATGTATCCATGATTTACACTGATCACACCAAGTAATTTTGTTAATAATTGGGTTTATAAAATTACAGAGTATTGAATATGGGTGAATATCCCATATGGGTTAAATTAATGATTAAATCATATGTTTATATTTAAATTGCTACATGAATATGATTGTATATGTTAAAACAAAGAAAATGAAATTTAAATGAATGGATTCGGTGTAGTAACGAATACGTAAGGAGATTTTTTTATGTTTTTCATTAAACTCTTGAAAGTTTTGAAGAAAAGTGAAAATTTATGTTTTGATTTGTGTAATTACATGACTTGGAATGTTAAGAACATTTTATAAGTGATATATAATGTTCCTGTGAAGTTTATACTTCATGGGTAACATTATAAATCAGTGTATTAGTGTAAAATTTGAGAAAGTGGCCAAATTTTTGTGTTCTTCGCGAATTAGAAATTCTGGGAAAACGTAGCCGCGCTGCCGCGCCGGGTACAAGGCTAAATGGCGCGCGGGCACGCCTGTCTGAAATTTTCGATTTTTTTTTTTTTTTTTGTTAAGTGTTGAAATTTGAGAAAAATATTTTTAATCTAATGAACATGAAAATATGTTGTAAATATGATAGGATGTTGATATGAGTTTAATAAATTATGTTACATGATTAATTAATGAATTAATTAAGTGACTGAAATTATTATTTATAAACTTTAAATAATGTGATATAAATATGAAGACATTATTTTAAGTTTAATAAACATGAAGATATGTTATGTATGTAATAAGTTATTAATACAAGTTAATAACTTAAGTTATGTGATTAATTAACAAGTTAATTAATCAACGTGAACCATTATTTGAAAAACCTAATAATGAGTTCAAAGAACACTAATTTTAAATCAATAATCATATCGAACTTGTGATTAATTGATATTATAAATGTGTGATAGGTAAGAGTAATTAAAGAAGTGAGAAATAATTGTAGCTTGTGCACGAGGCAAGTTTTCTATCCCTAACTTACTATTATTGTTGGGCAAGTTTCCTAAACTAAACTCTTTAAATTGAGCAATTGCTATGCTTAATTACTATTGTTGAGCAAATTCTTACTCTTGAATATCCAAGTTTAGAATTTCACATGAGATGTCATGATTCTTTTAAAAGTATCATTTAAGTGTACAATACTTATTCGATTGTATACCTTGAGAAGTTAATATTTAATTTGAATATCATTTATTGAGTTATCCAAACCAACTTTATTTGGTGCGGATTCTGATGTCAAACTGAGATGAACAACCCTAATATAGGGGATTAATGAAGATGCTTTAAGCGTTAAGATAATGTGCACAGTATCAGTACGAAGGGCTGATCTCCCTAAGTACGAGAAGTAAAGTCTATAGTCTTATGACTGTTAAAGGTTGGAAAGGTTAATATACTTGACAACCTAAGAGTCGGTTCAAGGTCTTAATGACCCTCAGAAGTAATTTGACTCTTGATTAATATTCTTGATTCAAAAGTTGGGAAGTAATTTGACTCTTGATTAATATTCTTGATTCAAAAGTTGAGAAGTAATTTGACTCTTGATTAATATTCTTGATTCAAATGTTGAGCTTTCTGTTATTCAGAATTCTTTTATTCGCTTATTATTATCCTGTCATGTTTTTATACATTGCGGGCATTCATGCTCACTCTTGGATAATAACATTACAGATAAGAATGAACAGTCTGGTGATCCTTCTAGTAGCAAGGGAAAAGAAAAATCTAACAAGTGATGAAGACTTGTGTTGTCATTAACAATGTTAAAGTTTAAGACTTATGTGTGATGATTTAAGACTTATTTTTTTATATTTCTGCAACAGAGATTTAAGGTTAAGTACAACCTGGGATTTATGATGTATTATTATGTAAGATGATGATTTATTTATCTAATAAATGAATTTAATTATTTATGGGTAGATAGTTGTATGAATATCAAGATTTATGTGTGATGACTTAAGACTTATTTATTTACGTTTCCGCAACAGAGATTTAAGGTTACGTTTAACCTGGGATTTATGATGTATCATTATTTCAGATGATGTAAGATGATATTTTATTTATCTAATAAATGAATTTCATTATTTATGAGTAGATAGTTGTATGATATTGGAACAGTGAACACCAAATCCTGTGAAAATTAAGATACCGGATTTGGGGATGTCACAAACCTAGACGAACATGCTAGCATGAGTAATACATATATATGAACATATTGAGGCAATGTAAGCATGTTTTACTAAGAGTTGCACGTATACTTATAGTTTTGAAATAAACTTAGCATTTTATAAACAAACTTCGAATTTTGGAAACGAACTCGATATATATACTTGCCATGTTAACATTCTGACTTTGCAAGCATGATAGCATGACTTAGAAATGCATGAAAGGCATGTTGACTTAGATATACGGGTTTCATAATATAACATGAATATGTTGGACCCCATTGATAAACAATTTCTAACGAAAATGTAAGTTTTGAAGGCAGACATTGACATATAGATATCATATATGTATTCTGATTTTGCAAACATATTGGTAGGGTTTAAGAATGCATGAAGAGCATGTTAACTTGCGTATACATATTTCATAATGTAATGTGAACATGCGAACCTTATTAGTGAGCTTTACTAATGAAAATACAAACTTTGAACGTGAACATTAACATGCTACTTTGAGAGTTGGATTCTGAAGTTTATGGACATGATTGATAGTACTCTTAGACTCGCCAATGTATCATACATGTTTGCCTACTATGTTACATGTCGTGAAACCAAGTTTAGCGTAAACGAAGCATGCTCTCAAACTAATAACAATGATAGTTACATGTATGCGATATGAATATTCATGAGTATGCCTAATACAAGTTATATGAATACCTTATGTGTTTAAAAAGCAAGCATGTCAGACTTTGTGATTTTCATGACCTTGAATGACCATAAGTTGTCAAAAGTGTTAACTTAGAACCATATCATAAAAGAGAGAACTTAGATGGACTTGGGAAGCATGAAGGTATCTTTTAATATGCATATATGTTATGTGATATCATATGTTGATACTTGAATCCGATTTTGACGGTTAACATACAATAATGCCATAACTTGCTAAAAAGAGTATATTTGCTATTTGTTGTGGTCGTATGTGATAATGACGATATGTAAACTTGATTAACCCGAAAAGAGGAACGTTAAGGATAAAAGTATATTAGTCGAGACTTATGAATTAATATGATGTTATATAGTATGACAGGGTAACTAGGTTAAAACTTAGTTTATGTGTTGATTGTATATCCAAGATAAGATATGATGTTGAAAAATATGACTAATAGATATCATATATATATATATATGTAACTATATTACGATAGGATTCGAAAGTGTTGAATAATTTCGTGGATAAACTACGCATACGGCAAGTACTTGAACCCTACTCTTTATTGAGCATTACTGGAGCTTGTACTATTATTGGTTATACAAGTAAATAATTGAAAGCATGATTCTTATCCTATGACATAATGCTTCATAAATAGAATAGAGTTGTTTATTCTTGAACTTTGATTCGAGTATTGAACTTATAATTGTTCGCTTATTCATTTAAAGAGCCGTCTGTGCCAATTGATTCGGCTAGACTTATAACATGATTAGAAAGCTGTCCAAACCAATTGAATGGTGCGGAATTCTTGTGTTAACTGACTTGAACAACCTTCTTTGAAGGGGATATATATTTGTCAAGAGACCGACGTGCGCACTTAAGTATGATTAAATGTTATGCATAATATAGGGTACTTTAGGCTGATCACCTGTTGTACTTGTTTTATTGGATTTTCAGTATATTACTATTAATTCTAGTAGAAGTTCATAGTCCTTAGTGACTGCTCAATATTCAGTTATCTTGAAATCTTAAATTAATTTAGTATTGAATCATATTGATATTATTCTGTCCTTAGCGACTGTTATTGAGAACTATTGATATTCTTGCTATCCTTGAACTATTATACCTTGCTATACCCTTCTTGAGATTCGAGAAATATATTACTCACCCTTGTTGTTGTATTACTTGCTGAGCAAACTTGTTGCTTATTCTTGCTTTCCCTAAAACATTTCAGTTAAGGCAGAGCAGTGCGGACCCTTGGGCACAGACAAGGGCAAGGAAAAGGCTACTGAGTAGCTTAATGTTATGTAGAACTTATGATTGTATTAAGACTTATTCTATTATGTATTAGTTATGGTTATGTATGCTTAAGTTATGTCTAAGCTATGTAATCAATGTTTAAGTTTCGAGACCTTAGGACGTGAATAAATTATATTAATTAAATGTAATCTATCTGGTAGTAGTTGTGTATTATTCCACTGTGCGATGCGACATTTAGTTGTAATATTTATTGTGGTGTTAGATTTTCGAAAGTGACAAACCGAATTCGAGTGACCAAGTGGCGGTCCGAATTTGGGGGTGTCACAGGTTGGTATCAAAGCTGTAGTTATAAATCTTAGGAGCGAGTATCCTTAGATTATAACTTAGGAGAACTTAGAAGTTAGAAAGGGATAGAACTCACATAGAGTTTTCCTTGAGAGACTTAGTATGCTATAAAATGTAACTTCATTTTATACAATGAACTTATTTTATTTAACATTCTAATGGATTTGCTGTTTGTTTGTCTTGTGTTTGTGATTGTAGGATGGCAGACACAGGGTACCTAGTAGAGTGTCCAAGGAGGAGCCCAGAGATATACATGTAGTATACGAAGCACCTCTAGAGGCTGTGCCAGTGCAGGCTATTGCACCATCCGAGTCCGACGATGAGGATGAGATTGAGGTGGAGTTTGACCCCGAGGAGGAGCCTATGGAGGAAGAGCCTGTTGAGGACGAGCCTATAAAGGAGGTGTGACTCCCCAAATTTGGACAGCCACTTAGTCACTCGAATTCGGTTCATCACGTGCTCATGGTAATACAATAATAACTAAAATCACACATTCACAACGGAAAATAAATTCTAGAATAATTTACAATGATTTATTATAATTATTCTCCTAAGTCACGCAACCCACAGTACTTAATAGATTACATAATAATATCCAATACAGACTTATTACATAATCTAACTTAAGCTTAAACATAGTCAACTCCAATCTTACTACATCAACTTAATACAACATTATAATATTTAAAACATAAAAAGAGACAAGCTAGTCGGTAGACTTGCCCTTGCCATTATCAACGCCCGAAGGTCCACCCTGCTCTGCCTTAACTGAAATATTTTTAGGGAAAAGCAAGAATGAGCAACAAGTTTGCTCATCAAGTAATATAACAACAAGGGTGAGTAATATAATTCTCGAATCTTTAAAAAGATATGGCAAGGTGTGATAGTTCAACGATAACAAGAATATCAACAGTTCTCAATAACAGTCGCTAAGGATAAAATAATATCAATATGATTCGATACTAAATCAATTTAAGATTTCAAGATAACTGAATACTGAGCAGTCACTAAGGACTATGAACTCTTACTAGAATTAACATCCAATAAAACAAGTACAA
Organism: Panax stipuleanatus; assembly: GCA_020205555.1. Lineage (NCBI taxonomy): Eukaryota > Viridiplantae > Streptophyta > Magnoliopsida > Apiales > Araliaceae > Panax > Panax stipuleanatus. Next base: position 102,096,595 of record CM035126.1, read on the forward strand.
CAGGTGATCAGCCTAAAGTACCTATATTATGCATAACATTTAATCATATTCAAGTGCGCACGTCGGTCTCCCGACAAATATATGTTCCCTTCAAAGAAGGTTGTTCAACTCAGTTAACATAAGAATTCCGCACCAATCAATTGGTTTGGACAACTTTATAATCAAGTTATAAGTCTAGTCGAATCAATTGGCATAGACGGCTCTTTAAATGAATAAACGAACAATTATAAGTTCAACACTCGAATCAAAGTTCAAGAATAAACAACTCTATTTTATTTATGAAGCATTATGTCATAGGATAAGAATCATGCTTTCAATTATTACTTGTATAATCAATAATAGTACAAGCTCCAGTAATGCTCAATAAAGAGTAGGGTTCAAGTACTTGCACTTTAAAAGATTGTAAGTTAGGGAACTTGCTTACAACGTTCCTCGAATAACGCAAACACAAAGATAGGATACTTGCCTTATGCGTAGTTTATCCATGAAAAGAAAATCAACACTTTCAAATCCCTATCGTAATATAGTTACGTATATATATGATATCCATTAGTCATATATTATAGCTTTATATCTTATCTTGGACATACGATCAACACACAAGCTAAGTCTTAGCCTCGCTATATAGTTATATCATATATAATATCATACTAGTATAACTTTTATCCTTAACGTTCCTCTTTTCGGGTTTAACATATTCTTATATCATTAATATCACATAAGACCACATTCAATACTAAATATATTTTATCTTAGTAAGTAATGGCATTTACATATGTTCTACTCAAGCTAGCAAGCTCATCAAAGTTATACAACAAACTATCACTTAGCAGAATTTAAGTAGAAATCAAAAACTGCAGCAGGGTTCCGGCGCAGCTGCGCAGCATGCCAAGGTTAAACCGGCGCAGTTGCGCCACCACTGGTTCTAGCCGGACTGCAGTCTACTTCGGCAGTTAACAGCCTAATTCACAAAATTACTTCACGAATTCAATTTTTAAACATGCTACATTATATACTAACATGTTACTAGGTCTATATAACAACTAATAATCATTCTATAATTCAATTAACATGCCTTGCAACCAAAATCAAGAAATGAGAATTTGACAGAGAATAAAAATGATGAACAAGAAATGAAGTTATACCTTTGTAATGTAATTGTTGTTAACTAAATTCTCAACTCTTGGAATACTTAACACTGATATATGTATATGCTCTCACTCTCAACACTTAAGAAATCTCAGCAAATTGCAAATGGAGAAGGAGAGTTCGTATTTATAGAAAACCAATATACAGACAATGCATATATACATCAAATTAAACCAATAGGAATGTTGAATTGCATGGTGGCTAATAGGGGGTTGGTAAATGGTTGTTAGATTCATTATGAATCCTACATCCTTGATCATCATGAGCTATGAAAGCTATGAAATGTTTGCTGAGTTTGTGGAATATAGGCCTTTAGACTTCATAATGCTATTCACGTGTACAAGGTTTGTGTCTATCAATATGGGACAAGGAATGGTATCTCAGCATTTGTAACACTCCACACTTAAACTATTATACATACATAACATATACTTATGTTATAATTTGAATCACAATGCATTTTTAATAGGTAACAAATATTATAATGTAGCAAGTAGGGATACATATATTTAACATATAATCCATGTACATTTTGTTAATATCAGATATAATTTTATCAGATATTACCACATTGCATTGTCTCATTTATTATTAAATTCTATTATTCAATTATATTTTGAAGTAATCATCAACTATAATTGTTTACTACATATATTCATGATGTACTATTTTAATGTATACTCGCATACATATTGTCACATAAGCATTATGTAGCTTATATACTTTAATCAATCTTAATACATGGTCCATATATATATATATAGTCACATAAATATTGCACCACACTGTATAATATAGTTGTTTTCCATATACTTTATATTATTAATTATTGCATGCTCGTACATAACAATCAATATAATCTTATTATATTAATAACTTACTTATTTATTTTATTATTCCTAATGTCAAATAAGTAAATAAATTATTCATCTCATCGATTAATTAACATTAATGTTAATTAATTCATTCCTCGTCAATTAATGTAATTATTAATTTTCACAATAATTGATTATTTATCACAGTAAATAAGTGTAAATCTTATTATATTTATAGGCACGTCGCTTATTATTATTATATTTCTCATCACTGTACCACACAAGGCACTTAACGAGTTTATCGCAAACTCCATAATTTCTCAATTATTATAAATATTCAATTTAATATAATTGAGTTAACTCATCTCATAACACAAAATTATTTATTTTCAAATAAATACTCATTCCCATTAATATATTCATTTAATAACATTAGAAAATTCTCGGGTATTACATCATCCCGTCCTTATAAAAATTCCGTCCCGAAATTGCTACAAGGTTACACAAATAGATGGGGATAGTCCCTCATTATCCTATCTTCTAATTTTCACGTAGCCTCCTCGACATCGTGGTTACGCCAAAGTACTTTTACATAAGATATAATTTTATTTCATATCTAGTATTTGGACAGGAATTTCTTCATACGCCAAGTTCTTCTCCACTTGAATGGACTCATAAGAAATCACGTGCTTGTAGTCGGCCTTGTATGGTCGCAACACGAAAATGTGAAACACGTTGTGGATGTGCTCCAACTCGGGTGGTAATGCAACTTTGTATACCACTTCACCCACTCGCTTCAGTATCTCTAACGGTCCTATGAATCTTGGACTCAACTTTCCTTTCTTGCCAAAACGGATCTTTCCCTTCCATGGAGATACCTTCAAGTATATGAAACTACCGACTTTAATGCCTCGATCCTGCCGATGCAAATCTGCGTACTTTTTCTGATGGTCTTGAGCTGCTACTAGTTTGGCTCTTATCACTGTCACCACGTCCGCGGTTTGTTATACTAACTCTGGTCCTAGTATTTGTCGCTCTCCAACTTCGTCCCAACATAATGGCGTTCTGCACTTTCTTCTGTAAAGATCTTCGTACGGTGGCATGCCAATACTCGCATGGTAACTATTGTTATATGCAAATTCGACTAAGGATAGGTGGTCATCCCAATTCCCTTTGAAGTCCATCACGCAAGTCCTAAGCATGTCCTCCAGCGTTTATATTGTTCGCTCACTCTGTCCGTCTGTCTGAGGATGATAAGCGGTACTCAACCTCAACTGCGTTCCCATTCTTTCTTGCAAGCTTTTCCAAAAATTTGACGTGAAGCACGGATCTCGATCAGAGACAATTGACACCGGCACTCCATATCATGAAACAATCTCCTTTACGTACAGACTCGCTAACTGATTCAAACTATAGCAAATCTTGATTGGTAAAAAATATGCGGTCTTTGTAAGTCGATCCACGATAACCCAAATGGCATCATAACCTTTCTGCGTGACTGGAAGTCCTACCACGAAGTCCATCGTAATATACTCCCATTTCCACTCCGGTATTTCTAATAGTTGTACTAAACCACTTGGCCACTGATGCTCTGCTTTGACGCGTTGGCAAGTCAAACATCTACTAATGCACTCTATGACTTCCTACTTCAGATTGGGCCACCAAAAATGTTCTCTCAAATCTCGATACATCTGCGTGCCTCCCGGATGAATGGAATATGTCGTATTGTGTGCCTCGTGTAAAATCTCTTCCCTCAACTCGGTTATCTCTTGTACCCACACTCTTCCTTCGAATCTTAAGATACCGTCTTTATCCATTCGGAATCTCTCTTCTTCATTTTTTGCGAGCCTCTTTCTTATTTTCTCGCACTCTTCGTCCTTCTTTTGTGATTCCTTTACTCTATCCAACAATGTCGGACGAGCTTTCATTACGAACAACTTTTATTCAGACCCTTCTGGTCCTTTCACTTCTATCTCTAATTTTTCCTTTTCTCTTACCAATTCTTCTTGAGTCATTAAATGAAGTAGCTTCTCCCTTCCTTTTCTACTTAGAGCGTCGGCAACTACGTTTGCCTTACCCGGGTGATAAAGAATATCACAATTATAATCCTTGATCAATTCTAACCACCTTCTCTGATGCATATTCAACTCCTTCTGTGTGAAGATATATTTCAGAATCTTATGGTCCGTGTATATCTCACATTTCTCTCCGTACAAATAATGCCTCCAAATCTTCAACTCAAAAACTACTGCCGCTAACACTAAGTCATGAGTAGGGTATCATTTTTCGTAATCCTTTAATTTTTGTGATGCATACGCAATAACCTTGCCGTGTTGCATGAGCACACAGCCAAGCCCCTTGTGCGATACGTCACTATACACCACAAAATTTCCCACATCATCTAGTAATGATAACACAGGTGCCTCGCTCAATCTCTTCTTCAACTCTTGAAAACTCTCTTCACATTTGTCGGTCCATACAAATTTCACCGTCTTCCTTGTCAGATTGGTCAACGGGGTTGCTATCTTAGAAAAATTTTGGATGAATCTTCGATAGTACCCAGCTAACCCTAAGAAACTTCTCACCTCTGTCGGTGTTCTCGGCTACTCCCAATTACTTACTGCTTCGACCTTTGCAGGGTCTACTGAGATTCCATTCTTATCCACCACGTGACCTAAGAATTGAACCTTCTCCATCCAAAATTCACACTTAGAAAATTTTGCATACATCTTCTCTTTCCTTAGCGCTTTCAAAACAATCTTCAGATGTTCGGCGTGCTCTTCCTCTATCTTCGAGTAGATCAAAATATCATCGATGAAAACCACTACAAATTTATCTAAGTATGGCTTGAAAACTCGGTTCATCAAGTCCATAAATGCTGCCAGAGCATTAGTCAATTCGAATGACATTACCAAACACTCGTAATGTCCATAACGGGTTTGAAACGCAAGTCTTTGGTATGTCCTCATCTTGTATCTTCAGTTGGTGATATCCTATCCGTAGGTCGATCTTCGAGAAACATTTTTCTCCCTTCAATTGATCAAATAAGTCATCTATCCTCGATAACGGATATCTGTTCTTGATCGTTACTCTATTCAATTCTCGATAATTGATACAGAGCCTCATCGATCCGTCCTTTTTCTTAACGAATAACATTGGTGCTCCCCAAGGAGACACACTCTGTCGAATGTAACCCTTATCCAATAACTCTTGCAGTTGTATCATCAATTGCTTCATTTCTACTGGCGCCATACGATATGGAGCTTTCAAAATCGATGCTGTTCCCAGTGCTAAGTCTATTACGAATTCGATTTCTCTGTCTGGCGGAAGACCAGGCAGATCGTCCGAAAATACATCTTGGAATTCATTCACTACGGATATATCTTTAATTTCTACTCCCTTTTTTCGAGTATCTACGATGTAAGCTAAATAACCTACACATCCTTTCCTTAACAATTTCTTGGCCTGCATCATCGTAAGCCAACACGATTGCTTAAGCGATGAGCTACCATAAAACACTACCTTAGACTTACTCGGAGTCTGAAGGTTCACACATTTATTCTGACAGTCAATTATCGCAGTATGGTTATATAACAAATTCATTCCCAGTATTACGTCAAATTCTCCCAATCTAATAGGAATCAAGTCTACGCTCAGTTCATGTTCTCTAATGTTTGTGTGATAATTTCGATAAACGTATTCTACAAGGATTATTTCCTTATTCGCAACTTCTATGTTCAAAGGATTTTCTAATCATTCTCGGGGTGTACTAAGTCTACTAGCAAATTCTTCAGATACAAAAGAACAGGTGGTACCCAAATCAAATAATACATAAGGAATTTATATCATTGATTGGAATTATACCTGACACCACGTCCTTTGCAGCCACTGCGTCCTGGACGATCATATTAAATGGGCGGTTGGATTGTGTTGGTCTGCCGATCATCAGTTTGTTACCTCCCCCTTGTTGACTGTTACCTCCGCCACTTCCCTTCTTATGGCAATTCTTAATTCGGTGCTCCGTCGAGCCACATACAAAGCAACCTTGTATCTTTTTCAGTTTCGGGCAGTTGGGCGAGATGTGGCCTTCGTGTTCGCAGTTGTAGCAAGTGCCGCAACCCTTCCAGCACTCACCCTGGTGGTTCTTCCCACACTTCGGGCATCCTTCAGCCTTCTTCTTGAAACCTCCATGAAAATTCCCTAATTGATTGTTGTTGTTTTTATTGTTATTGTTGTTATTCTCCCACTTTCTTTTTTCCAAGTTGCTACCTCCACTGCTGCTTCCTCCAGCACGGTTTTCTCCTCCAATATTCTTTCCTTTCTTCTCTTTGTTGTACAGACATAAGGCCTCACTGCCTCCTTCCGCAATGATCGCCTTCTCCAGTAATGTCGCAAAGGAATCAATTTGAAGAACTGATACCTTATTGAACAGCCACGGCTTCAGCCCTTGCTCAAAACGTCTTGCCTTCCTTTCCTCATCTCTAACTTGGTGCTCCGCAAATCACGCTAGTTCGTTAAACTTAGCTGCGTACTGCGCCACCGTCATATCACCTTGTTTTAGTTCTAAGAACTTTACCTCCATTCTATTCTTCATGCTTTTCAGGAAGTAGTTCTGGAAAAATAGCGTCTTAAACCTATCCCAAATTATTGTCCCTTCTCCAGCTCTCTGCTAATTCGCCTCCCACCAATAGTTCGCCTCTCCTCTCATCATGTATGTAGCAAATACCGTCTTCTGGTCTTCGCCCACACGAGCTATAGTGAAAGCCTTCTCGATCTCCTTAATCCAGGTTTGCGCAATTATCGGGTCAGTAATACCCACGAACTCTGGAGGTCCTACACTCCTAAAGTCTTTAAAGTTTGTGACTGGTACTCCTTGAGGATTTGGGCGAACGGGTTCGTTGTTCCTTCCCCTAAGGGCCTCTCCTAACAGATCTACTAGCTTCTGGATCAGGTCTACTTGTTCCCTCTCATTGTTCACTGACTCCTCAGGTGCAGTCAATTTACGTCTGGGCGGCATTATCTACATCACAAATTTTCATTTTATTATTACTCAGTTATATTACTGAAGTATTTCTTTTGATACTAAAGGCATAAAATTTTATAACACATTTCTGAAATAAGCTTCATTTATATACATATGGCAAATCGTTTCATTACATGATTTCCCCTAGCATATTTCTATAAATGTTATCACATATATTCCCTAATATCACAAAAGACGGGGAACACTAACATACTACCATACTACCCATCTATCAAAAGCTTACTCGGGGTTTACTCACAATCCCACACTTTACACAAAAAGTTGGGATTACAACACAGTATATACAACACAAAGTAAATACTACTACTAGACTGACTAAGGGTCTCATCCCATCATCCCACACTCCATAGCGCTCTTATACTCGATCTGTGCTATATACGCCATCAACTCTCGACTCAAAGTATGTAGGGTCTATCCCTGCTCCGTCAGGTAGTGGTACACACCATCAATCACCCTTTCAAAAGCTGAACGGAACACATACCCCATCTTGTTCATCTTCCTCTTCTTGCATCTGACCTCATCCTCTAGGTCATCAGCTCTCTTGTTAGACGCTTTCCACTTCTCCTCGAAGTGTATCCTATCCATCACCTCTAATTCTAGCTAAGTACGGAGTGCTTCCTTCTCAGTCTTCTCACTCAGCTCCCGCTGTTCTACCTCTTCTAGCTTCCCTGCCAGATCTATATTTCTCGCCACTAACCTGTGGAATAAGGTTCCCATCTAGATCCCTGCCTCCCTGCGGTAAGCAATCTACACCTCTAACTCCTACATGGCTAACTTCCTCTGATGGTCCTCGTCCCTCTACTTCTGGAACTCAGACTCTCTCTCCTTGGCCTCGGCCTCCAGCTCCTGGACTCTGCAGTCCAACTCTAGGATACGCTCCTCATACTCACCTAACATCTACTGCTCAAGATTGGGATCGTAGGAGTCCTCTATGGGATCCTCCTCTGAAGGCTCGTCCTCAACTGGCTCGTCCTCCATAGGCTCCTCCTCAGGGTTGAACTCCACCTCGATCTCATCCTCGTCGTCAGACTCGAATGGTGCAACAGCCTGCACTGGCACAGCCTCTAGAGGTGCCTCATATACTACATGTATGTCTCTGGGATCCTCCTCAGCCACTCTACTAGGTACTCCCATATCTGCCATCCTACAATCACAAACACAGGACAAAACAAACAACAACTCGATTAGAATGTTAAATAAAATATAAGTTCATTGTATAAAATGAAGTTACATTTCATAACACACTAAGCCTCGCTCTATGGAAAACTCTATGTGAGTTCTATCCCTTTCTAACTTCTAAGTTTTCCTAAGTTATAATCTAAAGACACTCGCTCCTAAGGTTTATAACTACAGCTCTGATACCAACCTGTGACGCCCCCAAATTCGGACCGCCACTTGGTCACTCGAATTCGATTCATCACGTGCTCATAGTAATACAATAATAACTAAAATCACACATTCACATCGGAAAATCAAATCTAGAATAATTTACAATGATTTATTATAATTATTCCCCCAAGTCTCGCAACCCACAGTACTTAATAAATTACATAATAATATCCAATACAGACTTATTACATAATCTAACTTAAGCTTAAACATAGTCAACTCCAATCTTACTACATCAACTTAATACAACATTATAATATTTAAAACATAAAAAGAGACAAGCTAGTCGGTAGACTTGCCCTTGCCATTATCAACGCCCGAAGGTCCACCCTGCTCTGCCTTAACTGAAATATTTTTAGGGAAAAGCAAGAATGAGCAACAAGTTTGCTCATCAAGTAATATAACAACAAGGGTGAGTAATATAATTCTCGAATCTTTAAAAAGATATGGCAAGGTGTGATAGTTCAAGGATAACAAGAATATCAACAGTTCTCAATAACAGTCGCTAAGGATAGAATAATATCAATATGATTCGATACTAAATCAATTTAAGATTTCAAGATAACTAAATACTAAGCAGTCACTAAGGACTATGAACTCTTACTAGAATTAATAGCAATATACTGAAAATCCAATAAAACAAGTACAACAGGTGATCAGCCTAAAGTACCCTATATTATGCATAATATTTAATTATACTCAAGTGCGCGCGTCGGTCTCCTGACAAATATATGTTCCCTTTAAAGAAGGTTGTTCAACTTAGTTAACACAAGAATTCCGCACCAATCAATTGGTTTGGACAGCTTTCTAATCATGTTATAAGTCTAGCCGAATCAATTGGCATAGACGGCTCTTTAAATGAATAAGCGAATAATTATAAGTTCAATACTCGAATCAAAGTTCAAGAATAAATAACTCTATTCTATTTATGAAGCATTATGTCATAGGATAAGAATCATGCTTTCAATTATTTACTTGTATAATCAATAATAGTACAAGCTCCAGTAATGCTCAATAAAGAGTAGGGTTCAAGTACTTGCACTTTAAAAGAGTGTAAGTTAGGGAACTTGCTTACAACGCTCCTCGAATAACGCAAACACAAAGATAGGATACTTGCCTTATGCGTAGTTTATCCACGAAAAGCAAATCAACACTTTCGAATCCCTATCGTAATATAGTTGCGTATATATATGATATCCATTAGTCATATATTATAGCTTCATATCTTATCTTGGACATACGATCAACACACAAGCTAAGTCTTAGCCTAGCTATACAGTTATATCATATATATAGTAGCATACTAGTATAACTTTTATCCTTAACGTTCCTATTTTCGAGTTTAACATATTCTTATATCATTAATATCACATAAGACCACAATCAATACTAAATATATTTTATTTTAGTAAATTATGGCATTTCCATAAGTTAACCGTCAAAATCGAATTCAAGTGTTAACACATGATATCACATAGCATGTAGTCATATTAAAGGATACTTTTATGCTTATTCAACCTTTTCAAGTTCAATTTACATGATATAGGTTCTAGATCTATATTTTGAACAAATTAAGGCTTTACAACATCATGAAATCATGTAAGCTATCATGCTTGTTATTTTAAGCATACGAGGTGATCACGTAGTTTGTTTTAGGCATGCTCACAAGTATCTTTACCACATACATATTACTATCCTAAGTTCACCTTTACATGTTAGGATCTAAGTTTAGGATTTCTAAGAATTTAAGGCCAAATACTGTCATGCAGTCACAACGTATACAATTTAATCATAGGTACATGCGAGAAGGTCATATAAATTATAATATACATGCTCGCAATTGTCCACATCATTTATTCATAATTAGCATTGTTTATCACTTTAAAAACATGCTTAAACTCATGCTTGGTTAACCTCTTATTGAATTTAACAAGTGAGTACACATGTATGGTATACTAGTGATGTTACACTCATTATTAAACATGTTAAAAATATCAGAATATGAATATTAATACAACATGTCAAGTCCATGTTTCTTTAGTAAGTTCCATTAACGAAGTCTAACATGTTCATGCTACCTTAAGATATATATATATACAGAAGTCATCACATCCTTCATGCATTTCTAAACCATAATAACATGTATCAAAGTTAGAATATAAATATAACATTTCCAAGTCCCTCTTTATAACTTTAAGTTCCTTTTGAACCCATACGTCGTTTCGTCAAAAAGGTATACCATCTTGGTTTAAACATGCTTACGTTAGGCCTATGTACTCATAGATATGTTCTACTCAAGCTAGCATGCTCATCAAAGTTATACAACAAACTATCACTTAGCAAAATTTAAGCAGAAATCAAAAACTGCAGCAGGGTTCCAGCGCAGCTGCACAGCATGCCAAGGTTAAACCGGCGCAGCTGCGCCACCATTGGTTCTGGCCGGACTGCAGTCTGCTTCGGCAGTTAACAGCCCAATTCACAAAATTACTTCACTGAATTCAATTTTTAAACATGCTACATTATATACTAACATGTTACTAAGTCTATATAACAACTAATAATCATTCTATAATTCAATTAACATGCCTTGCAACCAAAATCAAGAAATGAGAATTTGACAGAGAATAAAAATGATGAACAAGAAATGTAGTTATACCTTTGTAATGTAATTGTTGTTAACTGAATTCTCAACTCTTGGAATACTTAACACTGATATATGTATATGCTCTCACTCTCAACACTTAAGAAATCTCAGCAAATTGCAAATGGAGATGGAGAGTTCGTATATATAGAAAAACCAATATACAGACAATGCATATATACATCAAATTAAACCAATAGGAATGTTGAATTGCATGGTGGCTAATAGGGGGTTGGTAAATGGTTGTTATATTCATCATGAATCCCACATCCTTGATCATCATGAGCTATGAAAGCTATGAAATGTTTGCTGAGTTTATGGAATATAGGCCTTTAAACTTCATAATGCTAGTCACGTGTACAAGGTTTGTGTCTATCAATATGGGACAAGGAATGGTATCTCAGCATTTGTAACACTCCACACTTAAACTATTATACATACATAACATATACTTATGTTATAATTTGAATCACAATGCATTTTTAATAGGTAACAAATATTATAATGTAGCAAGTAGGGATACATATATTTAACATATAATCCATGTACATTTTGTTAATATCAGATATAATTTTATCAGATATTACCACATTGCATTGTCTCATTTATTATTAAATTCTATTATTCAATTATATTTTGAAGTAATCATCAACTATAATTGTTTACTACATATATTCATGATGTACTATTTTAATGTATACTCACATACCTATTGTCACATAAGCATTATGTAGGTTATATATTTTAATCAATCTTAATACATGGTCCATATATATATATATATATATATAGTCACATAAATGTTGCACCACACTATATAATATAGTTGTATTTCATATACTTTATATTATTAATTATTGCATGCTCGTACATAACAATCAATATAATCTTATTATATTAATAACTTACTTATTTGTTTTATTATTCCTAATGTCAAATAAGTAAATAAATTATTTATCTCATCGATAAATTAACATTAATGTTAATTAATCCATTCCTCGTCAATTAATGTAATTATTAATTTTCACAACAATTGATTATTTATCACAGTAAATAAGTGTAAATCTTATTATATTTATAGGCACGTCGCTTATTATTATTATATTTCTCATCACTGTGCCACACAAGGCACTTAACGAGTTTATCGCAAACTCCATAATTTCTCAATTATTATAAATATTTAATTTAATATAATTGAGTTAACTCATCTCATAACACAAAATCATTTATTTTCAAATAAATACTCATTCCCATTAATATATTCATTTAATAACATTAGAAAATTCTCGGGTGTTACAGGAGGAGCCTATGGAGGACTCATACGAGCCTAACCTGGAGGAGCATATGCTAGGAGAGTACGAGGAGCGTATTTTAGAGTTAGACTGAAGAGTCCAAGAGCTGGAAGCTGAGGCCAAGGTGAGAGAGTCCGAATTTCAGAAGCTGAGGGACGAGGACCACCAGAGGAAGCTGGCCATGCAGGAGCTAGAGGTAGAAATCGCTTACTGCATGGAGGCAGGGATCCAGATGGGAACCTTATTCCACAGGTCGGTGGCGAGGAACGTAGATCTGGCAGGGAAGCTGGAAGAAGTAGAGCAGAGAGAATTGAGTGAGAAGACAGAGAAGAAAACACTTCGTACTCAGCTAGAGTTGGAGGTTATGGATAGAATACACTTTGAGGACAAGTGGGAAGCGGCTAACGAGAGAGCTGATGACCTATAGGATGAGGTCAGATGCAAGAAGAGGAAGATGAACAAGATGGGGTATGTGTTCCGTTCAGCTTTTGAGAGGGTGATTGATGGTGTGTACCACTACCCAGCAGAGCAGGGACAGACCCTACATACTTTGAGCTGAGAGCTGATAGGATACATAGCACAAATCGAGTACAAGAGCGCTGTGGAGCGTGGGATGATGGGAAGAGATTTCCTTAGTCTGTCTAGCCATAGTATTAGTAGTGTCTTTTATATGATGAATATACTATGTTGAGATCTAAATCTTTTGTGTAAGATATGGGATAGTGATGTAAACCCCGAGTAAGCTTTTGTTAGAGGGGTAGTATGTTATATTCCCCATCTTTTGTGATATTAGGGGATATGTGATAACATTTATAGAAATATGCTAGGATAATCATGTAATGAAACGATTTGGCATATGAATATAAATGAAGCTTATTTTAGAAATGTGTTATAAAATTTTATGCCTTTAGTATTAAAAGAAATACTTAAGTAATATAACTGAGTAATAATAAAATGAAAATTTGTGATGCAGATAATGTCGCCCATACGTAGATTGACTGCACCTGAGGAGTCAGTGAACAATGAGAGGGAACAAGTAGACCCGATCCAGAAGCTAGTAGATCTGTTAGGAGAGGTCCTTAGGGGAAGGAACAACGAACCCGTTCTCCCCAATCCTCAAGGAGTACCAATCACAAACTTTAAGGACTTTAGGAGTGTAGGACCCCCAGAGTTCGAGGGTACTACCAACCCAATCATTGGGCAGATATGGGTTAAGGATATCGAGAAGGCCTTCACTATTGCTCGTGTGGGTGAAGACCAAAAGACTATATTCGCTACATATATGATGAGAGGTGAAGCCAACTACTGGTGGGAGGCTAATCAACAAAGAGCTGGAGAAGGGATAATAGCTTGGGATAGATTCAAGACTCTGTTTTTCGAGAACTACTTCCTGAAAAGCATGAAGAATAGGATGGAGGTGAAGTTCTTAGAACTGAAGCAAGGTGATATGACGGTGGCGGAGTACGCGGCTAAGTTCAACGAACTAGCGCGGTTTGCAGAACACCAAGTAGGAGATGAAGAAAGGAAGGCGAGACGTTTTGAACAAGGACTAAAGCCTTGGCTGTTTAATAAGGTTTCAGTTCTTCAGATCGATTCCTTTGCGACGTTGCTAGAAAAGGCAATCATTGCAGAAGGTGGAATTGAGGCCTTAAGTCTGTATAACAAGGAGAAGAAAGGAAAGAATACTGGAGGATAGAACCATACTAGAGGAAGCAGTAGCGGAGGAAGCAACTTGGGTAAGAAAAAGTGGGAAAATAGCAACAACAACAACAACAAAAACAACAACAATCAATCAGGGAACTTTCGGGGAGGATTTAAGAAGAGGGCTAAGGGATGCCCAAAATATGGGAAGAATCATCAAGGGGAGTGCTGGAAAGGAAAGAGCACTTGTTACAACTGCGGCCAGGAGGGACACATTTCGCCCAACTGCCCGAAATTGAAAAAGATACAAGGATGCTTTGCATGTGGCTCGACGGAGCACCGGATTAAGGACTGCCCAAAGAAGGGAAGTGGTGTAGGCAGCCAACAAGGGGGAGGTAACAAACTGATGATCGGCGGACCGACACAATCCAACCGCCCAACCGCTAGGACCTTTAACATGACCGTCCAGGACGCAGTAGCTGCGAAGGACGTGGTGTTAGGTGTAATCCCAATCAATGATATAAATGCATATGTATTATTTGATTCGGGTGCTACCTATTTTTTTGTATCTGAAGAATTTGCTAGTAGACTTAATACACCCCAAGAACGATTAGAAGATCCCTTGAACATAGAAGTTGCGAATAAGAAAATAATCCCTGTAGAATACGTTTATCAAAATTATCGTGCAAACATTAGAGAACATGAACTGAGCGTAGACTTGATTCCAATTAGATTGGGAGAATTTGACGTAATACTGAGAATGGATTGGTTGTATAACCATGCTGCGATGATTGACTGTCAGAATTAATGTGTGAACCTTCAGACTCTGAGTAAGTCTAAGGTAGTGTTTTATGGTAGCTCATTGCTTAAACAATCGTGTTGCGTTACAATGATGCAGGCCAATAAATTGTTAAGGAAAAGATGTGTAGGTTACTTAGCTTACATTGTAGATACTCAAAAAAGGTAGTAGAAATTAAGGATATATCCGTAGTGAATGAATTTTGAGATGTATTTTCTGACGATCTGCCTGGTCTTCCGCCAGACAGAGAAATTGAATTCGTAATAGACTTAGCACAGGGAACGGCACCGATTTCGAAAGCTCCATATCGTATGGTGCCAGTAGAAATGAAGGAGTTGATGATACAACTGCAAGAGTTATTAGATAAAGGTTACGTGCGACCGAGTGTGTCTCCTTGGGGAGCACCAGTGTTGTTCGTTAAGAAAAAGGACGGATCGATGAGACTCTATATCGATTATCGAGAATTGAACAAAGTAACGATCAAGAACAGATATCCGCTACCAAGGATAGATGACCTATTTGATCAACTGAAGGGAGAGAAGTGTTTCTCAAAGATAGACCTACGAACAGGTTATCACCAACTGAAAGTACTGGAAGAAGACATACCAAAGACTGCGTTTCGAACCCGTTATGGACATTACGAGTTTTTGGTAATGTCATTTGGATTGACTAATGCTCCGGCAGTATTCATGGACTTGATGAATCGAGTTTTCAAGCCATACTTGGATAAATTCATGGTAGTTTTTATCGACGACATCTTGATCTACTCAAAGACAGAAGAAGACCACGCCGAACATCTAAAGATTATTTTGGAAGCGCTAAGGAATGAGAAGATGTATGCTAAATTTTTTAAGTGTGAATTTTGGATGGAGAATGTTCAATTCTTAGGACATGTGGTGGATAAGAATGGAATCTCAATAGACCCAGCAAAGGTCGAGGCAGTAAGTAATTGGGAGCAGCCGAGAACACCAACGGAGGTGAGAAGTTTGTTAGGGTTAGCTGGGTACTATCGAAGATTCATCCAGGATTTGTCTAAGATAGCAACCCCGTTGACCAATCTGACAAGGAAGACGGTGAAATTTGTATGGACCGACATATATGAAGAGAGTTTTCAAGAGTTGAAGAAGGGATTGAGCGAAGCGCCTGTGTTGTCATTACCAGATGATGCGGGAAATTTTGTGGTGTATAGTGATGCATCGCACAAGGAACTTGGTTGTGTGCTAATGCAACACGGAAAAGTCATTGCGTATGCCTCACGACAATTGAAGGATTACGAAAAATGATACCCTACTCACGACCTAGAGTTAGTGGCAATAGTTTTTGCGTTGAAGATATAGAGGCATTACTTATACGGAGAGAAATGTGAGATATACAAGGACCACAAGAGTCTAAAATATATCTTCACACAAAAGGAGTTGAATATGCGTCAGAGAAGGTGGTTAGAATTGATCAAAGACTATGACTGCGATATTCTTTATCACCCGGGTAAGGTAAACGTGGTTGCCGACGCTCTGAGCAGAAAAGGAAGGGAGAAACTGTTTCATTTGACGACTCAGGAAGAATTGGTAAGCAAAATGGAAAGATTAGAGATAGAGGTAAGAGGACCGAAAAGGTCGGAAGAAAAGTTATTCGTAATGGAAGCTCATCCGACATTGTTGGATAGAGTAAAGGAATCGCAAGAAAAAGATGAGGAATGTGAGAAAATTAGGAAAAGGATCACAGAGAATGAAGAGGAGAGATTTCGAATAGATAGAGACGGTATCTTAAGATTTGAAGGAAGAGTGTGGGTACCAGCGGTAACCGAGTTAAGAGAAGAGATTTTACACGAGGCACACAATACGACGTATTCCGTTCATCCGGGAGGCACTAAGATGTACCGAGATTTGAGGTAACATTTTTGGTGGCCCAATCTGAAATGGGAAGTCGCAAAGTGCATTAGTTGCTGTCTGACTTGCCAACGCGTTAAAGTAGAGCACCAACAGCAGAGTGGTTTAGTACAACTATTAGAAATACCGGAGTGGAAATGGGAGTATATTACGATGGACTTCGTGGTAGGACTTCCAGTCACGCAGAAAGGTTATGATGCCATTTGGGTTATCGTGGATCGACTTACAAAGACCGCATATTTTTTACCAATCAAGATTTGCTATAGTTTGAATCAGTTAGCGAGTCTGTACGTAAAGGAGATTGTTTCATGATATGGAGTGCCGGTGTCAATTGTCTCTGATCGAGATCCGCGCTTCACGTCAAATTTTTGGAAAAGCTTGCAAGAGAGAATGGGAACACAATTGAGGTTGAGTACCGCTTACCATCCTCAGACAAACGGGCAGAGCGAGCGAACTATACAAATGCTGGAGGACATGCTTAGGACTTGCGTGATGGACTTCAAGGGAAATTGGGACGACCACCTACCCTTAGTTGAATTTGTGTATAACAATAGTTACCATGCGAGTATCGGCATCCCACCATATAAAGCTCTTTACGTAAGAAAGTGCAGAACGCCATTATGTTGGGACGAAGTCAAAGAGCGACGAATACTCGGACCAGAGCTAGTACAACAAACCGCAGACGTGGTGACAATGATATGAGCCAAACTAGTAGCAGCTCAAGACCGCCAGAAAAAGTATGCAGACTTGCATCGACAGGACCGAGATTTTAAAGGCGGCAATTTCGTATTCTTGAAGGTATCTCCATGAAAGGGAAAGATTCATTTTGGAAAGAAAGGAAAATTGAGTCCAAGATTCATAGGACCGTTCGAGATACTGAAGCGAGTGGGCGAAGTGGCATACAAAGTTGCATTACCACCCGAGTTGGAGCACATCCACAACGTGTTCCACATTTCTGTGTTGCGACCGTACAAGGCCGACTACAAGCATGTGATTTCTTACGAGCCCATTCAAGTGGAGAAGAACTTAGCTTACGAAGAGATTCCTATCCAGATATTAGATAGGAAAGAGCAAACCTTAAGAAATAAAGTTATTTCATCTGTAAAAGTACTTTGGCATAACCACGATGTCGAGGAGGCTACGTGGGAGTTTGAAGACAGGATGAATAGGGATTATCCCCATCTATTTGTGTAACCTTGTAGCAATTCCGAGGACAAAATTTTTATAAGGGCGGAGGATGTAATACCCGAGAATTTTTGAATATTATTAAATGAATATATTAATGAAAATGAATATTTATTTGAATATAAATATTTATGTGTTATGAGATGAGTAACTCAATTATATTAAATTTAATATTTATAATAATTGAGAAATTATGGAGTTTGCGATAAGCTCGTTAAATGCCTTGTGTGGCACAGTAATGAGAAATAATAATAATTATATTAATCAACGAAGGAATTATTAAGTGAACAATTAATCTATATTAATTGTTAATTGTTATTATGAGAAATAGAATATTAATTAATTGTTATAGAATATTAATGATGATTAATTAATGATATTTGATTGCAAGTAATAGAATAATAATAAGCAAAAAATATAATAACATTTATATTTATTTAATGTGATAATTAATCATATAAATGTTAATCAATCGTTATGGAGATTAATAATTACATTGATTAATAAGAAAGAGATTAATTAATATTTTTATTAATTAATTGATAAGATAAGTAATTTATTAATTCCCATGTGCAAGCATGCGATATTAAAAGTATAACGTATAGTAGCTAACTATATACTATACAAAGTGTAAAGTGCAATGTGACTATGTTATATATATATATATATATATATATATATATATATATATAGTAAAGTTATTTGAGTTGTGAAAGCTACATGAATAATGCCTATGTGACAATGTGAGTATGTGGACATTAAAATAATACATCGTGAATATATGATAACAATTGCTGATTAATAGACTAATACATGAGGTAATATAATGTGGTAATACCCGAGTAAATTATACCGTTAAGGTAAAATGTACATGGATTTTATATGTACAAATCTGAATTACTACATTGAAATGTTATTTATTCATTGTGATATTAAATTATAACCTAAAGTACATATTATATATAACCTAAGTGGACTTATATATGTAACCTTAGTATGTGAGACTTGCAAAATGCTAAAGATATGTTCCTTATCCCATAATGAGAGACACATTCCTTCATCACGTGTACACCCAATGGCCTATGCTACTTTACTTCCTCAACTTCAGCAAAACTCTCATAGCTTCATAGCAAATGATGAACAAGGATGTGGGATTCATGATGAATCCAACAACCATCTACCAACCCTCTATTAACCACCATGCAATTCAACATTCCAATTAGTTTAATTTGAGGTATATATGGATTGTCTGTATATTAGTTTTTCTATAAATACGAACTCTCCTTCTCCATTTTCAATTGCTGAGATTTCTTAAGTATTGAGTTGAGAGCTAAATTATATATCAGTGATAACATTCTAAGAAGTTGAAAGAGTTCATCTTAGCCAGCTTAATTCATATAACAAAGGTATATTACAATTTCCATGTTCTTCAAATTCATATGTCTGCAATTCTGTAAAATTTTTAATTCTTGAATTGAGTTGGAGTTTATGATTTGGTGATTTGATGATGACAATTGATTTTTATATAAGCTTATATATGTGTTAGTAAAGTAATGTAGTTGGTCTGATAACAAATTCGTAGGAAAATTATGTGGTTTGGTTTGGTAGTCGCAGATGCAGGAACGGTCTGCTGCTGGCGGAGAGCCGACGCAACTGCGCCAGTCTTGTACTGGGTAGCTGCGC
Organism: Panax stipuleanatus; assembly: GCA_020205555.1. Classification (NCBI taxonomy): domain Eukaryota; kingdom Viridiplantae; phylum Streptophyta; class Magnoliopsida; order Apiales; family Araliaceae; genus Panax; species Panax stipuleanatus. Next base: position 102,116,119 of record CM035126.1, read on the forward strand.
AGCTACGCCAGCAGCCTGTTCCAGTTTTTAATTTCCTGCTGCAAACTGTTGAGTGTCGATTTACTTGTGTAACCTAGACGAACATGCTAGCATGAGTAATACATATATATGAACATATTGAGGCAATGTAAGCATGTTTTACTAAGAGTTGCACGTATACTTATAGTTTTGAAATAAATTTAGCATTTTATAAACAAACTTCGAATTTTAGAAACGAACTCGATATGTATACTTGCCATGTTAACATTCTGACTTTGCAAGCATGATAGCATGACTTAGAAATGCATAAAAGGCATGTTGACTTAGGTATACGGGTTTCATAATATAACATGAACATGTTGGACCCCATTGATAAACAATTTCTAACGAAAATATAAGTTTTGAAGGCAGACATTGACATATAGATATCATATATGTATTCTGATTTTGCAAACATATTGGTAGGGTTTAAGAATGCATGAATAGCGTGTTAACTTACGTATACATGTTTCATAATGTAATGTGAACGTGTGAACCTTATTAGTGAGCTTTACTAATGAAAATACAAACTTTGAACGTGAAAGTTAACATGCTACTTTGAGAGTTGGATTCTGAAATTTATGGACATGATTGATAGTCTCTTAGACTCGCCAATGTATCATACATGTTTGCCTACTATGTTACATGTTGTGAAACCAAGTTTAGCGTAAACGAAGCATGCTCTCAAACTAATAACAATGATAGTTACATGTATGCGATATGAATATTCATAAGTATGCCTAATACAAGTTATATGAATACCTTATGTGTTTAAAAAGCAGGCATGTTAGACTTTGTGATTTTCATGACCTTGAATGACCGTAAGTTGTCAAAAGTGTTAACTTAGAACCATATCATGAAAGAGAGAACTTAGATGGACTTGGGAAGCATGAAGGTATCCTTTAATATGCATATATATTATGTGATATTATATGTTGATACTTGAATCCGATTTTGACGGTTAACATACAATAATGCCATAACTAGCTAAAAAGATTATGTTTGCTATTTGTTGTGATCGTATGTGATAATGACGATATGTAAACTTGATTAACCCGAAAAGAGGAACGTTAAGGATAAAAATATATTAGTCGAGACTTGTGAATTAATATGATGCTATATAGTATGACAGGGGCAACTAGGTTAAACTTAGTTTATGTGTTGATTGTATATCCAAGATAAGATATGATGTTGAAATATATGACTAATAGATATCATATATATACGTAACTATTTTACGATAGGATTCGAAAGTGTTGATTAATTTCGTGGATAGACTACGCATAAGGCAAGAACTTGAACCCTACTCTTTATTGAGCATCACTAGAGCTTGTACTATTATTGGTTATACAAGTAAATAATTGAAAGCATCATTCTTATCCTATGACATAATGCTTCATAAATAGAATAGAGTTGTTTATTCTTGAACTTTGATTCGAGTATTGAACTTATAATTGTTCGCTTATTCATTTCAAGAGCCGTCTGTGCCAATTGATTCGGTTAAACTTATAATATGATTAGAAGAAAGCTATCCAAACCAATTGAATGGTGCAAAATTCTTGTGTTAACTGAGTTAAACAACCTTCTTTGAAGGGGATATATATTTATCGGGAGACCGACGTGCGCACTTAAGTATGATTAAATGTTATGCATAATATAGGGTACTTTAGGCTGATCACCTGTTGTACTTGTTTTATTGGATTTTTAGTATATTATTGTTAATTCTAGTAGAAGTTCATAGTCCTTAGTGACTGCTCAGTATTCAGTTATCTTGAAATCATAAATTGATTTAGTATTGAATCATATTGATATTATTCTGTCCTTAGCGGCTGTTATTGAGAACTGTTGATATTCTTGATATCCTTGAACTATCATACCTTGCTATACCCTTCTTGATATTCGAGAACTATATTACTCACTCTTGTTGTTATATTACTTGCTGAGCAAACTTGTTGCTCATTCTTGCTTTCCCTAAAACATTTTAGTTAAGGCAGAGCAGTGCGGCACAGACAAGGGCAAGGGAAAGGCTACTAAGTAGCTTAATGTTATGTAGAACTTATGATTGTATTAAGACTTATTCTATTATGTATTAGTTATGGTTATGTATGCTTAAGTTATGTCTAAGCTATGTAATCAATTTTTAAGTTTCGAGACCTTGGGACATGAATAAACTATATTAATTAAATGTAATCTATTCGGTAGTAGTTGTGTATTATTCCGCTGTGCGATGCGACATTTAGTCGTAATATTTATTATGGTGTTAGATTTTAGAACGTGACAAATCGAATTCGAGTGACCAAGTGGCGGTTCGAATTTGGGGGTGTCACAAATTCTAGCAGGAGGAATGATGAGTTATGTTAAGGATATGAGAATCAAGTTAAAACTATGTTAGTAATTAGCATAGCTTGAATGTTGGCCTTGACTGGCAAATAAGATGATGAATAAGCATAGAGCTATTAACTAATATGATTAGCAATAAAAATGGAGTAAGTTAAAATTCAAAATTTGAGTTAGAGATAGAATTTTGAAGCACGGACTGCTCGGTTGCGTCCAGTACGTCAGGTTTAGTCAGAAAGGACAATAAACACAAAATGTGTAAGGGTTGACTTTTTGGTCAAAGCCAACAGTTGACTTTTATAGAGAAAAGTCAAAATTGGAGTTAGAGGTGGAATATGTTATGATTTATGTGAACTGTATATGTGATTAAATAAATATACATTATATGATGTGAATACATTTATTTTGTATATAAAGAGAGAATTAAGAATAAAGTTATGTAACCTAATATATATTAGGTATGATATTTAAATAACCTAAGGGTTATAATAAAAGAGGATGTTAGTATATAAAATATATACTAATCCTAGAGATTTATTTTATATATCTCAACTAATTAATTTTATAACCAAGTCTAATTGAGATATGAAATTAAAGAGGCATGAGGAAGGAATTTATTTTCAAACGTGGGAAATGAAAACCCTAATTAAATGAGTACGGTAGGATATAATTAAGAATGTTGGACTGTGATAATGTTCATAGTCCAAGAAATTAATTAGAGAGCCCAACACATTATATAAGGTGGCCCAACTAAGCCCACCAAGTGTAGGAAATTATTGAACCCTAATGACATATTTAGTTTACTTGTATATGGCAAGTCTAGTTGGGTTATGCAAATAAAGTATTATGATTGATTTATGGGAATGTGTAATAGTCCAAGTAGTATATAATACTAGTGGACTAGCCCAATTAGATTAATAACCAAGCCCACTTATTTTATTGGAGGTGGACTTGAATGTCATTAGGTAAATTAATTAACTTAGCTCAACATGTAGAGAAATAAATAGTAGCCCAAGTATAGTATAAATTAACTTGACTACTAGTGGCCCAAAATAATCATATGAGCCCAATCATTAATTAAAGAGGCCCAAATCTTGGTCCATTGAGGGACGGACTTTTTAGTCATTAGAATAAGTAAATAATACAAGAAAAATAAATCTATAATGGGAGAAGAGGAGGGACATGGCCGGCCCTATGGGGGTATTATGGGGAGAGATAGCAATTTTGTTGAGCTTGTCCAAAATCTTGGTTAAAATCTACTAAATCTACCAACTAAGCCATGTGTCACTCTCTTAGCATGTCCAACACTTATGGTTAAGTGTACAAGCAACCATTAAAATGATTAAGAGAGAGAGGTAGTGGAGAACGGAATATTTACACACTTAATCATACTTACTCCACTTACTTCATTTTATTCCTTACACTTCCAAGCTCCTTAGCAAAAAAAAATAGAGAGAGAGAGAGAGGAAGAGCCATTTCGGCCAATACAAGGAGGAAAGGAGAGCTTTGATCTTCATGCATGCTAAGTATCCAAGCTACTTTGGAAGAATAAGAAGAATAGCAATAAGAACTAGGTAATGATTCTCAAAAATTTCAAGTTTAGATTACTTATTTTGTTAGATTTTGATGAAACAAGGAGCCTTATATTTGATCTTTAAAAAATCTTCATCTATATGAGTATCAGTGTTTTATATGAGGATCAAAGCATTTTTTAAAGTTGAAAGTTAGATCAAAATAGAGAAAAGAGAGATTTATACAAAATGGGTAAAGAAAAAGCTTATGCATGCATGCTCTATGTATTCTATGTTAGATTCTTGGGGATGCATGTTGTATATGGTTAATATCATGTTAGAATGCTAGATCTTGAGTTTAATAAGTTAAACTTGTGGATTTATATGAGTTCATATGAAAAAGTTTGGGAAAAGGAAGTTAGATGAATTTTTGGGGAATTTTTATTTAACTAGTGTGCTATAACATGTGCATGTTGAAATCTTCAAGTGATATTTGAGATTTTCTTTCTTGATATGCTAGATACATAAGTTAAGGATAAAACGCCTTTGGAATCACTCAAATATGTTTAAAAATGAGCAAGTTATGAATTTAATCAAAAACTACCCAACTGTTGGAATCATGCTACTGATCAGCCACTTTGGGCTCAATTTGGTGTTTGATATATGTAAATTATATTTTGGTAAAAAAAAGAATCCAACGATACCATTTGGACCTAAATTCGAGATGTAGATCTCGAGTTACAAGCGTTTCCGTGAAGGATCCCAAATCTGAAAAACGAACCAACTCTTGTAAACATCCTTGCTGATCAGTCACTTTAACCCTGATTTTTGGGATCTAAACAAATCAAAATTTAATTTTTGATAAACGAAAACTATAATTCAGGAAGATACGAATCCAACACCTCTAACGGAACCTAAATCCGAGTTGTACATCTCGTTTTACAAGCGTTTTTGTGAAGGACCCCAAATCTGAAATTTTGGACGAAAATTATAGTAATAGTTGAAATTGAATGAAAAATGAATAATTATAATAAATAACTTTTAAAACCACTAATGGGCTAGTAAACTAATTACATATAAAGTTAAATATAATTAATTATTTAATTATTATTTAAATAATATTAAGTAATAATTAAGTAGAGTTAGTTTTAATAAAATAACTATTTATTATTTAATTAAGATTAAATAATAATTAGAGTTAAACAATTAAATAATTATTATTTAAATAATAATTAAAGAATATTTAAGTAAGATTAAATAATAATAAACTAATTACTTACTTACATTGGCATAAAAGTTTATAAAAATAATTATTTATTATTTAATTAACATTAATAAATACATAAGAGCAAGTATTAATTATTCTTAATTTAATAAGAAAGAATAATTAAAGATTTATTAAGTGAATTAATTATTTATTATTTAATTAATATTAAATAATAAATAAGGACAAATATTAATTAATTATTCTTTAAATAATAATAAGGAATAATTAAAGACTAATAAAGTAAATAAATCAATTATTTGTTATTCAAGGATAAGGAATTAATTATTATTATTAAAGATAAATAATAATTTAATTATTTATTATTTAATTAATATTAAATAATGAGGAGTTATAATTGGTTATTATTTATTATTAAATAATAACTAAAGGTAATTAATTAATTATTATTTAATTAATATTAAATAGTAATCAAATGAAGAGGGAGTTAACAATTAAAGAAAATTTAAAAAAAACTCCTTAATTAAACAAATATAATAAATTGTTTAAAGATCTAATAAGTATTTATCACCTAAGAAAAGCCTTATTAATTATTAAATCATTAACCTAAGATCAATTAAATATCTTATAGGATTAATGATAGTACAATATATATATGTACTTTGTGATTGAATTATTTGTTAAATAATAGTACCAGTAAGTGTATAGATGAACAATTATACGCAGTACTAATTGATAGACCTACATTATCAATGTTAGGTTATTCAAAGAGTTTTAATTAAAGCTAACTAGCCGTAGCTCGTTGAACAGGCAAGTTCTCTAACTCAAACTCGAGTTATTATTGTTCAAGCATGGTAGTGGATAATTATTGTTGATTATTCCACATCTAAGATTATTATTGAATATTCGCATTTATTGCAAGTTCTCTGACTCAAACTCGAGTAATTATTGTTCAAGCATGGTAGTGGATAATTATTGTTGATTATTCCACATCTAAGATTATTATTGAATATTCGCATTTATTGCAAGTTGCCTAACTCAAACTCGAGTTATTATTGTTCAAGCATGGTAATGGATAATTATTATTGATTATTTCACATCTAAGATTATTATTGAATATTCGCATTTATTGCAAGTTCTCTAACTCAAACTCGAGTTATTATTGTTCAAGCATAGTAGTGGATAATTATTGTTGATTATTCCACATCTAAGATTATTATTGAATATTCGCATTTATTGCAAGTTTTCTAACTTAAACTCGAGTTATTATGTTTCAAGCATGCTAGTGGTTTAATTATTTATAATTATTCCACATATCTGATTATTGATTCGCACTTAGTGCAAATTGCATATGTTCATCGAGTATGAAAGGCTGATCACCTTCATTACCATAAGGTTCAGTTAAATTTGTTAATGGTCATTATTGACCACCCAGTATTATTGATTCAGTCATTCAATTATTGAAATTTAATTCTCAATCTTTCACAATTGTTATATATTGTTGAAAATTCAGAAAGCTATACTCATTTCTTCAATCATGATATATATTTATTGTATTTAAACTTGCTGAGCAAAGTAGTTGCTCACTCTTGCTATATGTTGGGTATTTTCTACACGCACCACGCAAGTGTACGTGGTCCACAAGTAATAAAGTGATAAATCAAGTATCGTACCCATAGAAACAATAATTATGTTCAATCAAACAATTGCCAACTTTGTAATATTTCAGCTTTATCAAACTATCGGTCAAAAAGATGTTTTCTTTTATATCTAAATTAATACTGAACACAATCGCAACACTAAATCGAGACTTTAACAAGTTTAAGAGAATTAAGCCCACAACTTCACCTTATAATTGCATTTCTGATATTTATCCTTTTCCCCAGTTTATTTCAGTTACTCCATATTATTAATCGAAAACACTAACGTAGATAAAACCACCTCACGATGCATAATATCCATACTCACTTATATCCACATATGATAGATTCAAGTAAGACATCCTAATTAACCAATTTATTATATTTCTATGTGAATTACAATTAATAAGAATTTATTATCAAGTTCTCTTTTAGATTACATATGGCGTAAAGGCATACTTCTATCCTAAACACGAATCACGAATTCCATCTATGCAGAATTCACAAACATATATCACTATGTTTAGTTCCAATCCCCTATGTTCCTTCACAAGTTCATAAGAAATAACAAAATAATCGTTGATCAAACAATTATATAAATGAATCACACACATAGTGAATAACCTAGGAATAACATCCATAAACTGAGTTTAAAAACTCTTAATCATCCATTACAATCACAGATCAGTTGTAGGCTTAAAATGGAGTTTAGTTCGTCATAGGCAAGTAAAATCCAATGATCCACATCATAATAAACATCCTGAATACAAGATAAAAAGATAGAGAAAAGGTAGACACTAGAATAATATCACCGTTCTCCACTCCGCTCTTGTGTCCGTCGTGTCAATTTGATGCTTCAATTCTCCGTTCACGTTCAATCCATCAATTAGGGCTTCTCGATCCGTCCAAGTCTCTCTATAACAGCCGTATATTCTCTCTTTTATATGCTCCTAGCCGCAAAACTAATTAGCCCTTCTTTCCTGCACAATCCCAATCAAAATAGGAAACTAATTATTTTTCCCTGCCGTAGGCCCGCCCGGAGCGGCATTTTTAGCCTTGGGTGCGCCCGCCCCGGTGAGGGTCACTTTCTCGTCTAGTCATTTTTTTTTTGCACCCCCGCCCCAGCGAGGGTTTTGGCTTGGTAATGCCCGCCCCAGCTGGGGTCACTTTCTACAAAATCTGTTCTTTTTCCCTTTTTCTCCCTGGTTTCTCCTCAATTCCAATCCTGCACATAACAACATGAAACCAGGTAAAATAATATTAAAATAACTCAAATTAAGCAAGAAACAAGCTATAACGGATATCAACTCGTTGGTATAAAACCAACTTATCAAATACCCCCAAACTTGAGACTTTGCTTGTCCTCATGCAAAACAATGCGTATGCAATATCATTACAATGCCTACTAAAATGCAACTGTTAGATAGCAAGAATATAACCAGCATTGCCTCAGCGAATTCATATCATAGATAACCAACAAATCCAACCAGAAATATATCTGCACCTCGGACCAATCAATTAATCTATACCTGTCAACACCTCTGCTGTGCGTGTGTGCTTAACAACAATAAACTCAGCTTCAAATCGAATATACCACATAATATGCATCTTAGAATGAAATCACAGTTCAAATTCAAGAAATCGCATATACCAGATAAAGTGAATTCAACGTACATCAACCAAGCCGGAATTTAACATGGGAGACTTTCTATCTTTATTTATTCACGGGGCATTTTGCTCGTTTTCCCGTATCTCTATTTTACTCATGATTGTGCAATGTTTAGTTTTCTTAGGCTCTTCAGCGATACCCATGTAACGAGCTTTCGACCAACGACTCCCAAGCCAGATGGCTTTAGGGCGCTGGGTGTAAAGACATCCCCTAGGGCGTACTTACTCGAGTACTAAAGGCCACAAAACCAAACTAGTCATGGCATTTATTCATGCATTTCTATTTTTTTTTCATTTCAGATATTTTTCTTTTCTTTCTCTTTTTTTTCTTTTCAGATAGCTCCCATATCTTCCCCCAAACTTATGTTTTAGTCCGATCGTCATCACTCTACCAGTTTATTTTTCTTGTCATTAAACTCAAATTTCTAGTCCAGACGATAATTATGTGATTATTCGAACTAAGCTGACCAAATTGTTGCCTATTGTGCTAACCGATTGCAAAGGTGTTCAACAGGCACAGACTCATGTAAAAGTCCAAAAGTACATCACTGTCCTAGTTCTCATTACTGGTTATGTTCTGATGTCAATTCAGTTTCATCATTGGCTACTGCTATATCTTGACACTGACATACTGATTAAACAATCTTAATTACTAACTCTTTTTGGTCTTTTTATGATTTTTCATATTTATTTTTATTTATTTATTTTTTCAATAATTAATAAGCATAAAAATTTAACAACTGTACTAAACTACTAACTACATGCAAGTCCTAACAATTTTTATGAAACTAAAACTACACCCCCAAACTTCAACCCCAAACTTCAACAGATCAATGTCCTCATTTGATCAAAAATATAAGCAATTAAAATAATGAGGACTTCCCTACGATATCATGTAACGACCCCAAAAATCATACAATAATATTCTCCTTCTCGATCGTTAATAATACAACTTTAATCTATCTTTACATCATTATTCGATATTAAAATCCCTAAAAATGTAGAATAATTTAAAAATTTTATAAACTTCTTTCTTTATTGCCCTAAATCGCAACCTTTACATTACCTATCTCTTTGATTCAATTCTATTACATGAATCGCTACATCGAAAGGACTATACAAAGTCTTACATCACTAAGCAATATCCATTATACGTCGGATAGCTCAACTTACAACTTAACAATTAAGTTACAATCAAAACATCAACTACAATTTAAAATCTAACATAACTTATATTCTTGAATATTGATCTCTATAAATCACTTAACACGTATCTTTACCTTGCATCCTTGACCTGCAAAAATGGTTATTTGCAAGAGTGAGCTCGACAGTTCAGCAAGATATAACAGTTTTCATGCATCACGTAGCACATAATAACATGCTCAACATACAATATCATAATCATTAACGTAACATGGCATACATGCTTTAATTCACATAACAAATATAAAGATTGAGTTCCTTACTCAATCAACATTCTTAAATCAATCAATGTAGTCATAAATTGACTTTCACATTTCATGCTTGCAACATATATAACATAGCATGCTCTTCGCAATACAATTTTAAAACAGTTCATAATATCATCAAGTTCACATAGAAAATAGGAACCGAAAGACTTTCCTGGCTCATAGATTACCAATTACCGAAAACAGCTTAATATAATCTGCTTCATGATCCTACATAACGTATTACTATATGCATAAATTATTAATCTCATAGCGACGTTTATCAAACATCTAAGTAAATTCTACTTTATACTTTCTAATTTATACTTCCTAATTCTAACCCATTCATTTGACACACTGTCAAATTATATATATAATTAACGATATAAGTTAATTACCACATAGCTAATCATCATAGTTAGTTAACCACATTAGGTTAACTCATTCGTCTTTAACTACTAAGTTAATAATTAATCATATCACATAATCACATTACGTAATCATATAACTTCTCACATAATTAATCAACTAATAATTACATACTCATATTAAATTATAATTAAACGAATTATAATTTAAACATCCACTTTAATCAAATTATAATTAAACCAATTATAATTTAAATTAAACCATTATTTAGATTATAAATAATCCATTTCAATTCATGCACTCATTAAATTATAATTAAATAGATTACAATTTAAATTACACTTTTACCTTAATTATAATTATTCCAATTTATAATCACATATCATATTAAGTTATAATTAAATAAATTATACTTCACGTTAAACATTTACTTTGATTAATCAAACTATATTATTATAATTTAACAATTATAATTTAAATTATATCTTTACTATAATTATAATTATTCAAATTATAATTACACATTATATTATTAATATAACTCATTATCATTATTTTAGCATTTTAAGTTATGCTAACATGTCATCAAATTATCACATTAGGTTCATTTTCATGCTCCAAACAAAATGCACAAAAACTACACAATAATATTTTCTGCATACCCCCCGTCGGGGCTGGGGTTATAGACTTAGCAAGGCCCGCCGGGGCGGGCCCCCTCCAGCGGTTCAAGTTTTGATCACGAACTGTACAGAGAAAAAGTCAATTTGGCTTATTTCTCCACACCAAATTCCACTTTCAGTCAATACAATTCATAACCACTTTATAAAAAACTTAAATTCTAACTCCTAACATGTTTTAACAGATGAAATCATCAAAACACACAATTTAAAACTAATTAATTTTATGATTTTTGAAGAAAAACCATTAATACGTGTTCTTAATGAAATTGAACACTGTAATTTATTTTTAAAACGAAATACACAATTCAAAACATACTTGAATACGTTCCTTAATAAATTAACAAAATTCTCAATCAATTTGTACAACAATCCACCATAAAACTTAAATTTTTGATTTTAAAGAAAATCATATAGTTTCAAAATATATTCACTATAACTTCTTGATGAACATGAATCCTTCATGTTCATCATATACACATGGATTAAACATCCTAATTAGCATATAAATCAATTATAAGCATATTTGACACAATTCATATATACAATTTCATGTTTACACTAACTTTTCATGATAACTCAATTTACAGAGGACTCAATCATGAAGAACATCAATATAAAATCTCTAAACTACAATATTAGAGATTATACCTTGGCTTAGTGAGTAAGAAGAAAATCATGATAAAGTTGAACAAGGACTTTCTCTCTTCCTCCTTTCCTCTTCTTCTTCTCTCTTCTTCTTCCTTCTTTTCTCTCTATCTCTAGGTTTTCTGTGTTTTCTTTCTACACAGACTAACCTTTTGTTCTAACATCTAACTCTTTTGTTTTTTAAAGTAAACGTAGTTTTTTAACATATAGTTAATATGATATATATTATATGTATAATTATATAATATATAAAACTCCCAAGCAATTAAACCACCTACTTAATACCATAATTGCAATAAGTTACAAATTGAATTTGAAAAGCCCTAAGGCTTGTTTGGCAAAACTCATTATTTTTAAAAAATAGGTTTTTAAATAGTTAAGGCCCCGTTTGGCAAAATGAATTTAAAACAATGCAAGGCCCTTGTTTGAAAAAACGGTTTTAAAACTCTTTTAATTCTTTTAATAAATCATTTAACACATATTCTTAATGTTATCCTTTAACTAATTAAATCTTAACATTATAATTTAATTAATTAAATGTCTAACATCAATTAATTATATAAAATTATCACATAATTATAATTACTCGATAATTATAATTTCATGTAACAATTACCACATAACTTCATCTAATTTAATTATCCCAATTATATTAGAACTATAACATAAAATTATTACATTAATTAAATTAAATATTAAATATCTATTTAATTAATATATTACACTTAATTATATTATTCTATAATAATCACATAATTATTTATTTAACTCAATAAATAATTCAATTAAAATATTTATTTTCTTCAATAAATATTAAAATTAATATATACAATTCTCTTCATATCAATTCACATATTTCACAATATATGACACGTATACACATACTCGTACTTGAACATCTTAAAATAAGAATTTTATTTATTAAATTCTCATTTATAATTTCTTAAAAATCCGGGATGTCACATCCTTCCCTCCTTATAAGGATTCCGTCCTCGGAATCAACGAAAACCTCCCTTACTTGGTTTTCACAAAAATCCCTTCCACAATTTTATTGTTAAATAACTTCAACACATTATCTTAACGACATTTATATAAACTACACATATATCTTTACTAAATCCACCTCTTCAACATGGTTTATGTATCAAACACAATCATATATCAAATATTATATATCTTCTTTAACTCGTTCATTTCCTTTCCAAGGATTATAACCATATACTCTACTCGTAAAATTTATATACTACATAATTCACCATCTATAATTATTCGGGTTATCACATTCACCCATTCTTCTAAGAATTTCGTCCTCGAAATTTTTATTACTCTTCATTCATTCAATCTATCAAAAATAGATTTTACGTTAATCTTTATTCACTGGATTAAAGCGTTCTACAACTACTTCTTTCTAAGGAATATCCTTCTTACTATATTCTCCTGCGGAATACTAAGAATCTTCCACAATTGCTCAATAATTGGGAAGCCATATAAATAACTCAAGAATTTAAAAGATTTCAAATCATGCTAAGTGGTCGCAAGACCTTGAACTTATTTTTAGGTTTAATAGTGCTTCACCCTCGGTACTTCACAATATAAACCGCATCGATACTCTAGGTGGCCAGCCTATCGTACCCCTACGTCGGGCCCAAACGTAGTAAATCGTAACGACTATATGCGTTACATTCGGAACTATAGTCTCCGATAACATGTCCACTTTTTATAGGGTTGTTCACCTCAGCTTCTTAACATCTGAATCCGCACCAAAATAATTTGGTTTGGCATAGTTTGACCAAGAACGCTCAAATTTATAAACATCTTTCAATATTTGTCTAGCTGAATCAAGTAGCATAGACTTCTAGCAATAATTCGGACATCAATCGAAATATATATATATATATATATATATATATATATTTTTAACAAACTCAATCAAATAAAAAAATTCTTCGTTTAAAGAAACTAAAAGTAAATAAATCCTTTTTTTTTTCTAAGGAAATTAAAAAAAAAATCTCGTTTAATGAAACCAAAATAAATAAATCAATCTTTTTATAATATCGTGATATCGTACCGTAGTAATGGTACATTGAGGATTTCATCATTACATGACGTCGTCATACTACATCATACCATAGTGGGCTGACGATCATACGATCACATCCAACACTAGGTTTAACTGCATTGATAACTTCCTCGATTATTATTTCTACACCATATCAAATGATGCATAGAATATATAAAATATATTTTGAAATTTTAAATTCATTTTTGTCTAGCTGAAGCAATTTAGCATAGACATGTGAATAATAGCACTATTTTAAAAAAAAAATCCATTAGTTCCATCATTTGATCCAATGCTTTTCAAGAAAACAGAAGTGCAACATCAGCACGAAGTCAATAAATTTTGAAAATCTAGCAAAGCTAGGAGATTTAGAATATAGAACTTTCTCCATCAATTTAAATTTTTACTCCATCATTACTTAAACATCCTATCAATCTTCAACACATCAATGCTTTCTATACTATAACCTTTCTATACCCATTATAGTTCATCGTACCACACTTTGGAAGTTCAAGAACTTGCCACAATAATATGGGTTTAAGAACTTGGCCTAGCAATACGTAGTCAAAGAACTGATCAGAGACTGTCCATATGCTTAGGGATTCAAAAATATACATATGATTATGAGTCACGAACTTACCATAAGTATGAGTTTTAAGAACTCGCCTAACCTTAAGATCATCTAATAAAATCTTAACATCATCTAATCTAATCTCTATTGACTCTAACTATCAAATATTAGATGGAAAAAGAATCACCTTCTCGTCATATATATATCGATAGCGCGACACCAGCATTCCAATGATTATCAAAATGATAAACCAAGTGTAAGCACAAAACCCCTGCCCACATAAAGGTTTGTACAACTCAGCCACCACATGGGTCCTCAATTAAAATCCCACTTAACTCTATCTTATTCATAACTTCTTGCTCTATACTCGATACAGACTTCTGTATCCCATCATTCATAACTCCTTGTGAGTTAATCTCGTACTATCTCATAGTACATTCTCGTTATAGCATCAAACCATAATTATTCAATCATTAAAGATCATCTGTCTTTCATCTTTAAAAAGATCACGCTGTGATCTTATTCTATAATCATCTCCCTTATGATTCTTTTCTTATCCCATTATCGTTTTATTTTAAAAACTTCTTATCTCTACCTGTCATCATGATTTCATTATGCTATTAAACTTATAGACTTCGTCTATTCATCGTTATTCGTCATCTCGATTATTGGAGTTAGGAACTCCTGATTCTTATCTTTATATATCTTCAAGATTTTTCTTTGAATCTTCTTGTATATTTAACAACTCTTCTTTTAAGAATATCTAATTCCATTCATATAGCTCAATATTTTATTCGAGTTTTATTCCTCGCCATTCTAATCTTCTTCTTATAATATTTCTAGGACTTAACTTATCTTATACATCTACGTATGTGAAAAGAATCACCTTTTCGTTATACGTAACTTAAACTTAACTTCTTATTCTCTAAGGTCATAGCCTAAGGTACTCTTACCTAAGGTGTATAACCTACAGCTCTGATACCAACTGTAACGATCCCAAAAATCATACAATAATATTCTCCTTCTCGATCGTTCATAATACAACTTTAATCTATCTTTACATTATTATTCGATATTCAAATCCCTAAAAATGCGAAATAATTTAAACTTTTTATAAACTTCTTTCTTTATTGCCCTGAATCGCAACCTTTACATTACCTATCTCTTTGATTCTATTCTATTACATGAATCGCTACAACGAAAGGACTATACAAAGTCTTACATCACTAAGCAATATCCATTATACGTCGGATAGCTCAACTTACAACTTAACAATTAAGTTACAATCAAAACATCAACTACAATTTGAAATTTAACATAACTAATATTCTTGAACATTGAACTCTATAAATCACTTAACACGTATCTTTACCTTGCATCCTTGATCTGCAAAAATGGTTATTTGCAAGAGTGAGCTCGACAGCTCAGCAAGATCTAACAGTTTTCATGCATCACGTAGCACATAATAACATGCTCAACATACAATCTCATAATCATTAAAGTAACATGGCATACATGCTTTAATTCATATAACAAATATAAATATTGAGTTCCTTACTCAATCAACATTCTTAAATCAATCAATGTAGTCATAAATTGACTTTCTCATTTCATGCTTGCAATATATATAACATAGCATGCTCTTTGCGATACAATTTTAAAATAGTTCATGATATCATCAAGTTCACATAGAAAATAGGAACCGAAAGACTTTCTTGGCTCATAGATTACCAATTACCGAAAATAGCTTAATATAATCTGCTTCATGATCCTACATAACGTATTACCATACGCATAAATTATTAGTCTCATAGCGACATTTATCAAACGTCTAAGTAAATTCTAATTTATACTTTCTAATTTACACTTCCTAATTCTTTCCCATTCATTTGACACACTGTCAAATTATATATATAATTAACGATATAAGTTAATTACCACATAGCTAATCATCATAGTTAGTTAACTACTTTAGGTTAACTCATTCGTCTTTAACTACTAAGTTAATAATTAATCATATCATATAATCACATTACGTAATCATATAACTTCTCACATAATTAATCAACTAATAATTACATACTCATATTAAATTATAATTAAACGAATTATAATTTAAACATCCACTTTAATCAAATTATAATTAAACTAATTATAATTTAAATTAAACCATTACTTAGATTATAAATAATCCATTTCAATTCATGCACTCATTAAATTATAATTAAATAGATTACAATTTAAATTACACTTTTACCTTAATTATAATTATTCTAATTTATAATAATATATCATATTAAGTTTTAATTAAATAAATTATACTTCACGTTAAACATTTACTTTGATTAATCAAACTATATTATTATAATTTAACAATTATAATTTAAATTATACATTTACTATAATTATAATTATTCAAATTATAATTACACATTATATTATTAATATAACTCATTATCATTTTTTTAGCATTTTAAGTTATGCTAACATGTCATCAAATTATCACATTAGGTTAATTTTCATGCTCCAAACAAAATGCACAAAAACTACACATTAACATTTTCTACATACCCCCTGTCAGGGCGGGGGTTCTAGACTTAGCAAGGCCCGCCGGGGTGGGCCCTCTCCAGCGGTTCAAGCTTTGCTCGCGAACTGTGCAGAGAAAAAGCCAATTTGACTTATTTTTTCACACCAAATTCCACTTTCAATCAATACAATTCATAACCACTTTATAGAAAACATAAATTCTAACTCCTAACATGTTTTAACACATGAAATCATCAAAACACACAATTTAAAACAATCAATTTCATGATTTTTGAAAAAAACCCATTGATACGTGTTCTTGATGAAATTGAACACTGTAATTTATTTTTAAAACGAAATACACAATTCAAAACATACTTGAATACGTTCCTTAATAAATTAACAAAATTCTCAATCAATTTGTACAACAATCCACCATAAAACTTAAATTTTTGATTTTAAAGAAAATCATATAGTTTCAAAATATATTCACTATAACTTCTTGATGAACATGAATCCCTCATGTTCATCATATACACATGGATTAAACATCCTAATTAGCATATAAACCAATTATAAGCATATTTGACACAATTCATATATATAATTTCATGTTTACGCTAACTTTTCATGAGAACTCAATTTATAGAGGACTCAATCATAAAGAACATCAATATAAAATCTCTAAACTACAATATTAGAGATTATACCTTGGCTTAGTGAGTAAGAAGAAAATCATGATAAAGTTGAACAAGGACTTTCTCTCTTCTTCCTTTCCTCTTCTTCTTTTCTCTTCTTCTTCTTTCTTTTCTATCTATCTCTAGGTTTTCTGTGTTTTCTTTCTACACAGACTAACCTTTTGTTCTAACATCTAAATCTTTTGTTTTTTAAAGTAACGTAGTTTTTTAACATATAGTTAATATGATATACATTATATGTATAATTATATAATATATAAAACTCCCAAGCAATTAAACCACCTACTTAATACCATAATTGCAAGAAGTTACAAATTGAATTTGAAAAGCCCTAAGGCTTGTTTAGCAAAACTCATTATTTTTAAAAAATAGGTTTTTAAATAGTTAAGGCCCCGTTTGACAAAATAGATTTAAAACAATGTAAGGGCCTTGTTTGGAAAAATGGTTTTAAAACTCTTTTAATTCTTTTAATAAATTATTTAACACATTCTTAATGTTATCCTTTAACTAATTAAATCTTAAAATTATAATTTAATTAATTAAAAGTCTAACATCAATTAATCACATAATTATAATTACTCGCTAATTATAATTTCATGTTACAATTACCACATAACTTCATCTAATTTAATTTTCCCAATTAAATTATAACTATAACATAAAATTATTACATCAATTAAATTAAATATTAAATATATATTTAATTAATATATTACACTTAATTATATTATTCTATAATAATCACATAATTATTTATTTAACTCAATAAATAATTAAATTAAAATATTTATTTTCTTCAATAAATATTAAAATTAATATATACAATTCTCTTCACATCAATTCACATATTTCATAATATATGACACGTATACACATACTCGTACTTGAATATCTTAAAATAAGAATTTTATTTATTAAATTCTTATTTATAATTTCTTAAAAATCTAGGATGTCACATATCAAGTATCCTCCTCGAAGTCCGAGTAAGGAGGTGGTGGATATGGCAGCAGTGGCTGTGGAGTCGGGAACTGGAATGGCTCAGCCAAAGTGTTTAGTCTCCCCAATGCGTCCGCAACTGCGGCATTGAACAGATTTTATGTGTCGTACATATGGTTTTGTCGCGCCGCTAACGTATCAGCCAGTAGGCGATGCTAATCCAGCTGCTGCTTAGTTGCTGGAGTCTAAGAATCAGAGGTTCCTGCGTTTTGCAATGGTGGGTCCCCCTCACCACCCTCCTCAGTTGGCTCTTCCCTAGGCATGTCGCTGCTCGTTGTTTCTCCTAGTCCGATGCGAAAATGAACCCCAGTCCCAGAGGGTGTGGTGGTGCTACCGGCCATTTTTAGAACCGGGCTATCATCCTTGTGTCAAGCAACTGGAGAGGTGGCTGATTCAGTTCCTTGGCCGTCCACTTGACACCGGCATGGCGACACAATCCCGTGATCAAAGAAGGGTGGGGCAGTCCGCTCGAGAACATCCCTCTTAGACACCGACGAATTAAAAAATTAATGATGAAGCCTATGTCGATGTCTTTGTCCTTGAGGATAGCATACAATAGCAAAATTTTATCCTTAGTGATCTCACTGATGTGTGTGGATGGCAGGAGCTTTGCACACAAGGAGTATCAAACTTTCCCCTTCTTGCCTCTGAACCACGCAATTCCCAATTTACAAATCCGATCTAGTATCTCATCATAGTCTGGGCCCCTATCGAGCATCTGTTAATATTGGCATGGATTCGGGAGATGCAAATTATAGTAGTTAGCGATGGCCGTGGGACTGAAGTCCACCATTTTGCCCCGGACAAACGCTTGAAATGGCTGCACCTCCTCAGCGTTTGCATAAAATTCTTGCCCTACTGGCACCACTGCTACGTCGGGCTGATCAGTGAACATTTCCCATCCCTGTTCTTCGATCTGTAAAGCCATTTCCCCATCAGTAGTATCAGGCCGAAGTCCACGCTCGGGCGTAAGCTTCTTTGACGCCAAATAGTCGAAGCGATCAGCGGCGGTCTCTCTTCTGAATTTTGCTTTGTCATACGACCGTGTTGGGGCAGACGAAGATTCGCCCTTCTGGCGCTTCTGTGCTCGCGGAGGCATAGTGATCAAGTGCACAAGATGAAGTTGTCTGAATTCTGGTGATTGAGGCTTTGTGTCGAACAGTTGGTGGGTGAGGAAATTTTAGGGTTTTGTTGGTGATGTTTAGCTCTTCAATTTCCCCCAAGTTGGTGTTACCCAATCAATCACAACAAGCAATGTATATATACTACTAAGTATCTAACCCTCTTGACGTATTTGCAGATACCCAAAGCCAATTCTAAATTTGAAACCCCCCAAGTATGAACCGAAAATACCTTGAATTGGTGAGATAAGATGAAATTTGAATGATGATACTCGCACGCCCGAAGTGATTGCTTCGGATTGGTAGATTGAACTTGAGAGATTGAGAGATGGAACTTGCCCGAAAAGAGATTTGGATGGTGAGGTAGATATTTCTCGGCAGCCAGAGGTCTGTTGAAAGGTTTAGAAGTTATGTACTCTACTGTCGAAAAGGGTTTTTTTTTTAAATGGAATTTACGTATGCCCGTCGGGGCGGCACTTCTTATGCCTGAGACCCCCCGCCGGGGCAGGGGGTAGGAAGGGAATCGGTTTGGGGGGGCCCGTCGGGGCGGCACAATTTTTTTGCCTTGATGGCACGCCCGGGCGGGGGGTATATAGGATTTTGGTCTGATTGGCCCGCCGGGGTGGCTGTATTTGAACTAATACCCTCGACGGGGCGGGGGGTAGGCAGGGATTCCAGTTAAAATTTTTGTTGTTCCTTATGAATTGCTGGAATGGCCTTCCCGTGTTCCTTTAATGATTTCTCTTGACTGTTTGCTTGAATGTGTATTGTACTCGACCCATCTCTGCACCAAAAAAATTCAGTTGTTAGACATGCATTCTTAAGACTTAATTACTACTAAGTTACTAAAGTACTCTATTTAATCGACTTAAATATAATATAAATTAATATAAAAGATGGGTTGCCTTCCATCGAGCACTTGATTTTCAGTCTTTCAGCCTGACTACTCCCTGTTTTCAGTTTGTCTTGGCCAAGTCGATCGTGGTTGCCTGGCGATCGACTTTTCCGCCCCAGTAATTCCTATCGGAGTTTTATAGGCGGTCCGATACGCCCACAAGGCATCGTCTAACTTCACTGACCAGTCCTTTCTATTTGTATTGACAACTTTTTCCAGTATTCTTTTGACGTCCCGGTTAGACACCTCCGCTTATCCACTTATTTGCGGGTGATAGGCTGTAGCAATTCGATGTTTGACCCCATACTTTGCCACGAGAGCCGTGAAGAATTTGTTACAGAAGTGGCTCCCTTCATCGCTGATAATTGCTCTTGGGGTTCCGAACCGAGTGAATATATTCTTTTACAGGAACCTTAACACCACTTTTGCATCGTTCGTCGGTAATGCCACCGCTTTAACCCATTTTGAGACGCAATCTACAGCCAAGAGGATGTATAGGTTGTTGAATGAAGACGAAAAGGGTCCCATAAAATATATCCCCCATACATCAAAAACCTCGACTTCCAAGATCATGTTCAATGGCATTTCATTCCGCTTCAAAATATTTCCCACTCTCTGACATCTATCGCAGTTCTTCACGCATTGATGTGTGTCTCTGAACAACGTGGGCCAGTAGAATCCTGATTAAAGAACATTTGCTACTGTGTGATCAATCCCGTAGTGTCCCCCGAATGGTGATGCGTGACACGCCTGTAGAATGCTCTCCACTTCACTTTCTGGTATACATCGTCGAATCATTTTATCAGCACATTGGCGAAACAAGTATGGTTCATCCCATATGTACCACTTTACATCATGTAGGAATTTTCTCTTTTGGTGACGGGACAAGTCTGATGGGAGGACGTTACTGACCACGTAATTAGCGAAGTCTGCATACCACGAAAACTCGTCGTTTATCGAAAATAGCTGCTCGTCAGGAAAAAACTCATTGATTGCTAACTTGTCTGTTTCATCCTGCTTTGGGTTCTCAAGCCGTGAGAGGTGATCGGCCACCTGGTTCTCTGTCCCCTTTCTATCCTTGATTTCTAGGTTAAATTCCTGGAGTAGCAACACCCAACGGATAAGCCTCGGCTTTGCGTCTTTCTTCTCAACTAAATACATGATAGCTGAGTGGTCGGTGTAAACCACCACCTTAGTTCCCACCAAGTATGAACGGAACTTGTCAAAGGCATACACAACTATAAGTAGTTCCTTTTTCGTGGTAGTGTAGTTTAACTATGCATCAGTCAGAGTCTTACTCGCATAGTAGATAGCATGAAAGATTTTATCCTGTCTTTGTCCTAGTACTGCACCAACTGCAAAATCACTTGCGTCACACATGAGTTCAAATGATTTGGTCTAATAAGGTGCTATGATTACTGGGGCCATGGTTAACTTCTTCTTTAACTGCTCAAAGGCCACTCGACAGTTCATCAAATTTGAATGGGACATCTTTTTCCAATAGACTGCAGAGCGGTTTAGTGATTTTCGAGAAGTCCTTGATAAACCGTCGGTAGAATCCAGCATGATCGAGAAAACTCTGAATACCCTTTACCGATGTAGGCGGTAGCAGATTTTTAATTATTTCTAATTTTGCTCGATCGACTTCCAATCCTTTTCCTGAGACTTTGTGGCCCAGAATTATCCCCTCTTGGACCATAAAGTGGCACTTCTCCCAGTTGAGCACTAGGTTCATTTCCACATACCTCTTCAAAACCAATACCAGATTCTTGAGGCATCTATCAAATGACTCCCCAAATACGGAGAAATTGTCCATAAAGACCTCAACACTTCGCTCCACCATATCTGAAAATATAGCCATCATGCACCGCTGAAATGTCGTCGGTGCGTTGCACAGTCCAAATGATATCCTTCTAAAGGCAAAGGTGCCATAGGGATACGTGAACGTCGTCTTCTCTTGATCCTCTGGTGCGATGATGATCTGGTTGTACCCGGAATACCCGTCTAATAAGCAGTAATATTCATGTCCGGCTAATCTGTCCAACATCTGATCAATGAAAGGAAATGGGAAATGATCCTTTCTAGTTGCCTTATTCAGTCTTTTATCATCTATGCAGACTCTCAAGCCGATCACTGTTCTGATTGGTATCAACTCATTGTTTTCATTCTTCACCACTGTCATACCACCCTTTTTCGGTACACATTGGACTGGGCTCACCCATGCACTGTCTAAAACTGGGTAGATGATTCATGCGTCTAGCCATTTCAAGATCTCTTTCTTCACCACTTCTTTCACTATAGGATTGAGCCGCCTCTGGTGCTTCTATTGTGGGCTTGCTATCCTCCTCCATAAGGATCTTGTGCATACAGAATAATGGACTGATCCCTTTAATGTCAGCGATTGTCCAGCCAATAGCAAATTTATATTCCCTCAGCACTCTCAACAGCTTACTTTCCTGTATTGGGTTAAGTGCAGATGCAATAATAACAAGTAAAGTAGATGAATCTCCTAAAAATGCATACCTGAGGTGATTAGGTAAGGGCTTTAGTTCAAGCTTAGGTGGTTCCTGGAGTGATGGCTTCATCTTGTCTGATGATGCTCCTTCTATTTCCAAATGCTCAACTAGTGGTTTGTACCTACTCAATCCTGGGTGAGCCTCTAATAGTTGCAAATATTCTATCATTTCTGTATCCCCTTCATCACAATCTTCCATCAAAGCTAACTCTAGCGGGTCCGTATTCAGTATCCGAAGTTGTTCCTCATCCACCACTGTGTCTATTATATCCACCCGGTAACACTCCTCATCTTCCTTGGGAAAGTTTATGGCCTTAAATACATTAAAGGTGACTTCTTGATCGTGCACCCTCATGGTCAACTCTCCTTTCTGCATGTCTATGAAAGTCCTGCAATTAGCCAAGAATGGTCGCCCAAGGATTATTGGGATATCCTTATCTTCTTCATAGTCGAGGATAATGAAGTCTGCTGGAAAAAGTAATTTATCCACTTTCACCAAGATGTCTTCGACAATTCCCCATGGATACGTTACTGATCTGTCCGCCAACTGTAGGAAGATGTTGGTGGGTTTAGGTGCTGGTAACCCTAGCTGAGTGTACACTGATAAGAGCATGAGATTAATACTGGCACCTAAATTACAAAGGCATTTGTTGAAGGTTACACTCCCTATGGTGCATGGAATGGAGAAACTACCCGGATCCTTTAACTTCGGAGGAAGCTTCTTTTGCAGAATTGAACTACATTCTTCTGTCAATGCCACAGTTTTAAAATCCTCTAGTCTCTTCTTCTTGGAAAGGATATCCTTCATAAACTTAGCATAACTGGGCATCTGTTCTAATGCCTTCGCAAAAGGTATATTTATATGTAGCTTCTTGAACACCTCCAGGAATTTTATAAACTGCTGCTGTAGCTTCTGTTTATGGAGCCTCTGTGGATACGGCAGTGGAGGGTAGACTATTGGTGGACTTACCTTTTCTTCTTCCGCGGGTTTTTCTCCTGCTTCCCTTGCCACTGTTTGTTCCTTATTAGTCTCGACTTGCTCCTTGGTTACCGGCTTCTCCAAATCTAGCTCAGCTAACTGTTTTCCACTCCTGAGTGTCACAGCTTGACATTGCTCATGTCCTCCCTTCAGATTCTTCTCTATATCACTTGGCAAAGATCCTTGGGGTCGGCTATTTAGTGCAATCGCCATCTGTCCTATTTGATTTTCTAAATTCTTAATTGCTGCATTTTGAGATTTCATTATTGCTTCTAGACTTGTTATGTGTCTTGTCAACATCTCTTCCAAATTGAACTTTTGATCCTGCTGTGGAACTGCCTGTTGTTGCTGATTCTGAAAACCAGGAGGGTATGCTTGTCGTGGAGCCTGCTGCTGGTTTTGATTCTTGTTATTGCTCCATGAAAAATTCGGATGGTTCCTATTCCCCTGGTTGTATGTATTCTGGTAGGTGTTGGCTGGTCTATTATAGTTACCCACAAACTGAATTGATGCAAGGTTAATTGCACACTGATCCGTCGGGTGTTCCCCTGCACATTGTTCACATATGACTGCTACTTGTTGCATGTTTCCCCTTTGCAGATTTTCCATCCCCTTTTGTAATGCTGATAAATGTGCCAATATGGCTGTCGTGGTATCCACTTGCAGTACACCTGCTGCTGAGGGCTGAGTTAATCTTTTAGTCGGCCATTGGTACCCATTTGCAGCCATCATTTCTATCAATGCCCATCCGTCCTCAAATCTCTTTGTCAGAAAAGCTCCCTGTGATGCTGCATCAATGCTAGACCGTATCTGACTCGATACTCCATTATAAAAAATACTCAACTGCATCCAGGGTGGGAATCCGTGATGTGGGCACTTCCTCAACAATTTCTTGTACCTTTCCCATGCTTCATAGAGTGGCTCCCCTTGGTACTGTGCAAATGCAGATATCTCTGTCCTTATCTTATGTGTCTTTGACGGTGGGAAGAACTTGGCCAAAAACTTCTGTGCTAGATCATTCCATCTCGTCATTGACCCCGGTGGTTCAGAATGTAACCAAGCCTTCGCCTTATCTCTGAGCGAGAAGGGAAACAACCTCAACTTGAGCGCATCATCTGACACTCCATTAACCTTGAAAATGTCGCAGATTTCGATGAAGGTGAAAATATGACTATTCAGATCATCATTCAGAAGACCCCCAAACTGACAAGTGTTCTAAACCATCTGTATTGTCCCAGGCTTAATCTCAAAGTTATTTGCATTGATTGCTGGCCTGGCTACACTTGAGTGAATTTCTGAGATCTTTGGTATATCATAGTCCTTCATTGGTTTGTCTTCCCATTGCTGTTCCGCCATGTTTGTTTTGGGTGTTTCAAATTCCTCTCGATTCTTTGCAATCCACTTAGTTAACCTCCAAAACCTTTTGTCGATGTCGTCCTCCAAGGGCAACAATTCTGGCTTCTTCGATCTAGTTTGCATGCACTACTCGAGAGTACCTGAAATAACCAAACAAACAAAAATAAGAATATATATATATATATATATATGTTTAATTAAAACTGATCTACTTAAATCGATATTGTAAGTAATAAATGCAATTAAAATCCCCGGCAACGGCGCCAAAAACTTGTTGGGTATTTTCTACACGCAACACGCAAGTGTACGTGGTCCACAAGTAATAAAGTGATAAATCAAGTATCGTACCCACAGAGACAATAATTATGTTCAATCAAACAATTACCAACTTTGTAATATTTCAGCTTTATCAAACTATCAGTCAAAAAGATGTTTTCTTTTATATCTAAATTAATACTGAACACAATCGCAACACTAAATCGAGACTTTAACAAGTTTAAGAGAATTAAGCCCACAACTTCACTTATAATTGCATTTCTGATATTTATCCATTTCCCCAGTTTATTTCAGTTACCCCAGATTATTAATCGAAAACACTAACGTAGATAAAACCACCTCACGATGCATAATATCCACACTCACTTATATCCACATATAATAGATTCAAGTAAGACATCTTACTTAACCAATTCACTATATTTCTATGTGAATTACAACTAATAAGAATTTATTATCAAGTTCTCTTTCAGATTACATATGGCGTAAAGGCATACTTCTATCCTAAACAAGAATCATGAATTCTATCTATGCAGAATTCACAAACATATGTGTTGGTCGTTTTACCAATCAATATATTCGTGCAAGTATACACGGTCAACAAGTAATAAAGTGTAAGTACAGATATCATTCCCACAGAGAAATAACTGATAAAGGGTCGCCAAACCACTAGCACGTAATCATTTCAGTCTTATTTAAACGAGCGGTAAAGAGTTTTAATAATAATAAAAACTAATTAAACTAGACAAGGAATTAAACTTAAACTAATTAATCCTAGAGTAAAATCAGATAATGAAGACATGAGATTCCAATTTCCCCTAATAATTCATCTAAGTCGATTCACTTCCAATTAGGTCAAATTAATCCTCACAGTTGTTAGCCGAGAACACGAAAGTGAGAGAAGGCCATCTTTCGATGCACCTAATCCATATCACATGCAATCCATAGATGATAGAACGCACGTGAACACCCACATTATCTAAACCCCTATATGTCTATGGTGTTTATAAATAAATAGGGTTTAAGGTCAAGTTCTCTATTGACTGCGAGCGGCGCTTCGGTATATGTCTATCCTAAGCACAAATCATACGTCCAACGCCATGTGAAAATACAATCGCCCGCCACTACGATTAGATCTAAACCTACATTTCGTCTTTCAAGTCCACATAGGTTATCCCAGTAATTGGTCATGACTCAATTAATCAATGAAAGCATGAATCGCAATGGATAATCACATAAAAATCAATAAGAACCAACATGGAAGGTAAATCAACATCAACTACTCATTAGGTTCCATTGAAACCTAATAATACAATTTAAGTCATAGACAACTCAAATATATCGTCCACAAGGTTCATAAACATCATCCGAATATAAAATGATTACAATGAGAGTATAGAGATAGAGAATACAAATCTTTAGTCTTTCTCCAAGTTTGGATCTTTGATGTTAATCCTTGCTTCAATCTTCTTCTCTAACTAAGCCCTAGAATCTAACTAACTCACACTAATCTAACCTTACTCTACTCCTAATCTAGATTAAACAAGAAATGAAAGGAAAAGAAATGAAAAAATAGGGCTTAGACTCCCCAAGGGAGGATCTCCATCAAAATGGGCAACAAAACCCTTATATGCCAGCCTTTCCCGATCTGTCTAAGTGAATTTAAAGTTTGGCAATAATGTGGACTGGCTCGGCCGCGCGCCATTTGGCCTAACATCAAGCGCTAGTCGCGCGGCACTGAAATGCTGGATTCTGCTGCTGCTTTGCTTCTGTTCTGCTTCACTTGGCTGCTAACTTCCCTCTGCTGCAACTCTAAGTCTCGTAGCATCATCACATTTCATTCCTCCTTCGCCATGCCATCATTATGCTATAAGCCAATTCAGTGCTTTGCCCCTTTTTGGCGCTCTTTTGCCCTTTTTAGCTCAATATGCACTAAAGGAGTTCCTAAACCTGAAAATTACAAAATAAAGAAAAAACACATGAAAAGCACAAGAAAACTTGAGATTAAGCAACAACATAAGTTGGTTACTATACGAATAAGTGGTCATAAAAACCACTTATCAAATACCTCCAAACTTAAACGTTGCTTGCCCTCAAGCAACCAAAATAAAACTAAACAAAAGATGCAATGCAGTATCTACAATGAATGCAACCTATCCTATCATGAATGCGAATCCAAGTCCCAGTCACTATTGAACAAAAGCAATCCCTCAGAAAAAATGACAAGATAATCAAACAGATAAGCTACCCAAGACAAGATTCAAAGCATATCCTTGCAAATCCAAATCTGTCAGCACTGATGTATTGTGCGTTGTGTGCCTAGCAACCTTTAAGCATGCTTTTGAACAAATAGATCACATACTATGCTTCTTAGGGGAAAAACCAGCTTCAACTCAAGAACAGGCAGTAAATCATATAATTTCTAACTAAGACCATGCATTACTTAAGCTAAAAGTTCACAGGTTATTATGCTTATTCTGTACACAATCGACTGTGCAATGCCTAGTCCTCTTAGGCTTTTCAATGATACCCGTGTAGCGAGCTATCGACCAACGACTCCCAGACCGGACGGCCTTAGGGCGCTGGGTGTAGAGACACCCCCGAGGGCTTACTTGCTCGAATATCAAAGGCCACAGAACTCGACGTAGCAGAAGTGTTTATTCTATTTTCTTTTTCTTTTTCTTTTCAAAGGGGAGTGCGTCTTATGCTCCATCTCCCCACAAAGCATGCATACCCCCTATTTTCCCCCAAAATTTAATCTTTTTACAGTCCAGTTATTATCATATGAGAACTGAAACTCTTTCATTAAAACATAGATTTCCCACCAGAAGACAAGTATGTGAAAATTTAAACTAAGCATGTCATGATGGTTACTCTATTGTGCTAACTGGTTACACATTATTTGACAGATAAGGATTTATATATATGGCAATACTATCAAGATTAAGTCTCAAATCGGTTCAAAAACCAAGTAATTTTTAGCTTCTTCATAGGCCAAACAAATACAAACCAACGAAAACTAGATTCATGCAATATGTCTTAACATAATTGACTCAAACAAAAACAAAAATTTTGAAATTTTGACAAATTTTAACAAAATATAACCTACATGCAGTATAAGAACTAACACAGTATGACATGAACTAACACAACATGAAATGAACTAACTACATGCAAAAACAAAACCAATACCCCCAAACTTGAAATGTTCAATGTCCTCATTGAAGGTAAAGGCAAAAAGGAACTCCCCTATTCGGCTTCGTCTGCTACATAAAATGATGTGGCGCTCAGTTTGTACTGAATTTTGCCTTAAGTCTGAGACAGCTTGCATGATGCGCCCTTCCTCAGATTTTTGATATGCAGCTTTTGACATGCGCAGAGGATGAGCTTTTGACTTTGATTCATTCTAGCACCCTTTACATGAGAAAAGCATACATTTATTAAGCCCTGTAATCCA
Source organism: Panax stipuleanatus (assembly GCA_020205555.1). Classification (NCBI taxonomy): domain Eukaryota; kingdom Viridiplantae; phylum Streptophyta; class Magnoliopsida; order Apiales; family Araliaceae; genus Panax; species Panax stipuleanatus. The sequence continues at coordinate 102,145,109 of CM035126.1, forward strand.
CCAAACATAATATGAACTATTTACAATTAGGAGAATGAAATGTATGAGGATATATATATATATATATATATATATATATATATATATATGTGTGTGTGAACTCCCAAAAACTCCTATATGTGCGTATATGCCACATACAAGTGCATCTAAAATCTGTTCCATACTTTATAGACTCAAAAAAATATATGCATCAATGCCTAAGTCCAAAAATGAAGGCACTGAACTTTTAAAACCAAAACTGATGAAAAATTTATAACTACGAATTATACTACCTAGAATTAAACATGGGGAGAGAAAAGGTAGATAAATAATTAGAATTAAACAAGGATGGAGAGAAAGAAATGATGGTGTGCCTCCAATCGAGCGCTCAGTTTATAGTCCATTAGCTGGACTTTGTCTTGCCACCGCTATCCGATCCCTCGACGATATTTGAGAAACCCTCCATCCATTAGAACTGCCATATGCTTTTGGAGGCTTCCCAACATGAGAGGCTTTGGATTTAAACTACCTAGCATATGATGTGTATAAGAATTCCCCATTCTGAAGGTCAGGGAGCTAGGCACTTCTTTCGTTGTGTTCGTGAAATGATTGGGGTTTTGAGGTACACCGAACACAATGGATTCTTCTTCTATTCTCTCTTCTTCTAACCACCATGGTTTCAAGAATACGGACTCTCTCATGTCCTCGAGATTCGTATTTGTAATGTGGCTACCAAGGGGGCAAGGGTGTGCAAACTTCACTGGCATCTCAAACTTTGGCGGAGAAGGCTCTTGGGGTATTGTCACGGTTGGTTCATACTTTTCCACATCCCCGATTGTCTCCTCTATTTCCATTGCCTTCAGCTCGTCCAGTTGTAAGTGCACTTTCGGCTCTTCATCAGTTTCTGCATCCATATCCTAGCACCAAGTCTCTTGAGGTCCTTTGCTCACGGCTTCAAACATTTGAGGCATTGGACTTTGAAGATCTTGAGCTTCGATCCCTTGCTCAATCACCTCCTCATTCCTTAAAGCCGTGCTAATTTGCTCCGCCCAACTCCGAAGATTCTCAATTGATTTCTCTTGCTCAATCAAGGTCTCCTCCGTCAATGCTATTGAATTGACCCATAAACTTTCCAATCTTGCCTTTTCTATTTCAGCCTCGGAATCCATATACTGAAGCTCATTGGTAGGAGTATTGTTGATTAGGGCCATCTGATCTTGAAAATTTTGGTTTAATAGTTCTTGGCTCCTAAGCATCTCCTCTTGGTTTGCTAAGCTCCTATACAGGACGTCCATTATTGACTGCTCTTCTTGTAAACATAGAGATTGATATGGGGGTTCTGGTGCATACATTGGACTTGGCTCGTAGTATTGATCTTGATAGCTCGCTGAAGAGTTTGGGTGATACCCCCAATCTTGCTGATAATTGGGATATGCTTCATTGAAGGAGTACTCACTCCCATACTGCTCTTGTCCATAACAGATAGGATCCTGATGGCTCGTATAGCTCCCAGCACCGTAGTCATAAGTCACTGTCGTCTCTTGACTCTGCTGGGCTGTAACAGTATCCAACTTCCTCGAAAGAACCTCTAACTGTGCTGAAAGAGTAGCAATTGGGTCGATGCCATCATTCCCTACTTCCCTTGGTTGCACTTTCCTTGTGTAACACCATGGATAAAAATTTAGATCCATTGTACCTGAAAAGAGAATATAGGAAGAGAATTAAACAAAATAAAAATGTTTAAATTAAGACTAATTTGATTGAAACTAATGTTGGCAAACAGTTATCCAATTAATTCCCCAGCAACGGCGCCAAAAACTTGTTGGTCGTTTTACCGATCAATATATTCGTGCAAGTATACACGGTCAACAAGTAATAAAGTGTAAGTACAGATATCGTTCCCACAGAGAAATAACTGATAAAGGGTCGCCAAACCACTAGCACGTAATCATTTCAGTCTTATTTAAAAGAGAGGTAAAGAGTTTTAATAATAATAAAAACTAATTAAACTAGAAAAGGAATTAAACTTAAACTAATTAATCCTAGAGTAAAATCAGATAATGAAGACATGAGATTCTAATTTCCCCTAATGATTCATCTAAGTCGATTCACTTCCAATTAGGTCAAATTAATCCTCACAGTTGTTAGCCGAGAACACGAAAGTGAGAGAAGGCCATCTTTCGATGCACCTAATCCATATCACATATAATCCACAGATGATAGAACGCACGTGAACACCCACATTATCTAAACCCCTATATGTCTATCGTGTTTATAAATAAATAGGGTTTAAGGTCAAGTTCTCTATTGACTGCGAGCGGCGCTTCGGTATATGTCTATCCTAAGCACAAATCATACGTCCAACGCCATGTGAAAATACAATCGCCCGCCACTACGATTAGATCTAAACCTATATTTTGTCTTTTAAGTCCACATAGGTTATCCCAGTAATTGGTCATGACTCAATTAAGCAATGAAAGCATGAATCGCAATGGACAATCACATAAAAATTAATAAGAACCAACATATAAGATAAATCAAAATCAACTACTCATTAGGTTCCATTGAAACCTCATAATACAATTTAAGTCATAGACAACTCAAATATATCTTCCACAAGGTTCATAAACATCATCCGAATACAAAATGAATACAAGGAGAGTATAGAGATAGAGAATGCAAATCTTTAGTCTTTCTCCAAGCTTGGATCTTTTGTGTTAATCCTTGCTTCAATCATCTTCTCTAACTAAACCCTAGAATATAACTAACTCACAGTAATCTAACCTTACTCTACTCCTAATCTAGATTAAACAAGAAATGAAAGGAAAAGAAATAGAAAACTAGGGCTTAGACTCCCCAAGGGAGGATCTCCGTCAAAATGGGCAACAAAACCCTTATATGCCAGCCTCTCCCAATCTGTCTAAGTGAAGTCAATGTTTGGCAGCAATGTGGACTGGCGTGGCCGTGCGCCATTTGGCCTAACATCAAGCGCGGCCGCGCGGCACTAAAATACTGGATTCTGCTGCTGCTTTGCTTCTGTTCTGCTTCACTTAGCTGCTAACTTCCCTCTGCTGCAACTCTAAGCCTCATAGCATCATCACATTTCATTCCTCCTTCGACACGCCATCATTATGCTATAAGCCAATTCTGTGCTTTGCCCCTTTTTGGCATTCTTTTGCCCTTTTTAGCTCAATGTGCACTAAAGGAGTTCCTAAACCTGAAAATTACAAAACAAAGGAAAAACACATGAAAAGCACAAGAAAACTTGAGATTAAGCAATAACATAAGTTGGTTACTATCCGAATAAGTGGTCATAAAAACCACTTATCAATATGTCACTATGTTTAGTTCTAATCTCCTATGTTCCTTCACAAGTTCATAAAAAATAACAGAATAATCGTTGATCAAGCAATTATATAAATGAATCACACACATAGTGAATAACCTGGGAATAACAGCCATAAACTGAGTTTAAAAACTCTTAATCATCCATTACAATCACAGATCAGTTGTAGGCTTAAAATAGAGTTTAGTTCGTCATAGACAAGTAAAATCCAATGATCCACATCATAATAAACATCCTGAATACAAGATAAAAAGATAGAGAAAAGGTAGACACTAGAACAATATCACTGTTCTCCACTCCACTCTTGTGTCCGTCGTGTTAATTTGATGCTTCAATTCTCCGTGCACGTTCAATCCTTCAATTAGGGCTTCTCGATCCGTCCAAGTCTCTCTATAACAGCCGTATATTCTCTCTTTTATATGCTCCCAGCCACAACACTAATTAGCCCTTCTTTCCTGCACAATCCCAATCAAAACAGGAAACTGATTATTTTTCCCTATCGTAGGCCCGCCCGGTATTTCGCCCGGCGGTATTTCGCCCCGACGGGGGTCACTTTCTCGTCTGGTCATTTTTTTTATTTACCCCCTCCCCAGCGGGGGTTTTGGCTTGGTAATGCCCGCCCCAGTGGGGGTTACTTTCTACAAAATCTGTTCTTTTTCCCTTTTTCTCCCTGATTTCTCCTCAATTCCAATCCATAACAACATGAAACCAAGTAAAATATTACTAAAATAACTCAAAGTAAGCAAGAAACAAGATATAACGGATATCAACACGTTGGTATAAAACCAACTTATCACTATATCATGATAACACATTTCAGGTTAAGACGAATGTTCCAGAATTAAAGACAGAGACACAAGCAAATGACAAGATTAGAGCGTTATGCAAAATAACTTTTTAGTTATTTTATGTAAACCTTTTGTAATGTTGAAGGTATGTATTCAGTTAAGGTTAATAAACCTGGAAAAATATTATAGAATCATGTGAAATAAACAATATATGTTTATTAGTTCCTACATTAGATGATAGAATATGTATGATAATGAAGTACAGTAACGTACCAAGTCCGAGGTTCTTGGGACCCGGATTTGGGGGCGTCGCAATCATCTCCCGACATCCTATAATCAATTTTACATCTTGATTAACATATAGCAATGGTTTATATACATAACACAAATAATAATTTATTTTATGTTATTTTTACTTCTTTAGACTCTTCCCGATGAATTTCATTAATTCACCTCTACAAACTCTTCCCGAGTTTATCTACTTCTTCTCTTTTCTATCTTCTCCAAGTTATAGCCTCAAGTACCCATACTTAAGATTTCTAACCTATCAGCTTTGATACCAACCTGTGATGCCCCCAAATCTGGGTATCTTCAAACCAGTGTTCGGTGCTACACTGTGCTACAACATTCACATACATCTAACTATAAAAGCTTAAAGACACGAATGTAATCTCTATAATATTATATTATATCCCTTCCATCCCAGTTTCTGCAACCATTATATGTTCTTATATCATAATAATTAACAACATAATAAGGTTAATCTATTACAAGATCTTCTATCCATTTTCATCTTCCTTCTTCTATCCTTAATGAATTCTTCAATACTTTTGTCCTTAACTGAAATCATATAGTTTAAGAAAGGATGAAAATTAAATTTCCCAGCAAGTAAAGCATTTTAACAACAAAATCAAGAATCATATGATTTCATTCAACAACTGAATAATAGTTGTGAACTACTTCGAATAAGCTAGAATAATACATAGAATAAACTAGAATAAAACTTTTCATTATTCTAAAATATTTTTGAAATGACATAATGGTCATTTGTATAAGATGGTCTTCAGACCAAAAATCTTTTTCTTCTTCCTTTATTTCATTAAAAAGGATAACATAGTCATTAAGACCATAAATTCGATATCACTTACGAGTACATCTAAGGGATCAGCCTGTAGTATCCTATGTTGTACAACACTCTTTCGTTAAACGTAATTACGTTTAAATTTTGACACCATGCGTGCCAGTCGAAAACTCGACTAAATACATTTGTTTGATTAAATTCAAACCTACCTTTAAATCAATACCAAAGCAATTGGCTTTAGATATCTTAACTTTTCATAATTAACATTCGTTTTTTTAAGTTCAAACCTACCTTTGAATCAATACCAAATCAATTGGCGTTAGATATCTTAACTTTTCACAAATAACATTTTAAAAGATTTATTAACAAATCCATAAAACTTTTTAGCATTTGACTAGCCAAACAATAGCATCGACATTTTCTTAAATAGTTTATCATAACATCGCTTGAATACTTATACAAATATTAAAAAAATTGCATAAGCATGGAATTCACACAATTATAAAAGAGTTGTGTTCATTTTATTTTAAAACATCACATAGGCTTCATAAGAACAGAATCAAATGAAGTAAACACTTGCTCAAATAAATCAGAGTTAGTTTAGAAAACTTGCCTCAAGCGTCTTCTATTTATAGTTTACGCTAATTTTCCCGTCAAATGGCCTACACAATTACGTTTATATACAAATACCAATTAGGCACATAATTGATGTCAAAAATTAGTTTATATTAACTTTACTTCTTACTCCTCATGTCCGTGTCATTAGACTCGGAATACTTTTCAAGTTTATTATTACTTGTTATAACATTTTGGCGTTCATCTGTCATACGCTCATTACAACCTTCGTAAATGCCCAAGTCATATGCCCTTGCATATGCTCAACACTATCTTGAAATCTTGTACAACACTTATTGATTCAATTAAGTGTTTTACGTTGATTTTTCTTACTATTATATTCATTCATTTCATTAAACTTAAATTATAATTTAAGTTCGTTAATATTTGTTACCACGTTTTAACTTTAATTGCCTTTTGAAAATCTTACACCTTTAGTGTACATAATCATACCAATTAGTTATGTAAAGACGATATTTAAAGCTTACATTTACTTCCCTTCTTATGTCACGTTGTTCGTGTTTTATGATTTAAAGCAATTCACCCAAGTTTTACTTTAAATCTTTCATTCCAGGTATAAAGCAGACGGCTTAAACCGTCTATTTTAGCTTTAATCTCACTGTCGGCCAATCCAGACAGTTCAATCCCATCTATTTTAGTGTCTGCTTTAGTACAAAACACACTGTCCACTGAAGCTAAAATGGCTATTTCATTCTTAACGACGTACCCACTTTGCGACATCATAACTTGAACATTTTAACTCAGAATTAATATGTTCTTGAACTATTCTCTAGCTCGTAACACACACTAAAACTTCCCCCAAGCGGATTATCATTTCTAATCATTAATCAAGACAACATTTTTGGCTCAAAAGTCCTACGTTAGACTGTTTTCCTTAGCGTTTTTAACATTAAATTTTTGTTTTTTCGTAACTTCCTCATCTGAACTAGAAACGAGTTCGTTCTCGAGTTCACGACTTCCTATTCTCGTGAATTACTTAATTCCTTAGAAAATAAAATTCCTGGGATTGATTAACTACAAACGAAAATCGTTCTAACTTACATTTTTCATTGATTAACATACTTTACTAAAAATTTCCCAATAACTTTGTTATAGCATATTTTTAATCCGTTCCAAAGGGAACATTTCCATAATTCTTACACTAACATATGATGATTTTTAATTTGTCCATCAACAACACATATATGATGGTTTTAAACTTGTCCACCAATAACTTTTAACATATTTTCTTATGTTCTTCATTTTATGCATATAATTTTACTAAGCATGCATAGTTTAGTGATTTAATCCACTAAACCTTCCTTATTTCACCGGTATACTAAAGATTCATCATGAATCCACTAACGAACCACCAATATACACTTCCTATCAATTTTAGAAAGCCATTAAAGACTTGAGGTGAAGAAGATAGATAGGTTATTAGTTGGTTAGCTCTTGTGTTCTTGATTAGATGATGAATTTGATTAAGTAGCAAGCCTTCCTTCTTAATTTCCAAGCTTAACACTCACTTCTCTCTCAATATAATGTATTAGATAATTTTGTGTAATGAAAATCAACTCATAGCATTCTATTTATAGGCTAGGCAAAGCTTAGGGCATAAAGGTCATTAGGTACTTTAATTAGGTTATTAGTTGATCACTTTAGATTAAGTTACTTCTAGTCAATCCCCTCAATTTCCAATTCTTGCAAACCACCTGCTCCTCCACCCCCTTACTATTCCCACAATGTTTAGGTTAAGGATGAGTCATCAAGACTTTTGGTCCAACCACTCATCACTTTTGCAAGTGGAAGATATTTGAAAAGGAGCAAACCTCCTTTGTTTGCTTGGGTAGCCGGCCATATGGCCCTTGGATGGGTCCCACATGGGTTTGGTTCTTTAATTAGCCACCTATTTAGTTCATGGGTTGACTCATGGGTTCGGATCTTGAGTTGGGCTTAAAATAAATTCACTATGGGCCTCTATTTAAGCTTGATTTAATAATTCTTTGGGCCTTGAATTAAATTCACCTGGGCCTCTTCATAGTTTCCATTTTGGGCTTCTTAAAGTCAAAGTCCATTAACTAAATAACCCATCTTGACTATGGTTGACTTTTTGACTTTGACTTTTCGTATTTCTTTCGTATAATTTCTATATTCTTTTCGTATTATTTTTATATTCTATTAGTATAATACTTTGTATTATACTCGTATTATTATTCGTATTATACTAGTATAATGCCTCATATTATACTTGTATTCTTTTTTTATTAAATTTATATTATACTTAATTATATTCTCAAAATTCAACGCGCAGGCTAAAACTGCGTTTTCAGTTTCTGAATTTTATCGGATATTCCATTTTTCCTCAGAAATTCTAACATTACTCGTTTTTCGAAAACTCCGAAAAATTTCTATAGCAGTTATTAATGAATAGTGTTTTTACGTAAATTTCCCAAAAAAAAATTATTTTCGTCTTGGAAATTCATACACTTTAATTCTATCACATAACCAAAATCTTAACATCATACAATCATTTTAGGTCATAAAACGACCTTTAAACATATTACTCAGAATAATATTCATTAAAACTTTATTTAATCTTAGAGCGCAGATGAACCCTATCCATTTGTCAAGAAGACGAGCATTGAGATCTTCTACCCCTTCAAGAATAATGCGCCTCTGTATTCCTTCTGACGTGGATGGTACTGAAGGAGGTATTTGAGACTTTATTAGTTGTTTTTCCTTTGAGGTTGGGATTTTCTAGTTTTATGATCGAGGGGCCAAACTAATTATTGAAGCCTTCATTTACTTGAGTTAGCTTCAGAGAGGCATTAGACAAGCTCGACTGTCGTCTGATGGGTTCATATCTTGTCTTTCTCCTTATCTATGTATGCTTTTTCTTTTTTTTTCTACCTTTTTCTTCTTCTTCTTTTCATCTTTCTTCTTTTTTGCTTTTTTTTTCTTCTTCTCCGCATTCTCTACCATATTACTCAACTTTTTATTCTTTTTCTTTGGCTCAGGTTTTGAAACCTTAACAACCAACTCTTCATCATTTTCTTGTGGCTCCGACAAATCACCCATCACAGCCGCCTCTTCTTCATTATGTGGCTCAGCGTAGAAGTCTTCTCAACCATTTCTTCACTTGCTATATTTGGTTCATACATTATGTTTATCTCAGCCATCATCTCATTAACCTCCTAGTGAGGCTCTATGATTGGATAGGTGGGTTCCTCTGCAATCGTTTCTCCAGTTCTTTTTTGAAGTTGAAGTGTCTTTATGGAGAATTTTTTCTATCGCTTTCCTCTTAGGCCCTTCTTCTTCACCAGTTAGGAGAGAGGAGTGTGAATCTCCTTTTCCCTCTTCTCAGGATCAGAAGAGGAATCCTAAGAGTCCCTGGTAACTTCTTCTATTCTTTTTTTAATTTTCTTTTTCTTCATAGATTGGTCAACAATAGAGTCTAGAGCTCTACGATAGCGAAGCGCAGCAGATCCTTGAGAAACCTCTTCTTCTTGAATTGTATCCACTTTCCTTTTGGCTGGCTTTTGGGCTTCACTTATTGTGCGCTCACTGCCACCTTCTGTTTGACTTGACCTCGTGAATTTAATTGGATTCTTCTTCTAGTTTTCAAATAACTTGGGGGTGATCTTCTTGTTGACATTTAGTGGCTCCCCCTCTTTATCCTCAATCCTGCCCTTCAACCTTTTCTTTAATACTATGTTAACCAGACGCTCATGGAACATTTTAGACACTAGTTTTCCTGCAGCCTTCCTCTTTCCAGCGTCATCAATTCATTTGGCCAGCTAATCAAAGAATATGGTGCCAAAATTGATTTCCTTCTTCATGACGATAACAGTCATGATCTTCAACTATAGTTCAATGGCTGAATCGTGAGCAGAGTTCTTGTAGAGAATACAATTTTCAACAATATCAGCAAGGAACTCATATTCTTGCGGGAACTCCTTCTTCTTAATTCCCTTCAGTTATGGGTTCTTCTAATACCCCATCAACTTCATCCCCTCCTTCATGTCGACTTCCTCAAAGGAAGAGAGGCCTTGGCTTAAAAAGCCCAAGTTATGGTTGAGCTCTACTGCTCCCATCTATAGGGTGGTATCAATAACCTTGGTGACCAAGACCCCATCTGCATGAACAACTTTTATACAGAATTCCTTCACCAGTTCAGAGTAAATCTTTATGTTGGTCTCCAAGCATTAAGAGAACCCAATTTTTTGTACGAGACTCGGCACATCTGTGAATTTCTTTTTCGCGGCAACGAACTTGTTAGAGTAAAGTTGGTTTCGGGTAACAACTTGAAAACTGGCCATCTTACTTCTGGTTGGTTTGAACTGAAAAGATCACAAAAGTGTTTAAGTTTTTTGAAGCTTTAAGAAACTAAGGTTCGAAAACTTTGAGAGTTTAAAAATTTGAAAGCACAGAACTTCATATTGCAAAATAGAAGGGTTAATGTCAAATGAAAATTTAAAATGACTTTATATCACTTTCCTCTAATTTTACTAAGTGGGGCACGTGGAGAAAGATGATTGGTTGCACGTCACGTCAGTTCTGCATTTTACAATTGTATCGCAATAACTTCTTCTTTCCACTCGCTTTTCTTAGACGTGTAAGACACGCACTTTCAAACTAACCGCCTTAACATCTTCTGACATAGAGTAACTTCTTGAAAGACTTTTAACTCTACGATGATCCTTTGTCTCAACGATCCACTTTGTGAGCAACTTCTATTCTACAAACTCTCTTCAGTCTACGATCGTCTTCTCGTTCTACAAACTGCCTGCATTCTACGATCGTTGGATGGCTCTACGAATGTGTCTCTTCTTAGACAGTTCTACGATTTTCACCTGTATTTTTAGTAGCTCCCAAAACACATTAATAAGGATACAAATTAAGCATGCCTAACTCACTTATTAGCTTATTGAACCTACATTCATCTATGGGCCTAGTAAACACATTTGCTAGTTGATTTTCAGTTGATATAAAATGTAAAGATATACTTCCATTGTGCACATGATCTATAATAAAGTGATATCTGATGTAATACCCACTTAAAAATAATAATAATAATAATAATAATAATAATAATAATAATATATAACATTAAAATAATAACAAGTTTATAATCAGATAATGGAATAGAAACTAATAATTATTTATACATATCTAAAACCTATTAGGATAAGTCAGTTAAACTGTAACAAACTTTTAATTTTAAAAGGACTGTTTTACTTGGTAACCTATTTTGCAAAGGAATTAAAAATATTTAGATAACTAGAGCGAAAATAACGTAAAACATTGATTTGGCTTTAGGGTACTACAAAACAGAAAAGAAGAAAATTCATAGAGGTAAAACTAAACTGTTATTTTTCAATTTTGAGATGAAACTCGTATTATTTATGTATATTTATATTTCAAAACAAAGGTTATAACAAGAAAAAGAGTATAAAAATTAATGGTATATATTTTATGTATAAATCAAAGAAATTTCAAATTATATATGTTTCAGTTCGTTTGAAAACAATTTTGATAAAAAAAAATTAATATTATCTTTTCATTAAATATGTTTCAGTTCGTTAGAAAACAATTTTGACAAATCAAGATTAGAGGATAACAAATTCATATGTGATGTTGAGATAGTTTGGCTTGTGGCCATTATAGTTTGTATTTAAATAAATATAATTTATTAATATATGTATTGTATAAGTGTAGATTCGATTATTATATATACATATATGAATGTTGTTTTTATCAGCTTTGGATCATGGTCGTGAGCATCAGTATACTTATACACTTAAAATTTTAAAATTCAATTATATTTTGCTAATCGTAAAATTTAACTAAAAATAAGATTAATGCGTAGAATATTTGAATTAAAAGTATGAGTAAATTAGGATAATGTATCTTAATGATTTTATTTATTTTAAATTATATTTAGGATTTGTTCAACTATTAATTTTGTGTTTCACAATATCGAGGTAAGTGGTTTTCCGAACTATTTAGTGTTTTTATTTTATTTTTATGTATACGTTAGTAATTACTCGGATGCTTAAATGTACTTTTTCAAATTTTGTTTAAGGCTTCCATTTAAATTAAAATGTTATGTTCTTCTATTTAGAATTTCGGATCATGTATTTATTTTTGAACCGTGAAATAAGATTATATGATTTTGAACTATTAAAAAGTATCGTTTAGAATATCTATAATATTGAGAAAAGATTTTAAAATACTCAGTCTGACTATGTATAGAATCTAGTATTGATTACGTTTAGTTTCGGAGCTAATATAGGACCTACTAAGGCGCACACCTTTTAGACGCCCTTCGGGGAGCGTGCAGATCATATTCCTTAGTAAGGTGCGTGATCATTGACGTTATCAAACTTTTGAGTCGTGTTACAGGGCTACTGTAACCTTAGTTGTTAAGACTGTTAATTAAAATATATATTGTATACATTGAATTCATTTTAAATGTAAAATTTATTTTGTTATTATCTGTTTTTGTTTTGAAAAATATGTTTACTATTGTTATCGAACAAAAAGAATTTTGAAAAAAAAAGTGTTTTACAAATTATACTTGATCCACCTAAATAGTAAGGATTGCTACTTGCTGGGCTTCACCGCTCACCCCTTACAAATTTTTATAGGTCTCATCGTTGATAGCTGAGCACTTATTTGATACGCTTTGGATAGTTGAAGTTTAGTTTAGGATGCTATTTCTTTTTGTTGTTGGATGTTGATAAAACTTTTAGTTTCGGGGAGTTGCGTCTCCGTTATTCGAATTTGATATCTATTGGTATTTCATTTGAATTAAGTTGATAGATGTTTTTTGTTGGGTTTACTTTAAGATTAATTATAGTTGAGTTATTTTGTTTGGGCTATGCGCGATTGATTGTGACGCCCCCAAATCCGGGTTTCATAACCTCGAGTTTAGTGCTCACGATCCATCATACATATCACATCTAACTACCCATTCATTAATGAAAAACATCATTCATAACATTACTTAATGCAAATTATAACAATATCCCAAGTTAACTAATATTGACATAACTTACATACCCTTATGTATCCAAAAAGTTTACATAATTAATTTACATAATGTAACATAACCATTAAAAGTTGACAATAACTACTCCTGAGCCTTGCCTTTGCCTTTGTCCCTGTTAGAACCTTCTGCTACCTCGGCCTTAGCTAAAATGTTTTATTTAAGCAAGAGTGAGCAACGAGTTTGATCAGCAAGTTAAAGTATACAATAAATGATATATATCATGAATAGAAGAGTCTAGCTTCTATAGAACTTCAACAATAATCAAAGGGTTTTGAAATAGCTGAAGAATAATTCAATCTCAATAATAAAACTTTCTCAAATTTCATACTGAATAACATCTCAAGGATGAAAGAATAAAATTCTTTCAAAGATTCAATAATATTCAAGTGAATAAGAAGAATTAACAATACTGCAACAATATTCAATAAAGTGGGATATTTCCAGATTTCATGCTGAGTGATCACAAAAGGATCATGAACTAATAGAGGAATTATTAGTTATTAAAACTAAATTACCTCAGGAATATAAGTTAGTTATAATAACTAAACTATACTCCTCTGCAAGTACCTGGAGCGGCCAACTCCTTTGTACCTTATATTATGCATAATACTCAATAATAGCGCAAAGGTCGATTTACGACAATAAAGTTTGTTCATCTCAGTCTTACATCATGAGTCCGTACCACAACAATATGGTTTGGATTGCTTTTAAAGAAATACTATGATTTTAACATATAATATCAATATTGATCTAACCGAAATCAATGACATAGATCTTCCAATAATAAATCAGATCATAATAAATAGAACGTTTCATGCTTTAACAAATATTAGTCTCGCCAAAACAATTAGCTGAGACATGGCTCATAAACAGTTCAAATAATAGAACAAGAATCAATTGTATTATGTGCGAATAAAAATAATCATTTTAGATGTGAATAATTATCAATAATTATTCACAGATCATGCTTTGAAATATATAACTCAAGTTGAGTTAGGAAACTTGCAATAAATGCGAATTTTCAATAATAGTCTTAGATGTGGAATAATCAACAATAATTATCCACTATCATGCTTGAAAAATAATAACTCAAGTTTGAGTTAAGGAACTTTCCTGATTCGTTGACTACTGCTACGCAATTTAAGTTAACTTCTTTTGTAAGACCTATCATTAATAAGATCGATCTCTTAATTAGCACCACATATCTCACTTATAATATTTATCTAACATGTAATCACATAATCAAACATTAGATAACACCTTAACACTATACATGAAAGAATTTCAGCATTATAATTGTTTACAAAATAAATATTCATCAACTATATTTAAAATAAATTGAACATTATAACTGCTTGTAAAATGAATATTCGTTTACTATGTTTGAAATAAATCGAGCATTATAACTGCTTTATAAAATGAATAATCGACTATTCTGTTTGAGATAATTTCAGCATTATAACTGCTTGTAAAATAAATATTCTTACTAAATACTTGAAGAAAATCGGACATAGTAACTGCTTATAAAAGTATATATAAAGAAGAATGAAAATAATAACCACTAGAGTAAATACCTCTAGAAGTTGCAAGCTTTAACTACTCCTTTGAAATCTTGAAACTCAAAAAATTTCATTTCTCTTTCTCTCTCTAACCGAAATTCTCCTCTCTCTCTCTCTCTCTCTAACTCTATTTTGGTTTTAAAAAAAATGAAGAGAAATGGCTCCTATTTATAGGAAAACATAGTTTTAATAATTGCGCGTTAGAGGCTCGACTTTTTACAGTTTGCCCCCGGTTTATTACAGTTTGGTACCTATGTTAATTACACTTTAGTACCTCATTAATTGCACTTTATTCCCTCGATGACATCATCATGATGATATCATCTTTTGTGTTTCTTTACTGCTGATGTCATGCTTACATCATGCTTGCATCATCTGTGTTTCTTTAAGGATGATGTCATGCTTGCATCATGTTTGCATCATCTCTTCTCTGATTGGTTGGTTTAAGTTCACATGGATTGGAGGGTATTTTGGTCATTTTATAAATAATTTTAAGGGTAATTTGGTCATTTCACATATTTTTCTAACAAAAAAAAAATTTCCTTTGGGTTTACTATTTTAATTCTTTTTGGGCTTCCTAACTAATTGTTATGGCTATGGCCCAATGCCTTAATTAGCTTATTAAAGGCCCAAAATGTCTTCTCTCCAATTGGGCTAAAGGATTGGGCTTTAACTAATTTCTCTTGGGCTTGCAAATTAATCCTTTGGGCCATGAATTTCACATAGTTCAATACTTTTAATTTTTATCTTACCCTAATCATTTAGTTAGGGTTTTCATTCCCCTCCTTTATAACTTAAATCCTTACTCAAGTATCTTTAATTTCATAACTCAATTAGACTTGCTTTACTTAGGTTATAAAATTAATTAATTGAGATGTATAAAATAAATCACTTATGGTTAGTATATATTTTTAAATACTAGCATTCTCTAATATTATAATCACTTAGGTTATTTAATTACCATACCTAATATATATATTAGGTTACATAACTTTATACTTAATTCTCTTTACAAAATAAATGTATACACATTATCTAATGTATATTTATTCAATCACATACATCATTCACATAAAATCACAATATATTCCCCTAGTGTATTAACTTAATAACCCTAATTGGCTTAATAAGTTATAAACACTCACATATTCATATCAATAATTAATTACTTAAATATTGTAAATCTTTTTTGTGACGCCCCCAAAATAGGTTCAATACTCAACCCATTCTGAGTATTCAAATACATGGTACAGAATCCAAATACAATCTTTCATATCAAACGGTCATGCAAAATACGACCACATAACTGTGAGTGTCAATACCGACATGTAGAAAATATTAACATTCAAACTAAGTCTTTATTACATTTATTATCACACTATTTTTTATAAAAAAAAATTAGTGAGGACTTCTACAGCTCTAACTCGGACCATCACTCCATTCCCCGACTAGTACCCGTGATATTCTCATTTCCTGAAGAGACCAATGGAAGAAAAGGGTGAGCTCAACTAGCCTAGTAAAGAATATTATGACTAAGATAATGAATAATAAATTATCGTTAGTCTTTAATAAATCAGATAAAATATTATGGACAACACGTTTTAGATCAATATTCGCAGCGAAAATAACAATTCATTAGAAGAGTTAAGTAGAGAATGAAGTCTACTATCTTCTATGATTTAAAAGTCCATCATCAATATTTTATCCTTGTAACATCAATCAATATATATCTCAAATCAATATTCATCTTTGCACTACGGCCAAAGATATTCATTTGTATCACCAGTTGGTCATGTTCATCTCAACACCTGTTCATCTTTGCACTACGGGCCAAAGATATTCATCAAGTAATCATTCATCTTTGCACTACAGGCCAAAGATATTCATCAAGTAATCTTTCATCTTTGCACTACAGGCCAAAGATATTCAATTATATCATCATTTAGGACTGAGGATGATGAAATACAATATAAGGAATGAATCCAGTGAGATAAAGGACAAAGATTAGGAATTCGTAATTTAGTTTATCCAAGTTCAATAATACTCCGTAATAATCAATTGTGGAGAAAAATTCAAGAATGAAGTTCATTCAAGAATGAAGTTCAAAACTTGCATACAATCAAAAAAAAAATATTTTATCGTGAATAGTAACTCGTAAATAGTAACTCATGAATAGTAACTCGACATGAAAAGATAAGAATTTCACGAGAAAGTTCAGAAAATTATTCCGGTGAAATGATACTAAATGAAGCGTAAAACTCAAGAAATTTCTGATCATTTTAGAAATTCTAGAAGCAATAATTATCGTTAATAAGTTTAGAATTAAGAATCTGAAATGAAATAATATACGAAACTGCAATTGGATTTTCACCCGTCTGGCGGTAGTCCGCTCAGACAGATTATTTCCATAATTTAATAACAACTGAATACGAAGGGTTATTCACCAGGCATGCAGTAGTCCGCGTAGACAGGTTATTCCCATAAAATAATAAAAAATGGAATAACAACAAGATTTTACCATGCATGCGGTAGTCCGCGTAGACAGGTTATTCCAACAGGATAATCAAGAATGGAATAACAAATTTTACGAGTATTGAAAGAAAATAACTCTCTTCATGAATACGAAAGAAATAATACTCCTTACCTTAAAAATTTGGAGACTACACCAGTGTAATAGCAGAATACTCTTCTTCTTTCTCTCTTATTCTCTCTATACTTTCTCTCTCTATAGCTTTAGTGAATTGGTGAGAAATAATGAAGAAATGAGCTTCTATTTATAGGCTGGGCAGAGTAAGGGAAAAATCGTCTTTTCGCCAAAATTTATGACATCATCGCTTACATCATCGATCCTATGACATCATTGCTTACCTCATCGCTCCGATGACATCCTTGCTTATCTCATCGCTCCGATGACATCATTGTTTACATCATAAGAGTTCAAATTTAATTTGCACTCTTCCACCTCGTTTAACTTTTATACCATGAATTTACTATAATAATGTTACCATTCTAATTATAAAAATCATACTATTATATAATCACATCATACTACTATAATGTAATATTATAACAATATATTTTAATGAATTATTTTATCGGAAAAGATAAAATACCAACTTTCAACAGATGTCACATGTTAAAAATTCCTCCGTTTAAATTCACATTGAAAAAATATTTCCTTATCATATATATCAAAAATTAATTATTCACAAATAATATTACAGAACTACAATATTGACAACCAGGTCGTTCCTAGGAAAGAGGGGGCCTTCCGATAAGGATTTCTCTTTATTGGTGCGCAATTAATCAACCCCTTTCCTAGACAGAACTTTCTTAGACATTGCCAATAATGCTATCTAATAATATTATTCAAATAATATGAATTATTGATTTGATAATTTGAAATAATGTGCAATGACAATTATTGAATCAATAATATAAAATAGCAAAGTAGCACTTATTGATATAAAATATCAACGTAACAAATATTGAACCAATAAAATATTATGCAATTATTGAATCAATAATATAAAATATTGAACAGTAATTACTGTAATAATAATTGAGTAAGTGCCTTCCTACGTAAGAATCAATAATTTGAAATACTGTGCAATACCGTGTGCTACTGTGTAGCACCACGTATTACTGTATTTTAACCACCGGGTATTTCAACAATACTAACGATAACAGTTTTGCCGTTATTTTTATAAAAAAGTTACTTCTGTCGCTTTCTATATCCGACACTCATTCCGTTGTGGGGTCCACCAATGACTGCGCCGTCGTACGAATATTCTCCGATAAAAAGATTATTTCTCGAACAAACGAATATTCTCTGACACAACGAATATTTTATAACCACTTGCTTACTTTGTGAACTTTGCACATCTCACCCATAACTTATCACATTTATCGAATCAACACCTTACTATTTCAAAATAATATATAAAGAAACTTAAATCTTATTCATAAAATTTGGGGTCTTACAACCTCCCCTCCTTATGATATTTCATCCTCAAAATTGACGTACGTACCTGGTATGTCGAAAAGGTTAGGATACCTCATTTTTATTTTCGATTCTAACTCCCAGGTCATTTCCTCGATATCATGGTTCCTCAACTTTTGAGCGTAGGACATATTCCTTCCTATCCAAGATCTTAACAGGTACCTCCTCGTATGTTAAATCTTCGGTTATCTCGTCTGGTTCTAACTCAATACTGTGGTTTGGGTCTTTCACGTATTTACGTAGCACAAATATGTAAAAAACGTTATAAACATAAGACATGCTTGGAGGTAAAGCGAGTCTATAGGCCACATTTCTAACTCGGTCAAGGATCTCAAATGGACCAATGAATCGTAAATCGGTGTCCATAACTTTCTGCAAACTGACCCTTTGGCACTCGATGCTCCGCCTTGACACGTTTACACTTAAACACCTCGAGATAAACTCCACGATCTCTCTCTTCATATTACTCCACCAAAATGTATGTCGAAAATCATGATACATTTTGGTACTTCCAGGATGGATTGCAAACGGTGTGTTATGTGCCTCCATCATGATTTTTTTTTACTTCAAATCAGAATTGTTAGGAACACAAAGTCTGGAGTTGACTCGAAGTATTCCTTCTTCATCAATTCTTGCTTCTGGAATAGCACCTTCTTGCACTTTCTTCTTCATCTTCATCAGCTCCGGGTCTATAGCTTGAGCAGCTTTAACTCTATCAGTTAAAACTGGTTCTACGCGTATAATTGCCATCTTCACGTGGGTCCCTCGAGTCTTTAACTCTATCTCCATCATTCGCAAGTCATACAAGATGGCTTCGTGTTGACAACATCGCACTCGTTCCCACATATGATCTTCTACTCAACGCGTCAGTTACCACGTTCGCTTTTCATAATCTTTCAACAGCTCCAACCAACGTTGTTGTTGCATATTGAGTTTGTTCTGGGTGAAAAAATATTTGAGACTTTTGGAGTATATTAGGATGTTATCAATAATGACAACCACGAAATGATCCAAATATTTGATACCAACTGTGACCCTCATGGTGCTTCAACTATAGCACCTCGCAATTGGTCGAACAGGTCATCAATACGAGATAACGGATACCTATTCTTGATGGTGACATGGTTCAACTCCTTATAGTCAATACAACGTCGTATACTACCGTCTTTCTTCTTTACGAATAAAACTAGGAGCATCCCAAGGAGACGTACTAGGACGTATAAAATCGATGTCTAACAACTCCTATAGTTGGACCTTTAACTCCTGAAGTTCAATAGGAGCCATTCGATATGGGGTTTTAGAAATGGGTTTTGTGTCGGGTTCAAGGTCAATAAAGAATTCAACTTCACGTTCTGGGGGTTGACCGGAAAGTTCTTCGGGAAATACATCAGGAAACTCATTAACAACAAAAATATCATTCAAATCTGATGTATTCTGATTTAAATCAGTGACATGTGCTAAGAAAGCTTGACATCCATTTTTAATAAACGAATAGCTTTATAACTTGAAATGACATTGATTGATTTTAGTGGTCTGGTTGTTTGAATGAAAGCTAACAACCTTACGAAACAATCAATTTTGGCAATGATGAGTGGTTAACCAGTCGATTCAAACATATCATATCAAATGCAAGTATTTTCAAAGATCTAAAATCCACAGGTAGGGTGAGGGTGTCAATTTGAATCAAATAAGATTTGTAAACTGTGAATGTAACAAAGGTTTCTCTTAACGGAGTTTCAACAGATAAGTTATAGTCTAATTTCTCAGGAGTCAAGTTCAAACGTTGAGCACAAGCAAGTGAAATAAAAGAATGGGTAGCACCGGTATCTATAAGGCATAGACTTCGCAAGAGTTTATGACTAGCTTATCCGTCATCACCTCGTTCGTGTTCCTCGCGTTTTGGACAGTCACGACAAACGTTCTTCCAGGAACCACCGACTTTGGCTTGTCTGGGACAGTCTTTGGTGTCACTATCCCAGCTGGTCTTGACTTTGCTATAAAGTTCATTCCTCCCTCAACTGCTTCGTTGCACTCCTGATCCATGATTTGAATCATAACTCTTCGATCCATATCGAATTAGGGTTGACCGCTATGCACAGCGTTATTCCAAACTCGATGTTGGATTCTCCCAATTGCTGTCCAAAAAGTAAAATCTATGTCGTCTATTTTGGCCTTCTTGGATCGGACGTCTCTTTCTAAAATATCAACACGTCGTGCTGCTTTTACCCATGCATCTTCAATTCTCACTTGTTTAGTTGCTTCTTCTTTCAGCTGATCGTTGGCATTTGCATGTTCAGATTCCAGCTCTAATATCATATGTTCTGCCAGAGAGAGCTTCTGTTCAAGCCTCGCATATCGAGTAGCAAAATCTTGAATTTTTGTATCCCTTTCTTGAATTGTTGTCTCCCTTTGTTCCACGGCCGCCTGCCGTTCTTCACCCTGTTCTTCTAACTCATGAATACGATTTTGCAGTTCTACATTTTCATCATAAAATTATCCTAATAAATCTTCAGGTTCCTCTTCTTCCTCACTCTCAGCTGCAACCTCTACGATTAGCTCGGGTGCAACTATTAATTCTTCACTCATCACATGGATATCTCTAATTTCTTCTTCGCCTGACATCCCATCATTCATCGTTTCTTCGGTAGTGTTGTTTGCAGGAGGAATATTGTCTTCTTGTTGCACGTTCTCCTGGTTGGTGATTAAAGGTGTCTCAACGGTCTCATTCACTCCATTGTTTAGATTTTCAGCTGTCATTCTCAAATACTGCCATAAAACAAGGGTTAATCAAATAAATTAACATATCACATATTAACCCTATGTTTCAAACGACCAATTAAATAACAAATAAGCTTAGGTAGGACACACTAGCGAAGAATTTACTCGTCTCTCCCCTCCCAGTTCTATTCCCAGATCTCCGCCAGAGATCATATCCCTAAGCTCTGATACCAACTGTGACGCCCCAAAAATAGGTTCAATACTCAACCTATTCTAAGTCGCCAAATACATGGTACATAATCCAAATACAATCTTTCATATCAAACGGTCGTGCAAAATACGACCACACAACTGTGAGTGTCAATACCGACATGTAAAAAATATTAACATTCAAACTAAACCCTCATTACATTTATTATCACACTATTTTAAAAAAAAATAGTGAGGACTTCTACAGCTCTAACTCGGACCATCACTCCATTTCCCGACTAGTACCCGCGATATTCTCATTTTCTGAAGAGAACAATGGAAGAAAAGGGTGAGCTCAACTAGCCTAGTAAAGAATATTATGACTAAGATAATGAAGAATAAATTATCAGTTAGTCTTCAATAAATCAAATAAAATATTATGGACAACACGTTTTAGATCAATATTCGCAACGAAAATAACAATTCATTAGAAGAGTTAAGTAGAGAATGAAGTCTACTATCTTCTATGATTTAAAAGTCCATCATCAATATTTTATCCCTGTAACATCAATCAATATATATCTCAAATCAATATTTATCTTTGCACTACGGCCAAAGATATTCATTTGTATCACTAGTTGGTCATGTTCATCTAAACACCAGTTCATTTTTGCACTACGGGCCAAAGATATTCATCAAGTAATCATTCATCTTTGCACTACAGGCCAAAGATATTCATCAAGTAATCTTTCATCTTTGCACTACAGGCCAAAGATATTTAATTATACCACCATTTAGAACTAAGGATGATGAAATACAATATAAGGAACGAATCCAGTGAGATAAAGGACAAGGATTAGGGATTCGTAATTTAGTTTATCCAAATTCAATAATACTCCGTAATAATCAATTGTAGAGCAAAATTCAAGAATAAAGTTCAAAACTTGGATACAATCAAAAAAAATTACTATGAATAGTAACTCGTGAATAGTAACTCGACATAAAAAGATAAGAATTTCACGAGAAAGTTCAGAAAATTATTCTGGTGAAATGATACTAGATGAAGCGCAAAACTCAAGAAATTTATGATCATTTCAGAAATTCTAGAAGCAATACTTACCGTAGTAAGTTTAGAGTTAGGAATCTAAAATGAAATAATATACGAAACTGCAATTGGATTTTCACCTGTCTGGCGGTAGTCCGCTGTGACGCCCCCAAATCCGTGTAACATCGATTACAGGACATGGTGCTCACGATACAACATACATCCTCATCTATCTAAGTAAACTCCAGCAATAATAATAGTAATATTATAACTATTACGTACTTACTCAAAATAAAATCCCAAGTCTTTACAACCTTTAATAAACCAAAACTTAAACTTAGCGTTTATCGCTACATTACATCATATGCGGAAATATAACTTATTTTATAAGGTAACTAGCATCATTTCATCTTAGTCTTCCCCTTGTCCTTGCCCGAGCCCTCAGCCTTCTCATCCTTAACTGAAAGGTTTAAGCAAGAATGAGCACAAATTGCCCAGCAAGTATATAAAGAAGTTTGAAAACATACATCAGGAGTAAAAACATCTGTATGACAATATCTCAACAGTTGAAAGAATTATCAAGTGTTAAACAAGAATATCAAAGATAAGAGTTTAGAATTCTCCATAGCATACTAAGGGGTGTTAAATACCCTGAACATTGCTTTGTTTCATCGAAAACCATCAGACGGTTTAACAATCAAATAGATTGTAAACGGTCTCTGCAAGTACTCCAGGTGATCAGCCTATCGTACCCTACATTGTGCACAAGTATAAAGTTTAAACTGCATAAGCATAAATGGGACTATATGCCCGATATTTGTTTGCCCATTTATTCGGGTTGTTCATCTTAGTATTCATGCGAGACCGCACCAAAGCAATTTGGATTGGTAAACATTAAATAGCTTCGAAAGATTTGAATTAAATCATTTTTCATCAATAATAACTAGCCGAAAACAAAGGCCAGGAAACATACTTAGAAACAGTTCGATAATGACATGAAACTTATAAGCATGGTTGTTAGAATAATAACTGAGTAATCATCGATAAGCTTGCAAGATAATTGAAGTTGTATAACTTCACAACAAAGGAACTTGCACGAATAAATAGCTAGCACAAGTCCAATACTTACCCTTACTGCGATAAAAATGAGTAAGGATTGAATAAATACCCAATAGAAATTAGGGTTAGGAAACTTGCCTGATACGCCTGCTACAATTAACGCTATCTACTAACTCTTCACGTAACCTATTCATATGTGTCACGTTAAGCAATTAGGTTCTCGAACACGACTCTGAAATATAATGGTTTCCTTTTATCTCAATTGGATTATCATCTAACATGTAATCAATTAACAATGCAATTCAATTACACAATACCATTCAATTACATAAACAGGTTGCAACTTATAGGTCCAGGTGTTAAATATAAAAATCTGGGAAAATAAAGTTTCTGGAAATTTTTCTAACCCGACCCGACCCGGATCAGACCCGACCCGGACCGACCCGGACCGGCGCAGCTGCGCAGCCTCAAGCCGTGTTACCGGCGCAGCTGCGCTGCCTGGAAAACCCAGAACCCATCTTTGAGTGGCGCAGCTGCGCATCGTTAAGCCGTACGAACGGCGCAGCTGCTCTGCTCTTCATGCTCAGAAAATTTTTGCAGTTTTGAGCAGCCATCTTAGCGAATTAATTCCGATTAAACCATACATGATATGACCATGAAACTTGGACACAACATACTTCATCTAGCATACTATTTTAAAAAAATATCACATTCCAGAAAATAGCAAATTAAGACCACGAACCGGCTACCTTGAAAAGCGTGCCAGGACAGGTTCTAACACTTAGAAAAATTCTGGAAAACCCAGAAATTTGCAGATTTTTATTTCCAACATGCTTGCTCTCGAAAATCATAACTTGCTCAATTTAACTCCGTTTCTTATGAAATTTGGTCAGGTTATACATCATACTACACAGTATTTTACAAAATTATTACACGCACTAATCGGGTCATAGAAACCATGATTCCAAGGCTCCGAAAAACCCGAAAAGTCACAGATTCTATGTTAAGCCATCTTTGACAAATTTTATGATTTTGATTCTAGCATGCATGGGGTTGATTCCTACTGTCCAGACCACACATACTAACATATATACACATGTTACAACAATCAAACTCACTAAATTACCATGATTTGAACAAATTAACATCTAAGAGGCATTTTATCGAACACTTAGCATGCAAACTTGAATTCTTTGATTCTCTACGTAATTGAAGCATGTTAAGTCCAGAATTTTCATTCTTAACACCCATATATCAGTATTACACACTAACATGGTATCACGAAACCACAACGAAACATTTTCCATAATTATACATGCATTTTCTTCACTATTTCCTTAAGAACATAATATAAGTTCGTATTCTTACCTTGAACGCTATTCTTTGATCAAGGAATCCGAGAATGCTTCCCTCCTTGTTTGCTTAGTCTTTGCAAATTTCCAGAATAACTCCACACTAACTATTACTCTCAATTTCTCTCACGGAATGAAGTTTTTAGCAAAAGAGGTAGTGTTTTGGGTGGAGAGTATAAATAGAGATTGATATAGCTTGATAGAAGCTGATATCATCAGCCCCTCCATGTTCTCATAACGGTTATACACATATTGCATGATTAACTAATATTAAAATGAAAAGAGGAGTTAGAGAATGGAAGAGTTTGTGGGTGTAAAGGATTGTAACTCCCTTCCTCTCTAAATCTTCTAAAACGTATACTCCCTTGTCCCAAATCAGTTGTCATGTGGGCCCACTCCAGCTGCTGATCAACATATTAAACTAATATTATAATCAATTAAATAACCCTTTTGACCATTTTTCCCCTCGTAGCAAAACGTTGCGATACTTATATCGATTCCTACTAAAGTCGACGTCCCGGATGTCATGGAACTATCTGTTTCGTCAAAATCGTCTCCGAAATTCGTGGTTGACTTTGACCAAAAAGTCAACCGTGACACATTTTCGTGGTTACAGTCTAACCTGACTAAATTCGACGTCCCGGACTCAAATACGCAGTCCGCGTCTCTAAATTCCGCTCCAAACTCAAAATCATGCTTTAAAGCCATCTCACAAAATTAATAGAATTAATTCCATACTTAAACTATTTAAATAGTTGAATTAAACTAAACCCACCATTTAAATACTCCTCATCACATATCATAAAATAACACATGTATGTATAATGCATATACATCTAAATAACAGAAGACACACCAAAATTTCACATAAATTCGTTTATTGATACTTGTTAAAAGACATAATAATCTCGGATATTACATTCACCCTCCCTTATAAGGATTCCGTCCCCGGAATCATTACATATCAAACAAAAAGACTAGGGTAGTTTTTCATCATTTTCTCCTCGAGTTCCCACGTAGCCTCTTCGGCGTTGTGGTTCCTCCATACTACCTTAACAGAAGGTATTATCTTATTTCTCAACACTTGTTCTTTTCTATCAATTATCTGTACTGGAACCTCTTTATAGGTTAGGTCCTTTTCAAATTGGATGGGTTCATACTCTATGACATGCTTGTAATCCCGTTTATAGGGTCGTAAAACTGATACGTGGAACACGTTGTGTATATGTTCTAACTCCGGAGGTAAAGCTATTTCATAAGCTACCTCACCGACTCGCCTTAACACTTCAAAGGGTCCTATGAATCTGGGACTAAGTTTTCCCTTCTTCCCAAATCTCATTTTCCCTTTCCAAGGTGAAACCTTTAGAAACACATAAGTGCCGACGTCGAAGTCTCGTTGTTGCCGATGTTGATCAGTATATTTCTTCTGTCGATCCTGAGCTATCACTAATCTCGCTCGTATTGTTTTGATCACATCTGCAGTTTGCTGCACTAATTCTGGCCCTAGCAATTTACGTTCTCCCACTTCATCCCAGCACAATGGCGTTCTACATTTTCTTCCATATAAAGCTTCATAAGGTGGCATCCCGATACTCGCGTGATAACTGTTGTTGTATGCAAATTCCACTAACGGTAGGTGGTCATCCCAGCTTCCTTTGAAGTCCATTACACATGCTCTCAGCATGTCCTCTAACGTTTGAATAGTTCTTTTACTCTGCCCGTCTGTTTGAGGATGATACGCGGTGCTCAACCTCAGTTGCGTTCCCATGCGTTCTTGAAAGCTTTTCCAGAAATTAGCTGTGAACCGCGGATCGCGATCTGACACAATTGATACAGGTACACCGTGCCTGGAAAAGATCTCCTTGATATAAAGCTTTGCCAACTGATCCAAGGTATATCTGATTTTGATTGGCAAGAAATGCGCTGACTTGGTCAATCGATCAACGATTACCCAAACTGCATCGTAACCCTTCTGTGTGTTTGGAAGTCCTACCACGAAGTCCATCGTGATATGCTCCCATTTCCATTCCGGAATTTCTAATGGTTGAAGTAACCCGCTCGGTCTCTGATGTTCCGCCTTAACTCTCTGGCATGTCAAACATCTGCTGACGCACTCTGCCACTTCTCTCTTCATATTGGGCCACCAATAATGTTGGCGAAGATCCTGATACATTTTTGTGCTTCCCGGGTGAATTGAGTAACTTGAGCTATGGGCTTCCTGCAAGATTTCTTCCTTTAATTCAGCTACTGCTGGCACCCAAATTCTCCTCTCAAACCTTAATAATCCATCACCACCCACATTGAACTTAAGCTCCTCTCCATCTGAAATTCTTTTCCTCACCTTCTCGCATTCTTCATCGCTGCTTTGTTCTTCCTTGATTTTGTCCAATAGAGTCGGTCGAACCTCCATTGCGAACAACTTCCCATCTGACTCGCTCGGACTCTTTACCTCGAGTTCCAAACTGGCCATTTCCCTAATCAACTCCTCTTGAGCCGTTAGCATTGCCAACCTGCCACTGCCCTTTCTGCTTAGCGCATCTGCGACCACGTTAGCTTTCCCCGGATGATATAAGATGTCGCAATCATAATCCTTTATTAGTTCCAACCATCTTCTCTGTCTCATATTCAACTCCTTCTGCGTGAAGATATACTTCAGACTTTTATGGTCCGTGTATATTTCACACTTTACACCATATAAATAGTGCCTCCAAATCTTTAGGGAAAATACTACCGCTGCCAATTCCAGGTCATGGGTAGGATATCCCTTCTCGTAATCCTTCAACTGACGTGATGCATACGCAATAACTTTACCATGTTGCATAAGCACACAGCCAAGTCCTTTATGCGACGCATCACTGAAAATCACGAAATCACCTGTATCGTCTGGTAAAGACAACACCGGTGCCTCACTCAATCTTTTCTTAAGTTCCCGAAAACTTTCTTCACACTTCTCTGTCCAGACAAATTTGACCAACTTCTTTGTTAAATTCGTCAAAGTTCCTGCTATCTTCGAAAAATCTTGGATAAACCGTCTATAATAGCCTGCCAGTCCTAAGAAACTTCTTACTTCCGTCGGTGTCTTTGGTTGCTCCCAATTCTGCACCGCTTCTACCTTTGCTGGATCCACAGAGATTCCGTCCTTATCGATCACGTGACCCAGAAATTGAACTTTCTTCAACCAAAACTCGCACTTTGAAAATTTTGCGTACAACTTATCCTTCCTCAACGCCTCCAATACCAACCTTAAGTGTTCAGCATGATCCTCCTGAGTCTTGGAATAGATCAGGATATCATCTATGAACACGACCACAAATTTATCTAGGTATTGCTTGAATACCCGATTCATCATGTCCATAAATGCCGCCGGCGCGTTTGTTAACCCAAATGACATCACCAGGAACTCGTAGTGACCGTAACAAGTCCTGAATGCTGTCTTAGGAACATCTTCCTTCCTCACCCTCAATTGGTGATATCCCGTCCTCAAGTCGATCTTGGAAAAATATTTCGCTCCCTTCAACTGATCGAACAGATCATCTATCCTAGGTAATGGATACTTGTTCTTGATCATCACTTTGTTCAACTCTCGATAGTCGATACAAAGTCTCATCAATCTATCCTTCTTTTTCACAAATAAAACTGGTGCTCCCCAAGGAGACACACTCGGTTGAATATACTTTCTATCCAATAATTCCTGCAACTGTACCATCAGCTCTTTCATCTCTGCCGGTGTCATTCTGTATGGGGCTTTCGAAATCGGGGCCGTTCCCGGTACTAAATCTATAACGAATTCGACCTCTCTATTCGGTGGAAGCCCTGGTAACTCTTTCGGAAATACATCCAAAAATTCATTCACTACTGGTATCTGTCCCATTCCTACACCTATTTTCCGTGTATCGACAATATGGGCCAAATATCCTACACTTCCCTTCCTTAGCAACTTCCTCGCTTGCAACATCGTCAGACAACTCGAGTGTCTCGGCGACTTACCCCCGTAGAATACTACATTAGACTGATTTGGAGTCATAAGATTTATACACTTTTTCTGGCAATCTATCATCGCTCCATGGTTAAATAACCAATCCATTCCTAGAATTACTTCAAATTCCCCTAATTGAATCGGAATTAAATTCACAGGCAACTTATATCCCCTGATATCTACAACACAATTCCTATAGACATGGCTAACGGGAATGACTTCCTTATTAGCGACTTCTATGTTCAAAGGATATTCTAATTTTTCCTGGGGTATGTTTAATCGTTGGCAGAATTCATGGGATACGAAGGAACAAGTAGCACCCGAATCAAATAATATGTAAGCAGATATATCATTGACCGGAATGATACCTGAAACCACGTCCTTGGATGCGACTGCATCCTGAACCGTCATGTTGAAAGTCCTTGCTGTTGGTCGATTCTGAGTTGGTGGTCCAGTAATTGTGAGATTTCCACCGCTTGGTCCCCTTCCTCCATTTCCTCCTGCTGAATTCTTCTTTGGGCAATTCCTTGCCTGATGATCCAATGCTCCACAATTGAAACATCCATTCCTCTTTGGTGCAGAGCAATTGGGAGAGATGTGCCCCTCTTGCCCGCAATTGAAACAGACATTCTTCCCTTTTAGACATGCACCCGAGTGATTCCTTCCACACTCCTTACACGCCTCAGTTCTCTTCTTTACTTCACCTGGTTTTCCCCCAGAGTTTCCCGAGTTAAAATTGTTATTGTTGTTGTTGTTGTTCCACTTCCTCTTGTTTCCACCACTGCTGCTGCTACCTTCCCCGCGATTCCCTCATTCATTCTTCTTCTTTTTCTCCTTATTAAACTTCATTAGGGCTTCACTTCCGCCCTCAACAATTATAGCCTTCTCCAGGAGAGTCGCGAAGCTGTTCGTCTGCAACACCGAAAGTCTACTGTATAACCATGGTTTGAGACCCTGCTCAAACCTCCTCGTTTTCCTCTCCTCAGTGTCGACCTGATGAGGCGCGAACCTCGCTAGTTCGTTGAACTTTGCGGCGTACTGGGGTACGGTCATGTCTTCTTGCTTCAGCTCCAAGAATCGCATCTCCATACGACTCTGCATACTCGCAGGGAAATAGTTTTCGAAGAAGATCTTCTTAAACTCTTCCCAAGATATCACACCTTCTCCCGCCCTGATCTGGTTTGCCTCCCACCAGAAATTGGCTTCACCCTTCAGCATGTAAGTGGCGAAGATTGTTTTCTAATCATCTCCTACGCTAGCAATAGCGAACGCCTTTTCAATTTCCTTGACCCAAGTTTGGGCTTCGATAGGTTCGGTGGTTCCTTTGAACTCAGGTGGTCCCGCGCTCTTGAAGTCTTTAAAGTGTGCCACCTGGCCCGCTGGAGGGTTATTGGTATTCGGGGTTCGATTCTGTAATGCCCCAACTAACATGTCTACAAACTGTTGCATAGGGTTCGGTGGACCCCCAGCATTACCGCCTGACCCTTCTGGTACTTGTTGACGACGTCTTCCTCTAGCCATCTCTCTGTTTAAATAAACTTAGTGTTATTATCCCATAACTTATTCCTACAATATTTATAATTCATATAAAAACTTAATCATCACATCACATATTTAAATAAAAGTATATTTATTTATAAACATAATACCCAAGGTACTTCATCATCTTATGGCATTAAGCCATTTACATCACTTTAACCATCATATTTAGTGAAACTGGAAACCAAGTTTTATTTCATAGATAAGCGTTCTACACGTTAGTAGCAAAAGTTTAACACCAACCAACTAAAGACCCCGCCTAATGGCGTCTTCATGCTCTTCATCCGCTATCTCTAGCACCAGCCCACGGCTTATGGCATGTCTAGACCGGTACTCCTCACGTGGAAAGTGATACACCCTATGCTGGAACCTCCCATGTGCTGACTTAAATGCGTACTTTATTCTATCCATCCTAACCTTCTTATCTCTTACTTCTCCTTCTAACTCGCTTGTTAGCTTCTCGGCCTGAGCACGGCCTCTTCTCTCATCTTCCCAGAATGTGGTAATGATCTGCTTGTCAGTTTGGAGACTCTGAATCCTTGATTCTAGCCCATTAATGGTATGTCCCAAGTGGGTCCTGATAGCTTCTTTCTCGTCTTTCAGCCTGTTCGCCTTCTGACCTGCTGTTCGCAACTTGTCAGCCAGATCCCCGTTCCTAATTATCAGGTGGTGCACCAATGCCTCAAGCAATGCTGCAGCCTGCTGCTCCCCCTGATACAGTTCCTCCAACTCATGGACCTTGTCGTCCAAATCTGTAATCCTATCCATCAACTCATCTAGTAAACCATCCTCAGGTGCTTCCTCGGAGTCCTCCTCGGTCTCCTCTTCCTCTTCAGGATACTCCTCTGGGTCTGACTCAGCTGCTGCCTCAGCTATAGGCTCAGGTACAGCTGTCACCAACTGCTCACTCACTACGTGAATATCTCTAACCTCCTCTTCTCCTAACATCCTACGATCAAGACAAAGAACTCAATTAGTATTTTAAAAATAGATGTTGATTTTGTTTTTAGAAAAATAGCTTCGACACTACACTTAGAACTCTACGTGAGTTCATCTCCTTATTACCTCCACTAACTTCCCTAAGGTTATAGTCTAAGGTTCCCCACCTAAAGTTTATAACCTACGGCTTTGATACCAACCTGTGACGCCCCCAAATCCGTGTAACATCGATTACAGGACATGGTGCTCACGATACAACATACATCCTCATCTATCTAAGTAAACTCCAGCAATAATAATAGTAATATTATAACTATTACGTACTTACTCAAAATAAAATCTCAAGTCTTTACAACCTTTAATAAACCAAAACTTAAACTTAGCGTTTATCGCTACATTACATCATATGCGGAAATATAACTTATTTTATAAGGTAACTAGCATCATTTCATCTTAGTCTTCCCCTTGTCCTTGCCCGAGCCCTCAGCCTTCTCATCCTTAACTGAAAGGTTTAAGCAAGAATGAGCACAAATTGCCCAGCAAGTATATAAAGAAGTTTGAAAACATACATCAGGAGTAAAAACATCTGTATGACAATATCTCAACAGTTGAAAGAATTATCAAGTGTTAAACAAGAATATCAAAGATAAGAGTTTAGAATTCTCCATAGCATACTAAGGGGTGTTAAATACCCTGAACATTGCTTTGTTTCATCGAAAACCATCAGACGGTTTAACAATCAAATAGATTGTAAACGGTCTCTGCAAGTACTCCAGGTGATCAACCTATCGTTCCCTACATTGTGCACAAGTATAAAGTTTAAACTGCATAAGCATAAATGGGACTATATGCCCGGCATTTGTTTGCCCATTTATTCGGGTTGTTCATCTTAGTATTCATGCGAGACCGCACCAAAGCAATTTGGATTGGTAAACATTAAATAGCTTCGAAAGATTTGAATTAAATCATTTTTCATCAATAATAACTAGCCGAAAACAAAGGCCAGGAAACATACTTAGAAACAGTTCGATAATGACATGAAACTTATAAGCATGGTTGTTAGAATAATAACTGAGTAATCATCGATAAGCTTGCAAGATAATTGAAGTTGTATAACTTCACAACAAAGGAACTTGCACGAATAAATAGCTAGCACAAGTCCAATACTTACCCTTACTGCGATAAAAATGAGTAAGGATTGAATAAATACCCAATAGAAATTAGGGTTAGGAAACTTGCCTGATACGCCTGCTACAATTAACGCTATCTACTAACTCTTCACGTAACCTATTCATATGTGTCACGTTAAGCAATTAGGTTCTCGAACACGACTCTGAAATATAATGGTTTCCTTTTATCTCAATTGGATTATCATCTAACATGTAATCAATTAACAATGCAATTCAATTACACAATACCATTCAATTACATAAACAGGTTGCAACTTATAGGTCCAGGTGTTAAATATAAAAATCTGGGAAAATAAAGTTTCTGGAAATTTTTCTGACCCGACCCGACCCGACCCGGATCAGACCCGACCCGGACCGGCGCAGCTGCGCAGCCTCAAGCCGTGTTACCGGCGCAGCTGCGCTGCCTGGAAAACCCGAAACCCATCTTTGAGTGGCGCAGCTGCGTATCGTTAAGCCGTATGAACGGCGCAGCTGCTCTGCTCTTCATGCTCAGAAAATTTTTG
Source organism: Panax stipuleanatus (assembly GCA_020205555.1). Lineage (NCBI taxonomy): Eukaryota > Viridiplantae > Streptophyta > Magnoliopsida > Apiales > Araliaceae > Panax > Panax stipuleanatus. The sequence goes on from CM035126.1 coordinate 102,178,047, forward strand.
CAGTTTTGAGCAGCCATCTTAGCGAATTAATTCCGATTAAACCATACATGATATGACCATGAAACTTGGACACAACATACTTCATCTAGCATACTATTTTAAAAAAATATCACATTCCAGAAAATAGCAAATTAAGACCACGAACCGGCTACCTTGAAAAGCGTGCCAGGACAGGTTCTAACACTTAGAAAAATTCTGGAAAACCCAGAAATTTGCAGATTTTTATTTCCAACATGCTTGCTCTCGAAAATCATAACTTGCTCAATTTAACTCCATTTCTTATGAAATTTGGTCAGGTTATACATCATACTACACAGTATTTTACAAAATTATTACACGCACTAATCGGGTCATAGAAACCATGATTCCAAGGCTCCAAAAAACCCGAAAAGTCACAGATTCTATGTTAAGCCATCTTTGACAAATTTTGTGATTTTGATTCTAGCATGCATGGGGTTGATTCCTACTGTCCAGACCACACATACTAACATATATACACATGTTACAACAATCAAACTCACTAAATTACCATGATTTGAACAAATTGACATCTAAGAGGCATTTTATCGAACACTTAGCATGCAAACTTGAATTCTTTGATTCTCTACGTAATTGAAGCATGTTAAGTCCAGAATTTTCATTCTTAACACCCATATATCAGTATTACACACTAACATGGTATCACGAAACCACAACGAAACATTTTCCATAATTATACATGCATTTTCTTCACTATTTCCTTAAGAACATAATATAAGTTCGTATTCTTACCTTGAACGCTATTCTTTGATCAAGGAATCCGAGAATGCTTCCCTCCTTGTTTGCTTAGTCTTTGCAAATTTCCAGAATAACTCCACACTAACTATTACTCTCAATTTCTCTCACGGAATGAAGTTTTTAGCAAAAGAGGTAGTGTTTTGGGTGGAGAGTATAAATAGAGATTGATATAGCTTGATAGAAGCTGATATCATCAGCCCCTCCATGTTCTCATAACGGTTATACACATATTGCATGATTAACTAATATTAAAATGAAAAGAGGAGTTAGAGAATGGAAGAGTTTGTGGGTGTAAAGGATTGTAACTCCCTTCCTCTCTAAATCTTCTAAAACGTAAACTCCCTTGTCCCAAATCAGTTGTCATGTGGGCCCACTCCAGCTGCTGATCAACATATTAAACTAATATTATAATCAATTAAATAACCCTTTTGACCATTTTTCCCCTCGTAGCAAAACGTTGCGATACTTATATCGATTCCTACTAAAGTCGACGTCCCGGATGTCATGGAACTATCTGTTTCGTCAAAATCGTCTCCGAAATTCGTGGTTGACTTTTTACCCGAAAAAGTCAACCGTGACACATTTTCGTGGTTACAGTCTAACCTGACTAAATTCGACGTCCCGGACTCAAATACGCAGTCCGCGTCTCTAAATTCCGCTCCAAACTCAAAATCATGCTTTAAAGCCATCTCACGAAATTAATAGAATTAATTCCATACTTAACCTATTTAAATAGTTGAATTAAACTAAACCCACCATTTAAATACTCCTCATCACATATCATAAAATAACACATGTATGTATAATGCATATACATCTAAATAACAGAAGACACACCAAAATTTCACATAAATTCGTTTATTGATACCTGTTAAAAGACATAATAATCTCGGATATTACATCCGCTCAGACAAATTATTTTCACAATTTAATAACAACTGAATACGAAGGGTTATTCACCAGGCATGCGGTAGTCCGCGTAGACAGGTTATTTCCACAGAATAATAAAGAATGGAATAACAACAAGATTTCACCATGCATGCGGTAGTCCGCGTAGACAGGTTATTCCAACAGAATAATCAAGAATGGAATAACAAATCTTACGAGTATTGAAAGAAAATAGCTCTCTTCATGAATACGAAAGAAGTAATACCCCTTACCTTAAAAATTTGGAGACAGCACTAGTGTAATAGCATAATACTCTTCTTCTTTCTCTCTTATTCTCTCTATACTTTCTCTCTCTATAGCTTTAGTGAATTGGTGAGAAATAATGAAGAAATGAGCTTCTATTTATAGGATCGGCAGAGTAAGGGTAAAATAGTCTTTTCACCATAATTTATGACATCATCGCTTATATCATCGATCCTATGACGTCATTTCTTACCTCATCGCTCCAATGACATCCTTGCTTACCTCATCGCTCCGATGACGTCATTGTTTGCATCATAAGAGTTCAAATTCAATTTGCACTCTTCCACCTCGTTTAACTTTTATACCATGAATTTACTATAATAATGTTACCATTCTAATTATAAAAATCATACTATTATATAATCACATCATACTACTATAATGTAATATTATAACAATATATTTTAATGAATTATTTTATCGGAAAAGATAAAATACCAACTTTCAACAGATGTCACATGTTAAAAATTCCTCCGTTTAAATTCACATTGAAAAAATATTTCCTTATCATATATATCAAAAATTAATTATTCACAAATAATATTACAGAACTACAATATTGACAACCAGGTCGTTCCTAGGAAAGAGGGGGCCTTCCGATAAGGATTTCTCTTTATTGGTGCGCAATTAATCAACCCCTTTCCTAGACAGAACTTTCTTAGACATTGCCAATAATGCTATCTAATAATATTATTCAAATAATATGAATTATTGATTTGATAATTTGAAATAATGTGCAATGACAATTATTGAATCAATAATATAAAATAGCAAAGTAGCACTTATTGATATAAAATATCAACGTAACAAATATTGAACCATTAAAATATTATGCAATTATTGAATCAATAATATAAAATATTGAACAGTAATTACTGTAACAATAATTGAGTAAGTGCCTTCCTACGTAAGAATCAATAATTCGAAATACTCTGCAATACCGTGTGCTACTGTGCAGCACCACGTATTACTGTATTTTAACCACTGGGTATTTCAACAATACTAACGGTAACAATTTTGCCGTTATTTTTATAAAAATGTTACTTCTGTCGCTTTCTATATCCGACACTCATTCCGTTGTGGGGTCCACCAATAACTGCGCCGTCGTACGAATATTCTCCGACAAAAAGAATATTCCTCGACCAAACGAATATTCCCCAACACAACGAATATTTTATAACCACTTGCTTACTTTGTGAACTTTGCACATCTCACCCATAACTTATCACATTTATCGAATCAACACCTTACTATTTCAAAATAATATATAAAGAAAATTAAATCTTATTCATAAAATTTGGGGTCTTACATTTTTAATTTAATAATCAAGACTAACATTCAAGCTATGTTAATTTCTAACATAACTTATATTACTCTTTCTTGAAAATGATTAAGTATACTTCTTAGGTAATAAATTAACTTTCTAGCTTAATTCACATATACACTTATATGGTTCAAATACTTTAAAAAAAAATTATTCGTAAAAAAAAATTACACATATAAGCATGTGAAATTCTCGGTCCTTACATTAATATTGTTGCCTTACGGGCCTTTAGGCTTGCGGCATGTAGTACTTCGAGCCTACAGCGAGTTCGGAGTGTTACAGAGATGGTATCAAAACAGTGGCCCCTCGCAATGTGTCGGCTAGGAAACCCACACATTTTCTGGGGACCGATTTTGGGATTTAGCTGTGGGTAATGATTCAACTAGATTTAAGAAATAGAGAGTGATAGATTTTAATTTTGGACATCTTTATATTAGAAATTGGGTTTAACATATAAGATCAAGTTGGGTTCGTTTTATTGATTGCAGAATAGTTGAGTACCATATTTGGAAACTACTTTGATGATGTGTAAGTTATGACCTTGAAAATTTTAGTGCTTTTTAAATAACGGGCAAGTTAGAAAAATGAGAGTTATATTGGTTACGTTGTGGTGAATCTATGATTTTTGTAATCATTCTATGATACGAGATTGAAAAGGTTGCTTAATTTGGTGTTCAGATTAATATGGATTAAGAAAGTGTCAAACGAGTTTTTTATAATATTTTAACTTGAGGACAAGTATTGGGTGATGGACTAGGTAGTTTATTTGAAGACTAAGACTTTTGGAGCATTATTTAGATATGGATCAAGTGTTAGAGATTATTTATAATTAATCTTAAGAATTGTCAATTTGGAGGACCAAATTTTTGTAAGGTGGGTAGAATGTAATACCCGGTTAAAAATAATAATAATAATATATAAAAATAAAATATTAACAGGTTTATAATTTGATAATGGAATAGAAACTAATAATTATTTATATATATTTAAAACCTATTAGGATAAGTCAATTAAACTGTATCAAACTTTTAATTTTAAAATGACTGTTTTACTTGATAACCTATTTTGCAAAGGAATTAAAAATATTTAGATAATTAGAGAGAGAAAAGAATGTAAAAAATTTATTTGGCTTTGGGGTAATACAGAAGAGAAAAGAAGAAAATTCAAAAATGTAAAACTAAACTCTTCTTTTTCAATTATGGGTTGAAACTCGTATTATTTATGTATGTTTATATTTCAAATCAAATGTTATAACAAGAAAAAGAGCATACAAAATAATGGTATGTATTTTATGTATAAATTAAAGAAATTTCAAATTATATATGTTTCAGTTCGTTTGAAAACAATTTTGATAAAAAAAAACAATATTATCTTTTCATTAAATATGTTTCAGTTCGTTAGAAAATAATTTTGACAAATCAGGACTAGAGGTTAACAAATTCTTATGTGATGTTGAGATAGTCTGACTTGTGGCCATTATAGTTTGTATTTAAATAAATATAGTTTATTAATATATGTATTGTATGAGCGTAAATTCGATTATTATATATACATATATGAATGTTGTCTTTGTCAGTTTTGGATCATGGCTGTGAGCATCAGTATACTTATATACTTAAAGTTTTAAATTCAATTATATTTTGCTAATCGTAAAATTTAACTAACAATAAGATTAATGTGTAAAAGATTTGAATTAAGAGTATGAGTAAATTAGGATAATGTATCTTAATGATTTTATTTGTTTTAAATTTATATTTAGGATTTGTTAGACTATTAATTTTGTGTTTCACAATATCGAGGTACGTGGGTTTCTAAATTATTTAGTGTTTTTAAATTATCGTTTATTTTTATGTATACGTAAGTAATTACTTGGATGCCTAAAATGTGTTGTTTCAAAATTTGGTTAAGGCTTCCATTTAAATTTAAATATTATATTTTTCTATTTCAAATTTCGGATCAAGTATTTATTTTTGAACTGTGAAATAAGATTATATGATTTTGAACTATGAAAAAGTATCGTTTAGACTATCGATAATATTGAGAAAAGATTTTGAAATCCTTAGTCTGATTATGTATAGAATCTGTTATTGATTACGTTTAATTCCGGAGCTAATATAAAACCTATTAAGGCGCACACCTTTTAGATGCCCGTCGGAGAGCATGCATATTAGATTCCTTAGTAGGGTGCGTGATCATTGACATTATCGAACTTTTGGGTCGTGTTACAAGGTTACTATAACCTTAGTCGCTAAGATTGTTGATTAATATATATATATATATATATATATATATATATTGTATACATTGAAATCATTTTGAATGTAAAATTTGTTTTCTTATTATCTGTTTTAGTTTTGAAAATTATGTTTACTATTGTTATCGAACAAAAAGAATTTGAAAAAAAAAGTGGTTTACAAATTATACTTGATTTACCTAAATAGTAAGGATTGCTACTTGTTGGGTTTCACCGTTCACCCCTTATAAATTTTTACAAGCCTCATCGTTAATAGTTGAACACTTATTTAATAAGCTTTGGATTGCTGGAGTTTAGTTTAGGACGTTATTTCTTTTTGTTGTTGGATGTTGATAAAACTTTTAGTTTTGAGGAGCTGCGTCTCCGTTATTCGAATTTGGTATTTATTGGTATTTTATTTGAATTAAGTTGATAGATGTTTATTGTTGGGTTTAACTTAAGATTAATTATTGTTCAGTTATTTTGTTTGGGTTGCGCGCGACTGTTATTGTTGCCTTGCGGGCCTTTGGGCTTGCGGCGTGTAGCACTTCGGGCCTGCAGCGGGTTCAGGGTGTTACATCTGATGTCTATATATTTAGTCCAAGAATGCATAATAGGATTATGAGTAATTGAAATAGCACTAGTATTATCACAAAATATGAGAATAAATTTGAAATCAAACCTATAGTCAGCTAGTTGATTTTTCATCTGCACAGACATGTCAAACCTCCGTTAAAAAAATTAATGCCAATGACGAAAATTCAAATTTTTGTAAGAAAACAAAATTTAAATTAGTTGTTTGTAAGAACAAAATATAATTAACATTCGTAAGTTGATTTAAAGTATGATATAAAAAATATTTAACCCCATAAGGAGCATGTTTAAAAGCTCCGTGAATTATTTTACGCAATTGAGTGTTTGACGTTTGTATGTTATTCGACCAAGCCAAATTTTGATTATACGTAATAGTTACAAAAATATTGGACTATTTTGTTTCTTTTTTTTGAATCTTTTCTTTTTCTTTTTCTAAATATTATCTCATGTTAAAATGTATTTTCTCAATAATTATCTCATGATAAAATGTAAAGATAAATATATTATAATATTACTATTCGAGTCAACTCATCTCATAACCAACCCAAAAAAAAAACACCAAAAAATTCTCATTTAACTCGGCCAAACTTTTTTAGTGATATATATAGTACTCCCTCTCCCTCTGTTTTAAAATTAGAAATATATATATATTTTTTATCTATTTCAAAATTAAAAATACATTTCTATTTTAAAATTTTAAATTGACATTATGTTCCAAATTTGTTATTACTTTTTTACTATCATTTTCAATATCACATCACCACAACCGAATTCCTGAAGCTAATACAAATGTTATATTTAAGAACATAAAATTGTCCTCAAAAGTCGTCGTTTTATAATATATCTCTAATTTTAAAACGGATGGAGTAATAGATAAATGTGTAATAAATAAACCCCTCTTATTATTATATCAAATTATATATATTAATATGTTTCTCAATTATAATTTAGCATAAAATTGTCTTAATACATAAGACTATTCATATTTTATCTAAGAAACTAGAGAAACACTACCCCCTTACAAATTCCCAAATAACTCGATTATATTTTTGTTTTTAATATGAATAATTTATGTATATATCATTTCACCAAAAGTTAAATCTCTGAAGTGATCATGTATATTATTACATTACCAAATTACCAAATTACCAAATTACCAAAAACAGGGAATGGCTGTTTTGATCCATTAAAGAAAAACATAGGGAATTGATATTTCCACACGGTTTTTTGATATTTCCACACTATTGTCCCCCCATATTTGTTGAGCCTATTTTATGTCCAATTTACCCTTGCACTCTCCCTTCCTCCTGCAACTCGGTCTCTAACCCGGTTATTCAATCAATCCAAATTCCTTCAATCAAACAAATCAATCCAAATCCAAATCAAACAAACCAAAACCATCTCTCTCTTTTATTCCCATCTGTAATTCTTCATCTTACACAATTTGCAGGGTATTCCAAGATTCTAGATTCTCCAAAAACAGCCACAGATCTTAAAGTTACAAGTGAATATTTCATCTAAATTAAACTCATCTTTTTTGCTCCCAATTGGGTTCCTAAAGTTTTATCTTTTTGTTAAATCTAATGGCAGAAATTGAGAAAGGTGAGAGGAATCAAAGGTCAAGTAAATTACCAGAAGCCGATTTTTCTTGAAGTGGGGTAACAAAAAAAGACCCGGATGTGTAAGAGTAAGAGAAAGAGACCCACAAGTCTCTCCTTACAGCACCGGCGGCAGGATTCGCGGGAAAATCTCTTTCCGGTTCATCTCGTCTCACCAGGTAACCAAAAAACCAAACCCTCCAAAAAGGTTCCATCTTTTTCAATTTTACAGAAAATCTTGGTGTGGGTATGTTTGGAAACAGGTATTCAGAGGCTGCCACACTTCAATTGGAGAATCGGAAGTCATCGACGGTGTCGCCGGAGGAGGATAAGTATTATCCGACGAGTGGTTCAGTGGTGGGATTGGAAGAGAATTGTGGGAATGGAAAATTAGTAGTGGAAAATGGAGGGGAGGAAAATAGAGGTGCTGTTTGGTAAAAACTGTATATAAGTTTGTCAAGTAAAGAGAAAAAATAATACTTTATGGTAATGAAAGAGTGTACGCTTCCTCAGAGGCCTAAGAAAAGTGCCAAAATCATTCAAAAAGGTATGTCCAATATGGTTTTGATCTATCTACAGATCAATTTTTTTTTTTGAACAACCGGATATGGATTAAGATATGGTTTTAGTTTGTTTGATCGAAGGAATTTGGATTGATTTGTTTGATCAAAGGAATTTGGATTGATTGAACCACCGGATTTAGAGACTGAGTTGCAGGGGAAGGGAGAGGAAGAGAGAGGGCAAGCAATGGTAATTTGGACATAAAAAATAAGCTCAGCAAATATGCGGGGACCACAATGTGAAAATATCAAATAACTGTGTGAAAATATCAGCTCCCAAAACGTATTACAGAAACAAGCAAAATTATCTATTTACAGCAACTCAATACAATACTATTAAACATATAGCATATCAAGGGATATAATAAGAACAAACATCATACACTAATTACATACATATAACCCAAAGCACCATTGACCCTAACAACCATATCTCTTGTTTATCTGGAATCCATATTACTCGCATCTCATGACCTTGTTTCTCCTCTCCTCTCTAATAGAGTTGTTTCCTGTATAAGCAGGAGCATTTAGGGAAAAAGTTGAAATATACAGCAAGGAAACACACATTACAGGCCAAAACCATATCTTCAACACTCTTAAGGCAAAAGTAAAAAACCCGCGACTTAACAGGGGTATGTTAAACCTTGTACCAACCCTGAGCCTCACAATTTATGAAACAGCTTTCCGTGCATCTGCCATGCCAAGTTTATTATGAAGCTGTTCTAAATGATTCTGCAGTGACATCACAGCCAGTTTCAGTGCAAAGACAATAATTCAACTAAAATTAATCCAAGAAAAAGAAAATTGAAAAAGACATGATTCTAATCAAAGCTGAAATAATTTGAGTTAAATATATCATAATCAGAAGATTAAACATTACTAAAACAAAAAGTGACTTAAAACTTTCCAGGTCCTTTCTTATTTTGCGTAACCTATTTTTCTCGGACAGCTTTGGGGCTACCTTGACTCAGGAGTCACTTTGGAGGTGAGCAAAGCAAATGTGTGACCTATGCCACAGCTAAGAAGGATTGGGAATCTGCGGAGCATTTACTTTTTCACTTCAAGTTCGTTAAGAGGTTTGTAGGATGACTTTATGTTGTTTGTATATAGGCTGTGACTTGTTGGGGGTTTGGGTGAGGGCAAAAGTCTGTAATGGATGGGCGCAAAAGTCTGTGTAAGAGATGGTGTTATGGTGTAACAAATGGCATTATCAATATTTTCAACTTTTTTGGAAAAAGAAATATGTTACATGGCTCTCACTAAGCCTACCTTTATTTTTCATATTTCCATCTACTCTATCATGCATGTAGAATAAAGTACTCATTCTTTAGCTAAGTCCTCCTATTTCCAAACAGGCCTTCCGGTAAAAACAACGCACTGACACCAGAATAGACACCAAACTCAGTAATATCCATTATCCAACATAATATTTTAATAGGAAAAATACAAATTTGTCTATTAGCATATAAGTACATACACGTTCATAATAATAAATGAAGTAAAAGGTTATGAGAAATCAACCTAAATTTTTTTTAGGTATGATCATTGAACAAAACTAGTTCAGTAGTTGGAGGATGAATCAGTATTTGAGCAATCACATGAGTTTCAAACGAGAGAGAGAATTTATATAACCCTGTTGCTAATAGTTCTCCATGATGTACAAATCTTAACTAATGAAAGCCCTAGAGTACTTTCTGAATGACATTCTATTTCATCTTCTCAATGCTACAAATTATTCAAAGTGATAAATGGAATAGTACACATATATACATATATACATATATATATATATATATATATATATATATCTGTGTGTGTGTAAATAATAAATACCCTTTTTCGAAAAAACAAATAAGGGGACTAGACCTGTTTCTTTGTTTTAAAAATTATATAATATCCTTGTCAGTTCACTGTGAGAATGTGGATTTTGAAATGGGTACAGACTAGAAATCTCTATAGCATCGTCCTGCACACAAAATTCTCTATAGGTCCTTTGGATGTACAGAAAAACTGAAACCTTAAATTGATACTAACAGTCTAATGGAAATTGCAGAGATCAATTTTTTAATTATGATGTATTATATTCATGGATAAATTGATTATAATTATTTTAAAGACGGTAATACATAGGAGTCTAGGTTTTAGATTGTTTTAATATTTTATCTATCTACTTTACCAAGCATAATATATTTAGACTGCCAAAGACTAGAGTTATTTGTTTAATAAGATACTTATCTTAACTTAATAGTATTAGAGTTTTACTTGGTCTCTAGTATTAGAATAATTTAGTCTCTAAGCCGAAGTTTTCTGAACAAGTATTGTAATCCCCACAAGTTTAATATATAGTTCAATTATTTAAACTTAAGTTGTGCACTTCTGTGTGCTTCGGTGCTACAGATTCCTTTCTACAGGTTTCTTCTTCCTCTTTCTCCTTTTTTCTTACTCCTTTATTCCTTCTCTATACCCTTCTACACCTTGTCTTGCGGGTGCATAATTAATTATAGCTTCCTTCCACTCTCTTATTATCTCGCATAGGAAGCCATTTCTTAACTCGCTTCAGCATTTGACTACAACGATTTCAATCGGCTTCAGATCACAAGGACAGGAGAACTGAACATCACTTTTACAGTTATTAATTTCCTCCCTTATTGTAGTATCTCTTATATCCAATAAAATTTGTTCTTGTACCCAGAACGAGAAAAGTACTAGTTTCAACTGCTGATTACTCCCCCTCTTTGTATTTCTTAAGCCTTTATGATTTAAATGTAATAATGTCAAATCATTTGTGACTATTTGAGGGCGTCCGGGGGAATCAGACCCCAGCATTACCCTTTATTAAATAAGGGTTATAAATCGAGTAATTAATATAAACCAAAATTCAATTTTTCTATATCATCAATTTATGCACACAAATATCAACATTATTCAAGTAAAATAGAAGAGAAATCAACCTCAACAATTTGGCCATGATCATCAAACAAGACAAGATCAGCAGACTGCCAAAGCTTAGATCCCGTGACAGTACAATCCCTTGGGGTATCAAACAACGACAGCGAGTATTGCTTAAAAACAACACCAACATCAAAGTAAATAAGCCCAGAGCTCGGAATATCAACCCGAATTCCCCTAACCGGAAACCAAAGGAACAGTTCCTGTGCCGCAATTCCCGATAATTCCCCCAATTCACCGAACCCAATCGTACCCGAAACGTTCAAATCGTAACGGACATTAGATTCGAACTTGGCATCACAAGATTGCTGCAAATAGACCTCGAATCGGCCGGAAGAGGGGTCGATCGTGAAGTTTGTGATGCCCTTAGGGAGGAGGCCGATTGGGAGACCGTTAGATTCGAGAACATCGTAAATTGATGGTGATGAAGAAGAATATGCGGAAAATATGAGCGTGGATAATGTGAGAGTCATGTAAAGGAGGTTTAGGGGATTCATTTTTGTGGGTGTAGGGAGAGATTTGAGGGGAAGTGTTGGGTTAGGGTTTAGAGGGGGAGGAAAAGAGGGAAAGAGGTTTGTGAGGATGAGTGACTCGGACAGAATTTGAAATCGGAGGATTAGTTAAATATATATATATATATATATATATATATATATATATATATATATATGGGTGTTGGGAGTATAATTTCAGTTTGGTACAAGTCATTTTAAGGTTAAATACACATTTGACTATTTAATTATGATTTTATTTTAAATTAGTCATTGAACTATTTTTTATCAAATTAATATATTGAACTTATTTTCTTTTAATAAGCTTTCATTTTTAAAATTTTCATCAAAAAAATAAAATTTAACGCCCGAAATTTTGCATATATTTTATAACCTTGACATGAGGGCAAAAGAGTCATTTCAGCCAGAAGATGAGGCACCCGAACAGAGGATTTTGGCACTCAGATCGAAAGACGCAAGACTACCACAACGAATACCAAGCGAGGAATCATGCAAGGCATGACGGTCAACTATCCGACAATATGGGAAGAACTATTTCTACACTCGGGCCTATCTCTCCGGATCCAGAATTAGCCAAGTTTTATGTCATTGCATAACTCTCGAAAAGATTTGTCCGGAGTAGTGTGGCACACATCCCAACTATTCCCAGATTAAAAGTTACGGACATTCTAGCACGAAGTACAACAAATCGACATAGCGACACGAAAGTCGAGGTGGGTGAACCCCACCTAGGCCAACTGCAACTATACATGCGACCAAGTTCGAGGCCTATATAAGGCATTTTTTTAGCATATTTTAGAGAGAGATTGAAATTTTTGGAAAAAAGTAAGAATTTTAGAGAGAAAGAGGAGAATATAGAGAAAGAAATACCTAAATTAAATCTAGATCTAATATTCTTCATCCAATCTTTAGTTGGATTATTGCTTGTCCATCCAAGATCAACCTCAATGAAGCTTTGTTCTCTCATCCTAAGTTGAAAAATCCAATCTTTTGCATGTAAATTGTATAGATCTATTAGATCTAATATATTATACAAATTGTTGTGCTTGGATTCTCCTTTTGTAATAATTGTATCTCCTTCTAAAGTTTTCCAAGTGTATTAATTGCTAGGCTAGGGTGGTGATTAGAGAGGCTTTCTCAAAGTAATCTCCTCCTAATCACCCCCATGATGCACAATTATTTAATTTATTCTTCATTTCCTTCGAATCGACTCTTCTTCTATCAATTGTCTTGGTTATGTTTACCCCGAAATCTCGGATTCATATTCAGTAATGTGGGGGTCCCATCTACCCGCCGTTAAGGGATTCTAACAATTGAATCGCCTGATAGCCAGTTTGGGATATATTTCTCGATTTAAATCCCGATTATGTCATTTTATAGATCTAGGGAATTTTAGATCTACGGATTTATTCCCCACAATACTATAGACACTCAAAATTTTGCTTCCCTTGTACTAACTTCGCAAGAGGGCAAAAGCGCCATTTCACACTCCAGAGATAACCCTAGAGGATTACAATATCAAACCAAACCCCCGCGATAGCCCCGAAAAATCATCAAACTAGACCTCGGAGATAGCCCCGGAAAATCATCAAACCAGACCCCCAGAGATAGCTCCGTGAAATCATCAAGCCAGAACCCCGGAGACAACCCCGAAAAATATCAAATCAACTTCACAGATAACCCTGAAGACAGACAGAAGTCAACAGCAGTTGAACCCCGGAGATAATTGAGAAAAGACAGTTGCAGGCTTGCAGCTACCTCAAGCCCGGAACCAACCTGGAAGGTCAAAAGAGTAATTTCGCTAACTCAACATCAAATCATATCAAATTACTGTGAAGAAGGTCATATAGAACCATCACAACAATGCCGAGTGCAAACTACGCAAGACAACTCAACAGACTACCTTCGAAGACCTGAAGATGCTATTTTGGTCATGGACCCAGCTTTCCGAATTTAAAAATGGTCAAGCCCGATGTCATTACATAGCCCTCTGAAAGAGCGTTCCGAAATGGTATGGCACACCTCCATAGGATTCCTGGATTGAAAGGAGCAAGCTTCCCAGCGCACAGCAAGGCGAATGACTATCTGACATCTACCTAGGGGTGGTTTTTCCCCTTTTTGCCTATCTTTTCGAACTCAGAATGAGGCTAATAATACACCATTTCGAAGCTATCAGAAATATATCTTCGGATTGATATGACACGTTGTTGACGTTAGTTTAAAAAATCCGCGGGTCGGATTACAACCCGGGTCTTTTAATCTCTTCTCCTAAGTTCTCTCTACCCTTACTCTTTTTATTTAGAAAAAAGGTTTTGAAGGGTTTTTTAGGAGAAAGACCAACATGTATCATGTCGACGATTTGAACGTTTTGGAGAGTCGCCAGTTGGTAGATTTGAAATGGTTGTACCAACTCAACCGAGTTTTGTTTGAAAGAGGCCCAATTGCTGGACACTATCAAAACTTGATCTTTAAAAACAAAGTTTGAGCGCTCGGGGGCTTGGTTAAGTGTGGGGAAGGTGTTAGGCACCCCCACGACTCCCGTGTAAACATGATACCGCATCTTTTTAATATTTCCCTTTAAAACTGGAATGCGTGAGTGAATGCTGTTTGAAAATTGGGCCTATTGATTTGATTGATTGAAAGTAGTGCTTTGCTTCGTTGAACCTATATACGAAGGGTTTGATTTGATTTGAAAATCAGTTTTTGATTTGATTTGCAAAAGCATTTAATTTGATTTTCTTTGAAAAGCCTTTCTTTTGATTGATTTAAAAATGATGTTTTGAAAACTGGTTTATCAAACCCTTACGCTGCCATAGGAATTGAAGCCTGTTGATACTTCTAATTTTATCTTTATAGCCTTAAGGCTGTATGTGAATTGTGATTTGTCGGGCTGTGAAGCATCCTCGACCACAAAATATACAAGTGTCAGTCTCCTCATGGGTATGAAAACCATCGGAGGGACGTTGACACGATAATTAATATTTTTTATTATATTGAGACCTTAAATTCGGATAACCGTTTTAAGGTCTGTTTACATGTACATTTTTGTAGAAAAACTGGCAAGGTACATTTGTAAATCGGAGTTTATCCATCGTGGGAATCAGATTCCGACCGTTTTGATCGTGAATCCCACGATTCCTAGGCTCACATATGAGTAGCCAAAACCTGCACAGTTCAAATTTGTACAGAAACAGATAAATATTCCAATATTTGCCAGAACCGAGGATTTATTCAGTCATGGTCGAAGCATCTCGTTCCCACTAGATAGCGATCTAAGGGACGCGAGGTTGCTTTTGAAGCTGAAACTAGAAAGAAAGGCTAGATTTAAGAAAATCTCAGTCATTCTAGCTTCCCGGTTCAGTTTGGAGACTTTGAACCATTTAAAAACTAGAATTGACGAGATTTAAATAAATCTAGTCCGCCTGCAGATATGTCAGTGCCAATTCATATAAAATAAATATTTAAAGCAGAAGTTGAATAAAAAGCGAGTAAAGCAATATATATATATATATATATATATATATATATATACACAAATATATATAAAAGTTGTAAAGGGCGATAGGTTTTCACGCCGGTGCCCGGACTAGAATTAATATATATATATATATATATATATATATATATATATATATATTGACAGAAACGTAGTCAACTAAGACTGGGAAGAGGAGCAGTGATGGTGAAGGCTACTTATATATGCATAAATATATATAAAAGTAGTAAAAAAAGCCACAGAATGATCCAGGCCGAACTAGAATGTAAATTGCAGAAAAGTAGTCAACCAGTGACTGGGGAGATCTGTAAGACCCCAACTTTTATGAATAAAGATTTAATTTTCTGTATATATTATTTCAAAATAGTAAGGTGTTGATTTGATAAATGTAAAAAGTTATGGGTGAAATGTGCAAATATTTCAAAATAAGCAAGTGGTTATACAATATTCATTGTTGTCGGGGAATATTCGTTTGGTCGTGGAATATTCTTGTTGTCGGAGAATATTCGTACGACGGCGCAGCTATTTGTGGGACCCACAACGGAATAACTGTCGGATATAGAAAGCGACAGAAATAACCTTTTTATAAATAACGGTAAAACTGTTATGGTTAAACTGTTAAAATAATCGGTGATAAAAATACGGTAATACGCGTTGTTGTACAGTAGCACATGGTATTGCACAGTATTTTGAATTATTGATTCTTACGTAAGAAGTCACTTACTCAATAATTGTTACAGTAATTACTGTTCAATATTTTATATTATTGATTCAATAATTGCATGATATTTTATTGGTTCAATAATTGCTACGTTGATATTTTATATGATTGATTCAATAATTGCTACCGTTGATATTTTGTATTATTGATTCAATAATTGTCACTGCACAGTATTTCACATTATCAACTCAATAATTCATATTATTTGAATAATATTATTAGATAACATTATTGACAATGTCTAAGGAAGTTCTGTCTAGGAGGGGTTATTTAATTGCGCGCCAGTAAGGAGAAATCTTTATCGGAAGGCCCCCTCTTTCCTTGGAACGACCTGGTTGTCAATATTGTAGTTCTATAATATTATTTGTGAATAATTAATTATTGATTTATATGATAAGAAATATTTATTTTGTGGATATAAAAGAAGGAATTAGTGCTGATGTGTTTTTATCAGTATTTTGGTGTGGAAAATCATCCGTTTATGGATTTCGGATAATTTATGTTTGGAATTTAGAAAAACTTCCTTCTACAAAGTTGAGAATTAAATTTCCTATGGAAAGGACATAGAATTTATATTTTTCTGACAAAAGGACTATTTATTATGAATTATTGAAGTTTCAGAAAATAAATGTTTTTTTAATGGGAGGTGGGCCCCACTGGTGGCTGATGGATTTTGAGTCAATAGGCGGGCAGAATTTTTTTTTTTTTAAAATATTATTTTATTAAAAAGTCTACTTTGGCATCCTAAGCTTTTCCTATAAATAGGGTGCTTAGGTTAGAATTGAAAATCACACCAAAATCAGAAGTTTTCTCTCTCTATAATATCGAGCGTATTTTTGTGAGTATTTAGATACTTTGAGTGTTACTATTCAGTGCAAGTTTCCTTCGGTATTGTATTCGATATTTCAGTCAGAAGTACTATTCTTTTGAGGTAAAAGATGTTATTTTCTTTCGTAAATGATATTATTCTTTTCAATATCATTATACCAAAATATTGGCATGGATTTTATTATGAAATTCTTACTTTTTCCGTCGGGATTACTATTTACGTATACGACACTATTCACAAAAAAATTAAATTTTATTCTATTTGTCCAAGTTTCTTGTTAAGGTTCCTATCTTTGATTGGATCTAAGTTTTGAGCTTTATTCTTAAATTTTGCTCCACAATTGATTATTACGAAGTATTTTTGAATTGGATAAACTAAAATACGAATCCTTAATCTTTGTCCTTTATCTCACTAGATTCATTCTTTAAAATATTTTTCATCATCCTCAGTCCTAAAAGGTGATATAACTGAATATCTTTGGCCTGTAGAGCAAAGATGAATGATTACCTGATGAATATCTTTGGCCGTAGTGCAAAGATGGACAAGTGTTGAGATGAACATGACCACTGGTGATACAAATGAATATCTTTGGCCGTAGTGCAAAGATGAATATTTGATTCGAGATGTATATTGATTGATGTTACAGGGATAAAATATTGATGATGGACTTTAAAATCATAGAAGATAGTAGACTTCATTCTCTACTTAACTCTTCTAATGAATTGTTATTTCCGCTGCGAATATTGATCTAAAACTTGTTGTCAATAATATTTTATCTGAATTGTTGAAGACTAACAATAATTTATTTTCCATTATCTTAGTCATAATATTCTTTACTGGGCTAGTTGAGCTCACCCTTTTCATCTATTGTCCTCTTCAGGAAATGAGAATGTCGCAGGAACTAGTCGGGGGACAGAGTGATGGTCCGAGTTAGAGCAGTAGTAGTCCGAACTATTTCTGATAAATAGTGTGATAATAATTGTAATGAGGACTTAGTTTGAATGTTAATATTTTCTACATATTTGTATTGACACTCACAGTTGTGTGGTCATATTTTGCACGACCATGTGATATAAAAGTTTGTATTTGAATTCTATACCATATATTTGGCGACTCAGAATGGGTTGGGTTAACTGGACCTATTCTGGGGGCGTCACAAGATCACCCAGTATGACGAAGTGTGCAAAAACAGTATAAAGGGCGATGGGTTTTCACGTCGGTGCCTGGACTGGAATTGAAATATATATATATATATATATATATATATATATATATATTGACAGAAATGTATTCAACCAATACTGGGAAGAGAACCCAGTTATTGTGAAAGTCACTTATATATGCGTAAATATATAGAAAAGCGGTAAACTACCTCGGATTTGACATCCGGGCTTGACAAAATTGAAATGTTAGTATATATACAGTTAAATATATACAAAAAAGGGCCAAACCCGGATTGGGAAGATAACCCAGTCCGATGAAGTTGCCAGAACGTGTGTGCTAATGCATTAAAGCTGCTGGAGCTGACGGATCGTCAATCTGAGTTGTAGAAATGCCAGAAAATTAGTTTATGTACAAAAATGTACCAAATTTTGATGAAAACGGCCACGGAACTAAGTTCCGGGAATTTTTAGAAAAAGAAACTTAACGTGCAAGTGTATAAAAGTACAAAGAAGTAATATTGACTTTCTGATCGTAAAAATAATTATAATGGACTGCTACACGGGCTTTTTGCCAAATCGTAGGCGCTATACGTCCAAATCTACCAGTTATTTTCTGATATATGGTAGTATATGGGTATATCTACGTGTTGGAGTGAAAATATTTGGGTTTGGAAGAGGTGTAAAAGTCAGAAAATTGAACGGGCAGAGCTTCGCTGCGTTTTCGAATTATGAAATATGAGGGGGGTTGCATGTTTATTCATAGGCCAGGGAGCCTCCACTCTACCTGCTGTTGTAGGAGGTAGAGGTGAGGCTCCCCAAGGTGGGGCCCACATGCTGGCTTCGTCATCTCGAAGTGCGTGTATGCCGAACAATGCGATGTCAAGTTTGAAACTTCATAACTTTTGATCGGAGCGTTTGTTTAAGGAGTGCTATATCTTTTCGGAAAGCCCTCGCCAAGAGTGGTGCAATGACATAGGATTTAACCCTTTTTAAGCCCAAAAAGACGGGTTCATAGCCGGGTCTTTGTTTCCCCGCAGTTTATCCGTCGAGCCGTCTTGCACTATTTGCACTCGGGATCATCGTTGTGGTTTATTTTGACTTTGGTGGCATTGATTCGGCTTGAGTTTGACCAAATTGGCTAAGATTTGGTAAAATAACCAGTTTTTCCCCTCCCGGAGTTGCCTCTAGTGTCGGCATAGCCTCTAGTTGACTTCCGGGAGCTGTTTCCAAGACTTGGATCCCATTTGGGTTTGTTTGTCCCCAGTGTTGCCTCTGTGGCTGATGTGGTCATTCCAGGTTTTCTTCTGGAGTTGTTGTGATGCTTTAAGTTTATGTTTGAAGTCGACCTGACTTCCCAGGCTGATGCCGGGGCTGACCTGTACCTCCCAAGTTGCTGCCGAGGTTGACCTTGACTTTTCGGGTTACTACCGGGGCTGAATTGGTTGATCGATATTGAGACCGGATTTACGTTGCTTGACTGATATTGGGGGTCGGATATAAGTTGATCGATATTGGGGATTGGATTTGAGTTGACCGATATTGGGGATCGGATTGAAGTTGACCAATATTGGGGATCAGATTTTAGTTGAAGGATCGATATTGCTGACCGGATTTGAATTGAAGAGATGGCCTTACCCTCCTGCAGTGTTAGTAACAGGGACACAAAATTTTGAGTGTCTATAGATGCCCCTCTTTATCATGTTTATGTAATGCAATGGAATGAACAAGATAAAGATTGCTAGACACTTAAAATATGACAAGATATTAATGATACAAATCACAATGCAATGAATGTTAACATGTTTTTGCAAATCGCATTTTCGCACTTCGTATATCGCATCACAAATCGCATCGCAATCATATCGCATCGCAAGTCGCATATCGCATATCGCATGCCTTTACCGGTGCCTGTGTTGGGGCTGATCTCAATGGTTGACTTTCATCAATGTTGCTGATGTCTATGCTGGTGTTAACTTGAACGGTTTAATTTCCATCGGTGTTGCCGATGCTTTGTTTAATGAGGATGAACTGACATGTTTTCCACATTTCTGCTGGGGATGACGTTCTTTATGATAGCCTTTGTTGTTATCTTGGTTTTAAGATGAATGGTTTCCCCAATCTGTCGATACAATCAGGGGGAAGATTTTCTCTTGGCTGATGCCGTTGTATATTTCTGAAGGCTCCTCTGATGGGGATATATCTCTTTTGCCGAGTTACCTCAGTGGGTGCTCCCGATGCCTATCCTGATGATAACTTACACCGGTAATTTGCAACAGTGCCTACCCTGATGGTAGGGACAATGATTGATCATTGGACTGTCCTGATGCCTACTCGAGCGGTAGCAGACTTTTTCATCGAGTTTGTGTGTTTAATGTGTATGCATATTTAACTCTACTAGGTATGCATGCCTAACTTTTTAATGGAGATGTGCGCTGATGTAGCGCTTGTTGCACATGTGTAGACCAGACATGATATGATGATCTTATTTTGTCTTAGGGTTGATGCATATGCTTAATTGAATTGATGTAGAACCATACCTCACCCTTTCTGAGGTGATTTGGAGTTTCTTTTCAGGCATGGATTTTGATAGGTTTATCAGCTCTAACTCCTGTATGGCTCCTTTTGTCATTCGCAGAGCATATTTAGATGTTCCCCTTTCATATGCCGTCTCTGATGAGGATCGCAGGGGCTGCTATTTTCTGGATCTGGATTGGTGCTGGTCCCTCTGTTGGTCTAAACACTGATGGCTTTATTAGGAGATATCCTGATATCTTCGCTGAAGTAGCGTTCCACGGTCTACATCACCGGATCCTTCTCAACGCCCCTTCTAAGTATTTGTATAACAGATTCCATCATCTGCCCTCTGTGGGGATGGATTGATATACTATTTCCGCCATCAGAACATTCCTAATGTTTTGCTAGGGTTGTGCCAACGGTTGATAGTGTCAGACAATTTGACCTTCGATGAAATGCCCTTCAATGGATGAACGTCACCGAATAATTTCTGATGCTTCGCTGGGTTGTGACAACGGCTGATCATTGAGTATGAAAAGGGGCAAGCTCTCTATTTGTGACCCTGCTGGGTTAAATACTGGCTTGGCTGATGACCAAGGTGATGCTGACGTTCTGTAGGATGTAGCCCGTTCTTTTATTGCTTAGATTTGATCTTTAGTGTAGAAGCCTCGACTGATGAGGACTTGGCGCAGGTTGACATGTTTGATGATGCAGCTTTCATTTGCCAGGTCTTTTATCATTGAGCATCTGTTCTTCCCGATTTAAGAACTTTGTTGAGGATTTTTCCCTTTTAGTGGAGGGACAGCTGATGTCGCCTTAATTTCTTTTAGGAAGTCTCCCTTTTCTTTTGATGAGGAACTTGGTCCCGCCATAGATCCTTTCCATTTCTTGGAATCGGCAATGCCCTATCCCTTTCGTAGGTTATTACTGGGGTTCACAGAAGAAACTCGCTTTGTTGACCATGTCCATGGTGAGCAATATTCTGCACA
Organism: Panax stipuleanatus; assembly: GCA_020205555.1. Classification (NCBI taxonomy): domain Eukaryota; kingdom Viridiplantae; phylum Streptophyta; class Magnoliopsida; order Apiales; family Araliaceae; genus Panax; species Panax stipuleanatus. The sequence goes on from CM035126.1 coordinate 102,199,497, forward strand.
TTCAGAAAAATAACAATATGTGCCGAAAGTTTGATGGCTCGTGTTGTCGGGGTTAGTATAACCTTGTGAATGAGGCATTTGAAGTTAAAGTTTATGAAATTGAATGCTTGTATTCACCGAGCTCTTATCATATCGCTAAAGATTTTGAAATTGAGCATGAAAATGAATTTTTCCTAAGGAAATCAAAATGTTCGCTTGACAAGCTATGAAATTGTAAGAAAACTTTTAAACGTCCATGGTCATTTTTCATGGGTAGGATTAGATTCAAAAGACTTATCTCCCTTCATCAGAGACACCCCATCTTAGCTCTAGACACTACTCTTCACAAGATTAACATCATATGACATGAGCACTATGTGTGACGCAACCATTAGCAGGGGTTTCTCTTCTATGACTCTAGATGATCTCATTTTCTTGCAAAATGTTCTGCTTTCCTTGCTTAACTTTATCTCGTTTTTTTAGGCTTTTCAGGGTTACCCATGTAACGAGTTTTGGACCAATGACTCCTAAACTAAACGATTTTAGGGCACTAGGCGTTAAGACACCCCTTAGGGTTTACTGGCTCGAGTAACAAAGGCCATACTTCGAGACAATTTAGGCGGACTACTCTATTTGATCTTTGTCTGAGCCTGTACAAGATTCATTTTCTTAGGCTCTAAATTACCCATGTAGCGAGTGTTGGGCCGGTGACTCCCAAACCAGACGACTTTAGGGCACCAGCTGTAGAGACACCCCTCGGGCTTAATTACTCAGGTAACCTAGGCCACGCTTTGGATCTACTCAGTTTTGATTTCTTGTAATGCTCGTTTTCTTAGGCACTGAGTTACCCATATAATGAGCGTTGGGCCGGTGGCTCCCAAACCAGATGGCTTTAGGGCACCAGGTGTAAAGACTCCCTTCAGGCTTAATAACTCAAGTAACCCAGGCCACAATTCGAGACATTAGGCTGGCTAATAATTTTCATCCTTATCGTCATAGTTTCATACCCCACCACTAAGAGTCAGGTCAATCGCAAAGTGCAGACATGCATATGAGGTCAAGTTTGCTCTAAAAAGTGCTTTAAACTAGGATGTCGTGCCTAATCAAAAGGTTGAATAGTCTTAATTCTCTAATCGCTTTCATGATTCTTGCTCCACGGACGCTTATCAGAATTAATCCAATTCATAACAAGTTAAGCAAAAATATTTTTTTCCTTTCCTCTTTTTCTGAGATTCTAATGCAAGATTTATCTATGCTTAACATGTATACCCTTGCCAATGCATGTAACTATAAATTGAAAACACATAAAGAGATGAAAGAGTCGTACCTTATCAGTGGATTGAAGTATTCTCAGAAAATTATGATTGGAAAAGATCGATTGATCATACCGGATCACCAATGATGGAAGCTTAGATGATGATGGACAATGATGATGGTGCCGACTGATGCATTTTCATTGGATGGTTGATAAATGCCTCAGTATTGAGTTGTCACCATTTTTGAAATTGGTACAGTCTTGTTGTAAGGGTCCCCACATCGGGTTGTTGTTGATTCTGAACTTGCCCCAGTCTTGCTTGTCATCTAGGGTGATTGCTTTATGGTATGTTTGACCTGTGGGCTGATAAGATGTCGAGATCGCAAAAGTCTTTAATGGCATGACCCCCATGGTGAACAGGTAGTGAATTTTGTCTTTAATGCTTGGATGCCCCAGTCATTGTTATTGATTTGTAGGAGCAATTGGCTTTGGTGACCTTTCTTCTGATTTGGTGAAGGTTTCAGATTGAGGGTGTCAGCTCTTCAAAGGTCCTTGTTGATGATTAGGCTTGATATATCGCTGTGTTATTGTTTCAACTTTGATGTCGAGATGCCTTCGGACTCCGATGAATTGGACCTAAGAGTTCAGCTTGGTTGGTGGTGTGATGGCTTTAACCAGATTTGGCTTGATCTGTGAGGTATAATCCGTGGCCTTTTGCTCAAGCAATATATCGTCGGGTATGAGATAGACTTTGCCACGACGGTAGCCCATGTGCTTCTATGGGTCAAAGGAGATTAAGTCTTCTCGCAAATCAGGACTGATGAGTTGCTGACAGGTTGCATCCTATGATGATTGCCATTTCATCCCTGTGACTGGTCATTTTGATGTATCATTGTCTCTTCCTTTTGAGACTTGCTCTGGATTTGATGGAACAACATTGAGGTGCCGTCGGGTCTTCTCAGCATGTGTCATCGATCTTGAGTGTAGGCTTTTCATGTTTGGCCTTCACAAGTTGACTCATACGCTAGAGGAGCATGAGCCTCTTACAGGTTTGGCATTAGCTATGCCCCGTGCCAGGACAACCATTAATGACATGAGACGACCATTCATGGCCATGATTGGTTTGAGACACAGAGTCGTCACTGAGGAGGTTACTGCCGGATATGTAGTGTCCATTGATCGCTTTGGAAGTTTAGACTGCTACGGGCAGATGAGCAGTAGTCTGAACGAGTGGATGTGCTGTTGATGTGCATCACTGCTTATCTGTACATGCCCCTATATATGGATCACTTAGATACTGGCTTGATGGTAGTGATTCGTGTCCTTCGACAGGGTTGTGCGATTTTGCTGACAATATTAGCCTAGACTCTGAGGTCAGCTACTTTCTGCAGTACCCTTCCGGGAGGAATTTTCAGAGGTAGCATCGTTCTGTTGTATGTATGGTTCATGACGCATTCGAGTCCAATCGGCACCTTCATAAATCATGGGTACTGCTTTACCCTTGAGATAGCCCTGTCGTACTCCTTCTAGCCAGTGGAGTGTTCATATACGGCATCATAGTCGACCTTTTTGTAGGAGATTGAGTACCCCTTTTCGATCTCGCCATGTTCAGGGCTGAGTTCCCCCTACAGCTTTATTACTCATGCAGTTGGCATGGATTATCTGCCCCTAGCGGGTTTGAGAAGGGTGACCACATATCATCCGCTGGCAGTCATGGGCCAGTTTGATCGATTTCAGAGCATTCACCAATTTGAGGGGCTATGGATCAGCGGATATCAGCTTCGTCTTTGTCATCAGCTGACCTTACCAAGTCTTATGAGTGTTGACTCGTAGGGAGAGGGCTGATTTCTCTACTAGCCATCTAGATCATTCTCCAGAGTATTTGGCATGGTTGGAGTCCAATATCGCATTGGCTGCGGCTGCCCAGTCAGCTCTGAGTATTGATTCTAATGAGGAGGAACCTATGGAGGATCCTGATTCTCCCACTGAGGATGATTTATTTATCGGTTTGATAACGACTTTAGTTAGTGACCCTCCGAGCATCCTTGTCAGGACAGATTCAGCTATCGTTGATTCACTAGCTCAGATGACCTTTGAGAGGGATTAGGCTAGGGTGTTGATGTTGACAGCCCTATCTGGCAGAGATATAGCTTTCGCCGCTAGAGACGAGGCTCAACCTACTCGGGATGCAGCATTGAGAAGAGAGATGAGATCCGTTTTGTCAGAGATGCAACCTTTGAGGAGATTCAGGAGGTTTTAGTTGCTCGGGATGTCACTTTTGCTGAGAGGGACGAGGCCATAGTATGCAGATGGCAGTGGATGTTCTGGCTCATATAGAGACTGAGGGTTAGGAGCTTGCAGCTGCTCCTTTATCTTCAGAGATATGCCATATTGGTACTATTATCCCGCTTATCCACGGGTTCAGAGTCCAGCTTTGATTTTCCTCAGCAGAGCTTGTTGAGTAGGAGGTTTGATAGAATTTGAGTTTTAGAAGATTCGGTGTCTTGGGACTATTTTTTTTTTATTTTTTTTTCTGAAGGTCAGACCGCACCAAGAATGGTTGCCTACGTACTCCCGGGTTGAGGGAGATCAGGTCGTTCGTAGTTCCTGTTTTTGTGTGATAGGCTTGAGAAGGGTCTTTTTTGGGGTTTGAGTTTGGATTGATAGGTTTTTGAATTTTTGTGTTGGGATTTGAGGGCTTTTGAATTTTTTGGTTTGGTTTGACCTCTTCAGGGTCTTCCTCCTCCTCTTCAGCTGCCTCAGCCTGAACTTCAATCTCCTCAGGGTCTTCCTCAGAGTCCTCCTCTGAATCAGACACCGGCACATTCTCCTGACCAATGATTGTGATCAAGGGTGATGGCTCTCGTCGGACTAACTGCTCCCAAACTACGTGGATATCTCGGGGCTCCTCCTCTCTAGCCTCTAGGGGTACAAGGTCCCTGGACTGACTAGGTTCTCCAGCATTCGTCATCCTGACAAATAAAATTTTAAGTTTTAGTAATTACGTGATGCTAATCGAGACTCGAATATATAAGTATAAGCACGTAGCACATAAGGTAAGTTATTATCTTTCTTAGAACTCGATAAGAGTTATCATTACTATGTTCTCGATTTCTAAAAAGGCTACTATCCTAAGGTTTTTCCCCACCTAAGGTTCATAACCTACAGCTCTGCCCAACCTGTGACACCCCCAAATCCGGGTACTTCAATTCCACGGGACTTGGTGTTCACTGTACGAATATCATCTATCTATCTACCCATAGTAAATGCAAACCATGCAATAAATAGAATTAAATCCTCCCTTATGGGTTACAACATCTGAAAATAAATACATCAATCCCAGGTAATACTAACCTTAAACATCTGTGCGGAACATAAACAATTAAATAGTCTTATACAACTTTAACATAGAGCTGAAACATAAACATATAAAATAAACAACAAGTCTTCATCACTTGTTGACCTTGCCCTTGCCTTTGCTAGTAGAAGGCTCGTTGGACCTTTCGTTCTTAACTGCAATGTTATTATATGCAAGAGTGAGCACGATTGCCCACAAGTATAATAATATGACAACAATATAATAACATGCGAGTAAATCAAAGACATCTGAATAAAGAAACTCAACTTTTGACTCAAGAATGAATAACAGGAATCAAAAGAACGTCTGAGGGTCATAAGACCTTGAACTATGTCCTAGGTTGTAAAGTTTTTATGCTTTAAACCTTTAACAGTCATAAGACTATGGACTCTACTTCTCGTACTTAGGGGGATCAGCCCTTAGTACCATACTGTGCACAATATCTCAACGCTAAAGCGTAAATAATCCCCTATTAAAGGGTTGTTCATCTCAGTTTTGACATCAGAGTCCGCACCAAAGGAGGTTTGGTTTGGATAAGCTCAATAAGTATTCTAGAATTTAGAACGTACATCAACTATGGACTAGTCGAATAAATAAGGGTTCACTAGTCCTATAAGTTCAATAATATCATCGATATTCAACTTGAATGGTAAATCTCAAGAGTATACAATCGAATAAGTATTGTATAGCTGAATCATGCTTAAAAAAAATAGTGATATCTCATATGAAAATCTCAACTTGAATAAACAAGGATAAGAACTTGCTCAATGTAAAAGTAAGATTTGAGTTTAGGAAACTTGCAAAATATTAAACAAGTTTAAGGATAGAAAACTTGCCTCTTGCACAAGCTACAATTATAATTCACGTTCTTTATTAAATCCTACATATCAATACGTTCACAATACACATTAATCAATAACTCGATATACGTATCGAATCACACACATCGGTCTTGAGCACGTTATTGGACTATACAATTAACGAATCAAGTCATGTAATTAACTTATTAATTACTCACGTAATATAAGTTATTAACCTCTTATTATATGTTTAATCATGTCTTCATGTTTATTACATTAGGTTACAATTACATTTCCTGGACTTGAACAATTAAAATCTCATTTTTGGGCAAAATTGCCAAGTGGCGCTGCAGCTCCACCATTTGAACTAAAAATGGCGCTGCAGCTCCACTGGCGCTGCAGCCCCAATCTTAGGCTTAAAGTTGGCGCTGCAGCTCCAAACGCCATTTTCAGAATCTGCAGTTCACGAATAACAGAGAACCAGGCCCAGAGTAAATGCTACCACAACCATTTAATTGCTACCCATGAAGTATGGACTTCATAGAAACACTATACAATATTTCTAGCATGATCTTAGCATTCTAAATCACTTAATTACACAAGTTATAGCAATCAAATTCACTGTTTTTCATACTTTATCATGTTTTGAAGGAAAATCACGAAATTTAACTTTACGGATTCGTTATAACACCGAATCCGTTCGTTTAACTTCCGTTTTGTTCGTATAAACGTGTACAATCATATGTAAGTGCTAATTCAAAGTTAAATCATCGATTCATAGTATAAAAATTGTACATAAGGGCTGTATGGCCATATATACAACTTTTCTACTCTGTGACTTTTGTAAAAATCAAATCAAGTATAATTGTATGAAATTTATCACATTAAATCATGCATACATGGTATAAAACATGTTATGATCATATAATAATACATATAAAATCATATCATGCATTAATCATCAAATTAGTCATTCACAGAGAACTTTTTAAGAATACGTTAATGGAAACTGTAAGAACTTGAATTTAAAAACGTAGGAGAAAGAATTACCCTTGCTAGTTAGTGATGATGATGCAACTAAATTCTTCAATCTCTTCTCTAACTAATTCTCGAGTCTTTTCTCTCAATTTCTCTCTTTTTCTCTCTGAAACTTAGTGTCTTACAAATTAATTATATGAACTGATATGTATATGTAAATTAATATATTATACGCGTAATTAGAAGTCGTGGGTTATGGGTCGTCAGTTAATCCCATAATGGGTTAACTGGCTCCAACCCCCACTAGGGCTTTGTTTGTTTGTCCCTTATTCCTCCTTTCCATTTAATTTAATTAACTTACTATTATATAGTTGATTAATGTCACACCCAATTAAATCAAATAATGCTATTTAAATTAATTAAATAAAATAGCATAAATCTACATTAAATCACATAGTCACATAATTAAAATTCTTATTTATTAATTATGTCTAATCATAAATCTCTAATTAATTATTAAATTAATTAGAATAACATTATGCTTATTAATTATTATATTAATCAAATAAGCTCAATTAAATACATACTTTGAATATAAAAATTCACCACATTAATTTAACTAATGTGACACATATAATTAAATTAATCTATCACAATTTCATCAATTAATTATTTAACTCAATAATTAAATCATCGAAAAATATTTATTTAATTCAATAAATATTCAAAATAAATTACAAAAATCTTGTTTGTCACATCTTTCCCCCCTTAAAAGGATTCTGTCCCCAGAATCACGGTTCAATTAAATTTCGTCCCGTTACATTCTCCCCCCCTTACAAAGATTCTGTCCCCAGAATCGCATAAACAAAAAAAATTAAGTAAATAAATCTGGGTAATTCTTCATCATATGCTCTTCGAGTTCCCACGTAGCTTCTTCAGCATTGTGGTTCCTCCAAATTACCTTAACAGAAGGTTTAACTTTATTTCTGAGGACTTGCTCTTTCCTGTCAACAATCTGAACATGAATTTCTTAATAGGATAAGTCTTTCTCAAAATGTAGGGGTTCATATTCAATCACATGTTTGTAATCGGGTTTGTAGGGACGTAAAACTGACACATGAAAGACGTTGTGGACATTCTCAAGGGCCGGAGGTAAGGCTACCTCATACGCAACTTCTCCAATCCTTCGCAGCACTTCAAAGGGTCCAATGAACCTTGGGCTCAATTTTCCCTTCTTACCGAATCTGATCTTCCCCTTCCAGGGAGAGACTTTCAAGAACACATAGCTACCCGATTCAAACTCAACGTTCTTACGGTGTGGATCAACGTATTTCTTCTGCCTATCCTGAGCTGCTACCAGTCTTGTTCTGATCACTTTGACTATCTCTGCTGTCTGCTGTACCAGTTCTGGACCTAGTAGTTGTCTCTCGCCAACTTCATCCCAGTATAGCGGAGTTCTGCATTTTCTTCCGTACAACGCTTCGTAAGGCGGCATACCAATACTAGCGTGGTAACTGTTGTTGTAACTGAATTCCACAAGCGGTAGGTGATCATCCCAATTTCCTTTAAAATCCATGATGCATGCTCTCAACATATCTTCCAATGTCTGGATCGTTCTTTCACTCTGCCCGTCTGTCTGAGGGTGATAAGCCGTACTCATTCTCAACTGTGTCCCCATGCATTCTTGTAGTCGCTTCCAGAAGTTCGATGTGAAACGCGGATCTCTGTCGGAAACAATTGACACCGGAACTCCGTGCCTCGAAACAATCTCTTTCACATATAGCCTTGCCAACTGGTCTAAGTTGAATCTGATTTTGATCGGAAGGAAGTGTGCGGATTTCGTCAGTCGGTCAACGATAACCCATACTGCGTCGTAGCCTTTCTGAGTCGTCGGAAGGCCAACCACGAAATCCATCGTAATGTGTTCCCATTTCCATTCTGGGATTTCCAAGGGGTTGTAGCAAACCACTTGGTCTCTGATGTTCTGCTTTCACTTTCTGACAGGTTAGACACTTTGCAACACACTCAGCAACATCTCGTTTCAAATTCGGCCACCAGAAGTGCTGTCGAAGATCCTGGTACATCTTGGTACTACCGGGGTGAATCGAATATCGTGAGCTATGAGCCTCGCTCAAAATGTTATCCTTAATCTCTGGCACTGACGGTACCCAAACTCTGTTCTCAAATCTCAGTAGTCCCTCACTGTCTATCTTGAATCTCGGTTCGGTTCCTTCAGATATCTTTTTCTTAACCTTTTCACATTCTTCGTCCTGAAGTTGAGCTTCCTTAACTTTATCCAATAGGGTTGTACCAGTTTGCATCTGAAACAACTTCTCGTCAATCTCTATCGGATACTTCACTTCCAATTCCAGCTTTTCCATTGCTGAAATTAGCTCCTCCTGAGCAGTCAACATCATCAATTTCTCCCGACCCTTTCTGCTTAAGGCGTCGGCAACCACATTAGCCTTACCCGGATGGTATAAGATTTCACAGTCATAGTCCTTAATTAACTCCAGCCACCTTCTCTGGCGCATATTCAAGTCCTTATGTGTAAAAATATATTTCAGACTCTTGTGGTCTGTATATATTTCACTTCTCCCCATAGAGATAGTGTCTCCAAATTTTTAAAGCAAATACCACTGCAGCTAACTCCAAGTCATGCCCTTCTCATAGTCTTTTAATTGTCGTGACGCATACGCAATGACCCTGCCGTTTTGCATAAGTACACAGCCAAGTCCTTTATGCGACGCATCACTATAAATCACAAAATTTCCTGTGTCATCCGGAAGGGATAACACAGGTGCCGAACTCAACCTCCTCTTAAGCTCTTGGAAACTTTCCTCACACTTCTCTGTCCAAACGAATTTCACCGATTTTCTAGTCAAATTCGTCAGCGGAGTTGCGATCTTGGAAAAGTCCTGAATAAATCTTCTATAATAACCCGCCAATCCAAGAAAACTCCTCATTTCCGATGGTGTTTTCGGCTGATCCCAGTTCATCACAGCTTCTACTTTAGAGGGATCTACCGAAATTCCGTCCTTGTCGATCACATGTCCAAGAAATTGCACTCTTTCAATCCATAATTCACATTTAGAAAATTTGGCGTACAACTTCTCTCTTCTCAACGCCTCTAATGTTAACTTCAGATGTTCTACATGTTCTTCCTTGGTCTTCGAGTATACCAAAATATCGTCGATAAAGACCACCACGAATTTGTCCAAAAACGGCTTGAACACTCCATTCATTAAGCCCATGAATGCTGCAGGAGCATTCGTTAGACCAAATGACATTACCAAAAATTCGTAGTGACCATATCGAGTCCTAAATGCTGTCTTTGGAACATCCTCTGGCCTCACCTTCAGCTGATGATAGCCACTCCTCAAGTCTATCTTTGAAAAGTACCTTGCACCCTTCAATTGGTCGAACAGATCGTCGATCCTCGGTAATGGATATCTATTCTTAATTGTGACCTTATTCAGTTCTCTGTAGTCGATGCAAAGCCGCATCGTCCCGTCCTTCTTTTTCACAAACAACACTGGCGCTCCCCACGGCGATACGCTCGGTTGGATGTACTTCTTGTCCAGTAACTCTTGCAGTTGTACCATTAACTCTTTCATCTCTACCGGAGCCATCCGGTACGGTGCCTTCGATATTGGGGCCGTCCCTGGCGCCAAATCAATCACAAACTCAACCTCTCTGTCTGGCGGAAGTCCTGGCAGATCATCCGAAAATACGTCTAAGAAGTCCCTCACGACTGGTATATCTTCTAATTTTGGGTTTTCTTTACGACTATCGACTATGTAGGCTAAATATCCTACACAGCCTTGTCTTAACAACTTCCTGGCCTGCATCATTGTCAGACAACTCGCTTGTCTAGGCGATTTACTGCCATAAAACACAACCTTTGACGGCGTCATAAGGTTGATACACTTTCTCTGGCAATCAATTACAGCCCCATAATTGACTAGCCAATCCATTCCCAGAATAACATCGAATTCCCCAAGTCTAATCGGGATAAGATTTACGTTCATAATGTTACCCTTAATATCTACTCTACAGTTCTTGTGTACATACTTAACAGGGATTACTTCTCTATTCGCAATCTCTATATTCATGGGGTATTCTAACTCGTCCATAGGAAGTTCTAAGTTCTTAGCAAAGTCATCGGATATAAATGAACAAGTAGCACCCGAATCAAATAGTACATAAGCATTAACTTTATTGATCGGAATGATACCTGACACCACATCGCGAGACTGCACAGCATCCTGCACGGTCATGTTGAAGGTCCTGGCGGTTGGTCGGTTAGGTTGCGGTTGGTCCCGTGATAGTTAAAGCACTTCCACCGCTGTTTCCCCTGTTTCCACCTGATCCTTCCCTTCCAGATCCCTTCTTGGGACAGTCCCTTGCCAGATGGTCCTTTGAGCCTGCAAGTGAAGCAAGCGCCCTTCTTTGGGTTCGGACAGTTAGGTGCTATGTGGCCTTCCTGACAACAATTATAGCATACTCGTTTTCCCTTCATACAGACCCCCAGGTGAGCTTTCCCGCAGGTCGAACAAGCTTCGATCCTCTTTTTCTGACCACCTTGCTGATTCCCAGTCGATGAGTTATCATTCCACCTCCTCTTCTGATTATTACTCCCTCCCGTGTTGCTACCACTAGCCTTGTTAATTCCTTCACCTTCACTCTTCTTCTTTTTCTGATCTTGGTTATACTTTGTAACTGCATCACTCCCGCCTTCAGCGAGAATGGCCTTCTCCAACACCCCAGCAAAAGTGTTCAATTGGAACATTGACACTTTGCTATACAACCAGGGCTTCAGGCCCTGTTCAAACCTCCTTGCCTTCCTCTGATCGGTGTGCACTTGATACGTGGCAAGCCTAGCCAACTCATTGAATTTCGCCGCATATTCTGGTACGGACATATTTCCCTGTTTCAGTTCCAAGAACTGGACCTCCATTTGATTCTGCGAGCTGGTCGGAAAGTACATCTCGAAGAACATCTCCTTGAACCTCTCCCAGGTAATCACACCTTCACCTCCCCGGACCTTATTCGCTTGCCACCAATAGCTGGCCTCAGATTTCAGCATGAACGTTGCATAGGCGGTTTTCTGGTCCTCTCTGACTCTGGCGACGTCAAAAACTTTTTCCATCTCCATGACCCAGGTTTGAGCTTCTATCGGGTTCATGGTGCCTTTAAACTCTGGCGGTCCCACCGCCTTGAAGTCCTTGAACGTTGTGTTCGGTGGAGCTTGAGGTTGGTTGTTAAGCGCTCCAGCAAGTAAGTTCGCCAACTGCTGAACGGGGTTAGCATTGGCGTCGTTGTTGTTGTTAGTTGACCCTTCTTGGGCCTGTTGACGGTTAGATCGTCTCCTTGGCGGCATTTTACTGTTAAGAAATACGCGTATTAGAACTTTATTCAATCTTTTAAATATCTAAGGCTTAACTTAAACATTTAGACACAATCAGTCAACACATTATCTCAAATAAACTCTGATATATTACTAAATCAAAAGTTTTAACATAATACGATAGCATCACTGCTATTTACATCAACTATCCTGAGATAAAGAATCTACAGGATTTAAAACATAAAATATTCCTCTGTTTATAAACACATTGGAATTTACATTATTAACTACCAGATAGGTTTCACAAAATCAAATGTTCCTATCACTGCCCATTAAGGCGACGAATAGCTTTGCCACGCTCTTCTTCCATAATCCGAGACATCGTCCTGCGATCTAGCATGTACGACGGTAGTCCTTCGAACTGAATTGGGTACCTCATAACCCGATCCTGGGCCTCGTCAATTGCATACTGAAGTGTAGAGTACGTCTCTTCAAGCTTGGCCTTCTTCGCCCGACAATTATCTTCTGCGAGATCTGCTCGTCGTGATTCCCTTACCCAAGCCTCCTCTGCTATGGCCAGCCTTGCTGATTTCTCTTTCAGTTCATTCTTCAATTCCTCTATTTCCTCTGACTTCTGCTCAGTTTGGCCTTTCTCGTGAACCAAATTCCACTCTACATTTCCCAAACGTGTGTGAAGAGCCTCAACCTCTCCATCCCTCAGCTCGATGGTAGACTGTTGAGTAACCGACCGCTCCCTCAGCTCCTGAACAGTCTCCCTCAGCTCCTGAACAGTATCACGTAACTCTATGTTACGGTCATACAGCTCGTCATACATCTCGGCACTGATAGAGCTCGGCGGGAACTCTTCAGGGTCTTCCTCCTCCTCTTCAGCTGCCTCAGCCTGAACTTCAATCTCCTCAGGGTCTTCCTCAGAGTCCTCCTCTGAATCAGACACCGGCACATTCTCCTGACCAATGATTGTGATCAAGGGTGATGGCTCTCGTCGGACTAACTGCTCCCAAACTACGTGGATATCTCGGGGCTCCTCCTCTCTAGCCTCTAGGGGTACAAGGTCCCTGGACTGACTAGGTTCTCCAGCATTCGTCATCCTGACAAATAAAATTTTAAGTTTTAGTAATTACGTGATGCTAATCGAGACTCGAATATATAAGTATAAGCACGTAGCACATAAGGTAAGTTATTATCTTTCTTAGAACTCGATAAGAGTTATCATTACTATGTTCTCGATCTCTAAAAAGGCTACTATCCTAAGGTTTTTCCCCACCTAAGGTTCATAACCTACAGCTCTGATACCAACCTGTGACACCCCCAAATCCGGGTACTTCAATTCCACGGGACTTGGTGTTCACTGTACGAATATCATCTATCTATCTACCCATAGTAAATGCAAACCATGCAATAAATAGAATTAAATCCTCCCTTATGGGTTACAACATCTGAAAATAAATACATCAATCCCAGGTAATACTAACCTTAAACATCTGTGCGGAACATAAACAATTAAATAGTCTTATACAACTTTAACATAGAGCTGAAACATAAACATATAAAATAAACAACAAGTCTTCATCACTTGTTGACCTTGCCCTTGCCTTTGCTAGTAGAAGGCTCGTTGGACCTTTCGTTCTTAACTACAATGTTATTATATGCAAGAGTGAGCACGATTGCCCACAAGTATAATAATATGACAACAATATAATAACATGCGAGTAAATCAAAGACATCTGAATAAAGAAACTCAACTTTTGACTCAAGAATGAATAACAGGAATCAAAAGAACGTCTGAGGGTCATAAGACCTTGAACTATGTCCTAGGTTGTAAAGTTTTTATGCTTTAAACCTTTAACAGTCATAAGACTATGGACTCTACTTCTCGTACTTAGGGGGATCAGCCCTTAGTACCATACTGTGCACAATATCTCAACGCTAAAGCGTAAATAATCCCTTATTAAAGGGTTGTTCATCTCAGTTTTGACATCAGAGTCCGCACCAAAGGAGGTTTGGTTTGGATAAGCTCAATAAGTATTCTAGAATTTAGAACGTACATCAACTATGGACTAGTCGAATAAATAAGGGTTCACTAGTCCTATAAGTTCAATAATATCATCGATATTCAACTTGAATGGTAAATCTCAAGAGTATACAATCGAATAAGTATTGTATAGCTGAATCATGCTTAAAAAAAATAGTGATATCTCATATGAAAATCTCAACTTGAATAAACAAGGATAAGAACTTGCTCAATGTAAAAGTAAGATTTGAGTTTAGGAAACTTGCAAAATATTAAACAAGTTTAAGGATAGAAAACTTGCCTCTTGCACAAGCTACAATTATAATTCACGTTCTTTATTAAATCCTACATATCAATACGTTCACAATACACATTAATCAATAACTCGATATACGTATCGAATCACACACATCGGTCTTGAGCACGTTATTGGACTATACAATTAACGAATCAAGTCATGTAATTAACTTATTAATTACTCACGTAATATAAGTTATTAACCTCTTATTATATGTTTAATCATGTCTTCATGTTTATTACATTAGGTTACAATTACATTTCCTGGACTTGAACAATTAAAATCTCATTTTTGGGCAAAATTGCCAAGTGGCGCTGCAGCTCCACCATTTGAACTAAAAATGGCGCTGCAGCTCCACTGGCGCTGCAGCCCCAATCTTAGGCTTAAAGTTGGCGCTGCAGCTCCAAACGCCATTTTCAGAATCTGCAGTTCACGAATAACAGAGAACCAGGCCCAGAGTAAATGCTACCATTGCTACCCATGAAGTATGGACTTCATAGAAACACTATACAATATTTCTAGCATGATCTTAGCATTCTAAATCACTTAATTACACAAGTTATAGCAATCAAATTCACTGTTTTTCATACTTTATCATGTTTTGAAGGAAAATCACGAAATTTAACTTTACGGATTCGTTATAACACCGAATCCGTTCGTTTAACTTCCGTTTTGTTCGTATAAACGTGTACAATCATATGTAAGTGCTAATTCAAAGTTAAATCATCGATTCATAGTATAAAAATTGTACATAAGGGCTGTATGGCCATATATACAACTTTTCTACTCTGTGACTTTTGTAAAAATCAAATCAAGTATAATTGTATGAAATTTATCACATTAAATCATGCATACATGGTATAAAACATGTTATGATCATATAATAATACATATAAAATCATATCATGCATTAATCATCAAATTAGTCATTCACAGAGAACTTTTTAAGAATACGTTAATGGAAACTGTAAGAACTTGAATTTAAAAACGTAGGAGAAAGAATTACCCTTGCTAGTTAGTGATGATGATGCAACTAAATTCTTCAATCTCTTCTCTAACTAATTCTCGAGTCTTTTCTCTCAATTTCTCTCTTTTTCTCTCTGAAACTTAGTGTCTTACAAATTAATTATATGAACTGATATGTATATGTAAATTAATATATTATACGCGTAATTAGAAGTCGTGGGTTATGGGTCGTCAGTTAATCCCATAATGGGTTAACTGGCTCCAACCCCCACTAGGGCTTTGTTTGTTTGTCCCTTATTCCTCCTTTCCATTTAATTTAATTAACTTACTATTATATAGTTGATTAATGTCACACCCAATTAAATCAAATAATGCTATTTAAATTAATTAAATAAAATAGCATAAATCTACATTAAATCACATAGTCACATAATTAAAATTCTTATTTATTAATTATGTCTAATCATAAATCTCTAATTAATTATTAAATTAATTAGAATAACATTATGCTTATTAATTATTATATTAATCAAATAAGCTCAATTAAATACATACTTTGAATATAAAAATTCACCACATTAATTTAACTAATGTGACACATATAATTAAATTAATCTATCACAATTTCATCAATTAATTATTTAACTCAATAATTAAATCATCGAAAAATATTTATTTAATTCAATAAATATTCAAAATAAATTACAAAAATCTTGTTTGTCACATTTTCCCCCCTTAAAAGGATTCTGTCCCCAGAATCACGGTTCAATTAAATTTCGTCCCGTTACAGCACTAATATATGTACGAAGCACTAAAAAAGCAAGAAAGCATTCATTCACATTTGTTTAATGTAAAGACGCATCATTCATGCATTCATTCAATGTAAAGACGCAGCATTCACACATACGTAGTTTTGAAAGGGAAAGTTTTGAAAAGATTTGAACGCGGCCTAAGCCCTCTACTGTTCCCCAGCAGAGTTGCCACCTGTCGACGTCGGGAAAAAATCCTCAGGTCGGGTCACAACCCAGATCTTTCTCTCTTCTTAAGTTATCTTTACCCTCACTCTTTTTATTGCGAAAGAGGTTTTGAAGGGTTTTTTAGGAAAAGGCCAACATGTATCATGTCGACGATTTGAACGTTTTATAGAGTCTCCAGTTGGTAGATTTGAAATGGTTGTACCAACTCAACCGAATTTTGTTTGAAAGAGGCCCAATTGCTGGACACTATCGAAACTTGATCTTTGAAACCGAAGTTTTGAGCTTAGAGGCTTGATTAAGTGTGGGGAAGGTGTTAGGCACCCCACAACTCCTGTGTAAACACGATACCGCATCTTTTCTATATTTCCCTTAAAAAATTAAAATGTGTGTGAATGTTGTTTGAAAATTGGGCCTATGTTTGATTGATTGATTGAAATTAGTGCTTTGCTTCGTTGAACCTATATACGAAGGGTTTAATTTGATTTGGAAAAAGTCTTTGATTTGATTTGCAAAAGTGTTTGATTTGATTTGCAAAAGTTTTTCTTTTAATTGATTTGAAAATAATGTTTTGAAAGCTGGTTATCAAACCCTTACGCTAACATATGAATTGAAGTCTGTTGATACTTCTATTTTTTATCTTTATAGCCTTAAGGCTTGCATTTGAATGGTGATTGTCGGGTTGCGAAACATCCTCGATCACAAGATATATACAAGTGTCGGTCTCCTCATGGGCGTGATAGCCATCGGAGGGACTCTAACACGACAATCCATGTTTTCACTATGTTGAGACCTTAAATCCGGATAACCGTTTTAAAGTCTTTTGTATGTATATTTTACAGAAATACTGGCAGGGTACATTTGTAAATTGGAGTTTGTCCATCGTGGAAATCAGATTCTGATCAGTTTGATCATGAATCCCACGATTCCTAGGCTCACATATGAAAGCTGATATAGTTTTGAAATGGTTGTACCAACTCAACCGAGTTTTATTTGAAAAGAGGCCCAATTGCTGGACACTGTCGAAACTTGATCTTTGAAAATAAAATTTTGAGTTCGGGGGCTTCGTTAAGTGTGGGGAAGGTGTTAGGCACCTCACAACTCCCGTGTAAACACGGTACTGCATCTTTTCAGTATTTCCCTTTTAAATCTGTAATATGTGTGTGAATGCTGGAAGAAAATTGGGCCTATGCTTGCTTGAAAGTATGTCTATGCATCGTTGAACCTATATACGAAGGGTTAGATTTGATTTGCAAAAGCTTCTTTTTTTGAAAAGATTATTGAATGATGTTTTGAAAGAAGGTTTTCAAACCCTAACGCTAATATAGGAATTGAAGCATATCGATACTTCAGTTTTATCTTTTCAGCCTTAAGGCTCTATTTGAATGGTGATTGTCGGGGTGCGAAGCATCCTGGACCTCAACATATATACAAATGTCAGTCTCCTCATGGGAATGATAGCTATCGGAGGGACTCTGACATGACAAATCATATTTTCACTATGTTGAGACCTTAAATCCTAATAACCATTTTAAGGTCTTTTGTATGTACATTTTTACAGAAAAACTGGCAGGGTACATTTGTAAAGTGGAGTTTGTCCATCGTGGGAATCAGATTTTGATCAGTTTGATCATGAATCCCACAATTCCTAGGCTCACATATGAAGGATGATAAACCTGCACAGCTCAAATTTGTACAAAAATATATCCAAATGTTGCCAAAACCAAGGATTCATCAGTAAATCTTGGTTCGCACCTGGCTGAAGCATCTCGTTCATACCAGATAGCGGTCTAAGGGCCGCGAGGTTGCTTTTACAACTGAAACTATAAAAAAATGCTAGATTTAAATAAATCTCAGCTATTCTAGCTTCCCGGTTCCGTCTGTACCGATTTTGAACCGTTTGAAAGCTAGAATTGGTGAAATTTAAATAAATCTAGTTCACCCACAGATATGTCAGTGTCAATTCACATAAAATGAATATTTAAAGAAATAATTGAATAAAAAATGTGCAAAGCAATATATACATAGTTATATATAGGAAAGCTGTAAAGGGCGATGAGTTTTTACACCGGTGCCCAGATTGAAATTGAAATATATATATATATATATATATATATATATATATGTTGATAGGAAAGTAGTCAACCAAAACTGGAAAGAGAACCCAATGGTGGTGAAAGCTGCTTATATATGCTAATTTATATATAAAAGCAGTAAAATGGTAACAGAATAATCCAGGCCGAGCTGAAATATAAATGTACAAAAAAATAGTCAACCAGTGACTTGGAAGATAACCCAGTAATGGTGAAGGGTGCAAAAATAATATAAATGCCACAGAATGATCCCGGCCGGACTAAAATGTAAATATATATACATAGACATAAATATAGTCAACCAAGACTGGGAAGAGAACCCAGTGGTGGTGAAAGTTGCATATATATATATAAAAGCAGTAAACTACCTCGAATTTGACATCTGGGCTTGACAGAATTGTAAAGTTGGTATATATATAGTTAAATATATACAAAAAAAAATTTAAACCCGGACTGTGGAAGATAACCCACTACGGCGAAGTTGCTTATAACGAAGATGCAAGTTTGTCGAAGATGCTAGAAGTGACGGATCGTCAATCCGAGTTGTAGAAATGCCAGAAAATGTGTTTATGTACAAAAATGTACCAAAAGTTGACAAAAACGGCCATAGAACTGAGTTCCGGGCATATTTAGAAAACAAAAATTAACGTGCAAGTGTATAAAATTAAGAAGTAGTAGTATTGACTTGCTGATCGTAAAAATACTCACAATGGACTGCTACACGGGTTTTTTGCCAAATCGTAGGCCTTTAACGTCCGAATCTACCGGTTATTTTTGATATGTGGTAGTATGTGGGTATATCTATGTGTTAGAGTGAAAATATTTGGGTTTAGAAGACAAGAAATTGGATAGAAAACCAAACGGGCAAAGGTTTGAAGAGTTTTTTCTTTTTTTAAAATGAGGGGGGTGCCCTCATATATATAGGCCAGGGAGCCTCCACCCTACCTGCTGCTGCCGCAGGTAGAGATGCGACTCCCCTGATGGGGCCCGCGTGCCTGGTTTCATCGTCTCGAAGTACGTGCACTCCGAGCAACGCGATGTCAAAGTCAAAACTTTCTAACTTTTGATCGGAGCATTCGTTTGAGGTGTGCGATACCTTTCCTGAGAGCCCTCACCGAGAGTGTCACAATAACATGGGATAAAAAAAAATTCGGGTCCAAGAAGACGGGTTTATAACCAGGTTATCGATTCCCCGCTGTTTGTCCATTAAGCTGTCTTGCGGTGTTTGCACTCGGGATCATCGTTATGGTTCGTTCTAACCTTGGTGGCATCAATTCAGCTTGAGTTTGACCGAATCGGCTTAGTGTTGGTAAAATAACCATTTAGCTTTTCATGGGGTTGCCTTTAGTGTCGGCATGACCTTCGGTTGACTTCTTGGAGTTGTTTCCAAGACTTAGATCCCATTCGAGTCTGTTTGTCCTCAGTGTTGTCTTTGAAGGCTGACTTGATCACTCCAGATTTTTCTCTGGAGATGTTGTGGAGCTTCAGGTCTATTCTCGAAGTTGACCTGACTTTCTGGGTTGAGACCGGGGCTGACCTGTACCTCTTGGGTTGAGACCGGGGCTAACCTAACCTCCTGAGTTGAGACTGGGGCTGACTTGTACCTACTGGGTTGAGACAGGGGCTAACCTATACCTCCTAGGTTGAGACCGGGGATGACCTGTACCTCTCAGGTTGAGACCGGGGCTGACCCATATCTCCTGGGTTGAGACCGGGGCTGACCTGTACCTCAGGGGTTGAGACAGGAGATTACCTGTACCTCCCGGGTTGAGACCCGGGCTTACCTGTACATCCCGGGTTGAGACCGGGGCTGATCTGTACTTCCCATATTGAGACCGGGGCTGACCTGTACCTCTCAGGTTGAGACCGGGGCTGACCTGTACTTCCCGAGTTAAGACCAGGGCTGACCTGTACCACCCGAGTTAAGATTAAGGCTGACCTGTACTTCCCAAGTTAAGATCGGGGCTGACCTGTACCTCCCGGGTTGAGACCGGGGCTGACCTGTACTTCTCAGGTTGAGACCGGGGCTGACCTGTACCTCCCGGGTTGAGACTGGGGCTGACCTGTACCTCCCAAGTTGCGACCGGGGCTGACCTGTACCTCCAGGGTTGAGACCGGAGCTGATCTGTACCTCCCGGGTTGAGATCGAGGTTGATCTAATGGCCCGATATTGAGATCGAGGTTGAATTGATGGCCCGATTTGAGATCGGGGTTGATCTAATGGCCCGATATTGAGATCGAGGTTGAACTGATGGCCCTTTTTGAGATCAGGGTTGAATTGACGACCCGATTTGAGATCAGGGTTAATTTGACGACCCGATTTAAGATCAGGGTTGATTTGATGGCCTGTTATAAGAACGGGGTTGATTTGATGACCCGATTTGAGATAAAGGTTGAATTGACGGCCCAATTTGAGATCGGAGTTGATTTGACAACCCGATTTGAGATATGGGTGGAATTAACAGCCCGATATGAGATCGGGGTTGATTTAATAGCCCGATTTGAGATCGGGGTTGAATTGACTTCCCGATTTGAGATCGGGGTCGATTTAACATCCCGATATTGAGATCTGGGTTGATTTGACGGCCCGATTAGAGATCTAGGTTGATCTAATGGCCCGATATTGAGATCGGGGTTGAACTGATGGCCCGATTTGAGATCGGAGTTGAATAGACGGCCCGATTTGAGATCGGAGTTGATTTGTGGGTCTGATTTGAGATCGGGATTTGTCTAATGGCCCGATATTGAGATCAGGATTGATTTGATGGCTCGATTTGAGATCGGGGTTGATTTGACAGCCCGATTTGAGATCGGGGTTGATTTGACAGCCCGATTTGAGATCGGGGTTGAACTGATGGCCCGATTTGAGATCAGGGTTTGAATTGGCGGCCTGATTTGAGATCGGTGTTGATTTGACGGCATTCTTGCCCTCCTATAGTGTTAGTACTAGGGAAAGAAAATTTTGAGTGTCTACAATATATATATGAGCGTGTATATATATATATATATTTATAGCTTCTGGTTTTGCCCAGATTTCAAAGCCGTGGCTTTTCTAGCTTACTTTTATGTAAATATAAGTATATATATATATATACGTTTTTAATGCTTTCGCAGCCTAGATTTTAAATTCGTGGCTTTTATCGTTTTAATATATATATATATATATATATATATATATATTAATATTTAATTCAGTCATGCCTGGATAATAAATATATGGCTTTTTCTACTTTCATATATATATATATATATATATACTAACTTCGTCAGCCTGGATTGCTAATCTGTGGCTTTTTACTTGCTTATATATATATATATTTACATTTTTCAGTCATGCCTGGATTGGAAATCTGTGGCTCTTTACAGCTTTAATATATATATATATATATATATATATATACGGTCCAGATCTTAAGCTCACCCTCCTTTAGGGACGGATCGGGTGACAGTTTGGTCCGTCGCTATATATACAACTGTCATTTTAGCTTTTAGCGACGGACAATATATAGCGACGGACAACATATAGACGCCGATTCTATATATAACGACGGACCAAACCGTCGCTCGGTCCGTCGCTAAAAGCGGGTGAGTTGGGTGAAATTTTAGTTGGGTGAGTCTAAGATCCTTATCGTGTATATATATATATATTCTTTATTCAATGTGATTAAATATCTGTTTTAACTGTTCATTTGATATGAATCTGTTCTAATGTAAATTTTGTAGACTAGATTCATCTAAATCTAGCCATCTCTAACTTTCAACAGGTTGAAATTGTGTCAAACTAGAACCATTGAGCTAGAATGGCTAAGATTTATTTAAATCTAGTTTTTTTTTCTAGTTTTGTAAATATTAAAGCGACTACGCGACCCTAGATTCGTATCTAGAGGGAACAAGAAGCTTTGACTGTGCGCATGCAAGGATTTAATTGATGAATCCTTTGTCTTGCGACGTCTAGATTTCAATTTGCATGTTATTTCAATATCCCTTATGTGCAGGCTTTTTGATAATATTCTGTGAGCCTAGGAATCAAGGGATCTATGATTAATCATATGGATCTAGATCCGGTTCCCATGATGGACAACTTTGCACTGTAAATATAGCTTGCCTGTCCTTTTGTAAATGCAAATCAGAGGGACCTTAAGACGGTTATCCGAATTTAAGGTCTAAGCCTAGTAAACTATGGTTTGTAGTGCTCAGGTCACTTCGATGGCTTCCATGCCAATAAGGAGACCGACACTTGTATATACATTCTTTGGTCGAGGATGCCTCGCATCCCGACAATAAAATTAAAACTAGCCGAATATAGAATAAAGTGGAAGTGTCAAAATGCTTCAATTCCTATGTGAGTGAAAAGGTTTGAGAACCATCTTTCAAAATATCATTTTCATATCTTGTCTAAAAATGGGTTTTTCATTAAATCAAACCGTTCGTATATAGGTCCAACGAAGCACAACATTACTTCCAAATCAAGCACGTAGGCCCAATTATTGCAAGCACACACACAAACACACACACAAACACAACAAATAAAAAAGGGAAATTGAAAAGACGCGGTAACCGTGTTTTACAGAAGTCGGGGGGTGCATAAGACCTTCCCCCCCGCTAAATCAAGCCCCCGAACTCAATGAATCTCGGTTTTCAAGGCCAAGTTAAATAGAGTTTAGTAATTGGGCTTATTTGCAAACTTTTCAAACAAAACTCAGTTGAGTTGTTATAACCATTTCAAATATACCAACTGGCGACTCTATAAAATCAAACTTTTCAAATCGTCGACATTGTATGTAGGCCTCTTCCTAAAAATTCACCCTTTAGATTTAACAAATAATAACAAACAAGGGTAGAAACACATTAGGAGAAGGAGGATCGCCAGAGATTTTTCCCGACGTCGACAGATGGCGACTCCGCTGGGGACTGTAGAGGGCTTAAGCCGCACTTTAAGCTTTTCAAAAAAATCCCTTTTTATCTGCGTGTGTGTGGATGCTGTGTTTACATTGAGTTGATGTAAATAAATGTCTTACTGCGCTTTATATTAGTGCTTCGCACAATGTCATCATTTCATACAGTGAGACACGTTGTATGTATTCGTATGTTGTGTGATTCCTCTACCAGGAGGCGAACCCGTCGGCATTTGATTACTAGAATCAAAGGAAACTAATCCTGCGAGGCTCAGGTAATGCGCCACTTAGATCCGCTCCAATTAAAAGAACAGATTAATTTCCCCTCTAGTAGATTGCGATGATCTAGGGACCTTCATGCCGAAAAG
Organism: Panax stipuleanatus; assembly: GCA_020205555.1. NCBI lineage: Eukaryota > Viridiplantae > Streptophyta > Magnoliopsida > Apiales > Araliaceae > Panax > Panax stipuleanatus. The sequence goes on from CM035126.1 coordinate 102,222,843, forward strand.
CCGTGAGAGTAGCCTAAGACAGGTTAGCCTCTGATAAACCAAATCCGAAGGGGAGTCTCTTCATACCTTCACCTTTCAATTCAATGTAAATTTATAATTCCATGTAAATAAATGTAAATATACATTCCATTCTTTGTCAATTTTATTAAATCTTGTCGTACTATCCTGTCATCAAAACAACTAACCTTTGTTTTACAAGAAAAGATTAAAAAACTTCAAAAATAAACGCATTGCATAGCATGCACTCTGTTAATATATACATCAAAATTAACATACCTACTTTTGTTATAGGAAAAAATTGGTCCCGCTACCAGATCAAAGTTTAAAAAGGTACTAAGCCCATCTCCAGGCATAGCTTCAAGTGCCAAACCTGAATCCACCCCGGTCTCTTAGGAAGAGTTCGAAGGACTGAAGAACAAGATAACTGAATTGGCTATTTTCCTAAAGAAACAAAGCAAAAGTCTTCAGGGTAATCAAATACCCGTTCAAACAAAATCGTCCACACTAGGTGGCAATCAGGATACCGACAAGAAGAAAGATACTCAGATACTTGAGCCCCAAAACCAAGATCTGACCAACAAAACCCTTGAAATCACCAATCTCATAGATGATCAGGAAACTGGTGATATTAGGAAAAAGGTCCAACAAATGGAATAAACAATCTGGTCCATTAAAGGAACTGGGGCATTTGGGAGTGTAAACTACTCAGATCTGTGTATATTTCCAGGGGCTCGATATCCAGAAATATTTCAATTCCCGTATTTTGAAAAGTATGACCTATTAGGAGATCTTTACACTCATTTAAAAGTGTTCATTGGAGAACTCAGATCCTATGCTGAAGATGAGAAACTCAGAATGCAGTCATTTTAAAAGAGTCTGACTGGAGAAGCCCGAGCTTGGTATGCCCGACTTGACAATTCCAAAATCCACAGCTGGGAAGAGCTAACACATGCCTTCTTAAATCAATATAGCTTCCAGTCTCAGATGTCTCCAGATCGATATCAAGTGACCAAGGTCAAAAAAGCAAAGCAATAAGTCTTTCTGTGAGTATGCCCAAATATGGAGACAAATGGCTACACAAGTTACCCCACCTATGACATAGATTGAGATAGTCATGACTTTCATAGACATCCAGGAAGCTCCGTATTATGAGAGGGTCCTAGAAGGTATAGGAAAACCATTCTCCGAGATGATTAAACATGGAGAAATGGCCGAAATGGGTCTAAAGTTTGGACAGATCAAAGACCTTACCACTTTGGAGGAAGTGGCCGAGCATATTCAAGCTGGAAGCTATGGGAGTAATCCTCAAAGAGTCCACAAAAAGAAGGAGGAGGATGCGTTGTGACTCCCCCAGAATAGGTCCAGTCAACCCAACCCATTCTGAGTCGCCAAACACATGGTACAGAATCCAAATACAAACTTTTATATCAAAAGGTCATGAGCAGGACGACCATACAAGCTGTGAGTGTCAATACAAATCGTATATAATACAAAATATAAACACTCAAATTCAATCTTCAATAGTTACAATTATTATCACACTATTATACAAAAATAGTGAGGACTACTATTGCTCTTAATTCTGTCCATCACTCTGTTCCCTGACTAGTCCCTGCAACATTCTCATTTTCTGAAGAGGACAATAGAATAAAAGGGTAAGCTCAACTAGCCTAGTAAAGAATATTATGACTAAGATAATAAAGAACAATTTATCGTTAGTCTTCAACAAATCAGATAAAATATTATGGACAACAAGTTTTAGATCAACATCTGCAGCGGAAGTAACAATACATCAGAAGAGTTAAGTAAGAAATAATGTCTATTATCTTCTATGATTTAAAAGTCCATAATCAATATTTTATCCCTGTAACATCAATCAATATATATCTTGAATCAAATATTCATCTTTGCACTACAGGCCAAAGATATTCATATGTATCACCAGTTGGTCATGTTCATCTCAACACCTGTCATCTTTGCACTACAGGCCAAAGATATTCATCAGGTAATCATTCATCTTTGCACTACAGGCCAAAGATATTCATCAAATAATTATCCATCTTTGCACTACAGGCCAAAGATATTCTTTTGTATCACCATTTAATACTGAAGATGATGGAAAATATTTTAAAAAACAAATCCAGTGAGATAAAGGACAAAGATTAGGGATTCGTAATTTAATTTATCCAAGTTCAAGAATACTCCATAATAATCAATTGTGGAGCAAAATTCAAGAATGGCGATCAAAACTTGGATCCAATCAAAGATAGAAACCATAATAGCCAACTTGGACAAAGAAAAAAAAATTTAATTTTTCTGTAAATAGTACCGTATTCGTGAATAGTGCCGTATATGTAAATATTTGCGTATACATGAATAATAACTCCAATATGAAAAGGTAAAAATTTCACAATAAAATTCATAACAATATTTCGGTGTCATGATATTGAAAGAAATAACATCATTTTTGAAAAAAAATAACATCCCTTACCTCAAAAGAGAAGTACTTCTGACTGAAATATCGGATATAATGGTGAAGAAAACTTGCACTGCTTATCAACTCTCAAAGTATCTAAATACTCACAAAAATACGCTCGATATTATAGAGAGAGAGAAAACTTCTGATTCTGGTGTGATTTTCAAATTCTAACTAAGCACCCTATTTATAGGAAAATGCTTAGGACGCTAAAGTAAAAAATTTAATAAAATATTATTAAATTTATTTTTTTTGTTACGCACACCACATCACAATCTCAGCACTTCACAAGTGGGTCCCACCCACAAAAAACATTTTTCTTAAAAAAATATTTATAACCCCAAAAATTAATTTAGACCCAATATTCCGGAACTTCAATAATTCATAATAAATAGCCATTTTATCAGAAAAATACTAATTTTATGTCCATTCCATAGAAAATTTAATTCTCTACAACTTTGTAGAAGAAAGTTTTTCCAAATTCCGAACGAAAAAGGACCCAAATTTACATACGGATGAATTTGCAGGCTATAATCAAACTTCAGTCAAAAACGGCCCCCCCAACATATTTAACATGTTTTTTATAACAAAAATACTCCAAACCCAATTTGCTCTCTTTCTCCTCATTTTATTCACATATCGTGCATTCATTATAAAAATATCACCATTATTATATTATTACATCATACACTTATAATATAATATTATAATAATATATTTGAATGAATTATTTTATCGAAGAAGATAAAATATCAACTCTCAATAATTGTCTCTTTAAAAATTTCTCCATTAAATAAATATTTCTTTATCATTTTTTTTATCAATAATTAATTATTCACAAATAATATTACAGAATCACAATAATGACAACCAGGTCGTTCCTAGGAAACAGGGGGCTTTCCGATAAGGATTTCTCCTTACTGGCGCGCAATTAGATTAACTAACCCCTTTTCTAGACAGAATTTCTTAGACATTGCCAATAATTATGTCTAATAATATTATTTAAATAATATGAATTATTGATTTGATAATATAAAATATTGTGCAGTGACAATTATTGAAACAACAATAATATAAAATATGCTGTGTAATACCGTGTGCTACTGTGCAACAATGCGTATTACTTTATTTTAACCACCAGGTATTTCAATAGTGTTAACGGTAACTGTTATACCGTTATTTATAGAAAACTTATTTTGTCGTTTTTTTCATCCAACAATTTTCCGTTATGGGGCCCACAAATGGCTACGCCATCATTCGAATATTCTCTAACAACAAGAATATTCCACGACCAAATGAATATTCCCCGACAATAATGAATATTTTATAACCACTTACTTATTTTAAAATATTTGCGCATTTTACTCATAACTTACTACATCTATCAAATCAACCCCTTACTATTCAAAATAATATATAGAGGAAATTCAATTTTATTCATAAAAAGTTGGGGTCTTACATGTGTGCTTGATACTTCAGGGACAGAATCAGAGAGGCGATCTAAGCTTGCTTATTCAAAGGAGAAATTATTCCTATTTTCCAGCTCCTGCACAATCTTCGAATCCTCCCTTCCAAAAAGCTGGAGAAGTTAAACATCGAAGAACGTTCACACCCTTAGGGGACTCACTGGAAAATGTGCTAAAAGTTCTGACAGCACAAAAGAAGATTGTCCTGTTCCTTTCGCAGGCCAATTCAAGCAGACAAAATTTTGACCCGAGTAAGAAGTGTGCATACCATTCTAGAGCACCAGGCCAAGATACAGAAGATTGTTGGTATCTCAAACATAAAATCTAAGACTTGATAGATAATGGGGAGATTATGGTGACAACACAAGAACAACCACATGTTTAAGACAATCCTCTGCCTTAACACAATGAGAAGAGCGTCAATATGATCATAATGGAAAACGGAGAAGGATCCAAATACCTTCAGTATGTTGGACAGTCATTCCAAGCCAATAAAGATAGGCCGAATAATTGGGAATATTCAGAAAGGCAGTTCATGATAGAATAAGAAATCAAATCTATCAAGGAACAAGTTGGACAACTGGCAGAGCTGGTAGTTTATCAACTTCAGATAACAAGGCAATTGATAAATCAGACCAACCAACAGGAAGCAAATCTTCCTACTCTTAAAATTAGTCCCATTGCCATGAGGGATCATTATCGATTTTATGAGCATGAACCTTGGGCTGACAAGGTTGCTCAGGAAGAAAGGTTCCAAGCTAACAGGGAATTCTCCTTCAAAAGGAATTTCACTCATTTGAATCAGCCCATGAAAGAAATTCTCCAAATGTTTATTAACGAGGGGAAAGTCACATAATTATTACCCCCAGTGGACCCTCGATCCAAGAAGTTCAAACATGATAGGATCTGTCAATATCATTCCAACACGCCTAGGTCATGACACATAAGATTGTTGGGGACTTCGTCACCTGATTCAAAACCTAATTAAAAGCGATGAGCTGCTGAAGGTAAACCAAGATTATGGCTATCCTGGTGAGGAAACAATCTGTTTGCCCATGACATGGAATCTAAAAGAAGTAGTGGCTATTATTTCCTGTGAAAATGATCTAGCCATCACACCCTTGATACTTTAGGGAAAAGAGGACCAAGAAGGAAATAATCCTATGAAATTGGTTGCGCCCGAACCTTTAATATTTCCAATCAGACCGCAATATCCTATAGTCAGCCTGAAGAGGGTCCTATAGAATTATGGGAAAGACGAAGGATCAACATAAAACCACATTGCTATTATATCAAAGGAAAACCCGTTGTACCTGCCTCAACGAGTAATCAACTCAGTTATTAAAGCTAATAGAAGAGTGTCTGAGGAGAAAATTGAAACATTCCTCAGCAAGTTGAGGCATAATAAGGTCAAAGTTGTGCAAAGCTTGAAAGAAGCACCCAAACAGATATCCATTCTGGATTTAGTCTTATCTTGGGAGGATCATCGTAAAATTCTAGTGAAGGTACTGGAAGAAGCACATCTACCGAAGACGATAGATACTAAGAAGTTTCATCACGTGATAGAGCACATTTTTAACAGTAATGTGATATCTTTCACTGACGATGATATACCCGCACAAGGGATGGGTCATTGCAAGTCATTGCACATACCAGTGATATCCTCAGGATATGTGGTAGGAGGTGTGCTGATAGATGAAGGATCATCTCTGAACATCTGCCTCTACGACACATTAGAGAGAATGAAGATTAATTCGAACCTAATCCGGACTAGTCATGTAGTCATTCGGGCTTTTGATGGATCTCGCCGAGAGGCTGTAGGAGAAATCGAGCTTCCATTGGAGATTGGTCCCCATACTTTCTACATATCCTTCTAGGTACTAAACATTACTATAGGATATAATTTGCTGTTGGGAAGACCGTGGATACATATGACAGGAGTAGTTCCGTCCACCCTTCATCAACAACTCAAATACATCATTAATGGCAATCTAACCACTGTAAATGCCGAGCCAGAGTATCCTGTCTATATACAAAATGATATGCAGGTAATCAGTCTCGATGAAGGGGTTAAGCCTGTCAATTTTCAAGCTCTGCAGGTGAACAACACTCAATACTTACCTATTAGGGCGCCGACCTTAAAGCCAAGAGTCTCCATCGAAGTAATGACTGTTGGTCAAGAAATGGTAACCTTGGGTTTTTGCCTTGGAAAAGGTTTAGGGAAAAGTCAGCAAGGAATCAGAAGTCCAGTGCAAATCCCTAGCCAGACAGGGAAAGCTGGATTAGGGTATTTGTAATACCCGAGAATTTCCATATATTATTAAATAAATATATTAATGGAAATGAGAATTTATTTGAATACAAATGATTTTGTGTTATGAGATGAATTAATTCAATTATATATAATTGAATAATTATAATAATTGAGAAATTGGTGGAGTTTGTGATAAACTCGTTGATTGCCTTGTGTGGCACAGTGACGTAATATAAGAATGATTATATTAATTTAAGCGAACAATTAATCTATATTAATTGTTAATCGAAGAATATTAATTAACTGTTATAAAATACTAATGAGGATTGATTAATAATATGTGATTATTATTGCAAGAAACATAATAATAATGAGCAACGTGTTTATAAATATAATAAGATTTATATCAAAGTGATAGTTAATCATATAAAGGTTAATTAAATTGTTATGGAGGTTAACAATTATATTGATTGATGTAGGATATGTGTATATTATTAATTAATATTCAATTTATAAGATGAGAAATTATATATGCAAGCATGCGAATTAAATGTATAGTAACTATATGTTATGATATGTGTAGGTGACAAATGATGTGTGGATATACATTAAAATAATGTATCATGGATCTATTATAAATAATTGTTGAGTAATACAATTTAATAATATATGATATAATGTAATGTGGTAGTATCCGATTGTATTATATCGGTAAGATAAAATGTACATAGATTATATGTATTCAAATTGCATTTATTACATTATGGGGAGAACATTGTAATTATAACCTAAGAGTACATATAATATATAACATAAGTGTAGCATATAGTCCATTTGTGAGAATGCTGAGATTTGCTTGGCTTGTCCCAATATAATAGTCACTCTCCTTTCCCTCATTCACGTGCACAGCCATTATGGCCTAAGCCTATTGCTTCTCCTTAAACTCAGTAAATTTCCATAGCCTTGTAGCAATGATGAGCAAGGGAGTGGTGTTAATGATGGATTCTAACAACTAAATACCTACCATTCTATAACCTTCATGCAATTTAACAATCCATTAGTTTGATTTGGGAGTTAGAAGCTTGGACTGTGTATTCATTCTTCTATATAAAGGAACTCCCTGCACCTTCATTTCATTGCTGAAATATTTCTAAGAGAAGAGAGTATACTGTGATTGTCTATTTAGTTCAGAAGGAATTTCTATAGTAGCATCAGCAAGCTTACTCCATAACAGAGGTATAAATCCTCTTCGTGTCTTCATTTTCATTTTTCTGTCAAAAGAACTCCATTGTTGTTTTCTGAGTTTTGTTGAAATTCTTGATTATGCCAAATTGGTTCATGATTGGTTTGTAGAACCCTTATATTGTTGTTATATGAACATACACACATGATGGAACCACTGAATAGTCTTTCATTTCCATTGTTCCTCTTCAATTTCTGTAAATACATGAAATTCGTAAATTAGTTAGAGTTCATGAAATTGGGAATTGATAATTGCTATTGACTGTTATATAAGCATATATGTATGTGTTAGTAAGTTAAACAAGGATAATATCTGGGTAAATCGATGAAATGGGAGGTTTTGGGTCGGTTTTCGCTGCAGTCTGAACCGCTAGAAAACTGCCTCGACGCCGCAGCGCCGCATCCCGCGCCGCAGCGCCACTCGCGCCGCAACGCCAGTATTAAGCTACTGTTGCCGCGCCGCAGCGCCAGCCTCTGTGTTCAGTTTTCTGCATTCTGCAACAAAACTGTTATGTACCAATTGTTTGATTTTTGTTTAAACAAGCATGGGAGCATGATTAATACATATATATAAACCTAATGAGGCAATGTAAGCATGTTTTAGTATATTAGCATGCGTGGTTAACCAAACGACACATAGTTTGGAAACGAATTTAAAGTTTCATAAACGACGTTAACATATATGAAGCATGTATACATTCTGACTTTCCGAGCATGTTTATAGGGCCTTGAAATATATGAAAAGCATGTTAACTTACATATGTAGGTTTCATAAGGAAGCATGAACATGATAGACCTTATTAATGAACTATACTAACAAAGTATAAGCTTTGAACGTGAACGTTGGTATGTTATGACGAGAATTAGAATTTGACATTTATGGACACATGTGATAGTACTCTTAGACTCATTCATGTGTAATGCATGTATATATACCATGATTAGTTGTCGTGATTAAAGTTTAGCATGAACAAAGCATGTTTTCAAGATAATAACAATGCTAGCTACATATATGCAATACGAGTACTCATGAGCATGACTAATACAAGTTATATGAATATCTTATGTGTTTAAAAGCAATCATGTTAGACCATATGAGTTCGTGTCCTTGAATGGCTTTAAGTATTAACTTAAGAACCTATACCATGTACGATTGGATTTGGAAAAGTTATACAAGCATGAAAGTATCCTTTAAATATGAATACATGCTACGCGATATTATATGAGGTTACTTGAACCCGATTTTGACGGTTAACTTAAGAAGATGCCGTAACTTGCTAAAATGAAATATATTTAGTATTGATTGTGGTCTTATGTGATATTAATAATATGCAAGCATGTTTGCTAATTGTTGAGATCTTATATAATATGAGAATGCGCTTAAACTCTAAAGAAGGAACGTTAAGGATAGAAATTATATTCTATATAACTGTGTAGCTAGGTAAAACTTAGCTTATGTGTTGATCGTATATTCAAAGAGAAAATGTGAAGTTAAAGTATATGACTAATGAATATCATATATATACGTAACTGTATTACGATAGGAATTCGAAAGTGTTGATTGCTTTTCGTGGATAAACTACGCTAAAGGCAAGTTCTCTTACTTACACTCTTTTAAAGTGCAAGTATCCTAACCGACGCATTTACTTTATGCAAGGAAATCTATGATTGTGAAAGTTTCCTAACTTATACTCTTTTACTATGCAAGTATCCTATCTTGTGTATTGCGAACTAGTTTCCTATTTAATCGGTTGAATCGAATTAGCATACTTGAACTCTTATTTCATTAAAGCTATTATTCATGTTGAACTTAGTATTGTTCTTGAATATTGTGAAAGTGTCTATGCCATTTGATTCGGCTGGACTTATGTTATTGAAAAGCAACCCAAACTAATTGATTGGTGCGGGATCTTGTATTTGACTGAGAAGAACAACCTTCTTTGAAGGGAATATATAATTGTCGGAGAACCGACGTGCACACTTGAGTATGGTTGATTGTTATGCATAACAAGGGTACTTTAGGCTGATCACCTGTTGTACCTATTTTTGTTGGATTTTCAGTTTATTACTGTCAATTCTAGTAGAAGTTCATAGTCCGTAGTGACTACTCAGTATTCAATTATTTGAAATCTTGAATTGACTTATTATTGAATCATATTGATATTATCCTGTCCTTAGCGACTGATATTGAGAACTGTTGATATTCTTGTTATTCTTGAACTATCAAATCTTGTTATACCCTTTCGAGAATTGAGAATCTTATTACTCACCCTTATTATATATTACTTGCTGGGCAATTTGTGCTCATTCTTGCTTTCCCTAAAACATTTCAGTTAAGGCAGAGCATGGTGTACCTTCGGCGTTGATAAGGGCAAGGGCAAAGCTACCAACTAGCTTATGTCTGTTATGTTTTAAATATATTAATATTGTATGAAGATGATGTAGTAAGACTGGATTTGATTATGTTTAAGCTTAAGTTAGATTATGTAATAAGTCGTTAACTGATATTATTATGTAATCTATTAAGTACTGTAGGTTGCGAGACTTGGGGGAATAATTATAATAAATCATTGTAAATTATTCTAGAATAGATTTTTCGCTGTGATCGTATGATATTTAATTATTATTATTGTGATGTATTACCATGAGCACGTGATGAACCGAATTCGAGAGACCAAGTGGCGGTCCTGGAATTTGGGGACGTCACAGTATTCTTCCTGATCAAACCACCGGAATCTACACAAGCAACTTGTAGATAATCAAAATTTTTCATTCCTGTTACTAACCTTGTAGAAGGGCTAAACTGTCATTTACCTTCCAGAGACAACCCTAGCATACTCTTATTCAAATCCCACCACATTCATCATCATCTCCCACGTTCATTCTCTCCATAATTCTCCACAAACACAAGCCCTAGCCACTATCATATCAATACACCATATTCAATTCATCAGTTAGGGTTTGCAGAGAGAGGGTTCAGAGGCAAGTTTGGGGGTTGTTATTTTGGCTTCACAAGTTAGTGTTTAAAATTATAGTTTTTTGCAGGAATCATGGCACCAAAAAAGGGCTCGATTAGTCACTCCATCCTCATTCTCTAACAGTAGCCAGGGTGAAGATACTTTGGACACATCTAGGTTCATCAACCTGTCGGCTCAGACTCAAAATTATAAGATGGTGCCCAAGTCCTTTGTTCAAGAAAAAGGTCTCAAGCCGACCAAGGAAGATGGGCAGATGTTAGCGATGTTTAGGGAGAGGGCCTTGGCTGTACCTTCAGCTATCGTGCAGGAAATCTATTCAAATTCCAGGGAAACACATAGCGGCATCTCATTCGTTCAAGTAAAACAAGTCAATTATCTCCCGTCGGCGATCCGTGAAGTATTACATTTACCCGACCCTCCCGCTAGCCAAGAGAACTGGGTTGTAGCTGAGAGGTTTGAAACTGACTTGGATAGGGTTATCAGAGAGCTATGCGTGCCAGGCACCAATTGGGTCATCAAGCCAAGCACAGATACAAAGACAAACTTCCCACACGCAGCGCTGAATCGATATGCCAAGGCATGGAGTAATTTTATATGGGCGAATTTGATGCCTTCCACCCACCAGCATGACGTTACGGCTGATAGAGCCATTATTCTGTAAGGGATCATCACTGACAAGTATATTGACGTCGGTCACTTGATTCATCAGTCGATGCTCAGCTATATGCAAGGGGGTACAACAGGTGGGATTTTGCATGCATCAGTGGTGACATAGCTTTGTGCACAAGTAGAGGTAGAATAGGGATATGAGCAGGTGCAGATGCCCAGTAAGGATATGGACCATGCTACGATAAAGAAGTATGCTGAGTGAGCCGGTGGAAAGGCACACCCTCGAGGCCGTGGTTACATATTGCCTTCTCCTCCAGCTCGTACAGCAGCTCCACCACCACATTCATCCGAGGCAGCAGGACCTCCTCCAGCTAGTGCAGCGAGTCAGGATCGCCAGATGATGCATCTACATGCCCGGATGGACGCTCTTCCCTTCAACTTCAAAGCTTATGCAGATGGGATGTCAGGTGCCCTAGCCAGGGTTTTTGCTCAACAGGGGACTATAGTGCAGTTTCCAGTCTTCGGCTCAGCCATGTCGTATCCACCATTAGATTCACCACCCGAGTCAAAGTCGGGTGGCCGCGACGATGCTTAAGGGAGTTTCCCAACCCTTGACTTCCATTGAGGGCAATGTTTATCTTAAGTTTTGGGGTATTAGGTTGTAGTTAGTTAGTTAGTTGCATTTTAGTTGCATATAGTAGTAGTGCATGTTTAGTTTGCATTTTAGTATGTGTTAGTTAGTATTGCATGTTTTAGTTAATTTTCTGTCATTTATTTTTATTTTTATTGATTAGTTATCTGTTTAGTTGCATTGCATTACATGATCCCATGTTTTAGTCTGTTGAATTCTAGTTTGGACGATGATGATATTGGAATTATTGAGATTTTTGAACACTGTTGATAGCTTAAGCTTAGTCATAGTTTTATACATAATGTAATCTTTAATAGTAGTGTGCATACAAGCCAATCATGTATGATGATAAAGCACATACTTTGTAAACAATCTTATTTATTTATTAATAAAATATTTATTTATTAAAGGCATTTAATTATCTACATGGTGCTATTTTTATAATATGTAAATAACCCATAGTTTTAAGCAATGCTTTTAGAATCATGATGATGATCATGCTAATGAGATCTAAATTCTTAGAAAGCTCTAAAACTAAAATAGTTCCCAATCGTGGGATTACTAAAAAGGGGATTAGTAAATAAGGATTGATTGGTACATATGTTGCTTGCTCATTGGATGAGGATGATTGATCTCATGATCATTTGTGTGGAGACACTAAAGCAAGTATGTAGGTGCTTATTAGAGAATAAGTTCACTAAACATGACTCGCTATGAAATACTTAATGGAGTTTTACTTGCCTGTCAATAGGAATTCTTAATGTGATAGTAGTACAAGTGATCCTTGGACTTGAGATCATCATAGTATCTTGTATATAACAAATTATACTTTGACTTATTCCTTAAGGCCTTTTAAGGCATATAGGGTATGCTTGGGTATAATGAGTTACATATGGAGATAATGAATGATCAATAAAAAATCTACCACCTCTAGTAAAAGAGGAGATATGTCCTATGTGATTCGTTAAATGACAACCCAGGAATCCTTGGCCAAGGTGGAATGAAATTAGAAAGGAGTTTCTAATTTGCATTAATCGGAGTTGTGCATTTTCTAATCGAAATACTATGATTAAATAAAATAAGACTTGACAGTAAATCCATGTCTTATATTTAATTGGGACATTGTATGGTGAAAGGATTGAATTGTACGATAACTATTTACTCACAGGTTCTTTTATGATTAATGTTAAAATCTATATTATCTACAAAGTCGTTGATCGCTAGGGAGGCTTATCCCTATTGTAGAATAAATATTATTTATTTAAATAGATTATTAGTTTAATTTATTTATTTAAATAAGATTAGAATTATTCTAATTGATTTATTCACAACCGGTTTAATATGGAGAACCTAAAAGGTCACACCATAAAAGGAAGAATAATAATTTAAGAAGGTAATGGCATAATCGTAATAATGCATTAAGTGTAATTAATTTAATCTATGGTGATAGAATAAATTAAATAGCTTAATGTTTATTATTTAATATTTTGGAAATATTAAATATAAATTAATAAGAGGAGTCTTATTAATATTATTACAATTATTATTATTTTAATTTCTAAATGAGTTTAGTAATTAATTTAAAATTAGTACTCTCATTTATTCCTAATAAGATTAGGAGACAAATTAATTAAATGAATTTAATTAATTATTCCAAATGTGGTGGGAAGCCTAAATTAATTAAAAGAGTTTAATTAATTAAATGAAATCCCATGTCTAATAGCATTTGAAGGGTTGACCAATATCCATATAAGAGGAGTCTTATAATAGATATTAGTTGATGCAATTCCAATTGTTGGAGAGTACTCCTTTTCTATAGAGGATAGAAAACTAAGCCAACCACCCTCTTTCTTGATAATTCATCTTCCTTGGTGGATCACCTCTAGAGGCCAAACACTTGGGTGGCTAACGTTGATCAAAGGAAGGAATCTAATCCAAAAATTCAAGAAGATCACGAAGATCAAGGAGTTGAACTCGTACCTGTGGAAGCTACATTCTACAAGGGTATGATTCCATAACTTCTTATTTATTATTTTAAATTAATAATTTGTATAAAGGATGATACGGGTAATGGTTTTGTAGAAATTTTTAAACTCTGATATACCATGCTTCCGCTAATTTTTGCAATTTTATTGCGTCACGATTTCGTACAAACCCAACAATCTTTACCTGTTGCTTTGATGTTACCGGATAGCACGGTATTGTTATGTTTGCTTGTTGGTTTAGATTAGCACATGCGTGTCTTCTGAGGGGAAAATCTATTTTTACTAATAAAAATTTTGTTGATAATGAGAAATGGCCATAATGACACATAAATTCAAGTTTGGGGGAAAACATTGGGTATGCATACTTTATTAAAAAGAAAAAAAAAAGAAAAAGAAAAGAAAATGAGAAAAATAAAAAAATAGAATAAACACCTTGGCTAGTTGAGTACTGTGGCCTTTGATATTCGAGCAAGTACGCCCTAGGGGATTGTGTCTACACCCAGCGCCCTAAAGCCTTGTGGTTTGAGAGTCGTTGGTCAAAAGCTCGTTACATGGGTATCATTGAAAAGCCTAAGAGGGCTTGACATTGCACAGTCGGGTGTAACCACGGGAATGAGCGAATATCGCCCTTGTGAGTAAATAATAGCATAATAAGCCTTTTGTTGACCCTTAGTTTGGATTTATGTGTAGGATTGGTTAATGCTTCATATGTTTTAAGTTTTCTTGAATTAAAGCCTTATTTTACCTTCTTAGAAGCATAGCATGTGGAATTTTTACCTTTATAAAGCCTATTGTGGATATTAACACACACACTACATCATTATCAACACGTTTTGATTTTTAGATTGTATATCTCTATGGCTTTTGCTTGGTTTGATACTTTGTTCATATTTCCTGTGATTTCTCTAAGGCACCTTCTATTGGAATTCATATTTGGCTGAAATTTGGGACTCATTTTCATAGTAGCGTAGTTTGCATATCATGTAGTTTGCATTGTGTGTTTGTTGAATGTGGGAAAGCAATAGTTTAAGTTTGGGGGTATTTGATAAGTAGGTTTTATACCTACTTATTGGCTATCAACTTACGATCACTATAACTTAATCTCATGTGTTTTAGTTTCTTTTTATGAGTTTTATCTTCATTTTGTAGATTGTATGGTGGAAACTCTATTAATAGCATCGTGGGTGGAAATGGCATTGAACCTCCGTGATGCCAAGCACAAGGCTTGAGGTGGAGTGAAGGTGAGCATAGCATGTGGAAGTGGCATGGAAGTGAAAGAAGAAAGAATATGAAAGAAGCAAGAGGACCAGCAGTACTCCAGCAGAAGAAGAACAAACATTCTGCAGGAAATCAGCATAGCGTGGCTGCGCCCCTAAAGGGCTTTGACACGGTGCGCCCGCGCCAGGAGGAGATCTCGACCAACAGCAGCGCGCCAGCGCCCCGTTTTGCCTACGGGGTGGCGCGGCCTCGCCAGGCCCACATTGACCAGAGTTGACTTTTTCATTTAAAATCATGTTTGAGTGTTTTCCTTATAAGGGTGTATTTGGATGTTATAGACTTATCTTTTGAACATTTTTATTACTATTCTAGGAGATAGACTGAGAGAGTTCATAGCCTCCTCCTCCTACATTTTGGCTTCTCTCTTGATTTCTCTTAGATTTCCATATATTTTGCATAGATTAGGATTTGGATTGGATGATTGAAGGATTTGGCTCTACATTGATGGTCTATTTTTGAAGTAGAGATTTCAGATTTGCATTTTTATTTCTTAGCTTCTCTTTACTTCTTTATTTATTTCTCAATGTATGAACAACTCTTGATAATGATTTTTGCTTCAGCTATAAACTAATCTCCATTTGTATACTTCTATGTTGAGCTTTAGTTGATTATGTATGGATTGCCTAATATGGTTGGTTATATTGCTTGTTTAGTTGCTTGATCACCAACTACCCGTATTAACTTGTATGAAATTGGAAAATGAATTATAAGTTTAGATATGGCCATGTTAGCATGTGTTCATGATTTTTACATGTGATAGAATTCATGATTAGTAATCCGGATAGACATATATCGTATTATCGCGTGTAGTCATTTTAGAGAGCTTGTACTTAAATCCGTATTGTTATTAAGTCACATAGAAATATAGTGGCTTATGTAATATTGGATGTTCATATATATTCTATCTCTTTTGTGGATTGTATATGATTTGAGCATGGAGTATCGAGAGATAGCCATGTTTTACTTTTGTGCTCTCGACTAGCAATCCGAAGTAATCAATTAGGCTTAACATAAGGTGTATAATTTGAATGAAGCATTAAGTGAAGTTGGAATCCCATATCCTCCTTTTTTGAATCATTTACTTGATAATTAGTTAGTATTTGTTAATCATTATTGTTAGATAAATCACATTTTGATCAATCGTTTAAGCAGACCGAGATAACTGCAAAACTGCTACATGTTAGATTATAAATACTCATTTTTCTTCGTGGGAACGATACTTTACTTATTCTATACTACTTGTTGACCACGTGCACTTACGTGTGTGTGTTTGTTTTAATTAACACCGAAACAAGCTAACAGATGGAGAAGTTCATAACTGAACTTGGTGTGGTTCATAGCATTAGAGAAGCAGTGCCTTTATCTATGACAACACCGGAGCTGTTTCACAGGCTAAGGAACCCAGGTCTCATCAGAAATCCAAACACGTGTTGCACCGATTTCATTTGATTAGAGAAATCATTGAAAGAGGAGATGTCTGTTGGGTAAAATCCCTACGCGCAACACGCAATTGTACGTGATCAACAAGTAATATAATGATAAGAAACGTATCATTCCCACAAAGACAATAATCACATTTTATCCTAACAAGTACCAATTTTATACTAGCTAAATTTTATTAAACAAATTATTAAAGGGTGATATTTATGACTAATTATTACTCAGACTATAATTAACACTATTCCAGAGATTTCACAAATTTTCGGAGAATTAAGCCTACAACTTCACTTATTAGTTCACTTTGAACAACATACTTTCATTCAGTTTATATCAATTATTCCAGATTATTAACCAAGAACACAGAAGTAGATATAACCATCTCTCAATTCATTACATCCATACTCACTCAAATCCATAATTGATAGAATTAAGCAAGACACCTTAATTAACTAACTCACTATATCTCTCTGTGAATTATAATTGAAAAAGGTTTAATATCAAGTTCTCTTCAGATTACGCATGATGCATAGATAACTCTATTCTACACACGAATTATGAATCCTAACTAATCGTAGAAATCACAAACACATGTTACTATGGCTAGTTCCAATTCCATATGTCATCTCTCGAGTTCATATGGGATAACAGGTAAATGGTGATTAAGCAAATACATAAGTTATGCACAAACCATAGAAAATAACCTGAAAATAATCTTCATAAACTAAATTGGAAACAAATCAATCCTTAGTTACATAATAAGATCCGTTGTAGACTTAAATAGAATTAGTTCCTTATCAATGAAGTAAAAACCATAATCCACAAAGTAAATAACATCCTGAATACAAGGTACATATGAAGAAAGAAAGAAGAATCCAAAATTGTATCAATACTCATCTTCACGTTCGCCTTGTGTTCGTCGTGCTTCACTTTGCTTCAATCCTCCTCACGTGTCAACTCTGACGAACTAGGGCTTGTTTTTGTCTAAGTAACCCTCATAATAGCCTCTCCAACAGCTTTATATTCTATCCTATTCATGAGCCAAAATCGTAGCCTCTTTCCAGCAGAATCCCAGTTCAATAAGGAAACAAAATCTAATTTGTCGGAACTGCGTCCCAACACAGATTTTACTATTTAGAAGCGTGTCCCTGCGCACCTGCGCCTACGCGAGGTTTTCCAGCCTCAAATGTGCGCCCCGGCACAGATCACAGAACCAAAGCCAATTTCTTCTTTGAAGCTCTTATTCCTTACGCTTCTCATCCTGACCAGGCCCTGCACATAAACCAATGCAAATTCATGAAATAGACCCTAAAAAGTACTTAAACTAGCAACATCTTATATTTAGATGGCCTCAATTCATAGGTATGAAACCTACTTATCAAATACCTCCAAATTTAAGATTTTGCTTACCGTCAAGAAAAAACAACAAAGAAATGAAAATAATAAACAAAGTATAGATATGAATGCGTATGCATGACCTACTTCCTACATGCCTACGAATCCAGCAATAGATCAATATGATGTTCAGCACAGGCCTCAAAGATATCATAAGATACTCAAAGAATAATTCAAATCAATGTACAGTTCATCAGTAACCAATCAATCAATCCAAACCTGTCATCACCCATGTTGTGCGTGTGTGCTCGTTAACCATTCTAATCACCAACAATTCAAAGGCGTCACATAACAACCTTCTTAGAGGGAAAATTTTAGTTCTATCTCAGTTAATTTGTAAACACGACAAAACAGGTTAAACATAGCAATTATCGAGCTCATGGATCTTAAATGAGGCTATTTTTCTTACATTTCATTCACCGGTGCATTTACGCTCCATCCCGCGTCACAATTGACTGTGCAATGCTCGAATCTATTAGGTTTTCAATATTACCCGTTTAGAAAACTTTCGACCAATGACTCCCAAACCAGACGGTTTTAGGGCGCTTGGTGTAGACACACCCCCAAGGGCTTAGTTATTCAAGTAACAAAGGCCACAGACACAAACTAGTCAATGTGTTTATTCTCTTTTTTTTCTTTTCTTTTTTCTTTTTCTCAATTTTCTAATTTCTTTCCCTTTTATTTTTTTATCTTTCACCCCAATGACTCCCCCAAACTCGAGCTATTACTTCATTTTAACCTTTATGTCAGTATACTAATTTCATCAAAACTTAACTTAGATTTTCCCCCTAAAAATAAGTTATGAGTCCTTGAGCTGAGTTGACTAGAACAGTTAAACTTTACGTGCTAACCAGTTACACAAGTTTCAAACATGCTCAGATTTCCATCTTGATTAACATTATAACTCATTATCAATCTTCACATTGTTTGAGTTAACATGTAATACCAATCCTATCATAGGCCGAGCTAAATACACATTAATCCATTGCTTAACTCATGCAACATCCTATATGCCTAAATGCAAATAGAACATATTTTTGTGAATTTTCATAAAAAAATTTTATATATACAATCCATATAACTAATGCAAGTTTGAACAAATAACAATATGATTTAATCTACAATGCAAACAACTAACATGCATGCAAAATGAACTACAACAATCATGCAAAATGAACTAAATGACTACTCCTACCCTGCAAACTTAACCTATGCAATGCCCTCATTATATACAGATATAGAATTGAAAGTTCGAGGACTTCCCTGAGTGGTCAAGCGTCATACTCGACCGGTGGATCCTTGGTAGGTGGGTCGTCAACCGGATCCTCAACAGGCTGTATGGGGATAAAAGTTGGTAATGGCTGGGGAACTGGGAACTGAAAATTCTCATCGGTGGTATTCAGTCGGGTAAAAGCAGTTGCCAGAGACGCGTTGAACTCATTCTGGGTGGCAAACATGTGATCCTGCCTGGATACCAACCCTTGGAGTCTCTAATCAAAATACTGCTACATATTACGGAATTGAAAGCTGAAAGTCGCTTTTGTGACGGACGAGGTTGAAGTTCCGGCTTGTTCATGTTCATGCTCTTCTTCCACAACAAAATTTATATCCTATACGTCCGCCTCTTCATCATCCTGAGAATTAGAGAATGTACATCCAAGACCGCGTGGGTGCGAATGCCCGCCTTTCTAGCATGAGTACCGCTGAATCAAATTTGAATCTAAACACATTAGAGGCTGCTGGATAGGCTCTGTGGTGGTCCATTGTACCCCTGCTCGGGCACATAATGCACAAATCAGCGATGAGTAAGGCAATTCGCCGTGGAGTGGTCCCCGTAAATTTTTGCAAATAGAGTGATGGATGAGGCGGCCCACGTCGATCGATCGGTCTTTACAAATGGTATATAGAAGAACCTACCTCTCCCTCGTGACATTGCTAGTGTGTAGATGGTTGCAATTTGGCACACAGAAATGTATGCCATACCTTCCCATATAAATTGAGATGGCCAGTTCGAAAGTGAGATCCATTCGATGACTATGTAGCGTCTGGTTTCCACAACTCAGTCAAAATTTGCTCATAGTTCGCTCCGCTTTCCTTAAGGGTCAAATACGAAAAAGTTATTTGCGACAGATTATAGTAGTTGTTGATCTCCTACATAGTAAATGGTACCAACTTACCCCTCACGAATGCAGAGAACGATGATTTATCGGGAGCATTGGCATAGAATTATTTCACCACCGCAACCACTACGGCTTTCGCCTGTTCCACGAACGTTTCCCATTGCCTCTCATGAATTTGTTGAAGCATAGCCCTATCAAATTCGTCGGGCGCTAAGCCAAGCCACGCTCCGGTGCCAATGACTTGCTTGATAAGTATTCAAATCGTTCTATCGTCTTAGCGTTCAAGAATTTTTGTCTGTCAAATTGTCGAACAAGTGTGGATGAACTTTCCCCACGTTGCCTTTTCTGCTGTTGGGAAGTTATTGTGCCGACGGTATGCCTCTAACTTGCAATTGAATGAGGAAGTGGTTGTTGAGCCCTTTTGTCAAGCACTTGGTGTGCAAACTGTTAGTGCTTGATTCTCTTACCCCCAAACTTTACTTGTTTTGCCCAATATGTAGATTCTCCAAGTCCTAGTGTAGAAACCTAAAAAATTCTAACAATTACCCCAAAATCAATGTTACCTGTAAGATATTGTGATGAACTGTCAAGGTTGCCTTGTGGTAGTGAAGAATCCCTCTCTATCTTCTGCCCAGTGGTTGAATTTGAAACCCTAGAAGATGAACATTGGTTAGATGTTGTGAAGAGCCCTTGAAATTTCACTTAGAAGATGGTTTGATGTGGTGTTTGCTCGAACCTGAAGGTTCCTCTTTGTTTTTGGTTAGGAAAGTGTTGAAGACTTGTATTAGGAGTGTGTATTGTAACTACAAGATCCTGTTTTTAAAAACTAGAAAAATTAACCTGCGCCGGGGCGCATTTATTTTGTTCTTTAAAGCTCTCCGGGGCGAGAATTACCAGAGGGGTCTGCGCCTAGGCGCGTATTTTTCTTCGTAAAACTGCGCCGGGGAGCACTTTATCTATCAGTTTTCGCCTAAGAGAGATTTGTATGCTTTGAATAACAATACTAATTGGCCCCATTCGAAACTTTTATCCACTATCATCTGATCGTGCCATTTCTTGATCTTTTCTTTGTACAACTTTGAGTTTTCGTATGCTTGCTGGCGGAATTCATCTAACTCAATTATTTGCAAAAGTCTTCTCTCCCCTGCTGTTGATAGATCACAGTTTAGTTTCTTGATGGCCTAAAATGCTTTATGCTCGAGTTTCATCGGGAGGTGAAACGCCTTTTCGTAGACCAACTGGTATGGAGACATGCAGATCGGGGTCTTATAAGCGGTACGATACACCTATAGAGCGTCATCTAATTTTAACAACTAGTCTTTCTGATTCGGGTTTACCACTTTCTCCAGGATTCTTTTCACCTCTCTGTTAGATACTTCGACTTGGCCAATCATCTGGGGGTGATAGGCAGTGGCGATTCTGTGGTCAACCCTATACTTAGTCAAGAGAGTGGTGAAGTATTTGTTACAAATATGGCTCCCCTCATCACTGATAATTGCCCATTAGAGTGCCAAATCGTGTGAATATATTCTTTTACAAGAATTTCAGCACAACCTTCTCATCATTAGTCGGTAGCGCGACTGCGTCAACCAGCTTCGACACATAGTCGACTGCCAACAGGATATATAAATTGCTGAATGAAGATGGAAACTATCCCACGAAATCGATTCCCCATACATCAAAAATCTCGACTTCCAAAATCATATTTAGTGGCATCTCATTCCGCTTAAAAATATTTCCCACGCGTTGACATCTATCACAGTTTTGCACGCATTAATGTGCATCTTTGAACAAGGTGGGCCAGAAGAAACCTGCTTGGAGGACTTTCACTGCCGTTCTTTCACTCCCAAAGTGTCCTCCATATAATGAGGCGTGATATGCCTGTAAGATGCCTTCTACTTCACTTTCCAGCACACATCGCCGGATCATTTTATCGACGCACTGTCTGAACAGAAATGGGTCATCCCACATATACCACTTCACGTCATGTAAGAATTTCTTCTTTTGTTGGTGTGTCAAATTTGGTTGGAGAATATTGCTTACCAAGTAATTCGCAAAATCCGCATACCAAGGGAACTCGCTGTGAATCAAAAACAACTGTTCATCAGGAAAAGACTCATAGATCATTACCTTGTTTGTCTCGTCATGATTCAGATTCTCTAACCGCGAAAGGTGATCATCCACCTAATTTTTTGTCCCCTTCCTATCTTTAATCTCTAATTCAAATTCTTAGAAGAGCAAAATCTAGCGAATAAGTCTCGGCTTTGCGTCTTTCTTTGCAACTAGATATCGGATGGCCGAGTGATCTGTGTAAACCACCACCTTCGCCCCTACCAAATACGAGCGAAACTTATCAAACGCTTGCACAACCGCAGGTAATTCCTTTTCGGTGGTTGTGTAGTTCAACTGTGCATCGGTTAGTGTTTTGCTCGCATTATAGATGGCATGAAAGACTTTCTCTCGGCGTTGTCCAAGCACAACTTTTACTGCATAGTCATTGGCATCATAAATTAGCTCAAATGGCATTGTCCAATCTAGTGCTATGATCACAAGGGTTGTGGTTAGTTTCTTCTTTAGCTACTCAAACGCCGCTAGACAGTCTTCATCAAATTTATAGGGTATATCTTTCTCCAATAGACTGTATAGCGATTTTGTGATTTTGGAGAAGTCCTTGATGAATCGGCAGTAGAATCTAGCATGCCAGAGAAAAGTCCGAATACCCTTTACTGAAGTTTGCGGTGGAAGATTCTCTGTTGTCTCTAATTTAGCCTGATCCACTTCCAACCCTTTTCCCAAAACTTTATGCCCAAGTATTATCCCCTCTTGGACCATAAAATGGCATTTTTCCCAGTTAAGCACCAGATTAGTTTCGACAAATCTTTTCAGTACCAGGACTAGATTTTTGAGGCACCAGTCAAAAGATTCCCCAAATACTAAAAAGTCATCCATAAACACTTCAACACTGCGCTCCACCATATCTGAGAAGATTGCCATCATGCATCGCTGAAAGGTCGCCGGTGCGTTACACAGTCCGAATGACATCCTTCTAAAGGCAAAGGTGTCATATGGGCATGTGAACATTGTCTTCTCTTGATCCTCCGGTGCAATAACAATCTAGTTGTATCCTGAATACCGATCTAGCAAACAGTAGTGCTCATGTCCCGCTAGTCTGTATAACATCTGATCAATAAATGGCAAAGGGAAATGATCCTTTCTGGTTACCTTATTTTTCTTTCTGTAGTCCATGCAAACCCTCCAGCCGGTCACTATCCTTGTCAGTATCAGTTCGTTATTTTCATTCATCACTACTGTCATACCACCTTTCTTCGGGACACACTGAACCGGGCTCACACATGCACTATCTGAGATTAGGTAGATAATTCTAACATCAAACCATTTCAAGATTTCCTTCTGCACTACCTCTTTCAAAATTGGGTTGAGCCTCTATTGCTGTTCCACTGTTGGCTTTCCATCCTCCTCCATCAGAATCTTGTGCGTACAAAATGAAGGGTTGATTCCTTTGATGTCGGCGATAGTCCATCCAATACCAGACTTGTACTTCTGCAAAACTCGTAACAGCTTACTTTCCAACAATTCATTAAGCGCAGATGTAATAATAACAGGAAAAGTAGATGCACTACACAAATAAGCATTTGAGTTCTAGTGCAGGAGGTTCCTCTAAAGATGGTTTCATCCTTGCTGATGAAGTTTCTGCTGCTTCCAACGGCTCAAATGGTACTTTGAACCTGCTCACTCTAGGATGTGCCTTTAATAATTTAAGATATTCCATCAACTCTGGATCATCTCCATCACAATCTCCCATCAATATTGATTCTAAAAAGTCGGTACTCAATATACGATGTTGTTCATCTCCCACCACTTTGTCGATTACATCCTTTCGGAAAAACTCCTCAATCTCTTTGGGAAATTTTATGGCCTTAAACACGTTAAAGGTTACCTCTTGGTCTTGAACCCTCATGGTCAACTATCCTTTCTAAACATCAATGAGAGTCCTACAGGTTGCCAAAAATGGTAGCCAAAAGATTATCAGAATATCCTTATCCTCTTCATAGTCCTAGATGATGAAGTCCGCTGGGAATATGAATTTGTCATCTTTTACCAAACTATCCTCAATAATTCCCCATGGATATGTTACCTATCTGTCATAGAGTCCACTTCTAGAATACCTGCTGCCTTGGGTTGAGTCATTCTCTCAGTCGGTCACTGATAGTTGTTTGCAGCCATTATTTCTATCAAGTCCCATGCGTCCTAAAACTTCTGCCATAAAAGCTCCACCTGAGGCTGTATCGATGCTAGTCTATATATGACTCCCTAACTCGTTGTAGAATGTATTCATTTGCATCCACTGTGGTAGTCCATGGCGTGGGCATTTCCTCAGCAGCTCTTTGTACCTTAACCATGCTTCATACAATGGTTTTCCCTGCTGCTGTACAAATGAAGAAATATCCGTCCTCAATCTATGTGTTTTTGAAGGCAGGAAGAATTTGGCCTGAAATTCGGAAGACCCCCAAACTGACAATTATTTTTCACCATCTGTATAGTCCCAGGCTTGATCTCAAAGTTATTAGCATTAATCGCCGGCCTAGTAATGCTTGACTGAATTTCTGAAATCCGCGGAGTAGCATAATCCTGCGGTGCTTTCTACTCCTCTTCAACCATGGTGTCGTTGGGTGTTTCAAGTTCTTCTCGAGTTTTTTGTATCCACTTACTTAACCGCTGAAACTGTTTCTCAATGTCGTCCTCGAAAGGCAACAAATCTGGCTTCTTTGATCGAGTGTGCATATGAAGAGAGAAAGAAGAATCTGAAATTGTATCAATACTCGTCTTCACGTTTGCCTTGCGTTCGTCGAGCTTTGCTTTGCTTCAATCCTCCTCACGTGTCAACTCTCACGAACTAGGGCTTGTTTTTGTCTAAGTATCCCTCAGAATAGCCTATCTGACAGCCTTATATGCTCTCCTATTCGCGAGCTAAAAAATATAGCCTCTTTCCAGCAGAATCCCAGTTCAATAAGGAAACAAAATCAAATCTATCGGACCTGCACCCCAGCACCGATTTTACTCTTTAGAAGCGCGCCCCGACGCACCTGCGCCTAGGCGAGGTTTTCCATCCTTAAATGTGCGCCCCGACGCAGATCATAGAACCAAAGCCAATTTCTTCCTTGAAGCTCTTATTTCTTTACGCTTCTCATCCTGACCAGGCCCTGCACATAAACCATTGCAAATGCATGAAATAGACCCTAAAAAGTACTTAAAGTAGCAACATCTTATGTTTAGATGGCATCAATTCGTAGGTATGAAACCTACTTATCAATGTCACCCTGGAGCGTGTGGACTCTCAAGACAACATTGCATATCTATTTACTAAAAGCTTTAACACAACAACAGTTTGATCGTCACTTAGAAAAGATGGGTATGAGATACCATGGCGATTGGCTTTAATGCAAGTGGGAGATTGAAAGTAATATGCATACAAGCCAATTATGTTTAATGATAAAGTATTTACTTTGTAAAAATTTTATTCATTTATTAATAAAAGTGTTATTCAATTAAAGGCATTTATTTATCTACATTGTGCTGTTTTTATAACATGTGATAAACCCATAGTTTTAAGCAATGCTTTTAGAATCATGATGATGATCATGCTAATGAGATCTAAATTCTTAGATAGCTTAAAACTAAAATAGTTCCCAATCATTGGATTACTAAAAAGGGGATTAATGATCTTGATAGATTGGTATATACGTTGACTTGCTCATTGGATGAGGATGATCGATCTCATAATCATTTGTGTGGAGACACTAAAGCAAGTATGTAGGTGCTTATTGGAGAATAAGTTCACTGAACGTGGTTCGCTAAGGAATAAAAAACCCAGCTCACCTATAAAAACCCCTTTCATTTTATCTTTCTCCTCTACATTTCAGCCAAGTCTCTCTCTCGCTCGAATTTCAGCCCACCTATCTCGCTTGAATTTCAGCCCCTCCCTCTCTCGCTCGAATTGAAGCCCCTCTCTCTCTCGCTCGAGCTCATCCCGATCGTCCTCTCGCTCTCTCGCGACTCACGATCTGCTTCAGCCCCTCTCTCTCGCTCGACCTCATCCCGATCTACCTCTCGCTCTCTCGTGACTCACCCCAAATCTGTGTAAAGGTAAGAAAATTTAGGGCTTTGGCTTTTCTTGTGATTTGGTTTTCAAAAATTAGATTTTTAGGGCCAAATATTTTAAAAAATGAAATGGTTAATATTTTCTTAGGCTCTATTTTTCTGTTTGGTTTTTTTACTTTGGGTGGTTATATATGTGGGAAGCAGCTGGTATTTGAAGTGTTGATTTTTCATGGATTCATCATCTCAATACTGAATTTTGAAAGTTGGATAGATTTAGCTATCTTAGTTCTCTCTGCAAGGAAAAGGAAAAACATTGACCAATGTCATCCAGAGATGGGGCTTTTTTGATATTAATAGTTTTTTCTTGGTTATGGTCTGTGGGTGATGAATTAGAAACTTACATAACAGATTATTAGTAGCTTTAGTTTTTGTTTACTATCTCTATATACGAGTTTTTGTATACACTTGAGATTGCTACTTTATTTCATTGGAAATGTTTTTTTATTTAGAAAATAAAGGCTTTAGTAACTTTTTGAATATTTCTATTGAGTGTGGACCTAATCATTCTATTTAATTTATTATGGGCATAATTTTTACAAATGGAAGGCATGAACCATGAAATAGATAGTTGTGGGGATAATGCAGAAATGAATTTAGACTGCATTGACAATTTAGAAATTAAAATGGAAATGGAGATGGATAAGTTTTGTAAGACCCCAACTTTTATGAATAAAGATTTAATTTTCTTTATATATTATTTAGAAATAGTAAGGTGTTGATTTGATAAATGTGAAAAGTTATGGGTGAAATGTGCAAATATTTTATAATAAGCAAGTGGTTATAAAATATTCATTGTTGTCGGAGAATATTCGGTTGGTCGTAGAATATTCTTGTTGTCGGGGAATATTCGTACGACGGCGCAGCTATTTGTGGGCCCCACAACGGAATAACTGTCTGATATAGAAAGCGACAGAAATAACCTTTTTATAAATAACGGTAAAACTATTACGGTTAAACTGTTGAAAAACCCGGTGATAAAAATACAGTAATATGCGTTGTTGCACAGTAGCACAAGGTATTGCATAGTATTTTAAATTATTGATTCTTTCGTAAGAAGTCACTTCCTCAATAATTATTACAGTAATTACTGTTCAATATTTTATATTATTGATTCAATAATTGCATGATATTTTATTGGTTCAATAATTGCTACGTTGATATTTTATATGATTGATTCAATAATTGCTACCGTTGATATTTTGTATTATTGATTCAATAATTGTCACTGCACAGTATTTCACATTATCAACTCAATAATTCATATTATTTGAATAATATTATTAGATAGCATTATTGACAATGTCTAAGGAAGTTCTATCTAGGAAGGGTTATTTAATTGCGCGCCAATAAGAAGAAATCTTTATCGGAAAGCCCCCTCTTTCTTGGGAACGACCTGGTTGTCAATATTGTAGTTCTGTAATATTATTTGTGAATAATTAATTATTGATTTATATTATAAAAAATATTTATTTTGTGGAGATAAAAGAAGAAATTAGTGCTGATGTATTTTTATCAGTATTTTGGTGTGCAAAATCATCCGTTTATGGATTTCGGATAATTTATGTTTGGAATTTAGAAAAACTTCTTTCTACAAAGTTGTAGAGAATTAAATTTCCTATGAAAAGGATATAGAATTTTTATTTTTCTGACAAAAGGGCTATTTATTATGAATTATTGAAGTTTCAGAAAATAAATATTTTTTTAATGGGAAGTGGGCCCCACTGGTGGCTGATGGATTTTGGGTAAACAGGCGGGAGGAATTTTTTTTTTTAAAAATATTATTTTATTAAAAAGTCTACTTTGACATCCTAAGCTTTTTCTATAAATAGGGTGCTTAGGTTAGAATTGAAAATCACACCAGAATCAGAAGTTCTCTCTCTATATAATATCGAGCGTATTTTTGTGAGTATTTAGATACTTTGAGTGTTACTATTCAGTGCAAGTTTCCTTCGGTATTGTATTCGATATTTCAGTTAGAAGTACTATTCTTTTGAGGTAAGGGATGTTATTTTCTTTCGTAAATGATGTTATTCTTTTCAATATCATTATACCAAAATATTGGACATGGATTTTATTATGAAATTCTTACTTTTTCCGTCGGGGTTACTATTCACGTATACGACACTATTCACGGAAAAATTAAATTTTCTTCTATTTGTCCAAGTTGCTTGTTAAGGTTCCTAAAACTTCGGCCATAAAAGCTCCACCTGAGGCTGTATCGATGCTAGTCTGTATATGACTCCCTAACCCGTTGTAGAATGTATTCATTTGCATCCACTGTGGTAGTCCATGGCGTGGGCATTTCCTCAACAGCTCTTTGTACCTTACCCATGCTTCATACAATGGTTCTCTCTGCTGCTGTACAAATGAAGAAATATCCGTCCTCAATCTATGTGTTTTTGAAGGCAGGAAGAATTTGGCCTGAAATTCGGAAGACCCCCAAATTGACAATTATTTTGCACCATCTGTATAGTCCCAGGCTTGATCTCAAAGTTATTAGCATTAATCGCCGGCCTAGTAATGCTTGACTGAATTTCTGAAATCCGCGGAGTAGCATAATCCTGCGGTGCTTTCTACTCCTCTTCAACCATGGTGTCGTTGGGTGTTTCTAGTTCTTCTCGAGTTTTTTGTATCCACTTACTTAACCGCTGAAACTGTTTCTCAATGTCGTCCTCGAAAGGCAACAAATCTGGCTTCTTTGATCGAGTTTGCATGCACTACTCGAGATTACCTGAAATAGCCAATGAAACAAATATAAGAAGAAATATATATATATATATATATATATATATGTTTAACTAAAACTGATCTAATTTAACTGATATTGTAAGTAGTAAATGTAATTAGTGTCCCCGACTGCAACGCCAAAAACTTGTTGGGTAAAATCTATACGCGCAACACGCAAGTGTACGTGATCAACAAGTAATATAATTATAAGAAAAGTATCGTTCCCACAGAGACAATAATCACACTTTATCCTAACAAGTACTAATTTTATACTAGCACAATTTAGCTAAACAAATGATTAAATGGTGATATTTATGACTAATTACTACTTAGACTATAATTAACACTATTCCAAAGATTTTCACAAGTTTTCGCATAATTAAGCCTACAACTTCACTTATTAGTTCACTTCGAACAGCATACTTTTCTTCAATTTATATCAATTATTCCAGGTTATTAACCAAGAACACGGAAGTAGATATAACCATCTATCAATGCATTACATCCATACTCACTCAAATCCATAATTGATAGAATTAAGCAAGACATCTTAATTAACTAACTCAATATATCTCTATGTGAATTACAATTGAAAAAAGTTTAATATCAAGTTATCTTTAGATTACGTATGATACATAGATATCTCTATCCTACACACGAATTATGAATCCTAACTAACCGTAGAAATCACAAACACACGTCACTATGGCTAGTTCCAATCCCATATGTCATCTCTCAAGTTCATATGGGATAATAGGTAAATGGTGATCAAGCAAACACATAAGTTATACACAAACCATAGCAAATAACCTGGAAATAAACTTTATAAACTAAATTGAAAGCAAATCAATCCTTAGTTACATAATAAGGTCCGTTGTAGACTTAAATACAATTAGTTCCTCATCAATGAAGTAAAAGCCATAATCCACAAAGTAAATAACATCCTGAATACAAGGTACATATGAAGAGAGAAAGAAGAATCTGAAATTGTATCAATACTCGTCTTCACGTTTGCCTTGCGTTCGTCGAGCTTTGCTTTGCTTCAATCCTCCTCACGTGTCAACTCTCACGAACTAGGGCTTGTTTTTGTCTAAGTATCCCTCAGAATAGCCTATCTGACAGCCTTATATGCTCTCCTATTCGCGAGCCAAAAAATATAGCCTCTTTCCAGCAGAATCCCAGTTCAATAAGGAAACAAAATCAAATCTATCGGAACTGCACCCCAGCACCGATTTTACTCTTTAGAAGCGCGCCCCGGCGCACCTGCGCCTAGGCGAGGTTTTCCATCCTTAAATGTGCGCCCCGACGCAGATCATAGAACCAAAGCCAATTTCTTCCTTGAAGCTCTTATTTCTTTACGCTTCTCATCCTGACCAGGCCCTGCACATAAACCATTGCAAATGCATGAAATAGACCCTAAAAAGTACTTAAAGTAGCAACATCTTATGTTTAGATGGCATCAATTCGTAGGTATGAAACCTACTTATCAATGTCACCCTGGAGCATGTGGACTCTCAAGACAACATTGCAGATCCATTTACTAAAAGCTTTAACACAACAACAGTTTGATCGTCACTTAGAAAAGATGGGTATGAGATACCATGGCGATTGGCTTTAATGCAAGTGGGAGATTGAAAGTAATATGCATACAAGCCAATCATGTTTGATGATAAAGTATTTACTTTATAACAATTTTATTCATTTATTAATAAAAGTGTTATTCAATTGAAGGCATTTATTTATCTACATGGTGCTGTTTTTATAACATGTGATAAACCCATAGTTTTAAGCAATGCTTTTAGAATCATGATGATGATCATGCTAATGAGATCTAAATTCTTAGATAGCTTAAAACTAAAATAGTTCCCAATCATTGGATTACTAAAAAGGGGATTAGTGAATCTTGATAAATTGGTACATACATTGACTTGCTCCTTGGATGAGGATGATCGATCTCATAATCATTTGTGTGGAGACACTAAAGTAAGTATGTAGGTGCTTATTGGAGAATAAGTTCACTGAACGTGGTTCGCTAAGGAATAAAAAACCCAGCTCACCTATAAAAACCCCTTTCATTTTTTCTCTCTCCTCTACATTTCAGCCGAGTCTCTCTCTCGCTCGAATTTCAGCCCACCTATCTCGCTTGAATTTCAGCCCCTCCCTCTCTCGCTCGAATTGAAGCCCCTCTCTTTCTCGCTCGAGCTCATCCCGATCGTCCTCTCGCTCTCTCGCGACTCACGATCTGCTTCAGCCCCTCTCTCTCGCTCGACCTCATCCCGATCTGCCTCTCGCTCTCTCGTGACTCACCCTAAATCTGTGTAAAGGTAAGAAAATTTAGGGCTTTGGCTTTTCTTGTGATTTGGTTTTCAAAAATTAGATTTTTAGGGCCAAATATTTTAAAAAACGAAATGGTTAATATTTTCTTAGGCTCTGTTTTTCTGTTTGGTTTTTTTACTTTGGGTGGTTATATATGTGGGAAGCAGCTGGTATTTGAAGTGTTGATTTTTCATGGATTCATCATCTCAATACTGAATTTTGAAAGTTGGATAGATTTAGCTATCTTAGTTCTCTCTGCAAACATTGACCAATGTCATCCAGAGATGGGGCTTTTTTGATATTATTAGTTTTTTCTTGGTTATGGTCTGTGGGTGATGAAATAGAAACTTACATAACAGATTATTAGTAGCTTTAGTTTTTGTTTACTATCTCTATATACGAGTTTTTGTATACACTTGAGATTGCTAATTTATTTCATTGGGTATGTTTTTTTTATTTAGAAAATAACGGCTTTAGTAACTTTTTGAATATTTCTATTGAATGTGGACCTAATCATTCTATTTAATTTATTATGGGCATAATTTTTACAAATGGAAGGCATGAACCATGAAATAGATAGTTGTGGGGATAATGCAGAAATAAATTTAGTCTATATTGACAATTTAGAAATTAAAATGGAAATGGAGAAGGATAACTTTTGTAAGACCCCAACTTTTATGAATAAAGATTTAATTTTCTTTATATATTATTTAGAAATAGTAAGGTGTTGATTTGATAAATGTGAAAAGTTATGGGTGAAATGTGCAAATATTTTATAATAAGCAAGTGGTTATAAAATATTCATTGTTGTCGGGGAATATTCGTTTGGTCGTAGAATATTCTTGTTATCGGGGAATATTCGTACGACGGCGCAGCTATTTGTGGGCCCCACAACGGAATAACTGTCAGATATAGAAAGCGACAGAAATAACCTTTTTATAAATAACGGTAAAACTGTTACGGTTAAACTGTTGAAAAACCCGGTGATAAAAATACAGTAATATGCATTATTGCACAGTATTTTGAATTATTGATTCTTTCGTAAGAAGTCACTTACTCAATAATTGTTACAGTAATTACTGTTCAATATTTTATATTATTGATTCAATAATTGCATAATATTTTATTGGTTCAATAATTGTTACGTTGATATTTTATATGATTGATTCAATAATTGCTACCGTTGATATTTTTTATTATTGATTCAATAATTGTCACTGCATAGTATTTCACATTATCAACTCAATAATTCATATTATTTGAATAATATTATTAGATAGCATTATTGACAATGTCTAAGGAAGTTCTGTCTAGGAAGGGTTATTTAATTGCGCGCCAATAAGGAGAAATCTTTATCGGAAGGACCCCTCTTTCTTGGGAACGACCTGGTTGTCAATATTGTAGTTCTGTAATATTATTTGTGAATAATTAATTATTGATTTATATTATAAAGAAATATTTATTTTGTGGAGATAAAAGAAGAAATTAGTGCTGATGTGTTTTTATCAGTATTTTGGTGTGGAAAATCATCCGTTTATGGATTTCGGATAATTTATGTTTGGAATTTAGAAAAACTTCTTTCTACAAAGTTGTAGAGAATTAAATTTCCTATGAAAAAGATATAGAATTTGTATTTTTCTGACAAAAGGGATATTTATTATGAATTATTGAAGTTTCAGAAAATAAATATTTTTTAATGGGAAGTGGGCCCCACTGGTGGCTGATGGATTTTGGGTCAACAGGCGGGCAAAATTTTTTTTTTTTAAATATTATTTTATTAAAAATTCTACTTTGACATCCTAAGCTTTTCCTATAAATAGGGTGCTTAAGTTAGAATTGAAAATCACACCAGAATCAGAAGTTTTCTTTCTCTATAATATGGAGCGTATTTTTGTGAGTATTTAGATACTTTGAGTGTTACTATTCAGTGCAAGTTTTCTTCGGTATTGTATTCGATATTTAAGTCAGAAGTAGTATTCTTTTGTGGTAAGGGATGTTATTTTCTTTCGTAAATGATGTTATTCTTTTTAATATCATTATACCAAAATATTGGCATGGATTTTATTATGAAATTCTTACTTTTTTCGTCGGAGTTACTATTCACGTATACTGCACTATTTACGAAAAAATTAAATTTTCTTCTATTTGTCCAAGTTGCTTGTTAAGGTTCCTATCTTTGATTGGATCTAAGTTTTGAGCTTTATTCTTGAATTTTGCTCCACAATTGATTATTACGAAGTATTTTTGAATTGGATAAACTAAAATACGAATCCTTAATCTTTGTCCTTTATCTCGCTGGATTCATTCTTTAAAATGTTTTTCATCATCCTTAGTCCTAAAAGGTGATATAACTGAATATCTTTGGCCTGTAGAGCAAAGTAGAATGATTATCTGATGAATATCTTTGGCCGTAGTGCAAAGATGGACAGGTGTTGAGATGAACATGACCACTGGTGATACAAATGAATATCTTTGGCCGTAGTGCAAAGATGAATATTTGATTCGAGATGTATATTGATTGATGTTACAGGGATAAAATATTGATGATGGACTTTAAAATCATAGAAGATAGTAGACTTCATTCTCTACTTAACTCTTCTAATGAATTGTTATTTCTGCTGCGAATTTTGATCTAAAACTTGTTGTCAATAATATTTTATCTGAATTATTGAAGACTAATGATAATTTATTTTCCATTATCTTAGTCATAATATTCTTTACTGGGCTAGTTGAGCTCACCCTTTTCATCTATTGTCCTCTTCAGGAAATGAGAATGTCGCAGGAACTAGTCGGGGGACCGGGTGATGGTCCGAGTTAGAGCAGTAGTAGTTCTCACTATTTCTGATAAATAGTGTGATAATAATTGTAATGAGGACTTAGTTTGAATGTTAATACTTTCTACATATTTGTATTGACACTCACAGTTGTGTGGTCGTATTTTGCACGATCGTGTGATATAAAAGTTTGTATTTGAGTTTTGTACCATGTATTTGGCGACTCAGAATGGGTTGGGTTGACAGGACCTATTCTGGGGGCGTCAGAGTTGGTATCAGAGCTTAGGGATATGATCACTTGCGGAGATCGGGGAATAGAATTAGGTGGGGAGAGACGAGTAAATCCTTCGCTAGTGTGTCCTACCTAAGCTTATGTGGTATTTAATTGGTTAGTCGGAGCATAGGGTTATTATGTGATATGTTAATTTGTTTAATTAACCCTTGTTTTATGGCAGTATTTGAGAATGGCAGCTGAGAATGTTAACAATGAAGTGAATGAGACCGTGGAGACACCTTTAATCACCAACCAGGAGAACGTGCAACAAGAAGGCAATGTTCATCCTGAAAACAACGCTGATCAGACAATAAACGATGAGATGTTTAGAAATTTTTTGCAGTTCATGAAAAACCAGATGAGGGAAACTCGTGTGCAAAATACAAGTGGAGATAATAACAACAAGCGAATTGTCACTGCCAAGCAGTTCAAAGAATTGGGACCACCAGAGTTTTTGGGAAAGCCAGATCCGATCAAGGCGGAGACGTGGGTTAAGCAAATTACCAAGATTTTTGATGTCTTGGGATGCACGGAGGAACAGAAGGTTCCATTTGCCACCTTTATGTTCCGTGGAGAGGCAAATTACTGGTGGGAGTCTGTGAAGCGTACCCAGCCTGCCGCACTCAAGATGTCTTAGGAAGCGTTCTAAAAACTGTTTAGTGACAAGTACTTTCCTGAAAGTATTCGTCATATGAAGGAGGTTGAGTTTATCAAACTGGAATAAAACAACAAGACTGTGTCCCAGTACGAGGCTAAGTTCGCGGAGTTGTCCGGGTTTGCACCTCATTTGGTAGAGAATGAGAAACGTATGACGCGGATGTTTCTAAGAGGTTTGAAACCCGAAATACGTCAATACCTCATTTCTCACAAATTTTCTCTATATTCGGATGTACTGAACAGGGCCCAGTTGTTAGAATGAGATAGTGATTATATTCAACCAAGGGACAACAACCAAGGTCGTACCGGTGGCAGCAGTCATCGGAGCAATGACAACTAGTGGGGAGGAAAGTATGACAGAAGTGGTAACCACTTCGGTGGTAATCGTGGCCATGATAGTAGAAAAATCAAATCGGGGGGAGATTTCAAGAAGAGAAGGTATAATAATGAGAACGTGAAGACGTCGACATCAGCACCAGCATCAAATGTTTCTAGGGGAGGACAACGACCACCGGTCGTATGCTATAAATACGGGAAAGAGGGACACATCAGCCCAAACTACCCACAACAATTCAAAGCATGCTATAATTGTGGAAAAGAAGGACATATAGCTCGAGATTGTCCTATAGCGAAACCAAGTCCAGCGGGGGTGGTGATTCTAAAGGCGGTTTCGGACAAGTCAAAGTCGGTGATTCCTGGAAGAGCGTTTGCCGTGATAGCTCAAAATGCGAGGAATCCACACCAGGTGATTACGGGTAAGCTAATCATAAACTCTTGCGAAGTTTACACCTTGTTAGATACCGGTGCTACCCATTCTTTTATTTCACCTGCTTGTGCTTAACGTTTGAACTTGACTACTGATAAATTAGACTTTGACTTATCTGTTGAAACTCCGTTGGGAGAAACCTTTGTTACATCCACAGTTTACAAATCTTACTTGATTCAGATTGGTACCCTTACCTTACCTGTTGATCTTATATCTTTGAAAATACTTGCATTTGACGTGATTTTAGGAATTGACTGGTTAACCATTTACCATGCCAAAATTGATTGTTTTCGTAAGGTTGTTAGTTTTCATATTCCTAATCAACCTGTTGTACGAATCCAAACCACTAAAATCAGTCAATATCATTTCAAGTCACAAAGCTATTTGTTTATTGAAAAATGGATGTCAAGCTTTCTTAGCTCATGTCACTGATCTAAACCAGAATACGTTAGGTTTGAATGATATTTTTGTTGTTAATGAGTTTCCTGATGTATTTCCCAAAGACTTCCCGGTCTACCCCCAGAACGTGAAGTTGAATTCTTTATTGATCTTGAACCCGATATAAAACCCATTTTTAAAACCCCATATCGAATGGCTCCTATTGAACTTCAGGAGTTAAAGGTCCAATTACAGGAATTGTTAGACATCGATTTTATTCATCCTAGTACGTCTCCTTAGTGTGCTCCTGTTTTATTCGTAAAGAAGAAAAACGGGAGTATGCGACTTTGTATTGACTATCGGGAGTTGAACCATGTCACCATCAAGAATAGGTATCCGCTACCTCGTATTGATGACCTGTTCGACCAGTTGCAAGGTGCACAATTCTTTTCAAAGATCGATCTTCGTTCTGGATATCATCAGCTAAAGATTAAAACTGAGGATATTCCGAAGACAAGCCTTCAGAACTCGGTACGGGCATTATGAGTTCTTAGTCATGTCTTTTGGATTGACTAATGCTCCTGCTGCTTTCATGGATATGATGAACCGTGTATTTAAGAAATATTTGGATCAGTTTGTTGTTGTCTTTATTGATGACATCCTCATCTATTCTAAAAGCCGTGAAGTTCATGAGCACCACTTGAAGTTGGTACTTCAAAAGCTTCGTGAGAACAAGCTATATGCCAAGCTGAAGAAGTGCGAGTTCTGGCATGAGGAAGTAGCATTCCTTGGGCACGTGGTATCGAAACGTGGAGTATCTGTTAACCTAGCAAAGATTGAAGCAATACAAAGTTGGGAGCAACCTAAGTCTGCGACCGAAGTTCAAAGCTTTCTGGGCTTAGCTGGTTATTATCGGAGGTTCGTAGAGGGATTTTCTCGAATTGCTACTCCATTAACTCAGTTGACTCGGAAAGATACAAAATTCGTTTGGAGCGAAGAATGCGAGAAGAGCTTCCAAGAGCTCAAGAGAAGATTTATCT
Source organism: Panax stipuleanatus (assembly GCA_020205555.1). NCBI lineage: Eukaryota > Viridiplantae > Streptophyta > Magnoliopsida > Apiales > Araliaceae > Panax > Panax stipuleanatus. Next base: position 102,259,826 of record CM035126.1, read on the forward strand.
CGGCACCTGTTTTAACAATACCATTTGGTTCGGATGGATTTGTTATCTACAACGATGCTTTAGGCAAAGGGTTAGGATGTGTTCTCATGCAACATGGGAAAGTCATAGCCTATGCCTCGCGACAACTCAAAGAATATGAGAGGAATTATCTTACTCATGATCTAGAGTTGGCAGCTGTCGTTTTTGCATTGAAAATCTGGAGACATTACCTGTACAAGGGAGAAAGTGGAGATTTATACGGATCAAAAGAGCCTTAAATATTTCTTCACTCAAAAGGAACTCAATATGCGGCAACGACGTTGGCTTAAGCTGTTGAAAGATTACGATCATACCATCCAATACCATCTTGGAAAAACGAACGTGGTAGCTGACATGTTGAGTAGAAGATCATATGCGGGAACAAGTGTGATGATGTCAAGTATACGCGTAGAACCAGCTTTGATTGATAAAGTTAAAGCTGCTCAAGCTACGGATCCGGAGCTGATGAAGATGAAGAAGAAGGTGCAAGAAGGTGTCATTCCAAAAGCAAGAATCGATGAAGAGGGAATACTTCGAGTCAACTCCAGACTTTATGTTCCTAACGATTCCTACTTGAAACATAGAATCATGATGGAGGCACACAACACACCGTTTGTAATTCATCCTGGGAGTACCAAAATGTATCGTGATCTTCGACATACATTTTGGTGGAGCAATATGAAAAGAGAGATTACGGAGTTTATTTCGAGATGTTTAACGTGTTAACTGTGTAAAAGCGGAGCATCAAGTGCCGAAGGGTCCATTGCAACCAGTAAAGATTCTGAAATGGAAGTGGGAACACATTACGATGGATTTTGTTATGGGTCTTCCCAAGGTTTCTCAAGGCATAGATACGATTTGGGTTATTGTTGATAGATCAACCAAGTCTGCTCATTTCTTGCTGATACGATAGACTTATTCCCTTGAACGTCTTGCTCGTATGTACGTGAATGAGATTGTGAGGTTGCATGGAACGCCAGTATCCATAGTTTCGGATTGTAACCCCAGATTTACTTCACGATTTTGGATCAGTTTGCAGAAAGCTATGGGCACGAATTTACGATTCAGTTCGGCTTAGCATCCTCAAACAGACGGACAATCAGAAAGGACTATTCAAACTCTTGAAGATCTATTGAGACTCTGTGTTCTAGACTTCAAAGGGAGTTGGGATAAGTACTTACCATTGGTGGAATTCTCCTACAATAACAGTTATCAAGCAAGTATAGGCGTAGCTCCATTCGAAGCGTTGTATGGGAGAAAGTGTCGTTCTCCTGTGTGTTGGGATGAGGTGGGTGAGGCAACATTATTGGGACCGGAGTTGGTACGTATGACTACAGAAAAGATTCAAATGATCCGGCAACGGATACAAACTGCACAAGATCGACAAAAGAGTTATGCGGATCTTTATCGAAAGGACATGGAATTTAATGTTGGGGATCATGTATTGTTACGTGTTGCTCCATGGAAAGGAGTTACGGGATTCGGGAAGAGAAGAAAGGTCAACCCACGATTCATTGGTCCATTTGAGATCCTTGATCGAGTAGGAAATGTGGCCTACAGACTCGCTTTACCTTCAAGCATGTCTCGTGTTCATAATGTTTTTCACATATCCGTACTTCGCAAATATGTGAAAGACCCAAACCACATTATTGAGATAGAACCAGACGAGACAGCCTAAGATTTAACGTACGAGGAGGTACCTGTCAAGATCTTGGATAGGAAGGAGCATGTCCTACGCTCGAAAATTATACCTCAAGTTAAAGTTTTGTGGAGAAACCATGAAATTGAGGAATGATCTGGGAGTCGGAATTGAAAACGAAAGCGAGGTATCCTCACCTTTTCGACATACCAGGTACGTACGTCAATTTCGAGGACAAAATTTTATAAAAAGGGGAGGTTGTAAGACCCCAACTTTTATAAATAAAGATTTAATTTTCTTTATATATTATTTCGAAATAGTAAGGTGTTGATTTGATAAATGTGAAAAGTTATGGGTGAAATGTGCAAATATTTCAAAATAAGCAAGTGGTTATAAAATATTCATTGTTGTCGGGGAATATACGTTTGGCCGTGGAATATTCTTGTTGTCGGGGAATATTTGTATGACGGCGCAGCTATTTGTGGGCCCCACAACAGAATAACTGTCGGATATAGAAAGCGACAGAAATAACCTTTTTATAAATAACGGTAAAACTGTTAGGGTTAAACTGTTAAAATACCCGGTGATAAAAATACAGTAATACGCGTTGTTGCACAACAGCACACGGTATTGCACAGTATTTTGAATTATTGATTCTTACGTAAGAAGTCACTTACTCAATAATTGTTACAGTAATTTCTGTTTAATATTTTATATTATTGATTCAATAATTGCATGATATTTTATTGGTTCAATAATTGCTACGTTGATATTTTATATGATTGATTCAATAATTGTTACCGTTAATATTTTGTATTATTGATTCAATAATGTAACTGCACAGTATTTCACATTATCAACTCAATAATTCATATTATTTGAATAATATTATTAGATAGCATTATTGACAATGTCTAAGGAAGTTCTGTCTAGGAGAAGTTATTTAATTGCTCTAGTAAGGAGAAATCTTTATCGGAAGGCCCCCTCTTTCTTAGGAACGACTTGGTTGTCAATATTGTAGTTCTGTAATAGTATTTGTGAATAATTAATTATTGATTTATATGATAAAAAAATATTTATTTTGTGGATATAAAAGAAGGAATTAGTGTTAATGTGTTTTTATCAGTATTTTGGTGTGGAAAATCATCCGTTTATAGATTTCGGATAATTAATGTTTGGAATTTAGAAAAACTTCCTTCTACAAAATTGTAGAGAATTAAATTTCCTATAGAAAGGATATAGAATTTGTATTTTTCTGACAAAAAGGCTATTTATTATGAATTATTGAAGTTTCAAAAAATAAATATTTTTTTAATGGGAGGTGGGCCCCACTGGTGGCTGATGGATTTTCGGTTAACAGGCGGGCGGAATTTTTTTTTTAAAATATTATTTTATTAAAAAGTCTACTTTGACATCCTAAGCTTTTCCTATAAATAGGGTGCTTAGGTTAGAATTGAAAATCACACCAGAATCAGAAATTTTCTCTCTCTATAATATCGAGCGTATTTTTGTGAGTATTTAGATACTTTGAGTGTTACTATTCAGTGCAAGTTTTCTTCGGTATTGTATTCGATATTTCAGTCAGAAGTAGTATTCTTTTGAGGTAAGGGATGTTATTTTCTTTCGTAAATGATGTTATTCTTTTTAATATCATTATACCAAAATATTGGCATGGATTTTATTATGAAATTCTTACTTTTTTCGTCGAAGTTACTATTCACGTATATGGCACTATTCACGTATACAGCACTATTCACGAAAAAAATTAAATTTTCTTTTATTTGTCCAAGTTGCTTGTTAAGGTTCCTATCTTTGATTGGATCTAAGTTTTGAGCTTTATTCTTGAATTTTGCTCCACAATTGATTATTACAAAGTATTTTTGAATTGGATAAACTAAAATACGAATCCTTAATCTTTGTCCTTTATCTCACTGGATTCATTCTTTAAAATGTTTTTCATCATCCTCAGTCCTAAAAGGTGATATAACTGAATATCTTTGGCCTATAGAGCAAAGATGAATGATTACCTAATGAATATCTTTGGTTGTAGTGCAAAGATGGACAGGTGTTGAGATGAACATAACCACTGGTGATATAAATGAATATATTTGGCCGTAGTGCAAAAGTTAATATTGATTCGAGATGTATATTGATTGATGTTACGGGGATAAAATATTGATGATGGACTTTAAAATCATAGAAGATAGTAGACTTCATTCTCTACTTAACTCTTCTAATGAATTATTATTTTCGCTGCGAATATTGATCTAAAACTTGTTGTCAATAATATTTTATCTGAATTGTTGTAGACTAACGATAATTTATTTTCCATTAACTTAGTCATAATATTCTTTAGTGGGCTAGTTGAGCTCACCCTTTTCATCTATTGTCCTCTTTAGGAAATGAGAATGTCGCAAGAACTAGTCGGAGGACAGAGTGATGGTCCGAGTTAGAGCAGTAGTAGTCCTCACTATTTCTAATAAATAGTGTGATAATAATTGTAATGAGGACTTAGTTTGAATGTTAATATTTTCTACATATTTGTATTGACACTCACTGTTGTGTGGTCGTATTTTGCACGACCGTGTGATATAAAAGTTTGTATTTGAATTATGTACCATGTATTTGGCGACTCAGAATGGGTTGGGTTTACTGGACCTATTCTGGAGGCGTCACAACTTTAGTGAAGAGCGGTTGGATGTGAACACTATTAAAACTGTGGTCTACTATCCTCAAGTAGCTGATGAGTTTACGCCTAAGCTAGGTCAAGAATTTCAAACACTAGACGACGTTCACACTTTTTAGAATACATATGCAATGCATTCTGGTTTTAGTGTGCGAAAGCATACTGAGAAAAGAAAATAGGAAAGCGGTGAGATTTGTAGGAAGAAGTATGTGTGTTATAAGCATGGAAAGGGCAAACTATTTGCCGATGTGGATGCCAAAAGAAAACGTGGATCTATCAAAGAAGGTTGTAGTGCTAAAATTGTAGTTGTTAAAAGAAATGAGTTGTACGTAGTTACCATAGTTGAGGAGGGCCATTGTCACCTATTGTCAGCCCCACATAAGAGGCATCTTTTACGATCACACCGTAATGTGTCAATTGCCCAAAAATATTTGACTCAACAACTTGGCATGGTGAATATACCACAATGCCAGCAATACAACTTTCTTGAATTACAGGCGAAAGGGATTGAAAATCTTGGTTGCACCCAACGAGATTTGTATAACTTTGAAAGAGACAATCGTAATGAGTCGAAGGGACAAGATGGCGATATGTTGAATGAGTACTTGAAGTTAGAACAACAAAAGAATCCTTCATTCACTTTTACAATTGACACAGACGATGAAAAAAGGATTACTCATTATTTTTGGGTTGATGCAACTTCTAGACGGGCTTATAGATTTTACGGCGATGTTGTCATTTTTGATACCACGTACAACACTAATCGTTACGGAATGATATTTGCACCACTAATGGGGGTTAATAACCACAGTCAATGTAACAGATGCGAATTTTTATTATGAGATTTTTTTTGTTGTGATTATGGGGATAGAATCCTTTTAAGGAGGGAAGATTGTAACGAATGAGATTTCATATATTAATTGTAAATATTTATTAAATTAAATAAATATTTTACTTGATTTATTTATTAAGATAAATAAATAAATTTGTGTGATTGTTGTGGATTAATTTAATTAAGTACAATAGAAGTAATGGTGTAGCATAATTCTAATTTAATTGATAATAAATAAATTAGAGTAATATTATGTGCTAAGTGGTTATAATGATTTACTAATTATTACATGAATTATGATTAATAAGAGAATTACAAGTGTGTGACAATTTAGTATTATGTACAATTTTAATTAATGAGTGTTCACTTATATTTAATTAAATTAGAAGGTTGCAATTTAATTAAATAAAGTGTAGCATTTAAACTATGGGTTAAAGAATTTATTAAAAGAATTGAAAAGGGTTTTAAATTGATTTTATCAAACAAGACCCTTACTTTTGTTTTAAACCTGTTTTACCAAACATGGCCTTAGTTAATAAAAATATATTTTTTAAAAAATATATGGTTTTGCCAAACATGGCCTTATGGCTTTTCAAATTCAAAAGTTTAACCTATATATTAAATAATAGTTAGTGTAGGTAATTAATAGGGCAAAGGTGCAAAAAAGCCCCTGACCTTTTCCCCGATGTCCCACTTCCACCCTGAACTAATTTTTTTTCCAAAAGTACCCTCAACATTACAAATTTAATCTCAATTCTGCCCCTCCCGTTAACAGACATGCCACCTAGACTAACTTAAATGACACGTGGATATATTTGGCTGACAAAGCATGAATTTTACACTTTACCCATATTAAAATCCAAATACAATACTCGTACTACCAAACCCAAATCACAAATCAATGACCCAGTTGACTAGTTACAGCCTCCATTATTGCAGTTGATTCATCCATATTCCCTTTCTTTTCTGCCTCTAATTTGTACATCAGCCATGGCAATGAAGAACAAAGTTCCACCGCTTCCATCGTCCATGGTCAAAGAAGAACTCCTCGTAATCAACCAAAACATTAAAAAAAAATAAACCCCAAATTTCACATAAATTTTCCCCAATTAAAAACCTCCCACCCAAAATGATCTCATTCTCTTTCAAGATCAGCAAGGCGACGATTTGGGAGAGAGAGAGAGAGGGATTCGGACCTATCAAACCCTTTTGGCAAACTGGGTGTGGGCTTATCGAATGCGGAGCTCTGAGAAACCGCCTACGAGATCTTCATCAGGCCTTGTCGGAGCTCCAGGGGCAGCAAGCCGTTAACTATGTTTCTTCGTCTGAGAGGACCATGGAGAGGCAGCCGTCCATGTCGTCGCCGGCGTCGTTGCAGAGGGCGGCGACGAGCAAGGTGAAGAAGGCGTTGGGATTGAAATCGTCCAAGAAATTGGCGGTGAGTCAGCAGAACTCAGTAAGTTCCAAGCGAGCTGTGACGATTGGAGAGCTGATGAGGGTTCAGATGAGGATTTCGGAGCAAATTGATTCCAGTGTTAGGAATTTGGTGATTGTTGGTCTGATTTTTCCATGGTTGATACTTTTAGAGGCTTCAGATGAACAGTGAGAATCCAATCTTTTTTAACCTTGATTCAGGAGCAGAGGGTGACATGATTTAATTAATAAACCCATTTTCGTTCTTATATTTTATGATTTTCAATAAAATTTGTGAGGGATTTGATCTGGGTACTTCAATTTTGTAATGAAATTGATCTGTTATTTGGAATTTATGATGAGGAGGAGGAGATATATACAGAGATATGTTGATGCCTCTATTCTGTTTATGTGATTGAATGGTTGTTTATGGGTTTGTTGATTGTTGTTTGGTTGTTTATGATCTGGGTTTGGGTTTGTTGAAGCTTTGCTTTGCTGATGGTATTTGTTTTGCAACGAAGAGGCAGATGGTATTTTTTTTTCATCTTATTTAAATTGGATTTAATTACAAAATCATTAATTACAATTATTTTTCTTTAGATTGGGTTTGGTTTTGGTTTTGATTTTGTTTTAAATTATAAAATATGTTATTACGTTTTTGCCCTTTTAAAAAGTCATTTGGTTGTTTGGCTTGAGTCTAGGTGTCAGCTTCGTTAGCGAAAAATGTACATGTGTAAGCGAAGTTAGCCTACGTGGAACTTTCGTTGACAGGAGGGGCACGGTTGACCCAAAAATTAAAATGTTAAGTGTACTGTTGGAAAAAAAAAATAGTTCAGGGTGGAAGTGGGACTTCGAGAAAAAGGATCAGGGCCTTTTTTGGACCTTTGCCCGTAATTAATATATAGGAGTTATATGTTTTATATAATTATATGTATATCAGTATATACAATAGTAAGTTAGTTTAGAAAACAAATAAAGAAAGAAAAGTAGAGGAAAGTTAGAGAGAAATACTAATAGTGAAGCAGAATAAGGCTTGAGAAAAGCAAAGGAGAGTTATACACCATCATCATCTCCATCTCTTCTCCTAATCCAAAGTTTGAAAAGGTATAATTACTACCTTATAATTATAAGAACTTATTTAGTTGTTTTCTTTGATTTGAGTTCTTTGTGAAAATTTTTTCTCATGAAATTGATGATGTTAATGTACATATGTAGAAATTATGTTTACAAACTGTTTATAATTGAATTGTATGCCATAAACAAATTTTCAGAAATCAAACTGTAGTAGATACAAGTTTTTATGGAGAAATTGTGTTCTTATGAAATTTTTATATTTTTGGTTGAGTTAGAATGGAAGATTGATGTAAACTCGAAATTTATGTGTAATATGTGTTATAGCATGTTTATATATGAGTTATATAGTTGTTTTAGCGATTCAATCCATGTAATTAAGATGAACATGAAGAAATCATTATCATAGTAATTTACTGTAAACTAAATTCAAAAATAGTCTTTTAAACTATCAAATTGGTGTTGGATTATTGATTATTGTGTAAATTGATCATCGATTATGATAATATGTTAAGAATTAGAGTTAGTACAATTGGAATTTCATGAATTAGTTTAAAATCGAATTCACAGTAGCAATTTTTGTCAAAAACGCTTGATATTGTGCTTTTCTTCAAAAGATTATGAAAACTGTGTTTTGATTATGTGTTGTAATGGTTTTAGATGTTATAATTATGCTAAGAGTCTAAAATTTTGTTGTCATTAAGTTTCATGTACATCATGTTGAGAAAAATCGAATTTTGATGTGAAGAAATAAGCCAAATTAGCTTATTTCTCTGCCGTTCACGAGCTGGGGGAACCCACCAGTAGTGGGCCCCGCCCCAGCGGGGTTTTTAGCCTTGGGGGACTCGCCCAGTAGGTTAACCTGCAGTCCAGGGAAAAATTTTGTGCTTCGTTGAGTTTTGTGTCGTGTTTGTTTAGCTAACGCATATTAATGACTTGTTAAGTGTAATAGATAATGAGATAACATACTTTTGATGTGTTTTAGATAATTTGAAGTCTTACGTTATTATATTACGTGTGTACTTGGACATTATTATCCTAGAATACGATATAATAGTTTAAAGTGCTATACATGTATGATCGTGAGTTAAACTCACATTTGTGGCTTGTTAGCGACTTTTGTTGTAAACCACGTTGTGAGTTGAACTTAAGTAAAAGTTCCACGACGTTAACGTAACAATCGTGTATTAATTGATATTATAAAAACCACATGACATGTAGGGTAATTGTGGAAGTGGTTTGTAATAGTAAAGTGTAGCTTGCGCTTGAGGTAAGTTCTATACTCTTTATCTTTTTACTTAAGCTACGTTATGCAAGTTCTTTCATGGTATGTTTTCATTGCGCAAGTTTCTAACCTTGCTCATTATATCATGCAAGTTTATTTTTGATTCTTAACTTGTTATGTATTGTACAAATTATATTATATTCTAATGTTCCTAATGCACAAGTATTGAAGTTATTGTCATAATGTTGTGATCTTGACTTAATTGTTCAAGCAAGATCCACCAATCTTTCGAATGCTTTAAGTTATTCCAAAGCATGTATAGTTATTATGAAATCTATTGTTGTATTTTACATTTGGTTCATGATTCCTATATTATCGAACTGTTAAAGTATTATAAGTCGATTCAACTACTCCTTAGTTGATGATAGTTGAAACTCCAAATTTCCTTTTTGTTATCCAAACCAAAGTTTCTTTGGTGCGGACTTGTACTCAAATACTGAGATGAACAACCCTATTTATTAGGAGAAGTTACTACGCGAAAGCGTTGAATGTTTGTGCACAATACATGGTACGAAGGGTTGATCCCCCTAAGTACGAGTTAAAGGTCCATAGTCAATTACTGTTAAAGGTTTAAATAGAAATATTTATAACTTAGGACATAGTTCAAGGTCGTATGACCCTCAGATAAGTTCTATATTCGAATTTTAAATATGATTAAAGAATTATTATTCAATTCTTTATTTTGATGAAAGTGAAGTTATTCAAACTCTCTTAAAGTTATTCAGTCATGTCATATCATTGGATATTTCAAGTGAGCTTTTGTTTGCTCACTCTTGAGTGTTTTATAACCCCTTGCAGTTAAAGCCGAGAATGTTGACATACCAACAACAAGTAAAGGGAAAGGAAAGATGAACAAGTGAAGACTTGTTGTTTTCAATCTTGATTGTAATAAGACTAGTTTATGATATTTTATTTTTGCACTTAATTCTTATGTTAAGGTTAGCAAACCTGGGATAATTTTGGACTAAAGTTGTAATTCTTTTTCATAAGGAAGATTTTATTTAATCATGAGGTTGTAATTTATTTTGAAATTCTTTATTATTGGGTAAATGTATGATTTATTTAGAAAGTGAACACCAAATCTTGTGGAAACGAAGTATTCGGATTTGGGGGTGTCATAGGTTGGTATCAAAGCTATAGGTTATGAACCTTAGGTGGGGGGAAAACATTAGGTAGTAGCCTTATAGGAAGATCAAAAATATAGTGGTGATAGGTAAAGATAATAAACTACCTTATGTGCTATGTGTTTACGTTTAAGTATCCGAAGAGTGACGACTCGATATCATGTATTAATAAACTTTAAAAAAAATTTGTCTGGATGATGAATGTTGGAGAGTCCAGTTAGGCTAGAGAAGAGTCACCTCAGGTGCCTAGAAAGGAGGAGCCCTGAGACATCCATGTTGTCTGGGAGCAGCTGGTTAGGAGAGAGCCATCTCCTAGTGATCACCGTAGCTGGTTGAGAGCATAAGCTGACACCTATTCTAGAGGAGGAGGACGAGGAGGAGTCAGAGGAGGAAGAGGATGAGGAAGAGGATCCTGAAGAGGAATTCCCACCTCACTCTACTAGTGCTGAGATTGTGACACCCCCGAATTCGGGTTCTTTAACCCCAATTCCGTCGTCACGATACAATGCAAACATCCACCTCTAAACAACATACAATAACTAAATGCGGAAATATAATAAACGTATGTCGTTCGTTCAAAAGGTGTTACTAGTCCCAAGATTTGATAACCTTAATACAACCATATAAACATACCCTAGAATAGTCATTAGGGTTCATATTATGTAATAGTAATTAAACTAATCATAAGACAAAGTCTGCTCCTTGCAAACTATTCCTACATCTTTCCTTTACCCTTATCCTTCCCTGAAGTCTCGAGCTTAACTGCAATAGAAGTCATGATATAGCAAGAATGAGCAACAAATTTGCTCAGCAAGTTTAAATACAGCAACAAAGGATATATCATGATGAACGGAATATATATGACAAGGAATTCAATAATATGAATAACAGAAGCAAGGATAATAATTGCTTTTTGAATAACTGATAGTCAAGTAGACTTTGAACTATAAAACTCCAATGGAATCAATAGCTGATTGACCCTTTGGTTACTGGCTACAGAATAAGTACTTGAGGGGATCAGCCTCGCGTACTCCATGTATATGCATAACATTCAACTCTACTATTTGTATCTTATATTAGATACCTGGGGTACTCCCCTATATATAAGGGGTGTTCTTTTCAGTCTAAGAATCCATACCATCAATTGGTCTGGATAGCTTTTATAAAATTTCATACAATTGTCTGACCGAACAAGGGTTCAGACTCTATCTGACGTAGTTCAAGAATTATAGAACTTTAAATAATGTACAAGTCCAAGACTATACGAACTCAAGTACACCAAGTGCGAATATCAATAAAATCAATGTGGAATAATTATAAAGTAATTAAACCACCTAAAGCATACTTGGAAATAAGGTCCAAGCGTCAATAAATACCTTGCAACATAATAATAACCTATTCAATACAATATGAGAAGGATAGGAAACTTGCACAATAAAGAGTGAAGTTCAGAAACTTGCACAATATTCAAAGTTGTGTAAGATAGGGAACTGGCCTGTTTGCTCAGCTACAATATTCTAGCTTTAATTAGATTGCATTGAAACGACCTAACATTAACAAGTCGGTCTCTCAATTAGCATTATGTAGACTAGTATGAGTTTACACTTACAAGAATCTAATCCTCAGATAGGTCTATCACATAGTTCACGTAAGTCAATTTACTATGACTGAGTCCATAAACATCTAATCATGTCTTATATTAATAACTTCAGAATATCTAGTCTCTATGCATCAACATAGGCTTGAACACATAGCACTTTAATTTAATCATGCAATACAGTTTAAGACACACATATATTGCAGGGTTCTGTGCATAATTCAAAGTCATATGGTTTAATGCCGGACATTCTTATATCTTAAGCAAAACAAGTTCATGCTTCAAGGGTCCGCTACTACGGTTATATTATTACATAATGTGACTAAACAATACTAAGTAGGCATGCTCATGCGTATACTACACATGTATACTTTAATCCACATAGTTCACACATGAAACTTTCCTTTCTATGAACATGCTTGCATAGGTGATATTCATGTTTAACCAAAATGATTCTCACGTCACCATGTCTATAGGCATAATAAATCCTAATATATATGCTTGCATGATCATAACGTAACTAACATGGTAATTGATAATATTAGCTTCCAAATCCTAAGTTTTCTTTGAAAATTGCAGTAAGTCAACTTAGTACATGCAAGGCATCTCGACATATAATTCATATGCATTTGAAACACATATCTAAACCATATAAATCTATCCAAATGGTCAGAATTTACAAGACATAAGTTTGTCAAGTTTGCTTTCAAGGTTCTTAAGTTTTTCCTTTGAAATCATTTGAATCTTTCAATCATGTATGCTAATGTGTGCTCAACACTTTAAACATGCATTTCATATCTATTTAGACCATACGATCGGGTTCACAAAATCAGAATACACACGTGATACACATATGTCAAAGTTAATATTAAAAACCATAAGTTCATTTTAAAATCATAATGCTTTTCATCAATAGTGTATATTATCATGGTTATACATGCATCATGCTATGGCAAGATACTCATATATGTGTGTTAATCATGTCCACATGCTTGCTCTAATTGATACCAACCAGTTAGCATATAACAGAAGTTAACAGAAGACAAAAATCATGACCAGGGCCTGGCTCAGCTGCGCCGTTGCCCAGTACAAAACTGGCACAGCTGCGTTGGTGTCCGGCCAGGCCTGAAGCTGCTCTGCTTCGGCAGTTACAAAGCCAAATCCAAATTTTCTACACCAAAAATCATTTCAGCTATGATATAACACAGTTCTAATATACTTGTGAACTTATATACTACTTAACAATCATATTCCAATCACTTAATTAATTAATCCATGATCAATCCAAGAATTAAGATTTTAGCAAGTTTACAGAAATGAAGAACATGATAAGAAAGTTATACCTCTGCAATTCCTATTTGAGTTTGATGCTACAATGGTTCTTACAATGCTACTACACTACTCCTTCTTAACTTAATTAAAACTCTCAACTCACTCTACAATATCTCAGCAATAAGGAAATGAGAAGGAAGGCTTTATTTATAGACAAATGCTTACACAGATATTGCAATAATCATCCAAATCAAACCAATGGGTTGAGCAAGTGTCTAATGGTTCATGTAGATTTGGTAGAAGGTTGGTGAATCCCATCATTATCTCCACTCCCCAATAATCATTAGCTAGATTATTGCTGAGATTGAGAAGAATATAGAGTAGCTAGCCATGTGGTGTTCAAATGAAGAAGGAGAAGAAGAGTGACTCTAATATTGGGACAATGTTCACATCTCAGCAACTTGAATGCAATTACAACATACTAATGTTATATATATAGTCTACCATGCTTACTAAGGCTATATCACATTTTATTTCATAAACACATAGGTTATAAATGAATTACAACTGAAATTTCTAATTACAATGTATCAAGTAGGGGTACATATATATCCACATATAATCCATGTACATTTTATTAACACCGAATAAAATTCAATTGGGCATTATTATTACTTATTATCATAACTGTTATTATAATAATTATAATAACTTATTGAAATCATTATCAATTAATAATTATTTATTGATATTAATATAAGGTAATAGGGTATACATTAAGGTCTACCCACACACATCATGTTACATAAGCAATAATATTATGTTACTCACATAATGTAATTAATCTTACTATATAGTCTATATATATAATATATATCCATATTAATACGTCACATTATACTATATATAATATATAGATAACTACCATATTTTAAAGGTTTAATTATTGCATGCTTACATAAACAATTAATCAATTAAATATAATCTTATTATATTTATTAATCCTGTGCTCATTAATATTCGATTTCTCAATATAATAGTTAACCGACATATTATTAATTAATTACTCGTTAATCATCTATCCTTTGTAATCACAATTAATCATTTCACTATATTCAATTAAATTAAATATTTAATTACTGACACTCTTATCAATCTTTGATATAAAAGCCTTAGGGCTAGTCCACTAATTTAAATAAACCATTAGTGACTCCCTTTAATTATTTCTAACAATTATTCGCATAGGCTCAAACTCACATAACCACACAAGGTTTAAATAAGCTTACAAAACTAACTTATTAAAATTAAATCATATATTTAATTAATAATAGAGTTTAAAAATTTTACGGTCATTACAGAGATGTACGAGGCAGTCTACGATAGTAACGTGGAGCTACATGGTCGAGTCGGAGAGCTCGAAGAAACCATCCAAGAGCGGGACGAGACTATCGAATAGATGGATAGTGAGCTAGGAGAAGCGCAGTGGAAGCTAATTCACATAGAGAATGATAGAGACGAGGCCCGAGCCGAGCTAGTAAAGTTGAAGCAAGACATCCAAGAAGAGTCAACGAAGCGTGCTAGAGCAGAGGAAACAAGCTTGAGGGCTACTCAACAAGCCGATTGAGCTAAAGACGAGGCTGAAACCAAGAGGGCCAAGCTGAGGGAAATAGAATGCGCGTTTCATACGGCCAAAGATAGGGCCCAGGATCGTGTCTTCTATTACCCAGCTCAGTTCCAAGGTTTACCATGGTATATGGTGGACCGAAGGACAGTGTTTCGGGTGATGGAGGAAGAACCCAGAGAGGTTGTGCGACGTCTTAGCATGCTTAGACAGTAGAGTCCTTAATTATGTATTTCTTTTTGTAATAAATGTAAATCCCATAATTTGAGATAAGATTGGGATGAGATAATAATGTAATCCTACAACTTGTTCCAGTTCAGGAAAGATGATGTAAATAGTAGAGATGCTATATATTCTATGTATTTAAACTTTATGAGTAATGAATAAAAGAAGTTTATTGATGTGCCATATGTTATATGTGAACTGAGTTATTCAACATTTAAGTATGAACTTGAATACTTAAGAATTGAATAAAGGATCTAATAATAATATTTTCTTAATAGAAAAATACCTCCTAGAAGAAGACCTATACGTTAAAACCCCGAGTGTTCGACGAACAACAATAATAATGATGGGACGAATCCGAACTCAGTTCAACAGTTAGTGAACATACTGACAGGAGCCCTTGCGAATTAGCCGCAAGTGCAGGGCACAAGGTTTAAATAGTTTAAGGCAGTAGGACCGCCGGAGTTCAAGGGATCGATAAACCCTATAGATGCCCAGACGTGGGTAATGGAAATGGAGAAGGTCTTTGATATTTCTATAGTCAGTGAAGACCAGAAGATGGCATTCGTGACTTTCATGTTGAAGTCGAACGCTAGTTTTTGGTGGTAACCCAACAAGACCAGAGAGGGTGAAGGAGTGATACCATGGGAGCGTTTCAAAGAGATGTTCTTTGAAATGTACTTTCCTGTGAGCTCACAGGACCAGATGGAGGTCTAATTTCTAGAGCTTAAGCAGGGAGGGATAACGGTGTCGGAATACGTGATGAAATTCAATGAACTGGCCAGGTTCGCTACATACTAGGTCAACACTGACGTTAGGAAGGGGAGGAGGTTTGAGCGGGGATTGAAACCCTAGCTATACAGCAAGGTCTCTATGTTCCAGCTGAACACGTTTGTAGCTGTGTTGGAAAAGGCCATTCTCGCTCAAGGAGGGTGTGATGCCGTGACTAAATTCAACAAGGACAAGAGGAAGAAGATTGAGACGGAAAACAAGGCTGGTGGTAGCGGGGCTATTAATTAGAAAAGGAAATGGAACTACAATACCTCTGCTGGGAGTCAACGGGGAGGCCAGTAGAAGAGGAAGTTCGAAGCATGTGCTATATGCGAAAAGAATCACACTGGAGTGTGCATGAAGGGAAAGCGGGTGTGCTTCGACTGTGGTCAGGAAAGCCATATTGCGCCAAATTGCCCGAACCCGAAGAAGGTAGCTTACTACGTATGTGGATCCAAGGATCACATAGCTCGTAATTGCCCTAACAAACAACAGGGACTGGAGGAAATGGAAGTGGCAGCACTCTGACTATCGCTGGACCACTGCAAGCCATTTGACACACTGTCCGCACATTCAACATGACGGTGTAGGACACTGTGCAATCAAAAGATGTGGTGGCAGGTATTATTCCGATCAATAGTATAAATACATATGTATTATTTTATTCGGGTGCTACTTGTTCATTCATATCTGATGATTTTGTTAAGACCTTAGACTTACCTAAACTGGAATTAGTTTACCCCTTGAACATAGAAATTGCGAATAGGGAAGTTATTCCTGTTAGGTTTGTTTACGAGAACTGTAGATTGGACATTAAGGGTCATGAATTAAGAGTAGATTTGATTCCGATAAAACTTGGGGAATTCGATGTCATACTGGGTATGGACTGGTTGTTCAACCATGTGGCGGTAATCGACTGTCATAAGAAGTCGGTAAACCTTACGACTCCGTCGAAAGTAATGTTCTATTATAGCAAATTGCCTAGACAAGCGAGTTATCTGACGATCATGCAAGCCAAGAAACTTTTGACGTAAGGCTGTGTAGGATATCTAGCCTACATAGTAGATACGCGTAAGGAGAGCCCAAAGTTAGAAGGGATACCAGTGGTTAAGGAGTTTGTGGACGTGTTTTCGAACGATTTACCAGGACTTTCGCCAGATAGGGAGATAGAGTTCGTGATTGACTTAACGCCGGGGACTGCTCCGATTTAGAAAGCTCCGTACCGAATTGCTCCAGTCAAGATGAAGGAACTGATGGTTTAACTGCAGGAACTGCTGGACAAGAAGTATATTCAATCGAGCGTTTCGCCGTGGGGAGCTCCAGTTTTATTCGTAAAGAAGAAGGATGGAACGATGCGTCTTTGCATTGATTATAGGGAGTTAAACAAAATTACAATCAAGAATAGGT
This sequence comes from Panax stipuleanatus, assembly GCA_020205555.1. Classification (NCBI taxonomy): domain Eukaryota; kingdom Viridiplantae; phylum Streptophyta; class Magnoliopsida; order Apiales; family Araliaceae; genus Panax; species Panax stipuleanatus. The sequence goes on from CM035126.1 coordinate 102,276,787, forward strand.
ATCCTTTACCTAGGATCGATGACTTGTTCGATCAACTGAAGGGGGCGAGATACTTCTTGAAAATTGATTTGAGAAGTGGGTATCATCAGTTGAAGATGAGAAGAGAAGATATACCGAAAATGGCTTTTAGGACTCGGTATGGACATTATGAGTTCTTGGTGATGTCATTTGGTCTAACGAATGCCCCAGCTGCATTTATGGATTTAATGAACAGGGTGTTTAAGCCATTCCTAGATAAGTTTGTGGTGGTGTTTATTGATGACATCCTGGTTTATTCCAAGACCGAGGAGGAACACACAGAACATTTAAGGCTGACCTTAAATTCACTAAGACGGGAGAAGCTTTATGCAAAATTATCAAAATACAAATTTTGGTTGGAACGTGTGCAATTTCTGGGCCACGTGAACGACAAAGATGGGATTTTGGTGGATCCGTCGAAGGTTAAAGCGGTAATAAGTTGGGATCAACCGAAGACGCCGTCTGAAGTGAGGAGTTTCTTGGGATTGCCATGTTATTACTAGAGATTTATCTAAGACTTTTCTAGAATCACAACTCCATTGACGAATTTGACTCGTAAAATAGTTAAGTTTGTTTGGACGAAAAAGTGTGAGGAAAGTTTCCAGGAGCTGAAGAAGAGGTTGAGTACTGCGCCTGTGTTGTCCTTGTCGGATAGTACAGGAAATTTTATAGTCTATAGTAATGCCTCACATAAGGATTTAGGTTGCGTGCTGATGCAGAATGACAAGGTCATTTCCTACGCGTCACGTCAGCTAAAGGATTATGAGAAGGGGTATCCGACCCATGACTTGGAGTTGGCGGCTGTAGTGTTTGTTCAATAGATATGGAGACACTACTTATATGGAGAGAAGTGTGAAATATACACAGATAGTATATCTTCACCTAAAAGGATTTGACATGCACCAGAGAAGATGGTTGGAACTGATCAAAGACCACGACTGCAAGATACTTTACCATCCTGGTAAAGCTAATGTCGTCGCCGACGCTTTGAGCAGAAAATATTGGGAGAAGCTGAGCATGTTAACTGATCAATATCGATTGATAGAAAAGATGGCTAGATTGGAACTGGAAGTGAAGTTTTCAAAGAAATCGAATGAGAGGTTGTTTCAAGTAACTACTGGTTCTACTCTGGTAGACAAAGTGAAAGAAGCACAACTTCACGACGAAGAATGCGAATAGATCCGAAAAAGAATAGCCAATGGTTAAGAGTTCAAGTTCAAGATTGATAATGAAGGTCTGCTACGATTTGAAGGAAGAATCTGAGAACCGCCAGTACCATAAGTCAAAGAGGATATTTTGAACGAATCTCACAGCTCGAGATATTCTACTCACCCTGGGAGTACGAAGATGTACCAGAATCTCAGGCACCATTTCTGGCGGCCGAATATGATGAGGGATGTTGCTGAATGCGTTACGAAATGTCTAATGTGCCAGAAAGTCTGTAGCGCCCCCAAATCCGGGTCCCCAAAACCTCGGACTTGGTACGTTACGATACATCATTTCTATAACTATTGCGAAAGATATAAACATAAATTGTTTATACAATAACTTTTACAACATAATCCCAAAGTCTGTAACCTTAACTTAATACATGTATTCAATATCCTATACAGCATACAATGTCATATGCCTTCAATATTGTTACCATTTTAACCGTATAATAATTCCATCCTGGAACTTGTCTTTGCATGTGTCTGAAGTTTTGCTTTAATCTGAAATGTTTATCATGATATAGCAAGGGTGAGCAACAAGTTTGCCCAACATATTTTAAATATAACAAGGATATATCATGATTGAAAGAAAGAATAAGCTTTTGAATTTTCAACAATATAACAATTGTGAAAGAGCATAAATCAGAGTTTCAATAAATGAATGACTGAATCAATAATGTTTAATGTCAACAAGGACCATGAACAATTTTAACTTAACCTTATGGTAATGAAGGTGATCAGCCTTTCATACCTGATGAACATATGCAACATGCGCTAAGTGCGAATCAATAATCAGTATAGATGTGAATAATCAAGAATGATTAATCACGAACATGCTTTACAATAACAACTCGAGTTCGAGTTAGGAAACTTGCTCAATAAAAGAGTATAAGAACTTGCCTGTATCGTCAATTACTGCTACGCAATCTAATTTAATCGCTTTATTGAAAAGACCTATCAGTTATAAGATTGATCTTTCAATTAGTATAACATACCTTATAAGTAAACTAACTAACATTTAAACACATAGTCAAATATCAGATAATCTTAACACTAAACATATTCACAAGTCTAAACCTAGCACAGTTCGAGTCTTTAATAGTATTCAATACAGTATACTGAGTGATTTTCCACAAACAACTAACAAATTAGTTTCCGTCTCGTCTACACTATTTTCACAATGAGTTAGATCGATTACTAATCCGTAGATACCTTCCCCATATGAAGGAGTCGTTTAGCCCAGCTACTATACATCAACCATTAAAGGGTACGATTGCACTACCTTAGACTTAACACTTACTAGTTCATTTATAAGTTAATATTATAACTCGATAAATTATTTACTATTTAAGAGACTTAATATTTCATTTCACTAAGCTGAAACCAAACTGTTTCCTCTTGCTGACATTTTAGTTTTCATTTCAGCAAGCTAAAACCAAACTGTTTCCTATTCCTGACATTTCTGTTTCCATTTCAGCAAGCTGAAACTAAACTGTCTTCCTAACATTTTCAATTTCCATTTCAGCAAGCTGAAATGTTCATTTCAGGAAGCTGAAATTCCTTTTTCACGAAAATACCAAAACAGCATATTATTTTTCTATTCTTTGGCCAATCATATATACATATAATCCATACACAAAAACAATTTTTCTGAAATTTTTCAACTCCCTTAAATATTTTTCAAAAATCCATTTCTAGTTAATTCCTTAAGAAAATAGCTACCTCACGCTTAACTCCAGAAATTCCCAACTCTTGGCGGGATCTTATACATTTTAACGTGGACTTCTAGTTTACATTTCGTGGCCATCGAAGTTATAGAACTCTGGTTATATCATTTTTTGTCAAAAAATCACAAAAATTGAAATGGCCATAACTTGCTCAATTTAAGTCGAAATGAGCTCATTTTCGGACACAAGCTAGTTTATAGTATATATTTTAATGTCCCAAAAGGCTTGATTTTATTTCATAACTTAAGTGGCCGAAACAGCCCTTTAATTTTCTGGACAGCCTACTTTTAGGCATTTTTTAGATTTTGTTTCCTTTGCTAATTTCAAACCACACAAAAATCTATAATTCTTTTTTTAGTGATTCCACTTGGAAAAGTTAGAAGACTTGTATATCTAACTCCAGAAATTTACCACACTCAAACATTAGAAATAGAATAGGAGATATGATTGTTTCCATTTCATACTTCATTTTCACAAAAATCTATTTTTCCAGTTTTGTGATTTCTAAGTAAACTTTCATATTCCCACCTAATAACCAGCATAATCCATCATCAAACATCCTAACACAAACTAATATCAAATATATTCATGGATCTATTATGATCCATGGTCTATTTCAACAATCTATCACAAAATCCAAACAAAACACATGTAAAGTTAAGAAATATTAGGTTTTCTACTTTTGAAAAACCTAGTTCCCCTTTTATGCTTTAGACCCAATTTCTAACACTTGAATAAAATAGATCTATACTTGAATCTATATAAAACATATAGATTAAAGTGTTTTAAACTTCCAAATCAAAAACTCCCTTTTTCCATCAAATCAATAAAATAAAATAAAATAAAACTAGAAATTATACCTTTGCTTGCTCCTTCCTCTCTTTTTTCCTAAGATTAGATTAGAAAACTAAGAAACTTCCAAACTCCCTCTCTCTCTTCTCTCCTTATGGTGGCCGAACCCCACTTCTTCTCTTTTTCTTTAGTTTGTTCTTATTTTGCTAGCTAAGAGGGAAGAGAAAAGAAAGAAAATATAATTTGGTTTTGGGTTGGTTAATAGATATATTTTGTATATCTAATTTTATCTCCCATAACTCTCTCTCTCTCTCTCTCTTGCTTTACTCATCATGTTTAAGTGTCTTGCACACTAAGGCTTGCTTGTAAGTCTAGTTAAAGTTGGTGGCTCCATCCAAGGCTTGACACCTTGCATAGTTGGTAAGAGTGGTTAGTAAATAATGATGACATTCACTCCCATTTTCTCCTCTTGTAAAAATCGGCCATGTGGCTTGCTCTCACATAAATTTTGTTTTTATTATATATTCTAATTAATGACTATTATACCCCTTCCACTTGGGCTAAAGTCTTGGGCCTTCATTAATAAAAATTCCTATTGGGCTTGCCATTTTATTAAATTGCTTACTAACAAAATGAACTTGGGCCTTCCACCCATAAATAAATTAGGCCATCATAATATATGTGTCATACATGTTATAATGGGCTAAATTAATAACTTAATTTCTATTAATTCAAATTAGCTACAAGTTCAATGCTTAATTAAATAATTGTGCTATTTATTTAATTCTTTGGGCCATAAAATCAACTTAGTCCCATACTTTTATTTATTTATCTCATCTTAATTATTTAATTAGGTTTTCATTACACCCCTTTGAAAATAAATTCCTTACTCAAATATCTTTAATTTCATAACCCAATTAGACTTGTTTTACTTAGTTATAAAATTAATTATTTAAGAAGTACAAAATAAATCTCTTAGAGTATTTAATTACTCTACCTAACATATATATTAGGTTATATTTCTTTATTCTTATTCAAATAGTAAACCTTATAGGTTCTTCTTAAAAATTTTAAATCCACCAAAATCCTTCACAAAAATGTCAAATCCATACAATTATTTTCTGTCTAGGTCAATTATTTAACCTTAATTTAATTATTTAAGATTTTAATAAATTGTCTAAATTCTCGGGCTGTCACAAAGTCAAAGCAGAACACCAGAGACCTAGCGGATTGTTACAACCGTTGGAAATTCCAGAGTGGAAGTGGGAGCATATCACGATGGATTTCTTGGTTGGTCTTCCAGCAACACAGAAGGGTTTCGATGCAATATGGGTGATTGTGGATCGACTGACAAAGTAAGCCCACTTTTTACCGTCAAGATTAAGTACAACTTGGATCACCTAGCGAAGATGTATGTGAAGGAAATCATTTCTCGACACGGTGTTCCGGTGTCGATTGTGTCCGATAGAGATCCGCGTTTTACGTCGAATTTCTGAAAACGTTTGCAAGAGTGTCTGGGAAAGCAATTGCGAATAAGTATAGCGTACCATCCTCAGATTGATGGCCAGAGCAAAAGAACAATTCAGACGCTAGAAGATATGTTTAGAGCTTGCCTGATGGACTTCAAAGGAAGCTGGGATGATCATCTGTCGTTGGTGGAGTTCGCCTACAATAATAGTTATCACACGAGTATTGGCATGTTGCCTTACGAAGCGTTATACGGTAGAAAGTGCAGAACGCCTTTGTGCTGGGATGAAGTCGGTGAACGTCAACTGTTGGGACCAGAACTGGTACAACAAACTGCCGAAATCGTGAAGCTGATCAGAACAAGATTGGTTGCTGCTCAAGACAGACAAAAGAAATATGCCGATCAACATTGACAGAACCGAGAATTCTTACCAAGAAGCTTTGTTCTCCTAAAGGTATCTCCCTGGAAGGGGAAGATTCGATTTGGCAAGAAAGGGAAATTGAGTCCCCGATTTATTGGACCTTTTAAGGTACTACGGAAAGTTGGTGAAGTGGCTTACGAGGTTGCTTTACCTTTGGAGCTGGACAATATACATAATATATTCTATATTTCTGTGTTACGGCCGTATAAACACGACTATAAACATGTAATAGAATACGAGCCTTTACAGTTTGATAAAGACTTAACTTATGAAGAGGTTCCTATTCAAATAATTGATAGGAAGGAACAAGTACTTAGAAATAAAGTGATACCTTCTGTTAAGGTAATCTGGAGGAACCACAGTGCTAAAGAAGCCACGTGGGAACTCGAAGATGTAATGAGAAAATCGTATCCTCAATTATTTGCTTAGTTGTTTGTGTAACCCCTTATATATCGATTATGGTGACAGAATCCTTTTAAGGGGGAAGAATGTAACAGATGAGAATTTTTATTATGAGAATTTTTTTTTTGTGATTCTAGGGACAGAATCCTTTTAAGGAGGGAAGATTTTAACGAATGAGATTTCATATATTAATTGTATATATTTATTGAATTAAATAAATATTTTACTTGATTTATTTATTAAGATAAATTAATAAATTATGTGATTGTTGTGGAATAATTTAATTAAGTATAATAGAAGTAATGGTGCAGCATAATTCTAATTTAATTAAGAATAATTAAATTAGAGTAATATTATATGCTAAGTGGTTATAATGATTTACTAATTGTTACATGAATTATGATTAATAAGAGAATTACAAGTGTGTCACAATTTAGTATTATGTACAATTTTAATTAATGAGTGTTCACTTATATTTAATTAAATTAGAAGGTTGCAATTTAATTAAATAAAGTGTAGCATTTAAATTATGGGTTAAAGGATTTATTAAAAAAAATTAAAAAGGGTTTTAAATTAATTTTACCAAACAAGACCCTTACTTTTGTCTTAAACCTGTTTTACCAAACATGGCCTTAGTTAATAAAAATCTGTTTTTTAAAAATAATGTGGTTTTGCCAAACATGGCCTTAAGGCTTTTCAAATTCAAAAGTTATAACCTATATATTAAATAATAGTTAGTGTAGGTAATTAATATATAGGAGTTATATGTTTTATATAATTATATGTATTATATGTATATCAGTATATACAATAGTATATTAGTTTAGAAAACAAAGAAAGAAGAAAAGTAGAGGAAAGTTAGAGAGAAATACTCAGAGAGAAGAAGAAAAAGGATTGAGAAAAGCAAAGGAGAGTTATAAACCATCATCATCTCCATCTCTTCTCCTAATCCAAGCTTGAAAGGGTATAATTACTACCTTATAATTCTAAAAACTTATTGAGTTTGTTTTCTTTAATTTGAGTTCTCTGTGAAAATTTCTTCTCATGAAATTGATGATGTTAATGTAGATATGTAGAAATTATGTTTACAAACTGTTTATAATTGATTTGTATGCCATAAATAAGTTTTTAGAAATTAAATTGTAGTAGAAACAAGTTTTTATAGAGAAATTGTGTTCTTATGAAATTTTCATATTTTTGGTTGAGTTAGAATGAAAGATTGATGTAAACATGAAATTTATGTGTAATATGTGTTATAGCATGTTTATATATGAGTTATATAGTTGTTTTAGCGATTCAATCCACGTAATTAAGATGAACCTGAAGAAATCATGTTCATAGTAATTTACTGTGAACTAAATTCAAAAAGATCTTTTTAAACTATCAAATTGGTGTTGGATTATTGATTATTGTGTAAATTGATCATGGGTTAAGATAATATGTTAAGAATTAGAGTTAGTACAATTGGAATTTCATGATTTTTTTTAAAATCGAATTCACAGTAGCAATTTTTGTCAAGAACGCTTGATATTGTATTTTTCTTCAAAAGATTATGAAAACTATGTTTTGATTATATGTTGTAATGGTTTTGGATGTTATAATCATGCTAAGAATCTAAAATTTTGTTGTCATTAAGTTTCATGTATATCATGTTGAGAAAAATCAGATTTTGGTTTAAAGAAATAAGCCAAATTGGCTTATTTCTCTGCCGTTCACGAGCTGGGGGAACCCACTAGTAGTGGGCCCCACCCCAGTGGGGCTTTTAACCTTGGGGGACCCGCCTCAGCTGGTTAACCTGCTGTTCGGGGAATTTTTTTTTGCTTCGTTGAGTTTTTGTGTCGTGTTTGTTTAGCTAACGCATATTGATCACTTGTTAAGTGTAATAGATAATGAAATAACATACTTTTGATGTGTTTATGATAATGTGAAGTCTTACATTATTATATTATTTGTGTACTTGGAAATTATTATCCTAGATTACGATATAATAGTTTAAAGTGCTATACGTGTATGATCGTGAGTTAAACTCACATTTGTGGCTAGTTAGCGACTTATGTTGTAAACCACGTTGTGAGTTGAACTTAAGTAAAAGTTCCACGACGTTAATGTAATAATTATGTACTAATTGATATTATAAAAACCACGTGACATGTAGGGTAATTGTGGAAGTGGTTTGTAATAGTAAAGTGTAGCTTGCGCTTGAGGCAAGTTCTCTACTCCTTATCTTTTTACTTAAGCAAGTTTTCTAATCATTATTCTTCTAAGTTATGCAAGTTCTTTCATGGTATCTTTTCATTGTGCAAGTTTTTAACCTTGCTCATTATATCATGCAAGTTTATTTTCGATTCTTAACTTGTTATGTATTGTACAAGTTTTATTGTATTTTAATGTTCATAATGCACAAGTATTGAAGTTTTTGTCATAATGTTGTGATATTGACTTAATTGTTCAAGCAAGATCCACCAATCTTTCGAATGCTTTAAGTTATTCCAAAGCATGTATAGTTATTATGAAATCTATTGTTGTATTTTACATTTGGTTCATGATTCATATATTATCGAACTGTTAAAGTATTATAAGTCGATTCAACTACTCCTTAGTTGATGATAGTTGAAACTCCAAATTTCCTTTTTGTTATCAAAACCAAACTTTCTTTGGTGCGGACTTGTACTCAAATACTGAGATGAACAACCCTATTTATTAGGGGAAAGTTACTACACGAAAGCGTTGAATGTTTGTGCACAATACATGGTATGAAGGGTTGATCCCCCTAAGTATGAGTTAACGGTCCATAGTCAATGACTGTTAAAGGTTTAAATAGAAATATTTATAACCTAGGACATAGTTCAAGGTCGTATGACCCTTAGATAAATTCTATATTCGAATTTTAAATATGATTAAAGAATTATTATTCAATTCTTTATTTTGATGAAAGTGAAGTTATTCAAACTCTCTTGAAGTTATTTAGTCATGACATATCATTGTATATTTCAAGTGAGCTTTTGTTTGCTCACTCTTGAGTATTTTATAACCCCTTGCAGTTAAAGCCGAGAATGTTGACATACCGTCAACAAGTAAAGGGAAAGGAAAGATGAACAAGTGAAGACTTGTTATTTTCAATCTTGATTGTAATAAGACTAGTTTATGATATTTTATTTCCGCACTTAATTGTTATGTTAAGGTTAGCAAACATGGGATAGATTTGGACTAAAGTTGTAATCCTTTTTCATAAGGAAGATTTTATTTAATCATGAGGTTGTAATTTATTTTGAAATTATTTATTATTGGGTAGATGTATGATTTATTTATAAAGTGAACACCAAATCTTGTGCAAACGAAGTACCCAAATTTCGGGGTGTCACAGACAAACTATTGTATTTGGTTGTGCTTTCTTAAGTGATGAGACCATAGATACCTTTGTTTAGCTTTTCAAGTATTTTTTGGAAGCAATGGAAGGTGATGCACCTAAGATGATTATCACTGATCAAGATCCGGCAATGACAAATGCCATTTCACAGGAGCTTCCTAAGATATTTCATAGGAATTGTAGTTGGCACATTTTGACCAAATTTTCAGAGAAGATTGACTCAGTAAAATACAGTGCTTATTATAAAGAGTTTTCAGATTGCATTTGAAATTCTAAGACTGTGGAAAAGTTTGACTCCACTTGGGTGGAGCTCGTGGAGAAAAGTGGGTTGACTACTAATAAATGGCTACAATCAATGTATGACATCCATTGTAGATGGGTACCCGCATATGTGAATCATGTTTTCTCAGCCGACATGTCAAGTAGCCAAAGAACGGAGAGTTGTAATGCATTTTTCAAAAGATTTATTTCTAAAGGAAATTCATTAGTGGAGTTTATGATTCAATTTGGCCGGGGCCTTCAACATCAATGACATGTTGAGTTGGAATCAGATAACAAAGATTTGATTGAGAAACCAAAAATAAAAATTGCCAATCACTTCTTAAGTCAAATGGTTGACATTTATACATACTCTATGTATTATAAATTTGAAGATGAGTTGTGTGAGAGCTCCACTTATAAGTTTGAACTTATGAAGGAGGATGTTGACTACAATGTATATAAGATTTGCCAAAGGAATGTCAACAAGTGTAATGTAAGAGAAAATCATTATGACAAATCTTGGGATTATGCAACATGCACTTGCAAAAAGTTTGAGAGTCTGGGAATACTATGTCGGCATGTAATAGCTTATTTGAATAAGTATTGTGATAATGACAATTTTCCTACAAAATACATTTTAAAGAGGTGGACAAAGACAACAAAATTAAGTGGTGTAATTGATGATAATGGTGTGGCGATAAAAGATGACAAGTCATACTTACTATTGCGGAGTCAATTGATTCGACGTTCTTTAGATTTGATTGATAGTTCTCTCACAAATGAAGAAGCCACAAATGTATTAAAAGAATGGTTAGATAATGGAAATGAAAAGATAAGGCAAATTATTGGGAAGAATGATTACGAAAGAAACAAGGAGTTGGAAGGGGGTGGAATTAGTGTATCCAAGTCAGTTAACATGACTTCTACTTATGAACATAGTTATTTTCATTTTCCGCTGCTGTGTTGTTTTTGTTGCCCATGCCATGGTTGAATACTTGGGGCTTGAGGTTCTGATGGTGGCTGCCAGAACAGCTTATATGCATATTGGAAGACATACATGTACCTAGATGTTGGAATGTGTAACTTGTTCTTTGTTGCTAAATTATTAAGTTTAATCAAAGGACCAATTTTTTAAATTTAAATTATTATTCTGTTATCTGACTGTGACTGAGACTCCCTAAATTTTACTTATAATATGGCAGTTTCTTTTTTCCCTGTCTTACTTTTAAGTATTGTTTATTTATGTGTTGAATGAAGTGCATAATATGGCAGTATGCTGATACACTGTTGTGAAAAGAAAAGATGTAGTTTGTTTATGTAGGTGATACACTGTTGTGAAAAGGAAAGATGTGATACACTGTTGTGAAAAGGAAATATGAAGTTTTTTTATCTGGGTGGAATGTGAGATGGGTCTTTTTTTAACTTCTATTGGTTTTTCTTTGGGATATTGTTGCTATGGTTTAGGATTCATAATATGGCAGTATACTGATAAAATTTATGCTTGGTTCAAGATTTGATAAGATCTGTGTGAATTGTGAAACATTTAAGCAGAAGGTATTATTTTGGGTGGTGACTGATTTTTGGGATGTGTTTAAAATGTTGATTTTTAGTCAAATATTTTGAGAAAATCCGCATGAGTGTGTTTTTTGTGTGTGTATGTTTATGTTGTGTTTGAATATGCATTAATGGAACTGTCTGCTTTCTCACCATTTATGTTTGTCGGGGCTTCTGGTCAGCTACTTTGATCAAGCAAATGTGTGTTAATGTGTCAAGTCCTATGTGAATCACTAGTGCTTGTGTGTTAAGCTTCATTTTCAACACTTGGAATTTCTGCTGCTATAAAGAAGTATGGTGAATAAATATATCATAATATTGAATCATTATTACTACCTCATCTGTAATAAAAATGCTAGATGCATGTCATGTGTTATTATATATTTTATGTAAGGCTTCATTCAACTTGTAACCTGCATCATGCAACCACAATTTACTTTTTGCACCAAAAAAAACAAACCACAACTTATTTTCATCATAAAAATCTCAATGGTACAAAACGCACCATGGATAATTCTTACAGATGCTTACAACATAAATACAAAAGTACAATCCTTACAGCTGCTAGATAAGGTTACAACAAACTATATTATTAGTTTGATCAACCCAAATTCCAATATTTACTCTATCTACAATAACATGAATAAAATCAATAACCAAGAACAAACAAGTGCAATAATAAATTTTATTCTTCGCATGTTGCCTATTGCACGCATGTTCTCCATCTCTTGCTCCATTCCGTTAATCTTTCGAAGTAATCCGGGGATTATTTGTCTTGATCTGTCACACATTGGAGGATCATACCAAGCAAAAAATTGACAAGCATTCCTCTGTAAACAAATTATTTTTCAAAGATATATGCAAGTACATAGAATGGAATAAATATATAACAAAATTTGAACCCTAAGACACTTACTTTTCCATAATTCGGACATGAGAAAAACCTTCTTCCTGGGTTTGAATCGGTCCATGACATTTTAAGTGAAGCTCGCCTCTCACAATCACACACTGCGTTCATGGCTGCGTTCATGTTTTCTGGATAGAGTTAAAAAGGGAATATATTCTTTTCCTCTGAATCCTCTCAAATGTGGATATTGAAAAGACTAATTTACACTTCAATTTATACTTTAAAAAAAACGTGTTCACCATTAAAGCTCTGCTTACTGCTACTACTCAGTAGTAGTAGTAGAAGATATAATTTTCGTGCTTTCATAACATTCCAAAGACACAAACCATCACAAGATCCCATATCAGTCCATATAATAAGTCTTTAACTTTTCTGATCAAGAATTATGATGAGATAATGATTGCAAAAGGTTTATATGACTACAGAGTTTACATAACAGAAGCAAGCTTGCCCTTGTAAAACACCCATTCTAACCCAAACTCTAACAGGAATTCTGGTATTAACTTCTCTTGTTATGTCCTTGGAAATAAATGAATAATACATGTTTGAATAACGATAGTAAGATCAGCCTTTCAAGACAAAATCCAAATACTGATAAATGCCAGCAGCACTAATTTTTTATATGCATCTTATACATCTATAGCAAGAAGCATATTGTACAAGGTTGTTATAGAACTTGATAGCTTCAACAACATTACAAAAAGACTAATTTTTGTACAGATAAATGATTGAAATTGACACCCACTGCAAAAATTGAGCCCTAAAAACCAATTTTTAACAAACAATACACAAAAAAGCCAAAGCCCTAAATTTTGTTACCTTTTCACAAATTTGGGGCTAGTTTTAGGGCAAGCCGTCGCGACAAGGGAAGAAGCGAGTGAGCGAGCAGCAAAGGCAGAGGGAAGAAGAAGATCGTGTGTCGCGAGAGAGCGAGAGGCAGATCGGGATGAGCTCGAGCGAGAGAGAGAGAGAGGGGCTGAAATTCGAGCAGAAGAGAGAGACTCGGTTGAAACTCGAGCGAGAGAGAAAGGGGCTGAAATTCGAGCGAGAGAGAAAAAAACAAAGAGTGTTTTTATAGGTGAGCTAGGGTGAGCTTTTAAGGGGGGAGCTTAAGAAATTTACCATATATATATATAATGTATATGTATATCACTTTACTAACTATAAATAACCCCCAGCTCAATTGAAGTAAAAAGTTTACTTCATCTTTATTTCTTCATTCCCCAAAAAGATAGAAAGCGAAAACAAAAGAGAGAGAGGAGCAAGGGGGGGGGGGGGGACTTCCAGACATCAAAGGGAAGAAGGAGTAGGATATTTCAATGCCACCAAAATTTATCAACTATTGTGGAAGGAGAAGGAGAGTAGCACAAAGAACTAGGTACAGAAATCCTAAAAACTCAAAACCTAGTTAGTTTAACATGTATTTTTATTGTTGGTCTTGATAAAATAATGAACTTATGTTCTTAAACTCTAGATTAATAGATATACATGTTTTACGAAGTTTACTGCTTAGATATTGCTATTTTATATGTTGATGAGCTTTAAAAAGGAAGAAGATGAAAAACTATTTTTGGTGATAAAAACCCTAAATTTCAGTCCACTTTGGACCTTTATCATTTTAAATATACAAATTATTTTTGAGATCCGTCAAAGAGGTGTGTTATCTCAATGAGCTATCTGATGAAACCAAGTGGTGGCAGTTAAAAATGTTAAACAAGCAAACTGTGGCGTAATTTTTAGTAAAACACTCCTTGTCGACAAAAACTGGAAAAAACCTTATCAGTTTCCTGGCCAGTTTAGGTGAGGGCTATTTCGGCAACTTTTTTTGCTCTAAATATTCTATTCTTTTGTGGTATGTTAGTATAACAAGTTAACTAGATGCTGTCCAAAGGTGGGAGTTTTTCGATATCTTGAGAGGGAGTTATGACTTTTACAAGAAAGTACGATTTTAAAAGTAAACTGTTATAACTAAGTGTATACAGCCCAGAAAAAATGTGACATTTTTACAGTGACCATTGTTTGATGAGGTGAGCCTACCATATAAATTTTAGAATTTTTGGACAAAATGATAATTTATGATAAATATAGTCATTTTGGACTGTTTTAACCTATTTAAAAATAGGAAACGAATTTGGAAAATTACAGGAAAATATTTTGTCACTAAAATATTATATATTAAGTTTACCCAGAAGATAAAAAAATAATAAGTTATTTTGGTATTTTTCATGCCCACAATTAAGTTAAGAAGAAATAAGTAAATTAAGTTATGTTAAATTGTAAAATGTGTAAATGAGATTTTATTGATTAATGGCCATTAATATGATGTAATAAGATTTTATGAGGGTAATTTGGTCATTTTTAATAAAATTTTATGTGTATGACTTGTTATGTTTGTTAAATAAATTAAATATTAAGAGATAAATAATTGAATTAAATTGTTTATAAATTTAATAAATAAATAAATTATTATTAAATACTTAATAATATTATATTCAAATATTATTAAATGATTAAAATATTGTTAAGTGATTAATAATATTAGTAAAGGAATAAAATATTATTAAGTAATTAATAATATTAGTAATGGATTAATATATTATTAAATGACTAATAATATTAGGAAGTGAGTAAAATATTATTAAAAGATTAATAATATTAGACTAAAGTTTAAGACGATGATTATATGATAGCATCATTATCAAGGGGTGATAATATTACTAAGGAGTTAATGTGGTATCTAATATTTATTTGTGTGGATAAATATTAGATAATATATTATGAGAATAGTATTACGATAAATAAATATATGCTATGCTAATTGAAAGATCAATGATAGGTCTTTTCAAAAGAAGTTAAATTAAATTGCGTAGCAGTAGACAGCGAACGAGACAAGTTTTCTAACTCAAACTTGAGTTATTATTTTTAAAGCATGTTAGTGTTGTTGATTATTCTACATCTATAATGATTATTGGCATTCGCACGTAGCGCAATTAATTTTCTATTCTATTATTTGAATTGTGAAATAATTAAACTTCTTTTATTCATGAACAGTTTATGAGTTAGTTCTAAGCTAGTTGTATCAGCTAGACCGAACATGTTTAAATTTGTTAATTCAAATACGTTTTAAAAGTTGTTCCAAACCAATTGTTGGTAATGATTCTTAGACTGAGAAAAAGAATAATTTTTACTAAGGCATTATTTATATCGGATAACGAATATTTACCCGTTTACTTAAGTGTTATGTATATTCACAGTGTATGAAAGGCTGATCCCATTGATTATCAAAAATTTACTGAAGGGTAATACACCTTCGTAATTGTTCATTGTCATTGCTGACCACTCAGCATTAATTATTCAATTATCCAATTATTGAAACTTGATTCATATTCTTTCACAACCTATCTATATTATTGATAATTCAAAATCTTATTCTTTATCAATCATGATATATATTATTCTTGTATTTAAACTTGTTGAGCAAATTAGTTGCTCACTCTTGCTATATCATGACATTATTTCAGTTAAACCCGAAAGTTCAAAGAAAAAGGACAAAGGAAAAGGCAAAGTCTAAGAGTAGAATAGTATGTACGTTTCATTATTTTGTTAATTGATGTAAATTTATTATGTAAGACTTTTGGATTACTAAGGGTGTGCAATTAAGTTAAGTTAGTAGACCTTGGGAAATGATGTAGAACTTATTGTATGGACAATTTATGTTTATGTTTTCTACGATAATTTATAGAATGTGTATGGTGATGATGGATCGTGAGCACCAAATGCCGAGGTTATGGAACCCAGATTTAGGGGCGTCACAGTTTTGCCAATCCTTTCAAATTTGAATGATCGTGGAGTTTGATATGAAACATAAAGTCTTTTTTATAATACTCAACGTTCCTAAACTCTATGATGTTGCTCTATGATGCTGGAGAACTGCTCGACTATCTACTCTACGAATGTCTCTTTACGATGCTGGAGCAAACTCTGCGAACTTCTCCTTTATACTGCGATCTCAGCTTTGACATTACGATTTCAAAGACAACTCTACGAACTTAGTTGGTGGCTCTGCGCCTTCAACTTAAGCTCTGAGTTAACCCTACAGCTTCTACGATCATCCATCTAATGCTCTACGAATTACATAGATTACTATGCTAATAACATTTACATTGTGAAAAGGGCAGAGTAACTCCACGATCGTTTAACAGGACTATACATTCAATCTTGAACTTATTAATTACATGTACAATCAACTCAAATGATCAACCTAATAATTTTGATGATTTGTTCTTGAACTACATATTTCTATGATAAGTTCTTAAACTCATACTAATGTGGTAAGTTTCTGAACTCATAATGAATGGTAAGTTCTCTGAATGAA
Source organism: Panax stipuleanatus (assembly GCA_020205555.1). Lineage (NCBI taxonomy): Eukaryota > Viridiplantae > Streptophyta > Magnoliopsida > Apiales > Araliaceae > Panax > Panax stipuleanatus. Next base: position 102,293,290 of record CM035126.1, read on the forward strand.
GCATGATTGCTAAAAATGTAAGATATTAACCAAGATATTAAAATTGGGTAATAGAAGAAGAAAGTATAGCTAATCTTGTTAGTAAGGAGAAGCTAGTAGTTGTACTTTAACAAATAGTTGTGGTATTACCTAAGGATGAATAAGAGAAAGGGAAGATAGCAAACTCTGAATTGAGTTAAAGGTGAACAACCTTAATATTAAGGGTGTCAAGCAGACATAGGCGATGTCAAAGAAAGATCAACACAAGTGGTATTTAAAACAGACACTAGTGCTGTCACAATAAGAAAGAACTTACACTGGTGGTGTCAAAACAAAATAGACACAAGTGGTGTCACAATAAAATAGGCACTGGTGGTGTCACAATAAAATAGACACTGGTGGTGTCATAATAATAAAAATAGACACTGGTGGTGTCATAATAATAAAATAAATACAGGTGGTGTTAAAACAGACATAAGTTATGTCATAACGAAAGAGACATAGGTTATGTCAAGGAAGAATAGACACAGAGAGTGTCAAGGTAAAGAATATACAAGAGAAAGAGGGTCAAAAGGTTAAGAATGAAAGATTAAGTTCGAGGATTATAGGACCTTTAAACAATAGAGAATTTTGTATGAAATAGCAGGAAGCTATAGAATGAATAGTATTGTATACTATAAAAGGTATATTAATATAAGTGGGTATTAATGTGTGCTATTTTATAAGTAGATTTTAAATCATTATTTAAAATGAAAGATGAGAAAATAACATATGTTATTATACAGAATAATGCCGCCGAGAAGAGATCAAAGTGATCAAGAAAGGGCAGAAAACGAGAATAGAGATCAAGAAAATGTTATGCAGCAGTTTGTTGATATTTTTCAAGGGGCTATGAATAGAAATCCCGCTGGAGGAAGTAATCCTCAAGCTGTGCCGATGGAAAGTCTTAAGGATTTTAAGAGTGTGGGACCTCCTGAGTTTAAGAGGACCACTGAGCCTATAGTTGCTCAAAAATGGATTAAGGAGATTGAACAGGCATTTATTATTGCCAAGATATAAGAGGAGAAAAAGATATTTTTTGCTACTTATATGTTAAAAGGTGAAGCTAACTTCTGGTGGGAGGTCAACCAGAATAGGGCTGGAGTGAATGTAGTAGCATGGGAATGGTTCAAGGAGTTGTTTTTTGAGAACTATTTCCCTTAGGGTATACAAAGTATGATGGAGATAAAATTCATAGAATTGAAGTAATGGGACATATCAGTACCCCAGTATGTAGCCAAGTTTAACGAAATGGTGAGGTTTTCTCCACATCAAGTGGACACTGTGGATAAAAAGACGTGTCTGTTTGAATAAGGTTTGAGGCCTTCACTTTACGAGAAGATGTCTATGTTTCAAATACATTCATTTGGAGCAATTTTAGAGAAGGCTATGATAGCTGAGGGATGGATTAAAATATTAAGCCAATTCAGTCAAGAGGAACAAATTAAGAAAGAGAAAGAAGGAGATAAAGTTGAGGGAAGCTATAAACGAAAGAGGAGTAATGGATTCTGAAGTTAACCAGAGAGATCTAAAGAAATGGGTCGACGGATGTGAGAATTGTGGGAAGAATCATACGGGAGTATATAGGAAAGCTAAGAAAGTGTGTTATCGTTATGGGAAAGAGGGACATATCTCTCCTGATTGCCATAATCATATGCAAAATGGATGTTATACTTGTGGATCGGTTGATCACCAAGCGAAGAATTGTCCAAAGAAAATGACAGGAGGAAAGAGCAGTGGAAAATCAACACTAGCTAAGTATATGAATATGTAGAAGTAAGATTATACCTTTGTTAAAGGTTGTAAGAAGTCATCTAAGTTTTGATGCAATTTTGTAATAGTGATTTTGGGGACGGAATCCTTATACGGGGGAAGAATGTGACAACCCGAGAAATCGGATAGTCTTGTAAATTAAGTTTAAAGAATTATTATTTAATAAAATAAGTTTTTATTGATAATATTATGTGTTATGTGTTTAAAAGTTTTATTTTGACCTAGAATGTGTTTACGAGTAAAAATTTATGAGTTTTAGATTCGTATAAGGAAATAAAAAAAATTCGAGAAAAAGGACGTAAAAATACTATTCACTCAAAAATGTTTTTTGTAGTTTTTCAATTTTTCGAAGAACGCGTAAACGTTAATATGATGAGGAAAGACAAAATGTAAAATAAAATTTGAGAACGAAAAACGTAGTTTTTAGCATGTGTAGTGAGTTTTGCAAGTCAATTAATTATAATATGAATTATTATACGAGAAGAATACTACTATAATATGAATTATTATACAAGTATAATACGAGAAGAATACGAGAAAGATACAAGTATAATATGAATTATTATACGAGTATAATACGAAGAATAATACGACGTGTAATATGAGAATAATACGACATATAATAGAAGAATAATACGAAGTATAATATGTTTATAATATGAAAATTATACGGTATAAATACAAAAGTCAAAGTCAACAAAAGTGGCTAGAAAGTTACTTTCCTACTAATTAAACACACCACATTAACCATGGTTAGTTAATTAGGGTGTGGTTGAGTTAAGGAAGCTTACATGAGAAGCTTGACCAAATATCAAGTGTAATGGAGGTGGCATTTAATTTAAAATGTCACAAAAGTCTTGGTTGAGTTAAATTAACTTAACCATGGTTAAAGTGTGGAGATTGATGAAGGGGTGGTTTGTAAGTTATGCAAACCTAAGGGTGTTGGTTAATCAAGACTCTAAGTTAAGTGACCAACTCATAAGGAAAGCAAAATTGTCTTAATGACCCTTTAGCCCTAAGTCTTGCTTTTCTATAAAAGCTAAGACATTACTCTTCAATGTGTTAGTTTATTTCAACCAACGCATTCAAGAGCAAAGCATATATTGAGAGAGAAGTTAGAGCAAATTGAAGAATCAAGGAGAAGGAAGAAGTGCTAGCTTAATCAATCAACTAAGAACACAAGAGGTAATAAACTAGAAATTTATGTCATCATCTTTTTCAGGTTGTAGATTATTAAGAAGTGTGTTATTGGAGGTTGTTGGATGATTCATTGGAATCATATTATGTTCCGGTGGAATAAAGAGAGTTAGTGGATTTAAAACACTAATATGCATGTGTAAAGTGAAATCATAATTAAAATAATGATTAAAACAAAGAACAAACGAAGAATGACTGTAGACACTCGAAATTTCCTTTCCCTGGTATTAACACTGTAGGAGGGCAAATATATATTTTCAAATCAACCCCAATCTCCAATCGGATAGTCAAATAAACCCCGATCTCCAATGGAGCGTTAGATCAACCCCGATCTCAATATCGGGCCATCAAATCAACTCCGATCTTCAATCGGGCCGTCATATCAATCCCGATCTCAATATTGGGCCATTAAATCAACCCCAAACTTCAATTGGGTCGTCAGATCAACCCCGATCTCTATATCAGGCCATCAAATCAACCACAATCTCTAATCGGGCCGTCAAATCAACCCCGATCTCCAATCGGGCTGTCAGATCAACCCCGATTATAATATCGGGACATCAAATCAACCTCAATCTTCAATTGGGCCGTCAGATCAACCCTAATCTCAATATTGGGCCCTCAAATCAAACCCGATCTCAATATCAGGCCTTCAAATCAACCCCGATCTCAATATCAGGCCATCAAATCAATCCAGATCTCCAATCGGGAAGTCAGATCAACCCCGATCTCCAATCGGGCCGTCAGATCAACCCCGATCTCTAATCAGGCCATCAGATCAACCCCGATCTCAATATCAGGCCATCAAATCAACCCCGATCTTTAATCGGGCCGTCAGATCAACCCCGATCTCAATATCGGGCCATCAAATCAACCCTGATCCTAAATCGGGCCATCAAATCAACCCCAAAAAATGTTTTATCCCATGTCATTGTGACACTCTCGGCTAGAGCTTTTTGAAAAGGTATAGCACGCCTCAAACGGACGCTCCTATCAAATGTTAGAAAGTTTCGACTTTGATCTCGCGTTGCTCAGAGTGCACGTACTTTGAGATGACTCAACCAGACACGTGGGCCCCACTAGGGGAGCCGCACCTCTACCTGCAGCAGCAGCAGTTAGAGCAAAGGCTCGCTGGCCTATATATATAAGGTGACCCCCCCTCATTTTCAAAAAATTTTGAAACGCAGCGAACCTTGCCTGTTTGATTTTCTGACTTTTCCACCTCTTCCAAACCCAAATTTTTTCACTCTAACACGTAGATATACCTACATACTACCACATATCAGAAAATAACCAGTAGATTTGGACGTTTAGAGCCTACGATTTGGCAAAAAGCCCGAGTAGCAGTCTGTTATAAGTATTTTTACGATCAGAAAGTTATTCTTACTTCTTTGCACTATTTTGCACTTGCATATCAAGTTTCATTTTCTAAAAATGCCCGGAACTTAGTTCAATGGTCGTTTTTGTCAAAAATTGGTATATTTTTGTACATAACTGTGTCTTCTGGCATTTTTACAACTTGGATTGATGATTCGTCAGCTCTAACAACTTTAGTGCACAAGCACCTTCATTTTAAGCAACTTCGCCGGACTAGGTTATCTTCCTAGTCCGGGTTTGGCTTTTTTTTGCATATATTTAACTGTATATATACTAACTTTTCAATTCTGTCAAGCCCGGATGTCAATTCCGAGGTAGTTTACTGCTTTTATATATAAATATGCATATATAAGCAGCCTTCACCACCACTGGGTTCTCTTTTCTGTATGGGTTGACTACGTTTCTGTCTTTATATATATATTTATACATTTCAATACGGCCTGGATCATTCTGTGGCCTTTATACTATTTTTTGCACCCTTCGCTATTACTGGGTTATCTTCTAGTGACTGGTTGACTATTTTTTTATACATTTACATTTCAGTTCGGCCTGGATTATTATGTGGCCTTTTTACTGCTTTTATAATAAATATGCGTATATAAGCAACCTTCACCACCACTGGGTTCTCTTCCCTGTCTTGGTTGACTACTTTTCTGCCAATATATTATATATATATATATACATATATATTTCAATTCAAGTCGGGGCACAGGCGTGAAAACCCATCGCCCTTTTTACTGTTTATATATATATATATATATATATATTAATTATGTCCAGCCTGGATCATTCTGTGGCATTTACACAGCTTTTATATATATATATATATATACATATATATATATATATATATATATTTCAATTTCAGTCTGGGCACCGGCGTGAAAACTCATCGCCCTTTACAGCTTTTGTATATATAACTATATATATATATATTGCTTTACTCGCTTTCATTCAATTGTTGCTTTAAATATTCATTTTATATGAATCGACACTGCCATATCTGCGGGCGAACTAGATTTATTTGAATCTCGCCAATTCTAGCTTTCAAAAGGTTCAAAATTGGTACAGACGGAACCGGGGAGCTAGAATGACTGAGATTTATTTAAATCTAGCAAATTTTCTAGTTTCAGTTACAAAAACAACCTCGCGGCCCTTAGATCGCTATCTAGTGGGAACGAGATGCTTCGTCCAGGTGCGAACTAGGATTTACTGAATGAATCCTCGGTTCTGGCGACATTTGGGATATATTTCTTTTTCTGTACAAATTTGAGTTGTGCAGGTTTATTGGCTACTTATATGTGATCATAGGAATCGTGGGATTCATGATCACATTGATCAGAATCTGATTCCCACGATGGACAAACTCCTCTTTACAGATTTACCCTGCCAGTTTTTCTATAAAATGTACATACAAAAGACCTTAAAACAGATATCCGAATTTAAGGTCTCAATATAATGAGAATAATGGTTTACCGTGTCAGCGTCCCTCTGATGGTTTTCATACCCATGAGGAGACCGACACTTGTATTTATTTTTATGGTCGAGGATACTTCGCAGCCAGATAAATCACCATTCAAATTCAAGCCTTAAGGCTATAAAAATAAAAAAATTGGAAGTAACAACAGGCTTAAATTCCTATCTTAGCATAAGGGTTTGATAACCAGCTTTCAAAACATCGTTTTCAATTCAAAAGAAAAGAGAAGCTTTTGAAAATTAAATTAAACACTTTTGCAAATCAAATCAAAGACTTTTGCAAAATCAAATCAAACCCTTCGTATATAGGTTCAACGAAGTCAAGCCATACTTTCAATCAATCAAACATAGGCCGAATTTTCAAACAGTATTCACACACGCATTTCAATTTTAAGGGAATATTGAAAAGATTGTGGTTCCGTGTTTACACGGGAGTTGTGGGGTGCCTAACACCTTCCCCACACTTAACCAAGTCCCCGAACTCAAACATTATTTTTAAAGATCAAATTTCGACAGCATCCAGTAATTAGGCCTCTTTCAAACAAAACTCGGTTGAGTTGGTAAAACCATTTCAAATCTATCAACTGACGACTCTGTAAAAAGTTCAAATCGTCGACATGATACATGTTGGCCTTTTCCTAAAAAACCCTTTAAAACCTTTTTTCGCAATAAAAAGAGTGAGGGTAGAGATAACTTAAGAAGAGAGAAAGATTCGGGTTATGACCCGACCCGAGGATTTTTTCCCGACACCGACAGGTGGCGACTTCGCTAGGGACAGTAGAGGGCTTTGGACGCTTTCAAATCTTTTCAAACATTTCCCTTTCAAAACTATGAATGCATGAATTCTGCGTCTCTACATTGAATGAATGCGTGAATGCTGCGTCTTTACATTGAATGAATGCTTTCCTGCTTTTTAGTGCTTCGCACCCATATTAGTGCTTCGCACCAACTGTCATCATATGCATACGGTGAGGGTGATGTATGTGAATGTATGTTATGTTCCTCTCATAAGGAGGCAAAACCCGTCGGTGATAAGTAATGTCTCTAGGGATCGGCTAAGTCTCTGGGGCTCATGAAAATGCACTACCCAGATTCGTTCCAGTTGAAATATCGGATTAATTTCCCCTCTAGTAGATTGCGATGATCTGGAGACCTTCTTGCCAAAAAGCCACGCGAGAGTAACCTAAGATAGGTCAGCCTCTGATTAACCAAATCCGAAGGGAAGCTTCTTCATTCCTTCCTCTTACAATTCAATGTCCAATTTTCAATATTTTACTTCTTGTCATCAAAACAACTGACCTTTGTTTTGCAGGATAAAATTAAAAACCACATCATGCATCCTATCCCTACCTACTTCAGGATATTGACACGCCTACGTTTTGTTGTAGGTGAAAAATTGGTCTTGTCACTAGATCTAAGTCTAAGAAAGCACTACGTCCATCCACGGACATGACTTCGAGTGCTCAACTAGAATCAACCCCTGTATCCAGAAAAGAGATTGAAGGACTGAAGAATCAGATAGCCAAACTGGCTAGTTTTCTAAGAGAACAAAGCAAGGCCCTTAAAGGGAAGGAAGCCCAAGCTCACACAGAACCAGGAACACCTGGTGGTAGTGGAGGCAGTCAAGAGACCGAAAAAGCTAAGACTCAGATTCCTGGACCATAGAACCAGAACACAACTAACAAAACTCCTAAAATCACCCCCCTCATCAAAGAATAAGAAGCCGGTGATATCATGAAGAAAGTACAACAAATGGAGGAAACTCTCCGTTCTATCAAAGGAACTGGGGCATTCGGCAGTGTTAATTACTCCGACCTCTGTATTTTCCCCGGGGCTCATTATCCCGAGAAATTTAAAACTCCTGATTTCGAGAAATACGTTGGATTGGGAGATCCCTATACCCACCTGAAAGTATTCATTGGAGAGCTCGGATCCTATGCAGAGGACGAGAAACTTCGAATGCAATTATTTCAAAAAAGTCTGACTGGAGAGGCCAGAGCCTGGTATGCCCGTCTGGACAACTCTAAGATTCACAGCTGGGAAGAGTTGGCCCATGCCTTCCTCAGTTAATACAACTTTTAATCTGAGCTGGCTCCAGATAGATATCAAATAACCAAAATCAAGAAAAAGAACACTGAATCATTCAGAGAGTATGCCCAATGATGGAGGCGGGTTGCAGCACAAGTCACCCCAGCCATGAATGAGTCTGAGATAGTCATGACCTTCATCGATATCTAAGAAGCATCGTATTATGAGAGGGTCCTAGCAGGCATAGGATAACTATTCTCTGAAATGATCAAGCACGGTGAAATGGGGCTCAAGTCCGGGAAGATAAAAGATCTGACCGCCCTCGAAGCTATTGCTGAACATATCCAGTCCAAAAATTACGGGAGTAATCCTAGGAGAGTACACAAAAATAAAGATTAAGAAGTGTCCTTAGTATTACAAGGACAAAATCCAAGGGGCGAGGCAAACAGTATGCCCATTCAAAAGAGGAACTATACCCCTTTTCAAGCTCTAGCACAGCCTTCAAACCCTCTATTCTAGAAAAATATAGAAGTCAGACGTCGAAGAACTTTCACCTCTCTAGGGGATTCACTTGAAAACATATTTAAACTTCTGACAGCTCAGAAGAAAATTGTCCAACTCCTTCCACCCACCAATACTGGTGGACGAAATTTTGATCCAAGCAAGAAATGTGCTTATCATTCAGGATCTCTAGGCCATGACACACAAGACTGTTGGTCTCTCAAGCACAAAATCCAAGACTTGATCGACAATGGAGAGATTGTGGTAACAGAGCCTGAGCAACCGCATGTGTAGGACAATCCCCTCCCTCAACACAAATAGGAGAATGTGAATATGATTATCACCACAAGTGGAGAAGGATCCAAATACCTCCAATATGTCAGAGAATCCACTCCATCCAGCAAGAACAACCCAGACAGTTGGGAAGTCTCAGAAAGAAGGTTCCTAATAGAGCAAGAAATAAAATCTATCAAGGAACAAATCGAATAATTAGCAGAACTTGTCGTTTACCAGCATCAGATCACCAGGAAGATGATCAAACGGGCCAACCAGTCTGATATAGATCGTCCTCCCACACCAGAGATTAATCCCATGAGGGATCATAGCCGGGCTCATGACCATGAACCCTGGACTGACAAGGGGGTCGAAGAAGTGATTGTCCAAATTAGTAGGAAATTCCTATTTCAGAGGAACTTCACCAACTTAAACCAGTCGATGGAAGAAATCCTCCAGATGTTAATCAACGAGGGAATGGTTGCAGATTTTTTTATCTCCATTGAACCCTCGGTCCAGAAAATTCAAAGCTAAACAAATTTGTCAGTATCACTCTACCCGGCCATAATATAGAGGATTGTTGGGCACTTTGTAACCTAATTCAAGACATGATTGAAAGCGGTGAATTGATAAGGGGAAATCAAGTTCTCAGCCTTCCAGATGAAGAAACTTTCTGGATCCCCACTGTATGGAATCAGGGTACAGTGGCTGTCATATCATGCAATAGGGAGTCGACCCTCACACCTTTAGTCCTGCTAGGGAAAGGGGTCAAAGAGGCAGAAAATCCTGTGAAGGTGGCCGCACCCGAGCCTTTGATCTTACCCTTCAGACCTCAATATCCAATTAGTAGTCTGAAGTGGGTCCCATAGAACTACGAGAATGACGAAGGTTCCACCTGAAACAACATTGCCATCGTACCAAAGGATAATCCATTGTACCTGCCTAAGTCGTCATCCAAGACGAGATAGATAATCAGAAATCCCTGTTTCTCCTAGTTCATGAGGATCTGACCTTGGATAACTAGAGCTGTGTCCCTTGCCTTGGTCAAAAAGGGTAAAGGGGCAGAGAGAGTCAATAGGCCCTTTAATCATGCTTTCATTTACTGCTTACTTTTAATTGCACAGCTATAGCAGCAACTTTGTCATGCTTTGCAGAATGCTATTTATGTTTAAGCAGTTGTATATATCTAAGATGAAAGCCTTTTTGTTTTCAAGACTCAAGCGTTGGATGTATTTGTCTCTGCTGATGAGACGCCAACCTGTTACAGTGACTACAACTTTGATATAGAACTGAACTTCGACTTGATGGATATTGATCAAGAGGAGGAAGATGACTATGAAGTGCCCGAGGAGTTCAAAGAATGGGTCGAAGACAAACCCAAACCAAACCTCGACCAAACCACCACTATCAACATAGGAACCTCCGAAAACATCAAAGAAATCCAGATAAGTTTAGACCTCGCAGCAGACCAAAAAGCTGACCTGATCAAACTCCTAACACAGTTCTAGGATGTATTTGTATGATCACATGAAGACATGATTGGCCTCTCTACGGACATTGTCATCCATCAAATTCCCATCAAAGACTGGTTCAATCCAGTCAAACAAAAGCTTGGGCGATTGAAACCTGAATGGAGTCTTAAAGTTAAAGAAAAAATTGTTAAATAATTCAAAGCCGGGATTATCATTGTATCAACCTACCCAGAGTGGCTTTCAAACATAGTTCTCGTGCCTAAGCCCGGAGGGAAGGTACGAGTATGTGTGGATTACCGGGACTTGAACAAGGCCTGCCTTAAGGATAATTTCCCAGTATCTTTCATCTACATCCTGATCGATAATACTGCGCAGTATGGCATATATTCCTTCGTCGATTGCTTTGCTGGTTACCATCAAATCATGGTTTTTGAAGAGAATCGGGAGAAAACAGCTTTCATCACTCCTTGGGGAACCTTTTGTTATAGACGACTATCCTTCGGCCTCATCAATGCCGGAGCCACGTATCAGCGAGCTATGATGGCCTTGTTTCATGATATGATGCACAAAGAAATAGAGATTTATGTGGATGACATCATCATTAAATCCCGGAGGGAGGATGATCACATCGACCATCTCAAGAAGCTGTTCAACAGATTGCACAAGTACAACCTCAAGCTTAGTCCCGCCAAATGTGCTTTTGGCGTCAAAGCAGGCAAGCTGCTAGGATTTCTGGTGAGTAATCGAGGCATCGAGCTCGACCCTGCCAAGATTAAAGCCATCACTAAGATGCCGATACCTCAAACAAAGAAGGAGATACGGTTTGGGGAGAATCAACTTCATAAGCCGATTCATTTCTCAGCTCACAGTAACCTGTGAACCCATATTCAAGTTACTAAGGAAGAATTCCTCTACCAAATGGAATGAGGATTGTCAACAAGCCTTCCTTGCCATCAAGAAACAGCAAATCGAAGCACCCGTTTTGGTACCTCCAAGGGATGGAGTTCCCATGTTCATGTACCTGTCCGTCAACGCCAATGCAATGGGCTGCATGCTAGGACAGAAAGATGATAGTAGCAAAGCTACTACATCAGCAAAAGATTCAGCATTGGTGAACAGAAATATACCCTAATCGAGAAAACACGATGTGCATTAGTATGGGCCATAATGAGGTTACAGCATTACCTCCATGGGCACATAACTTACCTCATATCCCGCATAGATCCACTCAAATACGTATTCAACAAGCTTATGTTGAATTATCGACTGTCCAAATGGCAGTTGATCCTACAACAATTCGACATTATCTACGTGACTCAAAAGTCAATCAAGGGTCAAGGCATTGCAGATCAATTAGCTGAAGCACCTTCAGGAAGGTTCGAGCCCCTGGAGACTTATTTCCCAGATGATGGAATCATGACAATTCAACAACTCCAACAAGAGAATACAGTCCAACCATGGAAAATGTATTTCGACGGAGCAGTAAACATGGAAGGTGCCGAAGCTGGGGCAGTTCTTATCTATGGTACAGGAGAACAATATCCTGTGAAAACCCGAATTTTCAAAAATTATCTATAATAAGAATTTAATAAATAAAATTCCTAAGACATGTATATGTTTGTTATGAGGAAGGAAGTATTGTGTTACATAGGGTAATATGAACTATGTAATATGTGATTTTGTGATTAATAGATATATTATTAATATATATTTGTTATTTATCATAGAGACAATTGAGTTGAGGTAAAGGAGGTGGATAAGATTTTCTATCAATATTAAATAATTTATAGAATTATTTTATCATAGTAAGTTGGTGATATTAAATATTATTAATGAATAATCACCTTTTTCTTGAATAATATATGTACTAGTGAATAGTATGATGTAATATAGGTTATTGTTAGTACTTAAGGTATCCATGGATTGTTTTGGATAGTGAAGCATGAGTTTGTTAAAGGAATTAACTAATAAGAATAAATATTGGTTAATTTAAATTGAAAGTTATATTATGGAATAATATAATGCGAATATTAAACCTGAATTAACTATGGTGATATACTACAGGGCTTTATTTACTTAAGTAAAGGGTGAATTAATATATGTGTTGAATATAAAATTATAGTTTGTACTTTTATATATATTACTTAGAATGGTAATATGTGAGAAAGCCAAATGTCCTAATAACGTTAATAAATATATATACGTTATTAAAGGGAGATGGAAATCATTATATCTTTAAATGAATATTTAATATTTTAAAAAAAAAAATTGGGGACAATTTATAAAAAAGAAAGAGAAATAATTATTATATATTTCTAATAAAGGATATTAAAATAAGCTCTGGCATTGTATTATTTTAATAAAAGGAGAATATTATTTTGTATAATAATATTACCTTATATGTCTTTGTATGAGATAATATGTATGATTAATTAATATGGTAAACATATTAAAACATATTTGCTATATGCAATAAATTTATGAAAATAATTTATCATAATAGAAAATAAACTTATTACCTATTTTTTATATATAATATATGTACAAGTGTCGTACATGTGATTATTTTTAATAGATATTAAGAATAATATCTTGAGACAATAAGTAAATTATTTTCTAATGATGAATGTCTTTATTTGGAGAAAACATAATATTTTATGTTATGACAAAATACATAATTTTTAATGTATTTTCGAGAGAGTTAATTATAAAAGAAAACTAAGTTATCTTAATTAAATAACTTAAGTTATTATTTTATCGTGGATATTATTATTTAAATAATTAATAGAGTATATATTAATTATTACAAGCGTAAAGGTTATACTTATTATAAGTATAATTAATTGAGGTAGCTTAGCATTAAAATACTTAAGTCACACAAACCTTATAATAAAAGAATATTAAGTGTGGTGCAGATAATAAGCTTAATATTGAGCTTGTGAGAAATGCCTTGTGTGGCACGATAATAGATCCAATGATGAATTAAATTATTTAAGGATGGAGGAGTTATTAATTAAACAATTAATCTATATTAATTGTTAATTTTTATGGTATGTTAAATTATTATTATTGAGAGTGATAACATGATAATAAGTATATTGGTTATAAATATAATAAGATTTATATTTATTTAATGTGATAATTAACCATATAAATGTTAATTAATTATTATGGAGATTAATATTTACATTGATTGATGAGGGATTAATTAATTAATATTTTATTAATTAATTAACTGTCATTGAGTATAATAATATATAAACAAGTAGATTATTAATATGATTATAATTGCTCAACTAGTTGATATGTGCAAAGGATGTGATTATTAAGAGTATAATATATAGTAGTTACACATATGTTATATAAAGTGTAGTGCAACATTAATGTGAATATATATATTATATATATATATATATAAACTATATATTAAGATTAATTACATTATGTGAGTTACATAATAGTAAGTGTTTATGTGATAATAAGTGTATTGGTAAACATTGATGTATAGTAATATCAATAACAATTGATAATTGATAATGATTTCAATAGTTATTACAATAGAAATAATAACCATTGTGATAATGAATAATAATGATACCCAATTGAAATAGGTAGTTGGTATTAAGGAAAATGTACATGGATTATATGTCGATATATATATGTACCCTTTTTGATACATTATTTTAATAATGACCAATTTCAAATAACATTGTAACACCCATTTTAATGTATAACTTAAGTATATACTAATGTATATATATATGTACTAACATAAGTATTGCTAGTTGCTATATTGCTGAGAATTATTTGTCCCAATATGAATGCCCATCCTCAAATTTCCTCTTCACGTGAGAAGCTAGCCTACTCTATCTTCTTCTCAATTTCCTCATAAATGTAGCCAATGATTTCAAGGGGAGTGGGAAAAATAGTGTTCTTCAACTACTCTACCAACTCATTTCATTAACCATCATGTGCTTGCTAAATCCCTTGGTTTGAATTGGGAGTTAAGAACTTTGTTTGGTTATCCATTTTGCTATAAATGAAGCTTCTATTCTCCCTCATGGCATTTGCTGGGAGTTCTAATTGCTAGAATTATAGAGAATTATTATACCATTATAGTGAGAGTTTGAGAATTGAACAAACAGTGTAGAATCCATTAGCAGCAAAACAGTTTGTAGAGGTATAATCATTTATACTCATGTTCTTCATTTTCTAAAAATTTCTAAAGTTCTTGATTCTTTGATTAATAAGTTGATTGGGAAATGCTTATTAGTTGCTATGCTAGCTTACAATCATGTTAAAACTGTATTGTAGTAGCTTAGAATGATATTCGTTAAGATTTCCGAGTTTGGTCTATGAAATGCCGAACAGAAGGCATTTCTGTCTCTTGCCGGCCACCTGCGCAGCTGCGCCAGTTTTGAACTGGCCAGCGGCGCAGCTGCGCCGGTACCAAATTCTAGTTTTAGATTTCTGTTGCAGATCTGTTATGTGCTATCGTGTGTCATCACTTTAAACAAGCTTGATGACCGGTTTAACATGTGTAATGAGATACCTAGACCTAATGTAAACATGTGTTACTATGCTCGCATGTACGATTAATGAAACGACCTATAATCTTAAAAATGAACTTAGAGTTTCAAAAAGGGACTTTGACATTTTATATCTATTTTAACATTCTGACCCTGCTAGAATATGAGTATGACTTAGAAATACATGAAAGGCATGTTGACCTATGTACATATGTTTCATAATGTAACATGAGCATGTTGAACCTTGTTAGTGAATAATTACTCACGAAAATGTAAGTTTTGAAAGTAAATTTTGGCATGTATGTACCATACCTATATTCTGATTTTTGCAAGCATGTTTATATGGTTGGTTAAGCATGAAAAGTTAGTCTAAGGTGTTATTATTACACTAGCATATAAGAATGAAAGATTCAAATGATTTCAAAAGTAAAACTTGGACTTTTTGCAAACTACGTTGCATGATCATAGTGTATTAGTGTTCTAACAATCTTAAGCATACATGCTAGTGCTTTTAACATCACTTAGATGTCATGTATGTGCACACACCTTGATAAACACTATGAAGGTTAGTTAAGCATCAATTAGACATGTTTTAAAGCAACAAAAGATGCTAGTTATACATATATGATGTGAATATTTGTGAGCATGCGTATTTATAATACTATGACATCTCACATGTATGCATGATGAACATAGTAGCCTTGCATAACTAATTTAAGTATGACAAGAATTTTAAAAGGTGAAACTTAGAAAATTTGAATGTAATGGTTATATAAAACCTGGGAATTATAATTTCGATAAGGTTTGAGAAACGTAAGAGCAATATAGATCATGTATTTATGAGTTTTAAATATATGTTGAATACATTTTGTTAAGTGTGTGATACATGTATATAAAGGAATGGTAGTAAGTATGTATGGTTAAGGTATACCTATACGTACATAGTTTTTCTAAGAATACGATAAGGAAGTGAAACGAAAGTTCTATGAAGATAGTTAGAAAACGATATACAATTATTCTTATATTAAGAGAATATGAGACATATGGATGTGTATAACTGACAAGTGTGAAATCCATGATTATATAATTGTGTAGGATTTCACAAAGTGTAGATATCCTTAAGTAGTTAAGTCGTAGTTGTTAAACTACGAATCAGGCAAGTCTTTCAGTTCCTATTTGATATATGACTTCAATAACTGTTAGTTGAATTATATTATGCTGCGATGACGTAAACTTATATATGAACTGTATATGAGATATGTATGAGATTGAAAGTTGATCTTTGATGAAATGCTTGTTATGTGAGAAGTAGCATGCTTAGTAATATAAATTGATTATAAATGTATGAACTGCCTATGATGTTATATGCTATGCGATGCATGAAAACTGTTAAAATTGCTGAGCTGTCGAGCTCACTCTTGCAAATAACCACTTTTGCAGGTTAAGGACTCAAGATAAAAGTTACGTGCTACGTGATAGAGTTCGAAGATTTTAATTTATTTATGCATATATTCTTGAACCATGCTTAGGTTCTTGAAGATGTATACGATAGTAGATTACAATGTTTTATACATGTATAAATTGTAAGGTTGTGTTATGTAACACATAGGGATTTTGAACTGAGATGTATACATTTATATAGTAATTCGAACATAGTGAATCATACTTTATAATTGGTTTAAGGTTATGTAATTGATTCAAGATTATGAATTCAATGAAAGATTTTATTCAAGGAGATAGAAAAGTTTTAGTTATTCCGCATTTTTGTAACATCAATTGTGATGTATAGACAAGGCTGGTATATGACCGAGATTTAAAAACTTATAAAAGGTTTAGGGTCATCATACAAGATCTTGGATATGAATAGAAATTATATTTCTATATTGCAATAAGTGAAATTTATCCATTAAGTTTTGAATATAAGATGTAAATACTTGTCTAGTAGTATCGTGACTGCACCGGATTCGAGGTAATAGAAGGGACCCAGATTTGGGGGCCTCACAGGATGGTATCAAAGCTGTAGGTTATAAACTTAGGTAAGAGTACCTTAGGCTATAACCTGAGAGAGGGAAAGATAAAGATTAAAATATATACGTGAAGATTCAAATACGAATCTTGAAGTATCTACAGGATGAGAATCAGGAGTTACCTAACTCTAGTAATAAAAATGTTAAGACAATGTCTATAAGATGAAAATGATAAAGATAATGAGAATGAACTCGAATTGAGTTTAGTTGATAATGGGAAAGAACCCTAAGGTAAACCGATGATCACAACGTGATCAGATTAAGTTATGAAATGATTGATAGTCTGTAATGACTAAGTGTGTATATCTTGATGCTATAAGAGAATGTACTATGATATGATACAAGATGAACTCATGAGGAGTTGTATATGATGAACATAGAAAGTTCGTAATAAGCAAAGAGCAAGTTAAGAGTGAGGTAGAGTTAAGTGTTGGATTTCCATTAAGGACTCATGTGATGACTTAGTTGTACAAACTTTTGTATGGGCAGAGGTTTTGTGCTTGCACTGAGTGCATCACGTTGATAATCATTGGAATGTTAATGTCGCGCTATCATTATACATATGGCAAAAAAGGTGATTCTTTTCTCATGTTTATTTTGATAGGTAGAGATTTTTAAGATTAAATTAGATAATATTAAGATTAGGTGCGAGTTCTTAAGACTCATGCCTATGATAAATTCGTAACTCATAATTTTATGGTGGGACCCTTAGCGAATGGACGACTTTGGTCTGACCAGGATAAGTTCCTAAACCCATATGATTGTGGTAAGTTCCTGAACTTCCATGGTGTGGTAAGTTGGTGAACAGTACTGGGAATAGATATATTATATATCGAGAATTAAGAGTTTTGGAATAGTAAGCATTGATGGTAGTAATAGATTGAAGTGATGCAGAAATTTAGATTTTTCTGAATCTTCTAGCTATGTTAAATTTTCAAAATTTATTGACTTCGTACTAGTGTTTGTACTTCTGTTTTCTTGAGAAAACATTGGGTCAGGTAACTGAACTAATGAGTTTTAAAAACAACACCGTTATTCGTATGTCTAAGCTATTTGTTTCGGCTAAGATAAAAATAATTTGAAAATCTTTCAAAATATATTTTGACCATGTGCATCATTTTATATGGTGCTGGATGGTAAATGATGGAGTCATCAATGCAATCGAACCTAGTGTCGGAAGTGATCGTAAGATCGTCAGCCCATTATGGTAAGATGTAATATAGCAAAGTCACAAAATGACGAAATCTTCAACATACTATTAAGTGGGTGCAGCATTTTGATGTCATAAAATGATTTTTGGTTTTCTTTCAAATTATGAAAAGTTGACTAAATTATTTTGATTGATGTCCGAATTGTTGATAAGAGTCTAAGCTAATTGATTTGTCTAGGCGATTGTTGAAAATTGATTATAGAATTCAAGCATTCTTGTGTATTTGTGCCAAACCGGATTGCATTGGTGCGGATGTAGAAGTTGAGAAGCTGAGTTGAACAACCCTATAATGGGAACCTATTTTCAAAGACAGTGGTCACGAACATGACTCATATAATCATTACAACACGCTACGTTGCGGCCCAACGTAGTAGTACAATAGGGTAGCCATCTAGTGTACGTGTGGAGAGCGTTTTCAGTGTTTGTGATTGATAAACACTCTAGTTTATAGTGTGGAGACTCGTGTTGAGACATTTGTAAATGTGGAAAAATTCACGGTCTTGTGTGACCCCTCAGCATAATCTTAAATCTGAGTTATTCATATTACTTCCCGATTATTGAAAAATCGTGGAAGATTCTTATTCTTCTAAAGGATGAATGTAGTAGGTAGAATGTTCCTTAGAAAGAAGAAAAAGGTAGAATGCGATTGAGAAGGTTATAATAATAAAAACTTTCAAAAAGAGAATGAATAAAATTATTCAAGAGAATATGTAATATTCGGAATGGCACCGAGTAGAGGAGGTTTCGATGATTCCGAGGACGAAATCTTATAAGGGGGAGAGGATGTGAAAACCCGAATTTTCAAGAATTATCTATAATAAGAATTTAATAAATAAAATTCTTAAGACATGTATTGGATTTGAATATATATATATATATATATATATATATATATATATATATGTGTGTGTGTGTGTGTGTGTGTGTGTGTGTGTGTTATGAGGAAGGAAGTATTGTGTTACATAGGGTAATATGAACTATGTAATATGTGATTAATAGATATATTATTAATATATATTTGTTATTTATCGTAGAGATAATTGAGTTGAGGTAAAGGAGGTGGATAAGATTTCCTATCGATATTAAATAATTTATAGAATTATTTTATCATAGTAAGTTGGTGATATTAAATATTCTTAATGAATAATCACCTTTTTCTTGAATAATATATGTACTAGTGAAAAGTATGATGTATTATAGGTTATTGTTAGTACTTAAGCTATCTATGGATGGATTTAGATAGTGAAGCATGAGTTAGTTAAGGGAATTAACTAATAAGAATAAATATTGGTTAATTTAAATTGGAAGTTATATTATGGAATAATATAATGCGAATATTAAACCTTAATTAACTATGGTGATATAGTACAGGGTTTAATTTACTTAAGTAAAGGGTGAATTAATATATGTGTTGAATATGAAATTATAGTTGGTACTTTTATATGTATTACTTAGAATGGTAATATGTGAGAAAGTCTAATGTGCGAATAACGTTAATAAATATATATATATATTATTAAAGGGATATGGAAATCATTTTATCTTTAAATGAATATTTAATATTTGAAGAAATTATTTTGGGGACAATTTATAGAAAAGAAAGAGAAATAATTATTATATATTTTTAATAAAGGATATTAAAATAAGTTCTGGCATTGAATTATTTTAATAAAAGGAGAATATTATTTTGTATAATAATATTACCTTATATGTCTTTGTATGAGATAATATGTATGATTAATTAATATGGAAAATATATTAAAACATATTTGCTATATGTAATAAATTGATGGAAATAATTTATCATAATAGAAAATAAACTTATTACCTATTTTCTATATATAATATATGTACATGTGCCGTACATGTGATTATTTTTAATGGATATTAAGAATAATATCTTGAGACAATAAGTAAATTATTTTCTAATGATGAATGTCTTTATTTGGAGAAAACATAATATTTTATGTTATGACAAAATACATAATTTTTAATGTATTTCCGAGAGAGTTAATTATAAAAGAAAACTAAGTTATTTTAATTAAATAACTTAAGTTATTATTTTATCGTGGATATTATATTTAAATAATTAATGGAGTATATATTAATTATTACAAACGTAAATGTTATACTTATTATAAGTATAATTAATTGAGGTAGCTTAGCATTAAAATACTTGAGTCACACAAACCTTATAATAAAAGAATATTAAGTATGGTGGAGATAATAAGCTTAATATTGAGCTTGTAAGAAATGCCTTGTGTGGCACGATAATAAATCTGATGATGAATTAAATTATTTAAGGATGGATGAATTATTTAAATAATTAATCTATATTAATTGTTAATTTTTATGGTATGTTGAATTATTATTATTACGAGTGATAGCATGATAATAAGTATATTGGTTATAAATATAATAAGATTTATATTTATTTAATGTGATAATTAACCATATAAATGTTAATTAATTGTTATGGAGATTAATAATTACATTGATTGATGAGGGATGAATTAATTAATATTTTATTAATTAATTAACTGTCATTGACTATAATAATATATAAACGAGTAGATTATTAATATGATTATAATTGCTCAACTAGTTGATATTGTAGGGTTTGTACGAAATCGTGACGCAATCAAATTGCCAAAATTAGCGGAAGCATGGTATATCAGAGTTTAAAAAATTTCTACAAAATCATTACCCGGATCATCCTTTATGCAAATTATTAATTTAAAACGATAAATAAGAAGTTATAAAATCATACCCTTGTCTAACGAATCTTCCACAGGTATAAGTTCAACTCCTTGTTCTTCGTGATCTCCTTGAATTTTCGAGTTAGATTCCTTCCTTTGATCAATGTTAGCTACCCAAGTGTTTGGCCTCTAGAGGTGATCCACCAAGGAAGAGAAATTATCAAGAAGGAGGGTGGTTGGCTAAACCTTAGTTTTCTATCCTCTATAGAAAAGGAGTACTCTCCAACAATTAAAATTTTTTATCAACTGATATCTATTATAGCACTCCTCTTATAGAGATATTGGTCAACCCTTCTAATCCTATTAGACATGAGATTTCATTTAATTAATTAAACTCCTTTAATTAATTTAGGCTTGCCACCACATTAGGAATAATTAATTAAATTTATTT
This sequence comes from Panax stipuleanatus, assembly GCA_020205555.1. Taxonomy (NCBI): domain Eukaryota; kingdom Viridiplantae; phylum Streptophyta; class Magnoliopsida; order Apiales; family Araliaceae; genus Panax; species Panax stipuleanatus. The sequence goes on from CM035126.1 coordinate 102,314,321, forward strand.
AATAATTTGTCTCCTAATCTTATTAGGAATAAATGAGAGTACTAATATTAAATTAATTACTAAACCCTTTTAGAAATTAAAATAATAATAATAATATTAATAAGACATCTCTTATTAATTTATATTTAATATTTCTAAAATATTAAATATTAAACATTAAGCTATTTAATTTATTCTATCATCATAGATTAAATTAATTATACTTAATGCATTATTACGATTATGCCATTACCTTCTTAAATAATTATTCTTCCTTTTATGGTGTGACCCTTTAGGTTCTCCATATTAAACCGGTTCTGAATAAATCAATTAGAACAATTCTAATCTTATTCAAATAAATAAATTAAACTAATAATCTATTTAAATAAATAATATTTATTCTACAATAGGAATAAGCCTCCCTAGCGATCAACGACTTTCTAGATAATATAGATTTCAACATTAATCATAAAAGAACCTGTGAGTAAATAGTTACCGTACAATTCAATTCTTCCACCATACAATGTCCCAATTAAATATAAGACATGAATTTACTGTCAAGTCTTATTTTATTTAATCATATGTATTTCGATTAGAAAATGCACAACTCTGATTAATGCAAATTCGAAACCTCTTTCTAATTTCATTCCACCTTGGCCAAGGATTCCTAGGATGTCATTTAACGAATCACATAGGACATATCTCCTCTTTTACTAGAGGTGGTAGATTCTTTATTGATCATTCATTGTCTCCATATGTAACTCATTATACCCAAGCATACCCTATATATGCCTTAAAAGGCCTTAAGGAATAAGTCAAAGTATAATTTGTTACATGCAAGATACTATGATGATCTCAAGTCCAAGGATCACTTGTACTACTATCACATTAGGAATTCCTATTGACAGGCGAGTAAAACTCCATTAAGTATTCCATAGCGAGTCACGTTCAGTGAACTTATTCTCCAATAAGCACCTACATACTTACTTTAGTGTCTCCACACAAATGATCATGAGAACAATCATCCTCATCCAATGAGCAAACAACATATGTACCAATCTATCCGGATTTACTAATCCCCTTTTTAGTAATCCCACAATTAGGAACTATTTTAATTTTAGAGCTTTCTAAGAATTTAGATCTCATTAGCATGATCATCATCATGATTCTAAAAGCATTGCTTAAAACTATGGGTTATTTATATATTATAAAAACAGCACCATGTAGATAATTAAATGCCGTTAATAAATGAATATTTTATTAATAAATAAATAAGATTATTTATAAAGTATGTGCTTTATCATCATACATGATTGGCTTGTATGCACACTACTATCAGATATGTGAAAAGGATGTGATTATTAAGAGTATAACATATAGTAGTTACGCATATGTTATATAAAGTGTAGGCAACATTAATGTGACTATATTATATATATATATATATATATATATATATATAAACTATATAGTAAGATTAATTGCATTATGTGAGTTACATTATAGTAAGTGTTTATGTGACAATAAGTGTATGGGTAAACATTGATGTATAGTAATATCAATAACAGTTGATAATGATTTTAATAATTATTATAATAGAAATAATAACCATTGTGATAATAAATAATAATGATACCCAATTGAAATAGGTAGTTGGAATTAAGAAAAATGTACATGAATTACATGTCGATATATATATGTACCCTATTTGATACATTGTTTTAATAATGACCAATTTGAAATAACATTGTAACACCCATTTTAGTGTATAACTTAAGTATATACTAATGTATATATATATACAACATAAGTATTGCTGGTTGCTATATTGCTGAGAATTATTTGTCCCAATATAAATGCCCATCCTCAAATTTCCTCTTCACGTGAGAAGCTAGCCTACTCTATCTTCTTCTCAATTTCCTCATAAGTGTAGCCAATGATTTCAAGGGGAGTGGGAAAAATAGTGTTCTTCAACTACTCTACCAACTCATTTCATTAACCATCACGTGCTTGCTAAATCCCTTGGTTTGAATTGGGAGTTAAGAACTTTGTCTGGTTATCCATTTTGCTATAAATGAAGCTTCTCTTCTCCCTCATGGCATTTGCTGGGAGTTCTAATAGCTACAATTATAGAGAATGAGTATACTATTATAGTGAGAGTTTGAGAATTGAACAAACAGTGTAGAATCCATTAGCAGCAAAACAGTTTGTAGAGGTATAATCATTTATACTCATATTCTTCATTTTCTGAAAATTTCTAAAGTTCTTGATTCTTTGATTAATAAGTTGATTGGGAAATGCTTATTAGTTGCTATGCTAGCTTACAATCATGTTAGAACTGTATTGTAGTAGCTTAGAATGATATTCGTTAAGATTTTCTGAGTTTGGGTCTGTGAACTGCAGAACAGAAGGCATTTCTGTCTCTGGCCGGCCACCTGCGCAGTTGTGCCTGTTTTGTACTGGCCAGCGGCGAGCTGCACCAAGTACCAAATTCTAGTTTTTAATTTCTATTGCAGATCTGTTATGTGCTATCATGTGTCATCACTTTAAACAAGCTTGATGACTGGTTTAACATGTGTAATGAGATACCTAGACCTAATGTAAACTTGTGTTACTATGCTCGCATGTACGATTAATGAAACGACCTATAATCTTAAAAACGAACTTAGAGTTTCAAAAAGGAACTTTGACATGTTATATCTATTTTAACATTCTGACCCTGCTAGAATATGAGTATGACTTAGAAATACATGAAAGGCATGTTGACCTATGTACATATGTTTCATAATGTAACATGAGCATGTTGAACCTTGTTAGTGAATAGTTACTCACTGAAAATGTAAGTTTTGAAAGTAAACCTTGGCATATATGTACCATGCCTATATTCTCATTTTTGCAAGCATGTTTATATGGTTGGTTAAGTATGAAAAGTTAGTCTAAGGTGTTATGATTACACTAGCATACATGAATGAAAGATTCAAATGATTTCAAAAGCAAAACTTGGATTTTTTGCAGACTAAGTTGCATGATCATAGTGTATTAGTGTTCTAACATTCTTGAGCATACAGGCTAGTGCTTTTAACATCACTTAGATGTCATGTATGTGCACACACCTTGATAAACACTATGAAAGTTAGTTAAGCATCAATTAGACATGTTTTAAAGCAACAAAAGATGCTAGTTATACATATATGATGAGAATATTTGTGAGCATGCGTATTTATAATACTATGACATCTCACATGTATGCATGATGAACATAGTAGCCTTGCATGACTAGTTTACGTATGACAAGGATTTTAAAAGGTGAAACTTAAAAAATTTGAATGTAATGGTTATATAAAACCTGGGAATTATAATTTCGATAAGGTTTGAGAAATGTAAGAGCAATATAGATCATGTATCTATGAGTTTTAAATATATGTTGAATACATTTAGTTAAGTGTGTGATACATGTATATGAAGGAATGGTAGTAAGTATGTATGGATAAGGTATACCTATACGTACATAGTTTTTCTAAGAATACGATAATGAAGTGAAACAAAGGTTCTATGAAGATAGTTAGAAAACGATATATAATTGTTCTTATATTAAGAGAATATGAGACATATGGATGTGTATAACTGACAAGTGTGAAATCCATGATTATATAATTGTGTAGGATTTCACAAAGTGCAGATATCCTTAAGCAGTTAAGTCGTAGTTGTTAAACTACGAATCAGGCAAGTCTTTCAGTTCCTATTTGATATATGACTTCAATAACTGTTAGTTGAATTATATTATGCTGCGATGACGTAAACTTATATATGAACTGTATATGAGATATGTATAAGATTGAAAGTTAATCTTTGATGAAATGCTTGTTATGTGAGAAGTAGTATGCTTAGTAATATAAATTCATTATAAATGTATGAACTGCCTATGATGTTATATGCTATGTGATGCATGAAAACTGTTAAAATTACTGAGCTGTCGAGCTCACTCTTGCAAATAACCACTTTTGCAGGTTAAGGACTCACGATAAAAGTTACGTGCTATGTGATAGAGTTCGAAGATTTCAATTTATTTAAACATATATTCTTGAACCATGCTTAGGTTCTTGAAGATGTATACGATAGTAGATTACAATGTTTTATACATGTTTAAATTGTAAGGTTGTGTTATGTAACACATAGGGATTTTGAACTGAGATGTATACATTTATACAGTAATTCGAACATAGTGAATCATACTTTATAATTGGTTTAAGGTTATGTAATTGATTCAAGATTATGAATTCAATGAAAGATTTTATTCAAGGAGATAGAAAAGTTTTAGTTATTCCGCATTTTTGTAACATCAATTGTGATGTATAGACAAGGATGGTATATGACCGAGATTTAAAAACTTATAAAAGGTTTAGGGTCATCATACAAGATCTTGGATATGAATAGAAATTATATTTCTATATTGTAATAAGTGAAATTTATCCATTAAGTTTTGAATAAAAGATGTAAATATTTGTCTAGTAGTATCGTGACTGCACCGGATCCGAGGTAATAGAAGGGACCCAGATTTAGGGGCATCACATATCCTGTGGCTACCAAACTTTAATTTGGCAACATGAACAATACGACCGAGTATGAAGGATGTATAATGGGGTTAAAACTAGCCCAATCCATGGGTATCAAACATTTACTGGTCTTTGGAGATTCTGAGTTGGTTATTAGACAATCCATTGGGGCATATCACCCCAAAGAACTGCATTTGCTGCCCTATCATTGGCAGGTCATCAAAATATCTCTGGAGTTTGAAGACATAACCTTCATCCATATCCCTCGGGGTAGGAATGACTTCGCTGATGCATTGGCAACCTTGGCGTCCTTAATCTACATATCCGATAGGAGTAGGATTCCCTGCATCAAATTCACAGTTCAGAAAGCCCCAACATATGGGAATTATATTGGAGAAGTATCATATGAAATACCTCTTGTCAATCAGCCTTGGTATCAAGACATCAAGGAATATCTACAAGACAGATCTACACCCGCTAGGGCAAGCCAACCAGCCCAAAAGCGGATTCACAAGATGGCTATAAAGTTTTATCTAAGCGGAGATGCCCTCTACAAAAAAGATGCTAGAATAGGCTTGTTAAGATGCCTTGATAAAGATCAGGACCAGAGACTGATGAATGAAGTCCACGGTGGAGTCTGTGGTTCACACATAAGCGGTCATTTGCTGGCCAAGAAGATACTAAGAACAAGGCATTATTGGATCTCTGTCAAAGCTGACTACGATGGTCACGTCAGGAGATGCTTTCAATGCTAAGTATATGGAAATGCCATACACGCTCCTCCGAATTAGCTACACAACATGAGTTCTCCATGGCCTTTCTCCATGTAGGGGAATGGACGTGATTGGTCCAGTAGAACCAAAAGCCATCAATGGTCAACGATTCATCTTCACCATGATCGATTACTTCACCAAATGGGTTAAAGCAGCTTTTTTTCCCAAAGTCACGAAAGAGGTCATCATTGGTTTCAGTAGAAACAATGTCGTCTATCGATATGGACAACCGGAGGTGATCATATCAGACAATGCTAAGAACCTGAACAATCAAATGATGAGAGAATTGTGCAGCAAGTTCCACATCAAGCATCTCAATTCCGTTATTTATCGGCCCAAGATGAATGGTGCTATCGAAGCGGCCGACAAATTAATCAAAAAGATCATGCAAAAAATGTCCACCAATCACTAAGAATGGTCTAACCTGCTGCCTCTCACCCTGTTAGCATACAGGACGTCAATGCACACCTCTTCCGGGGCTACCCCGTATTCGTTGATCTATGCTATGGAAGAAGTCCTCCCTATAGAAGTATAGATGGAGCCCTTGTGAGTGTTGATCGATGCTCAGATAGACGAAGACCAATGGTTGCAAGACCGATATCACCAATTATCCCTGATAGATGAAAAGAGGGCTATAGCCATTTTCCACGGATAGTTATATCAGCAAAGGATTTCTAGATCCTACAACAAGAAGGTACACAATACGATAATTCAAAGAAAGCGACTTGGTGCTGAAGAAAATCCTGGCCAATCAAGATAAAGCTAAAGGAAAGTTCTCCATGAATTGGAAAGGCCCTTTCATTGTCAAGGAGGTGTTGACAGAAGGAGCTATCAGATTACAAGAAATGGACGAAAACGAATATCCCCAACTCATCAATTCACAGGCCGTGAAAAAGTACTATATTTGAAGCACATGCATGCTCGCATCCGGGTCCTACAAATCAAATCAGGTTCGCTTTTCATTATAAAGTCGGAACTACGAATGACCACATCTCCCTCAACTCGGGAGTACGTAGGCAGCCATTTCTGGTACGGTCAAACAAAAAAAAACTAAAACTCATCAAACCAAAACCAAAACCAAGATAAATACTTTTCAAACCTCTCTCATATAAAGCCATAACTACAAATGTCCTGATCTCCCTCAATCCAGGAGTACGTAGGCAGCCATTTACGGTGTAGTTTGATCTTTAAGGAAAAATAAAACCCTAATAAAAAACTAGTTCCAAGACACCAAAACCATATAAAACCTAAATCCTATCCAATCTTCCTGGTCAACAGGCCCATCTGAGATACTCACTGACATCTCAACTGTCAGTCCATCAAGGAGGAGCTCAAAATACATCAACAATAGCCAGTCATGAAAGAAGTGGTAATCAATTAGCAAAGATAATATATCTCTAAACAGGGAAGTGGATCAAAAATATATGTTTTTGATATATAAAATTGTTTGATATATACATAATGCTATGTACATGACAAAAACGGCTGATCTAGTTTGTGCAGGAAAAATAAAGCTAGTCTATGGACCCAAGGATAAGAGGGCCAGCAATGCCATCATGGCATCTATCTCTGAAGATGGAGGAGCAGCTGCTAATGCAATACCCTCAGCCTCCATACGGCTCAAAACCTCCACCGTCATCTGAAGTGTGGCGCTGTGGTCGTCAATATATGCACTCATCTCGGTAACCAGGCCGTGAGTATAAGATCGAAGAGCAGTACTGTCAGTAATGCGGAAATCACAGGAAGCTATAGCCTCATCCCTCTCCGTAAAAGCTGCATCTCGAGCAATCAAAGTCTCTTTAATCTCAACAAAAGCTACATCTCTGGCTGAGCGGATCTCATCCCTCTGTACAAAAGCTGCATCTCTGGAAGATCAGAGCTCCTCTCGCTCAATCAATCCTGCATCCTGAGCGACTCGAAGCGCGTCTCTCTCAGCTAAAGTTATATCTCTGCCAGACAAGGCGGTTAACATCCGCGCTCTATCCGAATATCTCTCAAAGGTCATCCTAAATAGAAAGTCCCCCAAAGCCGGATCTGTGCCTGCAGGAATAATCGGTGGGTCGCTAACCAAAGTAGTTGTCAAACCCATGAATAATTCATCCTCGGTAGGAGACTCAGGATCCTCCATAGGCTCCTCCTCATCTGAATCTATAATAGGAGCTGAAGGAACAAGTGCAGCTGCTGCCATATCTGCCTCCAACTATGTCGAGTACTTTAGAGAAAGGTCCAGATGGCTACTAGAGAAATCAACCCTCTCTTTGGGAGTCCAGCACACATATAGTCGAACTAAATCGGCAGATGGCATAGACGAAGCCGACACCCTCTGATCAACAGACACCTCAAATCTGTGCAGGCTCTGGAACTGATCAAACTGGCTCATAATAGCCAAGGGATGATAAGTAGTCACTCCCCTCAATCCCGCTAGGGGCAAATAATCTATGCCAGGTGCATGAGTAATGAAGCTATATGGGGAGGCTAACCCTGAGCATGGAAAAATCAAGAACGGATTCTCAATAGCTGAAAAAAAATGCCAACCATGTCTCTGCATCGGTACACTCCGCCGGCTGAAAGGAGTAGGACATAGCTATATCATGGGAAAAATAATACCCATGATGCCTGAAAGATCCAATCGATCGGATATGGGACATCACCCATATGTACAGCAAGAATGAACTACCTCTGAAGAACCCCTTCGGGTGGGTAATACAGTAAGTGGTTGACCGTAGCGTCTCAGCCAATATCATCAGGATGATGGTACTACCCTGTCTAAGGGACCGAACAACAACTACCAATCCCACATCCAAGTGATCCAAGCGTAACAGCATGTAAACGTATGCCATGATGCACATCAGCAGAATATCTACCCTGGCCAGATGCCACGCCTCTACTGAAATAACAAAATTCCAGGCATGTCGATCGTAGCTATCAAGCTCACCAAAATGATTAATCAAGAAGTCAATCGAGATCACACATCCAAAAATGATCTCGTCCATGACTACCCTCTGGCAAAGACCGGACATCCGCAGGAATGGTCTCCTCATGTTACTAATAGCAGTCCGAGCGCACGAAAAATCCAGAGCCAAATCGATAAGCCGCTCGTACTCCTCCAGAGTCAGCGTCAGCTCATGTTGCCTGATGCGAAACATCTGCCTCTCGGGTATCCAACAAGATAGTATGCCATCCATAAACCCATAGGGCACCTGAAAATCTGCAAGGGCCAGCGAATGCCCCAACATCTGGTCAACTATCCCTCTGGCTGAGAAGGGCAGGCTCTCGTACCACGACCTCAATGATGAAGCCACCTCAGACTGTGGCAAGTGCTCAATACGTCTCACGGCGGATGACGTCATCTGTGTCACCGTACCACAGGACCATCCAGGGGTCAAATCTGAACTCATCTGTCTAAATACATATATATGACATAATACATGCATGATGACAAATATAAACATGATGCGATAGATGGGAAATATCATGAATATCTATGATAAACTATCTACTGCGGGAATCATCCCTGTCTGATAATACAAAGCAAAGTATGAATACAGGAAAATGGGGCACCCACCCAACTACTAACAGTGGTATATCAAAATAATGGCACAACCACCAAATAGCCAAAACAGTGGCTATCCAAAAATATAGTTTCCATTGCTATCAGAAAAGATCCAGATAATCCATCGTCCAGGTGATTAACCTGCTCCATCTCCTCCACGGATACAAAGTTGCGGTCATCAGGCATATCTGGGCGCTATAAAGGAGGATCGGTCCTTGCAAAACTGCTGCTAAATGGACCTAAAGAGGGGCCCGCTCCTAAGCTGGACGGGTCAAAAGAAGATGCATTTGACGGATCTCGGCCAAGATGCCTGATAAAGAAGCGAGCCCTATCCAACTCACGGGTCAGATCTGCAATCTGGTCTAAATGAGTAGGCGCCTTGAGGCAAGCTATCCAGTCTGTCATCATCACAGACCCTGGCACCATGTCTGCCATGAACTGGGTAGCCCGAGTTTGAGCTCCAATAGTGCGAGGACTCCACCATCTACTGAATGCCTCCTGGCTGAAAGGGCCCTCTAATAGGGTGAAGTCATCTATGCCCTCCATGGGAATCTCTGTTAGTGGCATAATCAACGGCCAATGATGCCAAGCAGGAGGAACAGTGGGAATACGGATCTCATCCTTCATACTCTTAATGGCACGCTCTCCTAAATAGAGCTCCCAGCCACCCTCTGTTAAAATTGGGACTCTGTGGGTCGACAAAGAAAACTCTTGACCAGTGGGAAAGCCTCCCTCGAATTCGACGGTCAAAAACTCGAAGGTATACGATGCCCAGGAGATCGATCCAGCCTCCAAAAGCTCCAACTATAGGCGAATATGAGTAAATCCCTCAGCAACAGGGACCTCAGTCAAAGTCGAGTAATGCCAACGTCGTCCTTGGGGGTAGGTCTCTAGACCTAAAGTAGTGGCGGGCCGTAGGCAAGGAAGCCTCTTAACTGCCCAGAACTGGCCATATCAAAAGTCCTCAGTGATCAAGACTAGAAAATATAAATGCTGAAATTAAAAAGGTACAAGAAAGATGTACTCACCAGCAGAAACGGGTAGAACCCTAACCAAGCCTCTGTAAAAACCTCCAAAAGTATGTGCATACCTCGGAGAAAATAGGCAAAGGTGTAGGAACCCCAATCAAAGTCACTGAGGAGCTCTACATGCCGGGTAGAGCAAACTAGGGCGAAGGACACAGTAGATGAGTTGTCCACCACAAAATAACCCCTGATGATCACTAAAAATAATTGCCTCAAAATGCTATCTCTAACCCTTTGATCATCAGGTGGAGGCTCCGGAAAAGCCCCATTCTGGGCATCTATACTCAAGGGACCAGATCGGATCGACCAAACCTTGAGCGCCGTCGCAGGAACTCCCAGCAGGGACCAAACGGTAGTGGGGGTAATGTCAGCCACGACAAGCACTGGCTCGCCCTCAAACTCAATGCCGATGATGAACCTCCAGTCCATAGGGGTCATCATTACCTCACAGTCTAACTGATGAAGGGACTGAGTCTTGTGGAACCAGCGCTCAGATAAAGCCCTCATATAGCCCCAGGGGCAACGGCGGGGAAGAATGGAAAAGAAAGCCTGAAACCCCCGGCCAACAATGATATCGCTATAATCCTAGTATAAAGTATGATACAGGGAATGCACGTTGAACTAGTTCCCTCGAGGTTGCATAAAGCCGGGAACCTGCATCAAAAACTAACTCATGTCAAAAACCTATGCCCCGAGAATGGCAAAAGAAAGAAAGAGAATCCAGGAAGAGAAAAAGTTCAAGTCACCTAGTTGGCATGAAGAAACCTCGAGGGATGGCGACTCAAGTCGCCCAACAGCTCCTGGGTAAGCACAGCAATGCCTGGAACCTTCGCACGTAGAGCCTGAGCTAGAGCTGGAGCTGGAGTAGCAAAAGCAGCCTGCTCATCATTAATATTGATCGGCTGCTCGTCCTGTGCTGGACTAATCACTGACTCTGCCAATCTGCGAGGCGGTCTAGCCAGATGTGGCTGAGGAACATCAGAAGCCCTCTAACGTCTGACCCCTGAAATGACTCTGCTGGCACTGCCAGTTCTATCACGATCCATTACCTGTACAAAGTCTCCAAATCACCTCAGAAAGGGTGTGGTAAGCATAAAACCTGTGGCTTATTAATTTAAATCAGTATTCTATGCATCTCTAAGTCCTAAAACATGCATGGGTCAGTCAAAAATACCCCGTAAAGTTAAAACTGCATGTTTTTCAAAAGATAAATCCTAAAAACATGCATGGGTCAGTTAGAATCCCCAGTAGAATCAAAATTGCATGTTTATTAAATACTCGGGTTTTGAAATTTTTTTTGCCAGAGTCTCCTTTGTAAAATGGATTGTCCACGTGCACATAGGCATGTCTAGGTGGCCATTCAGTAGCACACTTTCCCAAAAATAGGAACAGTTCATATTTATAAAATAAAATCAAAAGTCAACTTCGCATGGTAGCTCAATTACCATGGACATTTTTAGTTGAAAATCCAGGCTCACTAGGCCTCATAAAGGATGAGTAAACTGATCAAAGAGAGCAAAAATATGACTGTCTCAGAATCTGAATTTTCTTACATCCAAATGTGCATTACAGTAAGATATGCATACATATGTAATCAGAAAAATTTTAACAGGTCATATAGGCATACATTTTTCATACATTGCGTCTAAAAGCCCCCTATGTGGTTTACATGCTTTTATCAGTCAAAACTTGCCAAAAAAGAACGTAAAACGTTACCTGTGCTACGCTGAAAGCGTAGGAATTGACGGAATCAGAAACTAGCTGTCCAAGCTCCGTAGATCTGAAAAAGAAGATCGAAATTCGTTTGAAACTCAAAATGGATCTTTGAAAAAATAAAATCCCGCAGCCCAATATAAAGCCCCTGTAGAAGCGGGCCCATCTGCGGCTACCGCACCTCCACCTACAGCTCCCCATGTTGGGTCCCACTTCCCCAGGCTCGATTCGGTTCGGGTTGAAATGAAGTTTCTATGTGCTGCCAAGTCAAATATGAAGAAAAATAGCTACGCAATTGAGCGATTTGTCCTAAAATCCCGCGTTTAAGCAGCGTAATCCTGACAGAAAGGGAGACACTCTGGAAACCCTTGGTATTCATCCCAAAGTCATATTCGGGGATCAACAATGAAAAACTGCGCAAAACTGCCAAAAAACTGCGTAAAATTGCCACTTTCAAAGCGTCGGGTATAGACCGAGTTCAATCCAGTCGTTGGCTTCAATCCAACAAAGCGTCTGGTACAGACCTAGTTCAATCCAGCAGTTGGCTTCAATCCAACAAAGTTCAGGTACAGACCGAGTTCAGTCCAGCCGTTGGCTTCAATCCAACAACGCGTCAGGTACAGATCGAGTTCAATCCATCCGTTGGCTTCAATCCAACAAAGTTTTGGGTACTGACCGAGTTCAATCTAGTCGTTGGTTTCAATCCAACAAAGTTTTGGGTACAGAACGAGGTCAATCCAGCCGTTGGATTCATTCCAACAAAACTTCGGGTACAGACTGAGTTCAATTCAGCCGTTAGCTCGACCCTAGCGAGGTATCGGGTATTGATCGATTCCAGTTCAGCGGTTGGCTCCACCCCAGCGAAGTATTGGGTACAGACCAAATCTAGTCCAGCCGTTGGCTTCAATCCAACAAAGTTTTGGGTACAGACCAAGTCCAGTTCAGCCGTTGGCACAGCCAAACAAAGCATCGGGTACTGACCGATTACAGTTCAGCCGTTGGCACACCTCAGCGAAGCATCGGGTACTGACCGATGACAATTCAACCGTTGGTTCAACCCCAATGAAGTTTTGGGTACAAACTGAGTCCAGTTCAACCAATGTTTCAAACCCAGCAACGTCTTAGCCGTTGGAGCAACCTCCGCGAAGCATCGGAAGTGATATGGTGACGGAAACCATATAATAGTCCATCATCGATGATGGAATCTGTTATACACATCCTCAAAAGGAGCACTAGGAAGAATTGGTGATTCAACCGCCTATTGCAAAATAACGGCGTAAACTCTCATCAGGATGGACATTGGAAGCATCCATTAAGGAGACTCGATAATCGAGAAATATCCCCCGCAGAGGAGCCTTTAGAAATGTGCAACAGCACCAGCCGAAGGGAAATCAACCATGTAAATAGTATCGCTGGACAGGGAAACCATTGGTATCAAACCAAAGTAGCATCAAAAGTATCATCCCCATCTAAATCAATGAAGTTATCGTAGAGGATGTCGTCCCCAGCAGAGCAAGACGAGAACAATCTGTAATAGCTCATCTCTGATAAGCACGTCAGTGGTTCCCCTACCAGTAGTTGTCTGACAATGTCAGCCCTAAGCTATTATGAGTGACGTTATCCCCAACAAAAAATGACAAAAAATAGTTCGTGGTAGCCTATTAACATCATTCCCAGAAGACAATAACGCAATCCATTAGTGAGAACTCCACCTCCTCAAAGGTATCTGATTCTCTTTGTATACTATATCTGGCATTGCATCCCCTTTGCCTTTGCATTTCAAGTGTCTAGGAATCTTTATCCTACTCATTCCATTACATTACAAGAGCATGATAAAGAAGGGCATCTGTAGACAGTCAAAATTACCTTTCCCTAGTACTAACACTGTAGGAGGGCAAAATTATATTTTTAAATCAACCCCGATCTCCAATCGGGCCGTTAAATCAACCTCGATCTCCAATCAGGCCGTCAGATCAACCCCGATCTCAGTATCGGGCCATCAAATCAACCCCGATCTTCAATTGGACCGTCAGATCAACCCATATCTCAATATCGGGCCATCAAATCAACTCTGATCTCTAATCGTGTTGTTAAATCAACCTCGATCTCCAATTAGGCCATCAGATCAACCCCGGTCTTAATATCGGGCCATCAAATCAACCCCGATCTTCAATCGGGCAGTCAAATCAACCCCGATCTCAATATCGGGCCATTAAATTAACCTCGATCTCCAATCAGGCCATCAAATCAACCCCTATCTTAATATCGGGCCATCAAATCAATCCCGATCTCCAATCGGGCCGTCAGATCAACCCCGATCTCAAATTGGGCTGTCAGATCAACCCCGACCTCCAATCGGGCCATCAGATCAATCCCGATCTCAATATTGGGCCATCAAATCAACCCCAATCTTCAATCGGGCCATTAGATCAACCACGATCTCAATATTGGGCCATCAAATCAACCCCGATCTCTAATCAGACCGTTAGATCAACCCCGATCTCCAATCGGGCAGTCAGATCAACCCCGATCTCAATATCAGACCATCAAATCAACCCCGATCTCCAATCGAGTAGTCAGATCAACCCCAATCTCAATATCGATCCATCAAATCAACCCCGATCTACAATCAATCTGTTAGATCAACCCCGATCTCAATATCGGGCCATCAAATCAACCCCGATCTCCAATCGGGCGATCAAATTAACCCCAATCTTAATATCGAGCCTTCAAATCAACCCCGGTCTCAATACCGAGATGTCTACTCAACCCTTGGTCACCAATACCGGGATAACCATAGCCTCTATCACCAATCTTGGGATGTCAACTCAGCCCCGGTCTCAACCCGGGAAATGCAAGTCAGCCCCGGCCGCAACCCAGGAAGTCAAGTCACCCTCGGGAACAAACCTGAAGCTCCACAACATCTCCAGAGGAAAGCCTGGAATGACCAAGTCATCCCCAGAGACAACACTGAGGACAAACAGACTCGAATGGGATCCAAGTCTTGGAAATAACTCCCGAAAGTCAACCGAAGGCCATGCCTACACTAAGGGAAAACCCAGGAGGGGCGGAATGGTTATTTTATTAACCTCAAGCTAATTCGATCAAACTCAAGCCGAATTGATGCCACCAAGGTCAGAACGAACCATAACGATGATCCCGAGTGCAAACAACGCAAGACAGCTTAATGGACAAACTACGGGAATCAAAGACCTATTTATGAACCTATCTTCTTGGACCTAGAAAATATTTTATCCCATGTCATTGTGACACTCTCGGCAAGAGCTTTCTGAAAAGGTATATCACGCCTCAAACGGACGCTCCGATCAAAAGTTAGAAAGTTTCGACTTTGACCACGTGTTACTTGGAGTGCACGTACTTTGAGACAACTCCACCAGACATGTGGGTCCCACCAAGGGAGCCGCACCTCTACTTGCGGCAACAGTAGGTAGAGCAGAGGCTCCCTGGCCTTTATATATGAGGTGACCCCCCTTATTTTCAAAAAATTTTGAAACGCAGCGAACCTCTGTCCGTTTAATTTTCTGACTTTTCCACCTCTTCCAAATCCAAATTTTTTCACTCTGACACGTAGATATACCCACATACTACCACATATCAGAAAATAAACTGTAGATTTTGACGTTTAGAGCCTACGATTTGGCAAAAAGCCAGTGTAGCAGTCCGTTGTAAGTATTTTTAAGATCAAAAAGGTATTCTTACTTCTTTGCATTATTTTGCACTAGCATATCAAGTTTCATTTTCTAAAAATGCCCGAAACATAGTTCCGTGGCTGTTTTCGCCAAAAATTGGTATATTTTTTTACATAACTGCGTTTTCTGGCATTTCTACAACTCGGATAGACGATCCGTCAGCTCTAACAGCTTCAGTGCACTAGCACCTTCGTTTTAAGAAACTTCGCCGGACTGGGTTATCTTCCTAGTCTGGGTTTGGCTTTTTTTTCTATATATTTAACTATATATATACTAACTTTTCAATTCTGTCAAGCTTGGATGTCAAATCCGAGGTAATTTACTGCTTTTATATATAAATATGCATATATAAGCATCCTTCACTGCCACTAGGTTCTCTTCCCAATCTTGGTTGACTACGATTCTTTCTCTAACTCTCTCTCTCTCTCTCTATATATATATATATTTATAGACGGCCTAGATCATTCTGTGGCCTATATACTATTTTTTGCAGCCTTTGCCATTACTGGGTTATCTTCCCAGTCACTGGTTGACTATTTTTTTGTAAATTTATATTTCAGTTTGGCCTGGATTATTCTGTTGCCTTTTTACTACTTTTATATATAAATATGCATATATAAGCAGCCTTCACCACCACTGGGTTCTCTTTCCAGTCTTAGTTGACTACTTTTCTACCAATATATATATATTTCAATTCCAGTCCGAACACAGGTGTGAAAACCCATTGCCCTTTTTACTGTTTATATATATATATATATATATATATTTCAATTCTGTTCAGCCTGGATCATTCCGTGGCTTTTACACAGCTTTATATATATATATATATATATATATATATATATATATATATATTTCAATTTCAATTTCAGTCCGGGCACCGGCGTGAAACCCATCGCCCTTTACAGCTTTTGTATATATAACTATATATATATATTGCATTACTCGTTTTCATTCAATTGTTGCTTTAAATATTCATTTTATATGAATCGACACTGATATATCTGCGGGCAAACTAGATTTATTTAAATCTCGCCAATTCTAGCTTTCAAACGGTTCAAAATTGGTACAGACGGAACCAGAGAGCTAGAATGGCTGAGATTTATTTAAATCTAAAAAAATTTCTAGTTTCAGTTACAAATGCAACCTCGCGGCCCTTAGATCGCTATCTAGTGAGAACGAGATGCTTCGGCTAGGTGCGAACCAGGATTTACTGAATGAATCCTCGGTTTTGGCGATATTTGGGATATATTTCTTTTTCAATACAAATTTGAGCTGTGCAGGTTTATTAGCTACTCATATGTGAGCCTAGAAATCGTGGGATTCATGATCAAACTGATCAGAATCTGATTCCCACGATGGATAAACTCCGCTTTACAGATGTACCCTGCCAGTTTTTCTATAAAATGTACATACAAAAGACAAAAGACCTTAAAACTGATATCCGAATTTAAGGTCTCAATATAATGAGAATAATGGTTTGTCGTGTCAGCGTCCCTCCGATGGTTTTCATGCCCATGAGGAGACCGACACTTGTATTTATTTCTGTGGTCGAGGATGCTTCGCAGCCCGTCAAATCACCATTCAAATGCAAGCCTTGAGGCTATAAAGATAAAAAAAATTGAAGTATCAACAGGCTTCAAATCTAATGTTAGCATAAGGGTTGGATAACCAGCTTTCAGAACATCATTTTCAATTCAAAACAAAAGAAAAGATTTTGCAAATCAAATGAAACACTTTTGCAAATCAAATCAAAGACTTTTGCAAAATCAAATCTAACCTGATAAGTATATTGTGAGGGTAGAGATAACTTATGAAGAGAGAAAGATCCGGGTTGTGACCCGACCCGCGGATTTTTTCCCGACGTCGACAATGACGAAGAATGAAAGAAGAACGAGCTGTTGTTGGACAAATTTAAAACCATCCTTAGAGCTTGTTATTGATGGACAAGTTTAAAACCATCGTATATATATTGGTTGTTATATATGGTTAGGAAATATATAAGTGTAAGAAATGTTCTAAGAGGAACAGAGTAAAAATATGTTATAACGAAGTTATGACAAAAATTTTAGTAAAAGACGTTAAGTGTAAAAATTCAAGTTCGGTATGATTTTCGGATGAATTTAGAAAGTAAGTTAATCATCCCGAATAATTAGGGTTTCATATTATATCACTATTGTAAGATTTTAAAACCGTAAGTAAAGGTTGAAAGTAAGTTAAAAGATGAACAATGTACACGTAAAACACTTAAACCGATGAGGACGTTAATGTTCGTGTAAGATAAGCGTGCTTAGTATACACACGAGGGTATCGTTTAGACTTATATTAATGAAGTTTGATGAAGGACGTGTAAACGTCGAAAAAAGCCTAGTTAATAATAATAACTTGAAAAGTGTTCCAAATCAAATAAACCAGACATTGTAAGAT
Source organism: Panax stipuleanatus (assembly GCA_020205555.1). Lineage (NCBI taxonomy): Eukaryota > Viridiplantae > Streptophyta > Magnoliopsida > Apiales > Araliaceae > Panax > Panax stipuleanatus. The sequence continues at coordinate 102,332,054 of CM035126.1, forward strand.
ATGAAATGGAGGTAATGTAAAACCATCGTGAAAGATGATTGTTGCATCTCTGAATGTCGTAACACCAAAAGACGATAAAGAAAGTTTGGTTGCATGAACTTCGGTTATAAAATGCGAACCATAAGAAACTAACGTTAATTTAAACTAAGGTGTAAGTCAAATATATGAATATTTGGTATATGTTATCCTTATGTGGTATATAGAGATTTCGAAGAGCAGTATAACGTAAATTGTAAGCTGTGATTAAGGCAAATTTCCTAACTTCATTCATATTAGGAAATGAATGCTAGTTTCTTAAACTTAGTCAAATGTCGTACTTGAGCAAGTCAAATCTATGTGCAAATATGTTATATTTGTACAAGATGTTTATTGTGAATATGGCCATGTGCCAATTTTATGCACTTATGTGCTTTTGAAAGATGAAATGTTCTATGATTGAATTTTTCAATGTGAAAGAGTTATGTTTATTCATGAACTGCGTTAAGCTTAAGTTTGTGCTAATTATTTTAGCTGGACGTAATATTAAGATGTTAATTAAGTTAAAGTGTATGTACGGTCTTACTTTTTAATTGTTAGCTTGTAATATCTGAGTATACAACTCCTTTGTTTTGGGCAAAGGTTTAAGATGAGTTAGTAACCGATCTAACTCTTTGTAAAGAAAATGTAGATGAGACGAAAAACTAATTCATTAGTTTTTGGCGGGGATCCACTTTGTTTACTACATTGCTAACTGTTGACAACTCGATATGTGCTAGTTATGGTGTTTTTTTAAAATGTATATTGAAAATGTGGTTCTTTTCAAATTTTTTGTTGTATGGGATGAGTTAAGTAGTAGACGTGTTAAATAATATATTGTTATTAATATATATGAGAAGATAAATGTTATTGAGGTTTTAAAATGATAGGATTCAGAATTATTCTTGTTATTCGAGCTACTTTATAACTTTTGTTTAGTTATTGAAGTTTTTAAAATAATTTTTGATTTTGTTGTTATTTAACTGCTAGAACTTGCTGAGAAATTGAATGGTCACACTTGCTTAAAATAAAAAATTTATATTTTCAGCGAAGTTATAAAGAACTGAAGAATCTAGTGAAGATTAGAAGAAAAGATTAAGCCGAGTCTTGTAGTGTAATTTGTTAAACTTTAATTGTATATGTTATGGCAGATGAAAGTCTCTCTTATAGTAAGGAACCAAATTAATAATGTAATTTCATTATTTGTAATGTATTTAAGATTTTAAGGTAATACTCAGGTTTGAAGATAGACCAGGTTTGGGGGTGTTACATGAACTCGTATCTGAGGAAGCACGATTCTACAAGGGTATGATTCTGATTCTTTATCTCTTTCGTTTAATTGTTAATTGATCATAAGGATGATAATGGTGATGATATGTAAGAAAAAATTTTAAATTTGATTTTATCGCGCTTCCGCTATATGTATGTAATTTGATTGTATGTCCGCACTATATACAAACCTAACAGTGGTATCAGAGCCAAACCTTGTGCTAATTAACGATTCCATATGTGTATGTGTATGTGATTGGATTAATTTTCTGGGTAAAAAACTGAGTTTTTTGGTTCTGCGATGCAGCACGGCTACGCCGCTTCAAATTCATTCTGAAGTCCGGTCGTACCCAAACCTAGAAAACATTTCTGGGGTTACATCATAGTTGCGTTGGTTCCCAGTTCATTCTGGGCGCGGCCGCGTTGATCTGCAGATTTTTATTATTTTTTTAATTTTATGTATCTCAATTAAGATAAAAGATCTAATTTGAATTTGAATATGACTAAAAATAAAAGTTTTATTCTATTTTGGAATAGGATTCCATGTTTCCTAGAATAAATGAGTTTATTCACATATGGAATAGGATTCCATGTTTCCTTAGAAATAAATATGTTTATTTTGATAAGGAATATAGTTCAACATATTTTATTTTTCCAAGAATTTAAGTTAAAATAAAAAAATTTATTTTGAACTTGAAATTGGATTCCTTGTTAATTAAAATAAATGGGTTTATTTTGATTTGAAATTTGATTAAAAATAAAGGAGTTTATTTTTATTCAAAATTGGATAAAATAAAATAAAGAATTTATTATGATTTAGATTTTGATTAATATAAAGGAGTTTAATTTGTTCCAAAAAATGGATTTCTAGTAACTTTTAATTGCCCATTAAATGATATCAATGCATATATGGAATGATTTTCTTATTCATGAGATGAATGTTATGTATCGATGCATATGGTGATATACATGATAATAAATGAGATTGATTATAGACTATGGACCAATGAATGATTGGATTTTATTTTAGATGGATGCTTAAATTAATGAATTTTATAAATGGGGTCTGCGTACCTTGTCTTCTCTAATTTTTTTTGATGTAAATTCTATCTCCCTCCTATGTATTTCTCATTGACTGCTGATCAATGTTTCTATTTATTGTAAATATTTTATGTTATAGGATTAGTTAAAATTACATGAAGAATTGGAGACAAAGGAGCAAGGAGCGCTTAAAGACCCATTTGTAATGAAGCTCGGGTTTAAATGTAATAGTTATATTTAAATTTTATCCTTGCACCCTGGGTTTGACCTTTTGGTTCACTTGGTGGTTCTAGTTAGCCAAACCACAATAAAAGTCCATAATCAATCCGGATAGAAAATAGTATTCTATATGTGCATGTTTACTCTATATATATATATATATATATATATATATATTTGTATTATACAACATGCTTCGCATGTTAAATAATATGACGCATATTTTATATATATATATATATATATATATATAATAAGTCCTAAACATTCAAAGATATTTTAAATATCGAATGTCGCCTTCTAGCATAATAAAACAATAGAGTATTAGTTAATCATTATAAGTTTCTTGCATCACCACAAGATTTATCTTAATTTTTTTAGATGTTGTTTCATCACATTTGATGCTTATGTAGAAATTGAACGATGTTGTTTTGTTGTGTCACCACAAGGACAGTGTTTTACTCTTTGAATATATATGGAAGTGCTGTGTTGGACTTATTTTGGATAATTTTGATTTGGATAATTTTGATGACACCAAAAGGACAGTTTTTCGAGATAAAGGCTGGAACAAGGTCAAAAATGGGCCTGAAATGACTTCTATGTCAAAGGCAAGTCGGCAATTTCCAGATTCGACATCCGTTGGGAAAATGAACATAACTCTTGCATAAGAACTCTGATTTGGATGATTCAAGATGTTCTGGAAAGCTTAGAAGTAGATCTACAACTTTTATTCTTTGAGTTCTAAGAGATAATGGTTGGATCATGGTCGAAACTGGGCCATAAGGGACTAAAATGCAAATAGCAAGCTGAAAACGCGAATGTAGCAACCCCAAACATCGACTCATGTGCTTTTTTATTCCAATTCGTATAAAACAAAGTTAAAACACATAAAAACCATATAAAATCACATGAAAGCATTACGAAATAACATTTACACAAATAAGGTAAAAAGATATAAAAACCAACTAAAACGCCTTAGGATTCACAAGATATCGAGATTAAAATTATCCAGTAATTAGGTATTAAACCCACTTATCAAATACTCCCAAACTTGAATCGTTGCTTGTCCCCAAGCAACACAATATAATGCAATGCAATAAACTAAACTGTTGGGAATTGCATATTCATATTTAATGTTGAAAGTATATATATATATATATATATATATATATATATATATATATATGCTTATGTGTAAAGTCCTTCAGAGAATTAATGTACAAGGACTTATATGATATGTGAAAACACGAATTTTCAAGAATTATCTATAATAAGAATTTAATAAATAAAATTCTTAAGACATGTATTGGATTTGAAAATATATATATATGTGTGTGTGTGTTATGAGGAAGGAAGTATTGTGTTACATAGGGTAATATGAACTATGTAATATGTGATTTTGTGATTAATAGATATATTATTAATATATATATTTGTTATTTATAGTAGAGACAATTGAGTTGAGGTAAAGGATGTGGATAAGATTTTCTATCGATATTAAATAATTTATAGAATTATTTTATCATAGTAAGTTGGTGATATTAAATATTCTTAATGAATAATCACCTTTTTCTTGAATAATATATGTACTAGTGAAAAGTATGATGTATTATAGGTTATTGTTAGTACTTAAGCTATCTATGGATGGATTTAGATAGTGAAGCATGAGTTAGTTAAGGGAATTAACTAATAAGAATAAATATTGGTTAATTTAAATTGGAAGTTATATTATGGAATAATATAATGCGAATATTAAACCTTAATTAACTATGGTGATATAGTACAGGGTTTAATTTACTTAAGTAAAGGGTGAATTAATATATGTGTTGAATATGAAATTATAGTTGGTACTTTTATATGTATTACTTAGAATGGTAATATGTGAGAAAGTCTAATGTGCGAATAACGTTAATAAATATATATATATATTATTAAAGGGATATGGAAATCATTTTATCTTTAAATGAATATTTAATATTTGAAGAAATTATTTTGGGGACAATTTATAGAAAAGAAAGAGAAATAATTATTATATATTTTTAATAAAGGATATTAAAATAAGTTCTGGCATTGAATTATTTTAATAAAAGGAGAATATTATTTTGTATAATAATATTACCTTATATGTCTTTGTATGAGATAATATGTATGATTAATTAATATGGAAAATATATTAAAACATATTTGCTATATGTAATAAATTGATGGAAATAATTTATCATAATAGAAAATAAACTTATTACCTATTTTCTATATATAATATATGTACATGTGCCGTACATGTGATTATTTTTAATGGATATTAAGAATAATATCTTGAGACAATAAGTAAATTATTTTCTAATGATGAATGTCTTTATTTGGAGAAAACATAATATTTTATGTTATGACAAAATACATAATTTTTAATGTATTTCCGAGAGAGTTAATTATAAAAGAAAACTAAGTTATTTTAATTAAATAACTTAAGTTATTATTTTATCGTGGATATTATTATTTAAATAATTAATGGAGTATATATTAATTATTACAAACGTAAATGTTATACTTATTATAAGTATAATTAATTGAGGTAGCTTAGCATTAAAATACTTGAGTCACACAAACCTTATAATAAAAGAATATTAAGTATGGTGGAGATAATAAGCTTAATATTGAGCTTGTAAGAAATGCCTTGTGTGGCACGATAATAAATCTGATGATGAATTAAATTATTTAAGGATGGATGAATTATTTAAATAATTAATCTATATTAATTGTTAATTTTTATGGTATGTTGAATTGTTATTATTACGAGTGATAGCATGATAATAAGTATATTGGTTATAAATATAATAAGATTTATATTTATTTAATGTGATAATTAACCATATAAATGTTAATTAATTGTTATGGAGATTAATAATTACATTGATTGATGAGGGATGAATTAATTAATATTTTATTAATTAATTAACTGTCATTGACTATAATAATATATAAACGAGTAGATTATTAATATGATTATAATTGTTCAACTAGTTGATATATGCAAAGGATGTGATTATTAAGAGTATAACATATAGTACTTACGCATATGTTATATAAAGTGTGGTGCAACATTAATGTGACTATATTATATATATATATATATATATATATATATATATATATATATATATATATAGTAAGATTAATTGCATTATGTGAGTTACATAATAGTAAGTGTTTATGTGACAATAAGTGTATGGGTAAACATTTATGTATAGTAATATCAATAACAATTGATAATTGATAATGATTTCAATAGTTATTATAATAGATATAATAACCATTGTGATAATGAATAATAATGATACCCAATTGAAATAGGTAGTTGGTATTAAGGAAAATGTACATGGATTATATGTCGATATATATATGTACCCTATTTGATACATTGTTTTAATAATGACCAATTTGAAATAACATTGTAACACCCATTTTAATGTATAACTTAAGTATATACTAATGTATATATATGTACAACATAAGTATTGCTGGTTTCTATATTGCTGAGAATTATTTGTCCCAATATGAATGCCCATCCTCAAATTTCCTCTTCACGTGAGAAGCTAGCCTACTCTATCTTTTTCTCAATTTCCTCACAAGTGTAGCCAATGATTTCAAGGGGAATGGGCAAAATAGTGTTCTTCAACTACTCTACCAACTCATTTCATTAACCATCATGTGCTTGCTAAATCCCTTGGTTTGAATTGGTTGTTAAGAACTTTGTCTGGTTATCCAATTTGCTATAAATGAAGCTTCTCTTCTCCCTCATGGCATTTGCTGGGAGTTCTAATTGCTAGAATTATAAAGAATGAGTATACCATTAGAGTGAGAGTCTGAGAATTGAACAAACAGTGTAGAATCCATTAGCAGCAAAACAGTTTGTAGAGGTATAATCATTTACACTCATGTTCTTCATTTTCTGAAATTTTTTAAAGTTCTTGATTCTTTGATTAATAAGTTGATTGGGAAATGCTTATTAGTTTCTATGCTAGCTTACAATCATGTTAGAACTGTATTGTAGTAGCTTAAAATGATATTCGTTAAGATTTGCTGAGTTTGGGTTTGTGAACTGCCGAACAGAAGGCATTTTTGTCTCTGGCCGGCCACCTGCATGCGCAGCTGCACCAGTTTTGTACTGGCCAGCGGCGCAGCTGCGCCGGTACCAAATTCTAGTTTTTGATTTCTGTTGCAGATCTGTTATGTGCTATCGTGTGTCATCACTTTAAACAAGCTTGATGACTGGTTTAACATGTGTAATGAGATACCTAGACCTAATGTAAACATGTGTTACTATGCTCGCATGTACGATTAATGAAACGACCTATAATCTTTAAAATGAACTTAGAGTTTCAAAAAGGGACTTTGACATGTTATATCTATTTTAACATTCTGACCCTGCAAGAATATGAGTATGACTTAGAAATACATGAAAGGCATGTTGACCTATGTACATATGTTTCATAATGTAACATGATTATGTTAAACCTTGTTAATGAATAATTACTCACGAAAATGTAAGTTTTGAAAGTAAACCTTGGCATGTATGTACCATTCCTATATTCTGATTTTTACAAGCATGTTTAAATGGTTGGTTAAGCATGAAAAGTTAGTTTAAGGTGTTATGATTACACTAGCATACATGAATGAAAGATTCAAATGATTTCAAAAGCAAAACATGGACTTTTTGCAAAAGAAGTTGTATGATCATAGTGTATTAGTGTTCTAACATTCTTGAGCATATATGCTAGTGCTTTTAACATCACTGAGATGTCATGTATGTGTACACACCTTGATAAACACTATGGAATTAGTTAAGCATCATTTAGACATGTTTTAAAGTAACAAAAGATGCTAGTTATACATATATGATGAGAATATTTATGAGCATGCGTATTTATAATACTATGACATGTCACATGTATGCATGATGAACATAGTAGCCTTGCATGACTAGTTTAAGTATGACAAAGATTTTAAAAGGTGAAACTTAGAAAATTTGAATGTAATGGTTATATAAAACCTGGGAATTATAATTTTGATAAGGTTTGAGAAACGTAAGAGCCATATAGATCATGTATCTATGAGTTTTAAATATATGTTGAATACATTTAGTTAAGTATGTGATACATGTATATGAAGGAATGGTTGTAAGTATGTATGGTTAAGGAATACCTATACGTACATAGTTATTCTAAGAATACGATAAGGAAGTGAAACGAAGGTTCTATGAAGATAGTTAGAAAACGATATACAATTGTTCTTATATTAAGAGCATATGAGACATATGGATGTGTATAACTGACAAGTGTGAAATCCATGATTATATAATTGTGTAGTATTTCACGAAGTGCAGATATCCTTAAGTAGTTAAATCGTAGTTGTTAAACTACGAATCAGGCAAGTCTTTCAGTTCCTATTTGATATATGAATTAAATAACTGTTAGTTGAATTATATTATGCTACGATGACGTGAACTTATATATGAACTGTATATGAGATATGTATGAGATTGAAAGTTGATCTTTGATGAAGTGCTTGTTATGTGAGAAGTAGCATGCTTAGTAATATAAATTGATTATAAATGCATGAACTGCGTATGATGTTATATGCTATGTGATGCATGAAAACTATTAGAATTGCTGAGCTTTCGAGCTCACTCTTGCAAATAACCACTTTTGCAGGTTAAGGACTCACGATAAAAGTTACGTGCTACGTGATAGAGTTCGAAGATTTCAATTTATTTAAACATATATTCTTGAACCATGCTTAGGTTCTAAAAGATGTATACGATAGTAGATTACAATGTTTTATACATGTTTAAATTGTAAGGTTGTGTTATGTAACACATAGGGATTTCGAACTGAGATGTATACATTTATAAAGTAATTCGAACATAGTGAATCATACTTTATAATTGGTTCAAGGTTATGTAATTGATTCAAGATTATGAATTCAATGAAATATTTTATTCAAGGAGATAGAATAGTTTTAGTTATTCCGCATTTTTGTAACATCAATTGTGATGTATAGACAGGGATGTTATATGACTGAGATTTAAAAACTTATAAAAGGTTTAGGGTCATCATACAAGATCTTGGATATGAATAGAAATTATATTTCTATATTGTAATAAGTGAAATTTATCCATTAAATTTTGAATAAAAGATGTAAATATTTGTCTAGTAGAATGGTGACTGCACCGGATCCGAGGTAATAGAAGGGACCCGGATTTGGGGGCGTCACAGGTTGGTATCAAAGCTATAGGTTATAAACTTAGGTACGAGTACCTTAGGCTATAACCTGAGAGAGGAAAAGATAAAGATTAAAATATATACGTGAAAATTCAAAGACGAATCTTGAAGTATCTATAGAATGAGAATCAAGAGTTACCTAACTCCGGTAATAAAAATGTTAAGACAATGTCTATAAGATGAAAATGACAAAGATAATGAGAATGAACTCGAATGGAGTTTAGTTGATAATGGGAAAGAACCCTAAGGTAAATCGATGATCACAACGTGACCAGATTAAGTTATGAAATGATAGATAGTGTGTAACGACTAAGTTTGTATAGCTTGATGCTATAAGAGAATGTACTATGATATGGCACGAGATGAACTCATGAGGAGTTGTATATGATGAACATAGAAAGTTCGTAATGAGCAAAGAGCAAGTTAAGAGTGTGGTAGGGTTAAGTGTTGGATTTTCATTGAGGACTCATGTGATGACTTAGTTGTACAAACTTTTGTATAGGCAGAGGTTTTGTGCTTGCGCTGAGTGCATCACGTTGATAATCGTTGGAATTTTAGTTTCGCGCTATTATTATACATATGGCAAAAAAGGTGATTCTTTTCTCATGTTTATTTTGATAGGTAGATATTTCTAAGATTAAATTAGATAATATTAAGATTAGGTGCGAGTTCTTAAGACTCGTGCCTATGACAAGTTCGTAACTCATAATCGTATGGTGGGACCCCTCAATGAATGAACGACTTTTGTCTGACTAGGATAAGTTCCTAAACCCATATGATTATGGTAAGTTCCTGAACTTCCATGGTGTGGTAAGTTGGTGAACTGTACTGGGAATAGATATATTATATATCGAGAATTAAGAGTTTTAGAATAGTAAGCATTGATGGTAGTAATAGATTGGAGTGATGGAGAAATTTGGATTTTTTTGAATCTTCTAGCTATGCTAGATTTTCAAAATTTATTGATTTCGTGGTAGTGTTTGTACTTCTATTTTCTTGAGAAAACATTGGGTTAGGTAACTGAACTAATGAGTTTTAAAAATAACACCGTTATTCGTATGTCTAAGCTATTTGTTTCGGCTAAGACAAAAATGATTTGGAAATCTTTCAAAATGTATTTTGACCATGTGCATCATTTGATATGGTGTAGGATGGTAAATGATGGAGTCATCAATGCAATCGAACCTAGTGTCGGAAGTGATCGTAAGATCGTCATCCCATTATGGTAAGATGTAATATGGCAAAGTCACAAAATGACGGAATCTTCAACGTACTATTAAGTGGGTGCGGCATTTTGACGTCATAAAATAATTTTTGGTTTTCTTTCAAATTATGAAAAGTTGACTAAATTATTTCGATTGATGTTCGAATTGTTGATAAGAGTCTAAGCTAATTAATTTGGCTAGGCGATTGTTGAAAAGTGATTATAGAATTCAAGCATTCTTGTGTATTTGTGCCAAACCAGATTGCTCTGGTGCGGATGTAGAAGTTGAGAAGCTGAGTTGAACAATCCTATAATGGGAACCTATTTTTGGAGACAGTGGTCACGAACATAACTCATATAGTCATTACAACATGCTACGTTGCGGCCCAACGTAGTAGTACAATAGGGTAACCACCTAGTGTACGTGTGGAGATCATTTTCAGTCCTTGTGATTGATAAACACTCTAGTTTACAATGTGGAGACTCGTGTTGAGACATTTGTAAATGTGGAAAAGTTCACGATCGTATGTGACCCCTCAGCATAATCTGAAATTTGAGTTATTCATACTACTTTCCCGATTATTGAAAAATCGTGGAAGATTCTTATTCTTTTGAAGGATGGATGTAGTAAGTAGAATGTTCCTTAAAACTGAGAAAATGGTAGAATGCGATTGAGAAGGTTATAATAATAAAAACTTCCAAAAAAAAATGAATAAAATTATTCAAGAGAATATGTAATATTCAGAATGACACCGAGTAGAAGAAGTTTCGGTTATTCCGAGGACGGAATCCTTATAAGGAGGAGAGGATGTGAAAACCCGAATTTTCAAGAATTATCTATAAGAAGAATTTAATAAATAAACTTCTTAAGACATGTACTGGATTTGAATATATATATATATATATGTGTGTGTTATGAGAAAGAAAGTATTGTGTTACATAGGGTAATATGAACTATTTAATATGTGATTTTGTGATTAACAGATATATTATTAATATATATTTGTTATTTATCGTAGAGATAATTGAGTTGAGGTAAAGGAGTTGGATAAAATTTTCTATCGATATTAAATAATTTATAGAATTATTTTATCATAGTAAGTTGGTGATATTAAATATTTTTAATAAATAATTACTTTTTTCTTGAATAATATATGTAATAGTGAATAGTATGATGTAATATAGGTTATTGTTAGTACTTAAGCTATCCACGGATGGATTTGGATAGTGAAGCATGAGTTAGTTAAGGGAATTAACTAATAAGAATAAATATTGGTTAATTCAAATTGGAAGTTATATTATGGAATAATATAATGCAAATATTAAACCTTAATTAACTTTGGTGATATAGTACAGAGTTTAATTTACTTAAGTAAATGGTGAATTAATATATGTGTTAAATATAAAATTATAGTTGGTACTTTTATATATATTACTTAGAATGATAATATGTGAAAAAGTCTAATGTGCGAATAACGTTAATAAATATATATACGTTATTAAAGGGAGATGGAAATCATTATATCTTTAAATGAATATTTAATATTTGAAGAAATTATTTTGGAGACAATTTATAGAAAAGAAAGAGAAATAAATATTATATATTTCTAATAAAGGATATTAAAATAAGTTCTGGCATTGAATTATTTTAATAAAACGAGAATATTATTTTGTATAATAATATTACCTTATATGTCTTTGTATGAGATAATATGTATGATTAATTAATATGGTAAATATATTAAAACATATTTGCTATATGAAATAAATTGATGGGAACAATTTATTATAATAGAAAATAAACTTATTACCTATTTTCTATATATAATATATGTACATGTGCCGTACGTGTGATTATTTTTAATAGACATTAAGATTAATATCTTGAGAAAATAAGTAAATTATTTTCTAATGATGAATGTCTTTATTTGGAGAAACATAATATTTTATGTTATGACAAGATACTTAATTTTTAATGTATTTTTGAGAGAGTTAATTATAAAAGAAAACTAAGTTATTTTAATTAAATAACTTAAGTTATTATTTTATCGTGGATATTATGATTTAAATAATTAATAGAGTATATATTAATTATTACAAGCGTAAAGGTTATACTTATTATAAACATAATTAATTGAGGTTGCTTAGCATTAAAATACTTGAGTCACAAAAACCTTATAATAAAAGAATATTAAGTGTGGTGGAGATAATAAGATTAATATTGAGCTTGTGAGAAATGCCTTGTGTGGCACGATAATAGATCCAATGATGAATTAAATTATTTAAGGATGGAGGAGTTATTAATTAAACAATTAATCTATATTAATTGTTAATTTTTATGGTATGTTGAATTATTATTATTGCAAGTGATAGCATGATAATAAGTATATTGGTTATAAATATAATAAGATTTATATTTATTTAATGTGATAATTAACCATATAAATGTTAATTAATTGTTATGGAGATTAATAATTACATTGATTGATGAGGGATGAATTAATTAATATTTTATTAATTAATTAACTATCATTGAGTATAATAATATATAAACTAGTAGATTATTAATATGATTATAATTGCTCAACTAGTTGATATGTGTAAAGGATGTGATTATTAAGAGTATAACATATAGTAGTTACACATATGTTATATAAAGTGTAATGCAACATTAATGTGACTATATTATATATATATATATATATATATATATATATAAACTATATAGTAAGATTAATTGCATTCTGTGAGTTACATAATAGTAAGTGTTTATGTGACAATAAGTGCATGGGTAAACATTTATGTATAGTAATATCAATAACAATTGATAATTGATAATGATTTCAATAGTTATTATAATAGAAATATTAACCATTGTGATAATGATTAATAATGATACCAAATTGAAATAGGTAGTTGGTATTAAGGAAAATGTACATGGATTATATGTCGATATATATATATATATATATATATATATATATATATATGTACCCTATTTGATACATTATTTTAATAATGACCAATTTGAAAGAACATTGTAACACCCATTTTAATGTATAACTTAAGTATATACTATTGTATATATATGTACAACATAAGTATTGCTGGTTGCTATATTGCTGAGAATTATTTGTCCCAATATGAATGCCCATCCTCAAATTTCCTCTTCACGTGAGAAGCTAGCTTACTGTATCTTCTTCTCAATTTCCTCACAAGTGTAGCCAATGATTTCAAGGGGAGTGGGCAAAATAGTGTTCTTCAACTACTCTATCAACTCATTTCATTAACCATCATGTGCTTGCTAAATCCCTTGGTTTGAATTGGGAGTTAAGAACTTTATCTGGTTATCCATTTTGCTATAAATGAAGCTTCTCTTCTCCCTCATGGCATTTGCTGGGAGTTCTAATTGCTAGAATTATAGAGAATGAGTATACCATTATAGTGAGAGTCTGAGAATTGAATAAACAGTGTAGAATCCATTAGCAGCAAAACAGTTTGTAGAGGTATAATCATTTATACTCATGTTCTTCATTTTCTAATTTTTTTTAAATTTCTTGATTATTTGATTAATAAGTTGATTGGGAAATGCTTATTAGTTGCTATGCTAGCTTACAATCATGTTAGAACTGTATTGTAGTAGCTTAGAATTATATTCGTTAAGATTTTCTGAGTTTGGGTTTGTGAACTGCCGAACAGAAGGCATTTTTGTCTCTGGCCGTCCACCTGCGCAGCTGCGCCAGTTTTGTACTGGCCAGCAGCGCAGCTGCGTTGGTACCAAATTCTAGTTTTTGATTTCTGTTGCAGATCTGTTATGTGCTATCGCGTGTCATCACTTTAAACAAGCTTGATGACTGGTTTAGCATGTGTAATGAGATACCTAGACCTAATATAAATATGTGTTACTATGCTCGCATGTACGATTAATGAAACGACCTAAAATCTTAAAATTGAACTTAAAGTTTCAAAAAGGGACTTTGACATGTTATATCTATTTTAACATTCTGACCCTGCAAGAATATGAGTATGACTTAGAAATACATGAAAGGCATGTTGACCTATGTACATATGTTTCATAATGTAACATGATCATGTTGAACCTTGTTAGTGAATAATTACTCACGAAAATGTAAGTTTTGAAAGTAAACCTTGGCATGTATGTACCATACCTATATTCTAATTTTTGCAAACATGCTTATATGGTTGGTTAAGCATGAAAAGTTAGTCTAAGGTGTTATGATTACACTAGCATACATGAATGAAAGATTTAAATGATTTCAAAAGCAAAACTTGGACTTTTTGCAAACTAAGTTGCATGATCATAGTGTATTAGTGTTCTATCATTCTTGAGCATACATGCTAGTGCTTTTAATATCACTTAGATGTCATGTATATGCACACACCTTGATAAACACTATGAAAGTTAGTTAAGCATCAATTAGACATGTTTTAAAGAAACAAAAGATGCTAGTTATACATATATGATGAGAATATTTGTGAGCATGCGTATTTATAATACTATGACATCTCACATGTATGCATGATGAACATAGTAGCCTTGCATGACTATTTTAAGTATGACAAGGATTTTAAAAGATGAAACTTAGAAAATTTGAATGTAATGGTTATATAAAACCCAGAATTATAATTTTGATAAGGTTTGAGAAACATAAGAGCAATATAGATCATGTATCTATGAGTTTTAAATATATGTTGAATATATTTAGTTAAGTGTGCGATACATGTATATGAAGGAATGGTAGTAAGTATGTATGGTTAAGGTATACCTATACGTACATAGTTATTCTAAGAATACGATAAGGAAGTGAAACGAAGGTTCTATGAAGATAGCTAGAAAACGATATACAATTGTTCTTATATTAAGAGCATATGAGACATATGGATGTGTATAACTGACAAGTGTGAAATCCATGATTATATAATTGTGTAGGATTTCACGAAGTGCAGATATCCTTAAGCAGTTAAGTCGTAGTTGTTAAACTACGAATTAGGTAAGTCTTTCAGTTCCTATTTGATATATGAATTCAATAATAGTTAGTTGAATTATATTATGCTGCGATGACTTGAACTTATATATGAACTGTATATGAGATATGTATGAGATTGAAAGTTGATCTTTGATGAAATGCTTGTTATGTGAGAAGTAGCATGCTTAGTAATATAAATTGATTATAAATGCATGAACTGTGTATGATGTTATATGTTATGTGATGCATGAAAACTGTTAGAATTGCTGAGCTTTCGAGCACACTCTTGCAAATAACCACTTTTGCTGGTTAAGGACTCACGATAAAAGTTACGTGCTACGTGATAGAGTTCGAAGATTTCAATTTATTTAAACATATATTCTTGAACCATGCTTAGGTTCTAGAAGATGTATACGATAGTAGGTTACAATAGTTTATACATGTTTAAATTGTAAGGTTGTGTTATATAACACATAGGGATTTCAAACTGAGATGTATACATTTATAAAGTAATTCGAACATAGTGAATCATACTTTATAATTGGTTCAAGGTTATGTAATTGATTCAAGATTATGAATTCAATGAAAGATTTTATTCAAGGAGATAGAAAAGTTTTAGTTAATCTGCATTTTTGTAACATCAATTGTGATGTATAGACATGGATAATATATGACCGAGATTTAAAAACTTATAAAAGGTTTAGGGTCATCACACAAGATCTTGGATATGAATAGAAATTATATTTCTATATTGTAATAAGTGAAATTTATCCATTAAGTTTTGAATAAAAGCTGTAAATATTTGTCTAGTAGTATCGTGACTGCACCGGATCCGAGGTAATAGAAGGGACCCGGATTTGAGGGCGTCACATGATAGATCGAAAATGTTAGGTTGATCTGTGCTTAATGTTTATCATTCTGTAAATAAATGTATAGAAGAAAAATCAAAGATGTTAGGTTGATCTATTTTTTGAGATGTAATTGTTAGGCCTCAACAGATTTGTATTCTGTCGATCCAGCTGGAAGTTTGCAGAAGCCAAGGCAGAATTGTGGAGTATTAAATAAGTTATTCCAGAATCGTAGTCTGTCTTGGAAGCCACACTCAGAATCGTGGAGATAATTTGAGCGCCTGCCGAGCCAAGTCAAGAATCGCAGTCAGCTCTCGAAAAAGTGGAGTCTGCAATGCAAGCAAGTGGAGATCGTAGTCTACCAGAGTTTAAGAGAAATTGTAGTGTTCCCTACGATCAAAGTTGAATCAAGAACGAGCACGACAAGACACAATGATCATAGTACAAAGACAATGATCGTAGTGTCTCTCTAGTCAGCATCAGAATCGTCTATCTAATGAAGGAGGAAATATTACAAATGAAGAATGGATTATAGACGTTGACATTTGGGTAGTCCCAATGATCCAACATTCATCCTTAGTATGCATCGAAGAAGCCTATTAAAGAAGCTAAGGAAAGGACTGCATGCCTGCTGAAAACACCTTTTCAGGGGTTAGGTGAGAAAACAGTCTGCTGTGTCAGTGGGCCAGGCAGTAGAACAACAGATTTGCAGAAAGTCAACATCAGTGCTTAGAAACATCTGAAGCATTTAATGCTATAACGGATAACTTCAACTGAAACATTTCAAAGGCTCTTTCATAAGCAAATAGAACATAGATTCAGAATTAAGCAAGCAATAACTAAAAAGTTCAAGAACACTCAACTTCCAAACTCAACGATCCTGAAGAAAAGCTTGCACAGTTACTCAATTCTTTCGAACATATGCTTAACTGCAACTGAGTAGCACAACCCAAGAATTCAACTCTCAATCAACTGTATTCCAAGTCTGGTGGACTTGAAGAGTTCTAAGTGAACTAAGAAGTTCCAAGACTGTTGGTCTTGAATGAATCTAAGTGATTCAAAAATTATAAAGATATCCTTAGTGGATTTCCTACTCGTGGAGTAGAAGAGTGGACTAGGAGCTTTGTGTGTTCTGAACCACTTAAAATCACTGTGTTTGATATCTGCTATAACTGTTATATCTGTTATAAACTGCTATAACTTCTTATCACCTTTAGACTTGGTTTATCTAAAAGGAAAACAAACAAATCATATATTCCGTTGTGGTTAACAAACCTTATAAGTATATTGAAAAGGAATTTTTTTTTAAAATATCTATTCAACCCTCTTCTAGATAACTATTGTGCCTCTGGGAACTAACATAAACAAAATGCAATCTAATCTAACATGATTGTCGACGTCGGGAAAAATCTTGATTCCTTTTCTTATGTATTTCTACCCTTTATATTTTCTATTTGAATTTGTTTGATCTGAGGGTGAGATTTTTAGGAAAAGACCGATATATAATGTCGATGATTTTGAAAAGATTAATTTTATTGGTCCGAATTAGACACAGTCGTCAGTTGGTATGAGTTAAATGGTTGTACAAACTCAACCGAGTTTTAAAAGATTTTGTAATATGACCCAATTACTGGACTCAGTTTAATTGGTCTTGGAAACCGAGATTAATAGAGTTCGGGGGCTTGATTAAGCGGGGGAAGGTGTTAGACATCCCCCGACTTCCGTGAAACATGGTTACCACATTTTTTCAATTCCCTAATCATACGTGTGTGTGTGTGTCTGTGTGTGGGTTGCAGTTAATTGGTCCTAAGTTCTTTATTTGAAAGTTGTGTCGTGCTTCGTTGGACTTATATACGAAGGGTTTGATTTGATGAAAAGTCTCTTTTTAGACAATAATATGAGAATGATATTTTGAAAAGAGATTTCAAACCCTTTCGCTCACATATGAATTGAAGCCCTTGATACTTCCATTTTATTCTATATTCGACTTGATTTTAATTTTATTAGAGATGCGAAGCATCTTTAACAATAAATAAATATATACATGAGTGTTGGGCCTCTTATGGGCATGAAAGCCATCGAAGTGACCCGAGCACCATAAAACACAATTTAATTATGTTAGGGCCTTAAATTCGTATCCACGCTTTAAGGCCCATGGTTACATTTAAAAGGGGCGACAAGCTATATATACATTTCAAATTTGTCCATCATGGGAATAAGATCTAGATCCATGCCATTAATCGTGGATTCTGTGATTCATAGGCTCACAAAATATCATTTAAAAGTTTTTAGAACAGATATATGGAACAAGAATGCAAATTAAAACCTATACGTTGCAAAACAAAGGATTCATCAGTTAAATCCTTTCATGCGAGTAGCCAAGCTTCCCGTTCCGTCTAGATATAGATCTAGGGTCGCGTAGTTGCTTAATATATACAAAATTAGAAAGAAAATTAGATTTAAATAAATCTTAGCTATTCTAGCTCAACGGTTCTAGTTCTACAACTTTTGAACGGGTTAAAAGTTAGATATGGTTAGATTTAGATAAATCTAGTCCACAAACTCTATATTAGTTCAAATTTACATCAAATAAACAGTTAAAACTGATATTTAATCAAATTAAATAACTAATATATATATATATATATATATGTATTACTTATATATGTGACGCCCCCAAACCGGGGTCCTCTTACCTCGAATTCGGTGCTCACGATCCATCAACAACATAAACATTCTAAGACTATTGCGGAATAATAAACATACGTTATTCATTAATATAAAGTCTTCATCATAACTCCCAAGGTCTCAACCTCAACATAAAACATACCCTTAATATTACAAAAGGATTACATCAAATATTTAAACTAAATACTTTCTTAGTTCACAATCAAACTACTCCTGAGCCTTGCCTTTTCCTTTGTCTTTCTTAGACTATCCTGGCTTAGCTGAAATAAATGTCATGATATAGCAAGAGTAAGCAATAAATTTGCTTATCAAGTATAAACACAAGAAGATATATCATGATAGAAATGAATTTATTGCTCAATGTTCAACAATAGAATATGATGGTAGAAGAATAAGAATTTACTTTCTTCTTATTCGAATATTTGAATAATAGGTTCGGAGTGGTCCACCATGACTATGAACCATATATACAAATCGGTTCGGAGTGGTTCACCATGACTATGAACCATAGATACTGAGTGGTCCTTCTGACCATGAACATCTGCAAAGGGTGTTAGTATTCAAACTGGTCCTTTACGGTTTGGTAGTCAAGGGGATCAGCCTTTCGTACCGGTGTAATATGCATAAACACTTGACATCAAATATTATATCCTTGTTTCCAATATGATGCATCAATAACATTCTTTTCTCAGTCAAGAGTCCTTATCAAATCAATTGAATAGGCACATCTCTTTAAAATAATTTTTTTTAAACATGCTTGATCTAGTTGACACAACTAGCATAGATCCATCTCATAACAATGTTAAACATACTTGATCTAGCTGACACAACTAGCATAGATCCATCTCATAAACAAATTTTAAACATGCTTGACCTTGCTGACACAACTAGCATAGATCTATCTCATAAGCAATGTTAAACATAATCGATCTAGCGGACACAACTAGAATAGATCCATATCATAAACAGTTCAACATATAGTAGAACAAGAATTCAATTTGCACCAAATACAATTTCACAATAATTCATCAGGATGTAGAAAAATCAACAATATTTATCCACTAGCATACTTGAACAATAATAACTCGAGTTTGAGTTAGGAAACTTGTCTGTTCAGCGAGCTACAACTTTTTAGCTTTAATTAACAATATTTGAATGACCTATCATTGATAAGGTAGATCTGTCAATTAATACTACGTATATTTCATCAATACGCTAACTCGTATTACTATCTCATCAATAATACATTCACCGGGTACATGCATCTAATGTACTATCATTAATCCTATAAGATATTTAATTGATCCTAGGTTAATAATTTAATAATTAATAAGGCTTTTCTTAAGAGATAAACACTTATTAGATCTTTAAACAATTTATTTTAATTGTTTAATTAAGGAGTTATTTAATTTCGTTCAATTGTTAACTCCCTCTTCCTTCGATTATCATTTAATATTAGTTAAATAGTAATTAACTATTTACCTTTAGTTATTACTTACAAATAATCATTTATAAGTCCTTATTATTTAATGTTAATTAAATAATGGACAATTAAATTATCATTTATCTATAAATAATAATTAATAACACCCTCATTTTTGAATAAATAATATTTGATTTATTCACTTTATTCTTCTTTAATCATTCCTTATTATTATTAAAAGGATAATTAATTGACATTCATCTTTATTTATTATTCAAATAATAAATAATTGATTCTATAAACTTTAATGTCAAAGTAAGTAAGTAATTACTTAATCTTACTTAACTATTATTTAATATTAATTAAATAATAATTAATTGATTGATTAACTCAATTTATTATTTAAGCTTAGTTAAATAATAAGTAGTTATCTTACTAACACTAACCCATTTTAATTATTACTTAACATCATTTAAATAATAATTAAATAATTAATTATATTTAATTTTATATATAATTAATTTACTAGCTCATTAGTGGCTTTAAAGTTATTTATTACAATAACCCATTTTCATTTCGTTCCATAATGATACTCAAATTTTCCTCCAAAATTTCCAGATTTGGGGTCCTTCGCGGAAACGCCCGTAGAACGAAGTCTGCAACTCGGATTTTGGTTCCGTCGGAGGCGTTGGATTCGTATCTTCCTGAACTCCAATCTCATTCATCAAACATCAGATTCTGTTTTTTTTAAATCTCGAAAATCAGTGCCAAAGTGACTGATCAGGAGGAAAAATTTGCAATAGTTTAGTCGTTTTTCAGATTTGAGGTTCTTTATGGAAACGCTCATATCTCGAGATCTACATCTCGAATTTGGGTCCATTTGCTATCGTTGGATTCATATTTTCCCGAAATATGTTTTTCATGTATCAAACACCAAATTTGAGTTTATTTTGGTTACCAAAAATAGTCTACCAGTGACTGATCAGTAATATATTCTCAACAGTTGGGTAGTTTGGGATTTATTTCATAACTTGCTCATTTTAAAACATATTTGAGTGATTCCAAAGGGGTTTAACCCTTAACTCATGCATCTAGCATACCAAGAAAGAAAACCTCAAATATAACTTGTAGATTTCATAATGCACATGATAAAGCATACTAGTTAAACAAAAATTCCTTCAACAATCCATTTAACTAACCTTTTCCAACACTCTCCATATGAACTCATATAAATCCACAAGCCTCATTTGTTAAACCCATGATCTAACACTCTAATCATGATATTAACCATATTCAACATGCATCACAAGAATCTATCATAAAATCACCTAGTGCATGCATGCATGTGCCTTTCTTTACTCTTTTGGTACAAATCTCCCTTTTTGATCTTAGATTCAACTTCAAAAATGTTTTGATCATCAAATAAAACATTTATACACCAATAAATGAAGATTTTATCAAAGATCAAGCTTAAGACTTTTGTTTCATCAAAAACCTACCAAATTAGAAATCAAACTTTAAAAATAAAGAGAATCAATACCTAATTTTTCTTGATATCTTCCTTATCTTGACAAAATAGCTTACAAACTTAGCATGCCTGAAGCACAAGATCCTCTCTTCTTCTTCCTCTTGGCCAAAAATCTCTTTCTCTTTTCTCTCTATGTTTCCATTCTTTCTCTAGCTAAAGGGGCTTTGAAGTGTAAGTGTGCAAATGAAGTGTAGTTAGTGGGAATGTGTATAATTGAAATTGTAAGCATGCATCCCACTCACTTCCAACTTAATCATTACTTGCAAGCTTAGTCACAAAACATATGTGTTGGGCATGCCAAGAGGATGACACTTGTCATGGGTGTTGGGCTCAAAGATTATATACAAGATATTGTCTAAGTTTTGTTAAAATTTGAATTTTTCTCCCCCTTTTGCCCCCATGTGGCCGGCCATACCCCAATTTACCCATTATAGATTTTTTTTTATTGTGTTATATACATAATATAATGATTAATTGTCCTTTTTGCATGGACCAAAGGTTGGGCCTTTTTAATTAATGTTTAGGCTTGCAATTAATTAGTTTGGGCTATTAGTAGTCAAGTTTATTTTTATAATACTTGGGCTACTATTATAATTCCACAAATTGGGCTAAGTTAATTCATTTAACTAAGGCCATTAAATTATATCTCCCAATGAAATTAGTGGGATTGATTTAATCATTCAATTGGGCTAGCCCACTAGTAACACTTACTACTTGGACTATAACACATACCCATAAATCAAGAATACCACTTTCCTTTCATAACCCAATTAGACTTGCCACCTACAAGTAAATTGAATATTCAATTAGGTTTCATCAACTTAATCAACTTCCTTGATTAATATCATTCTTAGGCTAGTCCACTACTTTAATTATTTCATAAGAGGGACTTCCTATAAATTCTCATAACACACTTGTTATTTAAATTTAATCACTCAATCCATATGCCACAAGGTTTTCAATATCATTCATAATTGATATATCTATTTACAAAGTGACTAGAAATTCTTGGTTATTACATTCTCCCCTCCTTATAAGAATTTCGTCCCCGGAATTCCACCTAAGGTTACTCAAAAATATTCGGATAACTCTCCGTCATCTTTTCCTCGAGTTCCCACGTAGCTTCTTCTGCGTTGTGGCTTCTCCACAGAACTTTGACTGAATGTATAACCCTATTTCTTAACCTCTGTTCTTTCCTATCTAAAATTTTGGTAGGAATCTCTTCGCATGATAAGTCCTTCTCGACTTGAATCGACTCGTACGATATCACATGCTTGTAATCAGGTTTATATGGTCGCAGCACTGACACATGAAATACGTTATGAATATGTTTGAGTTCAGGGGGTAAAGCTAACTCATACGCCACTTCACCTACCTTCTTCAATATCTCGAATGGTCCAATAAATCTCGGGCTCAATTTTCCCTTCTTCCCAAATCTTATCTTCCCCCTCCAGGGAGATACTCTCAGAAATGCATAACTTCCCACTTTGAAGTATCTTTTCTTGCGATGAATATCAGCATATTTCTTCTGTCGATCTTGAGCTGTTACTAACCGAGCTCTTATCACCTTGATGATCTCCATGGTCTGTTGTACCAACTCTGGTCCTAATAATCGTCGATCACCTACCTCAGTCCCAACACAAGGGTGTTCAACACTTTCTTCCATACAGGGCTTCATATGGTGGCATCCCAATGCTTGCATGATAACTATTATTATATGCAAACTCTACCAATGGAAGATGATCTTCCCAGCTTCCTCTGAAGTCCATCACACAGGCCCTATACATATCTTCTAGCGTTTGAATCGTTCTCTCGCTTTTCCCGTCAGTTTGTGGATGATATGCAGTACTTAACCTTAGTTGTGTCCCCATTATTTCTTGAAGACTCCTCCAAAAGTTGGACGTGAAGCGCGGATCCCTATCAGACACAATTGATACTGACACTCCATCTCTCAAAATTATTTCCTTGATATACAACTTGGCCAACTAATCTAAAGTATACCTGATCCTAATCGACAAAAAGTGTGCTGACTTGTTGAGACGATCAACAATCACCCATATGGCGTCATAACCTTTCTGTGTTGCTGGAAGTCCTACCACAAAATCCATTGTGACGTGCTCCCATTTCCATTTCAGAATTTCCAACGGCTGTAAAAGTCCACTTGGTTGTTGATGCTCTGCCTTAACTCTCTGACAGGTTAAACATCAGCTGACGCATTCAACAACCTCTCTCTTTATGTTAGGCCACCAATAATGTTAGCGCAAATCTTGATACATCTTAGTGCTTCCTGGATGTATTAAATACCTCGTAGTATGGGCCTCTTGCAGAATCCCTTCTCTTAATTCGGGTATTGCGGGTTCCAAAATCCTCCCTTCAAATCTCGGTAATCCAGTGCTGTCAATTTTGTACTTTAACTGTTCACCTTCAGCTAACCGATTCGCGAGGTACAATATATTCCTCATCATTTCCTTGTGCCTCCTTCTCCTTATCGAGTAAAGTCGGACTTGCTTCCGTTCCTATTACTTTATCCGAATTCCTTGGATTTTTCACCTCCAACTCCATTTTCTCCATTTCTCTGACTAATTCTTCTTGTTTTGTCGATACAAACAATCTTTCTTGGCTCTTTCTGCTTAAAGCATCTGCCACTACATTGGCCTTTCTTGGATGATATAAGATCTCACAATCATAGTCCTTGATCAATTCTAACCATATTCTCTGCTTCATGTTTAACTCTTTCTGTGTGAAGATATACTTCAGGCTTTTGTGGTCTATGTATGTCTCGCACTTTTCTCCATAGAGATAATGTCTCCAAATCTTAAGGGCAAACACTACTGCCGCTAATTCTAGATCATGGGTAGGGTATCCCTTCTCATAGTCCTTCAATTATCGCAATACGTACGCAATGACTTTACCATTCTCATTAAAACGCAACCTAGTCCCTTGTGTGACGCATCACTATACACATTAAAAGCCCCCGTGCTATCTAGTAGAGACAACACAGGTGCTTCACTTAATCTTTTCTTCAATTATTGAAAACTCTATTCATATTTCTCTGTCCACATATACTTAACATTCTTCGAGAAATCCTGAATAAATCTCCTGTAATATCCTGCCAATCCCAAGAAACTTTTGACCTCTGTCAGTGTCTTCGGTTGTACCCAATTTCACACCGCTTCTACTTTTGCTGGATCAACAGAAATTCCCTTGTCGTCGATAACATGTCCCAAAAATTGAACCTTCTTCAACCAGAACTCACATTTTGAAAATTTTGCATAAAGCTTCGCCTTTCTTAATGTCTCAAGTACAATCCTTAAATGTTTTGCATGTTCCTCCTCATTCTTCGAATATATCAGAATATCGTCAATGAACACAACCACAAATTTATCCAAGTACGGCTTAAATACTCTGTTCATTAAATCCATAAAAGCAGCTGGTGTGTTCGTCAGTTCAAACGACATCACTAGGAACTCATAATGACCGTAACGAGTCCTAAATGCTGTCTTTGGTACATCCTCCGTCCTTAGTTTCAATTGATGATAACCAATCCTTCAGTTAATCTTAGAAAAACACATCGCTCCTTTAAGCTGGTCAAACAGATCGTCTATTCTTGGCAACGGATACTTGTTCTTGATTATTACCTTATTCAACTCTCTGTAGTCCATACATAGTCTCATCGAGCCATCTTTCTTCTTTACAAATAGCACAGGTGCTCCCCATGGAGACACACTAGGTTGGATGTACTTCTTGTCCAACAGCTCTTGTAGCTGTGACGCCCCCAAATTCCAGGACCGTCACGGGGTCTCTAGAATTTGGTTCATCACGTGCTCATGGTAATACATCACAATAATAATAACTAAATATCACACAATCACAGCGGAAAATCTATTCTAGAATAATTTACAATGATTTATTATAATTATTCCCCCAAGTCTCGCAACCTACAGTACTTAATAGATTATATAATAATATCAATTAACGACTTATTACATAATGTAACTTAAGCTTAAACATAATCAAATCCAGTCTTACTACATCATCTTAATACAACATTAAAATATTTAAAAACATAAAAGAGACAAGCTAGATGGTAGCCTTGCCCTTGCCCTTATCAACGCCCGAAGGTTCACCATGCTCTGCCTTAACTGAAATGTTTTAGGGAAAGCAAGAATGAGCACAAATTGCCCAGCAAGTAATATACAATAAGGGTGAGTAATAAGATTCTCAATTCTCGAAAGGGTATAACAAAGTTTGATAGTTCAAGGATAACAAGAATATCAATAACTTTCAATAACAGTCGCTAAGGACAGAATAATATCAATGTGATTCAATAAATCAATTCAAGATTTCAGGATAACTGAATACTGAGCAGTCACTAAGGACTATGAACTTCTACTAGAATTAACTGTAATAAACTGAAAATCCAACAAAAACTGGTACAACACGTGATCAGCCTAAAGCACCATCGTTATGCATAACAATCAATCATACTCAAGTGTGCACGTCGGTTCTCCGACAATTATATATTCCCTTCAAAGAAGGTTGTTCTTCTCAGTCAAATACAAGATCCCGCACCAATCAATTAGTTTGGGTCGCTTTTCAATAGCACAAGTCTAGCCGAATCAAATGGCATAGACACTTTCACAATATTAGAGAACAATACTAAGTTCAACATGAATAATAGCTTTAATGAAATAAGAGTTCAAGTATGCTAATTCAATTAAAACGATTAAGTAGGAAACTAGTTCGCAATATACAAAGATAGAATACTTGAACAATAAAAGAGTGTAAGTTAGGAAACTTGCACAATCATAGATTTCCTTGCATAAAGTAAATGTGTCGGTTAGGATACTTGCCTTTAGCGTAGTTTACTCACGTAAAGCTAGCCAACACTTTCGAATTCCTATCGTAACGTATATATATGATATTCATTAGTCATATAATTAAACTTCACATTTTATCTAGCTACACAGTCATATAGAGTATAATTTCCATCCTTAACTTCCTCTTTTCTCAAGTTGATCATATTTATACATCATTACTATCATGTGAGACTACCACAATTAGCAAACATACTCACATATTATTAATATCACATAAGACCACAATCAATACTAAATATATTTTATTTTAGCAAGTTATGGCATTCCCCTAAGTTAACCGTCAAAATCGGATTCACATATATCACATAGTATATATACATGTTAAAGAGTCTTTTTATATTTGTATAACATTCCCTTGTTCCAAACATATGTGATATAGGTTCTAGGTCAACACTTGCGGTCATTCAAGGTCATGAAATTTACAAAGCCTAACATGCTTGCTTTTAAAACACTTAAGGTATTTATATTAACTTGTATTAGGCATGCTCATGAGTATTCGTATAGCATATATGTAGCTAGCATTGTTATTATCTTGAAAATATGCTTCGTTTACGCTAAACTTGAATTATGACAACTAATCATGGTATATATATACATACATGACACATGAATGAGTCTAAGAGTACTATCACATGTGTCCATAAATATTAGAATATGAAACTTACAATAACATGTTAAGATTTACGTTCAAAACTTATACTTTCACTAGTAAAGTTCATTTAACGCGATCCACGTGCTCACGTTACCTTATAAAATCAATATATACAAGTTAACATGTATTACATGTGGTTCTAGGTTATGTAAACATGTTTGTAAAATCAGTACCTCAATGTGTCACACATGTGTCAAAGTTTGTTTCATAAAACTTCCATTTTCGTTCGAAATGTTTACTAATCGAGGTTTAGCATGCTCACGTTATACTATGAAACATGTATACACAAGTCATCATTCATTTCTTGTATTTCTAAGCCGCTCTACCACGTATCAAAAATCAGAATATACTCATGCTTTATAATGTTAATGATTGTTTATGAAACTTTAAGTTCGTTTCCAAACTTCATGTCGTTTTGTTAACCATGCATGCTAATATACTAAAACATGCATACATTACCTCATTAGGTTTATATATATGTATTAATCATGCTTCCATGCTTGTTTAAACAAAATCAAACAATTAGTACATAACAGTTTTGTTGCAGTGTGCAGAAAACAGCACACAGAGGCCGGCGCTGCGGCGCGGCAACAACAGCCACAATCTGGTGCTGCGCCGCGGGAGGCGCTGCGGCGCGGAAACAACAGCTTCAAGTTGACGCTGCGGCGAGGGAGGCGCAGCGGCGCGGACAATGGCGCTGCGGCGTGGGAACAGTTTCTGCAGTTCACACTGCAGCGAAAATCGACCCAAAACCTCCCATTTCATCGATTTCAACATACCCAGATGCTATTAGACTTCTTAAACTTACTAACACACATATATATATATATGCTTATATAACAGTCAATCGCCATTTATCAATTTCCAATTTCATGAACTCCAACCAAATTCACGAATTTGATGTTTTAGAGAAATTGCAGAGCAAGAATGGAAATGAAAGTCAAGAAAGCTATATAGTGGTTTCATCATGTATGTATGTTCATATAACAACAATATAAGGGTTCTACAAACCAATCATGAACCAATTTGGCATAATCAAGAATTTGAAGGAAACTTCAGAAATAGAAAACGAAAATGAAGAACAAAGGAAGAGGGATTATACCTCTGTAACTGATTGAGCTTGCTGCTATTCAATTCTTACAACTCTAGACTGATATTATATATGCTCTCAATTTATCAAACTCATGCAAAATCTCAGCAAATGAAATTGAAGGGAAAGAGCTTATATATATAGAGAAATTCATGTCCAGGCAATACTATTATTTTCCAAACCAAACTAACGTGTTGAAGGATTGCATAAGGGTTATCAAAGAGCAGGTAAATGGTTGTTGGATTCATCATGAATCTCACTCCCTCCATAATCATGAGCTATGAAATGCTAGTTGCTGAGTTTGGGGAGAAGAAGAAGGAATAGGCCTTAGCCTTTTGTTATGCACGTGAAGAACAAAATGAGTCTATCATTTAGGAACAAGTAAGGCTCAGCGATATGAACAATGCAGAAAAAATAAAATAACCCAATACATCCATATTTTATATACACTTAGGCATATATGTATAACTAAGTTATCATACTATATGTTTAGAGTACAATTAGAATTACAATGTAATCCCAATAATCATGTTGTTCACATAATGTAGTAAGTATAATCCACACACATATAATCCATGTACATTTTTATCTTATCAATGTAATTTAATCGGATGTTATCACATTACATTATCTCCTTTATTATTACAATCAATAATTGATTTCAAAATATTCATGATATATTATTTTAATGTATACTTTCATACATATTGTCACATAGGCTATTATTATGTAACTCCCATAATTCAATAAGCCTTACCATATAATAGTGTCATATTACACTTCACATAATACATAGTTAGCTAATATGTTACACATTTAATTCGCATGCTTGCACATAGAATTACTCATCTTATTAATTAAATATTAATTAATAATATACATACATCTTTCATCAATCAATATAATTGTTAATCTCCATAACAATTTAATTAACCCTTATATGATTAATTATCACTTTAATATAAATTTTATTATATTTATAAACACGTTGCTCATTATTATTATTATATTTCTTGCAATAATAATAATCACATATGATTAATCAATCACAGTTAATATTCCACAATAATTAATTAATATTCTACGATAACAATTAATTAATATTCTACAATATCAATTAACAATTAATATAGATTAATTGTTCGCCTAAATTAATATAATCATTCTTATATTGTGCCACACAAGGCTATCAATGAGTTTATCGCAAACTCCATCAATTTCTCAATTATTATAATTATTCAATTGAATATAATTTGAATTAATCATTCTCATAACACAAAATCATTTATATTCTAATAAATTCTCATTTCTATTAATATATTCATTTAATAATATTAGAAAATTCTCGGGTATTACATCCTCCCCCCCTTATAAAAATTTCATCCCGGAATTGCTACATGGTTACACAAATAAATGGGGATAATCACTCATTATCCTATCTTCTAACTCCCACGTTGCCTCCTCGACATCGTGGTTACGCCAAAGTACTTTTACAGATGAAATCACTTTATTTCTCAAAGTTTGTTCTTTCCTATCTAATATCTGGACAGGAATTTCTTCATACGCCAAGTTCTTCTCCACTTGAATGGGCTCGTAAGAAATCGCGTGCTTGTAGTCGGCCTTATACGGTCGCAACACGGAAATGTGGAACACGTTGTGGATGTGCTCCAACTCGGGTGGTAACGCAACTTTATATGCCACTTCGCCCACTCGCTTCAGTATCTCGAACGGCCCTATGAATCTTGGACTCAATTTTCCTTTCTTGCCGAAACGGATTTTTCCCTTCCATGGAGATACCTTCAAGAAAACAAAACTGCCGACTTTATAGTCTCAGTTCTACCGATGCAAATCTGCGTATTTCTTCTGGCGATCTTGGGCTGCTACAAGTCTGGCCCTTATCACTGTCACCACGTCTGCGGTTTGTTGTACTAGCTCTGGTCCGAGTATTCATCGCTCTTCGACTTCGTCCCAACATAATGGCGTTCTGCACTTTCTTCTGTAAAGAGCTTCGTATGGTGGCATGCTGATACTCGCTTGGTAACTGTTATTATATGCAAATTCGACTAAGGGTAGGTGGTCGTCCCAATTTCCCTTAAAATCCATCACGGAAGTCCTAAGCATGTCTTCCAGCGTTTGTATCGTTCGCTCACTCTATCCGTCGGTCTGAGGATGGTAAGCAGTACTCAGGCTTAACTGTGTTCCCATTCTTTCTTGCAAACTCTTCCAAAAATTAGACGTGAAGCGCGGATCTCGATCAGAGACAATTGACACCGACACTCCATGTCGTGAGACAATTTCTTTTACGTATAGGCTCGCTAACTGATTCAAACTGTAGCGGATCTTGATTGGTAGAAAATGTGCGG
Organism: Panax stipuleanatus; assembly: GCA_020205555.1. Lineage (NCBI taxonomy): Eukaryota > Viridiplantae > Streptophyta > Magnoliopsida > Apiales > Araliaceae > Panax > Panax stipuleanatus. The sequence continues at coordinate 102,362,543 of CM035126.1, forward strand.
TCTTCGTTAGTCGATCCACGATAACCCAAATGGCATCATAACCTTTCTGTGTAACTGGAAGTCCTACCACGAAGTCCATGGTAATATGCTCCTATTTCCACTCTAGTATTTCCAACGGTTGTAATAAACCACTCGGTTGTTGATGTTCTGCTTTAACGCGTTGGCAAGTCAAACATCTACTAACGCACTTTGTGATTTCCCGTTTCAAATTAGGCCACCAAAAATGTTGCTTCAAATCTCGGTACATCTTAGTGCCTCCCGGATGAACGGAATACGTCGTATTATATGCCTCGTGCAAAATCTCTTCCCTTAACTCGGTTACCGCTGGTACCTACACTCTTCTTTCGAATCTTAAGATACTGTCTTTATCCATTCAAAATTTCTCTTCCTCATTTTCTGTGATCCTCTTTCGGATTTTCTCACACTCTTCATCCTTTTCATGGGCTTCCTTCACTCTATCCAACAACGTCGGATGAGCTTCCATTACAAATAACTTCTCACCAGACTTTTCTGGTCCTTTCACTTCTATCTCCAATTTCTCCATCTCTCTTATCAATTTTTCTTGAGTCGTTAAATTAAATAACTTTTCCCTTCCTTTCCTGCTCAGAGCGTCGGCAACCACGTTTGCCTTTCCCGGATGATAAAGAATATCGCAGTCATAGTCTTTGATTAATTCTAACCACCATCTCTACCGCATATTCAACTCCTTCTGTGTGAAGATATATTTCAGACTTTTGTGGTCCATGTATATCTCACATTTCTCTCCGTATAGATAATGCCTCTATATCTTTAACGCAAAAACTACTGCCGCTAACTCTAAGTCATGAGTAGGGTATCATTTTTCGTAATCCTTCAATTGTCGTGATGCATACGCAATGACTTTGCCGTGCTGCATAAGCACACAGCCAAGTCCCTTGTGCGATGCATCACTATACACCACAAAATTTCCTGCATCATCTGGTAATGATAACATAGGTGCTTCGCTCAATCTCCTTTTTAGTTCCTGAAAACTCTCTTCACATTTGTCGGTCCATACAAATTTCACTGTCTTTCTAGTCAAATTGGTCAACGGGGTTGCTATCTTAGAAAAATCTTGGATAAATCTTCGATAGTACCCAGCTAACCCTAAAAAGCTTCTCACCTCCGTCGGTGTTCTCGGTTGTTCCCAATTACTTACTGCTTCTACCTTCGCAGGGTCTACAGCGATTCCATTCTTATCCTCCACGTGGCCTAAGAATTGAACTTTCTCTATCCAAAATTCGCACTTTGAAAATTTCGCATACATCTTCTCCTTCCTTAGTGCCTCCAAAACAATCTTCAGATGTTCGGCGTGTTCTTCCTCTGTCTTTGAGTAGATCAAAATGTCGTCGATAAAAACCACTACAAATTTATCCAAGTATGGCTTGAAAACTCTGTTCATCAAGTTCATAAATACTGCCGGAGCATTAGTCAATCCGAATGACATTACCAAAAACTCGTAGTGTCCATAACGGGTTCGAAATGCAGTCTTTGGTATGTCCTCATCCCTCACTTTCAGTTGATGATATCCTGTTCGTAGGTCGATTTTCGAGAAGCACTTTGCTCCCTTCAGTTGATCAAACAGGTCGTCTATCCTCGGTAGCGGATATCGGTTCTTGATCGTTACTCTGTTCAATTCTCGATAATCAATACAGAGCCTCATCGATCCGTCCTTCTTCTTAACGAATAGTACTGGTGCTCCCCAAGGAGAAACACTCGGTCGAATGTAACCCTTATCCAACAACTCTTACATTGTATCATCAATTCCTTCATTTCTACTAGTGCCATACGATATGGAGCTTTCGAGATCGGTGCTGTTCCCGATGCTAAGTCTGTTACGAATTCAATTTCTCTATCTGGCGGAAGACCAGGCAGATCGTCCGGAAATACATCTTGAAATTCATTCACTACGGATATATCCTTAATTTCTACTCCCTTTTTCCGAGTATCAACGATGTAAGCTAAATAACCAACACATCCTTTCCGTAACAATCTCTTGGACTGCATCATCGTAGCGCAACATGATTGCTTAAGCGATGAGCTACCATAAAACACTACCTTAGACTTACTCGGAGTCTGAAGGTTCACACATTTGTTCTGACAGTCAATTATCGCAGCATGGTTATACAACCAATCCATTCCCAGTATCACATCAAATTCTCCCAGTCTAATAGGAATCAAGTCTACGCTCAGTTCATGTTCTCTAATGTTTGCTCGACAATCTCGATAAACGTATTCTACAGGGATCACTTCCTTATTAGCAACTTCTATGATCAAAGGATTTTCTAATCGTTCTCGGGGTGTACTAAGTTTACTAGCAAATTCTTCAGATATAAAAGAATAGGTGGCACCCGAATCAAATAATACATAAGCATTTATATCATTGATTGGGATTATACCTGACACCACGTCCTTTGCAGCCATGGCATCCTAGACGGTCATGTTAAAGGTTCTGGCGGTTGGGCGGTTGGATTGTGCCAGCCCGCTGATCATCAGCTTGTTGCCTCCTTGCTGATTGCTACCCCCTGCCACTTCACTTCTTTGGGCAATCCTTAATATGGTTCTCAGTTGAGCCGCAAGCAAAACACCCTTGGATCTTCTTTGGTTTCGGACAGTTGGTCGAGATGTGCCCTTCCTGGCCGCAGTTGTAGCAAGTGCCGCGACCCTTCCAGCACTCACTCTAGTGGTTCTTTCCACACTTTGGGCATCCTTCAGCCCTCTTCTTGAAACCTCCACGAAAATTCCCTAATTGATTATTGTTGTTTTTGTTGTTGTTGTTGTTATTCTCCCATTTTCTCTTTCCCAAATTACTTCCTCCACTGCTGTTTCCTCTAGTACGATTCTCTCCTCTAGCATTCTTTCCTTTCTTCTCTTTGTTATATAGACTTAAGGCCTCACTGCCACCTTCGCAATGATTGCCTTTTCTAATAATGTTGCAAAGGAATCAATTTGAAGAACTGATACCTTATTAAACAGCCACGACTTCAACCCTTGTTCGAAGTGTCTAGCCTTTCTCTCCTCATCACCAACTTCGTGCTCCGCAAATCGCGCTAGTTCATTAAACCTAGCCGCGTACTGCGCCACCGTCATCTCACCTTGTTTTAACTCTAGGAATTTCACCTCCATCCTATTCTTCATACTCTTCGGGAAGTAATTCTCGAAGAACAACGTCTTAAACTTATCCCAAGCTATTATTCCTTCTCCAGCTCTTTGTTGATTAGCCTCCCACCAGTAGTTCGCTTCTCCCCTCATCATGTACGTGGAAAACACCGTCTTCTGACCTTCGCCTACGCTAGCTATAGTGAAAGCTTTTTTGATTTCCTTGATCCACGTTAGTGTGATGATTGGGTCGGTAGTTCCCTCGAACTCCGGGGGTCCTACACTCTTAAAGTCTTTAAAGGTTGTTACTGGCACAGCCTGAGGGTTTGGGCGAACGGGTTCATTGTTCCTTCCCCTTAAGGCTTCTCCTAACAAGTCTACCAGTTTCTGGATCGGGTCTACTTGTTCCCTCTCATTGTTCACTGACTCCTCAGGTGCAGTCAATCTACGTCTAGGCGGCATTATCTGCATCACAAGTTTTCATTTTATTATTATTCAAGTATATTACTTAAGTATTTCTTTTAATACTAAAGGAAAAATAAAATTTATAACACATTTCTGAAATAAACTCCATTTATATTCATATGCCAATTCGTTTCATTACATGATTTCCCTAGCATACTGCTATAAATGTTATCACATATATCCCCTAATATCACAAAAGACGGGGAATATACCAACCTACTACCAAACTACCCCTCTAACAAAAGCTAACTCGGGGTTCACATCACTATCCCACATCTTACACAAAAGATTGGGATTACAAAATAGTATATACAATACATAAAGAGAATACCACTAGACTATCTAAGGGAATCTCATCACATCATCCTACGCTCAACTGCGCTCTTGTACTCCATCTGCGCTATATAAGTAACCAGCTCTCGGCTCATAGTGTGTAGGGTCTGTCCCTGCTCTGCCGGGTAGTGGTACACACCATCAAGCACTCTCTCAAATGCTGACCCCATCTTGTTCATTTTCCTCTTCTTACATTTGACCTCATCTTCCAGGTCATCTGCTTTCTCATGGGCAGCCCCCCACTTCTCCTCGAAGTGTATCCTATCCATCACCTCTAATTCTAACTGAGTGCGGAGTGCTTCCTTCTCTGTCTTCTCACTCAGCTCCCTCTGCTCAACCTCTTCTATCTTCTCTGCCAAATCTACATTCCTAGCCACTGACCTGTGAAACAGAGTCCCCATCTGGATCCCTGCCTCCTTACGGTAGGCGATCTCCACCTCTAACTCCTGCATGGCCAGCTTCCTCTAGTGGTCCTCGTCCCTCAGTTTTTGGAACTCGGACTCTCTCTCTTGGGCCTCTGCCTCCAGCTCATGAACCCTACAGTCTAACTCGAGGATTCGCTCCTCATACTCTCCTAGCATCTGCTCCTCTACAGTAGCCTCATCAGAGTCCTCTACTGGCTCATCCTCCATCGGCTCGTCCTCTATCGGCTCGTCATCTGGATCAGACTCTATCTCAATCTCGTCCTCGTCGTCAGACTCGGACGGTGCAACTGCCTATATTGGCACAGCCTCTAAAGGTGCCTCGTATACTACATGTATATCCCTGGGCTCCTCCTCTGCCACTCTACTAGGTACACCTGTGTCTGTCATCCTACAATCACAAACACAAGACAAACAAACAGCAACTCCATTAGAATGTTAAATAAAATATAAGTTCATTGTATAGAATGAAGTTACATTTCACAACAGACTAAATTTCTCAAGGAAAATTCTATAAGAGTTTTATCTCCTTCCTAACTTCTAAGTTCTCCTAAGTTATAGTCTAAGGATACTCGTTCCTAAGGTTTATAACTACAGCTCTGATACCAACCTGTGACGCCCCCAAATTCCAGGACCGTCACGGGGTCTCTAGAATTCGGTTCATCATGTGCTCATAGTAATACATCACAATAATAATAACTAAATATCACACAATCACAGCGGAAAATCTATTCTAAATAATTTACAATGATTTATTATAATTATTCCCCAAGTCTCGCAACCTACAGTACTTAATAGATTACATAATAATATCAATTAACGACTTATTACATAATCTAACTTAAGCTTAAACATAATCAAATCCAGTCTTACTACATCATCTAAATACAATATTAAAATATTTAAAAACATAAAAGAGACAAGCTAGATGGTAGCCTTGCCCTTGCCCTTATCAACGCCCGAAGGTTCACCATGCTCTGCCTTAACTGAAATGTTTTAGGGAAAGCAAGAATGAGCACAAATTGCCCAGCAAGTAATATACAATAAGGGTGAGTAATAAGATTCTCAATTCTCGAAAGGGTATAACAAAGTTTGATAGTTCAAGGATAACAAGAATATCAATAACTTTCAGTAACAGTCGCTAATGACAGAATAATATCAATGTGATTCAATAAATCAATTCAAGATTTCAGGATAACTGAATACTGAGCAGTCACTAAGGACTATGAACTTCTACTAGAATTAACTGTAATAAACTGAAAATCCAACAAAAACTGGTACAACACGTGATCAGCCTAAAGCACCATCGTTATGCATAACAATCAATCATACTCAAGTGTGCACGTCGGTTCTCCGACAATTATATATTCCCTTCAAAGAAGGTTGTTCTTCTCAGTCAAATACAAGATTCCGCACCAATCAATTAGTTTGGGTCGCTTTTCAATAGCACAAGTCTAGCCGAATCAAATGGCATAGACACTTTCACAATATTAGAGAACAATACTAAGTTCAACATGAATAATAGCTTTAATGAAATAAGAGTTCAAGTATGCTAATTCAATTCAAATGATTAAGTAGGAAACTAGTTCGCAATATCAAAGATAGAATACTTGAACAGTAAAAGAGTGTAAGTTAGGAAACTTGCACAATCATAGATTTACTTGCATAAAGTAAATGCGTCGGTTAGGATACTTGCCTTTAGCGTAGTTTACTCACGTAAAGCTAGCCAACACTTTCGAATTCCTATCGTAACGTATATATATGATATTCATTAGTCATATAATTAAACTTCACATTTTATCTAGCTACACAGTCATATAGAGTATAATTTCCATCCTTAACTTCCTCTTTTCTCAAGTTGATCATATTTATACATCATTACTATCATGTGAGACTACCACAATTAGCAAACATACTCGCATATTATTAATATCACATAAGACCACAATCAATACTAAATATATTTTATTTTAGCAAGTTATGGCATTCCCCTAAGTTAACCGTCAAAATCGGATTCACATATATCACATAGTATATATACATGTTAAAGAGTCTTTTTATATTTGTATAACCTTCCCTTGTTCCAAACATATGTGATATAGGTTCTAGGTCGACACTTGCGGTCATTCAAGGTCATGAAATTTACAAAGCCTATCATGCTTGCTTTTAAAACACTTAAGGTATTTATATTAACTTGTATTAGGCATGCTCGTGAGTATTCGTATAGCATATATGTAGCTAGCATTGTTATTATCTTGAAAATATGCTTCGTTTACGCTAAACTTGAATTATGACAACTAATCATGGTATATATATACATACATGACACATGAATGAGTCTAAGAGTACTATCACATGTGTCCATAAATATTAGAATATGAAACTTACAATAACATGTTAAGATTTACGTTCAAAACTTATACTTTCACTAGTAAAGTTCATTTAACGGGATCCACGTGCTCACGTTACCTTATAAAATCAATATATACAAGTTAACATGTATTACATGTGGTTCTAGGTTATGTAAACATGTTTGTAAAATCAGTACCTCAATGTGTCACACATGTGTCAAAGTTTGTTTCATAAAACTTCCATTTTCGTTCGAAATGTTTACTAATCGAGGTTTAGCATGCTCACGTTATACTATAAAACATGTATACACAAGTCATCATTCATTTCTTGTATTTCTAAGCCGCTCTACCACGTATCAAAAATCAAAATATACTCATGCTTTATAATGTTAATGATTGTTTATGAAACTTTAAGTTCGTTTCCAAACTTCATGTCGTTTTGTTAACCATGGATGCTAATATACTAAAACATGCTTACATTGCCTCATTAGGTTTATATATATGTATTAATCATGCTTCCATGCTTGTTTAAAAAAAATCAAACAATTAGTACATAACAGTTTTGTTGCAGTGTGCAGAAAACAGCACACAGAGGCCGGCGCTGCGGCGCGGCAACAACAGCCACAATCTGGTGCTGCGCCGCGGGAGGCGCTGCGGCGCGGAAACAACAGCTTCAAGTTGACGCTGCGGCGAGGGAGGCGCAGCGGCGCGGACAATGGCGCTGCGGCGTGGGAACAGTTTCTACAGTTCACACTGCAGCGAAAATCGACCCAAAACCTCCCATTTCATCGATTTCAACATACCCAGATGCTATTAGACTTCTTTAACTTACTAACACACACACATATATATATATATATATATATATATATATATATATATATATGCTTATATAACAGTCAATCGCCATTTATCAATTTCCAATTTCATGAACTCCAACCAAATTCACGAATTTGATGTTTTTACAGAAATTGCAGAGCAAGAATGGAAATGAAAGTCAAGAAAGCTATATAGTGGTTTCATCATGTATGTATGTTCATATAACAACAATATAAGGGTTCTACAAACCAATCATGAACCAATTTGGCATAATCAAGAATTTTAAGGAAACTTCAGAAACAGAAAACGAAAATGAAGAACAAAGGAAGAGGGATTATACCTCTGTAACTGATTGAGCTTGCTGCTATTCAATTCTTACAACTCTAGACTGATATTATATATGCTCTCAATTTATCAAACTCAAGCAAAATCTCAGCAAATGAAATTGAAGGGAAAGAGCTTATATATATAGAGAAATTCATGTCCAGGCAATACTATTATTTTCCAAACCAAACTAATGGGTTGAAGGATTGCATAAGGGTTATCAAAGAGCAGGTAAATGGTTGTTGAATTCATCATGAATCTCACTCCCTCCATAATCATGAGCTATGAAATCCTAGTTGTTGAGTTTGGGGAGAAGAAGAAGGAATAGGCCTTAGCTTTTTGTTATGCACGTGAAGAACAAAATGAGTAAGGCTCAGCGATATGAACAATGCAGAAAAAATAAAATAACCCAATACATCCACATTTTATATACACTTAGGCATATATGTATAACTAAGTTATCATACTATATATTTAGAGTACAATTAGAATTACAATGTAATCCCAATAATCATGTTGTTCACATAATGTAGTAAGTATAATCCACACACATATAATCCATGTACATTTTTATCTTATCAATGTAATTTAATCGGATGTTATCACATTACATTATCTCCTTTATTATTACAATCAATAATTGATTTCAAAATATTCATGATATATTATTTTAATGTATACTTACATACATATTGTCACATAGGCTATTATCATGTAACTCCCATAATTCAATAAGCCTTACCATATAATAGTGTCATATTACACTTCACATAACACATAGTTAGCTAATATGTTGCACATAGAATTACTCATCTTATTAATTAAATATTAATTAATAATATACATACATCCTTCATCAATCAATATAATTGTTAATCTCCATAATAATTTAATTAACCCTTATATGATTAATTATCACTTTAATATAAATCTTATTATATTTATAAACACGTTGCTCATTATTATTATTATATTTCTTACAATAATAATAATCACATATGATTAATCATTCACAGTTAATATTCCACAACAATTAATTAATATTCTACGATAATAATTAATTAATATTCTACAATAGCAATTAACAATTAATATAGATTAATTGTTCGCCTAAATTAATATAATCATTCTTATATTGTGCCACACAAGGCTATCAATGAGTTTATCGCAAACTCCATCAATTTCTCAATTATTATAATTATTCAATTTAATATAATTGAATTAATCATTCTCATAACACAAAATCATTTATATTCTAATAAATTCTCATTTCTATTAATATATTTATTTAATAATATTAGGAAATTCTCGGGTATTACAGTAGCTGGAGCAACAATTCTTTCATTTCTACCGGAGCCATTCGATACTGTGCTTTCTATATCGGCCTTGTCCCCGGTACTAAATCAATCACAAATTCTATCTCTCAATCCGGCGGGAGTCCCGGAAGTTCTTCTGGAAAGACATCCCCAAACTCATTCATTATAGGTATCTGCCCCATGTCCGAATTCACCACCCGTGTATCCACTACATGAGCCAAATATCCTTCACATCCTTTTCGTAACACTCTCTTGGCCTGTATCATCGTCAGACAACCCGTTTGTCTTAGCGACTTACTACCATAAAATACAACCTTTGACTCATTTGGAGTCTTAAGGTGTATGCTATTTTTTTGGCAATCTATAACTGCCCTATGGTTAATCAACCAATCCATCCCTAGGATAACATCAAACTCCCCTAAGCGTATCGGAATCAAATTCACGCTTAACTTATGTCCCCTTATTTCCACACCACAATTTTTATGGATAAACTCTACATAGATCACTTCTTTGTTTGCAACTTCTATGTTCATAAGGCTCTTTAGCTTTTCACAGGGTAAGTTTAATCTTCTAGCAAATTCATCAAACAGAAAAGAATAGGTAGCTCCAGAATCAAATAATACATAAGCATTTATATTATTGATCAGAATTATACCTGACACCACCTCCTTTGATACAACTGCGTCCTGCACAGTCATGTTGAATGTTCGGTCCGTTGGCTTACTCTGCTGTGTTGGCCCTCCAATTGTTAACTTTGGTGTACCACTCTTGTTTCCACTTCCCCCATCAGTACTCTTCTTAGATGGACAGTCCCTATAACGATGTCCCGATCCTCCACAAGAATAGCAGCCCACCCTCTTTAGGTTAGGACATTTTGGTGCGATATGTCCTAGCTGGCCACAGTTAAAACATACAGTCTTTTCCTTCAAACATCCCCCAGAGTGATATTTTCCACACTTATTACATGTTGACCTCTTCTGTGGTGTACTTCCTTGTTGAGCTCCTGAGTCATTACCAATGTTCCACATTCGATTTTTACTGTTATTCTCTACCTATCCGTCATACACATGCCTGGCATATTCCTTTAAATGCCAACTATCCCATTCTGAACATCCAGACATGGGATCCATCAAAAGGTATACTCCCCTATATAACTAAGATGGGGCTACATCATATCTGCATACGACCTCTCACAGCTAGAGGTTCACATCATTCTTAATTTAATACTACCAACAAAAGGTGCTATAGCATCAATACCACCAACCATCGCCTTACTGGCTACCAGGTGTCCCACGGGCATGCTCCTGCTCCGACAATGCATCTTCCATCACACGACATCACACTGATCGGCTAGACTCTCCAGTCTCGTACTGCGATCTCACCTGACCAACCTTAGGACCTGCATATGCTGCATCCAATGCTTGTCCCAAAGACCCTAGTCTGACGTCCTTCTCTTCTAGAAGTAACTCTAGATGGTCCACCCTATTGGCTACTCTAGTCCATGCTTTCTCGATTATGATCTTATCTGAAATCTCCAGATCGAATTCAAACTTCAACACCTGATTCTCTAGGGTTCTCTCACCCAGCTGAAACTCTAATAACCCCACTTTAGCTTTCATCTTTACTATTGGAGTCAGGTAACTCCAGATTCTTATCTTACAATTCTCCAAGATTCTTCTTTGAATCTTATTTATCATCTTCTTATCTTAATTGATGAATTTTCCATAATTCACCACTTAGCATACTCTATACGAGTTTCGTTCTAAGGTTATAACCTAGGTTTCGCATTCCTAAAGTTTATAACCTACAGCTCTGATACCAACCTGTGACGCCCCCAAACCCGGGTCCTCTTACCTCGAATTCGGTGCTCACGATCCATCAACAACATAAACATTCTAAGACTATTGCATAATAATAAACATACGTTGTTCGTTAATATAAAGTCTTTATCATAACTCCCAAGGTCTCAACCTCAACATAAAACATACCCTTAATATTACAAAAGGATTACATCAAATATTTAAACTAAATACTTTCTTAGTTCACAATCAAACTACTCCTGAGCCTTGCCTTTTCCTTTGTCTTTCTTAGACGATCCTGGCTTAGCTGAAATAAATGTCATGATATAGCAAGAGTAAGCAACAAATTTTCTTACCAAGTATAAACACAAGAAGATATATCATGATGGAAATGAATTTATCGCTCAATGTTCAACAATAGAATATGATGGTAGAAGAACAAGAATTTACTTTCTTCTTATTCGAATATTTGAATAATAGGTTCGGAGTGGTCCACTATGACCATAAACCATAGATACTGAGTGGTCCTCCTGACCTTGAACATCTGCAAAGGGTGTCAGTATTCAAACTGGTCCTTTACGGTTTGGTAGTCAGGGGGATCAGCCTTTCGTACCTGTGTAATATGCATAAACACTTGACAGCAACTATTTTATCCTTGTTTCCAATATGATGCATCAATAACATTCTTTTCTCAGTTAAGAGTCCTTATCAAATCAATTGAATAGGCACAGCTCTTTAAAATAATTTTTTTTAAACATGCTTGATCTAGTTAACACAACTAGCATAGATCCATCTCATAGCAATGTTAAACATACTTGATCTAGCTGACACAACTAGCATAGATCCATCTCATAAATAAATTTTAAACATGCTTGACCTAACTGACACAACTAGCATAGATCCATCTTATAATTAATGTTAAACATAATTGATCTAGCCGACACAACTAGCATAGATCCATATCATAAACAGTTCAACATATAGTAGAACAGGAATTCAATTTGCACCAAGTGCAATTTCACAATAATTCATCAGGATGTGGAAAAATCAAAAATATTTATCCACTAGCATACTTGAACAATAATAACTCGAGTTTGAGTTAAAAAACTTTCCTGTTCAGCGAGCTACAACTTTCTAGCTTTAATTCACAATCTTTGAATGACCTATCATTGATAAGGTAGATCTGTCAATTAATATTGCGTATATTTCATCAATACGCTAACTCGTATTACTATCTCACCAATAATACATTCACCGGGTACTTGCATCTAATGTAATATCATTAATCCTATAAGATATTTAATTGATCTTAAGTTAATGATTTAATAATTAATAAGGATTTTCTTAAGGGATAAACACTTATTAGATCTTTAAACAATTTATTTTAATTGTTTAATTAAAGAGTTATTTAATTTCGTTCAATTATTAACTCCCTCTTCCTTCGATTATCATTTAATATTAGTTAAATAGTAATTAACTATTTACCTTTAGTTATTACTTACAAATAACCAGTTATAACTCCTCATTATTTAATGTTAATTAAATAATAGATAATTAAATTATTATTTGTCTCTAAATAATAATTAATAACTCCCTCATCTTTGAATAAATAATATTTGATTTATTCACTTTATTCTTCTTTAATCATTCCTTATTATTATTAAAAGGATAATTAATTGACATTCATCTTTATTTATTATTCAAATAATAAATAATTGATTCTATAAACTTTCATATCAAATTAAGTAAGTAATTACTTAATCTTACTTAATTATTATTTAATATTAATTAAATAATAATTAATTAATTGATTAACTCAATTTATTATTTAAGCATAGTTATATAATAAGTAGTTATCTTACTAACACTAACCCATTTTAATTATTACTTAATATCATTTAAATAATAATTAAATAATTAATTACATTTAATTTTATATGTAATTAACTTACTAGCTCATTAGTGGCTTTAAAGTTATTTATTACAATAACCCATTTTCATTTCATTCCATAATGATACTCAAATTTTCGTCCAAAATTTCCAGATTTGGGGTTCTTCACGGAAACTCCCGTAGAACAAAGTTTACAACTCGGATTTTGGTTTCGTCGGAGGCGTTGGATTCGTATCTTCCCGAACTCCAATTTCATTCATCAAACATCAGTTTCTGTTTTGTTTAGGTCCCGAAAATCAGTGCCAAAGTGACTAATCAGCAGGAAAAATTCGCAACAATTTAGTCGTTTTTCAGATTTGAGGTCCTTTACAGAAACGTTCATATCTCGAGATCTACATTTCGGATTTTGGTCCATTTACTATCGTTGGATTCATATTTCCCGAAATATGTTTTTCATATATCAAACATCAAATTTGAGTTTATTTTGGTTACCGAAAATAGTCCACAAGTGACTGATCAGTAACATATTCTCAACAATTGGGTAGTTTGGGATTTATTTCATAACTTGCTCATTTTAAAACATATTTGAGTCATTCCAAAGGGGCTTAACCCTTAACTCATTCATCTAGCATACAAAGAAAGAAAATCTCAAATATAACTTGTAGATTTCAATATGCACATGATAAAGCATACTAGTTAAACAAAAATTCCATCAACAATCCATTTAACTAACCTTTTCAAAACTCTCCATATGAACTCATATAAATCCACAAGCCTCATTTGTTAAACCCATGATCTAACACTCTAATCATGATATTAATCATATTCAACATGCATCACAAGAATCTATCATAAAATCACCTAGTGCATGCATGCATGTGCCTTTCTTTACTCTTTTGGTACAAATCTCCCTTTTTGATCTTAGATTCAACTTCAAAAATGTTTTGATTATCAAATAAAACATTTATACACCAATAAATGAATAGTTTATCAAAGATCAAGCTTAAGACTTTTGTTTCATCAAAAACCTACCAAATAAGAAATCAAACTTTAAAAATAAAGAGAATCAATACCTAGTTTTTCTTGCTATCTTCCTTATCTTGCCAAAATAGCTTACAAACTTAGCATGCCTGAAGCACAAGATCCTCTCTTTTTCCTCTTGGCCGAAAATCTCTTTCTCTTTTCTCTCTATGTTTCCTTTCTTTCTCTGGCTAAAGGGGCTTTGAAGTGTAAGTGTGCAAATGAAGTGTAGTTAGTGGGAATGTGTATAATTGAAATTGTAAGCATGCATCCCACTCACTTCCAACTTAATCATTACTTGCAAGCTTAGTCACTAAACATATGTGTTGGGCATGCTAAGAGGATGACACTTGTCATGGGTGTTGGGCTCAAAGATTATATACAAGATATTGTCTAAGTTTTGTTAAAATTTGAATTTTTCTCCCCCTTTTGCCACCATGTGGCCGGCCATACCCCTATTTACCCATTATAGATTTTTTTTATTGTGTTATATACATACTATAATGATTAATTGTCCTTTTTTGCATCGACCAAAGGTTGGGCCTTTTTAATTAATGTTTGGGCTTGCAATTAATTAGTTTGGGCTATTAGTAGTCAAGTTTATTTTTATATTACTTGAGCTACAATTATAATTCCACAAATTGGGCTAAGTTAATTCATTTAACTAAGGCCATTAAATTATATCTCCCAATGAAATTAGTGGGCTTGATTTAATCATTCAATTGGGCTAGCCCACTAGTAACACTTACTACTTGGACTATAACACATACCCATAAATCAAGAATACCACTTTACTTTCATAACCCAATTAGACTTGTCACCTACAAGTAAATTGAATATTCAATTAGGTTTCATCATCTTAATCAACTTCCTTGATTAATATCATTCTTAGGCTAGTACACTACTTTAATTATTTCATAAGAGGGACTTCCTATAAATTCTCATAACACACTTGTTATTTAAATTTAATCACTCAATCCATATGCCACAAGATTTTCAATATCATTCATAATTGATATATCTATTTACAAAGTGACTAGAAATTCTTGGTTATTACAATATATATCCGTGGCTTGTTCCTGCTTTAATATATATATATATATATATATATATAAGTAATTCATATATATATATATATATATATATAATTATATATATATATTAAAGCTGAAAAAACCACGGATTAGCAATCAAGGCCAAACGAATTAATATATATATATGATTATATATATATATATATTAAAGCAGTAAAAAGCCACAGATTTATAATCTAGGCATAAATGAGTTAATGTAAATATAAATATATAATTATATATATATATATATATATATATATATATATATATATTAAAGTAGAAAATGTCACGGATTAACAATTCAGGTTAAATGACACTTATAAATATATATATATATACTTATATATATATATTAAAGAGAGAAAAGTCACAAATTTACAATCCAAGCCTATATAACACTTATAAATATATACATATATATATTTATAAGTGTTATATAGGCCTGGATTGGAAATCCGTGGCTTTTATGGCTTTAATATATATATATATATATATATATTAAAGCCATAAAAGCCACGGATTTACAATCCAGGCAAAAAAAATAAGAACGATATATATTTATATATATTAAAGCAGTACAACTTCAGATCAAAAGAAATCTCACAGTGTGTAGTGAGGGAGGCTTTATACTGCTTTTGAAGATTGAAAACTGTGTTTTCACCGGTTAAAACTTGATATGTTAGTATATATGTATAGAAGTGTTTAAAAAGAATACTATTGTAATTTGGAACATTGATGGAAAGGTTAAGAGTTTAAACGGGCAGAATTTCCTATCTTTTCTCTTTTTTTCTCTTTCTTTTTGGCTGATGGAGGGGTCTATTTATAGAGCAAAGGAGCTGCGGGTCAACCCGCAGCTGACCCGGGTGGGCCCGGCCTCGTGGGTCTTGTCGTCTCGAAGTACATGCACTTCGACCAAAGCGCTGTCTGCTAGAACCTTCATAACTTTCAAATCGGGAATCCGATGGAGGCGTGCTATACCTTTCCGGAAAGCCCTTTCCGAGAGCTAGACAATGAAATTGGATTTAACTTGTTCTAAATCCTGGAAGATGGGTCTATGACCAGATCATTGAGTCTTCGCAGTCCGTCCGTTGAGCTATCTTGTTCTATTTTCACTCGGGATTGACGTTACGGTTCTGCATGACCTTCGTGGCAGTGATTTGACTTGATTTGATTTGAATTGGCCAAATGACCATTTTACCTTTTCGGGAGTTATCTCCAGGGTTGCCAGGGCTTTCGACTGTTTCTCGGGGTTGTCTCCGAGGTTTGTTCCCAGTTGATTCTGTTCTTCCTTAGGGTCGTCTTCGAGGGTTGATTTCATAACCTGTGGTTGTCTCTGGGGATTGATTTGATGCTTTATGGTCCTCCAAGGTTATCTTTGGAGTGTGAAAAAGATGTTTTTAATCTCCTGCATAGTTAGTAACAGAAAAATGAAATTTTGAGTGTCTACAGATTCCCCTCTTTGCCATATTTATGCAATGCAATGAAATAAACATGACAAAGATTACTAGACACTTGAAATATGACCAGGTATACTTAATGATGCAAATCGCAATGCAATGAATGTTATGTTGAATGTTCAAATGTTTTTGCAAATTGCACTTCGCAAATAGCATTTTGCACTTCGCACATCGTATGTCGCACATTACATCGCAAATCGTGCTTCGCATTTCGCATATTGCACATCATATCGCAAATCGCTTTACCTTTATCAGTTATTGCTGATGTTTATACTGGGGTTGATTCCACGGTTGACTTTCATCAGTGCTTGTAATACCCGAGAATTTCCATATATTATTAAATAAATATATTAATGGAAATGAGAATTTATTTGAATATAAATGATTTTGTGTTATGAGATGAATTAATTCAATTATATATAATTGAATAATTATAATAATTGAGAAATTGGTGGAGTTTGTGATAAACTCGTTGATTACCTTGTGTGGCACAGTGACGTAATATAAGAATGATTATATTAATTTAAGCGAAAAATTAATCTATATTAATTGTTAATCGAAGAATATTAATTAACTGTTATAAAATACTAATGAGGATTGATTAATAATATGCGATTATTATTGCAAGAAACATAATAATAATGAGCAACGTGTTTATAAATATAATAAGATTTATATCAAAGTGATAGTTAATCATATAAAGGTTAATTAAATTGTTATGGAGGTTAACAATTATATTGATTGATGTAGGATATGTGTATATTATTAATTAATATTCAATTTATAAGATGAGAAATTATATGTGCAAGCATGCGAATTAAATGTATAGTAACTATATGTTATGATATGTGTAGGTGACAAATGATGTGCGGATATACATTAAAATAATGTATCATGGATCTATTATAAATAATTGTTGAGTAATACAATTTAATAATATATGATATAATGTAATGTGGTAGTATCCGATTGTATTATATCGGTAAGATAAAATGTACATTGATTATATGTATTCAAATTGCATTTATTACATTATGGGGAGAACATTGTAATTATAACCTAAGAGTACATATAATATATAACATAAGTGTAGCATATAGTCCATTTGTGAGAATGCTGAGATTTGCTTGGCTTGTCCCAATATAATAGTCACTCTCCTTTCCCTCATTCACGTGCACAGCCATTATGGCCTAAGCCTATTGCTTCTCCTTAAACTCAGTAAATTTCCATAGCCTTGTAGCAATGATGAGCAAGGGAGTGGTGTTAATGATGGATTCTAACAACTAAATACCTACCATTCTATAACCTTCATGCAATTTGACAATCCGTTAGTTTGATTTGGGAGTTAGAAGCTTGGACTGTGTATTCATTCTTCTATATAAAGGAACTCCCTGCACCTTCATTTCATTGCTGAAATATTTCTAAGAGAAGAGAGTATACTGTGATTGTCTATTTAGTTCAGAAGGAATTTCTATAGTTGCATCAGCAAGCTTACTCCATAACAGAGGTATAAATCCTCTTCGTGTCTTCATTTTCATTTTTCTGTCAAAAGAACTCCATTGTTGTTTTCTGAGTTTTGTTGAAATTCTTGATTATGCCAAATTGGTTCATGATTGGTTTGTAGAACCCTTATATTGTTGTTATATGAACATACACACATGATGGAACCACTGAATAGTCTTTCATTTCCATTGTTCCTCTTCAATTTCTGTAAATACATGAAATTCGTAAATTAGTTAGAGTTCATGAAATTGGGAATTGATAATTGCTATTGACTGTTATATAAGCATATATGTATGTGTTAATAAGTTAAACAAGGATAATATCTGGGTAAATCGATGAAATGGGAGGTTTTGGGTCGGTTTTCGCTGCAGTCTGAACCGCAGAAAACTGCCTCGACGCCGCAGCGCCACACGCGCCGCAGCCCGCGCCGCAGCGCCACACGCAGCGCCACTCGCGCCGCAGCGCCAGTATTAAGCTACTGTTGCCGCGCCGCAGCGCCAGCCTCTGTGTTCAGTTTTCTGCATTCTGCAACAAAACTGTTATGTTCCAATTGTTTGATTTTTGTTTAAACAAGCATGGGAGCATGATTAATACATATATATAAACCTAATGAGGCAATGTAAGCATGTTTTAGTATATTAACATGCGTGGTTAACCAAACGACACATAGTTTGGAAACGAATTTAAAGTTTCATAAACGACGTTAACATATATGAAGCATGTATACATTCTGACTCTTCGAGCATGTTTATAGGGCCTTGAAATACATGAAAAGCATGTTAACTTACATATGTAGGTTTCATAAGGAAGCATGAACATGATAGACCTTATTAATGAACTATACTAACAAAGTATAAGCTTTGAACGTGAACGTTGGTATGTTATGACGAGAATTAGAATTTGACATTTATGGACACATGTGATAGTATTCTTAGACTCATTCATGTGTCATGCATGTATATATACCATGATTAGTTGCCGTGATTAAAGTTTAGCATGAACAAAGCATGTTTTCAAGATAATAACAATGCTAGCTACATATATGCAATACGAGTACTCATGAGCATGACTAATACAAGTTATATGAATATCTTATGTGTTTAAAAGCAATCATGTTAGACCATATGAGTTCGTGTCCTTGAATGGCTTTAAGTATTAACTTAAGGACCTATACCATGTACGATTTGATTTGGAAAAGTTATACAAGCATGAAAGTATCCTTTAAATATGAATACATGCTACGCGATATTATATGATGTTACTTGAACCCGATTTTGACGGTTAACTTAAGCAGATGCCGTAACTTGCTAAAATGAAATATATTTAGTATTGATTGTGGTCTTATGTGATATTAATAATATGCAAGCATGTTTGCTAATTGTTGAGATCTTATATAATATGAGAATGCGTTTAAACTCTAAAGAAGGAACGTTAAGGATAGAAATTATATTCTATATAACTGTGTAGCTAGGTAAAACTTAGCTTATGTATTGATCGTATATTCAAAGAGAAAATGTGAAGTTAAAGTATATGACTAATGAATATCATATATATACGTAACTGTATTACGATAGGAATTCGAAAGTGTTGATTGCTTTTCGTGGATAAACTACGCTAAAGGCAAGTTCTCTTACTTACACTCTTTTAAAGTGCAAGTATCCTAACCGACGCATTTACTTTATGCAAGGAAATCTATGATTGTGAAAGTTTCCTAACTTATACTCTTTTACTATGCAAGTATCCTATCTTGTGTATTGCGAACTAGTTTCCTATTTAATCGGTTGAATCGAATTAGCACACTTGAACTCTTATTTCATTAAAGCTATTATTCATGTTGAACTTAGTATTGTTCTTGAATATTGTGAAAGTGTCTATGCCATTTGATTCGGCTGGACTTATGTTATTGAAAAGCAACCCAAACTAATTGATTGGTGCGGGATCTTATATTTGACTGAGAAGAACAACCTTCTTTGAAGGGAATATATAATTGTCGGAGAACCGACGTGCACACTTGAGTATGGTTGATTGTTATGCATAACAAGGGTACTTTAGGCTAATCACCTGTTGTACCTGTTTTTGTTGGATTTTCAGTTTATTACTATCAATTCTAGTAGAAGTTCATAGTCCGTAGTGACTACTCAGTATTCAATTATTTGAAATCTTGAATTGACTTATTATTGAATCATATTGATATTATCCTGTCCTTAGCGACTGATATTGAGAACTGTTGATATTCTTGTTATTCTTGAACTATCAAATCTTGTTATACCCTTTCGAGAATTGAGAATCTTATTACTCACCCTTATTGTATATTACTTGCTGGGCAATTTGTGCTCATTCTTGCTTTCCCTAAAACATTTCAGTTGAGGCAGAGCATGGTGAACCTTCGGGCGTTGATAAGGGCAAGGGCAAAGCTACCAACTAGCTTATGTCTGTTATGTTTTAAATATATTAATATTGTATGAAGATGATGTAGTAAGAATGGATTTGATTATGTTTAAGCTTAAGTTAGATTATGTAATAAGTCGTTAACTGATATTATTATGTAATCTATTAAGTACTGTAGGTTGCGAGACTTGGGGGAATAATTATAATAAATCATTGTAAATTATTCTAGAATAGATTTTCCGCTGTGATCGTATGATATTTAATTATTATTATTGTGATGTATTACCATGAGCACGTGATGAACCGAATTCGAGAGACCAAGTGGCGGTCCTGGAATTTGGGGGCGTCACAGGTTGGTATCAAAGCCGTAGTTATAAACCTTAGGAACGAGTGTCCTTAGACTATAACTTAGGCGAACTTAGAAGTTAGGAAGGAGATAAAACTCATGTAGAGTTTTCCTTGAGAGACTTAGTCTGTTATGAAATGTAACTTCATTCTATACAATGAACTTATATTTTGTTTAACATTCTAATGGAGATGCTATTTCTTGTCTTGTGTTTGTGAGTGTAGGATGACAGACACAGGGGTACCTAGTAGAGTTGCAGAGGAGGAGCCCAGGGATATACACGTAGTATACGAGGCACCTCTAGAGGCTACACCAGTGCAGGCTGTTGCACCATTCGAGTCTGACGACGAGGACGAGATTGAGATAGAGTCTGATCCAGAGGAGGAGCCGATGGAGGATGAGCCAGTAGAGGACTCTGATGAGGCTACTATAGAGGAACAGATGTTAGGCGAGTATGAGGAGCATATTCTAGAGTTAGACTGCAGAGTCCAGGAGCTGGAGGCAGAGGCCCACGAGAGAGAGTCTGAGTTCCAGAAGCTGAGGGACGAGGACCACCAGAGGAAGCTGGCTATGCAAGAGTTAGAGGTGGAGATTGCCTACCGTAGGGAGGCAGGGATCCAGATGGGGACTCTGTTTCACAGGTCAGTGGCTAGGAATGCAGATTTGGCAGAGAAGCTAGAAGAGGTTGAGCAGAGGGAACTGAGTGAGAAGACTGAGAAAGAGGCACTCCGTACTCAGCTAGAGTTGGAGGTGATGGATAGGTTACACTTCGAGGAGAAGTGGGAAGCGTCCAATGAGAGAGCTGACGACCTTGAGGATGAGGTCAGGTGCAAGAAGAGAAAGATGAACAAGATGGGGTATGTGTTCCGTTCAGCTTTTGAAAGGGTGATTGATGGTGTGTACCACTACCCGGCAGAACAGGGACAGACTCTACATACCTTGAGCCGAGAGCTGGTTGCTTATATAGCACAGTTGGAGTACAAGAGCGCAGTGGAGCGCGGGATGATGGGATGAGATTTCCTTAGTCAGTCTAGTGGTAGTACTAGTTGTGTCTTTATGTATTGTATATACTATGTTGTAATTTCGATCTTTTGTGTAAGATGTGGGATGATGATATAAACCCCGAGTTAGCTTTTGTTAGAGGGGTAGTATGGTAGTAGGTTGGTATATTCCCGTCTTTTGTGATATTAGGGGATATATGTGATGACATTTAGCAGTATGCTAGGAAATCATGTAATGAAAATGAAATGACATATGAATATAAATGGAGTTGATTTTCAAAACGTGTTATAAATTTATTCTTTTAGTATTAAAAGAAATACTTAAGTGATATACTTGAATAATAATAAAATGAAAAATTGTGATGCAGATAATGCCGCCCAGACGTAGATTGACTGCACCCGAAGAATCCGTTAACAATGAGAGAGAACAAGTAGACCCGATCCAGAAACTGGTAGACTTGTTAGGAGAAGCCTTAAGGGGAAGGAACAATGAACCCGTTCGCCCGAACCCTCAAACTGTGTCAGTAACAACCTTTAAAGACTTTAAGAGTGTAGGACCCCCGGAGTTCGAGGGAACTACCGACCCAATCGTCGCACAAACGTGGATCAAAGAGATCGAAAAAGCTTTCACTATAGCTAGCGTAGGCGAAGATCAGAAGACGGTGTTTGCCACGTACATGATGAGGGGAGAAGCGAACTACTGTAACGACCAGGAATTTTAAGCTTCTTATTAATTTTATCTGTGATTTAAAATTTTTGAGAGTTAATTTTTCAAACTTATTTAAACCTTATGTGGTTATGTGCTTATGTGAATTTAACCTATGCAAATAAATGCTAGGATTTTTATTAAAGGGAATCACTAATGGTTATTTAAATTAGTAGATTAACCTTGAGACTTTTATATCGGAATATTGATAAAAGTGTTAGTAATTATATATTCAAATTTCTTGAGTATAGTGTAGAGAGTTAATCGTGATTAATTAATTATTTGAGAGTAATTAATTGATAACGTATGAAATTATTATTATTGTTGATTAATAATTATTATGGATAAATAATAATGAGTAATTAATTGGGAGTATGTTGATTAATTATTTTGAATAACTAATAATTAATGAGTAAGAGATTAATAAATATATTTACGTCATTTATTATTTTTTATACAAGCATGTGTTATATTAAACCTTTAATATATGATAGTTAACTATATATTATATATAGTACAAGGTGACCTTTGATAAGGCTATTATATATAGACTATATAGTAACCGTAATTGTATTATGTGAGATTGATAAGTGTAATGTGTACTTAGAGCATGTGACATGATGTGGGTAGGAAAACTTTTATGAATACCCTATCACCTTACCTTATATCAATAAACATTATTAATTGATAATACTTTCAATAAGTTATTATAATTATAATAACAGTTATTATTATAATAATACCCACTTGCTTTATATTCGGTGTTAAAATAATGTACATGGATTATATGTATGTGCACTACTTGATACCTTGTAATTAGGAATTATATTGTATGCCCTTTAAATTATTGTGACCTGTGTTATATGAAATGAATTGTGTATACAAATTTAATAACCAAGTGTTAGCATACACTATACACCCACTTGCTAGATTGCTGGAATTACTTTGTCCCATAATATGAGACCAATTTCTCTCTTCACGTGAAAGCAAGAAGCTAGCCTACTCTATCTCTTCTCAATTTCCTCAAAGCTATAGCAATGATCATGGGGGAGTGGAGATTATGATGAGTTATACCAACTCCTCACCCACTATTTGATAACCATTAGCTAATTGCATCTCCCATTAGTTTGATTTGAGGAACAATGTCTAGAATCGGATATTGAAATTTCCTATAAATTAACTCTCTTCCCTCTCTATTACAATTGCTGAGATTTCCATACAAGTATAGAATTAGTAGAGTTGCTAGTGAGAGTCTGTGAATTGAGAGAGTGAGAGATAGCAGCAAGTCCCTAATAACAGAGGTATAACTCCATCTTTTCAATTCTTGTAAATTTCTATTCTTGTTCTTCATTAGCACAGTTCTTGATTTTTGCAAGTTAGATGTTAATTGAGCTATGAAGTATGCTTGTAAGTTAGTAAGCATGTTAGTTATATACTGTGACTGGTTTGGAATGAATGCGTAAGAGTTTCTGAGTTGGGATTTTCAGGAACTGCCGAAGCAGTTCAGTCTGGGTTGGAGCAGGAGCCGGCGCAGCTGCGCCGGGTTTATGCCTGGTTGCAGCGCAGCTGCGCAGGACCTGCAATTCAGATTTTTCTTTTCTGCATCAGTGCTGTTGTGTGATAGTTTTCTTGCATTGATTTAAACAAACATGTTAACATGGGTAATACGTATATATGGGTACATAAACCTAACATAAACATGTTCAAGCTAAGATGGTATACATTTCGACGAAACAACTTATGGTTTTCGAAATGAATGTTGAGTTTTAAAAGGGGACTTTGGTACAGAAATGCCACAGATATATTCTGACTTTTGAGACGTGTTAGTATGACCTAGGAAGGCATGAAATGCATGTTAATTGATGTATATATGTTTTATGTTGTAAAGAGAACTTACGAACCTAACTAGTACACATTCCTAACAAAAATAAAAGTTTTGAAAACAAACTTTGACATGTCGACATTCTGATTTTTCAGACATGATATTATAATGTAGAGATGCATGAGAGATGTATTACATTCTGTATATAGGTATCATAATATAACTTGAACATGTGGACCTTAATATTGAACGTTACTAACATCAACATAAGCTTTGAATATGAACTTTGACGTATACGTAGTATGTATGAATTTTGATTTCATGATCATGATCATGTGTTCTATATAAACATGAGAACTAAGACTACTGTGATAGAACATACTAGTATACTTGACCGTAAGTTAAGACGTTTTCAAAAGTGAAACTTAAGAACTTTGAAAAGAGAACTTAACCAAGACTTGTGTCTTTTAGATTGTGACAACTTAAATACATGTATGTGACTTATTATATACATGCTAATACATGTGAGTAACGGTTACGAGATGCTTTACATGTACCGTGTTGTCTTTTTAACTTAGTGTACTTTGCAAATGGAAACTTAGAATGTGAAATAGCATTGAATTATATTATGATCATGCAAGCATGTTTATTAGGATGTCATTATGCCTATAGACGTATTGACATGAACCTCGTTTATTTATGCACAGATCTCACATATGCATGCTTAATCATAGAAAATGATCTTCAAATATGAACTATGTGATTTGAAGTATATTTGTGTAGTATACTCAAGCATACATATTAGGTATTGTTTAGCCTTGTTATGAAATAGTATGACCGGAGTAGCGAACCTTTGAAGTATGAACTTATTTAACTTAAGGTCTACCGGCATGAATACATATAACTATGAAATTGGATTAGGATGTTAGTTTCGAATGAGAGATTATAATCTATAGGCATGTGTGTTGATTTATATCAGTAACTTAAAGTACTATGTGTTTCAAGCCTATGTTGATGCTTATGAACTAGACAATCTAAAATTATTAAATCTAAGACAGGATTAGATTGGCTTACGTGAACTATGTGATAGAATTATATAATGACTAGAGTCTTGTATGTGTGAACTTATATTAGTTTATATATACTAATTGGAGAGGCCGACTTGTTAATGCTAGGTCATTCCAACGCAGTTTTAGTAAAGCTAGAATTTATTTGTAGCTGAGCAAACAGGCAAGTTCTCTAACTTTACTCAAATTTATATTGAGCAAGTTTCCCTGACTTACACTTATTATTTGTGCAAGTCTCCCTAACTTTACTCAATTTTATATTGAGCAGGGTATTATTATATTGCAAGTTTCCTAACTTCATTTAATTGTGATATTGAATGCAAGTACCCTAGACCCTTGTATTACTTTATTCAACGGATATTGTAAGCTAGTATCCGAACCCTACTTTTATTGTGCAAATATTTTAAATCCTTGCACTACTTTATTCAATTACTCGAGTAAGCGAGATTCTAAACTTCACCTTTATTGTGCAAGTTCCTATCCTTCTCATATTGTTTTGAGCAGGTTATTATTGTATTGTGAAAGTTCCCCGAACTTCACATTTTGAGTATTGTGAAAGTTCTCCGAACTTCACATTTTGAGTATTGTGAAAGTTCCCCGAACTTCACACTTTGGTTATTGTGAAAGTTCCCCGAACTTCACACTTTGGTTATTTTGCAAATTCCCGAACTTCATTATGTAAGTTCTCTAAATTTATACAAACTCGTATATTGTGGAAGTATCTTATCTTTGTGTTTACTTTACCCAAAGAACGTTGTAAGCAAATTTTCTAACCTATGCATTTACTTTATGCAAAGGATCTATTATGGTGAAATTCCTCGAATTTCACTCTTTGATGTCGTAAGTGTCTAAGCCTATGCATTTATTTTATGCAAGGAATCTAGTATTGTGCAAGTTCCCCGAACTTCACACGTTGAGTATTGTGCAAGTTCCCCGAACTTCACAAGTTGAGTATTGTGCAAGTTCCCCGAACTTCACACGTTGAGTATTGTGCAAGTTCCCCGAACTTACACAAATTCCTATATTGTGCAAATTCTAAACTTCACTTTGTGCAAGTTCTCTATCCTTCTCATATTATATTGAGTAGGTTATTGTTGAATCGAAAGTTGTTTACTTAATTGCTTGAACTTTATTTCCAAGCATGTTATTTAGTGGTTTAATTACTTATCAATTATTCCACATCGATATTATTGATGTCCGCACCTAGTGCATTTGAGCTCGTACAGTCTTGGACTTGTACATTATTCAAGGTTCTAAATTTCTTGAACCATGTCAGTAAGAGTCTGAACCTTTGCTCGGTCAGACTAGTGTATGAAGTTTTCTTTGAAGCTATCCAAACCAATTGATGGTAAGGATTCTTAGACGGAACAGAACACCCCTCATATGTGGGAGTGTGCCCAGGTATCTAATATATATGATACGAGTAAGCAGATTTAAGTGTTATGCATATTCACGTTGTGCCCAAGGCTGATCTCCTCGAGGTACTAAGTTTCTATAGCCAGAAGCCAGTAATTCTAAAAAGGGTCAATTAGCTATTGAACCCATTGGAAAGTTATAGTTCAGAGTCTACTCGACTATCAGTCATTCTAAAGGCAATTATTATCTTTGCTTTTAATATTCATATTGTTAAATTGTTCATATGTTCATAGTGTTGAATCATGCAGGTTGTTGAACCTTACAAATATTCATATTATTGAATCATTCTATTATTCGTACTGATTCGTTCAGATATTCATATTATTGAATCGTTTTAATATTCATATTATTGAATATTTAAGATATTCATTTTGTTGAAATCGTTGTCAGATATTTTTCCATTCATCATGATATATCCTTTATTATTGTATCTAAACTTGCTGAGCAAACTTGTTGCTCATTCTTGCTATATCATAACTTATATTGCAGTTAAGCCCAAGCCCTCAGGGAAGGACAAGGGTAAAGGAAAGATTTAGGATGGTTTGCAAGGAGCAGACTTTATCTTTATGTCTAGTTTAATTACCGTTAATGTAATATGAACCCTAATGTTTATTCTAGGGAATGTTTGTATTGATGTATTAAGGTTATCGAATCTTGGGACTAGTAACACCTTTTGAATGAACGACGTACGTTTATTATATTTCGCATTTTTAGTTATCGTATGTTGTTAGAGGTGGATGTTAGTATTGTATCGTGGCGACCGGACCAGGGTCAGAAGACCCGGATTCGGGGGTGTCACAACTACTGGTGGGAGGCTAATCAACAAAGAGCTGGAGAAGGGATAATAGCTTGGGATAAGTTTAAGACACTGTTCTTCGAGAATTACTTTCCGAAAAGTATGAAGAATAGGATGGAGGTGTAATTCCTAGAGTTAAAACAAGGTGAAATGACGGTGGCGCAATACGCGGCTAGGTTTAACGAACTAGCGCGATTTGCGGAGCACCAAGTTGGTGATGAAGAGAGGAAGGCTAGACGCTTTGAACAAGGGTTGAAGCCATGGCTGTTCAATAAGGTATCAGTTCTTCAAATTGATTCCTTTGCAGCATTACTGGAGAAGGCAATCATTGCGGAATGTGGCAGTGAGGCCTTAAGTCTGTATAACAAAAAAAAGAAAGGAAAGAATACTGGAGGAGAGAATCGTACGGGAAGAAGCAGTAGCGGAGGAAGCAACTTGGGAAAGAGAAAGTGGGAGAACAACAACAACAACAACAAAAATAACAATAATAATCAATCAGGGAATTTTCGTGGAGGTTTCAAGAAGAGGGCTGAAGGATGCCCGAAGTGTGGGAAGAATCACCAGGGCGAGTGCTGGAAGGGACGTGGCACTTGCTACAACTGCAGACAGGAAGGGCACATCTCGCCCAACTGTTTGAAACCGAAAAAGATACAAGGATGCATTGCGTGTGGCTCGACGGAGCACCGAATTAAGGACTGCCCAAAGAAGGGAAGTGGCGGGGGTAGTAATCAGCAAGGAGGCAACAAGCTGATGATCGGTGGACCGGCACAATCCAACCGCCCAACCGCCAGAACCTTTAACATGACCGTCCAAGACGCAGTGGCTGCGAAGGATGTGGTGTCAGGTATAATCCCAATCAATGATATAAATGCTTACGTATTATTTGATTCGGGTGCCACCTGTTCTTTTGTATCTGAAGAACTTGCTAGTAGACTTAGTACACCTCGAGAACTATTAGAAAATCCTTTGATCATAGAAGTTGCTAATAAGGAAGTGATCCCTGTAGAATACGTTTATCGAAATTGTCGCGCAAATATTAGTAAACATGAACTGAGCGTAGACTTGATTCCTATTAGACTGGGAGAAATTGACGTAATACTGGGAATGGATTGGTTGTATAACCATGCTGCGATAATTGACTGTCAGAACAAATGTGTGAACCTTCAGACTCTGAGTAAGTCTAAGGTAGTGTTTTATGGTAGCTCATCGCTTAAGCAATCGTGTTGCGTTACGATGATGCAGGCCAAGAAATTGTTAAGGAAAGGATGTGGAGGATATTTAGCTTACATCGTTGATACTCGGAAGAAGGGAGTAGAAATTAAGGATATATACGTAGTTAATGAATTCCAAGATGTGTTTCCGGACGATCTGCCTGGTCTTCCGCCAGACAGAGAAATCGAATTCGTAATAGACTTAGCACCGGGAACGGCACCGATTTCGAAAGCTCCATATCGTATGGCGCTAGTAGAAATGAAGGAATTGATGATACAATTGCAAGAATTATTGGATAAGGGTTACATTCGACCGAGTGTTTCTCCTTGGGGAGCACCAGTACTATTCGTTAAGAAGAAGGACGGATCGATGAGGCTCTGTATCGATTATCGAGAATTGAATAGAGTAACGATCAAGAACCGGTATCCGCTACCGAGGATAGACGACTTATTTGATCAACTGAAGGGAGCAAAGTGTTTCTCAAAGATCGACCTTACGAACAGGATATCATCAACTGAAGGTACGGGATGAGGACATACCAAAGACTGCGTTTCGAACCCGTTATGGACACTACGAGTTTTTGGTAATGTCATTCGGATTGACTAATGCTCCGGCAGCATTTATGGACTTGATGAACCGAGTTTTCAAGCCATACTTGGATAAATTTGTAGTGGTTTTTATCGACGACATTTTGATCTACTCAAAGACAGAGGAAGAACACGCCGAACATCTAAAGATTATTTTGGAGGCACTAAGGAAGGAGAAGATGTATGCAAAACTTTCTAAGTGCGAATTTTGGATGGAGAAGGTTCAATTCTTAGGCCACGTGGTGGATAAGAATGGAATCTCTGTAGACCCTGCGAAGGTTGAAGCAGTAAGTAATTGGGAACAACCGAGAACACCGACGGAGGTGAGAAGCTTTCTAGGGTTAGCTGGGTACTATCGAAGATTCATCCAAGATTTTTCTAAGATAGCAACCCCGTTGACCAATTTGACTAGAAAGACGGTGAAATTTGTATGGACCGACAAATGCGAAGAAAGTTTTCAAGAACTGAAAAGGAGATTGAGCGAAACACCTGTGTTATCATTACCAGATGATGCGGGAAATTTTGTGGTGTATAGTGATGCATCGCACAAGGGGCTTGGCTGTGTGCTCATGCAACATGGCAAGGTTATTGCATATGCGTCACGACAATTGAAGGATTACGAAAAACTGATACCCTACTCATGACTTAGAGTTAGCGGCAGTAGTTTTTGCGTTAAAGATATGGAGACATTATCTATACGGAGAAAAATGTGAGATATACACGGACCACAAAAGTCTGAAATATATCTTCACACAGAAGGAGTTAAACATGCGGCAGAGAAGGTGGTTAGAATTAATCAAAGACTATGACTGCGATATTCTTTATCACCCGGGAAAGGCAAATGTGGTTGCCGACGCTCTGAGCAGGAAAGGAAGGGAGAAGTTGTTTAATTTAACAACTCAGGAAGAGTTGATAAGAGAGATGGAGAAATTGGAGATAGAAGTAAAAGGACCAGAAAAGTCTGGTGAGAAGTTAATTGTAATGGAAGCTTGTCCGACGTTGTTGAATAGAGTAAAGGAAGCTCAGGAAAAGGATGAAGAGTGTGAGAAAATCCGAAAGAGGATCACAGAAAGTGAGGAAGAAAAATTTCGAATGGATAAAGACGGTATTTTGAGATTTGAAGGGAGAGTGTGGGTACCAGCGGTAACCGAGTTGAGGGAAGAGATTTTGCACGAGGCACACAATACGACATATTCCGTTCATCCGGGAGGCACAAAGATGTACCGAGATCTAAGGCAACATTTTTGGTGGCCTAATTTGAAACGGGAAGTCGCAGAGTGCGTCAGTAAATGCTTGACTTGCCAACGCGTTAAAGCAGAGCATCAGCGGCCAAGTGGTTTACTACAACCGTTAGAAATACCAGAGTGGAAATGGGAGCATATTACCATGGACTTCGTGGTAGGACTTCCAGTTACACAGAAAGGTTATGATGCTATTTGGGTTATCGTGGATCGACTAACGAAGACCGCACACTTTCTACCAATCAAGATCCGCTACAGTTTGAACCAATTAGCAAGCCTATATGTAAAAGAAACTATTTCACGACATGGAGTGCCGGTGTCAATTGTCTCTGATCGAGATCCGCGCTTCACGTCCAATTTTTGGAAGAGCTTGCAGGAAAGAATGGGAACGCAGTTGAGGTTGAGTACAGCTTATCATCCTCAAACAGACGGACAAAGTGAGCGAACAATACAAACGCTAGAAGACATGCTTAGGACTTGCGTGACGGATTTTAAGGGAAATTGGGACGACCACCTACCCTTAGTAGAATTCGCATATAATAATAGCTACCATGCGAGTATTGGCATGCCACCGTACGAAGCTCTTTACGGGAGAAAGTGCAGAACGCCGTTATGTTGGGACGAAGTCGGAGAACGACGAATACTCGGACCAGAGTTAGTTCAACAAACCGCAGACGTGGTGACAGTGATAAGAGCCAGACTTGTAGCAGCTCAAGATCGCCAGAAGAAATACGCAGATTTGCATCGGCAGGACCGAGACTTCAAAGTCGGCAGTTTCGTATTCTTGAAGGTATCTCCATGGAAGGGAAAAATCCATTTCGGCAAGAAAGGAAAATTGAGTCCAAGATTCATAGGACCGTTCGAGATACTGAAGTGAGTGGGCGAAGTGGCATACAAAGTTGCGTTACCACCCGAGTTGGAGCATATCCACAATGTGTTCCACATTTCCGTGTTGCGACCGTACAAGGCCGACTACAAGCACGTGATTTCTTACGAGCCCATTCAAGTGGAGAAGAACTTGGCGTATGAAGAAATTCCTGTCCAAATATTAGATAGGAAAGAACAAACTTTGAGAAATAAAGTTATTTCATCTGTAAAAGTACTTTGGCGTAACCACGATGTCGAGGAGGCAACGTGGGAGTTAGAAGATAGGATGATGAGGGATTATCCCCATCTATTTGTGTAACCTTGTAGCAATTCCGGGACGGAATTTTTATAAGGGGGGGAGGATGTAATACCCGAGAATTTCCATATATTATTAAATAAATATATTAATGGAAATGAGAATTTATTTGAATACAAATGATTTTGTGTTATGAGATGAATTAATTCAATTATATATAATTGAATAATTATAATAATTGAGAAATTGGTGGAGTTTGTGATAAACTCGTTGATTGCCTTGTGTGGCACAGTGACGTAATATAAGAATGATTATATTAATTTAAGCGAACAATTAATCTATATTAATTGTTAATCAAAGAATATTAATTAACTGTTATAAAATACTAATGAGGATTGATTAATAATATGCGATTATTATTGCAAGAAACATAATAATAATGAGCAACGTGTTTATAAATATAATAAGATTTATATCAAAGTGATAGTTAATCATATAAAGGTTAATTAAATTGTTATGGAGGTTAACAATTATATTGATTGATGTAGGATATGTGTATATTATTAATTAATATTCAATTTATAAGATGAGAAATTATATGTGCAAGCATGCGAATTAAATGTATAGTAACTATATGTTATGATATGTGTAGGTGACAAATGATGTGCGGATATACATTAAAATAATGTATCATGGATCTATTATAAATAATTGTTGAGTAATACAATTTAATAATATATGATATAATGTAATGTGGTAGTATCCGATTGTATTATATCGGTAAGATAAAATGTACATTGATTATATGTATTCAAATTGCATTTATTACATTATGGGGAGAACATTGTAATTATAACCTAAGAGTACATATAATATATAACATAAGTGTAGCATATAGTCCATTTGTGAGAATGCTGAGATTTGCTTGGCTTGTCCCAATATAATAGTCACTCTCCTTTCCCTCATTCACGTGCACAGCCATTATGGCCTAAGCCTATTGCTTCTCCTTAAACTCAGTAAATTTCCATAGCCTTGTAGCAATGATGAGCAAGGGAGTGGTGTTAATGATGGATTCTAACAACTAAATACCTACCATTCTATAACCTTCATGCAATTTGACAATCCGTTAGTTTGATTTGGGAGTTAGAAGCTTGGACTGTGTATTCATTCTTCTATATAAAGGAACTCCCTGCACCTTCATTTCATTGCTGAAATATTTCTAAGAGAAGAGAGTATACTGTGATTGTCTATTTAGTTCAGAAGGAATTTCTATAGTTGCATCAGCAAGCTTACTCCATAACAGAGGTATAAATCCTCTTCGTGTCTTCATTTTCATTTTTCTGTCAAAAGAACTCCATTGTTGTTTTCTGAGTTTTGTTGAAATTCTTGATTATGCCAAATTGGTTCATGATTGGTTTGTAGAACCCTTATATTGTTGTTATATGAACATACACACATGATGGAACCACTGAATAGTCTTTCATTTCCATTGTTCCTCTTCAATTTCTGTAAATACATGAAATTCGTAAATTAGTTAGAGTTCATGAAATTGGGAATTGATAATTGCTATTGACTGTTATATAAGCATATATGTATGTGTTAATAAGTTAAACAAGGATAATATCTGGGTAAATCGATGAAATGGGAGGTTTTGGGTCGGTTTTCGCTGCAGTCTGAACCGCAGAAAACTGCCTCGACGCCGCAGCGCCACACGCGCCGCAGCCCGCGCCGCAGCGCCACACGCAGCGCCACTCGCGCCGCAGCGCCAGTATTAAGCTACTGTTGCCGCGCCGCAGCGCCAGCCTCTGTGTTCAGTTTTCTGCATTCTGCAACAAAACTGTTATGTACCAATTGTTTGATTTTTGTTTAAACAAGCATGGGAGCATGATTAATACATATATATAAACCTAATGAGGCAATGTAAGCATGTTTTAGTAAATTAACATGCGTGGTTAACCAAACGACACATAGTTTGGAAACGAATTTAAAGTTTCATAAACGACGTTAACATATATGAAGCATGTATACATTCTGACTCTTCGAGCATGTTTATAGGGCCTTGAAATACATGAAAAGCATGTTAACTTACATATGTAGGTTTCATAAGGAAGCATGAACATGATAGACCTTATTAATGAACTGTACTAACAAAGTATAAGCTTTGAACGTGAACGTTGGTATGTTATGACGAGAATTAGAATTTGATATTTATGGACACATGTGATAGTATTCTTAGACTCATTCATGTGTCATGCATGTATATATACCATGATTAGTTGCCGTGATTAAAGTTTAGCATGAACAAAGCATGTTTTCAAGATAATAACAATGCTAGCTACATATATGCAATACGAGTACTCATGAGCATGACTAATACAAGTTATATGAATATCTTATGTGTTTAAAAGCAATCATGTTAGACCATATGAGTTCGTGTCCTTGAATGGCTTTAAGTATTAACTTAAGGACCTATACCATGTACGATTTGATTTGGAAAAGTTATACAAGCATGAAAGTATCCTTTAAATATGAATACATGCTACGCGATATTATATGATGTTACTTGAACCCGATTTTGACGGTTAACTTAAGCAGATGCCGTAACTTGCTAAAATGAAATATATTTAGTATTGATTGTGGTCTTATGTGATATTAATAATATGCAAGCATGTTTGCTAATTGTTGAGATCTTATATAATATGAGAATGCGTTTAAACTCTAAAGAAGGAACGTTAAGGATAGAAATTATATTCTATATAACTGTGTAGCTAGGTAAAACTTAGCTTATGTGTTGATCGTATATTCAAAGAGAAAATGTGAAGTTAAAGTGTATGACTAATGAATATCATATATATACGTAGCTGTATTACGATAGGAATTCGAAAGTGTTGATTGCTTTTCGTGGATAAACTACGCTAAAGGCAAGTTCTCTTACTTACACTCTTTTAAAGTGCAAGTATCCTAACCGACGCATTTACTTTATGCAAGGAAATCTATGATTGTGAAAGTTTCCTAACTTATACTCTTTTACTATGCAAGTATCCTATCTTGTGTATTGCGAACTAGTTTCCTATTTAATCGGTTGAATCGAATTAGCACACTTGAACTCTTATTTCATTAAAGCTATTATTCATGTTGAACTTAGTATTGTTCTTGAATATTGTGAAAGTGTCTATGCCATTTGATTCGGCTAGACTTATGTTATTCAAAAGCAACCCAAACTAATTGATTGGTGCGGGATCTTATATTTGACTGAGAAGAACAACCTTCTTTGAAGGGAATATATAATTGTCGAAGAACCGACGTGCACACTTGAGTATGGTTGATTGTTATGCATAACAAGGGTACTTTAGGCTAATCACCTGTTGTACCTGTTTTTGTTGGATTTTCAGTTTATTACTATCAATTCTAGTAGAAGTTCATAGTCCGTAGTGACTACTCAGTATTCAATTATTTGAAATCTTGAATTGACTTATTATTGAATCATATTGATATTATCCTGTCCTTAGCGACTGATTTTGAGAACTGTTGATATTCTTGTTATTCTTGAACTATCAAATCTTGTTATACCCTTTCGAGAATTGAGAATCTTATTACTCACCCTTATTGTATATTACTTGCTGGGCAATTTGTGCTCATTCTTGCTTTCCCTAAAACATTTCAGTTGAGGCAGAGCATGGTGAACCTTCGGGCGTTGATAAGGGCAAGGGCAAAGCTACCAACTAGCTTATGTCTGTTATGTTTTAAATATATTAATATTGTATGAAGATGATGTAGTAAGACTGGATTTGATTATGTTTAAGCTTAAGTTAGATTATGTAATAAGTCGTTAACTGATATTATTATGTAATCTAATAAGTACTGTAGGTTGCGAGACTTGGGAGAATAATTATAATAAATCATTGTAAATTATTCTAGAATAGATTTTCCGCTGTGATTGTGTGATATTTAGTTATTATTATTGTGATGTATTACCATGAGCACGTGATGAACCGAATTCGAGAGACCAAGTGGCGGTCCTGGAATTTGGGGGCGTCACAGTGCTACTGGTGTCTATTGTGACGCCCCCAAATCCGTGACCGCCACTTGGTCGCTCGAATTCGGTTCATCACGTGCTCATGGTAATACATCACAATAATAATAACTAAATATCACACAATCACAGCGGAAAATCTATTCTAGAATAATTTACAATGATTTATTATAATTATTCCCCCAAGTCTCGCAACCTATAGTACTTAATAGATTACATAATAATATCAATTAACGACTTATTACATAACCTAACTTAAGCTTAAACATAATCAAAACTAGTCTTACTACATCATCTTAATACAACATTAAAATATTTAAAAACATAAAAGAGGCAAGCTAGTTGGTAGCCTTGCCCTTGCCCTTATCAACTCCCGAAGGTTCGCCATGCTCTGCCTTAACTGAAATGTTTTAGGGAAAGCAAAAATGAGCACAAATTGCCCAGCAAGTAATATACAATAAGGGTAACTGATATAATTCTTAATTCTCGAAAGTGTATAACAAAGTTTGATAATTCAAGGATAACAAGAATATCAACAATTTTCAATAATAGTTGCTAAGGACAGAATAATATAAATGTGATTCAATAACAAATCAATTCAAGATTTCAAGATAACTGAATACTGAGCAGTCGCTAAGGACTATGAACTTCTACTAGAATTGACAGTAATAAACTGAAAATCCAACAAAATTAGGTACAACAGGTGATCAGCCTGAAGCACCATCGTTATGCATAACAATCAATCATACTCAAGTGTGCACGTCGGTTCTCCGACAATTATATATTCCCTTAAAAGAAGGTTGTTCTTCTTAGTCAAATACGAGATCTCGCACCAATCAATTAGTTTGGGTCGCTTTTCAATAATATAAGTCTAGCCGAACCAAATGGCATAGACACTTTCACAATATTCAAGAACTATACTAAGTTCAACACGAATAATAGCTTTAATGAAATAAGAGTTCAAGTATGCTAATTCAATTCAAGCGATTAAGTACGAACTAGTTCGCAATATACAAAGATAGAATACTTATATCCAAAGAGATAAGGTTTAGATACTCGCTTACGATATCCGTTGAATAAAATAATGCAAGGGTTTAGGATACTTGCCTTATGCGTAGTTTACTCACGTAAAGCTAGCCAACACTTTCGAATTCCTATCGTAATACAATTACGTATATAGATGATATTCATTAGTCATATAATTTAACTTCACATTTTATCTTCGAATATACGATCAACACATAAGCTAAATTTTAACCTAGCTACACAGTTATATAGAATATAATTTCTATCCTTAACTTCCTCTTTTCTCAAGTTGATCATATTTATACATCATTACTATCATGTGAGACTATCACAATTAGCAATCATAGCTCGCATATTATTAATATCACATAAGACTACAATCAATACTAAATGTATTTTATTTTAGTAAGTTATGGCATTCTCATAAGTTAACGGTCAAAATCGTGTTCAAGTAACATCATATAATATCACGTAGCATGTATACATTTTAAAAAATACTTTTATGTTTGTATAACTTTTCCAACTCCAATCATACATGGCATTGGTTCTTAAGTTAATACTTAAAGCGATTCAAGGACACGAACTCATAAGGTCTAACATGCTCGCTTTTTAAACACATAAGATATTCATATAACTTGTATTAAACATGTTCATGAGTTTTCATATCACATATATGCAACTATCATTGTCATTAGTTTGAAAACGTGCTTCATTTACGCTAAACTTGAATCACGGCAACTAATCACGGTATATATACATGCATGATACATGAATGAATCTAAAAGTACTATCACATGTTCAAAATTATTAGATTCTAACTCTCTTCATAACATACCAAAGTTCACGTTCAAAGCTTATACTTTGTTAGTTTAGTTCATTAATAAGGTCTATCATGTCCATGCTTCCTTATGAAACCTATATATGCATGTATTACATGTGATTCTAGGTCATGTAAACATGTTTGCAAAATTAGTACCTCAACGTGTCACACACATGTCAAAGTTTGTTTCATAAAACTTCCATTTTTGTTCAAAATGTTTATTAATCGAGGTTTAGCATGCTCACGTCATACTATAAAACATGTATACACAAGTCAATATTCATTTCATGTATTTCTAAGTTGCTCTATCACGCACCAAAAATCAGAATATAGTCATGCTTTATAATGTTAATGATTGTTTATGAATCTGTAAGTTCGTTTCCAAACTATATGTCGTTTTGTTAACCATGCATGCTAATATACCAAAACATGCATACATTGCCTCATTATGTTTATATATATATGTTACACAAGCTAGCATGCAAATCTTAAGCCAAATCAAACCATTAGTACTTAGCAAAAAACAAGCAGAATCAATCAACCATTTATAGTGACCTGCGCAGCTGCGCTGCGCCATAGTATTAAACCGGCACAGCTGCGCCGTGTCTGGTTTGTATCAGGAGGCAGCCGGCAACGGTAGAAACTAGGCCAACACAAAATTTTCTTCACCAGTTCGTATGAAATCAGTTATATAACAGTTTGGACATGCTTATATGGTTATATAACACTTAGGCAAGCATTCTATATCCTAATTACACTTTAATTTGGCATGAACAAGAATCTAAGAAATTGCAGTAACAGAAACAGGAAATGAAAATGAAGAACAAGAATCGTGGAATTATACCTCTGCTAGATAATTAAACTTGCTGCTATCTCAATAAGGCTTAACACTGATATATATATATATATATATGCTCTCAATACAATACTCAAGCAAAATCTCTGCATTTGATTTTGTGAAGAGGATGAGCTATATATATAGAGATAACATTACACAGATAATGCAATAATCCAATAAATTGAACCATCAAGAGATTGGATTGCATGGTAGTTATAAGGAAGTTGGTAATTAGTAGTTGGCTTACACTATTGAGGCCACTCCCCTTGCAATGATCATTGCTATGTTGCTGAGTTTGAGAAGGTAGGAGTAGGCTAGCTTCATGAGTGTTTCACGTGAGATGAACTGAGTCTCTTATTATGGGACAAGGAAGGAAACTTTGATATTGTAAATGGACCACATGCTATACTTAAATCATTATACATATATGTATTAAATACTTAGACTATCTACACATATATATATATATATATTTATACATATGTCTTTAATTGAAATGTTCACACTATAATTCACATAATGTAGTAAGTGTGACTTGTACACATATATTCCATGTACACTTTTATCATACTAGGTATAGTCTTTTCAGATATTATCACACTATACTGTCTCCTTTATTATTAAATTGTATTAATCAACAAGTTATTACAATATATTCATGATATATCATTTTAATGTATACACACTCAGTTTGTCACAGATGCATTATCATGTATTCATAACATATAGTTTCAACATGTACAATCATACAATATGGTTTAAATATACTTGCATGGTCACACATAAGTGTTTCTCTACACTATATACTATGGTTGTATTCCATATACTTTATATTATTAATTATTGCATGCTTGTACAATATAATCTTATTATATTAATAACTTACTTATTTATTGTATTATTCATAATGTCAAATAAATAAATTATTCATCTCATTGATTAATTAACGATAATATTAATTAATCCATTCCTCATTGATTAATAATGAAATTATTAACTTCCACGACCATTGCTCATTTATCACGCACAGTATATAAATATAAATCTTATTATATTATAGGCACGTTGCTCATTATTATTATATTTCTTGCAATAATCACATATTATTAATTAATCACCATTAATATTCTATAATAAATATTCCACAATGATAATTAATTAATATTCTACGACTAACAATTAATATAGATTAATTTTTCGCTCAAATTAATATAATCATTAATATTTCTCATCACTGTGCCACACAAGGCTATCAACGAGTTTATCGCAAACTCCATAAATTTCTCAATTATTATAATTATTTAATTTTATATAATTTGAATTAATTCATCTCATAACACAAAATCATTTATATTAAATAAATTCTCATTCTCATTAATATATTTAATTAATAATATTAGGAAATTCTCGGGTATTACATCCTCCCCCCCTTATAAAAATTTCGTCCCGGAATTGCTACAAGGTTACACAAATAGATGGGGATAGTCCATCATCATCCTATCTTCTAATTCCCACGTAGCCTCCTCGACATCGTGGTTACGCCAAAGTACTTTTACAGATGAAATAATTTTATTTCTCAAGGTGTGCTCTTTCATATCTAATATCTAGACAGGAATCTCTTCATATGTCAATTTCTTCTCCACTTGAATGGGCTCGTAAGAAATCACGTGCTTGTAGTCAGCCTTGTAAGGTCGCAACACGAAAATGTGAAACACGTTGTGGATGTGCTCCAGTTCGGGTGGTAACGCAACTTTGTATGCCACTTCGCCCAGTCGCTTCAGTATCTCGAACGGTCCTATGAATCTCGGACTCAATTTTCCTTTCTTGCCGAAACGGATCTTTCCCTTCCATGGAGATACCTTCAAGAATACGAAACTGCCGACTTTGAAGTCTCGGTCCTGCCGATGCAAATCTGCGTATTTCTTCTGGCGATCTTGAGCTGCTACAAGTCTGGCTCTTATCACTATCACCACGTCTGCGGTTTGTTGCACTAGCTCTGGTCTGAGTATTCGTCGCTCTCCGACTTCGTCCCAACATAATGGCGTTTTTCACTTTCTTCCGTAAAGAGCTTCGTACGGTGGCATGCCGATACTCGCATGGTAACTATTATTATACGCAAATTCGACTAAGGGTAGGTGGTCGTCCAAACTTTCCTTAAAATCCATCACGCAAGTTCTAAGCATGTCCTCCAGCATTTGTATAGTTCTCTCACACTGTCCGTCTGTCTGAGGATGATAGGCGGTACTCAACCTCAACTGCGTTCCCATTCTCTCTTGCAAACTCTTCCAAAAATTTGACGTGAAGCGCGGATCTCGATCAGAGACAATAGATACCGGCACTCCATGTCGTGAGACAATCTCCTTTATGTATAGACCCACTAACTGATTCAAACTGTAACGGATCTTGATCTGTAGAAAATGTGCGATCTTGGTTAGTCGATCCACGATAACCCAAATAGCATCATAACCTTTCTGTGTAACTAAAAGTCCTACCACGAAGTCCATGGTAATATGCTCCCATTTCCACTATGATATTTCTAAGGGTTGTAGTAAACCACTCGGCCATTGATGCTCTGCTTTAACGCGTTGGAAAGTCAAACATCTACTGCCGCACTCTGCGACTTCTCGTTTCAAATTGGGCCACCAAAAATGTTGCCTTAGATCTCGGTACATCTTCGTGCCTCCCGGATGAACGAAATATGTCGTATTGTGTGCCTCGTAAAACATCTCTTCCCTCAACTCGGTTACCGCTGGTACCCACACTCTTCCTTCGAATCATAAGATACCGTCTTTATCCATTCAAAATTTCTCTTTCTCATTTTCTGTGATCCTCTTTTAGATTTTCTCACACTCTTCATCCTTTTCCTGGGCTTCCTTCACTCTATCCAACAATGTCTGATGAGCTTCCCCTACAATTAACTTCTCACCAGACTTTTCTGGTCCTTTC
Source organism: Panax stipuleanatus (assembly GCA_020205555.1). Lineage (NCBI taxonomy): Eukaryota > Viridiplantae > Streptophyta > Magnoliopsida > Apiales > Araliaceae > Panax > Panax stipuleanatus. Next base: position 102,403,804 of record CM035126.1, read on the forward strand.
ACTTCTATCTCCAATTTCTTTATCTCTCTTATCAACTCTTCCTGAGTTGTAAAATTAAACAATTTCTCCCTCCCTTTTCTGCTCAGAGCGTCGGCAACCACGTTTGCCTTTCCCGGGTGATAAAGAATATCGCAGTCATAATCCTTGATCAATTCTAACCACCTTCTCTGCCGCATGTTCAACTCCTTCTGTGTGAAGATATATTTCAGACTTTTGTGGTCCGTGTATATCTCACATTTTTCCCCGTATAGATAATGCCTTCATATCTTTTAACGCAAAAACTACTGCCGCTAACTCTAAGTCGTGAGTAGGGTATCGTTTTTCGTAATCCTTCAGTTGTCGTGATGCATACACAATGACTTTGCCGTGCTGCATAAGCACACAGCCAAGTCCCTTGTGCGATGCATCACTATACACTACAAAATTTTCCGCATCATCTGGTAGTGATAACACAGGCGCTTCGCTCAATCTCTTCTTCAACTTCTGAAAACTCTCTTCGCATTTGTCGGTCCATACAAATTTCACCGTCTTTCTAGTCAAATTGGTCAACGGGGTTGCTATCTTAGAAAAATCTTGGATAAATCTTTGATAGTACCCAGCTAACCCTAAAAAACTTCTTACCTCCGTCGGTGTTCTCGGTTGTTCCTAATTACTTACTGCTTCTACCTTTGTAGGGTCTACAGCGATTCCATTCTTATCCACCACGTGGCCTAATAATTGAACCTTCTCCATCCAAAATTCGCACTTTGAAAATTTCACATACATCCTCTCCTTCCTTAGTGCCTCCAAAATAATCTTCAAATGTTCGGCGTGTTCTTCCTCTGTCTTCGAGTAGATCAAGATGTCGTCGATAAAAACTAGTACAAATTTATCCAAGTATAGCTTGAAAACTCGGTTCATCAAGTCCATAAATGCTGCTGGAGCATTAGACAATCCAAATGACATTACCAAAAACTCGTAGTGTCCATAATGGGTTCGAAACGCAGTCTTTGGTATGTCCTCATCTCGTACCTTCAGTTGGTGATATCCTGTTTGTAAGTCAATTTTTGAGAAATAATTTGCTCCCTTCAGTTGATCAAATAAGTCGTCTATCCTCGGTAGCAGATATCGGTTCTTGATCGTTAATCTGTTCAATTCTCGGTAATTGATACAGAGCTTCATCTATCCGTCCTTCTTCTTAACGAATAGTACTGGTGCTCCCCAAGGAGAAACACTCGGTCGAATGTAACCCTTATCCAATAATTCTTGCAATTGTATCATCAATTCCTTCATTTCTACTGGCGCCACACGATACGGAGCTTTCGAAATCGGTGCCGTTCCCGTTGCTAAGTCTATTACGAATTCGATTTCTCTGTCTGGCAGAAGACTAGGCAGATCGTCCGTAAATACATCTTGAAATTCATTTACTATGGATATATCCTTAATTTTTACTCCCTTCTTTCGAGTATTAACGATGTAAGCTAAATAACCTACACATCCTTTCCTTAACAATTTCTTGGCCTGCATCATCGTAACGCAACACGATTGCTTAAGCGATGAGCTACCATAAAACACTACCTTAGACTTGCTCGGAGTCTGAAGGTTCACACATTTATTTTGACAGTCAATTATCGCAGCATGGTTATACAACCAATTCATCCCCAGTATTACGTCAAATTCTCCAAGTCTAATAGGAATCAAGTCTACGCTCAGTTCATGTCCTCTAATGTTTGCACGATAATCTAGATAAACGTATTCTACAGGGATTATTTTATTATTCGCAACTTCTATGTTCAAAGGAATTTCTAATCGTTCTCGGGGTGTATTAAGTTTACTAGAAAATTCTTTAGATATAAAAGAACAAGTGGCACCCGAATCAATAATGCATAAGCATTTATATTATTGATTGGGATTATACCTGACACCACGTCTTTCACAGCCACGGCGTCCTGGACGGTCATGTTAAAGGTTCTGGCGGTTAGGTGGTTGGATTGTGCCGGTCCACCGATCATCAGTTTGTTTCCTCCCTCTTGTTGGCTACCACTTCCGCCACTTCCCTTCTTTGGGCAATCCTTAATACGGTGCTCAGTTGAGCCGCAAGCAAAACACCCTTGAATCTTCTTTAGTTTCGGACAGTTGGGCGAGATGTGCCCTTCCTGTCCGCAGTTGTAGCAAGTGCCACGTCCCTTCCAGCACTCGCCCTGGTGATTTTTCCCACACTTTGGGCATCCTTAAGCCCTCTTCTTGAAACCTCCACGTAAATTTCCTGATTGATTATTGTTGTTTTTGTTGTTGTTGTTGTTATTCTCCCATTTTCTCTTTCCAAAATTACTTCCTCCACTGCTGCTTCCTCCAGTACGATTCTCTCCTCCAGCATTCTTTCCTTTCCTCTCTTTGTTATACAAACTTAAGGCCTCACTGCCACCTTCAGCAATGATTGCCTTCTCCAGTAATGATGCAAAGGAATCAATTTGAAGAACTGATACGTTCAGTAATGATTGCCTTCATCCTATTCTTCATACTCTTCGGGAAGTAATTCTCGAAGAACAGCGTCTTAAACTTATCCCAAGCTATTATCCCTTCTTCAGCTCTTTGTTGATTAGCCTCCCACCAGTAGTTCGCTTCTCCCCTCATCATATACGTGGCAAACACCGTCTTCTGATCTTCGCCTACGCTAGCTATAGTGAAAGCTTTTTTGATCTCCTTGATCCACGTTTGTACGATGATTGGGTCGGTAGTTCCCTCGAACTCCAGGGGTCCTACACTCTTAAAGTCTTTAAAGGTTGTTACTGGCACAGTCTGAGGGTTTGGGCGAACGGGTTCGTTGTTCCTTCCCCTTAAGGCTTCTCCTAACAAGTCTACCAGTTTCTGGATCGGGTCAACTTGTTCCCTCTCGTTATTAACAGATTCTTCGGGTGCAGTCAATCTACGTCTGGGCGGCATTATCTGCATCACAAATTTTCATTTTATTATTATTCAAGTATATTACTTAAGTATTTCTTTTTAATACAAAAGAAGAAATTTATAACACGTTTCTGAATAAACTCCATTTATATTCATATGCCATTTCATTTCATTACATGATTATCCTAGCATACTGCTATAAATGTTATCACATATATCCCCTAATATCACAAAAGACGGGGAATAAACCAACCTACTACCATACTACCCATCTAACAAAAGCTAACACGGGGTTCACATCATTATCCCACATCTTACACAAAAGATCGGGATTACAACATAGAATGTACAACACATAAAGATAAATGCTATTAACTACTACTAGACTGACTAAGGGAATCTCATCCCATCATCTCGCGCTCCACTGCGCTCTTGTACTCCAACTGTGCTATATACGCAACCAGCTCTCGGCTCAAGGCATGTAGAGTTTGTCCCTGTTCTGCCGGGTAGTGGTACACACCATCAATCACCCTCTCAAAAGCTGAATGGAACACATAACCCATCTTGTTCATCTTTCTCTTCTTGCACCTGACCTCGTCCTCTAGGTCGTCAGCTCTCTCATTGGACGCTTCCCACTTCTCCTCGAAGTGTAACCTAGCCATCACCTCCAACTCTAGCTGAGTATGGAGTGCCTCTTTCTCAGTCTTCTCACTCAATTCTCTCTGTTCTACTTCTTCCAGCTTCCCTGCCAGATCTATATTTCTTGCCACCGAACTATGGAACAGAGTCCCCATCTGGATCCCTGCCTCCCTACGGTAGGCAATCTCCACCTCTAACTCCTGCATAGCCAGCTTCCTCTGGTGGTCTTCGTCCCTCAGCTTCTAGAACTCAGACTCTCTCTCTTTGGCCTCCTCCTCTAGCTCTTGTACTCTGCAGTCTAACTCTAGGATCCGCTCCACATACTCTCCTAGCATCTGCTCCTCTATAGTAGCCTCATCAGAGTCCTCTACTGGCTCATCCTTCATTGGCTCGTCCTCCATCGGCTCCTCCTCTGGATCAGACTCTGTCTCAATCTCGTCCTCATCGTCAGACTCGAACGGTGCAACAGCCTGCACTGGTGTAGCCTCTAGGGGTGCCTCGTATACTACATGTATATCCCTGGGCTCCTCCTCTGCCACTCTACTAGGTACACCTGTGTCTGTCATCCTACAATCACAAACACAAGACAAACAAACAGCAACTCCATTTGAATGTTAAATAAAACATAAGTTCATTGTATAGAATGAAGTTACATTTCATAACACGCTAAGTCTTGCTCTAGGGAAAACTCTATGTGAGTTTTATCTCCTTTCCAACTTCTAAGTTCGCCTAAGTTATAGTCTAAGGACACTCGTTCCTAAGGTTTATAACTACAGCTTTGATACCAACCTGTAACGCCCCCAAATCCGTGACCACCACTTGGTCGCTCGAATTCGGTTCATCACGTGCTCATGGTAATACATCACAATAATAATAACTAAATATCACACAATCACAGCGAAAAATCTATTCTAGAATAATTTACAATGATTTATTATAATTATTCCCCCAAGTCTCGCAACCTACAGTACTTAATAGATTACATAATAATATCAATTAACAACTTATTACATAACCTAACTTAAGCTTAAACATAATCAAAACCAGTCTTACTACATCATCTTAATACAACATTAAAATATTTAAAAATATAAAAGAGACAAGCTAGTTGGTAGCCTTACCCTTGCCCTTATCAACGCCCGAAGGTTCGCCATGTTCTGCCTTAACTGAAATGTTTTAGGGAAAGCAAGAATGAGCACAAATTGCCCAGTAAGTAATATATAATAAGGGTAAGTGATATAATTCTTAATTCTCGAAAGGGTATAACAAAGTTTGATAGTTTAAGGATAACAAGAATATCAACAGTTTTCAATAATAGTTGTTAAGGACAGAATAATATCAATGTGATTCAATAACAAAACAATTCAAGATTTCAAGATAACTGAATACTGAGCAGTCGCTAATGACTATGAACTTCTACTAGAATTGACAGTAATAAACTGAAAATCCAACAAAAACAGGCACAACAGGTGATCAGCCTAAAGCACCATCGTTATGCATAACAATCAATCATACTCAAGTGTGCACGTCGGTTCTCTGACAATTATATATTTCTTTCAAAGAAGGTTGTTCTTCTCAGTCAAATACAAGATCCCGCACCAATCAAATTAGTTTGGGTCGCTTTTTAATAATATAAGTCTAACCGAATCAGTTGGCATAGACACTTTCACAATATTCAAGAACCATACTAAGTTCAACATTAATAATAGCTTTAATGAAATAAGAGTTCAAGTATGCTAATTCAATTCAAACGATTAAGTAGGAAACTAGTTCGCAATATACAAAGATAGAATACTTGTATCCAAAGAGATAAGGTTTAGATACTCACTTACGATATCCGTTGAATAAAATAATGCAAGGGTTTAGGATACTTGCTTTATGCGTAGTTTACTCACGTAAAGCTAGCCAACACTTTCGAATTCCTATCGTAATACAATTACGTATATATATGATATTCATTAGTCATATAATTTAACTTCACATTTTATCTTCGAATATACGATCAACACATAAGCTAAATTTTAACCTAGCTACACAGTTATATAGAATATAATTTCTATCCTTAACTTCCTCTTTTCTCAAGTTGATCATATTCATACATCATTACTATCATGTGAGACTATCACAATTAGCAATCATACTCACATATTATTAATATCACATAAGACTACAATCAATACTAAATATATTTCATTTTAACAAGTTATGGCATTCTCATAAGTTAACTGTCAAATTCGTGTTCAAGTAACATCATATAATATCACGTAGCATGTATACATTTTAAAAAATACTTTTATGTTTGTATAACTTTTCCAAATCCAATCATACATGTCATTGGTCCTTAAGTTAATACTTAAAGCCATTCAAGGACACGAACTCATAAGGTCTAATATGCTCGCTTTTTAAACACATAAGATATTCATATAACTTGTATTAAACATGTTCATGAGTTTTCATATCACATATATGCAACTATCATTGTCATTAGTTTGAAAACATGCTTCATTTACGCTAAACTTGAATCACGGCAACTAATCACGGTATATATACATGCATGATACATGAATGAATCTAAAAGTACTATCATATGTTCAAAATTATTAGATTCTAACTCACGTCATAACATACCAAAGTTCACGTTCAAAGCTTATACTTTGTTAGTTTAGTTCATAATAATGTCTATCATGTCCATGCTTCCTTATGAAACCTATATATGCATGTATTACATGTGATTCTAGGTCATGTAAACTTGTTTGTAAAATTAGTACCTCAACGTGTCACACACATGTCAAAGTTTGTTTCATAAAACTTCCATTTTCGTTCAAAATGATTATTAATCGAGGTTTAGCATGCTCACATTATACTATAAAACATGTATACACAAGTCAATATTCATTTCATGTATTTCTAAGTTGCTCTATCACGCACCAAAAATCAGAATATAGTCATGCTTTATAATGTTAATGATTGTTTATGAAACTGTAAGTTCGTTTCCAAACTATATGTCGTTTTGTTAACCATGCATGCTAATATACCAAAATATGCATACATTGCCTCATTATGTTTATATATATATGTTACACAAGCTAGCATGCAAATCTTAAGCCAAATCAAACCATTAGTACTTAGCAGAAAACAAGCAGAATCAATCAACCATTTCTAGTGACCTGCGCAGCTGCGCTGCGCCACAGTATTAAACCGGCGCAGCTGCTCCGTGTCTGGTTTGTATCAGGAGGCAGCCGGCAACGGCAGAAACTAGGCCAACAAAAAATTTTCTTCACCAGTTCGTATGAAATCAGTTATATAACAGTTTGGACATGCTTATATGGTTATATAACACTTAGGCAAGCATTATATATCCCAATTACACTTTAATTTGGCATGATCAAGAATCTAAGAAATTGCAGTAACAGAAACAGGAAATGAAAATGAAGAACAAGAATCGTGGAATTATACCTCTGCTAGATAATTGAACTTGCTGCTATCTCAATAAGGCTTAAAACTGATATATATATATATATATATGCTCTCAACACAATACTCAAGCAAAATCTCTGCATTTGATTTTGTGAAGAGGATGAGCTATATATATAGAGATAACATTACACAGATAATGCAATAATCCAATAAATTGAACCATCAGGAGATTGGGTTGCATGGTAGTTATAAGGAAGTTGGTAATTAGTAGTTGGCTTACACTATTGAGGCCACTCCCCTTGCAATGATCATTGCTATGTTGCTGAGTTTGAGAAGGTAGGAGTAGGCTAGCTTCATGAGTGTTTCACGTGAGATGAACTGAGTCTCTTATTATGGGACAAGGAAGGAAACTCTGATATTGTAAATGGACCACATGCTATACTTAAATCATTATACATATATGTATTAAATACTTAGACTATCTACACACATATATATATATATATATATATATATATATTTTATACATATATCTTTAATTGAAATGTTACACTATAATTCACATAATGTAGTAAGTGTGACTTGTACACATATATTCCATGTACACTTTTATCATACTAGTATAGTCTTTTCAGATATTATCACACTATACTGTCTCCTTTATTATTAAATTGTATTAATCAACAAGTGATTACAATATATTCATGATATATCATTTTAATGTATACACACTCAGTTTGTCACAGATGCATTATCATGTATTCATAACATATAGTTTCAACATGTACAATCATACAATATAGTTTAAATATACTTGCATGGTCACACATAAATGTTTCTCTACACTATATACTATGGTTGTATTCCATATACTTTATATTATTAATTATTGCATGCTTGTACAATATAATCTTATTATATTAATAACTTACTTATTTATTTTATTATTCATAATGTCAAATAAATAAATTATTCATCTCATTGATTAATTAACGATAATATTAATTAATTCATTCCACATTGATTAATAATGAAATTATTAACTTCCACAACCATTGCTCATTTATCACGCACAGTATATAAATATAAATCTTATTATATTATAGACACGTTGCTCATTATTATTATTATATTTCTTGTAATAATCACATATTATTAATTAATCACCATTAATATTCTATAATAATTATTCTATGATGATAATTAATTAATATTCTACGACTAACAATTAATATAGATTAATTGTTCGCTCAAATTAATATAATCATTAATATTTCTCATCACTGTGCCACACAAGGCTATCAACAAGTTTATCGCAAACTCCATAAATTTCTCAATTATTATAATTATTCAATTTAATATAATTTGAATTAATTCATCTCATAACACAAAATTATTTATATTAAATAAATTCTCATTCCCATTAATATATTTAATTAATAATATTAGGAAATTCTTGGGTATTACATCTATGCTGGCATTGACTCAAACGGTTTGATTTTCGTCGGTGTTATCGATGTTTGTTTGATGAAGATATACTGAGACATTTTTTACATCTCTGATGGGGATGATGTTCTGAAATCATCGGACCTTCCCGATGTCTATGATGGTAGTTGACAACGGTTACTACCCTGCTAGTAGTTAACAACGTAGAAATTTTCTCGAGTCTGGACATTTAATGCGCATGCATGTTTAACTCTACTGGGGATGCATGTTATTTTTTTTATGGAGATGTACGCTGATATAGCGCGGTTGCACATGCGCTGACAGTGCTTGATGTGATGATCTAAATTTATCATTAGGAGTCTATTGTCCTAGGTTGATGCACATACTAGATGTAGAAACATACCTAACCCTTTCTGAGGTGATTTGGAGTTTCCTTTCAGGCATGGATTTTGATAAGCTTAGAAGGTCTAACTCCCATATGGCTTCTTTTGGCATTCATGTGGTAGATTCGGATGTTCCCCTTTCATACGACGCCTTGGTGGGGATCTCGCAGAGGCTGCTATTTTTTTCTGGATCTGGAATTGGTGCTGGTCCTGTTGGGTAAAATCTATACACGCAACACGCAAGTGTACGTGATCAAACAAGTAATATAATGATAAGAAAAGTATCGTTCCCACAGAGACAATAATTATAATTTATCCAAATAATTACTAATTTTATACTATTTCAATTTTTTTAAACCAATTATTAAATGATGGTATTTATGTAAAACTACTACTCAGACTATAATTAACACTATTCTAGGAATTTAACAAGTTTTCGGTAAAATAAAGCCTGCAACTTAACTTATTGTTTCACTTTGAATGCCATACTTTCTTTTAACTTATATCAATTATTCCAGATTATTAACCGAAAACATAAAAGTAGATATAACTATCTCTCAATGCATTACACCCATACTCACTCAAATCCACAATTGATAGAATTAAGCAAGACACCTTAATTAACTATCTCACTATATCTCTATGTGAATTATAATTAAAAAAAGGTTTATAAAGTTCTCTTTAGATTATGCATGATGCATAGATATCTCTATCCTACACATGAATTATGAATTCCAACTTACTGTAGAAATCACAAACATACGTCACTATGGTCAATTCCAATTCCATATGTCATCTATTGAATTCATATGGAATAACAAGAAATTGGTGATCAATCAATAACATAAGTTAAGCACAACCCATATCAAATAACCTGAAAATAATCTTCCTAAGCTAACGTGAAAGCATGACAATTCTTATTTACATAATAAGATCCGTCGTAGACTTAAATAGCAAATTAGATCATTATAAACGAAGTAAAAATCATAATCCATAAAGTAAATAACATCCTGAATATAAGGTAAAGATGAAGAGAAAAGTATAATATGAAATTGTTTCAATACTCGTCTTCACGTCCGCCTTGCATTCGTCGTGCCTCGCTTTGCTTCAATTCTCATCACGTATCAACTCTCACTAACTAGGGTTTGTTAACATCTCAGTATATGTCCTATAAACCTCTTTGATAGCCTTATATGTTCTCCTATTTGCGAGCCAAAACCACAGCCTTCTTTCCAGCAGAATCCTAAATAAGGTAACTAAATCAATCCTGCAGCAACTGCGTCCCTACGAGATTTTAGCCTTGAAGATGTGCGCCCCGACGAACCTGTGTATAGGTGAGGTTCTACGGCTATGAAACTGTGCCCCGGCGAAGTTTGCAAGACTTGTGCCAATTTCTTCATTGAAGCCCTCCTTTTCTTATAACCAATGCAAATGCATGAAATAGAACCTACAAAAATACTTGAAGTAGCAACATCTTAGGTTTAAATGTCATCAATTCGTAGGTATGAAACATACTTATCAAATATCCCCAAACTTAAGATTTCGCTTATCCTCAAGCGAAAACAACAACAAAATGAAAATAACCAACAAAGTTATCTATATGAATGCAAATGCATGGTCTACTTCCTACATGCCTACGAAGCCAGCAATAGATCAATATGATGTCCAACATATGCCTGAAAGATATCATCAGATACTCAAATAATAATTCAAAGCAATGTACAATTCATTATTAACCAATCAGCCAATCCAAAACTGTCATCACCCATGTTGTGAGTGTGTGCTCGTTAACCATTCTAATCACCAACAATTCAAAATTATCACATAAAAACCTTCTTAGAGGGAAATTTCAGTTCTATTTCAGTTATCTGTAAACATGACAAAACAGGTTAAATATAGCAATTACCGAGTTCATGGATCTCAAATGAGGCTTATTTCTCTTATTATTCATTAACGGGTACGTTTTACGCTCCATCCCGCGTTCACAATCGACCGTGCAATGCTCAAATCTATTAGGCTTTCCAATGTTACCGTTTAGCAAATTTTTGACCAACGACTCCCAAACCAGACGATTTTAGGGCGCTAGGTGTAAAAACACCCCCAAGGGCTTACTTATTCAAATAACAAAGGCCACAGACACAAACTAGTCAATGTGTTTATTTTGTTTTCTCAAATTTCTAATTTCTTTCCTTTTTTATGTTTTCTTTCTTTTCATTCACCCCAATGACACCCCCACCCCCCCAAACTCGAGTTTTTACTTGATTTTAACATTACTGTCATTATACCAATTTCATCAAAATTTAACTAAGATTTTCCACCAGACACAAATTATGAACCCTTGAACATTAAACTCTACGTGCTAACCAGTTACACAAGTTTCAGACAGGCTCATATTTTCATCTTGATTAACATTAGAACTCATCATCAATCCTCACATTGTTCGAGTTAACATGTAATACCAATCGTATCATTGGCTGAGCTAAAAACATATCATTCCATTGCTTAAACTCATGCCACAACCTATATGCCTAAATGCAAAGAAAATATTTTTTTTTGATTTTTCTCAATTTTTTACATATTTTTTTATTTTTTATATATATACAAACCATATAACTAATTTAAATTTAAACTAATGACATATGCTCTAATCTAGAATGCAAATAAGTAACATGCAAAATGAAATAATCTAACACGCAAATAACTAACATGCACACTAACTAAATGACGAATCATACCCACAAACTTAAACTATTCAATATCCACATTGGATACAATATAGAATTTAAAGTTCGAGGACTGCCCTGAGCTGTCAAGCGTCATGCTCGACCGGTCGATCCGCGGTAGGTGGGTCGTCAACCGGGTCCTATCATTCTCTACGTGGATTAGCTTCCACTGCGCTTCTCCTAGGTCACTATCTATCTCTTCGATAGTTTCTTCCCGCTGCTGGATGGTTTCTTCGAGATCTCTAACTCGACCATATAGCTCCACATTCCTGTCGTAGACTGCTTCGTACATATTAGCACTAACAGAGTGAGGTGGGAATTCCTCTTCGGGATCCTCTTCCTCCTCTTCAGACTCGTCCTCATCCTCTTCCTCTAGAATAGGTGTCAGCTCACGCTCCCGACCAGCTACTGTGATCACTGGAGATGGCTCTCTCCTAACCAGCTACTCCCAGACAACATGGATGTCTTGGGGCTCTTCCTCTCTAGGCACCTGAGGTATATCCTCTCTAGCCTAAATGGGTTCTCCAAGGTCCGCCATCCTGACAAAAGAATTTTAAAGTTTATTATTACTTGATATCAGGTCGTCACTCTTCGAATACCTAAACGTAAACACATAGCACATAAGGTAGTTTATTATCTTTACTTATCACCACTATCTTTTCGATCTTCCTATAAGGCTACTACCTAAGGTTTTTCTCCCACCTAAGGTTCATAACCTATAGCTTTGATACCAACCTGTGACACCCCAAAATTCGGGTACTTCATTTCCACATGATTTGGTGTTCACATTCTAAAATAAAACATATGTCTACCCAATAATAAAGAATTGCAAAGTAAATTACAACCTTCATAAAACTTAAATAAAATCTTCCCTTGATAAAGGATTACAACTTGTCCAAATAAAATCCCAGGGTTATCTAAACCTTAACATCAAATAAAATGCGGAAATAAAACATAATCAACCAAGTCTTATTACAATAAAACTTGTAACACAAGCCTTCACTTGCTCATCTTCCCTTTTCCTTTACTTGTTGACGGTATGTCAACATTCTTGGTTTCAACTGCAAGGGGTGGTAAAACATGCAAGAGTGAGCAACAAAGCTCACTTGGAAATACAACAGTGATATGACATAAGTGAATAGTTTCAAAAAAGTTTGAATAACTTTACTTTCATCAAAATAAAGAATTGAATTATAATTCTTTCATCAATACGTAGAATTTGAATATACAATCATCTGAGGGTCGTAAGACCTTGAACTACGTCCTAGGTTATAAATATTTCTATTTAAACCTTTAACAATCAATAAGACTATGGACCTTTAACTCGTACTTAGGGGGATCAACCCTTTGTACGATGAATTGTGCACAACCATCTTAACGTTTTCGTATAAATGTCCCCTAGTAAATAGGGTTGTTCATTCTCAGTAATTTAAATACAAGTCCACACCAAAGAAAGTTTGGTTTGGATAGATAAGGGAACTTTAGAGTTTAACTATCATCAACTAGGAGTAGTTGAATCGACTCACAATACTTTAACAATTCAATAATATAAGAATCATGAACCAATTGCAAGATATAGAACAAATCTACATAATAGATATGCATGCTTTAGAAGTAACTCAAAGCAACTGAAAGAATAAGTAGATCTTGCTTGAACAACTAAGTCAAGATCACAATTGTAAGACCCCAACTTTTATGAATAAAGATTTAATTTTCTTTATATATTATTTCGAAATAGTAAGGTGTTGATTTGATAAATGTGAAAAGTTATGGGTGAAATGTGCAAATATTTCAAAATAAGCAAGTGGTTATAAAATATTCATTGTTGTCGGGGAATATTCATTTGATCGCGGAATATTTTTGTTGTCGGGGAATATTCGTATGACGGCGCAGCTATTTGTGGGCCCCACAACGGAATAACTGTCAAATATAAAAAGCAACAGAAATAACCTTTTTATAAATAACGGTTAAACTGTTACGGTTAAACTGTTGAAATATCCGGTGATAAAAATACAGTAATACGCGTTGTTGCACAGTAGCACACGGTATTGCACAGTATTTTGAATTATTGATTCTTACGTAAGAAGTCACTTACTTAATAATTGTTACAGTAATTACTGTTTAATATTTTATATTATTGATTCAATAACTGCATGATATTTTATTGGTTCAATAATTGCTACGTTGCTATTTTATATGATTGATTCAATAATTGCTACCGTTAATATTTTGTATTATTGATTCAATAATTGTCACTGCACAGTATTTCACATTATCAACTCAATAATTCATATTATTTGAATAATATTATTAGATAGCATTATCGACAATGTCTAAGGAAGTTCTGTCTAGGAGGGGTTATTTAATTGCGCGCCAGTAAGAAGAAATCCTTATCGGAAGGCCCCCTCTTTCCTGGGAACGACCTGGTTGTCAATATTGTAGTTATGTGATATTATTTGTGAATAATTAATTATTGATTTATATGATAAAAAAATATTTATTTTGTGAATATAAAAGAAGGAATTAGTGCTAAGGTATTTTTATCAGTATTTTGCTGTGGAAAATCACCCGTTTGTGGATTTCGGCTATTTTCGGTTCAGAATTTGGAAGAACTTCATTCTACAAAGTTGTAGAAAATTAAATTTCTTATGGAAATGACATATCATTTGTATTTTTCTGATAAAATGGCTATTTATTATGAATTATTGAAGTTTCAAAAATAAATATTTTTTAAAAAATAAAATGGTGGGCCCCACTTTTGTCATTGCTTGGAAACTGCTGATCTTTTTTGGTGGGCGTATGAAAGCCGTCGGTAGCAGAAAGTCTACTTTGGCATCCTAAGCTTTTCCTATAAATAAGGTGCTTAGGTTAGAATTAAAAATCACACCAAAATCAGAATGTTTTCTCTCTCTATAATATCGAGCGTATTTTTGTGAGTATTTAGATACTTTGAGTGTTACTATTCAGTGCAAGTTTTCTTCTGTATTATATCTGATATTCCAGCCAGAAGTACTATTCTTTTGAAGTAAGGGATGTTATTTTCTTTCGTAAATGATGTTATTCTTTTCAATATCATTATACCAAAATATTGGCATGGATTGTATTATGAAATTCTTACTTTTTTCGTCGGGATTACTATTTACATATACGACACTATTCACGTATACGGCACTACTCACAGAAAAATTAAATTTTCTTCTGTTTGTCCAAGTTGCTTGTTAAGGTTCCTATCTTTGATTGGATCTATGTTTTGAGCTTTATTCTTGAATTTTGCTCCACAATTGATTATTACGAAGTACTTTTGAATTGGATAAATTATAATACGAATCCTTAATCTTTGTCCTTTATCTCACTAGATTCGTTCTTTAAAATATTTTTCATAATCCTCAGTCCTAAAAGGTGATATAACTGAATATCTTTGGCCTGTAGAGCAAAGATGAATGATTACCTGATGAATATCTTTGGTCGTAGTGCAAAGATGGACATGTGTTGAGATGAACATAACCACTGGTGATACAAATGAATATCTTTGGCCCGTAGTGCAAAGATGAATATTTGATTTGAGATGTATATTGATTGATGTTACAGGGATAAAATATTGATGATGGACTTTTAAATCATAGAAGATAGTAGACTTCGTTCTCTACTTAACTCATGATCTAATGTGTGTTTTATTTCGAGCTGCGTAATTATTGCATCTATATATAATATGTGTCAAGAACCCTATTTTATGTCTTTCGAATGTGTGGAAGAAACATATGATGTATTTTCATTCAGTCTCTATTCAATAATATCTTTGACTGGAATATTTGAGTTCTACCCACTTCTGGTTCGTATTTTGCATGACCGTGTGATATAAAAGATTGTATTTGAATTCTGTACTATATATTTGGCGTCTCAGAATGGGTTTGGTTGACTGGACTTATTCTAGGGGGCGTCACAGTTGGTATTAGAGCTTAGGGATATGATCTCTGGCGGAGATCGGGAATAGAACTAGAAGGAGAGAAGAGTAAACATTCACTAGTATGGTCCTAACCCTACGCTATATGGTATTTAATTGGCAGTCGGAGCATAGGATTATTATGAGATACATTAATTGTTTAATTAACCCTTGTTTTATGGCAGTATTTGAGAACAACAGCTGAGAATGTTAACAATGGAGTGAATGAGAACGTGGAGACACCTTTAATCACCAACCAGGAGAACGTGCAACAAGAAGGCAATGTTCATCCTAAAAACAACGCTGATCAGGCGATAAATGATGAGATGTTTAGAAGTTTTTTGTAGTTCATGCAAAACCAGACAAGGGAAACTCGTGTGCAAAATACAGGTGGAGATAATAACAACTCGCGGCTTGTCACTGCCAAGCAGTTCAAAGAGTTGGGACCACCATAATTTCAGGAAAAGCCAGATCCAATCAAGGTAGAGACGTGGGTTAAGCAAATTACCAAGATATTTGATGTATTAGGATTCACGGAAGAACATAAGGTTCCATTCGCCACCTTTATGTTCCGTGGAGAGGCTGATTACTGGTGGGAGTCTGTGAAGCGTACCCAGCCTGCCGCACTCAAGATGTCTTAGGAAGCGTTCTAGAAACTGTTCAATGACAAGTACTTTCCTAAAAGTATTCGTCATATGAAGGAGGCAGAGTTTATCAGACTAGAACAAAATAACATGACTGTGTCTCAGTACGAGGCTAAGTTCGCGAAGTTGTCCAAGTTTGCACCTCATTTGTTAGAGAATGAGCAATATATGACGCGGAATGTTTCTGAGAGGTTTAAAACACGAAATACGTCAATACCTCATTTCTCACAAATTTTCTCTATATTCGGATGTAGTGAACAGGGCTCAGTTGTTAGAACAAGATAGTGATTATATTCAACCAAGGGACAACAACCAAGGTCGTACCGGTGGCAACAGTCATCGGAGCAATGACAACCAGCGGAGAGGAAAGTATGACAGAAGCGGTAACCACTCCGGTAGTAATCGTGGCCATGATAGTAGAAAAAGTGAATTGAGCGGAGATTTCAAGAAAAGAAGGTATAACAATGAGAACGTGAAGACGTCGACATCAGCACTAGCATCAACTGTTTCTAGGGGAGGAGAACGACCACCAGTCGTATGCTATAAATGCGGGAAAGAGGGACACATCAGCCCAAACTGCCCACAACAATTCAAAGCATGCTATAACTGTGGAAAAGAAGGACATATAGCTCGAGATTGTCCTGTAGAGAAAACCAAGTCCAGCGGGGGTGGTGATTCCAAAGGCGGTTTCGGACAAGTCAAAGTCGGTAATTCCTGGAAGAGCGTTTGTTGTGAAAGCTCAAAACGCGAGGAACCCACACGAGGTGATTACGGATAAGCTAATCATAAACTCTTGCGAGGTTTACACCTTGTTAGATACCGGTGCTATCCATTCCTTTATTTCACCAGCTTGTGCTCAATGTTTGAACTTGACTTCTGATAAATTAGACTTTGACTTATCTGTTGAAACTCCGTTGGGAGAAACCTTTGTTACATCCACAGTTTACAAATCTTTCTTGATTTAGATTGGTACCCTTACCTTATCTGTTGATCTTATATCTTTGAAAATACTTGCATTTGACGTGATTTTAGGAATTGACTGGTTAACCACTTACCATGCCAAAATTAATTATTTTCGTAAGGTTGTTCATTTTCATATTCCTAATCAACCTGTTGTGCGAATCCAAACCACCAAACCACTAAAATCAGTCAATATCATTTCAAGTCACAAAGCTATTCGTTTATTGAAAAACGGATGTCAAGCTTTCTTAGCACATATCACTGATCTAAACCAGAATACGTTAGGTTTGAATGATATTTCCGTTGTTAATGAGTTTCCTGATGTATTTCCCGAAGAAGTTCCCGGTCTACCCCCAGAACGTGAAGTTGAATTCTTTATTGACGTTGAACCCGGTACAAAACCCATTTCTAAAACCCCATATCAAATGGCTCCTATTGAACTTCAGGAGTTAAAGGTCCAATTACAGGAATTGTTAGACATCGGTTTTATTCGTTCTAGTACGTCTCCTTGGGGTGCTCCTGTTTTATTCGTAAAGAAGAAAGACGTGAGTATGCGACTTTGTATTGACTATAAAGAGTTGAACCATGTCACCATCAAGAATAGGTATCCGCTACATCGTATTGATGACCTGCTCGACCAGTTGCAAGGAGCACAATTCTTTTCAAAGATCGATCTTCGTTCTGGATATCATCAGCTGAAGATTAAAACTGAGGATATTCTGAAGACTGCCTTCAGAACTCGGTACGAGCATTATGAGTTCTTAGTCATGTCTTTTGGATTGACTAATGCTCCTGCTGCTTTCATGGACATGATGAACCGTGTATTTAAGGAATATTTGGATCAGTTCGTTGTTGTCTTTATTGATGACATCCTCATCTATTCCAAAAGCCGTGAAGATCATGAGCACCACTTGAAGCTGGTACTTCAAAAGCTTCGTGAGAACAAGATATATACCAAGCTGAAGAAATGCGAGTTCTGGCTTGAGTAAGTAGCATTCCTTGGGCACGTGGTATCAAAACGTGGAGTATCTGTTGACCTGACAAAGATTGAAGTAATACAAAGTTGGGAGCAACCTAAGTCGGTGATCGAAGTACGAAGCTTTCTGGGCTTAGTTGGTTATTATCGGAGGTTCGTAGAGGGATTTTCTCGAATCACTACTCCATTAACTCAGCTGAGTCGGAAAGATACAAAATTCGTATGGAACGAAGAATGCGAGAAGGGCTTCCAAGAGCTCAGGAGGAGGCTCATTTCGACACCTGTTCTAACGATACCATCTGGTTCGGATGGATTTATCATTTACAGCGATGCTTCGGGCAAAGGGTTAGGATGTGTTCTCATGCAACATGGAAAAGTCATAGCCTATGCCTCGCGGAAACTCAAAGAATATGAGAGGAATTATCCTACTCATGATCTAGAGTTGGTAGCAGTCATTTTCGCGTTGAAGATCTGGAGACACTACCTGTATGGAGAGAAAGTGGAGATTTATACGGATCATAAGAGCCTTAAATATTTTTTCACTCAGAAGGAACTCAACATGCGGCAACTACGTTGGCTTGAGCTGTTGAAAGATTACGATCATACCATTCAATACCATCCTGGAAAAGCGAACGTGATAGCTGACGCGTTGAGGAGAAGATCATACGCGGGAACGAATGCAATGCTATCAAGGCCTATTTTATGTGATTTACAAAGGATGGAGATAGAGTTCAAGACTCCAGGGACCCACATGATGATGTCAAGTATACGCGTAGAGCCAGCTTTGATTGATAAAGTTAAAGCTGCTCAAGCTACAAACCCGGAGCTGATGAAGATGAAGAAGAAAGTGCAAGAAGGTTCCATTCTAAAAGCAAGAATCGATGAAGAGGGAATACTTTGAGTCAACTCTAGACTTTGTGTTCCTAACGATTCTGACTTGAAGCATAGAATCATGATGGAGGCACACAACACACCGTTTGCAATCCATCCTAGGAGTACCAAAATGTATTGTGATCTTCGACATACATTTTGGTGGAGAAATATGAAGAGAGAGATCGCGGAGTTTATTTTGAGATGTTTAACTTGTCAACATGTAAAGGCGGAGCATCAAGTGCCGAAGGGTCCATTGCAACCACTGGAGATTCTGAAATGGAAGTGGGAACACATTACGATGGATTTCGTTACTGGTCTTCCCAAGGTTTCTCAAGGCATAGATGTGATTTGGGTTATTGTTGATAGATTAACCAAGTCTGCTCATTTCTTGTCGACACGAGAGACTTATTCCATTGAATGTCTTGCTCATATATACGTGAATGAGATTGTGAGATTGCATGGCATGCCAGTATCCATAGTTTCGGATCGTGACCACAGATTTACTTCAGAATTTTGGATCAGTTTGCAGAAAGCTATGGGCACGGATTTACGATTCAGTTCGGCTTATCATCCTTAAACAGACGGACAATCAGAAAGGACTATTCAAAATCTTGAAGATCTATTGAGACTCTGTGTTCTAGACTTCAAAGGGAGTTGGGATAAGTACTTACCATTGGTGGAATTCTCCTACAATAACAATTATCAGGCAAGTATAAGTGTGGCTCCATTCGTGGCATTGTATGGGAGAAAGTGTCGTTCTCCAGTATGCTGGGATGAGGTGGGTGAAACAACATTATTGGGACCGGAGTTAGTACGTATGACTATGGAAAAGATTCAAATGATCCGGCAACGGATACAAACAGCACAAGATCGACAAAAGGGTTATGCGGATATTCATCAAAAGGACGTGGAATTTAATGTTGGGGATCATGTATTGTTACGTGTTGCTCAATGGAAAGGAGTTACGAGATTCGGGAAGAGAGGAAAGCTCAACCCACGATTCATTGGTCCATTTAAGATCCTTGATCGAGTAGGAAATGTGGCTTATAGACTCGCTTTTCCTCCAAGCCTGTCTCGTGTTCATAACGTTTTTCAAATATCCGTGCTTCATAAATATGTAAAAAACCCAAACCATATTATTGAGTTAGAACTAGACGAGATAGCCGAAGATTTAACGTATAAGGAGGTACCTGTCAAGATCTTGGATAGGAAGGAGCATGTCCTACGGTCGAAAATTATACCTCAATTTAAAGTTTTGTGGAGAAACCATGAAATTGAGGAAATGACCTGGGAGTTGGAATCGGAAATGAAAGCAAGGTATCCTCACCTTTTTGATATACTAGGTACGTACGTTAATTTCGAGGATGAAATTTCATAAGGAGGGGAGGTTGTAAGACCCCAACTTTTATGAATAAAGATTTAATTTTCTTTATATATTATTTCGAAATAGTAAGGTTTGATTTGATAAATGTGAAAAGTTATGGGTGAAATGTGCAAATATTTCAAAATAAGCAAGTGGTTATAAAATATTCATTGTTGTCGGGGAATATTCGTTTGATCGTGGAATATTCTTGTTGTCGGGAAATATTCGTACGACGGCGCAGCTATTTGTGGGCCCCACAATGGAATAACTGTCGGATATAGAAAGCGACAGAAATAATCTTTTTATAAATAACAGTAAAACTATTACGGTTAAACTGTTGAAATACCCGGTGATAAAAATACAGTAATACGCGTTGTTGCACAGTAGCACACGGTATTGCATTGTATTTTGAATTATTGATTCTTACGTAAGAAGTCACTTACTTAATAATTGTTACAGTAATTACTGTTCAATATTTTATATTATTGATTCAATAATTGCATGATATTTTATTGGTTCAATAATTTCTACGTTGATATTTTATATCAATAATTGCTACGTTGCTATTTTATATGATTGATTCAATAATTGCTATCGTTGATATTTTGTATTATTGATTCAATAATTGTCACTACACAGTATTTCACATTATCAACTTAATAATTCATATTATTTGAATAATATTATTAGATAGCATTATTGACAATGTCAAAGGAAGTTCTGTCTAGGAGGAGTTATTTAATTGCGCGCCAGTAAGGAGAAATCCTTATCGGAAGGCCCCCTCTTTCTTGGGAACGACCTGGTTGTCAATATTGTAGTTCTGTAATATTATTTATGAATAATTAATTATTGATTTATATGATAAAGAAATATTTATTTTGTGGATATAAAAGAAGGAATTAGTGCTAAGTTGTTTTATCAGTATTTTGTTATGGAAAATCACCCGTTTGTGGATTTCGGCCATTTTCGGTTGGGAATTTGGAAAAACTTCCTTCTACAAAGTTGTAGAGAATTAAATTTCCTATAAAAAGAACATATCATTTGTATTTTTCTGATAAAAGGGCTATTTATTATGAATTATTGAAGTTTCAAAAATAAATATATTTTGAAAAATAAAATGGTGGGCCCTACTTTTGTCATTGCTTGGAAAATGCTGATCTTTTTTTGTGGGCGTATGAAAGACGCCGGTAGCAGAAAGTCTACTTTGCTTCTTAAGCTTTTTCTGTAAATAGGGTGCTTTGGTTAGAATTGAAAATCACACTAGAATCAGAAGTTTTCTCTCTCTATAATATCGAGCGTATTTTTGTGAATATTTAGATACTTTGAGTGTTACTATTCAGTGCAAGTTTTCTTCGGTATTATATTCGATATTCCAGCTAGAAGTACTATTTTTTTGAGGTAAGGGATGTTATTTTCTTTCGTAAATGATGTTATTCTTTTCAATATCATTATACCAAAATATTGGCATGGATTGTATTATGAAATTCTTACTTTTTCCGTCAGGGTTACTATTCACGTATACGGCACTATTCACGAAAAAATTAAATTTTTTTCTATTTGTCCAAGTTGCTTGTTAAGGTTCCTATCTTTGATTGGATCTATGTTTTGAGATTTATTCTTGAATTTTGCTCCACAATTGATTATTACAAAGTATTTTTGAATTAGATAAACTAAAATACGAATCCTTAATCTTTGTCCTTTATCTCACTAGATTCGTTTTTTAAAATGTTTTTCATCATCCTCAGTCCTAAAAGGTGATATAACTGAATATCTTTGGCCTGTAAAGCAAAGATGAATGATTACCTGATGAATATCTTTGGCCGTAGTGCAAAGATGGACAGGTGTTGAGATGAATATGACCACTGGTGATACAAATGAATATCTTTGGCCCGTAGTGCAAAGATGAATATTTGATTTGAGATGTATATTGATTGACGTTACAGGGGTATAGTATTGATGATGGACTTTTAAATCATAGAAGATAGTAGACTTCATTCTCTACTTAACTCTTCTAATGAATGATTATTTCCGCTGCGAATATTGATCTAAAACTTGTTGTCAATAGTATTTTATCTGAATTGTTGAAGACTAACAATAATTTATTTTCCATTATCTTAGTCATAATATTCTTTACTGGGCTAGTTGAGCTCACCCTTTTCATCTATTGTCCTCTTCAGGAAATGAGAATGTCGCAGGAACTAGTCGGGGAACAGAGTGATGGTCCGAGTTAGAGCAGTAGTAGTCCTCACTATTTCTAATAAATAGTGTGATAATAATTGTAATGAGGACTTAGTTTGAATGTTAATATTTTTTACATATTTGTATTGACACTCACAGTTATGTGGTCGTATTTAGCACGACCGTGTGATATAAAAGAATGTATTTGAATTCTGTACCATGTATTTGGCGACACAGAATGGGTTGGGTTGACTGAACCTATTCTGGGGGGCTTCACAACAATACCTCAATAATACTTCAATATTTGAGCAGTAGGAATAATAGAATACAACAAAGCTCGGACAAAGTAGACAACAAGTTCGAAATGGAAACTCGCTTAACTTGAAGACTTGCATAATTTAAATAACAAGTGTAGAGTTAGAAAACTTGCCTCAAGCGCAAGCTACACTTTAATAACTATAACCACTTCCACAATTACCCTACATATTACATTACGTTTAAAGCGTCTATTAGTATCCAACTACAATGTTTAAACCATCGAACTTCTTATCCAAGTCTAACTCACAATATAATTTACTACATTGGTTGCTAACTAATCAAATACGTAAGTCTACATTATCGACATACATTTCATAAGCTTATAACGCTATCAATCGTGTTGTGTACCTTATGGAAATAACACACTCACACACATGTAACACATTCATAACATACTTCACTCTATCTTAAACGCATCAAAAACATGTTATCTTATTACCTATTTCACTTATCAAGTCAAAGAAATAAGTAATCTAAACAAACGGGGCATGAAAACTCAACAAGTAAAAACCAACATTCTCGGACAGTAGGTGTGACGCCCCCAAATTCCAGGACCGCCACTTGGTCTCTCGAATTCGGTTCATCACGTGCTCATGGTAATACATCACAATAATAATAATTAAATATCATACGATCACAGCGGAAAATCTATTCTAGAATAATTTACAATGATTTATTATAATTATTCCCCCAAGTCTCGCAACCTACAGTACTTAATAGATTACATAATAATATCAGTTAACGACTTATTACATAATCTAACTTAAGCTTAAACATAATCAAATCCAGTCTTACTACATCATCTTCATACAATATTAATATATTTAAAACATAACAGACATAAGCTAGTTGGTAGCTTTGCCCTTGCCCTTATCAACGCCCGAAGGTTCACCATGCTCTGCCTTAACTGAAATGTTTTAGGGAAAGCAAGAATGAGCACAAATTGCCCAGCAAGTAATATACAATAAGGGTGAGTAATAAGATTCTCAATTCTCGAAAGGGTATAACAAGATTTGATAGTTCAAGAATAACAAGAATATCAACAGTTCTCAATATCAGTCACTAAGGACAGGATAATATCAATATGATTCAATAATAAGTCAATTCAAGATTTCAAATAATTGAATACTGAGTAGTCACTACGGACTATGAACTTCTACTAGAATTGACAGTAATAAACTGAAAATCCAACAAAAAACAGGTACAACAGGTGATCAGCCTAAAGTACCCTTGTTATGCATAACAATCAACCATACTCAAGTGTGCACGTCGGTTCTCCGACAATTATATATTCCCTTCAAAGAAGGTTGTTCTTCTAAGTCAAATACCAGATCCCGCACCAATCAATTAGTTTGGGTTGCTTTTCAATAACATAAGTCCAGCCGAATCAAATGGCATAGACACTTTCACAATATTCAAGAACAATACTAAGTTCAACATGAATAATAGCTTTAATGAAATAAGAGTTCAAGTATGCTAATTCGATTCAACCGAGTAAATAGGAAACTAGTTCGCAATACACAAGATAGGATACTTGCATAGTAAAAGAGTATAAGTTAGGAAACTTTCACAATCATAGATTTCCTTGCATAAAGTAAATGCGTCGGTTAGGATACTTGCACTTTAAAAGAGTGTAAGTAAGAGAACTTGCCTTTAGCGTAGTTTATCCACGAAAAGCAATCAACACTTTCGAATTCCTATCGTAATACAGTTACGTATATATGATATTCATTAGTCATATACTTTAACTTCACATTTTCTCTTTGAATATACGATCAACACATAAGCTAAGTTTTACCTAGCTACACAGTTATATAGAATATAATTTCTATCCTTAACGTTCCTTCTTTAGAGTTTAAACGCATTCTCATATTATATAAGATCTCAACAATTAGCAAACATGCTTGCATATTATTAATATCACATAAGACCATAATCAATACTAAATATATTTCATTTTAGCAAGTTACGGCATCTCCTTAAGTTAACCGTCCAAATCGGGTTCAAGTAACATCATATAATATCACGTAGCATGTATTCATATTTAAAGGATACTTTCATGCTTGTATAACTTTTCCAAATCCAATCGTACATGGTATAGGTTCTTAAGTTAATACTTAAAGCCATTCAAGGACACGAACTTATATGGTCTAACATGATTGCTTTTAAACACATAAGATATTCATATAACTTGTATTAGTCATGCTCATGAGTACTCGTATTGCATATATGTAGCTAGCATTGTTATTATCTTGAAAACATGCTTTGTTCATGCTAAACTTTAATCACGGCAACTAATCATGGTATATATATATGCATGACACATGAATGAGTCTAAGAGTACTATCACATGTGTCCATAAATATCAGAATTTAAATCTCCACGTATCGTGTTAATGCTCATGTGCAAGGCTTGTATTTCTATTGGTGAATCTTACTAATAGTGCCTAACATGTTCATGCTTCCTTACGAACAATATAAACACAAGTTAAGGCTTCATTCATATATTTCAAAGTTATCTAAACATGCTCATAACATCAAAATGACTATATAGCATTTACATGATCATATCCACCTTCAAACTTACATTTTTGTTAGGAATGAGCACTAGTTAGGTTCACATGTTCATATTTTATTACGGAACCAATATAGATAGCTAACATGCACTTCATGTGTCTCTAGGTGGTACTAATGTGCTTGCAAGGTCAGTATGTAAACATGCTTTATATATGTTAACGTCGTTTATGAAACTTTAAATTCATTTCCAAACTATGTGTCGTTTGGTTAACCATGCATGCTAATATACTAAAACATGCTTACATTGCCTCATTAGGTTTATATATATGTATTAATCATGCTCCCATGCTTGTTTAAACAAAAATCAAACAATTGGTACATAACAGTTTTGTTGCAGAATGCAGAAAACTGAACACAGAGGCTGGCGCTGCGGCGCGGCAACAGTAGCTTACTACTGGCGCTGCGGCGCGAGTGGCGCTGCGTGCGGCGCGAGTGGCGCTGCGTGCGGCGCTGCGGCGCGTGTGGCGCTACGGCGCGGGCTGTGGCGCTGCGGCGTCGAGGCAGTTTTCTGGTTCAGACTGCAGCGAAAACCGACCCAAAACCTCCCATTTCATCGATTTACCCAGATAATATCCTTGTTTAACTTACTAACACATACATATATGCTTATATAACAATCAATAGCAATTATCAATTCCCAATTTCATGAACTCTAACTAATTTACGAATTTCATGTATTTACAAAAATTGAAGAGGAACAATGGAAATGAAAGACTATTCAGTGGTTCCATCATGTGTGTATGTTCATATAACAACAATATAAGGGTTCTACAAACCAATCATGAACCAATTTGGCATAATCAAGAATTTCAACAAAACTCAGAGAACAACAATGGAGTTCTTTTGACAGAAAATGAAAATGAAGACACGAAGAGGATTTATACCTCTGTTATGGAGTAAGCTTGCTAATGCTATCTCACAATGCTATTATACTGATATATGTATATGCTCTCAACTTATCAACTCAAACAAAATCTCAGCAATGTGAAATGGGAAGAAAGGAAGCCATATTTATAGAGAAAACAAGATACAGACAATGCAATTGCCTACCATTTCAAACTAACAGAAATTTGAATTGCATGCTAGATAAGAGGAAGTTGGTAGATAGTTGTTGAAAGCCATCATTAGAGCCACTCCTCATATAATTATTGCTAGCTAAGCTTGGGAGAAGAATGGGAGAATAGGCCTTAGCCTTTTTGCCATACACGTGAAGGAGAAGGAGAGTGACTATTATATTGGAACAAGGCCATATATCAGCATTCTATAATTTGTATATATACACAACACTTATGCCAAAATATGTTATATGTATATATACTATATAATTAGGCCACAATTATAGTTACAATGTAATTCTAATGATACTAACATGGATTCACATAATGTAATAAGTGTGAATTGTGCACATATAATTCATGTACATTTTTATCATACTGGTATAATTTAATCGAATGTTATCACATTACATTATCTCATGTATTATTAAATTGTTCACCATATATTCATGATGTCTTACTTTATTAAAATTAATAGTTTACAATATGTTCATGATATATTATACAGTGTATTCTCACATATTTATTGTCACATCAATATTATCATGCATTCATAACATATAGTTTTAACATAATCACATTATGCTTCATGTAATATATGGTTTCTATGTGTAATATATTCGCATTGCATTATATAACATAGTTTATGTATATACATGCATGGTCACACTTAAGTGTCTCTCTACACTATATAATATAGTTGTATTCCATATACTTTATATATTCAAATATTGCACATTTGCACATATCAATTAATATAATCTTATTATATTTATAAACACGTTGCTCATTATTATTATGTTTCTTGCAATAATAATCACATATTATTAATCAATCCTCATTAGTATTTTATAACAGTTAATTAATATTCTTCGATTAACAATTAATATAGATTAATTGTTCGCTTAAATTAATATAATCATTCTTATATTACGTCACTGTGCCACACAAGGCAATCAACGAGTTTATCACAAACTCCACCAATTTCTCAATTATTATAATTATTCAATTATATATAATTGAATTAATTCATCTCATAACACAAAATCATTTATATTCAAATAAATTCTCATTTCCATTAATATATTTATTTAATAATATATGAAAATTCTCGGGTATTACATCCTCCCCCCCTTATAAAAATTTCATCCCGGAATTGCTACAAGGTTACACAAATAGATGGGGATAGTCCCTCATCATCCTATCTTCTAACTCCCACGTTGCCTCCTCGACATCGTGGTTACGCCAAAGTACTTTTACAGATGAAATAACTTTATTTCTCAAAGTTTGTTCTTTCCTATCTAATATTTGGACAAGAATTTCTTCATACGCCAAGTTCTTCTCCACTTGAATGGGCTCGTAAGAAATCACGTGCTTGTAGTCGGCCTTGTACGGTCGCAACACGGAAATGTGGAACACGTTGTGGATATGCTCCAACTCGGGTGGTAACGCAACTTTGTATGCCACTTCGCCCACTCGCTTCAGTATCTCGAACGGTCCTATGAATCTTGGACTCAATTTTCCTTTCTTGCCGAAACGGATTTTTCCCTTCCATGGAGATACCTTCAAGAATACGAAACTGCTGACTTTGAAGTCTCGGTCCTGCCGATGCAAATCTGCGTATTTCTTCTGGCGATCTTGAGCTGCTACAAGTCTGGCTCTTATCACTGTCACCACGTCTGCGGTTTGTTGAACTAACTCTGGTCCGAGTATTCGTCGTTCTCCGACTTCGTCCCAACATAACGGCGTTCTGCACTTTCTCCCGTAAAGAGCTTCGTACGGTGGCATGCCAATACTCGCATGGTAGCTATTATTATATGCGAATTCTACTAAGGGTAGGTGGTCGTCCCAATTTCTCTTAAAATCCATCACGCAAGTCCTAAGCATGTCTTCTAGCGTTTGTATTGTTCGCTCACTTTGTCCGTCTATTTGAGGATGATAAGCTGTACTCAACCTCAACTGCGTTCCCATTCCTTCTTGCAAACTCTTCCAAAAATTGGACGTGAAGCGCGGATCTCGATCAGAGACAATTGACACCGGCACTCCATGTCGTGAAACAATCTCTTTTACATACAGACTCGCTAATTGGTTCAAACTGTAGCGGATCTTGATTGGTAGAAAGTGTGCGGTCTTCGTTAGTCGATCCACGATAACCCAAATAGCATCATAACCTTTCTGTGTAACTGGAAGTCCTACCACGAAGTCCATGGTAATATGCTCCCATTTCCACTCTGGTATTTCTAACGGTTGTAGTAAACCACTTGGCCGCTGATGCTCTGCTTTAACGCGTTGGCAAGTCAAGCATTTACTGACGCACTCCGCGACTTCCTGTTTCAAATTGGGCCACCAAAAATGTTGCCTTAGATCTTGGTACATCTTTGTGCCTCCCAGATGAACGGAATATGTCGTATTGTGTGCCTCGTGCAAAATTTCTTCCCTCAACTCGGTTACCGCTGGTACCCACACTCTCCCTTCAAATCTCAAAATACCGTCTTTATCCATTCGAAATTTTTCTTCCTCATTTTCCGTGATCCTCTTTCGGATTTTCTCACACTCTTCATCCTTTTCTTGGGCTTCCTTTACTCTATCCAACAACGTCGGAAAAGCTTCCATTACAATTAACTTCTCACCAGACTTTTCTGGTCCTTTCACTTCTATCTCCAATTTCTCCATCTCTCTTATCAACTCTTCCTGAGTTGTTAAATTAAACAACTTCTCCCTTCCTTTCCTGCTCAGAGCGTCGGCAACCACATTTGCCTTTCCCGGGTGATAAAGAATATCGCAGTCATAGTCTTTGATTAATTCTAACCACCTTCTCTGCCGCATGTTTAACTCCTTCTGTGTGAAGATATATTTCAGACTTTTGTGGTCCGTGTATATCTCACATTTTTCTCCGTATAGATAATGTCTCCATATCTTTAACGCAAAAACTACTGCCGCTAACTCTAAGTCATGAGTAGGGTATCGTTTTTCGTAATCCTTTAATTGTCGTGATGCATATGCAATGATCTTGCCGTGCTGCATAAGCACACAGCCAAGTCCCTTGTGCGATGCATCACTATACACCACAAAATTTCCCGCATCATCTGGTAATGATAACACAGGTGTTTCGCTCAATCTCCTTTTCAGTTCTTGAAAACTTTCTTCGCATTTGTCGGTCCATACAAATTTCACCGTCTTTCTAGTCAAATTGGTCAACGGGGTTGCTATCTTAGAAAAATCTTGGATGAATCTTCGATAGTACCCAGCTAACCCTAGAAAGCTTCTCACCTCCGTCGGTGTTCTCGGTTGTTCCCAATTACTTACTGCTTCGACCTTCGCAGGGTCTACTGAGATTCCATTCTTATCCACCACGTGGCCTAAGAATTGAACCTTCTCCATCCAAAATTCGCACTTAGAAAATTTCGCATACATCTTCTCCTTCCTTAGTGCCTCCAAAATAATCTTTAGATGTTCGGCGTGTTCTTCCTCTGTCTTTGAGTAGATCAAAATGTCGTCGATAAAAACCACTACAAATTTATCCAAGCATGGCTTGAAAACTCGGTTCATCAAGTCCATAAATGCTGCCGGAGCATTAGTCAATCCGAATGACATTACCAAAAACTCGTAGTGTCCATAACGGGTTCGAAACGCAGTCTTTGGTATGTCCTCGTCCCGTACCTTCAGTTGATGATATCCTGTTCGTAGGTCAATCTTTGAGAAATACTTTGCTCCCTTCAGTTGATCAAATAAGTCGTATATCCTCGTTAGCGGATACCGGTTCTTGATCGTTACTCTATTCAATTCTCGATAATCGATACAGAGCCTCATCGATCTGTCCTTCTTCTTAACGAATAGTACTGGTGCTCCCCAAGGAGAAACACTCGGTCGAATGTAACCCTTATCCAACAATTCTTGTAATTGTATCATCAATTCCTTCATTTCTACTGGCGCCATACGATATGGAGCTTTCGAAATCGGTGCCGTTCCCGGTGCTAAGTCTATTACGAATTCGATTTCTCTGTCTGGCGGAAGACCAGGCAGATCGTCCGGAAACACATCTTGGAATTCATTAACTACGTATATATTCTTAATTTCTACTCCCTTTTTCCGAGTATCAACGATGTAAGCTAAATATCCTACACATCCTTTCCTTAACAATTTCTTGGCCTGCATCATCGTAACGCAACACGATTGCTTAAGCGATGAGCTACCATAAAACACTACCTTAGACTTACTCGGAGTCTGAAGGTTCACACATTTGTTCTGACAGTCAATTATCGCAGCATGGTTATACAACCAATCCATTCCCAGTATTACGTCAAATTCTCCCAGTCTAATAGGAATCAAGTCTACGCTCAGTTCATGTTTACTAATATTTGCGCGACAATTTCGATAAACGTATTCTACAGGGATCACTTCCTTATTAGCAACTTCTATGATCAAAGGATTTTCTAATAGTTCTCGAGGTGTACTAAGTCTACTAGCAAATTCTTCAGATACAAAAGAACAGGTGGCACCCGAATCAAATAATACATAAGCATTTATATCATTGATTGGGATTATACCTGACACCACATCCTTCGCAGCCACTGCGTCTTGGACGGTCATGTTAAAGGTTCTGGCGGTTGGGCGGTTGGATTGTGCCGGTCCACCGATCATCAGCTTGTTGCCTCCTTGCTGATTACTACCCCCGCCACTTCCCTTCTTTGGGCAGTCCTTAATTCGGTGCTCCGTCGAGCCACAAGCAAAGCATCCTTGTATCTTTTTCGGTTTCAAACAGTTGGGCGAGATGTGCCCTTCCTGTCCGCAGTTGTAGCAAGTGCCACGTCCCTTCCAGCACTCGCCCTGGTGATTCTTCCCACACTTCGGGCATCCTTCAGCCCTCTTCTTGAAACCTCCACGAAAATTCCCTGATTGATTATTATTGTTATTTTTGTTGTTGTTGTTGTTCTCCCACTTTCTCTTTCCCAAGTTGCTTCCTCCGCTACTGCTTCCTCCCGTACGATTCTCTCCTCCAGTATTCTTTCCTTTCTTTTCTTTGTTATACAGACTTAAGGCCTCACTGCCGCCTTCCGCAATGATTGCCTTCTCCAGTAATGTTGCAAAGGAATCAATTTGAAGAACTGATACCTTATTGAACAGCCATGGCTTCAACCCTTGTTCAAAGCGTCTAGCCTTCCTCTCTTCATCACCAACTTGGTGCTCTGCAAATCGCGCTAGTTCGTTAAACCTAGCCGCGTATTGCGCCACCGTCATCTCACCTTGTTTTAACTCTAGGAATTTCACCTCCATCCTATTCTTCATACTTTTCGGAAAGTAATTCTCGAAGAACAGTGTCTTAAACTTATCCCAAGCTATTATCCCTTCCCCAGCTCTTTGTTGATTAGCCTCCCACCAGTAGTTCGCTTCTCCCCTCATCATGTACGTGGCAAACACCGTCTTCTGATCTTCGCCTACGCTAGCTATAGTGAAAGCTTTTTCGATTTCCTTGATCCACGTTTGTGCGACGATTGGGTCGGTAGTTCCCTCGAACTCTGGGGGTCCTACACTCTTAAAGTCTTTAAAGGTTGTTACTGGCACAGTCTAAGGGTTCGGGCGAACGGGTTCATTGTTCCTTCCCCTTAAGGCTTCTCCTAACAAGTCTACCAGTTTCTGGATCGGGTCTACTTGTTCTCTCTCATTGTTAACAGATTCTTCGGGTGCTGTCAATCTACGTCTGGGCGGCATTATCTGCATCACAAGTTTTCATTTTATTATTATTCACGTATATTACTTAAGTATTTCTTTTAATACTAAAAGAATAAATTTATAACACGTTTCTAAAATCAACTCCATTTATATTCATATGCCATTTCATTTCATTACATGACTTCCCCAGCATACTGCTATAAATGTTATCACATATATCCCCTAATATCACAAAAGACGGGGAATATACCAACCTACTACCATACTACCCCTCTAACAAAAGCTAACTCGGGGTTTACTTCATCATCCCACATCTTACACAAAAGATCGGGATTACAACATAGTATATACAATACATAAAGACACAACTAGTACTACCACTAGACTGACTAAGGAAATCTCATCCCATCATCCCGCGCTCCACTGCGCTCTTGTACTCCAACTGTGCTATATACGCAACCAGCTCTCGGCTCAAGGTATGTAGAGTCTGTCCCTGTTCTGCCGGGTAGTGGTACACACCATCAATCACCCTTTCAAAAGCTGAACGGAACACATACCCCATCTTGTTCATCTTTCTCTTCTTGCACCTGACCTCTTCCTCAAGGTCGTCAGCTCTCTCATTGGACGCTTCCCACTTCTCCTCGAAGTGTAACCTATCCATCACCTCCAACTCTAGCTGAGTACGGAGTGCCTCTTTCTCAGTCTTCTCACTCAGCTCCTTCTGCTCAACCTCTTCTAGCTTCTCTGCCAAATCTACATTCCTAGCCACTGACCAGTGAAATAGAGTCCCCATCTGGATCCCTGCCTCCCTACGGTAGGCAATCTCCACCTCTAACTCTTGCATAGCCAGCTTCCTCTGGTGGTCCTCGTCCCTCAGCTTCTGGAACTCAGACTCTCTCTCGTGGGCCTCTGCCTCCAGCTCCTGGACTCTACAGTCTAACTCTAGGATACGCTCCTCGTACTCGCCTAACATCTGTTCCTCTATAGTAGCCTCATCAGAGTCCTCTACTGGCTCATCCTCCATCGGCTCCTCCTCTGGATCAGACTCTATCTCAATCTCGTCCTCGTCGTCAGACTCGAATGGTGCAACAGCCTGCACTGGTGTAGCCTCTAGAGGTGCCTCGTATACTACGTGTATATCCCTGGGCTCCTCCTCTGCAACTCTATTAGGTACCCCTGTGTCTGTCATCCTACACTCACAAACACAATACAAGAAATAGCATCTCCATTAGAATGTTAAGCAAAATATAAGTTCATTGTATAAAATGAAGTTACATTTCATAACAGACTAAGTCTCTCAAGGAAAACTCTACATGAGTTTTATCTCCTTCCTAACTTCTAAGTTCGCCTAAGTTATAGTCTAAGGACACTCGTTCCTAAGGTTTATAACTACGGCTTTGATACCAACCTGTGACGCCCCCAAATTCCAGGACCGCCACTTGGTCTCTCGAATTCGGTTCATCACATGCTCATGGTAATACATCACAATAATAATAATTAAATATCATACGATCACAGCGGAAAATCTATTCTAGAATAATTTACAATGATTTATTATAATTATTCCCCCAAGTCTCGCAACCTACAGTACTTAATAGATTACATAATAATATCAGTTAACGACTTATTACATAATCTAACTTAAGCTTAAACATAATCAAATCCAGTCTTACTACATCATCTTCATACAATATTAATATATTTAAAACATAACAGACATAAGCTAGTTGGTAGCTTTGCCCTTGCCCTTATCAACGCCCGAAGGTTCACCATGCTCTGCCTTAACTGAAATGTTTTAGGGAAAGCAAGAATGAGCACAAATTGCCCAGCAAGTAATATACAATAAGGGTGAGTAATAAGATTCTCAATTCTCGAAAGGCTATAACAAGATTTGATAGTTCAAGAATAACAAGAATATCAACAGTTCTCAATATCAGTCGCTAAGGACAGGATAATATCAATATGATTCAATAATAAGTCAATTCAAGATTTCAAATAATTGAATACTGAGTAGTCACTACGGACTATGAACTTCTACTAGAATTGACAGTAATAAACTGAAAATCCAACAAAAACAGGTACAACAGGTGATCAGCCTAAAGTACCCTTGTTATGCATAACAATCAATCATACTCAAGTGTACATGTCGGTTCTCCGACAATTATATATTCCCTTCAAAGAAGGTTGTTCTTCTCAGTCAAATACAAGATCCCGCACCAATCAATTAGTTTGGGTTGCTTTTCAATAACATAAGTCCAGCCGAATCAAATGGCATAGAAACTTTCACAATATTCAAGAACAATACTAAGTTCAACATGAATACTAGCTTTAATGAAATAAGAGTTCAAGTATGCTAATTCAATTCAACCGATTAAATAGAAAACTTGTTCGCAATACACAAGATATGATACTTGCATAGTAAAAGAGTATAAGTTAGGAAACTTTCACAATCATAGCTTTCCTTGCATAAAGTAAATGCGTCGGTTAGGATACTTGCACTTTAAAAGAGTGTAAGTAAGAGAACTTGCCTTTAGCGTAGTTTATCCACGAAAAGCAATCAACACTTTCGAATTCCTATCGTAATACAGTTACGTATATATATGATATTCATTAGTCATATAATTTAACTTCACATTTTTTCTTTGAATATACGATCAACACATAAGGTAAGTTTTACCTAGCCACACAGTTATATAGAATATAATTTCTATCCTTAACGTTCCTTCTTTAGAGTTTAAACGCATTCTCATATTATATAAGATCTCAACAATTAGCAAACATGCTTGCATATTATTAATATCACATAAGACCACAATCAATACTAAATATATTTCATTTTAGCAAGTTACGGCATCTCCTTAAGTTAACCGTCAAAATCGGGTTCAAGTAACATCATATAATATCACGTAGCATGTATTCATATTTAAAGGATACTTTACATGCTTGTATAACTTTTCCAAATCCAATCGTACATGGTATAGGTTCTTAAGTTAATACTTAAAGCCATTCAAGGACACGAACTCATATGGTCTAACATGGTCGTTTTTAAACACATAAGATATTCATATAACTTGTATTAGTCATGCTCATGAGTACTCGTATTGCATATATGTAGCTAGCATTGTTATTATCTTGAAAACATGCTTTGTTTATGCTAAACTTTAATCACGGCAACCAATCATGGTATATATATATGCATGACACATGAATGAGTCTAAGAGTACTATCACATGTGTCCATAAATATCAGAATTTAAATCTCCACGTATCGTGTTAATGCTCATGTGCAAGGCTTGTATTTCTATTAGTGAATCTTACTAATAGAGCCTAACATGTTCATGCTTCCTTACGAACTATATAAACACAAGTTAAGGCTTCATTCATATATTTCAAAGTTATCTAAACATGCTCATAACATCAAAATGACTATATAGCATTTACATGATCATATCCACCTTCAAACTTATATTTTTGTTAGGAATGAGCACTAGTTAGGTTCACATGTTCATATTTTATTACGGAACCAATATAGATAAGCTAACATGCACTTCATGTGTCTCTAGGTGGTACTAACGTGCTTGCAAGGTCAGTATGTAAACATGCTTTATAATGTTAACGTTCGTTTATGAAACTTTAAGTTTGTTTTCAAACTATATGTCGTTTGGTTAACCATGCATGCTAATATACTAAAACGTGCTTACATTGCCTCATTAGGTTTATATATATGTATTAATCATGCTACCATATTTGTTTAAACAAAAATCAAACAATTGGTGCATAACAGTTTTGTTGCAGAAAGCAGAAAACTGAACACAGAGGCTGGAGCTGCGGCGCGGCACAGTAGCTCACTACTGGCGCTGCGGTGCGAGTGGCGCTGCGTACGGCGCTGCGGCGCGAGTGGCGCTGCGTGCGGCGCTGCGGCGCGGGCTGCGGCGCTGCGGCATCGAGGCAGTTTTCTGCAGTTCAGGCTGCAGCGAAATCCGACCAAAAACCTCCCATTTCATCGATTTCAACATACCCAAATGCTATTAGACTTGTTTAACTTACTAACACATACATATATGCTTATATAACAGTCAATAGCAATCATCAATTCCCAATTTCATGAACTCTAACTAATTTACGAATTTCATGTATTCACAGAAATTAAAGAGGAACAATGGAAATGAAAGACTATTCAGTGGTTCCATCATGTGTGTATGTTCATATAACAACAATATAAGGGTTCTACAAACCAATCATGAACCAATTTGGCAAAATCAAGAATTTCAACAAAACTCAGATAACAACAATGGAGTTCTTTTGACAAAAAATGAAAATGAAGACACGAAGAGGATTTATACCTCTGTTATGGAGTAAGCTTGCTGATGCTACTATAGAAATTCCTTCTGAACTAAATAGACAATCACAGTATACTCTCTTCTCTTAGAAATATTTCAGCAATGAAATGAAGGTGCAGGGAGTTCCTTTATATAGAAGAATGAATACACAGTCCAAGCTTCTAACTCCCAAATCAAACTAACGGATTGTCAAATTGCATGAAGGTTATAGAATGGTAGGTATTTAGTTGTTAGAATCCATCATTAAAACCACTCCCTTGCTCATCATTGCTACAAGGCTATGGAAATTTACTGAGTTTAAGGAGAAGCAATAGGCTTAGGCCATAATGGCTGTGCACGTGAATGAGGAAAAAGGAGAGTGACTATTATATTGGGACAAGCCAAGCAAATCTCAGCATTCTTACAAATGGACTATATGCTACACTTATTTTATATATTATATGTACTCTTAGGTTATAATTACAATGTTCTCCCCATAATGTAATAAATGCAATTTGAATACATATAATCTATGTGCCTTTTATCTTACCGATATAATACAATCGGATACTACCACATTACATTATATCATATATTATTAAATTGTATTACTCAACAATTATTTATAATAGTTCCATGATACATTATTTTAATGTATATCCACACATCATTTGTCACCTACACATATCATAACATATAGTTACTATACATTTAATTCGCATGCTTGCACATATAATTTCTCATCTTATAAATTGAATATTAATTAATAATATATACATATCCTACATCAATCAATATAATTGTTAACCTCCATAACAATTTAATTAACCTTTATATGATTAACTATCACTTTGATATAAATCTTATTATATTTATAAACACGTTGCTCATTATTATTATGTTTCTTGCAATAATAATCACATATTATTAATCAACCATAGTTAATATCCCACAACAATCAATTAATATTCTCTAATAACAATTAACAATTAATTAATTGTTCACTTAAAAATTCTTCGTTAATTAATATAATTATTAATATTTCCCATCACTGTGCCACACTAGGCTCTCAACGAGTTTATCGTAAACTCCATATTTTTCTCAATTGTCATAGATATTCAATTTAATATAATTGAATTAATCATTCTCATAACACAAAATCATTTATATTCAAATAAATTCTCATTTCCATTAATTTATTTATTTAATAATATATGGAAATTCTCGGGTATTACATAATATAGTTGTATTCCATATACTTTATATATTCAAATATTGCACATTTGCACATATCAATTAATATAATCTTATTATATTTATAAACACGTTGCTCATTATTATTATGTTTCTTGCAATAATAATCACATATTATTAATCAATCCTCATTAGTATTTTATAACAGTTAATTAATATTCTTCGATTAACAATTAATATAGATTAATTGTTCGCTTAAATTAATATAATCATTCTTATATTACGTCACTGTGCCACACAAGGCAATCAACGAGTTTATCACAAACTCCACCAATTTCTCAATTATTATAATTATTCAATTATATATAATTGAATTAATTCATCTCATAACACAAAATCATTTATATTCAAATAAATTCTCATTTCCATTAATATATTTATTTAATAATATATGAAAATTCTCGGGTATTACAGCAGGAACCCCCGCTGGGGCGGGTCACCCCCTGGTGCACATCCTAGTTCGTGAACCGGTGGAGAAATAATCCAATTTGGCTTATTCCTTCACACCGAATTCAATTTTTCCCAACATGATAAACATGAAACTTGATTACAAACAATATGTTAAACTCTTTAACATGATCATAACATATAAAATCCCTACATCACATAATCAAAACCAAGATTTCATGATTTTCGAAGAAAACTACAATACTAAGCGTTCTTGACAGAAATTGCTATTACGAATTCGTTTTTTCAATCAATTCAAGTAATTCCAATTGTAATAACTTCTATTCTTAACATACTAACATAATACATGATCAATTTCAACAATAACCCATAATCAAACACCAATTTAATAGTTTGAAAATCCATTTTTTAGAAATTAATTCACAGAAAATCATTATGAACACAATTCTTCTTGTTCATCAAAAATACATGGATTGAATTGCTAAAACAATAATATAACTCATATATAATCAAAAATATACACATATACATCACATATATACATCATGATCAAGTAATTTACATGAAAAGCTTTTTACAAAGAATTTTTAATCTAAAGAAATATTGAAGAACATGGTTTAAAACTTGTTTTTACAACAATTGATTTCTGAAAATCCTTTCATGGCATACAATTACATATGAATACCATATATACATATAAAGTTCCTGATTATGAAAAACCTAATTAACACAAAATATATGAATTGATTATAAGGGTTAATATTATAACCTTACTAGTTTTAATTAAGAGATAGAGATGGAGATGATGATATTCTTCTCTTTCTTTCTCAAGCTTCCTTTTCTTCTTCTCTAAGAACTCTCTCTAACCCTTTCTCTCTGTTTCTTTCTCTCTTTGTTTGTAAAAACTAACGTACTAACTCTTTTAACTTAACGTATATTGTATATACATATGATATGTAACTTATATAATATAATCACTCTATAATAATTATCATAAATACAATTAATCACATAAGTTATAAGTTTTGAATTTAAAAAGTCCTAAGGCTTGTTTGGCCAAAATAAATTATTTTAAAAACTACTTTTTGAGCTTAAGGCCTTGCTTGGAAAAATAAGATTAAACAAGTACAAGGGCCTTGTTTGGTAAAACCACTTTAAAACCATTTTTCATTCTTTTAATAACTCTTTAAATCCATAGATTAAATACTATACTTATTTAATTAAATTACAACATTCTAATTAAATTAAATAAAAGCTAACATTCATTAATTAATAAAACCCATAATACTCAATTATCACAATTGAAATTCAATTCATATAACACTTAGTAAATTACAACAAACACTTAGCACATAATTTTAAATCTAATTTAATTATTCTCAACTAAATTAGAATTATGCTACAACATATCAATTTAATTAAATATTACTCTTAATTAAATCAATCCACACAATCACATAATTTGTTTATTTAACTCCATAAATAAATCACATAAAATATTTATTCACTCAATAAATATTAAAATTAATATATAAAATCTCAATCGTTACAATCTTCCCTCCTTAAAAGGATTCTGTCCCCAGAATCACAACATAAAAAAATATTCTCATAAAAAAATCTAATTTAATTATTCTCAACTAAATTAGAATTATGCTACAACATATCAATTTAATTAAATATTACTCTTAATTAAATCAATCCACACAATCACATAATTTATTTATTTAACTCCATAAATAAATCACATAAAATATTTATTCACTCAATAAATATTAAAATTAATATATAAAATCTCAATCGTTATAATCTTCCCTCATTAAAAGGATTCTATCCCTAGAATCACAACATAAAAAAAAATTCCTAATAAAAAAATCTCATCTGTTATATTTTTCCCTCCTTAAAAGGATTCTGTCCCCAGAATCGATATATAAGGGGTTACACAAATCAATTAAGTAAACAATTGAGGATACGATTTAATCATAACATCTTCAAGTTCCCACGCGGCTTCTTCAGCACTGTGGTTCCTCCAGATTACCTTAACAGAAGGTATCACTTTATTCCTAAGTACTTGTTCCTTTCTGTCAACTATTTGAATATGAACATCTTCATAAGTTAAGTCCTTATCAAATTGTAAAGGCTTGTATTCTATTTCATGTTTATAGTCGTGTTTGTAAGGTCGTAACACGAAAATGTGAAAGACGTTATGTATATTCTCAAGTTCCGGAGGTAATGCTACCTCGTAAGCAACCTCGCCCACCTTTCGTAGTATCTCGAAAGGTCCAATAAATCGGGGACTCAGCTTCCCCTTCTTGCCGAATTGAATCTTCCCCTTCCAGGAAGATACTTTTTGGAAAACGAAGCTCCCTGGTAAGAATTCTTGGTTCTGTAGATGATCATCCCAGCTTCCCTTGAAATCCATTACACAAGCTCTCAGCATATCCTCAAGTGTCTGAGTTATTCTCTCGATTTAGTCATCGGTCTGAGGATGGTATGCTGTACTCATTCGCATATTACGTTCCCAGACACCCTTGCAAACGCTTCTAGAAATTCGACGTAAATCGCGGATCTCTGTCGGACACAATCGACACCGGAACCCCGTGTCGAGAAATAATTTCCTTAACGTACAGCTTCGCCAATTGTTCTAAGTTGTACTTAATCCTGATTGGTAGAAAGTGGGCTGACTTCGTCAGTCGATCCACAATCACCTAAATTACGTCAAATCCCTTCTGAGTTTCTGGAAGACCAACCACGAAATCCATCGTGATATGCTCCCACTTCCATTCTGGAATTTCTAACGGTTGTAGCAATCAGCTAGGTCTCTGGTCT
Organism: Panax stipuleanatus; assembly: GCA_020205555.1. NCBI lineage: Eukaryota > Viridiplantae > Streptophyta > Magnoliopsida > Apiales > Araliaceae > Panax > Panax stipuleanatus. The sequence goes on from CM035126.1 coordinate 102,444,654, forward strand.
TGTGCCTTAACATTCTGGCAAGTTAGACATTTTGCAACACACTCAGCAACATCCCTCTTCATATTCGGCCACCAGAAATGATGCCTAAGATTCTGGTACATCTTCGTACTCCCAGGGTGAATTGAATATTTTGAACTGTGAGCTTCGCTCAAAATCTCCTCCTTAACTTATGGTACTGGCGGTACCCAAATTCTACCTTTAAATCATAGCAGTCCCTCACTGTCAATCTTGAATTTAAACTCTTCGTCATCAGCTATTCTTTTCCGAATCTTCTTACATTCCTCATCGTGAAGTTGTGCTTCTTTCACTTTGTCTACTAGAGTAGAACCAGTAGTTACTTGAAACATCTCATCCGATTCCTTCGGAAACTTCACTTTCAGCTCTAATCTAGCCATCTGTTCTATCAACTGATCCTGATTAGTTAACATATTCAGCTTCTCCCGACCTTTTCTACTCAAAGCGTCGGCGACGACGTTAGCTTTACTCGGATGGTAAAGTATCTCGCAGTCGTAGTCCTTGATCAGTTCTAACCATCTTCTTTGGCGCATGTTCAAATCCTTCTGGGTAAAAATATAATTTAGACTCTTGTGATCTGTGTATATTTCACACTTCTCTCCATACAGGTAGTGTCTCCAAATCTTTAGAGCAAACACTACTGCCGCCAATTCTAAGTCATGAGTCGGATACCCTTTCTCGTAATCCTTCAGCTGACGTGATCTATAGGCAAAGACCTTACCGCTTTGCATCAAAAAGCAGCCTAAACCCTTATATGAGGCATCACTATATACCATGAAATCCCCTGAACTATCCGGTAAAGACAACACCGACGCAGTACTTAACCTCTTCTTCAATTCCTGGAAACTTTCCTCACACTTTTCCGTCCAAAAAAACTTAACTATTTTACGAGTCAAATTCGTTAACGGAGTTGCGATATTAGGAAAATCTTGGATAAATCTCCAGTAATAACCTGCCAATCCCAAGAAACTCCTTACCTCAGACGGCGTTTTCGACTGATCCTAATTCATTACCGCTTCAACCTTCGACGGATCCACCGAAATACCATTCTTGTCGATCACGTGGCCAAGAAATTGCATATGACCCAACCAGAATTCGCACTTCGAGAATTTCGCATAAAGTTTTTCTCGTCTCAGCGATTCTAAGGTTAGCCTTAAGTGTTCAGCGTGTTCCTCTTCGGTCTTGGAATAAACTAGAATATCATCTATGAACACCACTACAAACTTGTTCAGGAATGGCTTAAACACCCTATTCATTAAGTCCATAAATGCAGCTGGGGCATTCGTTAGACAAAATGACATCACCAAGAACTCGTAATGACCATATCGAGTCCTAAAAGCCATTTTTGGTATATCTTCCTTTTTTGACCTTCAATTGATGATACCCGGTTCTCAAATCAATTTTCGAGAAGTATTTAGCACCCTTCAATTGGTCAAACAAGTCATCGATCCTAGGTAAGGGATACCTATTCTTGATCGTAACTTTGTTCAATTCTCTATAGTCAATGCAATGACGCATCGATCCATCCTTAATCTTTACGAATAAAATTGGCTCTCCCCACGGCAAAACGCTCGATTGAATATACTTCTTGTCCAGCAATTATTGCAATTGAACCATCAGTTCCTTCATCTCGACTGGAGCCATTCGGTACGGAGCTTTCAAAATTGGAGCAGTTCCCGGCGCTAAGTCAATCACAAACTCTATCTCCTTATCTAGCGGAAGTCCTGGCACATCGCTCGAAAAAACGTCCACAAACTCCTTAACCACTGGTATCTCTTCTATCTTTGGGCTATCCTTACGCGTATCTAGTATGTAGGCTAGATATCCTACAAAGCCTTGCGTCAAAAGTTTCTTGGCTTGCATCACCGTCAGACAGCTCGCTTGTCTAGGCGATTTACTACCATAGAACACTACTTTTGATAGAGTCGTAAGGTTTACCGACATCTTCTGACAGTCGATTATCCGTCCCATGGTTGAACAACCAGTCCATTCCTAATATGACATCCAATTCCCCAAGTTTTATCGAAATCAAATCTACCCTCAGCTCCTGACCCTTAATGTCCAACCTACAATTCTTATATACAAACCTAACAGGAATGACTTTCCTATTCACAATTTCTATGTTCAAGGGTAAGCTAACTCCTCTATAGGTAAGTCTAGGGTTTTAGAAAAATCATCAAATATGAATGAACAAGTAGCACCCGAATCAAATAATACATATGTATTTATACTATTGTTCGGAATAATACATGCCACCACATCCTTTGATTGCACGGCGTCCTGCACCGCCATATTGAATGTATGGGCAGTGGGTCAAACGGCTTGCAGTGGCGACGGTCCGACAATAGTCAGGGTGCTGCCGCTGCCATTTCTTCCATTCCCTGTTGACCCTATCGCTGGCTTCTTAGGGCAGTTACGAGCCATGTGATCCTTGGATTCACATGTATAGCAAGCTCCCTTCTTCGGGTTTGGGCAATTCGGTGCAATGTGGCCTTCCTGACCATAGTTGTAGCACACCCGTTTCTCTTTCATGCACACTCAAGTGTGAGTCTTCTCGCATGTAGCACATGCTCCGAGCTTCTTCTTCTGCTGGCCTCCCTGCTGACTCCCAGCAGAGGTACTGTCATTCCACTTCCTTTTCTGATGGATAGCCCCGCTACCACCACCCTTGTTTTTTGTCTTATTCTTCTTTTTCTTATCCTGGTTGAATTTAGTCACGGCTTCGCTCCCTCCTTCAGCTAGTATGGCCTTCTCCAGCACAGCTACAAACATTTTCAGCTGGAACATAGAGACCTTACTGTAGATCCAGGGTTTCAGTCCCGGCTCAAACCTTCTCGCCTTCCTAGCGTCCGTGCTGACCTGGTAAGTAGCGAACCTGGCTAACTCGTTGAACTTTGCGGCGTATTCCGACACTGTCATCCCTCCTTGCTTCAGCTCTAGGAATTGGACCTCCATCTGGTCCTGCGAACTCAAAGGGAAGTACATTTCGTAGAATATTTCCTTGAAACGTTCTCACGTTATGACTCCTTCTCCCTCTCTGGTCTTATTCGCCTACCACCAGAAGCTAGCATCTAACTTCAACTTGAAAGTCACAAATGTCGTTTTCTAGTCTTCACCGACCCTAGCCACATCAAAGACCTTCTCCATTTCCATAACCCACGTCTGTGCATCTATTGGGTTTGTCGATCACTTAAACTCCAGCGGTCCTACTGCCTTAAACTCTTTGAAAGTCGTGGCCTGCACTTGCGACTGATTTTCCATCGCTCCTGTCAGCAGGTTCATTAACTACTGAACTGAGTTAGGGTTTGTTCCATCGTTATTGTTCGTCGAACCCTCGAGGTTTTGACGTGTAGGTCTTCTTCTAGGAGGCATTTTCTGTTAAGAAAATATTATTATTAGCTCCTTTATTCAATTCTCAAGTATTCAAGTTCAGCTAAAACATTTAAATAACTCAGTTCATATATAAACACATAACACATCCATAAACTTCTTTTATTCATTACTCGTAGTTTTAAAAACATAGGATAGATAGCATTCCTGCTACTTACATCATCTTTCCTGAACTGGAACTAGTTACAGGACTACATCATCACTTTATCCCATTATTATCTCAAACTATGGGATTTACATTTATTTATTACAAAAAGAAACACATAATTTAAAAGCTCTAATGTCTAGGCATATTAAGACGTCGCACCGTCTCTCTTTGTTCTTCCTCCATCACCTGAAACGCTGTCTGTCGGTCCACCACATACCACGGTAAACCTTGGAACTGAGCTGGGTAATAGAAGATACGGTCCTGGGCCCTATCTATGGCCATATGGAAAGCGTATTCTGTCTCCCTTAGCTTGGCTCTCTTTGTTTCAGCCTCGTTCTTAGCTCGATCGGCTCGTTGAGTAGCCCTCAAGCTTGTTTCCTCAGCTTGGGCACGCTTTGTTGACTCTTCCTGGATGTCTTGTTTTAGCTTTGCTAGCTTGGCCCGAGCCGCATCTCTATCATTCTCTATGTGGATTAGCTTCTACTGCGCTTCTCCTAGGTCACTAGCTATCTCTTCGATAGTCTCGTCCCGCTGCTGGATGGTTTCTTCGAGATCTCCGACTCGACCATGTAGCTCCACAATTCTGTCGTAGACTGCTTCGTACATCTCAGCACTAACAGAGTGAGGTGGGAATTCCTCTTCGGGATCCTCTTCCTCCTCTTCAGAGTCGTCCTCTTCCTTTGGAATAGGTGGCAGCTCAAGCTTCCGACTAGCTACGGTGATCACTGGAAATGGCTTTCTCTTAACCAACTACTCTCAAACAACATGGATATCTCGGGGCTCTTCCTCTCTAGGCACCTGAGGTATATCCTCTCTAGCCTGACTGGGTTCTCCAACGTAAGTCATCCTGACAAAAGAATTTTAAAGTTTATTATTACGTGATATCGAGTCGTCACTCTTCGAATACCTAAATGTAAACACATAGCACATAAGGTAGTTTATTATCTTTACTTATCACCACTATCTTTTCGATCTTTCTATAAGGCTACTACCTAAGGTTTTTCCCCCACCTAAGGTTCATAACCTATAGCTTTGATACCAACCTGTGACCCAAAATTCGGGTACTTCATTTCCACATGATTTGGTGTTCACATTCTAAAATAAAACATATGTCTACCCAATAATAAAGAATTGCAAAGTAAATTACAACCTTCATAAAACTTAAATAAAATCTTCCCTTGATAAAGGATTACAACTTGTCCAAATAAAATCCCAGGGTTATCTAAACCTTAACATCAAATAAAATGCGGAAATAAAACATAATCAACCAAGTCTTATTACAATAAAACTTGTAACACAAGCCTTCACTTGCTCATCTCCCCTTTTCCTTGACTTGTTGACGGTATGTCAACATTCTTGGTTTCAACTGCAAGGGGCGGTAAAACATGCAAGAGTGAGCAACAAAAGCTCACTTGGAAATACAACAGTGATATGAAATAAGTGAATAGTTTCAAAAGAGTTTGAATAACTGTACTTTCATCAAAATAAAGAATTGAATTATAATTCTTTCATCAATACGTAGAATTTGAATATAGAATCATCTGAGGATTGTAAGACCTTAAACTATGTCTTAGGTTATAAATATTTCTATTTAAACCTTTAACAATCAATAAGACTATGGACCTTTAACTCGTACTCAGGGGGATCAACCCTTTGTACCATGAATTGTGCACAACCATCTTAACGCTTTCGCATAAATGTTCCCTAGTAAATAGGGTTGTTCATTCTCAGTAATTTGAATACAAGTCCGCACCAAAGAAAGTTTGGTTTGGATAGATAAGGGAACTTTAGAGTTTCAACTATCGTCAACTAGGAGTAGTTGGATCGACTCACAATACTTTAACAGTTCAATAATATGAGAATCATGAACCAATTGCAAGATATAGAACAAATCTACATAATAGATAGGCATGCTTTAGAAGTAACTCAAAGCAACTGAAAGAATAAGTAGATCTTGCTTGAAATACTAAGTCAAGATCACAATACCTCAATAATACTTCAATATTTGAGCAATAGGAATAATAGAATACAACAATGATTGGACAAAGTAGACAACAAGATCGAAATGGAAACTCGCTTAACTAGAAGACTTGCATAAGTTAAATAACAAGTGTAGAATTAGAAAACTTGCCTCAATCGCAAGCTACACTTTTATAACTATAACCACTTCCACAATAACCCTACAGATTACATTACGTTTAAAGCGTCTATTAGTATCCAACTACAATGTTTAAACCATCGAACTTCATATCCAAGTCCAACTCACAATGTAATTTACCACATTGGTTGCTAACTAGTCAAATACGTAAGTCTACATTCACGACATACATTTCATAAGCTTATAACGCTATCAATCGTGTTGTGTACCTTATGGAAGTAACACACTCACACAAATGTAACACATTCATAACATACTTCACTCTATCTTAAATACATCAAAAATATGTTATCTTATTACCTATTTCACTTATCAAGTCATAGAAATAAGTTAGCTAAACAAACGGGGCATGAAAACTCAACAAGCAAAAACCAACATTCTCGGAGAGCAGGAATCCCCGCTGGGGCGGGTCACCCCCATGGTGCAAATCTCAGTTCGCGAATCGGTGGAGAAATAAGCCAATTTGGCTTATTCCTTCACACCAAATTCGATTTTTTCTAGCATGATAAATATGAAACTTGATACAAACAATATTTTAAACTCTTTAACATGATCATAGCATATAAAATCCCTACATCACATAATCAAAACAAAGATTTCATGATTTTTGAAGAAAACTACAATACTAAGCGTTCTTGACGAAAATTGCTATTACGAATTTGTTTTTCAATCAATTAAAGTAATTCCAGTTGTAATAGCTTCTATTCTTAACATACTAACATAATACATGATCAATTTCAACAATAACACATAATCAAACACCAATTTAATGGTTTGAAAAGCCATTTTTTAGAAATTAATTCACAGAAAATCATTATGAACACAATTCTTCTTGTTCATAAAAAATACATGGATTGAATTGCTAAAATAATAATATAACTCATATATAATCATCAATATACACATATACATCACATATATACATTATGATCAAGTAATTTACATGAAAAGCTTTTTACAAAGAAGTTTTAAACTAAGAAATATTGAATAACATGGTTTAAAACTTGTTTTTACAACAATTGATTTCTGAAAATCCTTTCATGGCATACAATTACATATGAATACCATATATACATATAAAGTTCATGATTATGAAAAACCTAATTAACACAAAATATATGAATTGATTATAAGGGTTAAGATTATAACCTTACTAGTTTGAATTAAGAGATAGAGATGGAGATGATGATGTTCTTCTCTTGCTTTCTCAAGCTTCTTCTTCTTCTTCTTCTTCTTCTTCCTTTTCTTCTTCTCTGAGAACTCTCTCTAACCCTTTCTCTCTGTTTCTTTCTCTCTTTGTTTGTAAAAACTAACGTACTAACTCTTTTAACTTGACGTATATTGTATATATATATATGATATATAACTTATATAATATAATCACTCTATAATAATTATCATAAATACAATTAATCACATAAGTTACAAGTTTTGAATTTGAAAAGCCCTAAGGCTTGTCTGGCCAAAACGAATTATTTTAAAAACTACTTTTTGAGCTTAAGGCCTTGTTTGGAAAAATAAGATTAAACAAGTACAAAGACCTTGTTTGGTAAAACTACTTTAAAACCCTTTTCCATTCTTTAAATAACTCTTTAAATTCATAGATTAAATACTACACTTATTTAATTAAATTACAACATTCTAATTCAATTAAATAAAAGCTAATATTCATTAACTAATAAAACCCATAATACTCAATTATCATAATTGAAATTCAATTCATGTAACACTTAGTAAATTACAACAAACACTTAGCACATAATTTTAAATCTAATTTAATTATTCTCAACTAAATTAGAATTATGCTACAACATATCAATTTAATTAAATATTACTCTTCATTAAATTAATCCACACAATCACATAATTTATTTATTTAACTCCATAAATAAATCATATAAAATATTTATTCACTCAATAAATATTAAAATTAATATATAAAATCTCAATCGTCTGTAACGACCCCAAAATTTATACAATAATATTCTCCTTCCCGATCGTTAACAATACAACTTTAATCTATCTTTACATCATTGTTCGATATTAAAAATCGCTAAAAATGCGGAATATTTAAAACTTTTATAAAATCTTTCTTTATTGCCTTGGATCGCAACCTTTACATTACATTTCTTCAATTCAAATCTATATCATGAATCGTTACAACAAAATGACTATACAAAGTCTTACATCATAAAATAATATCCATATACATCGGATATTTTAACTTATAATTTAACAATCATGTTACATTTAAAACAATTACATTACTCATCTAGAATAAATAATTTCTTGCATCGCTATTGATCTTAACATTCAACTAGCACGTATCATTACCTTGCATCCTTGACCTGCAAAAATAGTTATTTGCAAGAGTGAGCTCGACAGCTCAGCAAGAACTAATAGTTTTCATGCATCACGTAGCACATAATAAACATGCTCAACATACATCTCATAATAATTAAAGTAACATGACATACATGCTTTAATTCACATAACAATTATAAAGATTGAGTTCCTTACTCAATCAACATTCTTTAACCAAAATAATGTAGTCATAAATTGACTTTAACATTTCATGATTAAAACATGTATAACATATCATGCTCTCTTACAACATATATAACATATCATACAATTTAAAACAGTTCATCAAGTTCATGTAGAAAAATATGAACCGAAAGACTTGCCTGGCTCGTAGATTACCAATTACCGAAAAAAAACTGCTTAACATAATCTGCTTCATGATCCTACATAACGTATTACCATACGCATCAATTATTAGTCTCATAGCGACGTTTAGTAAACGCTTAAGTAACTTCTACTTTATACTTTCTAATCCTCTTCCATTTACTCGTTTGACACTCACTGTTAAATCATATGTATAATTAACAATATAAGTTAATTATCACATAGCTAATCTTCATCGTTAGTTAACCAATTTAGGTTAACTCATTCCTCATTAACTACTAGTTAATAATTAATTACCACGTAATTAATCACATCACATAATCATATTATATTTCACATAATTAATGAATTGATAATTACAGACTCATATTAAATTATAATTTAAACATCCACTTTAATTATAATTAATCAATTATAATTACATCTTATGTTAATCAAATTACACAAATTATACTTCAAGTTAAACATTTACTTTGATTATAATTAATCAAACTATATTCATTATAGTTTAACCAATTATAATTTAAATTAAACATTTACTATAATTATGGTTACGACGTACGTCGATACTAATACACATACGTGAGGCTAAACTCACAATCAAGCATCTCATACACGTATAGCACTTTTACTGTCATATCGCATCTTACGGTAATTATATCCAAAGCACACATATAATTTAACAACATCATACTTCAATCTATCTTAAACACATCAAAAGTATGTTATCTTATCACCTATTACACTTATCAAGTCATAGAAATAAGTTAACTAAACAAACATTGCACGAAAACTCAACAAACAAAAACTAAAATTCCTGGACAGCAATGGTACCCGCTGGGGTGGGTCCCCCAAGGCAAATAGCCCAGTTGGGGCAGGTCCCTCCCATGGTGGGAATCCTAGTTTCCGAATTGGCAGAGAAATAAGCCAATTTGGCTTATTTCTTCACACCGAATTCGATTTTTCCCAACATGATCACACATGAAACTTGCTAACAACAATATTTTAGACTCTTTAACATGATTATAACATATAAAATCTATACAACACATAATCAAAACCAAGGTTTTCATAATTTTTGAAGAAAAACACAATATTAAGCGTTCATGATAAAATTTGCTCCTACGAATTCGTTTTTCAATCAAATCAAGTAATTTCAATTGTAATAGTTCTTACTCTTAACATACTAACATAATACATAATTAATTTAAACAATAACCCATAATCAAACATCAATTTGATACTTTCAAAAGCCTATTTTTCAAAAATTAATTCACGGAAAATCATTATAAACACAATTCTTCTTGTTTATCAAAAAGAAATGGATTGAATTGCTAAAACAATAATATAACTCATATATAATCATCAATATATACATATACATCACATATATACATCATGATCAAGTAATTTATACGAAAAGCTTTTTACAGAGAAGTTTTAAACTAAGAAATATTGAAGAACATAGTTTAAAAGTTGTTTTTAAGACGATTGAATCCGGAGACTACTTTCATGGCATACAATTACTACGAAGAACATATGAATACCATATATACATATAAAATTCATGATTATACAATTTTCATGAAAACCTAATTTGACAGAGAGAATACAATAAGTATACAAATTGATTCTACAATTATAAGGGTTAAGATTATACCCTTACTAGTTTGGATTAAGAGATGGAGATGATGATGATGTTCTTCTCTTACTTTCTCAAGCTTCTCTTCTTCTTCTATGTATTCTCCCTTCTCTGCTCTTCTTTCTTCTTTGTTCTTAGTTTTAGACTTAGGCTAAACTAATGTAGTTTTACTTAATGTAGTATACATATATAACTGATATATTAATATACGTATACTAATTACAATTAATAATATAATTAATATAGCTGTTATAGAATTTAAAAAGCCACTAGGGCTAGTTTGGCAAAATATTTTATAAAACAGATTATTAGTACTAAGGCTTGTTTGGTTAGAATAGGTTTAAAAGTAGTGCAATGACTCTGTTCGGCAAAAGCCTTTTAAAACAAAAGTAAGGGCCTTGTTTGGTTAAAAATTATTTAAAAACTCTTTTATTTATTTTTATAAATTATTTTAACACATACCTTAATGTCACACTTTAATTAATTAAATCTTTAACATTCTTATTTAATTAATTAAAATCTAACATCAATAAATCACATACAATGGTCACATAATTATAATTACTCGCTAACTATAATTTTGTGTAACAATTACCACATAACTTCATCTAATTTAATTATCTCAATTAAATTAGAACTATAATAAAATCATTACGTCATTTAAATTAAATATTAAATATTTATTTAATTAATATATCACACTTAATTATATTACTCCATAATAATCACATAATCTCAATAAAAAATTCAATTAAAATATTTATTTACTTTAATAAATATTAAATTAACATTTATATTCACTTCACACCAAATCACATATTTCACAATATATATCACATATACACATACTCGTACTCGAACCTCTTAAAATAAGAATTTTATTTATTAAATTCTCATTTATAAATTCTAAAAATCTGGAATGTCATAAGTTTGAAGTCCCGACTTGTTCTTGTTCTTACTCTTATTCCACAACAAAATCTGCACCTTGTTCGTCCGCCCCTTCATCATCCTCGGAATCAAAAAATGTAAAGCCAAGACCCCGTGAGTGCGAATGCCCGCCTTTCTAGCATGCGTAACTCTTAATGATATTGAGATATAAGCACAGTAGGGGCTGCTGAATAGGCTTAGTTGTGTTCTGTTGTACCCCTGCCCGGGCACATAATGCACAAATAAGTGATGGATCCAGCAATCCGCCCTGTAGTGGGCCACACAAATTTTGGCGTATAATATGATGAATGATGCGGCCCACGTCGATCGATCGGTCTTTGATTATTATGTACTGCAGAACTGCCTTCTCCTTTGTGACATCGCTCATATGTGTAGATGGTAGCAGTTTGGCAGACAAAAATGCATGCCATATCTTCCCATATAAACTAAGATGGCCAGTCTGAAAGTGAGATCCGTTCGACAACCAAATAGCATCGGGCTTGCACAACTCAATCAAAATGTGCTCATAATTCGGCCCGCTTTCCTTGAGGGTTGAAAATGAACAACTTAGTTGCGGCAGATTGTAGTTGTCGTTGATCTCCTGCACAGTAAATGGTACCATCTTACCCCTCACGAAAGAAAAGAAAGGTGCTTTGTCGGGGAATTTGCATAGAATTCTTTCACTACCGCCACCACGGCGGCTTCCGGCTGACCCGTGAACGTTTCCCATCGTTGCTCGTGAATCTGTTAAAGCACAAACCCATCAAACTCATCAGGCGCCAATCTACACTCTGATGTCAATGCCTTGCCTGATAAATACTCGAACCTCTCCGCCGTGTCCGCTTTCAAGAATTTTCGTCGGTCAAATTATCGAACGGGGGTGGATAAACTCTCCCCACGTTGCTTTTTTTGATGTCGGGAAGTCATGGTGTCAAATGTATGACTCTAACTTGTAATTGAATGAGGGAGCAGTTGTTAAGATCTTTCGTTAAACACCTTGTCTGCGTGCTTGGATTGAATGTCAGAATTACCTCCAAACTTCACTTGTTTAGCCTAATTTGTGAATTTGTCCATGCACTTGTGTAGAATCTTGAAATATAGTTGTCAATATCCCAAAATTTGATGTTAACTGTAAGTGTCTGACGAAATCTCAAGGGTGTGGTGTTGTTGTGATGAAATCCCCCCTTTCCTTTGAAATTGGATGAGTGTGAACCCTTGATGGTGAAGAGTAGTGATAATTTTTGAAGAACCCTTGAATTTGCACTTGAAGATTTTTGGTGTGCAGTTCGCTCGAAATATGGTGTTCCCTTTTGGTTTTGGTTGGGAGAGGTTGCAGAATTTTATTAGGATTGTGTTTAGTAACTGTAGCGATCAGGTTTTTAAAACAAAAAAATGACACCTGCACCTAGGCGAGGTGATTTGTTCTTTAAAGCTCGTCGGGGCGAGTATGACCAGAGGGGTCTGCGACTAGGCACAAGTTTTCCTTCATAAATCTACGCTGGGGCTCGTTTTATCTACCAAATTTTGCCTAGGCAAGATTCTTGTGACTTAAATGTGCGCCGGGGAGCAGATGGGTTTTTCTGCAACACTTTTTCCTTTCCTTGGCAGTTCAACTTGTAGCAACAACATTTAATCCTTTTCGTGCATCTTTGTTCTCGTTATAAGGAGGGGAGAATGTGAGAACCCAGAATTTCACATAATTTAAATTTTTTGAATAATTTTTTTTATATATTGATATTGATTATCAATATTCTGCTGAGTATCTGTGATACGAGTTTATCAAAGTGGTCAAACTGTGTATTGACTGAGAAATATGAGTACAATTTTGTTTAACAAAGAATAGAAATCCTAACCCTAGTTACGGATAGGGATTCGGTAAAAAATACAGTTATAATAATTGTATTGATGAATATGTGAGTGTTTATAACTTATTAAGTCAATTAGGACTATTAAGTTAATACACTAGGGGAATATGTTATGGTATATATGAATTATGTATGTGATTGAATATATGTGTATTATGTAAGGTGTATACAAATTATTTTGTATATACAGAGAATTAAGAATAAAGTTATGTACCTAATATATAAATTAGGTATAGTAATTAAATAACCTAAGGGTTATGGTATGGGAAAATATAAATATTATTGATATATGTGAATGTGTATATATTAATAATAATGAATAATAGTCCAAGAGATAATTTATTCAATGGACTATTGTGGGTAAGTGAGTTAAACAAGCTCAATATTATGGGACTTGTAGCCAATTCAATTAAGAGTAACTAAATTGGTAAACTAGCTCAATACTAGATTTAATTATCTAGTATACTAGTAGCCCATAGCTAATTATGTATGGGAGCCCAAGTTATTTTAATTAGTAGCCAAAAGAAAGTATATTTCAAGCCTAAAATATGAAAGGAATGAAAGGAATGGCCCAAATATTTTAATTTGGAGCCCAAGACTTTAGCCCAATAGAAGAGAGACTTGTTGGACATTTAATCAATTAATTAAGGCATTAAAAGAAAATAAAATTGAGCCCAACAAGGCTTTATGGCCGGCCCACTAGGAGGAGATAAGAAGGGAACATGTGAATTAAATAGATTGATAAGATATGGAAATATATTGTAAGATTTGAGAAGATATGGATAGGATATGGAAAGATATTGATAAGATTTGGAAAGATATGGATGGATTTGGAAGGATATTTGGGAGATATGGAAATATATTGTAAGATTTGAGAAGATATGGATAGGATATGGGAAGATATGAGAGAAAAAGAAAAGATAAGGATAAGAGATATATATTGTATATCTTCACTTTTACTAACCCACCCAAAATATATTCATTTCATTTTCTCTTTCATTATATTTCCTCCTTAGCATACAAAGCAAGCAAGATATAGTGAGAGAGAGAGAGAGTGATATTTCGGCTATTATAGAAGAAAGAGAGGGAGAGTTTTTGATAGTTTATTAAGTTCCTAATCTAGGTTTAGGAAGAAGAAGAGAAATAATCAAGCAAATGTATAAAAGATTTCTACTTTTATAGTTTATTTTCCTTTTGTTATGATTTGAGTTTTGATTTTTGTAAAAATATGATATTAAGGTTTAAAGCCTTAGACCCATATGTTTAAAAGTGTTTCATGTATAGATTGAACCCTTTTGTAGATCAAAAGTTAGATTTAAAGTGTGAAATATGAGTTATATTTTTCAAAAGATAGGAAATCAAAATTTTCTTATCTTTGGTTGTGTTTGATCTTGTGTTTGTGGATTATTGATGATATAGATCATGGATCATGGTATATCCATGATTATATGAGTTATTTTAAGTATTATAATGAGTTATGTTGGTTTTATGTGAAAATATAGAAGTTTTCTTAAAAATCACCAAAAATTGAAAACAGATTTTTGGAAAAACAAAGTATGAAATAAAAACGACCATATCTCTCATTGTACTTTGAATTTTTGAGTGTGGTTAAATTTTGGAGTGAGATATATGAGTCTTCTAATAGATCCAAGTGGAATCACGTAGAAAGGAGTTGTAGATTTTTGTTTGGACTGATTTTAGCAAAGTAGAAAAAATCTAAAAAAAGATAAAAGTAGGCTATCCGGGATTTGAAGGGCCGTTTCGTCCACATAAATTATGTAATAAAATCCAATATTTTGGAACATGAAAATATATGGAATGTAGTACCTTGTGTCCAAAAATGAGCTCATTCCGACTTAAATTGAGCAAGTTATGGCATTTCAATTGTTGGGATTTCTTGACGAAAAACGCTATAACCGGAGTTGTATACATCCGATGGCTATGAAATTTAAACTGGAGACTCACGTTAACATTTGTAAGATTCCACCAATAGTTGGGAATTTCTGGAGTTAAGCGTGAGGTAGTTATTTTCTTAAGAAATTAACTAGAAATGGGTTTTTGGAAAATACTTAAGTAAGTTGAAAAATTCCAGAAAAATTCTTTTTGTGTATGGAACATATATATATATATATATATATATATATATATATATATATGATTGGCCAAAAGATAAAAAATAATAAGCTAATTTTGTATTTTTGTGAATAGTATATTTCAGCTTCTTGAAATGAACATTTCAAGTTACTGAAATGAGAAACTGAATTGTCAGAAGAGATGTCAGTTTTGTTTTAGCTTGCTGAAATGGAAATTGAAATGATATATGACTTATCTAAAATAATATTGAAGCTTTGAGATCTAGTTAATTAACAATAAATGTGTTAGTTATCAGATGGGGTGACCAGGACACCGAATTGAGACCGAAGTCCAACCAGACCGAAATAGTTAGACTTGATAAGTGTTTATACAGGTTATAAACACTGATGTGACTACGTGATGATGTGTCTAGGAGATATATTAACTGTAAATTTCAGTGCTATGTGTTGTGATTTGTTGTGTTAATTGTGAGACAGATATTGTTAATTATAGGTCTTTTAAACGCAGATAGAATATATTGTGTAGCAGTAATCAACGAAGAAGGCAAGTTTCCTTAACTCAATCTCGAGTTATTACTTTTCAAATATAATGGTGGTTAATTATTGCTGATTATACCACGTCTGAGAATTATTGTTGATTATTCGCATTTAGTGCATGTTTATTAATTCAAATTAAATTATTAATTTTGAGATTATGCTTGGGGAATAACTGTTGTTGGTTATTCACATCCGTAAAAGTTATTATTGATTGCAAATAGTACAGTTAATTCTTGCCTATTGTTGCGTAGAATTGATTCTTGTTATTCAATTGAGAAATTTCGGAAGTGTTTTACTCTTTCACTATCGAATTATTATTTTGCATAAAATACGAGAAAGTCTTGTTATTGATTAACGCTTTATTCAGCTAATTCAAAGTCCTTTGAACTTTGGTGATATTCTATCGAATTGATAGTCTTATATTCTTGATTCTTATACTTTATTTTATAATTTAACTTGCGGAGCAAATTTGTTGCTCACCCTTGCTTAAATACAATATTTCTGCTAGGAACGAGGTAGTCGGAGGGGCAGAGAAAGACAAAGGCAAAGGTGTATTACTGGAGTAGTTATAATGAACATATTTATTATGTTGTTTTGTATAACCCTTTTTGTATATCTAAGGGTATATTTGTTATGTTAAGGTTAGAAAACCTAGGACAATGTATTATAATTATCAGTTAATGATATGTATATTTCTATTCATAAATAAATGGGTAGTTAGATGATATTTAAATGTTGGATCGTGAGCACCAAACTCGGGGGGTCAGGTAACTCGGATTTGGGGGCGTCACAAGTTGGTATCAGAGCTATAGGTTATAAACCTTAAGTAGGGGGAAGATTATAACCATAAGCAAGATATAGAAAACTCATTTAGAGTACTAAGTGAGGGATTGCCAAAGTACATCAATAGAAAGATGTGTGGACATATAGTGAGTATGAAATTCGTACTGGTAAAGTATTAATCAAGTTGTTTAAACTAATTGTAGGATGTCAGGAGAAGATGAAATGAGTACAAAAGTGTTGGCAGCTGTTGCACCAATGCCAGTAGCCGAGGTGCTAGCGCAGAGCGAGTCAGTTGAGGAAGTTGGAAAAGATGAACCCATGGTGAATCTGGGGAGTGATTATGATGAGTATCCCGAAATGTATCTGAATGAAGATGAGGAGGCAGAGTCCGAAGAAGTTAAGGTGGAGACGGAGATTAAGACCAAAGTGGGAGAAAAAGATCAAGTATCTGCAGAAGTTCAAGAACTCTAGAGTAAAGTATTTCTCTTGGAGGAGTTGCGGAAGACGGAGCGAGCATTATGCGAGATGACCAAAGAACAAAATGAACTGAAGACACAAGTAGAAAGAATGAAGGCTGAAGGTGGTGGATCATCTGAGGGAGTAGTTAACTAGAAGAAGAATAAGCAAAAAAGGGACAACGACAGTGATAATAACTCAGGTAACTCAAACCCGAAAAAGAAGAAAGTCTGTGGCAAGTGTGGAAAGACTCACTTGGGAGAATGTATGATGTGGAAGAACGTGTGTTTCAATTGTAAACAGGAAGGACATATTTCTCCAAATTGTCCTAAGCCGAATATGAGAAAATATTTTTCATGTGGAGGAATGGGTCACGGATTTAACAAGTGTCCCAGTAAGAAGGCAGGAGAAGGGAGTAGATTGTAGACAGCTTAAGTATAAGCAGTAGTACCTTTTGGTAACAAGGTGTGATATAAAGATTGTAATATCGAGAATAATGAGTGAGTATATGTAATATATCTGTTTGAATGTAATCTTTATTTTTAATATGAATATTAAGATGATTTTGGAGAATTGCAACTTTTTGTGTAAAGTTGTGGTAATTGCAACTTTTTGTGTAACGTTGTGTTGTTAATCCCGATATTTATCAAAAAAGGGATAGTGACTGATTATAACAGTAGGTGTTAAGTACTAAAAGTATTATGTGCTATTTGAATAAATATGCGATTATATGAGAAATTTGTATTAAATTCTTATGTTACTAATAAGAATTTGTGTAGAGAAAAAGGATTAATGTAAGATTTTCATTTAAATCAGATAATGCCGCCTAGACGATAGAATCGAAATCAAAGAGAAGAGCAATCAGTGAATAATGAAGGAGGTCAAGCAAACCCGATGCAGAATTTTGTGGATATGTTAGCCCAAGCTATGCAACATAGGGCGCTAGCAGCAAAAGCAGTAGCAAGAGAACGACCAGCTAATAGATTGACAAACTTTAAAGATTTTAAAGTGGTAGGACCCCAGAATTCAAGGGAACTACGGATCCTATTGAAGCCCAAACTTAGGTAAAGGAGATAGAGAAAGCATTTATTATTGCAAGAGTGGCAGAAGAGCAAAAGACAGCTTTTGCCACCTATTTGATGAAGGGAGAAGCCAATTACTGGTAGGAAACCAATCAGGCTAGAGCTGGGACAGCTGTAGTGACTTGGACAAAGTTTAAAGAGTTGTTCTTTGAGAATTATTTTTCGCCGAGTATGCAAGCCAGGATGGAAGTCAAGTTTCTAGAACTAAAATAAGAGAATATGTCAGTATCATAATATGCTGCTAAGTTCAATGAGTTAGCGAGACACAGAGGCAAAAAAGGCGAGAATATTTGAGAATGGATTGAAGCCAGGGATATTCAACAAGGTTGCCGTATTGCAGATTAATACGTTTGCAGCTTTGTTGGAGAAAGCAATAATTGCTGAAGGGGGAAGCGAAGCTACATCCTGATATCATCAGGAGAAGAAGAAGAAAACAAATGAAGGAGGTAGTAGTGGTGGTAGTAATCCGAACAAGCAGAAATGGAGTGAGAATACCCAATCGGGTAATAAGTCAGAAGAGAATAGGAAGGGAGGTGAGCCTTGTGCGACTTGTGGGAAGAATCATCCAGGAATTTATTTGAAGAGGAAGGGAGGCTATTATACTTGTGGTCAAGAGGGACACATGTCGCCCAATTGTCCCAGTCTGAAGAAAATACAAGGTTGTTTTGCGTGTGGATCGACAGATCATTTGGTTCAGAATTATCCGAAAAAGAATGTGGAGAAGGGAAGTACCAACAAGGAACCCGGTGGAGGAACCTTGACAATTAGTGGACCTGCACAATCAGGAAGACCAACGGCCCGTACATTCAACACGACGGTGCAAGATGTAGTAGCTGCCCAGGAGGTGGTGACAGGTAACGATTTAGTTGAGTAAATAAATTACGAGAGAAATATGGGGTGGATATAACTGTGAATTGTTTTCTTTTATAGATTCAAGTCACAAGTTAGTATATGAGACACAAATGAATATTGTGTTGATAAGAATAAATTGATGATACAACTTTAAAAGATTGTAGAGAATAAGAAAGTGGTGATTCCGATGACAGAATCCTTATAAGGAGGGGAGAATGTGAGAACCTAGAATTTCACATAATTCAAATTTTTTGAATAATTTTTTTTATATATTGATATTGATTATCAATATTCTGCTGAGTATCTGTGATACGAGTTTATCAAAGTGGTCAAACTGTGTATTGACTGAGAAATATGAGTATAATTTTGTTGAACAGAGAATAGAAATCCTAACCCTAGTTACGGATAGGAATTCGATAGAAAATACAGTTATAATAATTGTATTGATGAATATGTGAGTGTTTATAACTTATTAAGTCAATTAGGGCTATTAAGTTAATACACTAGGGGAATATGTTATGACATATGTGAATTATGTATGTGATTAAATAAATGTGTATTATGTAAGGTGTATACAAATTATTTTGTATATACAGAGAATTAAGAATAAAGTTATGTGACCTAATATATAAATTAGGTAAAGTAATTAAATAACCTAAGGGTTATGGTATGGGAGAATATTAATATTATTGATATATGTGAATGTGTATATATTAATAATAATGAATAATAGTCCAAGAGATAATTTATTCAATGGACTAATGTGGGTAAGTGAGTTAAATAAACTCAATAGTATGGGACTTGTAGCCAATTCAATTAAGAGCAACTAAATTGGTAAACTAGCCCAATACTAGATTTAATTATCTAGTATACTAGTAGACCATAGCTAATTATGTATGGGAGCTCAAGTTATTTTAATTAGTAGCCAAAAGAAAGTATATTGCAAGCCCAAAATATGAAAGGAATGAAAGGAATGACCCAAATGTTTTAATTTGGAGCCCAAGACTTTAGCCTAATAGAAGAGAGACTTGTTGGACATTTAATAAATTAAATAAGACATTAAAAGAAAATAAAATTGAGCCCAACAAGGCCTTATGGCCGACCCACTAGGAGGAGATAAAAAGGGAGCATGTGAATTAAATATATTGATAAGATATGGAAAGATATTATAAGATTTGAGAAGATATGGATAGGATATGGAAAGATATTAATAAGATTTGGAAAGATATGGATAGATTTGGAAGGATATTTAGGGAGATATGGAAAGAAATTGTAAGATTTGAGAAGATATAGATAGGATATGGGAAGATATTAGAGAAAAAGAAAAGATAAGGATAAGAAATATACATTGTATATCTTCACTTTTACTAACCCACCCAAAATATATTTATTTCATTTTCTCTTTCATTATATTTTCTCCTTAGCATACAAAGTAAGCAAGATATAGTGAGAGAGAGAGAGAGTGATATTTCGGCCATTATTTTTGATAGTTTATTAAGTTCCTAATCTAGGTTTAGGAAGAAGAAGAGAAAGAATCAAGCAAATGTATAAAGGATTTCTACTTTTATAGTTTATTTTTCTTTTGTTATGATATGAGTTTTGATTTCTGTAAAAATATGATCTTAAGGTTTAAAACCTTAGATCCATATGTTGAAAAGTGTTTCATGTATAGATTGAACCCTTTTGTGGATCAAAAGTTAGATTTAAAGTGTGAAATATGAGTTATGTTTTTCAAAAGATAGGAAATCAAAATTTTCTTATCTTTGGTTGTGCTTGATCTTGTGTTTGTGGATTATTGATGATATAGATCATGGATCATGGTATATCCATGAGTATATGAGTTATTTTAAGTATTATGATGAGCTATGTTGATTTTATGTGAAAATATATAAGTTTTCTTAAAAATCACCAAAAATTGAAAATAGATTTTTGGGAAAACGAAGTATGAAATAAAAACGATCATATCTCTCATTCTACTTTGAATTTTTGAGTGTGGTCAAATTTTGAAGTTAGATATATGAGTCTTCTAATAGATCCAAGTGGAATCACGTAAAAAGGAGTTGTAGATTTTCGTTTGGACTGATTTTAGCAAAGTAGAAAAAATCTAAAAAATGACAAAAGTAGGCTGTCTGGGATTTTGAAGGGCCGTTTCGTCCACTTAAATTATATAATAAAATCCAATATTTTGGGACATGAAAATATATGGAATGAAGTACCTTGTGTCCAAAAATGAGCTCATTCCGACTTAAATTGAGCAAGTTATGGGCATTTCAATTGTTGGGATTTCCCGACAAAAAAAGCTATAACCGGAGTTGTATAACTCCGATGGCCATGAAATTTAAACTGGAGACTCATGTTAACATGTGTAAGATCCTGCCAAGAGTTTGGAATTTCTAGAGTTAAGCGTGAGGTAGTTATTTTCTTAAGGAATTAACTAGAAATAGATTTTTGAAAAATACTTAAGTAAGTTGAAAAATTCCAGAAAAATTCTTTTTGTGTATGGAATATATGTATATATGATTGGCCAAAAGATAGAAAAATAATAAGCTGATTTTGTATTTTCATGAATAGTATATTTCAGCTTCCTAAAATAAACATTTTAGGTTACTGAAATGTCAGAAGAGATGTCAATTTTGTTTTAGCTTGCTGAAATGGAAATTGAAATGATAAATGACTTATCTAAAATAATATTGAAGCTTTGAGATCGAGTTAATTAACAATAAATGTGTTAATTATCCGATGGGGTGACCAGGACACCGAATTGAGACCGAAGTCCAACCAGACCGAAATAGTTAGACTTGATAAGTGTTTATTATAAACACTGATGTGACTACATGATGATGTGTGTAGGAGATATATTAACTGTAAATTTCAGTGCTATGTGTTGTGATTTATTGTGCTAATTGTGAGTCCGATATTGTTAATTATAGGTCTTTCAAATACAGATAGAATATATTGTGTAGCAGTAATCAACGAAGAAGGCAAGTTTCCTTAACTCAATCTCGAGTTATTACTTTTCAAATATAATGGTGGTTAATTATTACTGATTATACCACATCTGAGAATTATTGTTGATTATTCGCAGTTAGTGCATGTTTATTAATTCAAATTAAATTATTGATTTTGAGATTATGCTTGGGGAATAACTGTTGTTGGTTATTCACATTCGTAGAAGTTATTATTGATTGCAAATAGTACAGTTAATTCCTGTCTATTATTGAATCGTGTTGAGATATGTCGTAGCTAATTGTTTTAGCTAGACGAACATTTGTTTAAACTTAATAGGTTCGAGAAGAGAACTCAATTATTATTGACATGTCAATGTAAATTATTCCGGCTAGATCGAGAAAGCGATTAGATATTGAAATCATTGTATTTCGTTGTTGTGATTTGAATTCTGGTTATAAGACTAAGAAGAACAACCTTTTTATATAAAAAGGGGCTTTATGGTCGTATATTCGGTCGTTGTGCGCGTATAAGTATTATGCATAATATATGGTATAATGAAGCTGATCACTTTATATACTTGCAGAGGGGTATGATTTAATCTTTATGGTTATCTGATACACCTGGGTACTTCAAAGTAAAACCTTTGATAGTTACTCGAGAAGTTCAAGATCCTCTGGGGTCACTCAACTTAAAAAAATCTGGATAATATTCCACTTTGTTATTGCGTAGAATTGATTCTTGTTATTCAATTGAGAAATTTCGAAAGCGTTTTACTCTTTCACTATCGAATTATTATTTTACATAAAATGTGAGAAAGTCTTGTTATTGATTAATGCTTTATTCAGCTAATTCAAAGTCTTTTGAACTTTGGTGATATTTTATCGAATTGATAGTCTTATATTCTTGATTCTTATAATTTGTTGTATAATTTAACTTGCGGAGCAAATTTGTTGCTCACCCTTGCTTAAATACAATATTTCAGCTAAGAACGAGGTAGCCGGAGGGGCAGAGAAAGATAAAGGCAAAGGTGTATTGCTGGAGTAGTTATAATGAACATATTTATTATGTTGTTTTGTATAACCCTTTTTGTATAACTAAGGGTATATTTGTTATGTTAAAGTTAGAAAACCTGGGATAATGTATTATAAATATAAGTTAATGATATGTATACTTCTATTCATAAATAAATGGGTAGTTAGATGATATTTAAATGTTGGATCGTGAGCACCAAACTCGGGGGTCAGGTAACCCTAATTTGGGGGCGTCACAGCCTCCCATCAAGCGCTTATTTTAGAGTCTTTTAGCCTGACTACTCCCTATTTTTAAAGTGGATAGGCGAGGTCAATTGAGGTTGCTTGGCGATCGAGATCACAAGCCCAGTAGTGCTTTAAGCGCTGGCCATTGACTTTGAATGTTTTAGACGAATACCGACTGTATACTTCAATGGCCTCGTGTGGAAACACCGTCTTGAGGGTAAATGGGCCCGACCACCTGGATTTTAGTTTTCTGAGAAAAAGTTTCAATCGAGAGTTGAATAACAGTACTGATTGGCCTGGTTCGAACTTTTTATCCACTATCTTCTGATCATGACATTTCTTGACCTTTTCTTTGTACAACTTTGAGTTTTTGTATGTTTGCAGGCGAAATTTATCTAACTCATTGATTTTTAAAAGTCTTTTTTTCCCTACTGCTGTTAGATCAAAGTTTAATTTCTTGATGGCCCAATATACTTTATGCTCGAGTTCCACTTGGAGGTGACACGACTTTTCGTAGACCAACTGGTATGGAGACATGCCAATCGGGGTCTTATAAGCGGTCCGATATGCCCAAAGAGCATCATCTAATTTCAACGACCAGTCTTTCCGATTCGGGTTGACCACTTTCTCCAGGATTCTTTTTACTTCTCTGTTAGGTACTTCGGCTTGGTCACTCGTCTGGGGGTGACAGGCCATGGCGATTCTGTGGTTTACCCCATACTTAGTCAAAAGAGTGTTGAAGTATTTGTTGCAGAAATGGCTCCCCTCATCATTGATAATTGCCTTTAGGGTGCCAAATCATGTGAAGATATTCTTTTGCAAGAATTTCAGCACAACCTTCGCGTCATTAGTCGATAGTGCAACTGCCTCAACCCACTTTGACACATAGTCGACTGCCAACAGGTTATATAAATTGCTGAATGAAGATGGAAACGGTCCCATGAAATCGATTCCCTGTACATAAAAAACCACGACTTCAAAAATCATTTTTAGTGGCATCTCCTTTCGCTAAGAAATGTTGCCCACCCATTGACATTGATCACAATTTTTTGACACACTGATGTGCGTCTTTGAACAAGGTGGGCCAATAGAAACCTGCCTGAAGGACTTTCGTGGCCGTTCTTTTGCTCTTGTAGTGTCCCCAATATAATGAGGCGTGACATGCCTATAAGATGCTTTCTACTCCATTTTTCGGCACACATCACCGAAGCATTCTGTCGGCACACTGTCGGAACAGAAATGGTTCATCCCACATATACCACTTCACATCATGTAAGAATTTCTTCTTTTATTGGTGTGTCAAATCTAGTGGGAGAATGTTGCTTACCAAGTAATTCGCAAAATCCGCATACCACAAAAACTCGCCGTGGATCAGAAATAACTGTTCATCAGGAAAGGACTTATTGATCACTACCTTGTCCGTCTTGTCATGATTCGGATTCTTTAATCTGGAAAGGTGGTCAGCTACCTTATTTTCTGTCCCCTTCCTATCTATAATCTCTATGTCAAATTTTTGGAGGAGAAAAATCCAGCGAATCAGCCTCGGCTTTGCGTCTTTCTTTGAGACTAGATATCGAATGGCCTAGTGATCTGTGTATACCACCACCTTAGTTCCAACTAAGTATGAGCGAAACTTATCGAACGCATACATAATCGCAAGTAATTCTTTTTCGGTGGTTGTGTAGTTCAGCTCTGCATCGGTTAATGTTTTGCTTCCATAGTAGATGGCAAGAAAGACTTTTGCTCGGCGTTGTCCAAGCATAGCTCCTACTGCATAGTCATTGGCATCACACATTAACACAATTGACATTGTCCAATCCGGTGCTACGAACACGGGGGGCTATGGTTTGTTTCTTCTTCAACTGCTCAAACGCCGCTAGACAGTCTTCATCAAATTTGAACGATACATCTTTCTTCAGTAGACTGCATAGTGTTTTTATGATTTTAGAGAAGTCCATGATGAATCGGCTGTAGAATCTGGCATGACCGAGAAAACTCCGAATAACCTTTACTAAAGTTGGCGGTGGCAGATTTTTTATTGTTTTCATTTTAGCTCGATCCACTTCCAACCCTTTTTTCGATACTTTATGCCCAAGTGTTATCCCCTCTTGGACCATAAAATGGCACTTTTCCTAGTTGAGTACCAGATTAGTTTCAACACAACTCTTTAGTACCAAGACTAGATTTTCGAGGCACCTGTCAAAAGACTCCCCAAATACTGAAAAGCCATCCATAAACACTTCCATACTGCGCTCCACCATGTCAGAGAAAATTGCCATCATGCATTGTTGAAGGGTCACCGGTGCTTTACACAGTCCGAATAACATCCTTCTAATGGAGAAGGTGCCATATGGTCATGTGAACATCGTCTTCTCTTGATCCTCCGGTGTAATTAAAGTCTGGTTGTATCTCAAATACCCATCTAGCAAACAGTAGTACTCATGTCCCGCTAGTTTATCCAA
Source organism: Panax stipuleanatus (assembly GCA_020205555.1). NCBI lineage: Eukaryota > Viridiplantae > Streptophyta > Magnoliopsida > Apiales > Araliaceae > Panax > Panax stipuleanatus. The sequence goes on from CM035126.1 coordinate 102,469,957, forward strand.
CATCTGATCAATAAACGGCAAGGAGAAATGATCCTTTTGGGTTTCCTTATTTTACTTTTTGTAGTCTATGCAAACCCTCCAGCTGGTTACTGTCCTTGTCGATTTCAGTTCTTTATTTTCATTCTTCACAACTGTCATACCACCTTTCTTCGGGACACACTGAACTGGGCTCACCCATACACTATCTGAGATTGGGTAGATAATTCTAGCATATAGTCATTTCAAGATTTCCTTTTTCACTACCTCTTTCATAATTGGATTGAGCCTCCATTGCTGTTCCACTGTGGGCTTACCATCCTCCTCCATCAGAATCTTGTGCATATAGAATGAAGGGCTGATTCCCTTAATGTCGGCGATAGTCCATCCAATAGTAGACTTGAACTCCCGTAGAACTCTTAACAGCTTCATTTCCTGCAATTTGTTAAGCACAGATGCAATAATAACAGGTAAAGTAGATGAATTACCCAAATAAGCACACCTGAGATGGTTAGGTAATGGTTTGAGTTCTAATGCCGGTGGTTCCTCTAGAGATGGTTTCATTCGAGTTGATGAAGTTCCTGCCACTTCTATCTACCCAAATAGTACTTTGAACCTGCTCATCCTAGGATGTGCATCTGACAATTGCAGATATTCCATCGATTATGAATCATCTCCATCACAATCTCCCATCAATGTTGTTTCTAGAGGGTCGGTACTCAATATACGACGATGTTCATCTCCCACCACTTTCTCAATTATATCCATGCGAAAGCACTCCTCATCCTCTTTAGGGAATATAATGGCCTTGAAAACGTTAAAGGTTACCTCTTGGTCTTGAGCCCTCATGGTCAACTCTCCTTTCTGAACATCGATAAGAGTCTTACCGGTTGCCAAGAACGGTCGCCCGAGGATTATCGAAATATTTTTATCCTCTTCATAGTTTAGGATGATGAAAGTCATCTAGGAATATAAATTTATCTACTTTTACCAGAATATCTTAAACAATTCGCCGTGGATATGTTAGAGATCTGTCCGTAAGCTGTGGGGAGATGTTTGTTAGTCTTGGTGCCGGTAAACCCAACTGGGTGTAAACTAATAGTGGCATGAGGTTTATACTTGCACCTAAGTCACACAGACATTTGTTGAAGGCCAAACTACCTATTTTGCATGGAATGGTGAAACTGCCCGTATCTTTTAATTTTGGTGGAAGCTTCTTTTGCAATATAGCTCTACATTCCTCAGTTAATGCCACAGTCTCGAAGTCCTTTAACTTTTTTTTCTTCGACAAGATATCCTTCATGAACTTGGCATAACTAGGCATCTGCTCTAATGACTCCGCGAACGGAATGTTGATATACAGCTTCTTGAACACCTCTAGAAACTTAGTAAACTACTTCTCTAGTTTTTATTTCTAGATCCGTTGTTGAAAGGGTGGTGGTGGGTAAACTGTCGGTGTAACAACCTGTTCCTTTACTGCTGATTTTTCTCTTCCTTTATTCCCTTCCATTGTTTCCTCCTTACTTGTCTCAACCTGCTTTTTCGTTGTCGACTTTTTCTGAATCTTTCTCGACTAACTGTTTTCCACTCCGAAGTGTAACAGCTTGACATTGCTCATGATCTCCCCTCGGATTCTTTTCGGTGTCACTCGGCAAGGTTCCTTGGGGTCTACTGTTCAACGCACTTGCAATTTGTTCCATCTGAGTTTCTAAATTCTTGATCGCAGCCGCCTGAGATTTCATTGCCGCCTCATTCCCTGTTATGTACTTCGCCAGTAGCTCCTCTAAATCTATCTTTTTCTCGTGATGCGGAGCTAACTATTGATGTTGATTCTAAAAACTAGAGGGTATGATGGTCGTGGAGCCTACTGCTGATTCTGATTCTAGTTCTGATTGTTGCTCCCTGAGAAATTCTAATAGTCCTTGCCCCCTAATTACATGCATTTTGATATATGTTAGGTGGCCTGTTGTAGCTACCCACAAACTGTACTGAAGCTGGGTTTATCACACAATGTTCTATCGGATGCTCCCCTTCACAAAGCTCACATATAACTTCTACCTGCTGCATATTTCCACTTGACACGACATCCATCTTCTTTGGTAACGCTGCTATTTGTACGGATAGAGCTGTTATAGGGTCCACTTCCAAAAAACCTGTTGCCTTAGGTTGAGTCATTCTTTCAGTTAGCCACTGTTAGTTATTTGCAGCCATTATTTCTATTAAGTCCATGCCTCCTCAAATTTCTTTTCCATGAAAGCTCCACTTGAGGCTGCATCGATGCTAGTCCGCATATGACTTCCTAACCAGTTGTAGAATGTGTTTATCTGCATCTAATGCGGTAGTCCATGGTGTGGGCATTTCCTCAGCAGCTCTTTATACCTTTCGTATGATTAATATAGTGGTTCTCCTTGCTGCTATACAAATGAAGAAAAATCTATTCTCAATTTATGTTTTTCTGACGGCGGGAAGAACTTAGCCAAAAATTTCTGCGCCAAATCGTTCCATATGGTGATTGACCGCAGTGGTAGAGAATGGAGCCAACCCTTTGCCTTATCTCTGAGCGTGAACGAAAATAACCTTAATCTGATAGCATCATCTGAAACCCCGTTGCACTTGAACATATCACAAATCTCTACGAAACTGACAATATGCTCGTTCGGGTAATCTTTTGGGAGACCCCCAAACTGACAATTGTTCTGCACCATCTGTATAGTTCCAGGCTTAATCTCAAAATTAATAGCATTAATCGTCGGCCTGGTAATACTCGACTGAATTTCTGATATCCGCGGAGTAGCATAATCTCGAAGTGTTTTTTGTTCCTCTTTAACCATGGTTTCCGGTGTTTCTAGTTCTTCTCGAGTTTTCTCAATCCGCTTACTTAACCTCTAAAACCGTTTGTCGATGTCGTCCTCGAGAGGTAATAAATCTGGCTTCTTTGATCGAGTTTGCATGCACTACTCGAGATTACCTGAAATAACAAATAAAACAAAAATAAGAATATATATATATATATATATATATATATATGTATGTTTAACTAAAACTGATCTAATTAAACAGATATTGTAAGTAATAAACGCAATTACTGTCCCCGACAACGGTGCCAAAAACTTGTTGGGTAAAATCTATATGCGCAAAACGCAAGTGTATGTGATCAACAAGTAATATAATGATAAGAAAAGTATCGTTCCCATAGAGACAATAATTATAATTTATCCAAACAATTACCAATTTTATACTATTTTAATTTTATTAAACCAATGATTAAATGATGGTATTTATGTAAAACTACTACTCAGACTATAATTAACATTATTCCAGGAATTTAATAAGTTTTCGGATAATTAAGCCTACAACTTCACATATTATTTCACTTTCGAATGTCATACTTTCTTTTAACTTATATCAATTATTCCAGATTATTAACCAAGAATACAAAAGTAGATATAACCATCTCTTAATGTATTACATCCATACTCACTCAAATTTACAATTGATAGAATTAAGCAAGACACCTTAATTAACTAACTCACTATATTTCTATGTGAATTATAATTAGAAAAAGGTTTAATATCAAGTTCTCTTTAGATTACGCATGGTGCATAGATATCTCTATCATACACATGAATTATGAATTCCAACTTATTGTAGAAATCACAAACATACGTCACTATGGTCAGTTCCAAATCCATATATCTTCTCTCGAATTCATATGGAATAACAAGAAATTGGTGATCAATCAATAACAAAAGTTAAGCACAACCCATAGCAAATAACCTGAAAATAATCTCCCTAAGCTAACGTGAAAGCATGATAATTCTTAGTTACATAATAAGATCCGTCGTAGACTTAAATAGCAAATTCGTTCATCATAAACAAAGTAAAAACCGTAATCCACAAAGTAAATAACATCCTGAATACAAGGTAAAAATGAAGAGAGATAGAGTAGAATATGAAATTGTATCAATACTCATCTTCACGTCCGCCTTGCATTCGTCATGCCTTGCTTTGCTTCAATTCTACTCACGTATCAACTCTCACAAACTAGGGTTTGTTAACATCTCAGTATATGTCCTATAAACCTCTTTGATAGCCTTATATGTTATCCTATTCGTGAGCCAAAATTGCAGCCTTCTTTCCAGCAGAATCCTACTCACAAGGTAACTAAATCAATCCTACTGCAACCTGCGCCCCAACAAGATTTTAGCTTTGAAGATGTGCGCCCTGGCGAACCTGCGCCCAGGAAAGGTTCTCAGGCTTTGGAACTGCGCCCTTGCGAAGTTTACAGGACTTGTGCCAATTTTTTCATTGAAGCCCTCCTTTCCTTGCGTTTCTTATTTTGACCATTCCCTGCACATAAACCAATGCAAATGCGTGAAATAGAACCTATAAGAACCCGAATTTTCAGATATTATTAAATAAGGATTTAATAAATAAAATTCTTAAACTGTGAGATGGGTTCGAATAATAATATATATATGTGATATGAGGTATGTGGTATTATATTACATAGGATAATATGGACTATGTAAAGTGTGTTTTTGTGATTTATAAATATATTATTAATATATATTTGTTACTTATCGTAGAGACGATCCAGTTGAGATAAAGGAGGTGGATAAATTCCTATCGATATTAAATAATTTATAGAATTATTTTATAGTAAGTTGGTGACATTAAATATCCTTAATGTATAATCACCATATTCTTGAGTATGTGTATTAATAACTAGTATGCTTATAATATAGGTTATTAATAGCACTTAAGCTATCCATGAATAGGTTTGGATAGTGAAGCATGAGTTAGTTAAGGAATTAACTAATAAGAATAAATATTAGTTAATTTAAGTTGGGAGTTATATTATGAAATAATATAATGTCAGTATTGAACCTTAATTAACTATGATGATATAGTACAATGTTTAATTTACTTAAGTAAATGAGTGAATTAATATGTGTGTTGAATATGTAATTATAGTTGATACTTTTTATATATATTACTTAGAATAGTAATATGTGAGAAAGTCTAATGTGCGAATAACGTTAAATATATATACGTTATTAAAGGGAGATGGAAATCATTATATGATTAAATGAATATTTGAAGAAATTGTTTTGGGAACAATTTATAGAAAAGAAAGAGAAATAGTTATTATATATTTCTAATAAAGGATATTAAAATAATTTCTAATATTGAATTATTTTAATAAAAGGAGGAAATGTTATTTTTGAATAATAATATTACCTTATATGTTTTTGTATGAGGTGTGTTTGGTTAATATAGTAAATATATTAAAACGTATTTGCTATATGTAATTAAATTGATGGAAACGATTTATTATAATAGAAAATAAACTTATTATCTATTTTCTATATATAATATTGTACATGTGTCATACATATAGTTATTCGATATTATATTAAGAATAATATCATGAGACAATAAGTAAATTATTTTCTAATAACGAATGTGCTTATTTGGAGAAAACATAATATTTATGTTATGGCTAAATACATAATTTTAAATGTATTTTCAAGGGAGTTTAATTAATGAAAGGAAACTAAGTTATTTTAATATATTAAATAACTTAAGTTATTATTTGATCGTGAATATTATTATTGGAATAATTAATAGAGTATATATTAATTATTATAAGCGTAAAAGTTATACTTATTATAAGTATAATTAATTGAAGTAATTTAACATTTTAATAGCTTGAGTTATTATATTTCCGTAAAGGTTATATATAATATTTGAATATTCGATTTATAAAATATTTATATGTGGACCTTGGATTTAATAGTTCTAATTTAATTGAACATGTTATAAGTAGTAATGTGGTGAGAAATGAGTAAGTGATGAGAATATTGATAAGCTTAAGTTTGAGCTTGTGAGAGATGCCTTGTGTGGCACAATAATAGATTCAGTAATGAATTGACTAATTTAATGATGGAGGAATTATTAATTAAATAATTAATCTAAATTAATTGTTAATTGTTATTATGATAGTATGTTAAATTATTATGGCTAGTGATAGTATAATAATAAGGAAATCGATTATAAGTATAATCGGATTTGTGATGAGATAAATTGTCTTCTAATATTAATTATTGTTATGAACAATATACTATTATCAAGTAATTATTTGATAATATGATTAATGAGTAAATGATTTATAAATATAAAAAAGAATTATTTATTTAACGTGATAATAAATCATATAAAGTGTTAATCAATTAGCGTGGGAATTATAATCCCATGGATTAATGAGAAATGGATTAATTAATATTATTATTAATTAATTGATAAGATAAGTAATTTATTAATTTCTATGTGCAACCATGCGATATTAAAGTATAACGTATGATAGTTAACTATATGTTATGCGAAGTATAAAGTGCAATGCGACTATGTTATATATGAATATAAACTATATAGTAAAGTTTATTGAGTTGTAAGAGGTATATGAAATGTGGGTGTGACAATGTGTATATTAAGTATACAATAAAATAATATATCATAGATATATTGTAAACAATTATGAAATTTAATAATAAAGGAGACAATACACTGTGATGATACCCGATAGAATTATATCCGGTAGAATGAAATGTACACGAATTTATATGTGCAAGTTAAAATTTACTACACGATAGTATTATTGGGACTACATTGTGACACATTAATTTATAACTTATGTTATATAAAAGGGAATGTGTATAACTTAAATATATATGGAATAAATATATATAGCCTAAGTATATACTATATGTATACATATATAACATTAGTATGTGGGAAAACAAGTTGCTGAGTTCTCTCCTTGTCCCTAATTGAGTGACCCAATTCCTTCTCACGTGCATAACTCATGAAAGCTAGTCTATTCCTATGCATCAAACTCAGCAATTTCTAGCAAATGATGAGCAAGGGTGAGGAATTCATGATGAGTTCCACCCACTCTCACCAACTCTCCCTTATCCATTGAACAAGCTTGCATTCCTTTGGTTTAATTTAAGGTGGAATTGTAATGTCTGTGTAAACATTTGCCTATAAAATGGAGCTCTTCTCCTTCATGTTTTCATTTGCTGAGATTTATGTTAAGTGAAAATTGAGAGAGAATATAGCATGTTGGCAAGGAGTCAGTGAATTGAAGGAATTGGATATAGCAGTGGTATAACTCCCTACCTATGTTCTTTAATTTTCAAATTCTAGATTTCTTGGTTAAGCATTAATTGATGATAACTTGATTGGAGTAATGTTATTAGTTGCTATGTTAGCTTACTAGTATGTTAGAACTGTGTTAGAATATATCTGGAATGAATTTCGTAGGAAATTTTGAGTTTGGGCTAAGTTCTGCCGAAGCAGAGCAGTCATTGTCTCTGGCCGGCCAGTGGCGCAGCTGCGCCAGTTTTATACTGGCCAGCGGCGCAGCTGCGCCGGTACCAGACTTGAGTTGGGCAAGGCTCTGCGCAGCTGCGCCAGTTTTGAATTGGGGCTCTGCGCAGCTGCGCCGTTTCCAGATTCTGGAATTTTGTTTTCTGTTGCAGGTTCTGTTATATGCTAGCATAAGATATATAATTAGAACAAACATGTGGACATAGATAACATACATATATGATTACCTTGATATGAAATGAGCATGTGTAACGATATTAGTACACACGATTGAAGAAAAACTTATAGTTTTGAAATGAAACTTATAGTTTTGAAATAAAACTTATAGTTTCGATTGTGAACTTGGACACATATGTAATATGTGTATAATCTGATATTTTAAACATGATAGTATAGTTTATATTGACATGAAATGCATGCTTAAAGTATTAACCGTACACTAGTATTAGAAGTTAAGATAATTTTCGAAATGATAAACTTAAGACTTTCGAAAACGAACTTAACCAAGACTAATATCATCAAACACCGTGCGAGTTACGTTCTAAGCATGCAAGCATGAAGATTAGGAGTCCATTATGCCTATAGACATATTGACATGAACATCATTTGTTTATACATGGATTTTTTGCATATGCACGCTTATTCATAGAAAATGAATTTCTAAAGCATAGACTATGTGATTAAAGTGTACATGAGTAGTATACGCACGAGAATGCTTACTACATATTGTTAAGCCTCTTTATGTAGTAATATGACATTAGTGGTTTACCCTTGAGGCATGAACTTAATTTACTTAAGGTATATGAAAGTCCGGCATGAATGCCATATGATTTTGACTTATAATGAGCATGCTAGGTTTCAAACTTGAGTTAATGACCCTATAGACATATGTACGTAAGAGATATCAGTAATCTGAATGCTAGTAAATGACCTCGGGTTGTCCAGCAGCATGAAATGTCATTTCTGGTTTGACCAGTGAGTGGCGCAGCTGCGCCACTCTTAAGGCCAATACCTGCGCAACTGCGCCATCCTGTTTTCAAGATTTATGCAGTCTGTTTGTTCTTGATTTTGTAGTAGACTTGTATTATTACTGCAAATCATGGTCTGACCCCTACTGGTTTATGACTATATGATAAACATAATAACCTTGCATGCCTAGTTTAAATTATGACAAGGATTTTGAAAGGTGAAACTTAGAAAAGTTTGAATGTAATGGTTTCGATAAGATTTGAGAAACGTAAGAGCAATATGGATTATAGATTTATGAGTTTGCAATATGTGTCGAACACTTAAATAGTTAAGTGGTTAATATTGATATTGAGTATGGTTAAGATATCACTATACGTACCTAACGATACTAAGCGTATGATAAGAAAGTGAAACAAGGTTCTAAGAACCAAGTTAGACAACAATGTAACATTTATTATTACATTGAGAATGTGTGGATACATATAACTGATAAGTGTGATCTCTATGATTAATATAACTGTGTAGGATTACACAAAGTGCAGAGATTCTTAAGCAGTTAAGTCGTAGTTGTTAAACTACGAATCAGGCAAGTCTTTCAGTTCCTATTTGATATATGAATTCAATAACTGTTAGTTGAATTATATTATGATGTGATAATGTGAACTTATATATGAACTGTATATGAGATATAAATGAGATTGAAAGTTGATCTTTGATGATATACTTGTTATGTGAAAAGTAACATGCGTAGTAAATATAAACAATTTATAAATGCATGAACTGAGTATGATGTTATATGCTATGTGATGCATGAGGACTGTTAGAATTGCTGAGCTGTCGAGCTCACTCTTGCAAAAAAACCACTTTTGCAGGTTAAGGATTCACGGTAAAGATTTCGTGCTTCTTGATTGATAAAGATAGATAGTATCGCATTGAAGAATATTACTTAGATTATTGTCTGGACCATATTTAGATTCTAGATGATGTACTCGATAGTTGCTTACACTGTTTAATACTTGTTGTATTGTAAGAATGTATTAATTAATACATAGAGGATATCGAGTTGAGTTGTAAATGTTTATACGATAACTCAGATAAGAAGGAATCATATTATAAAGTTGATTCAGGGATTGTAATTGATTCAAGTTATGGAATCAATAAAAAGATTTTTATTCAAAGGATATTGAAAGTTTAAATTATTCCGCATTTTAGTAACATCGAACATGATGTAAAGATGAGATCTTGGATATAAATAGAATTTATATTCTAAATTGTAATAAACAAAGTTGTATTCTTTTGCTAATGACTAAAAGATGTAATAGTTTGACGATAGTAGTATTGTGACTGCACCGAATCCGAGGTTTCGAAGGAACGTGGATTTGGGGGCGTCACAGGTTGGTATCAAAGCTGTAGGTTATAAACCTTAGGTAAGTGTACCTTAGACTATAACCTGAGAGAGTGAAAGATAAGATTAAAATATATACGTGAAGATTCAAAGAAGAATCTCGAAGTATCTAGAGAATGAGAATCAGGAGTTTCCTAACTCCGGTAATAAAAATGTTAAGATGATGTCTATAAGATGTATATGACAAAGATAGTAAGAATAAACTCAGATGGAGTTTGGTTGATAATAGGGAAAGAACCCTAAGGTATAGTGATGATCACGACGTGATCAGATTGAACTGTGAAATGATAGAGTCTGTAATGACTAAGTATGTATAGCTTGATGCTATAAGAGAATGTACTATGATAAAGTACGAGATGAACTCATGAGGAGTTGTATGTGGTGAAACGTAGAAAGCTCGTAATGAGCAAGTGATAGAGTAAGATATGGTTAAGTGTTGGAATTCCATTGAGGACTCATGTGATGGCTTAGTTGTACAAACTTTGGCAGAAGTTTTGTGCTTGCACTGAGTGTGTCACATTGATAATCGTTGGAATGTTAGTGTCGTGGTATCATTATACATATGGCGGAAAGGTGATTCTTTTCTCATTTTTATTTTGATAGATAGAGATTTCTAAGATATAATTAGATAATATTAAGTTTAGGTGTGAGTTCTTAAGACTCATGCCTATGACAAGTTCGTGACTCATAATCGTATGATGGGACCCCTCAGCGAATGGACGATTTTGGTCTGACTAGGATAAGTTCCTCAACCCATATGATTATGGTAAGTTCCTGAGCTTCCATGGTGTGGTAAGTTGGTGAACTGTACTGAGAATAGATATATTATATAAGAGTTTTGGAATAGTAAGCATTGATGGTGGTAAGAGATTGAAGCGATGGAGAAATTGGATTTTCCTAAATCCTCTAGCTACGCTAGATTTTCAAAATTTATTGACTTCGTGCTAGTGTTTGCACTTCGGTTTTCTTGAGAAAAACATTGAGTTGGGTGACTGAACCAATGAGTTTTAAAAACAACACCGTTATTCGTATGTCTACGCTATTTGTTTCGGCTAAGACAAAAATGATTTGACAATCTTTCAAAATATATTTTAACCATGTGCATCATTTGATATGATGTAGAATGGTAAACGATGGAGTCATCAATGCAATCGAACCTAGTGTTGGTTGTGATCGAAAGATCGTCAGCCCACTATGGTATGTTGTAATATGACAAAGTCATAAAATGGCAGAATCCTCAACGTACTACTAATCTAGTATGGTATCATGACGTCATAAAAGAATTTTTGGTTTTCTTGTAAATTATAAAGAAGGTCAATTAAGTTGGCTAAATTATTTCGATTGATGTCCGAATTGTTGATGAGAGTCTAAGCTATTTGATTCGGCTAGGCGACTGTTGGAAAGGGATTATAGAATTCAAGTATTCTTGTGTATGTATGCCAAACCAGATTGCTCTGGTGCGGATTTTGATGTTGAAAAGCTGAGGTGAACAACCCTATAAGGGGACATGTTTTCAGGGACAATGGTTCCGAACGTAACGCATATACTCGTTACAAAACACTACGTTGCGGCCCAACGTAGTGGTACACTAGGTTGGCCACCTAGAGTACGCGTGGAGGGTGTTTTCAGTCTTTGTGATTGATAAACACTCTGGTTTGCGGTGTGAAGAATTGTGTTGAAGCATTAGTAAACCTGGAGAAAAGTTCACGGTCTTGTGACCCCTCAGCATAAATTTGGAATCTGAGTTATTCATACTACTTCCCGATTATTGAAAAATCGTGGAAGATTCTTATTCTTCTAAAGGATGAATGTAGTAAGTAGAATGTTCCTTAGAAAGGAGAAAGTGGTAGAATGAGATTGAGAAAGTTATAGTAATAAAACTTCTGAAAAAAAAGAATGAATAAAATTATTCAAGAGAATATGTAATAATCGGAAAAGCACCGAGTAGAGGAAGTTTCGGTGATTCCGAGGACGGAATCCTTATAAGGGGGAGAGGATGTAAGAACCCGAATTTTCAGATATTATTAAATAAGGATTTAATAAATAAAATTCTTAAACTGTGAGATGAGTTCGAATAATAATATATATATATGTGATATGAGGTATGTGGTATTATATTACATAGGATAATATGGACTATGTAAAGTGTGTTTTTGTGATTTATAAATATATTATTAATATATATTTGTTACTTATCGTAGAGACGATCCAGTTGAGATAAAGGAGGTGGATAAATTCCTATCGATATTAAATAATTTATAGAATTATTTTATAGTAAGTTGGTGACATTAAATATCCTTAATGTATAATCACCATATTCTTGAGTATGTGTATTAATAACTAGTATGCTTATAATATAGGTTATTAATAGCACTTAAGCTATCCATGAATAGGTTTGGATAGTGAAGCATGAGTTAGTTAAGGAATTAACTAATAAGAATAAATATTAGTTAATTTAAGTTGGGAGTTATATTATGAAATAATATAATGTCAGTATTGAACCTTAATTAACTATGATGATATAGTACAATGTTTAATTTACTTAAGTAAATGAGTGAATTAATATGTGTGTTGAATATGTAATTATAGTTGATACTTTTTATATATATTACTTAGAATAGTAATATGTGAGAAAGTCTAATGTGCGAATAACGTTAAATATATATACGTTATTAAAGGGAGATGGAAATCATTATATGATTAAATGAATATTTGAAGAAATTGTTTGGGGAACAATTTATAGAAAAGAAAGAGAAATAGTTATTATATATTTCTAATAAAGGATATTAAAATAATTTCTAATATTGAATTATTTTAATAAAAGGAGGAAATGTTATTTTTGAATAATAATATTACCTTATATGTTTTTGTATGAGGTGTGTTTGGTTAATATAGTAAATATATTAAAACGTATTTGCTATATGTAATTAAATTGATGGAAACGATTTATTATAATAGAAAATAAACTTATTATCTATTTTCTATATATAATATTGTACATGTGTCATACATATAGTTATTCGATATTATATTAAGAATAATATCATGAGACAATAAGTAAATTATTTTCTAATAACGAATGTGCTTATTTGGAGAAAACATAATATTTATGTTATGGCTAAATACATAATTTTAAATGTATTTTCAAGGGAGTTTAATTAATGAAAGGAAACTAAGTTATTTTAATATATTAAATAACTTAAGTTATTATTTGATCGTGAATATTATTATTGGAATAATTAATAGAGTATATATTAATTATTATAAGCGTAAAAGTTATACTTATTATAAGTATAATTAATTGAAGTAATTTAACATTTTAATAGCTTGAGTTATTATATTTCCGTAAAGGTTATATATAATATTTGAATATTCGATTTATAAAATATTTATATGTGGACCTTGGATTTAATAGTTCTAATTTAATTGAACATGTTATAAGTAGTAATGTGGTGAGAAATGAGTAAGTGATGAGAATAATGATAAGCTTAAGTTTGAGCTTGTGAGAGATGCCTTGTGTGGCACAATAATAGATTCAGTAATGAATTGACTAATTTAATGATGGAGGAATTATTAATTAAATAATTAATCTAAATTAATTGTTAATTGTTATTATGATAGTATGTTAAATTATTATGGCTAGTGATAGTATAATAATAAGGAAATCGATTATAAGTATAATCGGATTTGTGATGAGATAAATTGTCTTCTAATATTAATTATTGTTATGAACAATATACTATTATCAAGTAATTATTTGATAATATGATTAATGAGTAAATGATTTATAAATATAAAAAAGATTTATATTTATTTAACGTGATAATAAATCATATAAAGTGTTAATCAATTAGCGTGGGAATTATAATCCCATGGATTAATGAGAAATGGATTAATTAATATTATTATTAATTAATTGATAAGATAAGTAATTTATTAATTTCTATGTGCAACCATGCGATATTAAAGTATAACGTATGATAGTTAACTATATGTTATGCGAAGTATAAAGTGCAATGCGACTATGTTATATATGAATATAAACTATATAGTAAAGTTTATTGAGTTGTAAGAGGTACATGAAATGTGGGTGTGACAATGTGTATATTAAGTATACAATAAAATAATATATCATAGATATATTGTAAACAATTATGAAATTTAATAATAAAGGAGACAATACACTGTGATGATACCCGATAGAATTATATCCGGTAGAATGAAATGTACACGAATTTATATGTGCAAGTTAAAATTTACTACACGATAGTATTATTGGGACTACATTGTGACACATTAATTTATAACTTATGTTATATAAAAGGGAATGTGTATAACTTAAATATATATGGAATAAATATATATAGCCTAAGTATATACTATATGTATACATATATAACATTAGTATGTGGGAAAACAAGTTGCTGAGTTCTCTCCTTGTCCCTAATTGGGTGACCCAATTCCTTCTCACGTGCATAACTCATGAAAGCTAGTCTATTCCTATGCATCAAACTCAGCAATTTCTAGCAAATGATGAGCAAGGGTGAGGAATTCATGATGAGTTCCACCCACTCTCACCAACTCTCCCTTATCCATTGAACAAGCTTGCATTCCTTTGGTTTAATTTGAGGTGGAATTGTAATGTCTGTGTAAACATTTGCCTATAAAATGGAGCTCTTCTCCTTCATGTTTTCATTTGCTGAGATTTATGTTAAGTGAAAATTGAGAGAGAATATAGCATGTTGGCAAGGAGTCAGTGAATTGAAGGAATTGGATATAGCAGTGGTATAACTCCCTACCTATGTTCTTTAATTTTCAAATTCTAGATTTCTTGGTTAAGCATTAATTGATGATAACTTGATTGGAGTAATGTTATTAGTTGCTATGTTAGCTTACTAGTATGTTAGAACTGTGTTAGAATATATCTGGAATGAATTTCGTAGGAAATTTTGAGTTTGGGCTAAGTTTTGCCGAAGCAGAGCAGTCACTGTCTCTGGCCGGCCAGTGGCGCAGCTGCGCCAGTTTTATACTGGCCAGCGGCGCAGCTGCGCCGGTACCAGACTTGAGTTGGGCAAGGCTCTGCGCAGCTGTGACACCCCCAAATCTAGGTACTTCAATTTCCACGGGACTTGGTGTTCACTGTACAAATATCATCTATCTATCTACCCATAGTAAATGCAAACCATGAAATAAATAGAAATAATCCTCCCCTTATGGGGTTACAACATCTGAAAATAAATACATCAATCCCAGGTCGTACTTAACCTTAAATCTCAAATGCGGAAATATAAATAATCAAATAAGTCTTACACAACTTTAACATAAGTCTGAAACATAACAATTAAAATAAACAACAAGTCTTCATCACTTGTTGACTTTGCCTTTGCCTTTGCTAGTAGAAGGCTCGTCGGACCTTTCGTTCTTAACTGCAATGTTATTATTACGCAAGAGTGAGCACGATTGCCCACAAGTATAATAATATGACAACAATATAATAACATACGAGTAAATCAAAGACATCTGAATAAAGAAACTCAACTTCTGACTCGAGGATAAATAATAGGAATCAAAAGAACATCTGAGGGTCATAAGACCTTGAACTATGTCCTAGGTTGTAAAGTGTTTATGCTTTAAACCTTTAACAGTCATAAGACTATGGACTCTACTTCTCGTACTTAGGGGGATCAAGCCTTAGTACCATACTGTGCACAATATCTCAACGCTAAAGCGTAAATAATCCCCTATTAAAGGGTTGTTCATCTCAGTTTTGACATCAGAGTCCGCACCAAAGGAAGTTTGGTTTGGATAAGCTCAATAAGTATTCTAGAATTTAGAACGTACATCAACTATGGACTAGTCGAATAAATAAGGGTTCACTAGTCCTATAAGTTCAACAATATCATCGATATTCAACTTGAATGGTAAATCTCAAGAGTATACAATCGAATAAGTATTGTATAGCTGAATCATGCTTAAAAAAAATAGTGATATCTCATATGAAAATCTCAACTTGAATAAACAAGGATAAGAACTTGCTCAATGTAAAAGTAAGATTTGAGTTTAGGAAACTTGCAAAATATTAAACAAGTTTAAGGATAGAAAACTTGCAAAATATAGAACAAGTTTAAGGATAGGAAACTTGCCTCTTGCACAAGCTACAATTATAATTCACGTTCTTTATTAAATCCTACATATCAATACGTTCACAATACACATTAATCAATAACTCGATATACGTATCGAATCACACACATCGGTCTTGAGCACGTTATTGGACTATACAATTAACGAATCAAGTCATGCAATTAACTTATTAATTACTCACGTAATATAAGTTATTAACCTCTTATTATATGTTTAATCATGTCTTCATGTTTATTACATTAGGTTACAATTACATTTCCTAGACTTGAACAATTAAAATCTCATTTTTGGGCAAAATTGCCAAGTGGCGCTGCAGCTCCACCATTTGAACTAAAAAATGGCGCTGCAGCTCCACTGGCGCTGCAGCCCCAATCTTGGCGCTGCAGCTCCACTGGCGCTGCGGCCCCAATCTTGGCGCCGCAGCTCCAGTGGAGCTGCAGCGCCAATCTTAGGCTTAAAGTTGGCGCTGCAGCTCCAAACGCCATTTTCAGAATCTGCAGTTCACGAATAACAGAGAACCAGGCCCAGAGTAAATGCTACCACAACAATTTAATTGCTACCCATGAAGTATGGACTTCATAGAAACACTATACAATATTTCTAGCATGATCTTAGCATTCTAAATCACTTAATTACACAAGTTATAGCAATCAAATTCACTGTTTTTCATACTTTATCATGTTTTGAAGGAAAATCACGAAATTTAACTTTACGGATTCGTTATAACACCGAATCCGTTCGTTTAACTTCCGTTTTGTTCGTATAAACGTGTACAATCATATGTAAGTGCTAATTCAAAGTTAAATCATCGATTCATAGTATAAAAATTGTACATAAGGGCTGTATGGCCATATATACAACTTTTCTACTCTGTGACTTTTGTAAAAATCAAATCAAGTATAATTGTATGAAATTTATCACATTAAATCATGCATACATGGTATAAAACATGTTATGATCATATAATAATACATATAAAATCATATCATGCATTAATCATCAAATTAGTCATTCACAGAGAACTTTTTAAGAATACGTTAATGGAAACTGTAAGAACTTGAATTTAAAAACGTAGGAGAAAGAATTACCCTTGCTAGTTAGTGATGATGATGCAACTAAATTCTTCAATCTCTTCTCTAACTAATTCTCGAGTCTTTTCTCTCAATTTCTCTCTTTTTCTCTCTGGAACTTAGTGTCTTACAAATTAATTATATGAACTGATATGTATATGTAAATTAATATATTATACGCGTAATTAGAAGTCGTGGGTTATGGGTCGTCAGTTAATCCCATAATGGGTTAACTGGCTCCAACCCCCACTAGGGCTTAGTTTGTTTGTCCCTTATTCCTCCTTTCCATTTAATTTAATTAACTTACTATTATATAGTTAATTAATGTCACACTCAATTAAATCAAATAATGCTATTTAAATTAATTAAATAAAATAGCATAAATCTACATTAAATCACATAAGTCACATAATTAAAATTCTTATTTATTAATTATGTCTAATCATAAATCTCTAATTAATTATTAAATTAATTAGAATAACATTATGCTTATTAATTATTATATTAATCAAATAAGCTCAATTAAATACATACTTTGAATATAAAAAATTCACCACATTAATTTAACTAATGTGACACATATAATTAAATTACTCTACCACAAATTCATCAATTAATTATTTAACTCAATAATTAAATCATCGAAAAATATTTATTTAATTCAATAAATATTCAAAATAAATTACAAAAATCTTGTTTGTCACATCTTTCCCCCCTTAAAAGGATTCTGTCCCCAGAATCACGGTTCAATTAAATTTCGTCCCGTTACAGCAGCTGCGCCAGTTTTGAATTGGGGCTCTGCGCAGCTGCGCCGGTTCCAGATTCTGGAATTTTGTTTTCTGTTGCAGGTTCTGTTATATGCTAGCATAAGATATATAATTAGAACAAGCATGTGGACATAGATAACATACATATATGATTACCTTGATATGAAATGAGCATGTGTAACGATATTAGTACACACGATTGAAGAAAAACTTATAGTTTTGAAATGAAACTTATAGTTTTGAAATAAAACTTATAGTTTCGATTGTGAACTTGGACACATATGTAATATGTGTATAATCTGATATTTTAAACATGATAGTATGGTTTATATTGACATGAAATGCATGCTTAAAGTATTAACCATACACTAGTATTAGAAGTTAAGACAATTTTCGAAATGATAAACTTAAGACTTTCGAAAACGAACTTAACCAAGACTAATATCATCAAACACCGTGCGAGTTACGTTCTAAGCATGCAAGCATGAAGATTAGGAGTCCAATATGCCTATAGACATATTGACATGAACATCATTTGTTTATACATGGATTTTTTGCATATGCACGCTTATTCATAGAAAATGAATTTCTAAAGCATAGACTATGTGATTAAAGTGTACATGAGTAGTATACGCACGAGAATGCTTACTACATATTGTTAAGCCTCTTTATGTAGTAATATGACATTAGTGGTTTACCCTTGAGGCATGAACTTAATTTACTTAAGGTATATGAAAGTCCGGCATGAATGCCATATGATTTTGACTTATAATGAGCATGCTAGGTTTCAAACTTGAGTTAATGACCCTATAGACATATGTACGTAAGAGATATCAGTAATCTGAATGCTAGTAAATGACCTCGGGTTGTCCAGCAGCATGAAATGTCATTTCTGGTTTGACCAGTGAGTGGCGCAGCTGCGCCACTCTTAAGGCCAATACCTGCGCAGCTGCGCCATCCTGTTTTCAAGATTTATGCAGTCTGTTTGTTCTTGATTTTGTAGTAGACTTGTATTATTACTGCAAATCATGGTCTGACCCCTACTGGTTTATGACTATATGATAAACATAATAACCTTGCATGCCTAGTTTAAATTATGACAAGGAATTTTGAAAGGTGAAACTTAGAAAAGTTTGAATGTAATGGTTTCGATAAGATTTGAGAAACGTAAGAGCAATATGGATTATAGATTTATGAGTTTGCAATATGTGTCGAACACTTAAATAGTTAAGTGGTTAATATTGATATTGAGTATGGTTAAGATATCACTATACGTACCTAACGATACTAAGCGTATGATAAGAAAGTGAAACAAGGTTCTAAGAACCAAGTTAGACAACAATGTAACATTTATTATTACATTGAGAATGTGTGGATACATATAACTGATAAGTGTGATCTCTATGATTAATATAACTGTGTAGGATTACACAAAGTGCAGAGATTCTTAAGCAGTTAAGTCGTAGTTGTTAAACTACGAATCAGGCAAGTCTTTCAGTTCCTATTTGATATATGAATTCAATAACTGTTAGTTGAATTATATTATGATGTGATAATGTGAACTTATATATGAACTGTATATGAGATATAAATGAGATTGAAAGTTGATCTTCGATGATATACTTGTTATGTGAAAAGTAACATGCGTAGTAAATATAAACAATTTATAAATGCATGAACTGAGTATGATGTTATATGCTATGTGATGCATGAGGACTGTTAGAATTGCTGAGCTGTCGAGCTCACTCTTGCAAAAAAACCACTTTTGCAGGTTAAGGATTCACGGTAAAGATTTCTTGCTTCTTGATTGATAAAGATAGATAGTATCGCATTGAAGAATATTACTTAGATTATTGTCTGGACCATATTTAGATTCTAGATGATGTACTCGATAGTTGCTTACACTGTTTAATACTTGTTGTATTGTAAGAATGTATTAATTAATACATAGAGGATATCGAGTTGAGTTGTAAATGTTTATACGATAACTCAGATAAGAAGGAATCATATTATAAAGTTGATTCAGGGATTGTAATTGATTCAAGTTATGGAATCAATAAAAAGATTTTTATTCAAAGGATATTGAAAGTTTAAATTATTCTGCATTTTAGTAACATCGAACATGATGTAAAGATGCGATCTTGGATATAAATAGAATTTATATTCTAAATTGTAATAAACAAAGTTGTATTCTTTTGCTAATGATTAAAAGATGTAATAGTTTGACGATAGTAGTATCGTGACTGCACCGAATCCGAGGTTTCGAAGGAACGTGGATTTGGGGGCGTCACAGAACCTACAAAAATACTTGAAGTAGCAATATCTTATGTTTAAATGGCATCAATTCGTAGGTATAAAACCTACTTATCAGGTCCCTCTGGCGGTCTAGACACTGATGGCTTTATTAAGAGATATCCCGATATCTTCGCTAAAGTAGTGATCAACGACTTACATCACCGGATCCTTCACCGATGCTACGCTAGCTTGACACAAACAGTTTAATTCTTGATTATGTAAAGAGGCAAGCTCTTTACTTGCGACCCTGTTGGATTAGATGCTGGCTTAACTGATGACCCGAGTGTTGCTGATGTTCTAGAGGATGTGGCCCATTCTTTCACTGCCCAGATTTGAACTTCGGTTTAGAGGCCTCGACTTGTGATGTCTTGGCGCAGACCTTTTGTCATCGGGCATCTATTTTTCGAGTTAAGGACTCTCTTGAGAATTTTTCCTTTCTTTTGACGGGGCAAGCTTATGTTGTCGTGATTTCTTTTACGAATTCTCCCTTTATTTTTGATGAGAGGCATAATCCAGCCTTAGATCCCTTCCATTTCTTGGAATCGGAAAATGCCCCAGATCTTGCGTACGTTGTTACCTGGGATTCATATAAGAAACTCTCTAGTTGACCAAGTCGAGAGTGAGAAATATCCTGCAAACCAAATGAATAACAGAATGCGCAAAAGCTTGATGACTTGGGCCATCAAGGTTAGTATAATCTTGTGAATGATCCATTTGAATTTTATAAAATTGAATGCTTGTATTCACTGAGATTTTATCTTATCGCTAAAGATCTTGAAATTGATTGTGAAAATGAATTTTTCTTAAGGAAATCAAAATTTTCATTTGACAAGTTATGACATCGCAAGAAAACTTTTAAGCATCCATGGTCATTGGTCATGGGTAGGATCAGATTCAAAAGACTTATCTCCCTTCATCGGAGATACTTCATCTTAGCTCTAGACACCACTCTTCACATAATTAGCATCATATGACATGTGCACTATGAGTGATGTGACGCCCCCAAATTCAGGTACATTCAAACCCTGGACATGGTGCTACATGGTGCTACTATCTACTCATACATTCAATTGAAGAATTCAATAACATGCATAAGTTTACTAAATATTACATTATAATAATCCCTTCCAAGGTTCTTTATAACCATTACATTCGTTCTATGTCATAATATCATTCATTACAAGAATAATACTATGCTATTACAAGGATAACTAGTTATCCATCTTGGAGTTGCCTTTGTCCTTACCAGATCCATTGGTCCGTTCGCTCTTAGTTGAAATCATATAATTTTAAGCAAGAATGAGTATAACTAGCTCAGCAAGTTTAACATTTTATTCTGCAACCAAAAAATCACGAATCATATGACTTCATCTTCCATAACTGTACAATAGTTATGAAGTAGTATGAATAATCAAAATAGCATTTTGATTATTTTAAAACCATTCCCAATGACTTGTAGTCACTTAGGAATCTGAGCTGGTCAAAGACCATTAACAATCTCTTCAATTTTCATTCATAAAAGAACAACCGACACTAAGACCGTAAGTTCGATATATCTTACGAGCACGTCCAGGTGATCAGCCTGCAGTACTCTATGTTGATCAACACTCATTCCTTAAATATATTTACTTTTAAGGTTTTTGGAAACCTCATATGCTCGTCAATTTAACGACGTTAAAACCTTTGTGTATTAATACTCAGGCTTACCTTTGAATCTGTACCAAAGCAATTGGCATATGATAGCAATAATATGAATATTTTGGAAAGATTTGTGGAAAAACAAACCAAAATACTTTAAGTCTCAGTCTAGCCAAATCAAATAACATCGACTATTAAATAACAGTTTATGCATAGGAAACCATGCATATTGACAACTTGTCCAACATAACGTGTAGACAAGAGTTTAGAAAACTTACCTCAAGCGTTTGCAACCTTAAAGTTTACTTTACTTGAGTCTTTATAACTTCTACAAGACATAAATACATAGCATACCAATGAGATTACCACAATTGATATACATTTTATAAACTATCTTCTCCTTCTTGTATAACTTATTTAAATTGCTAAACTAATAACATCCGTTTAAGTTATTTAACATTTGTTACGGCTTATTAACATTCATATGTCATAAACCGACTCTCGTCAATCGTCGTTAGGCACAACGATAGACGAAACCCTAATCGGTTCGCTAAGTCGAACACATTTCCACCGGATTACCGTTATCGGTCTCCATATAGAAATTACAAGAGTTTTATCTTCATTCTTAACATTCTGCTACTTCACACCTCTATTACATATCATATAACCTTAAGGCGCACATTCTACTCGATTTCGATTCACGGTTTACGTTTTTGAATTTCAAGTTTTAGGTTTAAATACGTTTGATCAACGTTTAATCCTTAAAACCCATATTAAACATATTTTTTAAGAAATTTCTCTTCATGTATATTAACCATTTACATACCCCATGATTACCATGTAAAAAGTTGGGTAAATAAATGTCCACGTCATGAAATTTTTCATTAAAGGAGCTGCGGCGCCAGCTTTAACTCACAAAGCGGCACTGCGGCGCTGCTCTCACAGTAACTTAACCCTAGACAGGCGCTGCGGGGCCAGTTTTGACTTACCTAGCCAGCGCCAACTTCTTAAGCAGCGTCGCCCTGAGCCTTAGAATTTTTTTTCAAAATTTAATATTCCCGAGCTCGTAACGCAACCGTTAGAAGTCCGAAATTAGCTCATTCCAAAGCCATTAGTTCACATATAACATGTTTTACGATTCCATCTAGTCGGAATTCATTTTTGAATCAGTTGGCGAGAAATTCGTCGTTTAGTCCATTTTTACGCAATCGTTAAACGTTCGTGAACGTTCAACTCTCAATTCTTCGTTTTAAGTCCTAATTCATTCGTTATTGCTCCTGCAAGTCTTAATAATCCAACTCTACATTATGCCATCGAAAACCAAGGTTTTTGAATTAAACAACGACTTTTGACTATCGTTCCGGGAAAATTCACGATTTTGACGCTTAACGTCTAATCACGTAAATTTTGTCATAACTTCGTTACTCGAAATTTTAACTCCAAATCATATGGAATTAATCCATTGGTTATTCATCAATGATTCTAACCATTCTAAACATCTAAGTTTTAATGGTTTCAATGGTTCATTAACAATACTTTCAATGTTTTCTTCTTTAAGTTCTTAACCATTCAATCATTGTTTTACTATTTCTCGATTATTAATGTTCTATAGTCCACTAATATCCACCTTATCTCTTCATATAATTCATGCTGCACTAATCAACACTTCTCTATCAATTACATATTGAAGGAATATGAGGATTAGGGTTTAAGTGTGTATACCTCTTTGTGTTCCTGAGTTATGAAGATAACTATACTTCCTTGCTACTTCTCTTGCTCTTAGCTCTCTAAAATACCCGTGAATTTTATAAATACTATAATATTGATATTAATAAACGTGTGAATATTTATTTCAATATAAACGTTTATGAAGCATGATATGAGTAACTCAATTAGATTAAATTGAATTTATGATAATTGAGAAATGTGGAGAATTTATGATAAGCTCGTGAAATGCCTTGTGTGGCACGATGATGGAATTTACGATGATCTAATTAAATTAAAGAATGAATGAATTAATAAGTGAAGGATTAATTAATATTATATTGTTAATTAATTGTTATTATGAGTAAGAGCATATTATTGAGTAAATAATTAATTAATAGAGTAGATTAATGTTTATTCAATTAATTGCTATGTACAATAATATGTAATGATTAATCATATGTTATATAGTACCTACATCTATTTAATATGAAATAAGGTGTGACACTACAAGGTGACTATATAATATATAAAACTATATGGTAAAATTAAATGAATCTTATAAGTTACATAAATGGGCTTACGTGACAACATGTTATGTGTTGATACACTAATTGTGTACCTTATGAGGAATATTAAATTCGAATAAATAAATGATTGTTATTTAATAATTATTTCAATAAATAAGTATAATTGAAATAATAAAGTTTTATGATAATATGGGATGATAGTACTCAACTAAATTATATTTCGGTATTATCAAATGTACATGAATTATATAATGATGTATATATATACCCCCAACTTATTACAATGTAATAATATTAACTCATTAAAGCTACATTGTGACGTAAAGAGAGAATTAAACCTAGGTATACATATATACATTGTGTAGGGATATGTATATATATATATGTACATTACACCTTAGTATTGTGGTTGCAAATGCTGAGTCCTAAACATACATTGTCCCATATTGAGTGTTTCCTTCTCACAAATCACGTGTATAGGCCAATGGCCTATCCCCTTTATTTCTCATTCTAGGATTCTAGCATTCTAGCACTATAGCAAATGATGAAGAAGGGAGTGGGTTAGTGGGGGTTGTTGGCCACTATTTCACCAAACTTCCATTAACCAATGACTTCTTCTTCCTCCTCTTGGTTTGATTTAATGTGCAAAGCTTTTGTATGGATTTTCATTCTTCTATAAATTGAGCTCACACCTCCTTCAATTCACTTTGTTGAGTTGTTTGCTAAGTGTTATAGAGAGTGAATTGAGAGTGTATTCTTAAATTGGAGTCAAGGGAATTCATTTCAAGCTCAAAAAGGTATAACTCTTACATTGTGTTCTTAGTTTTGAGTTTGATAAATTTGTAGAAATTGCATGAATTAGTTGAAGTTTGATATGAGAGATGATGTTAGCATGTTAGTAGAGTCTATATACATGTTATATATGCAATGTGATGGTATACAAGCATGATTCATGAAGAATTTTGGAATTGGTTTTAAGCTCTGCTCTTGCAGAAGCCCATTCTGGACTGGAACTAGAGTGGCGCGCTAGTACAAACACGGGGCGGCCACGTCGATATTTAGAGCATGAAATCCAATTTTTGGTTTTCTTATTTTGATGAGCATGCTAGTTTAACTTGATTATGCCTACATATATCCTTGACATGCTAACGTAGGTGGCCTTGCATGTAATCACATACCTTAGCTTGGTTTTGAATGGTTTCTAAAGCAAACTTATCGTTAGAGAATAAAACTTGACGAACTAAGTATACTTTGAATTCTGAACTTGTGATCATGCTTATATAGTTTAGTTATATGTGTACATGAGTATGATGTATAGTATGTAAAGTTATTTGCATGCTTGGTTGGTTTAACATGAGATTTTCGAAGAAAACTTAAGAGTTTGAAAACTAACGATGCTAATAACTACCATATGTGCATTCTGAAATTTATGACTATCATGATAGGACATGTTATGCATCTAGACATGATTGGCATGTACACCTATCTAGCAATGTATGTTGCAAACTAATCAAGCATAGTTTCAAATGAGTTTTAAAGAATAAAACTATGCTACCTTGAAATACATGACTAGGATGACTTGAGCATGTATGATTAAGGCTTATTGACCTCATTACATAAGTATAAAGGCCAAATGTGAGAAGCTTTTGAATTGAACTCATTAAGCCTTGTTGAATAAGAATTGATAACAAATTATGTTGAAGGTAAAATGGAGACCGAACCTAATCATAAAACCTCATACCATGTGTGTTTTACATATATCATCGTCTAAAGTACATTATTGGACAAGCTAGGATTCTATAGGAGCAAGCCATCTCTGATTTGAACTAGAACCAGCGCGGCCGCGCCACTCCCTAGTTCAAATACAACGCGACCGCGCCACCCCTGCAGAATGGTCTGATCATGCTGTTTGTAATCTAAAATTTAATGCATGCTTATATTGATATCCTAAACTACAATACATGTTTAGTGGAGTGTTCAAGTGCTAATGAGCATGTAGACAATAGAAACCATAGATTGATAAGTGTTTACAAACTATCAAAATGCTAATTCAACGATAACTACGAGCTATATCATTTGATTATAGAATGCTATACAAACTGATTATGTGCTATGTGTATATAATATATGTAACGACATACGTGTATGACTGTACGACTAAGTTAGGATCTTATATGTGTGTTTAACTTACATATCAAGTATATTTATTCGACTTATGTAACTACTGAAAATACATATATGTGTAACTATGTTACGATAGGATATCTTAGTCCGTGAAGTGTTGATAAGCTTTATGTTGATAAACTACGCGTAAGGCAAGTTTTCTTAACCCTACTCTTTATTGTGCAAGTTCCCTATCTTACACAACTTTAAATATTGTGTAAGTTCTCTAACTCTTTTTATTTACATATGGTGTAAATTCGAATTATTGATCTATCGACCATATCTACGTCAAACAAATATTTGTTATTATTCGAAAATTGACTTTATATCTTGATGTTGTTGCAAACATTGAATTTATCGTTCTTAAATGCATTACAAAAGTTGTCTAAGCCATTTGATTCGGCTAGACTAATATCGTATGTTCGAAATCTATCCAAACCAATTGACTTGGTGCGGACTCTTAAAATTATACTAAGATGAACAACCCTCATGGAAGTGGAAAATTATATGCAACTGCCAAGAAACCGACGTACGCACATGAGTACGATTAAATGTTATACATAACGTAGGGTACTTTATGCTGATAACCTGTTGTACTTGTTTTATTGGATTTTTAGCACAATACTGTTAATTCTAGTTAGAGTTTATTGTCCTTAGTGACTGCTCAGTGTACAATATTCTTAAACCCTTGAAATGGTTAAACTTTGAATCTTGTTGATATCTTTCTGTCCATAGCGACTATTTTTGAGAACTATTGATACTTCTTGTTATTCTTGAACTATCATTTACTATTGTACCCTTGAGATTTGAAATCTATATTAGTCACCCTTATTGCTATATTACTTGCTAAGAAAACTCGTTGCTCATTCTTGCTTTCACTAAAATATTTCAGTTAAGGCAGAGCAGTTCGGACCCTTTGGCACAGATAAGGGCAAAGGCAAGGC
This sequence comes from Panax stipuleanatus, assembly GCA_020205555.1. Classification (NCBI taxonomy): domain Eukaryota; kingdom Viridiplantae; phylum Streptophyta; class Magnoliopsida; order Apiales; family Araliaceae; genus Panax; species Panax stipuleanatus. The sequence continues at coordinate 102,496,957 of CM035126.1, forward strand.
TACGGCGTAGCTTTGTACTCTTTTAGAAATGTTATGATGATTGTAATAAGACGTATTTCATATTATATATTAGTTATGATTAAGATCTTTTTAAATTATGTTTAAGTTACGAGACCGTGGGACCCGAATATTTATATTAAATAAATGTAAATTATTCTATTATTCTATTGCATGAGATGTTAGTATGTTTTTAGAATATAGATCGTGATGCACTGAATTCGAGACGCGAGTGGTACGAATTTGGGTGCGTCACAGGTTGGTATTAAAGCATTAGTTATAAACCTCAGGAGCGAGAGTCCTTAGATTATAACTTTAGGAGAACTTAGAAGATAGAAGGGCATGAAACTCATGTAGAGTTTTCCTAGAGAGACTTAGTTTGTTATAAAATATAGTTTCATTCTATATAATGAACTTATGTTTTATTTAACATTATAATGGAGTTTGTTGTTTGTTGTCTTATGTTTGTGGTTGTAGGATGACAGACATGGGAGGACCTAGTAGAGTGGCAGAGGAGGACACAGGATATACATGTAGTATATGAGGTACCTTTAGTAGATGAGCCTGTGCAGGCTGTAACACCATTCGATTTTGATGACGAGGATGAGATAGAGGTAGAGTCTGATCCAGAGGAGGAGCCCATGGAATAGGAGCCCATGGAGGACTCTGACGAGGCTATGATCTAGGAGAGAATGTTGGGAGAGTACGAGGAGCGAATCTATGAGTTAGACTGCCGAGTTCAGAAGCTAGAGGCTGAGGCTCAGGAGAGAGAGATCGAGTTCCAAAAATTGAGGGACGAAGACCACCAGAGGAAGTTAGTGATGCAGGATATGGAGGTGGAGATGGCTTACCGAAAGGAGGCAGGGATTCAGATGGGGACTCTTTTCCACAGACCTGTATCTAAGAATGTGGACTTGGCAGGAAAAGTAGAGGAAATGGAGTAGAGAGAGTTGAGCGAGAAGACGGAGAAGGAGGCTTTCCGTACTTAGCTCAAGCTGGAAGTGATAGAAAGGATCCACTTCTAGGAGAAGTGTGAAGGAGCTAATGATAGGGCCGAAGATTTAGAGGATGAGGTGAGATATAAGAAGAGAAAGATGAATAAGATGGGTTATGCTTTTTGCTCGGCCATAGAGAAAGTGATTGATGGTGTATATCACTAACCGACGGAGCAGGGGTGGACCCGACATACTATGAGCAGGGACTTGATGGTATACATATCCTAGATGGAGTACAAGAGCGCAGTGGAGCGCGGAATATTGGGATGAGACCTACTAGTCTAGTGGTAGTAGTAGTTACTTTATGTGATGTATATATTATGATATAATCCTAATCTTTTGTGTAAGATATGGGATAAAGATGTAAACCCTGAGTAGGCTTATGTTAGAGGGGTAGTATGATAGTGTATTCCCCGTCTTTTGTGATATTAAGGGATATATGTTGACATTTATAGAAGCATGCTAGGGATGATCATATTAATGTAATGATTTGGCATATGAATATAAATGATATTATTTCAGAAACGTGTTATAAAATTTCATTCCTTTGCATTGAGAAATGTTTAAGTAAAATAATTAGATAATAAAAATGAAATTTTGTGATGCAGATAATGGAACACAAACGTAGACTAGCTGCACCAGAAGAGTCAGTTAACAATAAGAGGGAGCAAGCAGACCCGATACAAAAACTAGTTGATTTATTAGGACAAGCCCTTCGGGGAAGGAACAATAAACTCGTTAACCCCAATCCCCAAGTGGTTCCAGTTACAAACTTTGAGGACTTGAGGAGCATAGGACCTCCAGAGTTTAAAGGTACTACCAATCCTATAATGGCTCAAACATGGATAAAGGAGATAGAGAAGGCTTTCACCATTGCTCGTGTGGGCGAGGATCAAAAGACTGTATTCGCTATGTATATGATGATGGGTGAAGCAAACTACTGGTGGGACGCAAATTAGTAAAGGGCGAAAGAATGGATTATAGCCTGGGATAGGTTCAAGACTTTGTTCTTCGAGAGTTATTTCCCGAAGAGCATGAATGAAGAATAGGATGGAGGTAAAATTCCTAGAACATAAGTAAGGAGATATGACGGTAGCGCAATATGCGGCTAAGTTCAACGAGCTAACCCGATTTGCAGAACACCAGGTAGGGGATGAAGAAAGGAAGGCTAGACATTTTGGGCAAGGACTGAATCCTTGGTTGTTCAACAAGGTGTCGATTCTCTAGATCGACTCATTTGTCACGCTGTTGGAGAAGGCTATCATTACTGATGGAGGTAGTGAAGCCTTAAGTCAGTATAACAAAGAGAAGAAGAGTAAGAACACTGGAGGAGAAAGCCGTGGAGGGAGCAGCAGCGGAGGAAGTAATCGAGGGAAGAGAAAGTGGGATAATAACAACAACAATAATAGAAACAACAATCAAGCAGAAAGTTACCAAGGAGGTTTTAAGAAGCGAGCGGAAGGATTCCCAAAGTGTGGAAATAACCACCAGAGAGAGTGCTGGAAGGGGCGCAATACCTGCTACAACTGTGGCCAAGAGGGACACATTTTAACTAGCTGTCCACAGCCAAAGAAGATCAAGGGATGTTTTGCTTGTGGCTCAACCGAGCATCAGATCAAGGATTTCCCGAAGAAGGGGAATAGCGGAGGAAGCGGCCAGAATGGGGGAGGCAGAAAACTAATGATCGGCAGACCAACACAATCCAACCGCTCAGCCGCCTGAACTATTAACATGACGGTCCAAGATGCAGTAGTTGTGAAGGACGTGATGTCAGGTATTGTCCCAATCAATAATATAAATGCTTATATATTATTTGATTCGGGTGCTACCTGTTCATTCGTGTCTGAAGAATTTGCTAGTCGACTAAACTTACCCTTAGAACGATTATGAAATCATGTGAACATAGAATTTGGAAATAAGGAAGTAATCCCCATAGAATTCAGATACCAAAATTTTCGTGCAAACATTAGAAATCATGAACTAAGAGTAGACTTAATCCCGATTAGATTGGGAGAATTTGACGTGATACTAGGAATGGATTGGTTGTATAACCATGCTACAATAATTGATTGTTAGAACAAGAGTGTGAACCTTCAGACCCCTAATTGGTCTAAGGTAGTGTTTTATGGTAGCTCATCGCTTAAGCAATCGTGTTGTCTTACAATGATGCAGGCCAAGAAATTGTTAAGAAAAGGATGTGTAGGTTACTTAGCTTACATTGTAGATACTCGGAAGAACGGAGTAGAGATTAAGGATATATCCGTAGTGAGAGGATTCTAAGATATATTTTTGAACGATCTGCCTGGTCTTCCGCCAAACAGAGAAATCAAATTCGTAATAGACTTAGAACCGGGAACTGCACCGATTTTGAAAGTTCCATATCGTATGGCACCAGTATAAATGAAGGAATTGATGATACAATTGCGAGAGTTACTGGATAAGAGTTACATACGATCGAGTGTGTCTCCTTGGGGAGCACCGGTGTTATTTGTTAAGAAGAAGGACGGATTGATGAGGCTCTATATCAATTATCAAGAATTGAACAGAGTAACGATCAAGAATAGATATCCGTTACCAAGGATAGACGACATATTTGACCAATTGAAGGGAGCAAGGTTTTTCTCAAAGATAGATCTGCGAACAGGTTACCACCAGTTGAAGGTACGGGAGGAGGACATACCGAAGACGACGTTTCGGACCAGTAATGGGCACTACGAGTTTTTGGTAATGTCATTCAAATTGACTAATGCTCCGGCAGCATTCATGGACTTGATGAACCGAGTCCTCAAGACATACTTGGATATGTTCGTGGTAGTTTTCATCGACGGCATCTTTATCTACTCAAAGACGAAGGAAGAGCACGCCGAACATCTGAAGATGGTTATGGAAGCGCTATGGAAAGAGAAAATGTATGCAAAAGTTTTAAAGTGTGAATTTTGGATGGAGAAGGTCCAATTCTTAGGGCACGTGGTAGACAAGGATGGAATTTTAATAGACCCTGCAAAGGTAGAGGCAGTGAGTAATTGGGAGCAACTGAAGACACCAATGGAGGTAAGAAGTTTCTTAGGGTTAGCTAGGTACTATCGAAGATTCATCTAGGATTTTTTTAAAATAGCAACCCCGTTGACCAATCTAACGAGTAAGATGGTAAAGTTCGTATGGACGAAAAAATGCGAAGAAAGTTTTCAGGAGTTGAAGAAGAGATTAAGCGACGCGCCTGTATTATCATCACCAGACGATTCAGGAGGTTTCATGGTGTATAGTGATGCATCACACAAGGGACTTGGTTATGTGCTCATGCAACATGGCAAGGTCATTGTGTATGCATCACGATAATTTAAGGATTACAAAAAATGATACCCTACTCACGACTTAGAGTTAGCGGCAGTAGTTTTTGCGTTAAATATTTAGAGACATTATCTGTACGGAGAGAAATGTGAGATATACACCGACCACAAGAGTCTGAAATATATCTTCACACAGAAGGAGTTGAACATACGACAGAGAAGTTGGTTAGAATTAATCAAGGATTTTGACTGCGAGATTCTTTATCAATTAGGAAAGGCGAACGTAGTTGCCGACGCGCTAAGCAGAAAAGGAAGGGAGAAATTTTTCCAATTGACTACTCGGGATGAGTTAATAAGAGAGATGGAGAAATTAGAAATAGAGGTAAAGGAACCTAGGAGCTCTAAAGAAAAATTATTTGAAATGGAAGCTCGTCCAGCATTATTGGATAGAGTAAAGGAATCACAAGAGAAGGATGAGGAATGCGAGAAAATGATAAGTATGTTAAAAACCTACTTAATCGGTATTTCATAGCTTGATATATTGTTAGTACTTAAGTATACATGTTACTTTTCGTGTGTTTGTGTTAATTTGCAGGAAAGGAGTGAAGCTGGGCTAAAAGGAAGAAAAGAGGAAGATTTGGGTAGAATTGCATCCAAGCGCGGGGCGTGCTGGATTTGTACTACATCGGGCTCGGGCCGCGCTACATTACGGAAGATTTGTTGCCCTAGATGCGCGGGGGGGCGCAAGTCTATGAAGGATACAAGCGCGGGGCCTGCGAGGCAGACGGGATTGATTCAGATTTAGTTATTGTAAATATAAAGTTGAGCTGGAAAAGGATGACAGACTTACCTAATTGTAATAGGGTTTGATAGGCTATTTATATGAGTTGTTTTCTTAGGTTTTGGGATCTTTTTCTTTTATCTATCTTTGATCTTGGAACTAGAGGAGGTTATTCATTCATCAAGGCATGTCAGGCTAATTTACTTATTCAATTTTGAAGGGATGTTGAACCTTATTTACAATTAATGGTTTGATCAAGTTTATATTATTTATTCTTTCGTATATGAGATTTATTTTGATTATCTACATAAACTTTCATGTATGTTATTCAATTGACTAATTTGGTTTCTGCAGGATTAAATTATTAAGATATATATTAAGCAAACGATGTATGTCTAATTATAAGTAGCAATTAATAATACTTTATTGTGGACAAGCTTTTGGGTATTGTTAAGGTTTTCAGAAGACATGTTAAATAATTCCTGATTGTGTAATTATTTCTTGGAATAATCTAATTCTCATTCTTCATGCTTCTATCATATTAAATCTAGATTGATAGTTTTAGGTTGTTTGATAGTTAGGATCTTTTGTTGGCGATCGTCGCATTAGATTTATACTTAAGGAGACTTTCGAGTAATTTGCAATCGCGGTTATCTAGGATTATTAATCTCATTGGAAGATAAATAGTGTAAACACTTGGTTAATCTATAATTGTGAAAAGGTGATACTGAATTGAAGAATTGAAACTTTTTACTCATTTATATTTTCTTTAAATTCACTTTCTTTAACTATATTTTTCAAACTAAAATCCACAATTCATTAGGAGATACTTGGATAACTATAATACAAAACGCTCTATGTGGGATCGATCCTTTCTTATTACTATACTAATTCTTGAGTTAGTGAAATAGAAGTAAGGTAAATTTTGTAGTGCTAGACGACAGCTACCAAATTTTGGCGTCTTTGCTGGAGAGTGTTATTTGTTTTTATTTATTCAATTGTTTTCGTTATTATTTTTTTTATGCCTCGATCCTTTCACTCTTTTGACTTAAAATTTGATCCAAAAATAGAGAGGACCGTACGAAGGCTTAGGAAGGAAGCTCAAAAATCCTAAGGTCCACTTGCAGATTCCGACGAAGCTCCATCACCAGGCCTTAACATCGCACTCACACTACTTTCGGACCATTCTTCAAGCGAATCAGACGATGGGATGGCGGTGCCAAATAACAGGACTTTAAAGGAGTTATTAACTCCTAATCTCACTCAACAACCTCTTTGCATTGAATATCCTGCTTTAAATGATGCGTTTGAATTTAAATATGGACTGATTCACCTTTTGCCTACTTTTCGTGGTCTTACAGGTGAGGATCCTTACAAGCATTTGAAGGAGTTCTATATTGTGTGCTCAACAATGAAGTCACATAATGTTATAGAGGAGTAGATAAAGCTAAGAGCTTTCCCATTCTCACTAGGGGATTTAGCAAAAGATTGGTTGTATTATATCCCCTCGGGATCAATACAATCATGGAATGATATGAAAAGGCTATTTTTGGGGAAGTACTTTCCTGCTTCAAGAGTAGCCAACATAAGGAAGGAAATTTGTGGAGTCCGATAATTCAGCGGAGAAACATTGTATGAATATTAGGAGAGATTCAAAAAGCTTTGCTCCAGCTGTCCACCATACCAGATTGATGATCAACACCTTATCATATACTTTTATGAGGGGCTTGTACTAATGGATAGGAGTATGATCGACGCTACTAGTAGGAGCATTAGTGGACAAAACACCGGAGGCTGCAAGGAATTTGATTGCAAATATGGCCTCCAATGCACAACAATATGGAACACGGAATGATCATGCAGCACAACTGGTAAGTGAGGTAAGCACGAGTAATATAGAGTAACAAATTTCTGACTTAACAGCTATGGTGAAACAATTAGCAACAGGTAACTTGCCGGTTGCACAAGCTTGCCAAATATGTTTAATGGCGGGGCACCCTATAGATGCATGCCTGACATTACAAGAGGAAGAGAATTCACAGCAAGCTAATGCAGTGGGAAATTACCAGGCACAACCGTAGAGGAAATATAACCCTTTTTCCAATACTTACAATCCAGGATGGAGGGTTCATCCCAACTTTAGTTATGGGGGTGGTAGGCCGCAGGCGCAAGGGTTTTACCCAGTTAAACATCAATTTCAGCCAAATCAGCCACAGTACCAACCCAGACCAGTAGCACCGGCCATTTCTGGAACATCCTTAGTGGACATGTTAAAAGCATTTATGCAACAGACACATCAATTTCAACAATAAACGAAATCTTCCATCCATAGTTTAGATAGTCAAATGAGCCAATTAGCTAATACTGTTAGACGATTGGACTCTCAAGGTTCAGGGAAGCTTCCATCTCAAACTGTTGTGAATCCTAAGGAGAATGCCAGTGCTATAACATTGCGGAGTGGAAAGCAGATGGATACACCTACAGCCACAGTTGAGTTTGAGAAAGAACAATCTAAGGAGGAACCCGAAAAATCTAAGGTATATCCTAACTCTCCTTGTCAACTTTAAGACATTCCTCTTCCCTTTCCTCACAAAAATTCTAGAACTTCAAAGAAAGATGAACAGGAAAAAGAAATTCTGGAAACTTTTAGGAAAGTAGAAGTGAATATTCCATTACTTGATGCAATTAAACAAGAGCCACTGTATGCAAAAGTTTTAAAAGAATTGTGCACTAACAATTGTAAATTGGAAAATGATGAAAAAGTCACAGTTGGGGAGAATGTATCAGCTGTTCTTTAAAGAAAAATGCCCCCTAAATGTAAAGATCCAGGCTTGTTTACGTTCACATGCAAGATAGGAAACACTAGATTTGAGAAGGTCATGCTAGATTTAGGTGCTTCAATTAATGTAATGCCATTATATGTTTATAAATCTCTAAATCTAGGCCCTTTGAAAAATACTGGTGTGATTATTCAATTGGCAGATCGTACTAACACCTACCCTCAAGGGGTAGTTAAAGATATCTTGGTGCAGGTGAACGAACTAATCTTTCCTGTAGATTTTTGCATAGTGGATATGCAGGATGATACATCACCAAACCCATCACACATCTTGCTAGGAAGACCCTTCCTAAAAACATCGAGAACTATGATCGATGTGCACAATGGGACCTTGACAATGGAGTTTGATGGCGAAAAGATTTAATTTAATATCTATGCTGCCATGAGGTACCCTAGTGACATTTGTCAAATTTTTGCAATTGATGTGTGTAACTCTGTAGTGGAGGAAACATTTGACCAAATTTAGAGAGATATTTTGGAGGTTTCTATTTCCATCAGTTTAGACATGGATGGGAAGTATGAACTGGAGCAAAGTCAAGAATTGAAGGAAACTATGGCTGCACTACATTCATTGCCTAAACTCTTAGATAAGCATGAAGCTCAGTTAATTCAATTACCTGTGTCTCACCAAAAACTATTACCATCTGTTAAGCAAGCTCCAACACTTGAATTGAAATAAGTGCAAACTTGAAATATGCATATTTAGGGACTCATGAAACTTTACCTGTGATAATTACGAGTAATCTAACCAAAGTGTAGGAAAAAAATTGTAGAGAGTCCTTAGGGACCACATCACAGTATTTGGTTGGACTATAGCAGACGTCAAGAGTATTAGTCCCGCAATGTGCATGCATCGGATTTTGCTGGAAGAAGGAGCTAAACCTACGAGAGATGCACAAAGATGTTTAAACCCACCGATGATGGAGGTAGTAAAGAAAGAGGTAATAAAACTGCTCGATGCATGAATCATCTACCCCATCTCCCACAGTCAATGGGTAAGTCCAGTGCTGGTAGGTCTAAAGAAATCTGGCATCACGGTTGTCAAGAATGATAACAATGAGTTAGTGCCCACACGAATGCAAACAGGTTGGAGAGTGTGTATTGACTATAGGAGGCTAAATGTCGTAACTAGAAAAGATCACTTTCCCCTTCCTTTTATTAATCAAATGTTAGAACGATTAGCTAGGTATACTTATTATTGCTTTGCAGATGGTTTTTTAGGTTATAACCAGATTGTGATTGCACCCAAAGACCAGGAAAAGACCACATTTACATGTCCCTTTGGAACTTTTGCTTATCAGCGAATGTCTTTCGAGCTATGCAATGCCCCAGGTACTTTTCAAAGATGCATGGTGAGTATTTTTTCCGATCATTTAGAATAATGCATTAAGGTCTTTATGGATGATTTCACAGTACATGGTGATTCATTAGATGCCTGGTTAGATAATCTGACATGTGTATTGGATAGATGTTTGGAAACGAACCTTGTGCTAAATTGGGAGAAATGTCACTTTATAGTAGAACAAGGAATTGTACTTGGTCATGTAGTGTCAGTTAATGGTTTAGAAGTCGATAAAGCTAAAATTAATATTATATATGCATTGCCTTACCCCATCAACGTGCGTGAGATACGTTCTTTTCTTGGACATGTAGGATTTTATCGTAGGTTTATCAAAGATTTTGCAAAGATAGCATTGCCCTTTTGCAAGCTGCTTCAGAAAGATGAGGAATTCTAGTTTTTTGATGAATACAAGGTCGCTTTTGATACCTTTAAGAAATTGTTGACGTCAGCCCCTATCATTCAACCACTAAATTGGAAGTTCTTATTCTAGATAATGTGTGATGCAAGCAACTATGTTGTCGGCGCTGTCTTGGGCCAAAAGATTGACAAAGCTGTCCATGCCATCTACTATGCTTTTAGAACTTTGAAAGTGGCTCAGATAAACTATTCGACAACGAAAAAAGAACTCTTATCTATTGTATTTGCTTTAGAGAAGTTTAGATCATACTTACTTGGTACTAAAGTTATATGTTTTTCTGACCATGCTGCTCTTAGGTACTTGCTTACTAAGAAAGAATCCAAACCTCGAATCATAAGGTGGATCTTGCTGCTGCAAGAGTTCGACTTGGAGATTAATGATAAAAAGGGTGTGGACAACTTGGTAGCGGATCACTTGAGTAGAATTCTTAAGGAAGAGGAAGCACTACCATTACAAGACATGTTTTCAGATGAGCATCTACTTTCCATTGGCAATACAACTCCCTGGTATGCTTATTGTAACAGATGAGAATTTGATGAGAATTTTTATGAGGTGAGAATTTTTATGAGATTTTTTTTATGTTGTGATTCTGGGGACAGAATCCTTTTAAGGAGGGAAGATTGTAATGATTGAGAATTGAAAATATTTATTAAATTAAATAAATATTTTATTGAGTTTAATTGTGAAGATAAATAAATAAAGTGTGCGAGTGTTGTGGACAATTTAATTAAGTGCTATATGATTAATTAAATTGATATGTTAGCAATGGTGTATCATAATTTTAATTTAATTAAGAATGATTTAATTAGATTTAATGTTATGTGCTAAGTGATAATAATTTATACACGAATTATGTTTAATAAAGGAAATTCAATTGTGTGACAATTTGGTATTATGTGAATGTTAGTTTATTTAATTGAATTAGAGTGTTGTAATTTAATTAAATAAGTGTAATATTTAATCTATGGATTTAAAGAGTTATTAAAAGACTAGAAAAGGATTTTAAAGTGTTTTGCCAAACAAGGCCCTTGTACTTGTTTAATCTTATTTTACCCAAACAAGGCCTTAGCACTAAAAACCTATTTTTCTAAGAGGTTGCCAAACGTGGCCTTACTCTTTTCAAATTCTATAACCTATGTAATTAATAATACTTATTATGGTTATAAATATTATACTTATTATTTATAAGTTACATATATGTATATGATTATATGTATAATATTATATATGTCAGTTAAAAACGAAGTTACGTTAGTTTTATAAAACAAAGAAAGAAAAGAAGAAGAGGGTTAGGGAGAATTGTCAGAGAATTCTCAGAGAAGAAGAAGAAGAAGAAGAAGGCAAAGCAAGCCCAAGTTCATCTCTCTCTTGACCCAAACTAGTAAGGTTATAATCTTAACCCTAGAACTAATTCTTATGTGTTGTGTTTTCTTCTTTGCCAAATTAGGTCTTTACAATCATGAAATTATATGTGTTATATGATGTTATATGTTTTCATATGAAATTATATGCCATGAAAGGGTTTTCAAAATACAATTGTTGTAAAACAAATTTTCAAAGCATATTTTTTTATGTTTTCATTGTTTTAGAACTCTATGTGAAAGTCTCTTTGTGAAAGCTATTTATTTTGATATGTGAATGGTATATGTATGTATATATATATATATGTTTACATGAGAGTTTCATAGTTGTTTAAGAATTTCAATTCACAAGTATATGATGAACACTATGAAATTCATGTTCATAGTGTTAGATTATGAAGTTATGTTGAAAATTTCCTTAAATTCTTGAGGTGAGCATGAATTATGTGTAATATGTGATATAACATGATTATATATGAGTTATATGGTGATTCTAGCAATTCAATCCATGAATTTTTGATAAACAATAAGAAGCATGTTCATAGTGATTTTTGGTGAAACTATTTCTGAAAACGGCTTTTGAAACTATAAAATTGATGTTTGATTTTGAGTTATTGTTAAAATTGATCATGTATTATGTTAATGTGTTAAGAATATGAGTTAACACAATTGGAATCACTTGAATTGGATGAAAAACGAATTCGTAGTAGCAATTTTCGTCAAGAACGCTTAAAATTGTATTTTTCTTTGAAAATCATGAAATCTTGTTTTGGATTATGTGTTTTATGGATTATATATGTTATGAGCATGATAATAAGTTTAAAATATTGTTAGTATCAAGTTTTATGTTTATCATGTTAGGAAAAATCGAATTCGGTGTGAAGGAATAAGCCAAATTGGCTTAATTCTCCACCAGTTCGCGAGCCGGGCGCTGTGGCAGGGGGAACACCCGCCCCAGTGGGTGTTTTGCACTGGGAGGACCCGCCCCAGCGGGTGGGGCTACTGCCAAGAAAATCTGAAATTTTGTTTTTGAGTTTTTATGCCCCGTTTGTTAAGCTAACTTGTTTCTAAGACTTGGAAAGTGAAATGTGTAATAAGATAACATGTTTTTGATGTGTTTAAGTTAGATTGAAATATATTATGAATGTGTTACATGTGTGTGTATGTGTGTTGCTGTCACCAGGCACACAACACGATTCCTTGAGTTATAGACTTATAAATGTATTCCGTGAGTATAAACTCATGTACTTGACTAATTAGTAACCAATGTGGTAAATTATAATATGAGTTGGACTTGGATATGAAGTTCGATGGTTTAAATGTTATAGTTGGATACTAATAGATGGTTTGAATGTAATATAAATGTGTAGGGTGTTTGTGAAGTGCGTATAGTTGTTAAAGTGTAGCTTGCGCTTAAGGTAAGTTCTCTTACCCTTATTCTCTTATGTTAAGCAAGTTTCTAAACTTGTTATTTATATTGTGCAAGTTCTTTAAGCTACTCTCGAATGCTATACAAGCCTATTCATTGTATCTTTTCATTGGGCAAGTTTCTTAACCCTTGCTCACGAAATCACGAAAGTTCATTTACGTTCTTTAAATTGTTATGTGTGGTACAAGTTATACCATACTCATAAAGCGTAAGTATTAAAGCGTTATTTTAGTAATATGATCTTGACTTAGTTGTTCAAGTAAGATCTACTTAGTCTATCGAATGCTTTAAGTTGTTTCTAAAAGAATGCCTATATATTATGAAGTTTATTGTCATATTTTGCAATTTGTTCATGATTGAACTGTAAAGGACTGTAAGTCGATTCAACTACTCCTAGTTGATGATAGTTGAACTCTAAAGTTCCCTTATCTATCCAAACCAAACTTTCTTTGGTGCAGACTTGTATTCAATTTCTGAGAAGGAACAACCCTATTAATTAGGGGAAATTTATGCGAAAGCGTTAAATGGTTGTGCACAATTCATGGTACAAAGGGTTGATCCCCCTGAGTACGAGTTAAGGGTCCATAGTCTTGTTGACTGTTAAATGTTTACATAGAAATATTTATAACCTAGGACAATGGTTCAAGGTCTTATGACCCTCGGATGATTCCATATTCGAATTCTTCATATTGATGAAAGTAAAGTTATTCAAACTCTTTTGAAAAGATTCACTTATGTCATATCACTGTTGTATTTTCAAGTGAGCTTTTGTTTGCTCACTCTTGCCTGCTTTACCACCATTTGCAGTTGAGACCAAGAATGTTGACATACCATCAACAAGTAAAGGAAAAGGAAAGATGAATAAGTGAAGGTTTGTGACGTCAAGTTGCTTTTGTAATAAGACTTAGTTGGTTATGTTTATATTTTCGCATTTACGTTATTTGAATGATGTTAAGGTTTAGATAACCCTGGGATTTTTGTTGAATAAGTTGCCATTCTTTCTAGAGGAAGATTTTATTAAGGTTTTATGAAGGTTGTAATTAGTTTGAAATTTTATTTGTGTAGATGTATGTTTTAATTAGAAAGTGAACACCAAATCATGTGGAAACGAAGTACCCGGATTTGGGGGTGTCACACTTATATTGTGAATTATTTGGTAAGTGCGTATTTACCGAGTGAGTTTTCAAAATCCCAGAAAGAAAAGCTTAGGAGTGATGTAAAACATTATGTGGAATGACCCATACTTGTGGAAATTTTGTGCTGATCAGATAGTTAGACGTTGTGTACCTGATAATGAATTCCAATCTATTCTAGCTTTCCTATGCTTGTGGAGGTCATTTTAGACCTAAAAGAACATCACATAAGGTGTTAGAGAGTTGTTTATTTTGTCCCTCAAATTTCAAAGACTCTTATTTATTTCGCAAATCATGTGAAAATTGTCAAAAAACTGGCAATATATCGCATAGACATCAAATGCCACAAAACCCTATTCTAATTGTTGAAATCTTTGATGTTTGGGGTATTGATTTTGTGGGACCTTTTCCTGTTTCCTTTGGTAATGTTTACATCATATTGGCAGTTAACTATGTTTCAAAGTGGGTGGAAGCTAAAGCCACTAGGACTGACGATGCTAAAATTGTTGCAGATTTTGTCAGGACTAACATATTTGTCAAGTTTGGAGCACCACGGGCCATCGTTAGTGATCGCGGAACTCACTTTTGTAATAGGGTGTTACCAACTTTGTTAAAGAAGTACAACGTTCTTCACAGGGTATCTACATCCTATCATCCGCAAAGCAATGGCCAAACGTAGGTATCCAATCGAGAGATCAAATCCATTTTGGAGAAAGTAGTCAACCCAAACAGGAAAGATTGGAGTCTTAGATTAGAAGATGCACTATGGGCATATAGGACGACATACAAAACTCCGATTGGTATGTCACCTTATATGCTAGTGGTCGGGAAACCATGCCATCTACCTGTGGAGCTAGAGCATAAGGCGTTCTGGGCGATCAAACAGTGCAACATGAACTTGGATAAAGCTGGCGTCCATAGAAAGTTACAGTTACAAAAACTCGAGGAGTTGCGCGCTGAATCATATGAGAGTTCTAAACTGTATAAGGCTAAGATGAAAGTTTTCCATGATAAACAGATTTTGCTGAAGAATTTCACTGTTGGACAAAAAGTCCTTCTTTTTAATTCGCTATTGAAATTATTTTTAGGTGATGAGTAAGTTGAAAACCTATGATTTAATCTCATTTAGCTTGTCATATTATAAGTTTTTAAGTTTTGTTCGTATTACTTTTGGTGTTTTGTGTTTATGGTGCATGTATGAGGGTTTGAGTGGAGTCGAGTGAAAAAGGATGAAATGTGGACAAATCTGATGCAGAGGCGCTGACCGCGCCCTTGACAAGAGTAATCAAAGCGCTATGCGCGCGTGGGCGAAACTGGATTCTGCAAGCCAAGTGCTAACCGCGCTGCGGAGAGAAGGAATCAAGCGTTGACCGCACGAGATCGAGAGCAAGTTCCTGCATCCCAAGTGCTGACCACGCGGCTGTAGTGAAGGTCCACGCGCGGACCGCGCATTACTGCCAATTTAACCAGATTTAGTTACTTTTAAATGCAAAGTTGATTAGAAAAAGGATTGGAGGCTTGCCTAATTGTACTAGGGTTTTGATAGACTATAAATATTAGTTATTTTACTTAGTTTAGATCTATCTTTTATCTTGGAATTCTTAGAGGCCACTCAAACACTAATTTTGAAGATTCAAGGCTGTCAAGCTAATTTACTTATTCAATTCTGAAGGGATGTTGAACCTTATTATCAATTAATGGTTTGATCAAGTTTATTCTATTTATTCTTTTATAGTAAGATTTATTCTGATTATCTACATAAATTCTCTTGTATGTTATTCAATTGACTAATTTGATTTCTACAGGATTAAACTAGTAAATTGGTATCATCTGCTAGATTAAGATATATATTAAGAAAACGATGCATGTCTAATCATAAGTAGTAATTAATGATATTTGATTGTGGTCAAGATTTTGAGTATTGTTAAGGTTTTCAGAAGACAACTTAAATAATTCCTGATTGTGTAATTATTTCTTGGAATAACTTAATATTACGAAGGAGCACATAAAGCTGAGAGCTCTCCCATTCTCACTAGGGGATTTAGCAAAAGATTGGTTGTATTATCTCCCCTCGGGATCAATAAAATCATGGAACTGACATGAAAAGGCTATTTTTGGAGAAGTACTTTCCTGCTTTAAGAGTAGCCAACATAAGGACGAAAATTTGCGGAGTCCGGCAATTCAGCGGTGAAATGTTGTATGAATATTCGGAGAGATTCAAAAAGCTTTGCTCCAGCTGTCCACCCCACCAGATTAACGATCAACACCTTATCATATACTTTTATAATGGACTCGTACCGATGGATAGGAGTATGAATAACGCTGCTAGTGGAGGAGCATTAGTGGATAAAACACCGGAGGCTGCAAAGAATTTGATTGCAAATATGGCCACCAATGCACAATAATATGGAAAACAGAATGATCATCCATCGTAAACTTTTGTGAATCCTATGGAGAATGTCAGTGCTATAACCCCGCAGAGCAAAAAATAGATGGATACACTCACAACTACAGTTGAGTTTGAGAAAGAGCAAACTAAGGAGGAACCGAAAAATCTAAGCTACATCCTAACCTTCCTTGTCAACTTAAAGATATTCCTCTTCCTTTTCCTCACAGAAATTCTATAAATTCAAAGAAAGATGAACAGAAAAATAAAATTCTGGAAACTTTTAGGAAAGTGGAAGTGAATATTCCATTACTTGATGCAATTAAACAAGTGCCACGGGATGCACAATTTTTTAAAAAAAGATGAGAAGGTCACAGTTGGGGAGAATGTATCAGCTGTTCTTCAAAGAAAAATGCCCCCTAAATGTAAAGATCCAGTCATGTTCGTGATCCCATGCAAGATATGAAACACTAGATTTACCAAGGTCATGCTAGATTTAGGTGCTTCAATTAATGTGATGCCATTATCTGTTTATAAGTCTCTTAATCTAGAACCTTTGAAAAATACTGGTGTAGTTATTTAATTGGTAGATCGTACTAACACCTACCCTCGAGGGGTAGTTCAGGATGTCTTGGTGCAGCTGAACATACTAATCTTTCATGCAGATTTTTACATAGTGGATATGGAAGATGATACATCACCAAACCCATCACACATCTTGCTAGGAAGACCCTTCCTAAAAACAGTAAGAACTATGATCGATGTGCACAATGGGACCTTAACAATGGAGTTTGATGGCAAAAAGATCCAATTTAACATCTATGATGCCATGAGGTACCCAAGTGATATTTGTTAGGTTTTTGCAATTGATGTGTGTGATTCTTTTGTGCAGGAAACTTTTGAACAAATTTAGAGAGACAGTTTGGAGGTTACTATTCCCAGCAGTTTGGACATGGATGGGAAGTATGAACTTGAGCACAGTCATGAATTAAAGGAAACTATGGCTGCACTACAGTCATTGCCTAAACTCTTAGATAAGCATGCAGTTCAATTAATCTAATTACCTGTGTTTCACCAAAAACTATTACCATCTGTTGAGCAAGCTCCAACACTTGAATTGAAATAGTTATCTACACACTTGAAATATGTATATTTAGGGACTAATGAAACTTTGCCTGTGATAATTGCTAGTAATCTAACCAAAGTGCGGGAAGAAAAATTATTGAGAGTCCTTTAGGACCACATCACAGTGTTTGGGTGGACAATAGCAGATATCAAAGGTATTCGTCACGCGATGTGCATGCATCGGATTTTGCTAAAAAAAGGAGCTAAACCCACGAGAGATGCACAAAGATGGTTGAACCCACCGATGATGGAGGTAGTGAAGAAAGAGGTAATTAAATTGCTTGATGCAGGAATCATCTACCTCATCTTCGATAGTCAATGAGTAAGTCCAATGCTGGTAGTTTCTAAGAAATCCGGAATTACGGTTGTCAAGAATGATAATAATGAGTTAGTGCCCACACGAATGCAAACAAGTTGGAGGGTGTGTATCGACTATAAGAGGTTAAATACTATAACTAAAAAGATCACTTTCCCCTTCCTTTTATTGATCAAATGTTAGAACGATTAGTTGGGCATACTTATTATTATTTTCTAGATGGTTTTTCAGGTTATAACCAGATTGTGATTGCATCCGAAGACCAGGAAAAGACCACATTCACATGTCCCTTTGGAACCTTTACCTACCGTTGGATGTCCTTTGGACTTTGCAATGCCCCAGTTACTTTTCAAAGATGCATTGTGAGTATTTTTTCCAATTTTTTAGAAGAATGCATTGAGGTCTTTATGGATGATTTTTCAGTACATAGTGATTCGTTAGATGCCTGCCTAGATAATTTGATACATGTATTAGATAGATGTTTGGAAACTAACCTTGTGCTAAATTGGGAAAAATGTCATTTTATAGTATAACAAAGAATTTTACTTGGTTATGTAGTATCAGTTAATGGTTTAGAACTCGATAAAGCTAAAATTGATATTATATTGGCATTGCCTTACCCCGTCAGCGTGCGAGAGATAAACTCTTTTCTTGGACATGCAGGATTTTATCGCAGGTTTATCAAAGATTTCCCCAAGATAGCATTGCCCTTATGCAAACTGCTTCAGAAAGATGAGGAATTCCAGGTTCATGATGAATGCAAGGTGGCTTTTGATACCTTGAAGAAATTGTTGACGTCAGCCCCTATCATTCAACCACCAAATTGGAAGTTCTCATCCAAGATAATGTGTGATGCAAGTAACTATGTTGTCGGCACCGTCTTGGGCCAAAAGATTGACAAAGTTGTCCATGCCATCTACTATGTTTCTAGAACATTGAATACGGCTCAGATAAACTATTCCACAACAGAAAAAGAACTTTTACCTGTTATATTTGCTTTAGATAAGTTTAGATCATACTTACTTGGTACTAAAGTGATAGTTTATTCTGACCATGCTGTTCTCAAGTACTTTCTTACTAAGAAGGAGTCCAAACCTCAAATCATAAGGTGGATCTTGCTGCTGTAAGAATTCGACTTGGAAATTATAGATAAAAAAGGTGCGAACAACTTGGTAGCGGAACACTTAAGCCGAATTCTTAAGGAGGAGGAAGCACTACCATTACAAGACATGTTTTCAGATGAGCATTTACTCTCCATTTGCAATATAACTCCCTGGTATGCCGACATAGTGAGTTATTTGGTAAGTGCGTATTTACCAAGTGAGTTTTCAAAATCCTAGAAAGAAAAGCTTAGGAGTGATGCAAAACATTATATATGGGATGACCCATACTTGTGGAAATTTTGTGCTGATCAGATAGTTAAACGTTGTGTACCTGATAATGAGTTCCAATCTATTCTAGCTTTCTATCATTCCTATGCTTGTGGAGGTTATTTTGGACCTAAGAGATCATCACATAAGGTGTTAGAGAGTAGTTTCTTTTGGCCCTCAATTTTCAAAGACTCTGATTTATTTTGTAAATCATGTGAAAATTGTCAAAGAACCGGCAATATATCTCATAGAAATCAAATGCCACAAAACCCTATTCTAATTGTTGAAATCTTTGATGTTTGGGGTATTGATTTCAAGGGACCTTTTCCTATTTCTTTTGGAAATATTTACATCTTATTAGCAGTTGATTATGTTTCAAAATGGGTGGAAGCTAAAGCAACCATGACTGACGATTCTAAAGTTATTGCAGATTTTGTCAGGACTAACATATTTGTCAGGTTTGGAGCACCACGGGCCATCAACAGTGATCGCCGAACTCATTTCTGTAACAGGGTGTTAGCAGCCTTGTTGAAGAAGTACAACGTTCTTCACAGGGTATCTACATCCTATCACCTGCAAAGCAATGGCCAAGCAGAGGTATCCAACTGAGAGATTAAATCCATTTTCGAGAAAGCAGTCAACCCGAACAGGAAAGATTGGAGTATTAGATTAGATGATGCACTATGGGCATATAGGACGACATACAAAACTCCGATTGGTACGTCTCCTTATAGGCTTGTGTTGGGAAAACCATTCCACCTACCGGTGGAGCTAGAGCATAAAGCTTTCTGGGCGATCAAATTGTGCAATATGAACATGGATCAAGCTGGTGTCAATAGAAAGTTGCAGTTACAAGAACTCGAGGAGTTGTGTACTAAAGCATATGAGAGTTTTAAATTGTACAAGACGAAGACAAAAGTTTTCCATTATAAGCAAAATTTGAGAAAGAATTTCGCTGTGGGATAAAAAGTTCTACTTTTTAATTCACGATTGAAATTATTTACAGGTAAGTTGCATTCTCGTTGGGAGGCCCCGGTCGTAGTCACTAATGTATTTCCTCATGGTGCAGTAGATATCCAAAATCCAAAGACAGCAAATGTATTCAAGGTGAACGGCCATAGGTTGAAGCCATTTCTGGATAACTGTCAGGTTGAGGAGGTTGAGACATTGACGCTAATGGAGTCATTTTAAGGATAATTGAATGCAGTCCAGTCGAGCTAACGACGTTAAAAAGGGGCAGCTGTGTGGGAGGCAACCCATAACTTTTATATAAGATATGTGTAATTAGTATTATTTTAATTAGTTCATTAATATTTAGCCAAGGGCAGCTGTGTGGGAGGCAACCCATAACTTTTATATAAGATTTGTGTAATTAGTATTATTTTAATTAGTTCGTTAATATTTAGCGTCTTAGGATTCTGATAGGTGCTCTATAATTGTGCAAGAAAATAGAAGTAAAGAAAAGGAACATGTTCTAGTGAGGCGCTGAGCGCGCTTAACAGGCCTTGATCGCACGGAGCATGCAGAAAAAAATTACTCAATTCAGCCAGGGGAGCGCTGACCGCGCTTTTACAGGTGTTGTCCGCGCGAAGCATGTAAAAAATTCTCAATTTTTGAACCAAGCACGCGTTGAGAGCGCCTATACAAGCGCTGACCGCGCGACACTGCAGATTCAACTTAAGTTAGAATTTTGATCGAGTTCGTACACCAATAAACCATTTGCCCCATTTTGTTTCTCTTTCAACTTCCTAATTGACTTCTACTATTCTATTTCTACCCTAAATCTCCATTTTCTCTCCTCCTTAATCTCTACAAACACAACACCCATTCACGCCAAACACCAAATCAACATCTTTTTCTGTCTCCTAAATTCGTTGATTACAAACCAAAATCCTCTATAATCCACAATCTACATACACTTTCTCATATCAACATACACTCTTCCTATACATCTCATCTTTACAAAGGGAAAGTCTCACCGACAAGGACTGAAAGTATCCAAAGCAAGGAAGTTAGGTTTGGGGGAAAAAAAAGGGTGCATGCCAAGTGTTCGACAAATTGTCTCAGTCAAAAATTATATGCAAATTTCCAATCATGACATCAAAATGGCCTAGAACGTCATCCTCTGGTGCTCGGCCAACGTTTGACCAATCAAAGTTTGTGAGCGAGGCGGATGCGACTCGTTACAATGTTGTGCTTGCCAAAAAGACAGTTGTTCCGGAACGGGGGTGACACCCGATGCGAACTTGGATGGTGATATGGCTTTGATGATCGTGGAAAGGCAATGGTTTCATCTGGTGGAACAACCGCTACCCGCAATGCTAAACATTGTAAATGAGTTCTATGCCAACACCATAGAACATGAAGGGCGGGTGGTGCAAGTTAGGGGCAAATCAGTTTCATTCCACCACATGGCGAAAAATGCGCATTTTGGGTTGGAAACACCAATGGGGGACCGCTTTGAAGACAACCTCCCAAACATAGACGAGATTATTACTTGCCTATGCAAGCCCGGTACACAGTGGGAAACCAAGCTAAGGACAGACATTAAGGTCACGTTTCCACATTCGGAGTTGAGAAAATATGGCAAAGCATGGTACGCCATCATTTGTGCTAGGCTAATGCGTACACGCCATCAGTCTGATGTTGTGATAGAAAGGGCACGCCTCCTCTACGGGATAGTACATCATTGGTGTGAAAGGCCGAATGTAGTGGAAATCTCTCAGGTGGATGTCGGCATGTGTATCCAACAGTCAATTGATAGGGCGACGGCATAAAATGCTGCCTATTACACGAATTTCTGATCACTGATTTATGCCAAAAGGCAGGAGTGTAGTGGGATGCATCGGGGCCTGTTCAGCTGCCCACGGGGGCCAGTCATCACAAAACAATCATCACCTACAGAGAATGGTTGGGCGTAATGTCACATCCTCGGGGCGAGGGCTACATCATGATACTAGATTCAACACCGGCCTCACCACCGCTAGCAACAGATGATGCCGACGCAGGACCATCTATGACGTCTACATCAAGGAGTCAAAAGAAGATTCTCCGACTTGCTCAACGCCAAGACTCAATGTATGCCTACAACATTGGCGCATTCACAGCGTTGGCGGATGCCTTCTCCCATTGCAATCCAAATGAACCAGTCCAGCTTCCAAGTCCTCTTGTCCTATCTGCTTACCCTCCTTCAAGTGATGAAGGTCCTCAAGATGAGCATTGACTCGTCTCGCAGGGAAGTCATTGTGTTTAAATTTATTTCTTTTCACGTAATGAGGACATCACTAGTAATAAGTTTTTTTTTGGGGAGGGGGGTAATTTAAAGTTTAATATCATTTTTTAGGGTGCATATTATCCACTAGTGGCTATTATAGTTTTATTATCTGTATATATATATATATATATATATAATAAATTTACATTCATATAGGAATTGTGTTAGTTTGCATAGAGATTGAGCAATTAAGCCTTTATAGTGTGATGAAAGCCAATGAGAAATTTGATTTATGACTTGCATGCCTAAGTTGATTATCATGTGTTGACTAATTTTGACCATAGGAACTTCATAACATGAGTTTTGTGTTTTTTAAAATCAAGCACGCTAACTGATTTTAAATAATAATGAGGAGGTAGATGCAAGATAAGACATGGGCATGTATTCATTTGATCATGGATTAAATTTAAAAAGTGGCGTACACATAAGTTTGGGGGAATTGTGGCTCAGAAGAAAGAAAAAATATATAGTTTTGGAATAAAAACTGACTTCGTTCAATTTTGTAGCATTTGTTACTCGGACAGGTAAACCCGTGGGGATTTCTTAACACCTAGTGACCTTAAGCCTTCGAGTTTGGAGTCGGATGCCGAAAGTCCATTACACGCGTAGCATTGAAAAGCCTAAGGAAATTGAGCATTGCACAAGTCAGACTTAAGAAATAATTAGTGCGATGGAGCATTAAAATGCACTCACTTGGTATAAAGAGCATGATTCAAAATGTTGATTTCCCTCGTATCTATGTGTATGCTATGATTGAAGTACAAGTCCAGTTTTGGATGATTTGCATGCGTATAAATTTATCTGTGATGGTCATTGTTATTACTGGAGTAATGTTGGACACACACACACACAGAGAAACATGCAATATTATGTTTATGAGGTGAGGATGTGAGAAGTTAAGGTAGCATATGATGCGATATTGATGTCATAATAGTTGTTGATCTCTGAGGCATGTGATTCATCTAATTACCATGGTTATTGTTCGATCTCTGTAGTTGCATTCATCGTAGTTTTAGTATTAGTAGCATTGTGTTTGCTTGAGGACAAGCAATGGTTCATGTTTGGGGGAATTTGATGAGTAGGTTGAAAACATATAATTTAATCTCATTTAGCTTGTCATATTGTAAGTTTTTAAGTTTTGTTAGTATTACTTTTGGTGTTTTACGTTTATGGTGCAGGTATGAGGGTTAGAGTGGAGTCAAGTGAAAAAGGATGAAATGTGGACAAATCTGATGGAGAGGAGCAGACCGAGCCGTTGACAGTAGTAACCAAAACGCTGAGCACACGTGGGCAAAGCTGGATTTTGCAAGCCAAGCACTGATCGCGCTACGGAGAGAAGGAATCAAGCGCTGACCGCGAGAGATCGAGAGCAAGTTCCTGCATCCCAAGCACTAACCATGCGACTGTAGTGAAGGTTTTCAGAAGATAAGTTAAATAATTCCTAATTGTGTAATTATGCTTGGAATAACCTAATTCTCATTCTTCATGTTTCTGTCATATTAAATCTAGACTGATAGTTCTAGGTTATATGATAGTTAGGATCTTTTGTTGGCGATCGTCGCATTAGATTTACACTTAAGGAAAGTTTCGGGTAATTTGCGATCGCGGTTATCTAGGGTTATTAATCTTATTGAAAGGTAAATAGTATAAACACTTGGTTAATCCATAATTGTGAAAAAGGGATACTGAACTGAAGAATTAAAGTTTTTTACTCATTGATAATTCTTGTTAATTCACTTTTGTTAATTAAACTGTTCAAACTAAAAACCCCCAATTCATTGGAAATACTTTGATAAATATAAAACATAATACTCTTTGTGGGATCGATCCTTTCTTATTACTATACTAATTCTTGAGTTAATGGAATAGAAGTAAGGTAAATTTTGTAGTGCTCGACGACAGCTACCACCAGGTAAGTTGCGTTCTCGTTGGGAGGGTCCGTTCGTAGTCACTAATGTGTTTCCTCATGGTATAGTAGATATCCAAAAGAAAAAGACATGGAATGTGTTCATGGTGAATGGCCAAAAGTTAAAGCCATTTTGGGATAGCAGCCAAGTTTAGGATGTTGACATATTAACTCTGATGGATCCGGCTTCTGGATGATAAAGTGTATTATAGTCGAGCTAACGACGTTAAACAAGGGCAGCTATTTGGGAGGCAACCCAATTTACTGACCTTTAGTAGTTATTAGTATTTAATTATATATATATATATATATATATATATATATTCCATTCATAGATGTCTGTTATATTCTAATACACTTCAATTTCATTGTGGGCAAGACTCAAGGCAAGAAAAATATAAAACTAAAATTTTACAAAAGGCTAAGTGGCGTGGGCTGCGCCATCTCAACAAGCAACCTCGCGTGGGGTGCGCTACCCCACCAGAACTCGAGGCTCAAATTTTTCAGTCTGGCGCGGGGCGCGCTACCCGTCCAGAAATTCCTATCTATCTAATCATGCCAGCACGGGCCGCGTAGAAATGTGAAGAGTATGGGCACAGGGACCGTCGGTCGACTTACTCTGTTTTCAAAAAGGCTTAAGTCGTTTATTTTTTTCCTCTCCAAACATAAAATCCTCTGCAAATCCTCTTCTAAGTCTAATTTCTCTAAACCTAAACCTAAACCAATTAAACCAAACTTCTTCCCCTAGTCATCATCAAACTCTATCAACACCAAATTCATACATCATCAAATTCATCACACCCAATTCTACCCATCTCCAAATTTGTTTCTTCACATCTCCTCTACATATACAACATCAAACACATATATATACAGACCCACATTCCAAATCAAAGGAGGAAGAACATAAGGCATTCAATCAATAAACCTCCAATTGAAGTTAATATCAAAAGGTAACACAAGTAATTCATTGATATTGGGGTTTTATTGTCCAAGGCATCTTGAGTTTCATTGAATTGCTTAACAATTGTTTTGGGAACCCTTGGGTTACTGAAAACCCAAGGTTAATTTAAATTGTTTGTATTTGGGAAATTTGTGATATACGGGTACTAAGTTTGGGGGAGAAAAACATTCGCCCACCACGTGTTCGATAAATTGCTTCAATAGGTTTCCACAATCTATTTTTAACTCTTTGGGCCCAATTCAACAAAAGAGCATCACTATGGCATTCGAAAAGCCACGAACTTCAACTTCTGGTGTTCCTCCACGGTTTGATGCTACTCGGTTTGTGAGTGAGGCGACATCAGTCCGCTACAACAAAGTTATTGACAAGAAGACTTTGGTGCTAGAAAGAGGGCTGAAACTGGATGCCAATCTAGATGGTGACATGGAACTCATGATTGTGGACATCGAATTGTTTAATTTGTAGAGCAACCAAAGCCGGCGGTGATCAACATTGTCAAGGAATTCTACGCCAACGCCATCGAGTACGTTGATCATGTGGTAATGGTTAGGGGCAAGCCGGTGTCGTTTAGAGCAATGACAATCAATGAATACTTTGGGGTTGAGACACCACAGACAGATCTATACGAGGACCATCTGCCCAATCTCAATGTGATCATAAAGCGGCTTTGCAAGCCAGGCACTCAGTGGGTCACCAAAGCGGGCACCGACAAAAAAGTTACTTTTCCACACGCCGCTCTGAGTCGATATGGGAAAGCCTGGTATGCCTTTATTTGTGCCCGACTCATGCCTACGTGTCACCAAAATGACGTAACTAAGGAACGGGCACGGCTTCTTTATGGCATATTCACTCATGTGGACGGGTCCAATAATAAAGTCGAGATTTTGAACGTCGACATCGGGCTGTGCATTCAAGAGTCCATTGAACGATCACTGAGAGGGGGAACCACAGAGGGTTACTACATGGATTCCTTATCACTGATTTATGCCGGAAGGCGGGAGTTCAATGGCAGGACTCAAAGCTGGTCCAACAACTAATGGCCGTCATTGACCATCCTACTATTGAAAAGGACAAACCATGGGAAGGAACACGGTCACATCCTCGGGGAGAAGGTTTTATTATGATACCACCATCCACACCACCTTCACCACCACGAGCGGATGCGCCAAGGGCTGAAGCGGTCGAAGTAGAGTGGCCAGCCACTTTTTAGTGACGAAGTCAATAGAGGAGTCTGCGACTTACCCAATGCCAAGCTGCAATGCATACATACAATGTTGGGGCGTTTACAGCATTGGTCAATGCCTTTTCACGCTTCTCACCAAATTCAGACCCAGTTCAGCTGCCCATTCCTCCAATTCTGCCTGTTTTTGCATATATATTTAGATTGCATGTAGAGTATATTTAATTCATTTAGTTCATATGCATTTTGTTAAGAAAAAAAAATATTTCATTCATGTAGGAATTGTATCGGTAGAGGCATGCATATAGTATAATACATGAAGATTGAGCAGTAAGTCATAGTAATGAAATAAAAGGTTAATGACTTCGGTTTTCACTGATCTTGCATAAAATTAAGTTTCATGATTTGATTAGGCTCGACCATAGTAACCTCATAACATTATTTTGGTTTTCTTTCAAATTTCAAGCACACCAATTGACTGTCAGTCGTTATTAGGAATTTGCATGTATTAAAACACGGGCATTTACTTGACCACATATTAAAAATAGAACATTGGCTAAAACATAAGTTTGTGGAAATTGCGGTTAAAAAGAGAAAAAAATAAAGAAAAGAAAAATCGAAAAAAAAAATAGTACTTATGAAATAAAAAAACTGACTTAGTTTGACCTTGTGACCTTTGTTACTCGAACAAGTAAACCTTAGGGGATGTCTTAACATCTAGCATCCTAAAGCCTTCGGGTTTCGGAGTCATTGGCTGAAAGTCCGTTACACGGGTAACATTGAAAAGCCTAAGGGGTTGAACATTGCATAAGTCAGATATATGGGGTAATTGGTGGGATGGAGCGTTAAAACGCACCCACGAAGCATAAGCTTTTATGATTGATATTTTATTGCTTATATAGCTTAATTCTTGTAATGCTTATGTGGATGCCATGTTTGTTTAGTTATCTATGAAAAAGGTAGAATATTTTTTTGGGAATAATCACATGAGTCACTTTGAAATGCTGATATAAAATTGGACACACACACACGAAAGAGGATTAGAGTTATGTAAGTGAGGTGATGATGAGAGAGTCTATGATTGTTTTTGAGTCAAGATTGATTGTAAGCTAAAGTGTAAATTCGTGAGGAATATACAACCTGTATTTGGTTACTAAGATTTCTTCTCGATCTTGCTAGTTGCATTCATTTTATTAGTTGCATTCATTGTGTTTGTTTACTTGAGGACAAGCAATTGTTTAAGTTTGGGGGTATTTGATAAGTAGGTTAAAAACCTACTTAGTTGGTATTTCTTAGCTTGATATATTGTTATTACTTAAGTATGCATGTTACTTTTCATGTGTTTGTGTTAATTTGCAGGAAAGGAACGAAGCTGGGCTAAAAGGAAGAAAAGAGGAAGATTTGGGTAGAATTGCATCCAGGCGCGGGGCGCGCTGGATTTGTACTACACCAGGCGCAGGCCGCGCCGTATCATGGAAGATTTCCTGCCCTAGTAGCGCTGGGTGCGCCAATCTATGAAGGATCCAAGAGCGGGGCGCGCGAGGTAGACGGGATTGAATTAGATTAAGTTATTTTAAACATAAAGTTGAGATGGAAAAGGATGGCAGACTTACCTAATTGTAATAGGGTTTTGATAGACTATATATATGAGTAGTTTTCTTAGGTTTTGGGGATCTTTTTCTTTTATCTATCTTTGATCTTGGAACTAGAGGAGGCTTTTCATTCATCAATGCATGTCAAGCTAATTTACTTATTCAATTATGAAGGGATGTTGAACCTTATTTACAATTAATGGTTTGATCAAGTTTATATTATTTATTCTTTCGTATTTGAGATTTATTCTGATTATCTACATAAACTTTCATGTATGTTATACAATTGACTAATTTGGTTTCTGCAGGATTAAATTTATAAATTGATATCATCTGCTAGATTAAGATATATATTAAGCAAACGATGTATGTCTATTTTAAAGTAGCAATTAATAATACTTAATTGTGAACAAGCTTTTGGGTATTGTTAAGGTTTTTAGAAGACAAGTTAAATAATTCCTGATTGTGTAATTATTGCTTGGAATAATCTAATTCTCATTCTTCATGCTTCTATCATATTAAATCTAGACTGATAGTTTTAGGTTGTATGATAGTTATGATCTTTTGTTGGCGATCGTCGCATTAAATTTATACTTAATGAGAATTTCGGGTAATTTGCAATCGCGATTATCTAGGGTTATTAATCTCATTGGAAGATAAATAGTGTAAATACTTGGTTAATCCATAATTGTGAAAAGGGGATACTGAACTGAAGAATTGAAGCTTTTTACTCATTGATATTTTATTTAAATTCACTTTCGTTAACTATATTTTTCAAACTAAAATCCCCAATTCATTAGGAGATACTTGGATAACTATAAAATAAAACTCTCTTTGTGGGATCGATATACTAATTCTTGAGTTAATGAAATAGAAGTAAAGTAAATTTTGTAGTGATAGATGACAGCTACCAGAAAATAAGAAAGAGGATAGTAGAAAATGAAGAAGAAAGATTCAGGATGGATAAAGACGGTATCTTGAGATTCGAAGGAAGAGTATTGGTAACAGCTGTAACTGAACTGAGAGAGAAAATCTTGCATGAAGCGCACAATACGACGTATTCTGTTTATCCGGGAGGCACAAAAATGTATCGAGATCTTCGACAGCACTTTTGGTGGCACAATTTGAAGCGAGAATTCGCGGAGTACGTCAGCAGATGTCTCACTTGTCAATGAGTCAAAGCAAAGCACCAAAGGCCGAGTGGTCTACTTCAACCGTTGGAGATACCAGAATGGAAATGGAAGCACATTACGATGGACTTTGTTGTGGGACTTCCAGTTATGCAGAAAGGTTATGTGCGATTTTGGTTATCGTGGATTGACTAATGAAGACAGCTCATTTTCTATCGATCATGATCCGATATAATTTGAACCAGTTAGCGACTCTATACGTATAGGAAATTGTGTCATGACATGGAGTGCTGGTGTCAATTGTCTCTGATCGAGATCCGCGCTTTACGTCAAACTTCTGGAAAAGTTTACAAGAGAGGATGGGAGTTAAGGTTGAGTACTGCGTATCATCCTCAGACAGACGAACAGAGTGAGCGGACTATACAAATGCTGGAGGACATGCTTAGAACTTGCGTGATGGACTTTAAGGGAAATTGGGACGATTACCTACCCCTAGTAGAATTTGCGTATAACAACAGTTATCGTGCGAGTATCGGCATGCCACCGTACGAAGCTCTATATGGAAGAAAATGCAGAATGCCGTTATGTTGGGATGAAGTCGGAGAGCGACGAATGTTGGGACCAGAATTAGTGCAACAAACAACAGATGTGGTGATGGTAATAAGAGCCAGATTGGTAACATCTTAAGATCCTAGAAAAAGTAAGCAGATTTGCATCGACAAGACCGAGACTTTAAAGTCGGTAGTTTCGTATTCTTGAAGGTATCTCCCTGGAAAGGAATGATACGAGGTTCATAGGGCCATTCGAGATATTGAAGCGAGTGGGCGAAGTAGCATACAAAGTTGCATTACCACCCGAATTGGAACACATCCACAACGTGTTTCACATTTTCGTGTAGCGTCCGTACATGCCCGACTACAAGCACGTGATTTCCTATGAGCCCATTAACGTAGAGAAGAATCTGGCGTACGAAGAAATTCCTGTCCAGATATTAGATAGGAAAGAGCAAACACTAAGAAATAAAGTTATAACTTCTGTAAAGGTAGTTTGGCGAAACCTCGATGTCGATATTAATAAACGTGTGAATATTTATTTCAATATAAACGTTTATGAAGCATGAGATGAGTAACTCAATTAGATTAAATTGAATATATGATAATTGAGAAATGTGGAGAATTTATGATAACCTCGTGAAATGCCTTGTGTGGCACGATAATGGAATTTATGATGATCTAATTAAATTAAAGAATGAATTAATTAATAAGTGAATGATTCATTAATATTATATTGTTAATTAATTGTTATTATGAGTAAATAATTAATTAATATAGTAGATTAATGTTTATTCAATTAATTGCTATGTATAATAATATGTAATGATTAATCATATGTTATATAGTACCTACATCTATTTAATATGAAATAAGGTGTTACACTACAAGGTGACTATATAATATATAAAACTATATGGTAAAATTAAATGAATCCTATAAGTTACATAAATGGGCTTATGTGACAACATGTTATGTGTTGATACACTAAATGTGTACCTTATGATGAATATTAAATTAGAATAAATAAATGATTGTTATTTAAGAATTATTTTAATAAATAAGTATAATTGAAATAATAAAGGTTTATGATAATATGGGATGATAGTACTCAACTAAATTATATTTCGGTATTATCAAATGTATATGGATTATATAATGATATATACATATATACCCCCAACTTATTACAATGTAATAACATTAACTCATCAAAGCTACATTTTGACTTAAAGAGAGAATTAAACTTAGGTATACATATATACATTGTTTAGGTATATATATATATATATATATATATGTACATTGCACCTTAGTATTGTGATTACATTTTTGCAAATGATGAGTCCTAAACACACACTGTCCCATATTGAGTGTTTCCTTCTCACAAATCATGTGTATAGGCCAATGGCCAATCCCTTTCATTTCTCAATCTCAGCATTCTAGCATTATAGCATTCTAGCATTCTAGCAAATGATGAAAAAGTGAGTGGGTTGATGGGGGTTGTTGGCTGCTATTTCACCAAACTTCCATTAACCAATGGCTTCTTCTTCCTCATCTTGGTTTGATTTCATGTGCAAAGCTTTTGTATAGATTTTCATTCTTCTATAAATTAAGCTCACGTCTCCTTTAATTCACTTTGTTGAGTTGTTTGCTAAGTGTTATAGAGAGTGTATTCTGAAATTGGAGTCAAGGGAATTCATTTCAAGCTCAAAAAGGTATAACTCTTACATTGTGTTCTTAGTTTTGAGTTTGATAAATTCCTAGAAATCGCATAAATTAATTGAAGTTTGATATGAGAGATGATGTTAGCATGTTAGTAAAGTCTATATACATGTTATATATGCAATGTGATGGTATACAAGCATGATTCATGAAGAATTTTGGAATTGGTTTTAAGCTTTTCTCTTGCAGAAGCCCATTCTGGACTGGAACCGAAGTGGCGCGGTCGTGCCACTCCCTAATAAAAATACAGGGCAGCCGCGCAAATATGCAGAACATGAAATCCAATTTTTGGTTTTCTGTTTTGATGAGCATGTTAGTTTAACTTGATTATGCGTATATATATCCCCCGACATGCTAACGTAGGCGGCCTTGCATGTAATCACTTACCTTAGCTCGGTTTTGAACGCTTTCTGAAGGAAACTTAACGTTAGAGAATGAAACTTGACGAACTAAGTATACTTTAAATTCTGAACTTGTGAGCATGCTTATATAGTTTAGTTATATATGTACATGAGTATGATGTATAGTATGTAAAGTTACTTTGAATGCTTGGTTGGTTTAACATGAGATTTTCAAACAAAACTTAAGAGTTTAAAAATAAACGATTCTAATAACTACCTTGTGTGCATTCTAAAATTTACGACTATCATGATAGGACATGTTATTCATCTAGACATGATTGGTATGCACACCTACCTAGCCATGTATGTTGCAAACTAATCAAGCATAGTTTCAAATGAGTTTTAAAGAAGTAAAACTATGCTACCTTGAATTACATGACTAAGATGACTTGAGCATGTATGATTAAGGCTTATTGACCTCATTAAATAAGTATAAAGGCCAAATGTGAGAAGCCTTTTGAATTGAACTTATTAAGCCTTGTTGAATAAGAATTGATAACAAACTATGTTGAAGGTAAAACGGAGACCGAACCTAATCATAAAATCTCATAACATGTGTGTTTTACGTGTATCATCATCTAAAGTACATTATTGGACAAGCTAGGATTGTGCAGGAGCAAGCCATCTCTGATTTGAACTAGGAGCAGCGCAGCCGCGCCACTCCCTAGTTTAAATATAGCGCAGTCGCGCCACCCTGCAGAATGGTTTGATTATGCTGTTTGTAATCTGAAATTTGATGCATGCTTATATTTATATCCTAAACTGCAATACATGTTTAGTGGAGTGTTCAAGTGCTAATGAGCATGTTGACAATAGAAACCATAGATTGATAAATGTTTACAAACTATCAAAACGCTAATTCAACGATAACTACGAGCTATGTCATTTGATTATAGAATAATATACAAACTGATTATGTGCTATGTGTACGTAAGATATGTAATGACATACGTGTAGGATTGTACGACTAAGTTAGGCTATTATATGTGTGTTTAACTTACATATCAAGTATATATATTCGACTTATGTAACTAATGAAAATACATATATGCGTAACTATGTTACGATAGGATATCTTAGTCCGTGAAGTGTTGATAAGCTTTAGGTTGATAAACTAAGCATAAGGAAAGTTTTCTTAACCCTACTTTTTATTGAGCAAGTTCTCTATCTTCCACAATTGTAAATATTGTGTAAGTTCTTTAACTCTTTTCATTTATATATGGTGTAAATTCGAATTATTAATATATCGACCATATATACATCAAACAAATATTTGTTATTCTTCGAAAATCGACTTTATATATTGATGTTGTTCCAAGCATTGAACTTATCGTTCTTAAATGCATTACAAAAGTTGTCTAAGCCATTTGATTCATCTAGACTAATATCATATGTTAGAAAGCTATCCAAACCAATTAACTTGGTGCGGACTCTTAAAATTCTACTGAGATGAACAACCTTCATGGAAGGGGAAAATTATATACAACTGTCGGGGAACCGACGTGCGCATGAGTACGATTAAATGTTATGCATAACGTAGGGTACTTTAGGCTGATCACCTGTCGTACTTGTTTTATTGGACTTTCAGCATAAAACTATTAATTCTAGTAAGAGTTCATAGTCCTTAGTGGATGTTCAGTGTTCATTATTCTTGAACCTTAAAATGGTTAAACCTTGAATCTTGTTGATATCTTTCTGTCCATAGCGACTATTATTGAGAACTATTGATACTTCTTGTTATTCTTGAACTATCATTTACTGTTGTACCCTTGAGATTTGAAAACTATATTACTCACCCTTATTGCTATATTACTTGCTGAGAAAACTCGTTGCTCATTCCTGCTTTCCCTAAAGCATTTCCGTTAAGGCAGAGAAGTGCGGACCCTCTGGCACAGGGCAAGGCTACGGCGTAGCTTTGTACTCTTTTAGAAATGTTATGATGATTGTAGTAAGACTTATTTCATATTATATATTAGTTATGATTAAGATTTGTTTAAGTTATGTTTAGGTTACAAGACCGTGGGACCCGAATATTTATATTAAATAAATATAAATTATTCTATTATTCCGTTGCATGAGATGTTAGTATGTTATTAGAATATAGATCGTGATGCACCGAATTCGAGATGTGAGTGGTCAAAATTTGGGGGCGTCACACTCTCTCTTCTCTCAATATAATGAGTTGGTGAACTATGTAACCAACAAATGAACAACCAAGCTCTCCTTATATAGGATTGCAAGATGGAGGGCAAAGTGGACATTAAGCAAACCTCCACACTATTCACACCTCCTCTCATTTTCTTTCCCACCAAGTTTAACCCATGTGCCCACCATGTCTCCACCATGTCTTCACCATGTCTCCCCATGTGCCCTATAGGCCCCTCATGGGTTACCCCATGGGTTTAACCCACCCGTAACCCATCAGTTCAATCCACGAGTTTGTTTATTAGAATTAATTCAAATTGGACACATTTACTTCATATAAGATTCATATTATATGTCGTATTAATTCCAGTATCATACTTGTATAGTACCTATTACCATAGTCGTATTCATTCCGTATAATATTCATTATTTTTATACTTAATCATTTTATTCTTAGGTTTTATTTTTCCTAACCCTTAGGGTTTTAAGTCCTCAAGTGAAAACTTCACGAGCCATAACTGAAATATTATTAGATAATCCATCTCCTATTTAAATCCTATCATTTCTCGTTTCTCTAAAATTCAAGAATAATTCCCGAGCAGAAACGATGAATATTGATTTTCGAAAATTTCTTAGAAAAATTTTATTTTCGTCTTGAAAATTCACATGATTTAATTCTATCACGTAGCCAGAATCCTAACCACATTCACATCTTCTAGGTTATAGAACGACCTTTAATTAGCTTACTCACTTTAATAAACATATATTAGAATTTTATTCAATAAATCAAATAAAATTTATTTACATAAAAGTCCGATTTTCTCGGGCATTACATTCTCCCCCCTTATAAGAATTTTGTCCCTAGAATTACAATACAAGTTAGTCAAATAGATGGGGATATGTCTTCTTCATCTTGTCTTCGAGTTCCCACGTTGTTTCTTCGGCATTGTGGTTCCTCCACATCACCTTCACCGAAGGTATTACTTTGCTCCTTAAGACTTGTTCTTTCCTATTAATAATTTGAATCGAAACTTCCGCTTACGTTAAGTCTTTCTCAACTTGAATAGGTTCATTCTCGATTACGTGCTTATAATTTGGCTTATAAGGATGAAATACAGATACGTGAAACACATTATGAACTATGTCCCAACTCCAGAGGTAATGCTATTGAATACTCTACCTCTCTTACCCTTCTTAAAATCTTAAAAGGTTCTATAAACCTAGGACTTAGCTTTCCCTTCTTTCCGAAGCGTATCTTCCTTTTCCAAGGTGATACCTTCAGGGATGCGTACGAACCGACTTTGAACTCTCTATTCTTTAAATTCTGGTCTGCATACTTTTTCTATCTGTCTTGATCTACTACTAGTCGCGTTATGTCAATTTAACCACCTCCATCGTTTGTTGTACCATTTTTGGTCCTAACATTCGACGTTCTCCTACTACAACCTAGCACAGAGGAGTTCTGCACTTTCTTCCATATAACTCTTCGTAAGGCGGCATGCCTATACTTGCGTGATAGCTATTGTTGTAGGCAAAAACTCTACCAATGGTAAATGATTGTCCCAACTTCCTTTGAAATCCATAATGCTAGACCTTAACATGTTTTCTAGCATTTGAATTTTCCTGTCACTTTGTCCATCCGTTTGTGGATGATATGTCGTGCTCAACCGTAACTGCGTTCCCATCAGCTCTTGCAAACTTTTCCATAAATTTGATGTGAATCATGGGTCACGATCTGACACAATTGAAACTGGTACTCCATGTCTTGAAACAATCTACTTGACATAAAGCTTAGCTAACTGGTCCAAGTTTTACTAGACTCTTATCGGCAATAAATGAGCCGACTTCGTCAAACGATCCACTATTACCCAAATAGCGTCATATCCTCTCTGCGTCATTGGAAGTCCTACCACAAAATCCATTATGATATACTCCCACTTCCATTCCGGAATCTCCAATGATTGTAGTAACCCACTGGGTCTTTGATGTTCGGCCTTAACTTTCTGACAAGTTAAGCACCTACTTACATATTCTGCTATCTCTCTCTTCATGTTTGGCCGCCAATCATAAAGGATATCCTGATATGTTACCTCTAACCCTGTTAGTATACAGGACGTCAATGCGTACCTCTACTGGGGCTAACCCTTATTCATTGGTCTATGGCATGGAAGCAGTACTTCCCATAGAAGTAAAGATGGAGTCCTTGCGAGTTTTAATAGATGCTAAGATGGACGAAGATCAATGGTTGCAAGAGCGGTACCACCAACTGTCCCTAATGGATGAAAAGAGGGCTACGGCCATTTTCTACGGGCAGTTATATCAGCAAAGGATCGCTCGATCATATAACAAAAAAGTTTAATTCTGACAATTCAAAGAAAATTGCTTGGGGCAGAAGAAAGTTTTAGCCAATCAAGACGAAGCCAAAGGAAAGTTCGCCCCAAATTGGGAAGGCCCTTTCATTGTCAAGAAAGTGTTTACAGAAGGAGCTATCAGATTACAAGAAATGGACGGAAGCAAATTTCCCCAACTTATTAACTCAGACACCGTGAAAAGGTACTATGTCTGAAACACGTGTCAGCCATAATCCTGGTCCTGCGAATCGATCAAATCAGTTTTGGTTTTCACTAGAAAACTGAACTACGAATAACCTGATCTCCCTCAACACGGGAGTACGTAGGCAGCCATTCCTGGTGCGGTCAAACATAACCAAAAACTTAAAAACACATGAAACCAAACTCAAAAGAGACACTTCTCAAGCCTCTCTGACACAGAAACTGAACTACGAAAGACCTGATCTCCCTACACTCAGGAGTACGTAGGCAGCCATTTATGGTGCAGTTTGACCTTCAAGAAAATACAAAAAACCAATCCCAAGACACCGAAACATAAATCCTATCAAGCCTCCCTGATCAATCTGAGATATTCTCCGACATCTCAGTGTTAATCCGTCAAGTAAAAGCTGGTAATACATCAATAACAGCAAGTCATGAAAGAAGTGGTAATCACTCAGCAGTGACAATACATATCCAACAGTAAAGTGAATCAAAATATATTTCTCTGATATATAATACTGTTTGATATATACACTGTGTCATGTACATGACAAAAATGGCTGATCTAGTATGTGCAGGAAAAACAAAGCTAGTCTATGGACCCATTGATAAGCGGGACAGCAGTGCCAATATGGAGTCTCTCTCTGAAGATGGAGGAGCCACTGCAAGTGCAATACCCTCAGCCTCTATGCGGGCCAGAACATCCACAGCATCTGCATTGTGGCACTAGGATCATCAATGTAACCACTCATATTGGCAACTAGGCCATGGGTATATGATCGGAGAGTAGTACTGTCAGCAATGTGGAGATCTCGGGAAGCTATGGCCTCATCCCTTTCTACAAAAGCACCATCCTTGGCAATCAAAGTCTCCTCAATATCTACAAAAGCAGCATCTCGAGAAGATAGAGCCTCATCTCTCTCAACCAATGTCGTATCCCGAGTGGCTTGAGCCTCATCTCTATCAGTAATATGCCAATAAATGTCAACAAGAATATATACAGTTCTAAATCTCAAGGGTAAAACGGTAATTAATCGCTTAGGATTTCAAAGAAGAATGTTGTGAACAAAATTAAATAGCAATGACTTTCAAATCTATTCCGTGAAGTTGAATACGGACCACTATGGGTCGGGAAGTTATTAAAGGTTTTGAAAGTTTCAACAATTTCAAGTGAATGAATAGACATCACTGAGTGTCGCTGTGGACCAAGGATTAATAAAAGAATCCAAAGAATTCAAAGTTTCAAGTTAATAAATACAGGATACCCAGTGGTCGCTAAGAACCACAAACATCTACTAGAATCACCAAAAATATTTCTGGTAACCCAAACAAGTACAATTAGGGGATCAGCCTATCGTACCTGGTGTTATGCATAACCTACCACACTACTGTCGGCACTCCGACTATATAGTTCCCCTTCTTACGAGGGTTGTTCAACTCAGTCAATTTATAAGAGTCCGCACCAAGGCAATTGGTGTGGATCGCTTTCTAATTCATGATATTGGTCTAGCCGAATTAAATGGCGTAGACAATTTCAACAATGTATATAAGAATAATTTATGAGTTCAATACTCGCAACAATAATTCGAAGAATATAATCGTGATTTAAATAAATCTATGAAACATAAGTTTGTAAGGCAAGAATTATTCTAGCACATATTTACTCGTACGACCAAAGTTAGTACAAGCACGAATATGTGTTCAATAAAGAGTATGAATCAAATACTTGCTCAATAAAAGAGTAGTCAGATACTTGCAATTAATATACAAGAACGATTTCAGGAAAACTTGAACAATGGAAGAGTATAAGTTAGGGAACTTGCTTACGACGTTCCTCGAATAAGTAATCACAAGGATAGGATACTTGCAACACAATAAAAGTAGGGTTCAGATACTTGCACTATAAATGAGTGTAAGTTAGGAAACTTGCCTTATGCGTAGTTTATCCTCGTTAAATAAATTGACACTTTCGAATCCCTATCGTAATATATATATTTATATGTATAGGATATTCGTTAGTCATATAGTTTTACGTTATACTTTATCTCATATTTACCATCCACATATATGTTAAATCTTTAACCTTACTATACAGTCATATATAGTATTATATTTAATTCACAAGTCCTGACTAATATACCTTTATCCTCAACGTTCCTATTTTTGAGTTTAAATATATTCTCATATCATTAACATCTCATAATCAATACTAAATAAATTTTATTTTAGTAAGTTATGGCATTTCTATAAGTTAACTGTAAAAATCAGATTCAAGTGTCAACATATGATATCACATAGCATGTATTCAATTTAAAGGATACTTTCATGCTCGTTCAACCCTTGTCACGTTCAATTTACATGATATAGGTTCTAAGTTAATACCCTTAATAATTTAAGTCCATTCAAGGTTATAAAGTCACAAAATCTAACATGCTCGCCTTTTAAACACATAAGGTAATCATATAACTTGTATTAAGCATACTCATGAATATTCACATCACATACATGTAACTATCATTGTTATTAGTTCAAAAACATGCTTCAATTATGCTTAACTTGATATCATGGCATCTAGCATGGTATATATACATGTATGATACATGAATGGGTCTACGAGTATTATCTTATATGTCCGTAAACTCCAGAATACGAAACTTGCAATAACATGTTAAGGTTCTCAATCAAAACTAATATTTTTATTAGTAAGGCTTACTAACATGTTCGTGTTACATCATGAAATCCGTATACATAAGTCAATAGGTCCGACATGCATTTCAAGGTTATATAAACATGCCCGAAAAATCAGAAAGTATATATGGTCTTTTCATGTCAATATCAACTTTCAAAACTTGCATTTTTGTTAGAAATGTTTGCTAGTGAGGTCTAACATGCTCTTGTCATACTATGAACCATATATACATAAGTTATTATGCCTTTGATGCATCTTTACCTCATACTAACATGCCTCAAAAATCCGAATATCAATGTGTTACACACATGTCAAACGTTCATTTGTAAAACTTACATTTCCGTTACTAAATCATTTATATTCAAATAAATTCTCATTTTCATTAATATCTTTATTTATTCTTTAACCGGTTATTATTCTTAACAACATTTTTTTAACTATAACATGTATTGCACTCAACAATAATCAAATATAACTCTTATTATACACATCAATTATTTACTTGGAAATGTTTTGTTACTCATAATAACATACTATAAATAATTACTTATTAATATGCTATTACTAATTACGACGATTAATTAATAATGTAATATTAATTAATCCTTCACTTATTAATTCCTTCATCATTTAATTAATTAAATCACCACCATTTCCCTTCTCATGCCACACAAGGCATTCTACAAGTTCGTTGAATTCCTCCATATTTTCTTCTAAATTCAATTTAATATAATCGAATTACTTTTCTCATAACTCATCATAAACATTTATGTTTCAATAAGTATCCGTTTTCTTATTGTATCAATAAATAAATAAATAAATTATTCATGAAATTAACGGTTCTTACATCCTCTCCCCTTATAAAAATTCCGTCCTCAGAATTTGTACAAGGTGACACAAATAGATGGGGATAGTCCCTCATCGTCCTATCTTCTAATTCCCACGTGGCTTTCTTGGCATCGAGATTTCGCCTAAGCGCTATTACAGAAGATATAATTTTATTCCTTAATATCTGTTCTTTCCTATCTAGTATTTGGACAGGAATTCCTCATATGTCAAATTCTTCCCTACTTGATTGGCTCATAGAGTATCACACGCTTATAATTAGGCTTATATGATCGTAAGACAGAAACATGAAACACACTATAGTTATGTTCCAGTTAAATAGGTAAGGCTACCTTGTACGCCACATTTTTCTGCTTCTGCAATACTTCACCAGGTTTCATGAACCTCAGACTCAATTCTTCTTTCTTACCTAATCTTATCATCCCCTCACAGTGAAAAAAACTACCATCTTCAAAATCTTGATTATGACGATGCCAATCTGCGTGTTTCTCATGTTGATCTTGAGTTGCTACTACTCTGGCTCTTTTTGTCTTCACAATGTCTGCCATTCGTCGTACTAAATTCGGTCCCAATTGAAGTCGTCGTTCTCTGACCTCATTCCAACATAGCGGTTTTCTGCATTTTCTTTCATGGAGAGCTTTGTACGATGGCTTACCAATATTCGTATAATAATTATTACTATAAGCGAATTCTACTAAGGGTAAGTGCTATTCCAAGTTACCTTTGAAATACATTACACAAGCTCTTCCAAAACTTTGAAGTGGACGGCGGGACTCGATCAGAAATTATTAACACTGATATTTCGTGTCACTAAACGATTTCCTTTACGCATAATTTTGCTAAATGATTTAAATTGAATCGAATATCTATTGGTAGAAAGCGTGTTGTCTTCTTTAATCGGTCGATGCATTCTACAACTTTTTGTCTCATATTGACCACCAAAAGTGTCTTCGAAGATCTCGATACGTTTTCGTGCTTCCTGGGTGAATAAAATATGTCCAACTATATGCCTCATGAAAACTCTTATCTCGCAAATTTTAGTTACAGTTAACTCTCACGCTCGATCTACAAATCTCAAGATTCCATTCTGAACTTTTCCCCTTTACCTTCTCACACTTTTTGTCTTTATCTTGTTATCCCTGTACTCTATCCAACAACGTTGGACAAACCTCCGTTATAAACTTCCCTTTGGACTCTCTGGGTCCCTTCACTTCTATTTCCAATCTTTTCATCTTCCTGATTAGTTCCTATCGAGTTATCAATTTGAATAATTTCCCCATTCCCCTTTCCTACTTAGCATATCGGCTACTATATTCGCATTTTCCAGGTGATAGAGAATTTCACAATGGTAGTCTTTGTCTGCTCCCAATTACTTACCGCCTTCAACTCTACCGGATCTGACGTGCCTTAAAACTAACCTTCTCCTTGACTCACAGCACTGGAGTTCCCTAAGGGGAAAACACACTCGACTGAATATATCCTTTATCTAACATTTCTCGCAATTGTATTAATAATTCTTCATTTCTACCAGCGCCATAAGATAGGTGCTTTCAAAATTAGTGCAGTCTCCGGTATTAAATCAATTACGACTTGTTTTTCTCTGTCTAGCGGAAGGCCGGGCAGATCGTCTTGGAATACGTTTTGAAATTATGGTTCTATTAATACATTATTTATTTCTACTGATACATTCCTTAGTTCTACTCTCGCTCTCTTAGTATCTACAATATGGTGAAACAATCTACACAAACTTTTCTTAACAATATCTTGTCCTACATCATCGTAAGGCAACACGGTTGCCTAAGCGTTGAGCTACCATAACACTACCTTAGACCAGTTTAGAGTCTGAAGGCTCACACTTTTCTTCTAACAGTCAATTATCGTACTATGGTTATGTAATAAGTCCATTTCTAGTATCTCATCAAACTCCCCAAATTTGATCGGAATAAAGTCTACGCTTAGTTTACATCCCCTAATTTATGCGTAACAATTACGGTAAATGAATTTCTATGGGAATTACTTCCATATTCGCAACTTCTATGTTTAAAGGATCTTCTAATCGTTCTTGGGGTAACTTAGTCGTTTCACAGTCCTTCAGATGCAGAAGGGAAAGATAGCACTCAGATTAGACAATATATACGCATTTATATTATAGATTAAGACAGCACCTGACATCATAATTTGGAACGCCACTGCATCATGTATCATAATGTTAGTCGAACTTGGCGTTGGTTCAATCGATTGAACTAGTTCGATTATCGTCGGCTTCCCGCTATAGCTTCCTTTGTTGCTGTCTTCTTCCTTCCTTCCTTTCTTTGGGCAGTTCTTAACCTGATGGCCTGTTGACCTACAAGCGAAGCATCCTTCGATTTTCTTCGGGTTTGGGTAATTCGGGGAAATATGCCCTTCCTGGCCACAGCTATAGGAAATGCCTCGTCCCTTCCAACATTCTCCTTGATGACTCTTCCCACATCTTGGGCAATCCTTGTTCTTTTTCTTGAGTCCTTCCTGGTGACTTCCCATCGGATTATTGTTGATGTTGTTGTTGTCCCGTCTTCTTTTGTTTCCGTTTCCCTTCTCGTTCGTTTCCTTCTGCCAATTACGTATTTGATGTTTTTCAGATCCATACGCAGAACATTCTTTAGTTTCCTCCTTCCTAGGATAGTTAGAAGAAATATGACCCTTCTCATCGCACTTATAACATACATGTTTTCCTTTCAAACACGCTCCCATGTGGTTCTTTCTACATTTCTTACAGGCTTCTACCTTCTTCTTTCGTGATTGTCCTTCTTCTCTTACATACTTATTCTCATTCAACTTCCTCTTGAAATTCTTACGGCTACCACTACTACTCTCTTCCATCCTACCTTTGTTCGCTTTATTTGAATTATTAATCTCTCCTTCTTTAGTCAAATTAATATCTTTTCATACCTCTGAAGTTTTCGTCTGTATCTTCTTATAATCATTGATTCCTTCTTCAAAAGCATTTACTATAAGATCTACCAATTGTTGTAAGGGTTCTTGATTCAATTCCCTATCTCCATTCCCCGCCGCTTGATGGGTCTCTCCTCCTTGGGGTATTGACATTTCTGTATAGAAAAAAAATGGTATTATCATCTATTTGTTAAACATCTAATACTTCTTAAGACGTATAAGTTTTATTGCTATTCTCCCTTGTCATTATTTAACAAAATCTGGTTACTACATGCACGTTTAATAAAAACATGCCACATAAAAACATATCACATTGTATAGCAATCAACTAGTCTCCTTACATACCCCTCTCGGTATTACTAAAGTTGGGGTTAGAAAGATACTTCCCACATTATCCCTAAAATTGGGATCTACAACACTGTTTCGCATCTATAAATATTTATCGTATCATTCGCGACACTTAATCCACTAACTACCTACTACCTTCACTCTCACCATGTCTGCATCTATTATTTACTAATCTGAAGATCTGGAACTTCGTCTCCCACTATTGTATCTTATTTTTCATTTTAAAGAAACTCAAACATGTTTCAATCCTAAAAGTAAACTTCCACCGTGGATTTCCGGTTATATTCCGATTCCATCTCCTACTAGGTTAAGGTTACTGCTGTAAAAGGCTTAACTTCAAGGGGTATTGCGGACACCAAACATATATCACATGGTTCCTCCTCCATGACCCTACCAGGTTTGCCTATCTCTGACATCCATAATCACATAAGTAATAAACTTTATTATTATCTCCAAATAAAACATAATTTCATTGTATGGAATTAAAATATATTTTATAACACTACTAGCTTTCTAAGAAAACTCTACATGAGTTCTATCTGCTTCTATTCTCGAATTTCTTCTAAGGTTACAGCCGAAGGACTCGCTCCTAATGTTTATAACCTACAGCTTTGATACCAACCTGTGACGCCCCCAAATTCAGACCGTCACTGATCTCGAATTCGGTTCATCACGTACTAATTCTAATAACAACTAAAATCTCAAACAACGGAATAACAGAATAATTTACATTGATATAACATAAATATTCTCGTCCCAAGTCTCAAAACTATTCCTAATACACTTCATAACTTAAACCAAACATTTTTAATACATAATATTTAAATAAGTCTTAATACAACATAACGAAAACATCCTAATATAGAAAAGCACAGCTACTCCATAGCCTTACCTTCGCACTTGTACTGTCGTGGGGTTCCACCTTGCCCTGCCCTAATTGAAATGTTTATGGGAAGTAAGAGTGAGCAACAAATTTGCTCAGCAAGTAATATGCTAATGAATATGAACAGGAATATATACAGTTCTAAATATCAAGGGTAAAACGAAAATTAATTGCTCAAGATTTTAAATAAGAATGTTGTGAACAAAATAACTAGCAATGACTTCCAAATCTATTCCGTGAAGTTGAATAAGGACCACTAGGGCCAAGGATTAATAAAAGAATCCAAAGAATTCAAAGTTTCAAGTTAATAAATACTAGATACTGAGTGGTCGCTAAGAACCACAAACTTCTACTAGAATCACCAAAAATATTTCTGGTAACCCAAACAAATATAATTAAGGGATCAGCCTACGTACCTGGTGTTATGCATAACCTACCACACTACTGTCGGCACTCCGACTATATAGTTCCCCTTCTTACGAGGGTTGTTCAACTCAGTCAATTTATAAGAGTCCGCACCAAGGCAATTGGTGTGGATCGCTTTCTAATTCATGATATTGGTCTAGCCGAATTAAATGGCGTAGACAATTTCAACAATGTATATAAGAGTAATTTATGAGTTCAATACGCGCAACAATAATTTGAAGAATATAATCGTGATTTAAATCAAACTATGAAACATAAGTTTGTAAGGCAAGAAT
This sequence comes from Panax stipuleanatus, assembly GCA_020205555.1. Lineage (NCBI taxonomy): Eukaryota > Viridiplantae > Streptophyta > Magnoliopsida > Apiales > Araliaceae > Panax > Panax stipuleanatus. The sequence continues at coordinate 102,541,554 of CM035126.1, forward strand.
TATTCTAGCACCTAGTTACTCGTACGACCAAAGTTAGTACAAGCTCGAATATGTGTTCAATAAAGAGTATAAATCAAATACTTGCTCAATAAAAGAGTAGTCAGATACTTGCAATTAATATACAAGAACGATTTCAGGGAAACTTGCACAATGAAAGAGTATAAGTTAGGGAACTTACTTACGATGTTCCTCGAATAAGTAATCACAAGGATAGGATACTTACAACACAATAAAAGTAGGGTTCAGAAACTTGCAGTATAAATGAGTGTAAGTTAGGAAACTTGCCTTATGCGTAATTTATCCTCGTTAAATAAATCGACACTTTTGAATCCCTATCGTAATATATATTTATATGTATAGGATATTCGTTAGTCATATAGTTTTACGTTATACTTTATCTCATATTTACCATCCACATATATGTTAAATCTTTAACCTTACTATACAGTCATATATAGTATTATATTTAATTCACAAGTCCTGACTAATATACCTTTATCCTCAACGTTCCTCTTTTTGAGTTTAAACATATTCTCATATCATTAACATCTCATAATCAATACTAAATATATTTTATTTTAGTAAGTTATGGCATTTCTATAAGTTAACTGTAAAAATCAGATTCAAGTGTCAACATATGATATCACATAGCATGTATTCAATTTAAAGGATACTTTCATGCTCGTTTAACCCTGTCACGTTCAATTTACATGATATAGGTTCTAAGTTAATACCCTTAATAACTTAAGTCCATTCAAGGTTATAAAGTCACAAAGTCTAACATGCTCGCCTTTTAAACACATAAGGTAATCATATAACTTGTATTAAGCATACTCATGAATATTCACATCGCATACATGTAACTATCATTGTTATTAGTTCGAAAACATGCTTCAATTATGCTTAACTTGATATCATGGCATCTAGCATGGTATATATACATGTATGATACATGAGTGGGTCTACGAGTATTATCTCATATGTCCGTAAACTCCAGAATACGAAACTTGCAATAACATGTTAAGGTTCTCAATCAAAACTAATATTTTTATTAGTAAAGCTTACTAACATATTCGTGTTATATCATAAAATCCGTATACATAAGCCAATAGGTCCGACATGCATTTCAAGGTTATATAAACATGCCGAAAAATTAGAATGTATATATGGTCTTTTCATGTCAATATCAACTTTTAAAACTTGCATTTTTGTTAGAAATGTTTGCTAGTGAGGTCTAACATGCTCTTGTCATACTATGAACCATATATACATAAGTTATTATGTCTTTCATGCGTCTTTACCTCATACTAACATGCCTCGAAAATCAGAATATCAATGTGTGACACACATGTCAAAAGTTCGTTTGTAAAACTTACATTTCCGTTACTAATGAGGTTTGCACGTTCGTCTTTCGTTATGAAACTTATCTACATGTGTGAACATACATTTCATGTGTTTCTAGGTCATACAAACGTGTCTCAAATATCAGAATGTCTAAAATGGATACAACGAGTCAACGTCTATTTAAAATTCTAAGTTAATTTCGGAAATCTATAACTTCATCGTTCACGTAAGCAATCCGAATATAACATGCTCGTACTAGTTTAACAAGTCCATATATATGTATTAATCATGCTTGTTCTAATTCATTTCAGCACCTAACATTTAGCAGACAGCAAGCAGTATACAAAAAAATCAAAATCTGCAGCAGGCGCCCTGCGCAGCTGCGCTGCGCCACAGTGCAATGTCGGCGTAGCTGTGCCGTGCCTGGTTCAGTTCAAGACATAGTCTGCTTCGGCAAACTTTATCCCAATTCACAGAAATTCTTCACGAATTCATTTATAACTAGCAACATTATATTACCAATATGTTTACAAGCTAATATAGCAACAATTTAACATTATCAAATTGCAGAATCATGAATTCCATGTAACATTCAAAATCTAAAAAATCTTAGAGACAAAATGAAGAACATGGAAATTGTTGTATAAATTCGATTGCTAGTAAGCCACATTGCATTCTAAGATGTTACTAAGTCTATATAACAACCAACAATTACAACCCAATCAATTTATCATGATAACCATGCTAAATTCAAGAATTAGCAAATCTCAGAGAAGCAAAAATGAAGAACATGAATAAAGAGTTTTATACCTCTGCTATGAATTAAACTAGCTCCAACTAGATTCCCAACTCTCTGATTACAATCTGAACTTGTTGCTACTTCACAATGCTATTATACTAATATGTGTATTACTCTTAACTCAAGAAATTTATCAGCAAATCAAATTGAAGGAGATGGGTTATATTTATAGAGAAACTAATATACAGACAATGCTATCTTCCCATGAATCAAACCAACGGATTGACAAATTGCATGAAGGTTATGGAATGGTTGGTGAATCAAATCATGGTGCCTACTCCCCCCCCCCCCCCCCATAATCATGAGCTAGGATTGCCGAGTTTGAGGAATAGTGAGCTATGAATTGTTTGCTGAAATTGAGAATATAGAGTAGAGTAGCTTGTATGCTACAAACGTGAAGGAGAATGGGTCTCATATAATGGGACAAGCCAATTTCAATCTCAGCATTCTAGCAATTGTACAATGAAATATTATAACATATATAATACACTTAGGCTATTACATATATATTTATACTATATATTTAGATTATAATTTACATTATAATGTAAGTCACATGCTTCATATTTCAAGTAGTAGATGTGATATGGCAATGCAACATACATATAATCCATATACATTTATTAATACCGGATATAATTTACTCGGATATAATCACATCACATTATCTCCTTTATTAAATTCTATTATTCCATTATATATATAATTAATCATCAATTATTATTTATATTCATGATACATTATTTTAATATCCACACACTCACATAGTCACATAGGCATTATCATGTAACTTAGTAAATCTTACTATATGGTTTCTATATAATATAGTCACACTGCACTTTAAACTTTATATATTATATAGTTAACTACTATACGCTATACATTTAATTCGCATGCTTGCACATAGAAGTAAATAATTTAATTATCTTATCAATTAATTAATAATATTAATTAATCCATTCCTCGTAATTATTAATAACACTTAATTCATAATCATATGATTAATTATCACAAATATAAATCTCAGCATATTTATAAACAGGTGGTTTATTATTATTTCATCGCTTGAAATAATAATAATTAACGTATTATTAATCGCTACTAATATTCCATAACAATTAATTAATATTCTATAATAACAATTAAAAGTTAATATAGATTAATTGTTCACTTATTAAGTCCTTCATCAATTAATATCATCATTAATATTCTTCATCACTATGTCACACAAGGCTTTCATGAGTTTATTATAAACTCCACATTTTCCTCAATTATTATAATTACTTAATTTAATATAATTGAGTTAACTCACAAAATCATTTATATTCAAATAAATTCTCATTTTCATTAATATCTTTATTTATTCTTTAACCGGTTATTATTCTTAACAACATTATTTTAACTATAACATGTATTGCACTCAACAATAATCAAATATAACTCTTATTAGACACATCAATTATTTACTTGCAATTGTTTTGTTACTCATAATAACATATTATAAATAATTACTTATTAATATCCTATTACTAAGTACGACGATTAATTAATAATATAATATTAATTAATCATTCACTTATTAATTCCTTCATCATTTAATTAATTAAATCACCACCATTTCCCTTCTCATGCCACACAAGGCATTCTACAAGTTCGTTGAATTCCTCCATATTTTCTTCTAAATTCAATTTAATATAATCGAATTACTTTTCTCATAACTCATCATAAACATTTATGTTTCAATACGTATCCGTTTTCTTATTGTATCAATAAATAAATAAATAAAAATTATTCATGAAATTAACTGTTCTTACATCCTCCTCCCCCTTATAAAAATTTCGTCCGCAGAATTTGTACAAGGTTACACAATTAGATGGGGATAGTCCCTCATCGTCCTATCTTCTAATTCCCACGTGGCTTTCTTGGCATCGAGATTTCGCTAAAGCGCTATTACAGAAGATACAATTTTATTCCTTAATATATGTTCTTTCCTATCTAGTATTTGGACAGAAATTCCTCATATGTCAGATTCTTCCCTACTTGATTGGCTCATAGGGTATCACACGCTTATAATTAGGCTTATATGATCGTAAGATAGAAACATTGAAACACACTGTAGTTGTGTTCCAGTTAAATAGGTAAGGCTACCTCGTACGCCACTTTTTCTGCTTCTGCAATACTTCACCAGGTTTCACGAACCTCAGACTCCATTCTTCTTTCTTACCTAATCTTATCATCCCCTCACAGGGAAACATTTACAAAACAACGACTTCAAAATCTTAATTATGACAATGCCAATCTGTGTGTTTCTCATGTTGATCTTGAGTTGCTACTACTCTGGCTCTTTTTGTCTTCACAATGTCTGCCATTCGTCGTACTAAATCTGGTCCCAATTGAAGTCGTCGTTCTCTGACCTCATTCCAACATAGCGGTGTTCTGCACTTTCTTTCGTGGAGAGCTTTGTACAATGGCATACCGATATTCGTATAATAATTATTACTATAAGCGAATTCTACTAAGGGTAAGTGATATTCCAAGTTACCTTTGGAATCCATTACGCAAGCTCTTTCAAAACTTTGAAGTGGAGCGCGGGTCTCGATCAGAAATTATTAACACTGATATTTCGTGTCACTAAACGATTTCCTTTACGCATAATTTTGCTAACTGATTTAAATCGAATCGAATATCTATTGGTAGAAAGCGCGTTGTCTTCTTTAATCGGTCGATGCATTCTACAACTTCTTGTGTCATATTGACCACCAAAAGTGTCTTCGAAGATCCCGATACGTTTTCGTGCTTCCTTGGTGAAGAAAATATGTCCAAGTATATGCCTCATGAAAACTCTTATCTCGCAAATTTTAGTTACAGTTAACTCTCACGCCCGATCTACAAATCTCAAGATACCATTTCTGAACTTTTCCTCTTTACCTTCTCACACTTTTTGTCTTTATCATGTTATCCCTTTACTCTATTCAACAACGTTGGACAAACCTCCATTATAAACTTCCTTTTGGACTCTCTGGGTCCCTTCACTTCTATTTCCAATCTTTTCATCTTCCTGATTAGTTCCTCTCGAGTTATCAATTTGAATAATTTCCCCATTCCCCTTTCCTACTTAGCATATCGGCTACTACGTTCGCATTTTCCAGGTGATAGAGAATTTCGCAATGGTAGTCTTCGTCTGCTCCCAATTACTTACCGCCTTCAACTCTGTCAGATCTGACGTGCCTTAAAACTAACCTTCTCCTTGACTCACAGCACTGGAGCTCCCTAAGGGGAAAACACACTCAACTGAATATATCCTTTATCTACCATTTCTCGCAATTGTATTAATAATTCTTCATTTCTACTAGCGCCATAAGATAGGTGCTTTCGAAATCAGTGCAGTCTCCGGTACTAAATCTATTACGACTTGATTTTCTCTGTCTGGCGGAAGGCCGGGCAGATCGTCTTGGAATACGTTTTGAAATTCTGGTTCTATTAATATATTATTTATTTATACTGATACATTCCTTAGTTCTACTCTCGCTCTCTTAGTATCTACAATATGGTGAAACAATCTACACAAACTTTTCTTAACAATATCTTGGCCTGTATCATCGTAAGGCAACACGGTTGCCTAAGCTACGAGCTACCATAACACTACCTTAGACCAGTTTAGAGTCTGAAGGCTCACACTTTTTCTTTTAACAGTCAATTATCGTACTATGGTTATGTAATAAGTCTATTTCTAGTATCTCATCAAACTCCCCAAATTTAATCGGAATAAAGTCTACGCTTAGTTTACATCCGCTAATTTATGCGTAACAATTATGGTAAACGAATTTCTACGGGAATTACTTCCTTATTCGCAACTTCTATGTTTAAAGGATCTTCTAATCGTTCTTGGGGTAACTTAGTCGTTTCACAGTCCTTCAGATGCAAAAGGGAAAGATAGCACTCGGATTAGATAATATATACGGATTTATATTATAGATTAAGACAGCACCTGACATCACAACTTGGAACGCCACTGCATTATGTATCATAATGTTAGTCGTACTTGGCGTTGGTTCAATCGATTGAGCTAGTTCGATTATCGCCGACTTCCCTCTATGGCTTCCTTTGTTGCTGTCTTCTTCCTTCCTTCCTTTCTTTGGGCAGTTCTTAACCTGATGACCTGTTGACCTACAAGCGAAGCATCCTTTGATCTTCTTCAGGTTTGGGCAATTCGGGGAAATATGCCTTTCCTGGCCACAACTATAGAAAATGCCTCGTCCCTTCCAGCATTCTCCTTGATGACTCTTCCCACATCTTGGGCAATCCTTGTTCTTTTTCTTGAGTCCTTCCTGGTGACTTCCCATCGGATTGTTGTTGATGTTGTTATTGTCCCGTCTTCTTTTATTTTCGTTTCTCTTCTCATTTGTTTCCTTCTGCCAATTAAGTATTTGACGTTTTTCAGATCCATACGCAAAACACTCTTTAGTTTCCTCCTTCCTAGGACAGTTAGGAGAAATATGACCCTTCTCATCGCACTTATAACATACATGTTTTCCTTTCAAACACGCTCTCATGTGGTTCTTTCCACATTTCTTACAGGCTTCTACCTTCTTCTTCCGTTATTGTCCTTCTTCTCTTACATACTTATTCTCATTCCACTTCCTCTTGAAATTCTTACTGCTACCACTACTACTCTCTTACATACTACCTTCGTTCGCTTTTTTTGAATTATTAATCTCTCCTTCTTTAGTCAAATTAATATCTTTTCATACCTCTGAAGTTTTCGTCTGTATCTTCTTATAATCATTGATTCCTTCTTCAAAAGCATTTACTATAAGATCTACCAATTGTCGTAAGGGTTCTTGATTCAATTCCCTATCTCCATTCCCCGCCGCTTGATGGGTCTCTCCTCCTTGGGGTATTGACATTTCTGTATAGAAAAAAAATGGTATTATCATCTATTTGTTAAACATCTAATACTTCTTAAGACGTATAAGTTTTATTGTTATTCTCCCTTGTCATTATTTAACAAAATCTGGTTACTACATGCACGTTTAATAAAAACATGCCACATAAAAACATATCACATTGTATAGCAATCTACTAGTCTCCTTACATACCCCTCTCGGTATTACTAAAGTTGGGGTTAGAAAGTTACTTCCCACATTATCCCTAAAATTGGGATCTACAACACTGTTTCGCATCTACAAATATTTATCGTATCATTCGCGACACTTAATCCACTAACTACCTACTACCTTCACTCTCACCATGTCTGCATCTATTATTTACTAATCTGAAGATCTGGAACTTCGCCTCCCACTATTGTATCTTATTTTTCATTTTAAAGAAACTCAAACATGTTTCAATCCTAAAAGAAAACTTCCACCGTGGATTTCCGGTTATATTCTGATTCCATCTCCTCCTAGGTTAAGGTTACTGCTGTAAAAGGCTTAACTTCATGGGGTGTTGCGGACACCACACGTATATCACATGGTTCCTCCTCCATGACCCTACCAGGTTTGCCTATCTCTGACATCCATAATCACATAAGTAATAAACTTTATTATTATCTCCAAATAAAACATAATTTCATTGTATGGAATGAAAATATATTTTATAACACTACTAGCTTTCTAAGAAAACTCTACATGAGTTCTATCTGCTTCTATTCTCGAATTTCTTCTAAGGTTACAGCCTAAGGACTCGCTCCTAAGGTTTATAACCTACAGCTTCGATACCAACCTGTGACGCCCCCAAATTCAGACCGTCACTAATCTCGAATTTGGTTCATCACGTACTAATTCTAATAACAACTAAAATCTCAAACAACGGAATAACAGAATAATTTACATTGATATAACATAAATATTCTCGTCCCAAGTCTCAAAACTATTACTAATACACTTCATAACTTAAAACAAACATTTTTAATACATAATATTTAAATAAGTCTTAATACAACATAACAAAAACATCCTAATATACAAAAGCACAGCTACTCCATAGCCTTGCCTTCGCACTTGTCCTGTCGTGGGGTTCCACTTTGCCCTGCCCTGCCCTAACTAAAATGTTTATGGGAAGCAAGAGTGAGCAACAAATTTGCTCAGCAAGTAATATGCCAATAAATGTGAACAGGAATATATACAATTCTAAATCTCAAGGGTGAAATGGTAATTAATCTCTCAGGATTTTAAATAAGAATGTTGTGAACAAAATAAATAGCAATGACTTCCAAATCTATTCCGTGAAGTTGAATAAGGACCACTACGGGTCGAGAAGTTATTGAAGGTTTCGAAAGTTTCAACAGTTTCAAGTGAATGAATAGACATCACTGAGTGTCGCTGTGGACCAAGGATTAATAAAAGAATCCAAAGAATTCAAAGTTTCAAGTTAATAAATACTGGTTACTGAGTGGTTGTTAAGAACCACGAACTTCTACTAGAATCACCAAAAATATTTCTGGTAACCCAAACAAATACAATTAGGGGATCAACCTATTGTACCTGGTGTTATGTATAACCTTTATAAGAGTCCGCACCAAGGCAATTGGTGTGGATCACTTTCTAATTCATGATATTGGTCTAGCCAAATTAAATGGCGTAGACAATTTCAACAATGTATATAAGAATAATTTATGAGTTCAATACTCGCAACAATAATTCGAAGAATATAATAGTGATTTAAATCAAAGTATGAAACATAAGTTTGTAAGGCAAGAATTATTCTAGCACCTATTTACTCGTACGACCAAAGTTAGTACAATCTCGAATACGTGTTCAATAAAGAGTATGAATCAAATACTTGCTCAATAAAAGAGTAGTCAGATACTTGAAATTAATATACAAGATCGGTTTCAGGAAAACTTGCACAATGAAAGAGTATAAGTTAGCGAACTTGCTTACGACGTTCCTCGAATAAGTAATCACAAGGATAGGATACTTGCAACACAATAAAAGTAGGGTTCTGATACTTGCACTATAAATGAGTGTAAGTTAGCAAACTTGCCTTATGCGTAGTTTATCCTCGTTAAATAAATCGACACTTTCGAATCCCTATCGTAATATATATATTTATATGTATAGGATATTCATTAGTCATATAGTTTAACGTTATACTTTATCTCATATATACCATCCACATATAAGTTAAATATTTAACCTTACTATACAGTCATATATAGTATCATATTTAATTCACAAGTCTTGACTAATATACCTTTATCCTCAACGTTCCTCTTTTTGAGTTTAAATATATTCTCATATCATTAACATCTCATAATCAATACTAAATATATTTTATTTTAGTAAGTTATGGCATTTCTATAAATTAACTGTAAAAATCATATTCAAGTGTCAACATATGATATCACATAGCATGTATTCAATTTAAAGGATACTTTTATGCTCGTTCAACCCTGTCACATTCAATTTACATGATATAGGTTCTAAGTTAATACCCTTAATAACTTAAGTCCACTCAAGGTTATAAAGTCACAAAGTCTAACATGCTCGCCTTTTAAACATATAAGGTAATCATATAACTTGTATTAAGCATACTCATGAATATTCACATCGCATACATGTAACTATCATTGTTATTAGTTCGAAAACATGCTTCAATTATGCTTAACTTGATATCATGGCATCTAGCATGGTATATATACATGTATGATACATGAGTGGGTCTACGAGAATTATCTCATATGTCCGTCAACTCCAGAATACGAAACTTGTAATAACATGTTAAGGTTCTCAATCAAAACTTATATTTTTATTAGTAAGGCTTACTAACATGTTCGTGTTACATCATAAAATCCGTATACATAAGTCAATAGGTCTGACATGCATTTCAAGGTTATATAAACATGCCCAAAAACTCAGAATGTATATATGGTCTTTTCATGTCAATATCAACTTTTAAAACTTGCATTTTTGTTAGAAATGTTTGCTAGTGAGGTCTAACATGCTCTTGTCATACAATGAACGATATATACATAAGTTATTATGTCTTTCATGCGTCTTTACGTCATACTAACATGCCTCAAAAATTAGAATATCAATATGTTACACACATGTCAAAAGTTCGTTTGTAAAACTAACATTTCCGTTACTAATGAGGTTTGCACGTTCGTATTTCGTTATGAAACTTATCTACACGAGTGAACATACATTTCATGTGTTTCTAGGTCATACAAATGTGTCTCAAAAGTCAAAATGTCTAAAATGGATGTGACAACCCCAAATCTAGGTACTTCAAATCCACGGGATTTGGTGTTCACTGTACAAATATCATCTATCTATCTACCCATAATAAATACAAACCATGCAATAGATTGAAATAAATCCTCCCCTTATGGGGTTACAACATCTGAGTAATAAATACAATCCCAGGTCATACTAACCTTAAACATCTGTACGGAACATAAATAAATAAATAAGTCTTACACAACTTAATACAAGTCTGAAATATAAACATATAAATTAAACAACAAGTTTCATCACTTGTTGACTTTGCCCTTGTCTTTGCTAGTAGAAGGCTCGTCGGACCTTTCGTTCATAACTTCAATGTTATTATTACGCAAGAGTGAGCACGATTGCCCACAAGTATAATAATATGACAACAATATAATAACATGCGAGTGAATCAAAGACATCTGAATAAAGAACCTAAACTTTTGACTCGAGGATAAATAACAGGAATCAAAATAACATCTGAGGGTCATAAGACCTCGAACTATGTCCTAGGTTGTAAAGTGTTAAACTTCAAACCTTTAATAGTCATAAGACTATGGACTCTACTTCTCGTACTTAGGGGGATCAGCCCTTAGTACTATACTGTGCACAATATCTCAACGCTAAAGCGTAAATAATCCCATATACAGGGTTGTTCGTCTCAGTTTTACATCAGAGTCCGCACCAAAGGAAGTTTGGTTTGGATAGGTTCAATAATAGTTCTATAATTTAGAACGCTCATCAACTATGGACTAGTCGAATCAATAAGGGTTCGCTAGTCTTATAAGGTTTAACAATAACAATAATATTCAACTTGAATAATAAATCTCAAGAGTATACAATCGAATAAGTATTATATAACTGAAGTAATACTTAAAGGAACAGTAATATCTCATATGGAAACCTCAACTTGAATAAACAAGGATAAGAACTTACTCAATTGATAACTTTGAATTTAGAAAGCTTGTTCAATGAAAGTAAAGTTAGGAAACTTGTTTAATAAAAATAAATTAGAGATAGGATACTTGCTTAATGTAAAAGTAAGGTTTGAGTTTAGGAAACTTGAAAAATGTTAAACAAGTTTAAGGATAAGAAACTTGCCACTTACACAAGCTACAATTTATAATTCACGTTCTTTATTAAGTCCTACATACCAATACATTCACAATACACATTAATCAATAACGTAACTAGCATCGCAAGTTCATTCTCTTTTGTCTAAACTCTGATTATGATTATACTAATTAAATCACAATATTTGTCTTCACAAAATATTAGATTTCACGAACGACTAGCTAACTATGCATTCAACAGTTCAATTAAACATGTAAGTACCTCATTGACATGTTAAGAATATATTTTAACATTTCATTATATGTCTAACACATTTTTATGTTCATTAGATTAGGTTACTATTACATTCCCGAGACTAAAACAATTAAAATTCTCATTTCTGAACAAACTACATAGTGGCGCTGCGGCGCGACATGCCAGTTCCAGATTCTGAGGTTCGCGAGGAAAACAGAACTTGACCAAAACATCCAATTGATTTATTCACACATGAATTTAAGCATACCCAGACACTCTAACATATAATCATTACCCAACCTTTTTAGCACTATTTTAATGAGTTAAAATATACAATTATTTGAATCAATCATATAATTTTATTATTTTTAATACTTTATAAAGTTTTAAAGAAAAACAAGAAATTCAACGTTACAGATTTGTTATACCACCGAATTCGTTCGTTTAACTTCCGTTTTGTTTGTTTAAACGTGTATAATTATATTAAATCGTCAATTTAAAGTTAAACCATCGATTTATGGCATAAAAATTATACGTAAGGGCCGTATGGGCCACATATAGAATTTCTAAACTCTATAATTTTGAAAACCCAAATATAACAAAATTCGATGGTTTAAGCACTGAAATTATGCATATATGGCATATAATATGTTATAAACACATATGAACACACATATATCCATATAATGAACAAATATTAATTTTTTCATTCATAGAGAATTTTTAAAGCACGTAGATGAAAAACACTATAACTTTTCGTAAACCCAATTAAGGCCTAATTTCATGAATTCAACTATTTTAAACCATTCATACCAATTATAAAACATGTTATAATCATACAATAACACATATATGAGCATACAATCTACAATTGCAAATTCTTCTCATACACAGAGAACTCATAATATATGTTAATGAAGGAAACATAGTACGTGAAATAAAATTGGGACAAAGGAATTACCCCTTGCAAACTCTGTGAAGACGATATGGATTCTATTTCTCAATCTCTCAATTCTCTCTAGGTATTTCTCTCTATGTTTCTCTCTGAAATTCTCTCCTTTCTTTGTTTGTAATATAAAATATAAGTCTGATGTATACGGTACATGTATAGTGTAGTATGTATAATAAGTATAGTGGGTGAGTAATGGGTGAGTGGCGTCAGTTAATCCGTAATGGGTTAACTGGTGCAACTCCCCTGAGGGCCATGTTTGCTAGCTCTCTTATTCTCCCTTTCCATTTATTTTAATAAAGCTCTTATTATATAGTTAATTAATATCACACCTAATTTAATCAAATAATGTTATTTAAATTAAATAGCATAAATCCACATTAAATCACATAGTCACATAATTAAAATTCTTATTTATTAATTATGTCAAATCATAAATCTCTAATTAATTAGAACACATTTTGCTTATTAATTAATATATTAAATCAAATAACCTCAGTTAAGTGCATCATTGAATATGAAAATTTCTCCACATTAATTTAACTAATGTAACACATATAATTAAATTAATCTACCACAAATTCATCAATTAATTATTTAACTCAATAATCAAATCATCAAAAATATTTATTTAATTCAATAAATATTCAAATTAAATTATAAAAATCTCGTTCGTAACATCTTTCCCCCCTTAAAAGGATTCTGTCCCCAGAATCACGGTTCAATTAAATTTCGTCCTGTTACATTCTCCCCCCCTTACAAAGATTCTGTCCCCAGAATCGCATAAAAATAAATTAAGTAAATAAATGTGGGTAATTCTTCATCATATTCTCTTCGAGTTCTCACGTAGCTTCTTCAGCATTGTGGTTTCTCCAAATTACCTTAACCGAAGGTATAACCTTGTTTCTGAGGACTTGTTCTTTCCTGTCAACAATCTGAACAGGAATTTCTTCATAGGATAAGTCTTTCTCAAAATGTATGGGTTCATATTCAATCACATGCTTGTAATCGGGTTTGTGGGGGCATAAAACTGAAACATGAAAGACGTTGTGGATATTCTCGAGCGCCGGAGGTAAGGCTACCTCATACACAACTTCTCCAATCCTTCGCAGTACCTCAAAGGGACCAATGAACCTCGGGCTCAATTTTCCCTTCTTTTCGAATCTGATCTTCCCCTTCCAAGGAGAGACTTTCAAAAATACAAAGCTGCCCAATTCAAACTCAACATTTTTACGGTGTGGATCGGCGTATTTCTTCTGCCTATCCTGAGCGGCTACCAGTCTTGTCCGGATCACTTTGACTATCTCTGTTGCCTGTTGTACCAACTCTGGACCTAGCAATTATCTCTCGCCAACTTCATCCCAGTATAGCGGAGTTCTGCATTTTCTTCCGTACAACGCTTCGTATGGCGGCATGCCAATACTAGCGTGGTAACTGTTGCTGTAACCGAATTCCACAAGCGGTAGGTGATCATCCCAATTTCCTTTAAAATCCATGATGCATGCTCTCAACATATCTTTCAATGTCTGGATCGTTCTTTCGCTCTGCCCGTCTATCTTTGGGTGATAAGCCATACTCATTCTCAACTATGTCCCCATGCATTCCTGTAGTAGCTTCCAGAAGTTCGATGTGAAGCGCGGATCTCTGTCGAAAATAATTGACACCGAAACTCCGTGCCTCGAAACAATCTCTTTCACATATAGCCTTGCCAACTGGTCTAAGTTGAATCTAATTTTGATCGGAAGGAAGTGTGCGGATTTCGTCAGTCGGTCAACGATAACCCATACTGCGTCGTAGCGTTTCTGAGTCATCGGAAGGCCGACCACGAAATCCATCGTAATGTGTTCCCATTTTCCATTATGGGATTTCCAGGGGTTGTAGCAAACCAATCGGCCTCTGATGTTCTGCTTTTATTTTCTGACAGGTCAGACACTTTGCAACACACTCAGCAATATCTCGTTTCAAACTCGGCCACCAGAAGTGCTGTCGAAGATCCTGGTACATCTTGGTACTATCGGGGTGAATCGAATACCGTAAGCTATGAGCCTTGCTCAAAATGTCATCCTTAATCTCTAGCACTGACGGTACCCAAACTCTGTTCTCAAATCTCAATAGTCCCTCACTGTCTATCTTAAATCTCGATTCGGTTCCTTCAGATATCTTTTTCTTAACCTTCTCACATTCTTCGTCCTAAAGTTGAGCTTCCTTAACTGTATCTAATAGGGTTGTACCAGTTTGCATCTGAAATAACTTCTCGTCAATCTCCATCGGATACTTTACTTCCAATTCCAGTTTTTCCATTGCTGAAATTAGCTCCTCCTGAGCAGTCAACATCATCAATTTCTCCCTGCCCTTCCTGCTTAAGGCATTGGCGACCACATTAGCCTTATCCGGATGGTATAAGATTTCACAGTCATAGTCCGTAATTAACTCCAGCCACCTTCTCTGGCACATATTCAAGTCCTTTTGTGTAAAAATATATTTCAGACTCTTGTGGTCTATATATATTTCACACTTCTCCCCATAAAGATAGTGTCTCCAAATTTTCAAAGCAAATACCACTGCAGCTAACTCCAAGTCATGGGTCGAATACCCCTTCTCATAGTCTTTCAATTGTCGTGACGCATATGCAATGACCCTGCCGTTTTGCATAAGCACACAGCCAAGTCCTTTATGCGATGCGTCACTATAAACCATAAAATTTCCTGTGCCGTTCGGAAGAGATAACACAGGTGCTGAACTCAACCTCTTCTTAAGCTCTTGGAAGCTTTCCTCACACTTCTCCGTCCAAAGGAATTTCATCGATTTCCTAGTCAAATTCGTCAGCGAAGTTGCGATCTTGGAAAAGTCCTGAATGAATCTTCTATAATAGCCCGCTAATCCAAGAAAACTCCTCACTTTTGATGATGTTTTCGGCTGATCCCAGTTCATCATAGCTTCTACTTTAGAGGGATCTACCAAAATTTCGTCCTTGTCGATCACATGTCCAAGAAATTGCACTCTTTCAATCCAGAATTCACATTTCAAAAATTTGGCTTACAACTTCTCTCTTCTCAATGCCTCTAATGTTAACGTCAGATGTTCTACGTGTTCTTCCTTTGTCTTCGAGTATACCAAAATGTCGTCGATAAAGACCACCACAAATTTGTCCAAAAACGGCTTGAACACTCCATTCATTAAGCCCATGAATGCTGCAGGAGCATTCATTAGACCAAATGACATTACCAGAAATTCGTAGTGACCATATCGAGTCCTAAATGCTGTCTTCGAAACATCCTCTGGCCTCACCTTCAGCTGATGATAGCCACTCCTCAAGTCTATCTTTGAAAAGTACTACTTGCACCCCTTCAATTGGTCAAACAGATTGTCGATCCTCGGTAATGGATATCTATTCTTAATGTTGACCTTATTCAGTTCTCTGTAGTCGATGCAAAGCTGCATCGTCCCGTCCTTCTTCTTTACAAACAACACCGGCGCTCCCCACGGTGATACGCTCGGTTGGATGTACTTCTTGTCTAGTAACTCTTGCAGTTGTACCATCAACTCTTTCATCTCTACCGGAGCCATCCGGTATGGTGCCTTCGATATTGGGGTCGTCCCTGGCGCCAAATCGATCACAAACTCAACCTCTCTGTCTGGCGGAAGTCCTGGCAGATAATTCGGAAATACGTCTATGAAGTCCTTCATGACTAGTATATCTTCCACTTTCGGGTTTTCTTTACGACTATCGATAATGTAGGCTAAATATCCTACACACCCATATCTTAACAACTTCCTGGCCTGCATCATCGTCAGACAACTCGCTTGTCTAGGAGATTTGCTGCCATAAAACACAACCTTTGACGGGGTCATAAGGTTGATACACTTCCTCTGGCAATCAACTACAGCCCCATAATTGACTAGCCAATCCATTCCCAGAATAACATCGAATTCCCCAAGTCTAATAGGGATAAGATCTACGTTCATAATGTTACCCTTAATATCCACCCTACAGTTCTTGTGTACATACTTAACAGGGATCACTTCTCTATACGCAATCTCTATGTTCATGGGGTATTCTAACTCGTCCATAGGAAGTTCTAAGTTCTTAGCAAAGTCATCGGATATAAATGAACAAGTAGCACCTGAATCAAATAGTACATAAGCATTAACTTTATTGATCAGAATGATACCTGACACCACATCGCGAGACTGTACAGCATCCTGCACGGTCATGTTGAAGGTTCTGGCAGTTGGTCGGTTGGTTGCGGTTGGTCTCGTGATAGTTAGAGCACTTCCACCGCTGTTTCCCTTGTTCCCTCCTGATCCTGCCCTTCCAGATCCCTTCTTGGGACAGTCCCTTGCCAGATGGTCCATTGAGCCGCAAGTGAAGCAAGTGCCTTTCTTTGGGTTCGGACAGTTAGGTGTTATATGGCCTTCCTGACCACAATTGTAGCATACTCGTTTTCCCTTCATACAGATTCCCAGGTGAGCTTTCCCGCAGGTCGAACAAGCTTCGATCCTCTTTTTCTGACCTCCTTGCTTATTTCCAGTTGATGAGTTGTCGGTCCACCTCCTCTTCTGATTGTTACTTCCCCCCGTGTTTCTACCACTAGCCTTGTTAAATCCTTCACCTTCACTCTTTTTCTTCTTCTGGTCCTGATTGTACTTTATAACAGCGTCACTCCCGCCTTCAGTGAGAATGGCCTTCTCCAACACCCCAGCAAAAGTGTTCAATTAGAACAGTGACACCTTGCTATATAACCAGGGCTTCAGGCCCTGCTCAAACCTCCTTGCTTTCCTCTGATCGGTGTGCACTTGATACGTTGCAAACCTAGCCAACTCATTGAATTTCGTCGCATATTCCGGTACAGACATATTCCCCTGTTTCAGCTCCAGGAACTGGACCTCCATTTGATTTTGTGAACTGGTCGGAAAGTACATCTCGCAGAACATCTCTTTGAACCTCTCCCAGGTAATCACACCTTCACCTCCCCGGACCTTATTCGCTTACCACCAATAGCTGGCCTCGGATTTCAGCATGAACGTTGCATAGGCGGTTTTCTGGTCTTCTATGACTCTGGCGACGTCGAAAACTTTTTCCATCTCCATGACCCAGGTTTGAGCTTCTATCGAGTTCACGGTGCCTTTAAACTCTGGCGGTCCCACCGCCTTGAAGTCCTTGAACGTTGTGTTCGGTGGAGCTTGAGGTTGGTTGTTAAGTGCTCCAGCAAGTAAGTTCGCCAACTGCTGAACAGGGTTAGCATTGGCGTCGTTGTTGTTGTTAGTACCTTCCTGGGCCGGTCGACGGTTTGGTCTTCTCCTTGGCGGCATATTTCTGTTAAGATATACGCTTATTAGAACTTTATTCAATCTTTTAAATATTTAAGGCTTAACTTAAACATTTAGACACAATCAGTCAACACATTATCTCAAATAAACTCTGATATATTACTAAATCAAAAGTTTTAACATAATACGATAGTATCACTGCTATTTACATCAACTATCCCGAGATAAAGAATCTACAAGATTTAAAACATAAAATATTCCTCTATTTATAAACACATTGGAATTTACATTATTACTACCAGATAGGTTTCACAAAATCAAATGTTCCTATCACTGCCCATTAAGGCGACGAACAACTTTGCCACGCTCTTCTTCCATAATCCGGGACATCGTCCTGCGATCTAGCATATATGACGGTAGTCTTTCGAACTGAATTAGGTACCTCATAACCCGATCCTGGGCCTCATTAATTGCATACTGAAGCGTAGAGTATGTCTCCTCAAGCTTGGCCTTCTTCGCCCGACAGTTATCTTCTGCGAGATTTGCTCGTCGTGATTCCCTTACCCAGGCCACCTCTGCTATGGACAGCCTTGCTGATTTCTCTTTCAGTTCATTCTTCAATTCCTCCATTTTCTCTGACTTCTGCTCGGTTTGTCCCTTCTCATGAGCCAAATCCCACTCTACATTTCCCAAATATGTGTGAAGAGCCTCAACCTCTCCATCCCTCAGCTCGATGGTAGACTGTTGAGTAACCGACCGCTCCGTCAGCTCCTGAATAGTCTCCCTCAGCTCCTGAATAGAATTACGTAACTCTATGTTACGGTCATATAGCTCGTCATATATCTCGGCACTGATAGAGCTCGGCAGGGAACTCTTTAGGGTCTTCCTCCTCCTCTTCAGCTGCCTCAGCCTGAACTTCAATCTCCTCAGGGTCTTCCTCAGAGTCCTCCTCTAAATCAGACACCGTCACATACTCCTGACCAATGACTGTGATCAAGGGTGATGGCTCTCGTCGGACTAACTGCTCCCAGACTACGTGGATATCTCGGGGCTCCTCCTCTCTAGCCTCTAGGGGTACAAGGTCCCTGGACTGACTAGGTTCTCCAGCATCTGTCATCCTGACAAATAAAATTTTAAGTTTTAGTAATTACGTGATGCTAATCGATACTCAAATATATAAGTATAAGCACATAGCACATAAGGTAAGTTATTATCTTTCTTAGAACTCGATATGAGTTATCATTACTATGTTCTCGATCTCTAAAAAGGCTACTATCCTAAGGTTTTCCCCCACCTAAGGTTCATAACCTACAGCTTTGATACCAACCTGTGACACCCCCAAATCCAGGTACTTCAATTCCATGGGATTTGGTGTTCACTGTACAAATATCATCTATTTATATAATAAATACAAACCATGCAATAGATAGAAATAAATCCTCCCCTTATGGGGTTACAACATCTGAGTAATAAATACAATCCCAGGTCATACTAACCTTAAACATCTGTGCGGAATATAAACAAATAAATAAGTCTTACACAACTTAATACAAGTCTAAAACATAAACATATAAATTAAACAACAAGTCTTCATCACTTGTTGACTTTGCCCTCGCCTTTGCTAGTAGAAGGCTCGTCGGACATTTCGTTCTTAACTGCAATATTATTATTACGCAAGAGTGAGCACGATTGCCCACAAGTATAATAATATGACAACAATATAATAACATGCGAGTGAATCAAAGACATTTGAATAAAGAAACTCAACTTTTGACTCGAGGATAAATAACAGGAATCAAAAGAACGTCTGAGGGTCATAAGACCTCGAACTATGTCCTAGGTTGTAAAGTGTTAAACTTCAAACCTTTAACAGTCATAAGACTATGGACTCTACTTCTCGTACTTAGGGGGATCAGCCCTTAGTACCATACTGTGCACAATATCTCAACGCTAAAGCGTAAATAATCCCCTATACAGGGTTGCTAATCTCAGTTTGACATCAGAATCCGCACCAAAGGAAGTTTGGTTTGGATAGGTTCAATAATAGTTCTAGAATTTAGAACGCTCATCAACTATGGACTAGTCGAATCAATAAGGGTTCGCTAGTCATATATGGTTTAACAATAACAACGATATTCAACTTGAATAATAAATCTCAAGAGTATACAATCGAATAAGTATTGTATAACTGAAGTAATACTTAAAGGAATAGTAATATCTCATATGAAAACCTCAACTTGAATAAACAAGGATAAGAACTTGCTCAACTGATAACTTTGAATTTATAAAGCTTGTTCAATGAAAGTAAAGTTAGGAAACTTGTTTAATAACAATAAATTAGAGATAGGATACTTGCTCAATGTAAAAGTAAGGTTTGAGTTTAGGAAACTTGCAAAATATTAAACAAGTTTAAGGATAGGAAAGTTGCCTCTTGCACAAGCTACAATTTATAATTCACGTTCTTTATTAAGTCCTACATACCAATACATTCACAATACACATTAATCAATAACGTAACTAGCATCACAAGTTCATTCTCTTTTGTCTAAACTCTGATTATGATTATACTAATCAAATCACAATATTTGTCTTCATAAAATATTAGATTTCACGAACGACGAGCTAACTATGCGTTCAACAGTTCAATTAAACATGTAAGTACCTCATTGACATGTTAAGAATCTATTTTAACATTCCATTATATGTCTAACATATTTTTATGTTCATTAAATTATGTTACTATTACATTTCCTGGACTAAAACAATTAAAATTCTCATTTCTGGACAAACTACATAGTGGCGCTGCGGCGCGACATGCCAGTTCCAGATTCTGAGGTTCGTGAGGAAAACATAACTTGACCAAAACATCCAATTGATTTATTCACACATGAATTTAAGCATACCCAGACACTATAATACACATATAATCATTACCCAACCTTTTTAGCACTATTTTAATGAGTTAAAATATACAATTATTTGAATCAATCATATAATTTTACTGTTATTCATACTTTATAAAGTTTTGAAAGAAAAACAAGAAATTCAACGTTACGGATTCATTATAACACCGAATTCGTTCGTTTAACTTCCGTTTTGTTTGTTTTAACGTGTATAATTATTAAATCGTCAATTTAAAGTTAAATCATCGATTCATGGCATAAAAATTGTACGTAAGGGCCGTATGGGCCACATATAGAATTTCTATACTCTTTAATTTTGAAAACCCAAATATAACAAAATTCGATGGTTTGATCACTGAAGTTATGCATATATGGCATATAATATGTTATAAACACATATGAACACACATATAGCCATATAATGAACAAATATTAATTTTTCCATTCACAGAGAATTTTTAAAGCACGTAAATGAAAAACTCTATAACTTTTCGTAAACCCAATTAAGGCCTAATTTCATGAATTTAACTATTTTAAACCATTTATACCAAATATAAAACATGTTATAATCATACAATAACACATATATGAGCATATAATCTACAATTGCAAATTCTTCTTATACACAGAGAACTCAGAATATATGTTAATGAAGGAAACATATTACGTGAAATAAAATTGGGACAAAGGAATTACCCCTTGCAAACTTTGTGAAGACGATATGGATTCTATTTCTCAATCTCTCAATTCTCTCTAAGTATTTCTCTCTAAGTTTCTCCCTGAAATTCTCTCCTTTCTTTGTTTGTAATATGAAATATAAGTCTGATGTATACGGTATATGTATAGTGTAGTACGTATAATAAGTATAGTGGGTGAGTAATGGGTGAGTGGCGTCAGTTAATCCGTAATGGGTTAATTGGTGCAACTCCCCTTAGGGCCATGTTTGCTAACTCTCTTATTCTCCCTTTCCATTTATTTTAATAAAGCTCTTATTATATAGTTAATTAATGTCACACCCAATTTAATCAAATAATATTATTTAAATTAATTAAATTAAATAGCATAAATTCACATTAAATTACATAGTCACATAATTAAAATTCTTATTTATTAATTATGTCAAATCATAAATCTCTAATTAATTATTAAATTAATTAGAACACATTATGCTTATTAATTAATATATTAAATCAAATAAGCTCAGTTAAGAGCATCATTGAATATAAAAATTTCTCCACATTAATTTAACTAATGTAACACATATAATTAAATTAATCTACCACAAATTCATCAATTAATTATTTAACTCGATAATTAAATCATCAAAAATATTTATTTAATTCATTTAATATTCAAATTAAATTACAAAAATCTCGTTCGTCACAATGGATACAACGAGTCAACGTTCATTTGAAATTCTAAGATCATTTCGAAAATCTATAACTTCATCGTTCACGTAAGAAATCCGAATATAACATGCTCATACTAGTTTAACAAGTCCATATTTATGTATTAATCATGCTTGTTCTAATTCATTTCATCAACTAACATTTAATAGACAGCAAACTGTATACAAAAAAAATCAAAATCTGCAGCAGGGGCCCTGCGCAGCTGCACTGTACCGCAGTGTAATGCCGGCGCAGCTGTGCCGTGCCTGGTTTAGTTGAAGACATAGTCTGCTTCGGTAGACTTTATCCCAATTCACAGAAATTCTTCACAAATTCATTTCTAACTAGCAACATTGTATTACCAATATGTTTACAAGCTAATATAGCAACAATTTAACATTATCAAATTGCATAATCATGAATTCCATATAACATTCAAAATCTAAGAAATCTTAGAGACAAAATGAAGAACATGGAAATTGTTGTATGAATTTGATTGCTAGTAAGCCACATTGCATTCTAAGATGTTACTAAGTCTATATAACAACCAACAATTACAACCCAATCAATTTATCATGATAACCATGCTTAATTCAAGAATTAGCAAATCTCAGAGAAGCAAAAATGAAGAACATGAATGAAGGGTTTTATACCTATGCTATGAATTAAACAAGCTTCAACTGGATTCCCAACTCTTTGATTACAATCTGAACTTGCTGCTACTTCACAATGCTATTATACTAATATGTGTATTACTCTTAACTCAAGAAATTTATTAGCAAATAAAATTGAAGGAGATGGGTTATATTTATAGAGAAACTAATATACAGACAATGCTACCTTCCCATGAATCAAACCAACGGATTGACAAATTGTATGAAGGTTATAGAATGGTTGGTGAATCAAATCATAGTGCCCACTCCCCCCCCCCCCACCCCATAATCATGAGCTATGATTGCTGAGTTTGAGGAATAAAGAGCTATGAATTGTTTGCTGAAATTGAGAATATAGAGTAGAGTAGATTGTATGCTACACACGTGAAGGAGAATGGGTCTCATATAATGGGACAAGCCAATTTCAATCTCAGCATTCTAGCAATTGTTCAATGAAATATTATAACATATATCATACACTTAGGCTATTACATATATATTTATTCTATATATTTAGATTATAATTAACATTATAATGTAAGTCACATGCTTCATATTTCAAGTAGTAGATGTGATATGGCAATGTAACATACATATAATCCATGTACATTTATTAATACCGGATATAATTTACTCGGATATAATCACATCACATTATCTCCTTTATTAAATTCTATTATTCCATTATATATATAATTAATCATCAATTATTATTTATATTCATGATACATTATTTTAATGTCCACACACTCACATAGTCATATAGGCATTATCATGTAACTTAGTAAATCTTACTATATGGTTTCTATACAATATAGTCACATCGCACTTTAACCTTTATATATTATATAGTTAACTACTATACGCTATACATTTAATTTGCATGCTTGCACATAGAAGTAAATAATTTAATTCTCTTATCAATTAATTAATAATATTAATTAATCCATTCCTCATAATTATTAATAACACTTAATTCATAATCATAGGATTAATTATCACAAATATAAATCTCAGCATATTTATAAACAGGTGGTTTATTATTATTTTATCGCTTGAAATAATAATAATTAACGTATTATTAATCGTTACTAATATTCCATAACAATTAATTAATATTCTACAATAACAATTAAAAGTTAATATAGATTAATTGTTCACTTATTAAGTCATTCGTCAATTAATATCATCATTAATATTCTTCATCACTATGTCACACAAAGCTTTCACGAGTTTATTATAAACTCCACATTTTCCTCAATTATTATAATTACTTAATTTAATATAATTGAGTTAACTCACAAAATCATTTATATTCAAATAAATTCTCATTTTTATTAATATCTTTATTTATTCTTTAACCGCTTATTATTCGTAACAACATTATTTTAACTATAACATGTATTGCACTCAACAATAATCAAATATAACTCTTATTATACACATCAATTATTTACTTGCAAATATTTTTTTACTCATAATAACATATTATAAATAATTACTTATTAATATGCTATTACTAATTACGACGATTAATTAATAATGTAATATTAATTAATCCTTCACTTATTAATTCCTTCATCATTTAACTAATTAAATCACCACCATTTCCCTTCTCATGCCACACAAGGCATTCTACAAGTTCGTTGAATTCCTCCATATTTTCTTCTAAATTCAATTTAATATAATCGAATTACTTTTCTCATAACTCATCATAAACATTTATGTTTTAATAAGTATCCGTTTTCTTATTGTATCAATAAAAAAAAATTATTCATGAAATTCACGGTTCTTACAAGGATGGTGCTACCCTATCTAAGGGCACGAACCGCTAACCATCAACCCAACATCTAAGTGCTCTAGGTATAGTGGCATGTATAAGTAAGTCGTAACGTAAATCAGCAAAACATCTATCTGGCTGAATGCCACTCCTCTGCCGAGATAATAAAGTCACCAGCGTGTTGATCATAGCTATCTAGTCTATCAAAACGATCGATCAAAAAGTCAATAAAGATCACACGTCTGAAAATGATCTCATCCCTGACTACACTCTGACGTAGACCCGACATCCGCAGGAATGGTCTCCTGATGTCACTAACAGCAGTGTGAGCGCAAGGCAAGTCCAAAGCAAAACCTGTAAGCCGCTCGTACTCCTCTAAAGTCGGTGTCAACTCATGTCGCCTGAAGCAGAAAACCTGCTACTCAAGTATCCAACAGGATAGAATGCCGTCTATGAATCCATATGGAATCAGGAAGTCCACAAGGGCAAATGAATGCCCCAACATCCGATCCGCTGTCCCTCTAGCTGGGAATGGTTAGCTATCATACCACAACCTCAACGACGATACTACCACAGATGGTGGTAAATGCTCAATGCGGCTAACTATCGAGGACGACATCTTTATCATCGTATCACAAGACCATCCAGGGGTCAAATTTGAACTCATCTGTCTAAGTGCATATCCATGACATAATATATGCATAATGACAATGATAAACATGATGTAATAGATAGGAAATATATGCATATCTACAATAGACTATCTACTGCAAACATCATCTCTGTCTGCTAATAAAATACAAAATAACAAGTACAGGGATATGGGGCACAACCGCCCAACTACTAACAGAGGCCTATCAAAATGGGGCACAGCCGCCCAATGGCCAGAACAGAGGCCTATCAAAAGATATAGCGAGGAAAGCTATCAAAAGAGATCCAGAATATCTGTCTGCATGATATCAACTTGCTCCAGCTCCTCTTGAGACACAAAATCTAGGCCAGTGGGAATGTCCAGTCGATATAAGGGAGGATCAGCACCGACAAAACTACTGGAAATTGAACCTGATGATGGGCCCGCTCCGAAGCCGGAAGGATCAAAAGAAGATGCCGCTGATGGATCTTGGCCAAGATGCCTGATAAACAAATGAGCTCTCTCTAACTGCTGGGTCAGTCCGTTAATCTGGTCCAAGTTGGTAGGCTCTCGAAGGCACGCTATCCAGTCTATCATCATCATAAACCCTGTCACCATATCTACCATGAACTGGGTAGTACGAGTCTGGGCCCCACTAGTGCAAGGACTTCACCAGCTGCTAAATGCCTCCTGCATGTATGGACCCTCTGACATGGTAAAGCCATCTACGTCCTCCATAGTGATGTATATAAGTGACTGAAGTAGTAGCCAATGGTGCCAAGCCGGAGGAATAAAGGGAATGTGGATCTACCCCATGATGCTCCTAATAGCATGCTCTCCTAAATAGAGCTCCCAACCTCCCTCTATTAAACATGGGACTCTACGGGTGGATAATGCAAAATCCCAACCAGTGGGGAAACCTCCCTCAAACTTGACTGTCAAAAAGTCTGAGGTATACGGTACCCATGAGAACGATCCGACTGTCAAAAGCTTAAGCTGCAGGCGGGAATGGGTGAATCCCTCAGCTACAGGGATCTCCGTCAGAGTGGAGTGGTGCCAATGCCATCCCCGAGGATAAGTCTCCAGGCCAAAAGTAGTGGTAGGATGTAGGCAATGATGCCTCTCATATACCCAGAACTGGCCATGTAAATATACAAAGGTCCTCAGTGACCAGTACTGACAAATGTAAATGCAGAAATCAAAAAGGTACAAGAAAGATGTACTTACCAGCAGGAATGGGTAGAACCCTAACCAAGCCTCCGTCACACCCTCCGAGCGCATGCGCATACCGCAGAGAAAATAGGCAAAGGTGTACGTACCCCAATCGAAGTCACAGAGGCGCTCCACATATCGAGTGGCACTGACCAGGGCAAAAGACACCGTCGTAAAGTTGTCTGCTAGGAAACAACCCCTGATGATTACCAGAAATAATTGCCTCAGAATGCGATCTCTAACCCTCTAATCATCAGGTAAAGGCTCAGTCAAAGCCCCACTCTGGGCATCTAACCCGATCAGACTTTTCGACCCTTGATGGCCGTCGCAGGAACTCCCAGGAGGGACCAAACAGTAGTGGGTGTAATATCAGCTACAACAGGCACTGGCTCACCCTCAAACTCTATACTGGTGATGAACCTCTAATACATAGGTGTCATCATCACCTCGCAATCCAGTAAGTGGAGAGACTGAGTCTGGTGGAACCAACGCTCAGACAAAACTCTCATATAACCCCAAGGGCAACGACGGGGAGGGATAGAAAAGAATGCCTGAAACCCCCAGGTATCAACAATGTCTCTGTAATCTTGGTGCAGAGTGTGGTAAAGAAAGTACACATTAAACCAGTTCCCTCTAGGCTGCGTAAAGCCAGGA
Organism: Panax stipuleanatus; assembly: GCA_020205555.1. NCBI lineage: Eukaryota > Viridiplantae > Streptophyta > Magnoliopsida > Apiales > Araliaceae > Panax > Panax stipuleanatus. The sequence continues at coordinate 102,568,659 of CM035126.1, forward strand.
ACCTGCATCAAAAGCTAACCCATGTCAAACATGTTCCCCAAGAATGGCAAAAGAAAGAAAGAAAATCTAGAAAGAGAGAAACTTCAATCACCTCGTTGGCGTGAAGGAATCTCGAAGGATGGCTACTTAAGTCTCCCAACAGCTCTTGGAGTTGCACAGTAATGCCTGGAAGCTCTGCACGTGGAGCCTGAGCTGGGGTAGGAGTAATAAATGGATCCTCCTCATCATTTATGTTAACCGGCGGATTAGCCTGGATCGGATGGATCACTTACTCAGCCAATCTACGAGGCGGCCAGGCTGGCCGTGGCTGAGGGACATTGGAGACTCTCCACCGTCTAACTTGTGAAACGACCCTGCTAGCACTCCCGGGTCTATCTGGCTCCATCACTTGGACAATGCCTCCAAATCACCCCAGAAAGGGTGAGGTCAGCCTAAAATATGTGGCTTATTAATTTAAATCAGTATTTTATGCATTTTTAAGTCCTAAAACATGCATGTGTCAGTTAAAATCCCCAGTAGAGTCAAAATTGCATGTTTTTAATGCTCAGGCTTTTGAATTTTTTTGCTAGAGTCTCCTATGTAAAATGGATTGTCCGCACGCACACAGGCATGTCTAGGTGGCCATTCAGTAGCACACCTTCTCAAAAACAAAAACAGTTCAAATTTATGAAAAAAAATTAAAAAATAAACTTCACATGGTAGCCAAATTATCATGGAATTTTTTAGTTGAAAATCCAGGTTCGTTAGGCCTCAAAAAGGATGCGTAAACTGATCAAAAAGGGCAAAAATTGACTGTCTCATAATTCAAATTTTCTTACATCAAAACATGCATCGCAGTAAAACATGCATACTCATGAAGTCAGAAAATTTTTATCAAGTTATATAAGCATACATTTTTGATACATTACGTTTAAAAGCACCCTACGTGGTTTACACAATTCTATCGGTTAAAATTTGAAAAGAAGGGATGAAAATGTCACCTGAGACGTACAGAACGTGTGGCCGCTGCCGGAATCTAAAAAAAGCTGCCCGAACTCTGTAGATCTGGAAAAAAAAATCGGATTCCGTTTGAAACTCAAAACTAAAAATGACTTCTGAGAGGCCTTGCTGCCCAATATAAATCCGAAAGAGGGAGCCGCCCCACCAGTGCCAGCCGCGCCTCTATTTGTGATTCCCTAGGGTGGGCCCCACCCCAGTCTGGCTCGATCTAGTTTGAGTTGAAATGGAGTTTACAAGAGCTGAAAAGTTAAATCTGAGAAAAAACTGCTACGCGATTGAACAGATTGTCCTGAAATCCCGCGTTTATGTAGCAAATTCCTGACAGACAGAGGAACTTCATCTGAAACATTGGTTATCATCCCGATGCAATATCTGTGGACCAATGATAAAAAATGCTAAAAAACTACTGAAAAACTGCACAAAACTGTCGAAAATAACCACTATCAAAGCATCGGGTACAAACCGGTGACAGTTCAGCCGTTGGCACAACCCCAGCAAAGCATCGCGTACAGACCGTTGACACCTCAGCCATTGGCACAACCCCAGCGAAGCATCGGGTACAGACCGGTGATAGTTCAGCCGTTGGCTCAACCCCAACGAACCATCGGGTACATACTGGTGACAGTTTAGTCGTTTGCACAACCCCAGCGAAGCGTCGGGTACAGACCGATGATAGTTCAGCCGTTGGCAACAATTCCAGCGAAGCATCGAGAATGATCTGGTGGCAAAATAGGATATCAATCTATCCCCGTAAAAGATAGATGATGGAATATGTTATACAATTCCTTAGAGGGAGCACCGAGAAGGATTGGTGATTCAACCCCCTGTTGCAAGCTACCAATGTAAATTATCGTCAGGATAGGCATTGGAGGCACCCACTGAGGTAACTCGATAACAGAGATATATCCCTAGCAGGGGAGCCTTCAGAAATATACAGCAGCATCAGTCGAAGGAAAATATGCCCAACGAAGATTATCGACAGACGTGGAAAACCATTAGTCTCAAACCAAGGTAGCGTCAACAATGTCATCCCCATCAGAGTCGACAGGTCCCTCACGAATAACGTCATGCCCATGAAGAAGAGACGAGAACATGTTGTGATAGCCTAACTCTGATAAACTACCAATGGTCCTCTACCAACATCAAGGGCTATCCACTATAACGTTATCCCCAGCAGGTAATGACATGAGCAGTCAATGATAGTCCCATTCCCCTAAGAGGAATTTAGCATTCATCGTATATCATGTCATGCACTGCGTTACCTTTGCATTTTCATTTCTAGTGTAATGCCCAAGAATTTTCGAATATTATTAAATGAATATATTAATGGAAATGAATATTTATTTGAATATAAATATTTATGTGTTATGAGATGAATAATTCGAATGAATTCAAATTGAATTTAAAATAATTGAAAGAAATGTGGAGTTATAATAAACTCGTAGAATGCATTGTGTGGCACGAGAATAGAAACGCTGATGAGTTAATCAATTCGAGGATGAGGGAATTGCTAAGTGGATGGTTAGTCTTTATTAATTGTTAATTTGCTATTATGAGAAATATAATAATAGTATGTTGATTTATTATTATTGCAAGTAATAGTATAATAATGAGTAAATTGTTTTTAAATATAATAAGAATTATAATTATTTAATTGTTGAGAAATGCGATAATTAATCGTATAATATTAATAACCGGTTAATAGAGTAAATGGATAATTAATATAATGATTACTCAATTAATTGTTATGTGCAAGTATGCGATAATTAAACATATAAAGTATATGGGTTACAACTATATTATATAATGCAATGTGACATTCTTGTGTGATTATACTATATAAGAGGACTATATATTAAGATTTAATAAGTTATAAGAATACATCATGAGGTTGTGTGACAATGAAAGTATGTGAACATTAAATTAGTACCTTATGAATATATTGGAAACAATTGATTAATTGATGATTACTTCAATATATAATTGAATAATAGAGCTGGAATAATATAGTGAAGAAATAATATCTAATTGAAGTACATTCGGTGTTAACAGAATGTACATGGATTATATATGAGCGAATTACAATTTCCACATTGAAGTAGTATTTATTTGAATTACATGGTGACATTAAAATTATAACCTAAGAATATATTATATGAATACAACTTAAGTATATAGTATGTGTAGGATGACTAAGTGTTATATTACATTACCAATTGCTGAGCTTTTTGCCTTGTTCCATAATAAGAGACTCATTCCATCCTCACGTGTATTGCAAAGGCTAGCCTAAGCCTATTCCCTCCTCAAACTCAGAATGATCAATGAGGGAGTGGGATTCATGATTGATTTCACCAACCATCTACCAACTTCTTCTTAACCACCATGTAAACTAACATTCCTGTTGGTTTGATTTGGAGAACAAAGTTAGGGACTGTGTTTTGGTTTTCCTATAAATAAAGCATCCCTCCTTCACATTTCATTTGGCTGAGAATTCTATTAAGTGAATTAGTGCTAGTTCACTGAGATATATATAGAGCTAGATAATCAGTTGAGAGAGGAATTAATTTGCAGCAAGCTCTAATCAAAGGTATAATTAGCAGCAAGTTCATGCTCTTCATTTCTTCATTCTATAAATTTTAAATTCTTGACCTTGTTGAATTAGATTGTAATTGGATTATAGAATGCTTGTTTAAGTGTTATATGAACTAGTAAGCATGTTAGTATACAATGTGGCGTAATTACAATCAATTTTGTGAAGAAATTTTTGGGATTGGCTTGCATTATGTCGAAGTAAGAAAAACTCTGGTACAGACTAGGCACGGCGCAGCTTCGTCGGTTTATTACTGAGGCGCAGTGGAGCTGCGCTAGCCTTTGAAGTCAGTTTCCCGATTATGTTAGAAATCTTCTCTAAGTGTTAATTGATTACTACAACTTAGACAAGCATGCTAGCATGAGTAATCTGTATATATGAGTACGTAGAACTAAAATGAGCATGTTCTATTATGGTTGCATGAATGATTGATGAGAAGTGTAATTTTCAAAAGGAACTTAGAACATTAAAAAGGGAACTTTGACATGTGTGTATCATCTTGGTGTACTAATTTTGCGAGCATGTTAGTATGACCTAGAAAGGCATGAAAAGCATGTGAATTGGTGTATATATGTTTCATAATGTAATGTGAACATACGGACCTCGCTAGTGAATGTTTCTAACAAAAATGTAAGTTTTGAAGGTGAACCTTGGCATGTAGGTATCATATATGCATTCTGATTTTGTGAGCATGTTTATATGGCCTAGAAATGCATGACAGACATGTTAACATATGTATATATATAGCATGAACATGTTAAACCTTATTAGTGAATGATACTAATGGAAGTATAAGTGTTGAACGTGAACCTTGACATGTTATATTGAGATTTCGATTCTGATATTTATGGACATGTTTGATAGAGCTCTTAACCTCACTAATGTATCATACATATATGTCTACCATGTTAGATGTCATGAAATCAAGTCAAGCATAAATGAAGCATGTTTTTAAACCTATAATGATGCTACTTACATGTATGTGATATGGATACTCATGCACATGCCTAACACGAGTTATATGAATACCTTATGTGTTTAAAAGGCAAGCATGTTAGTGTTTAAGCTTACGTAGGGTTATATAATAAGTCTTTATTTGATATTATTATGTAATCTATTAAGTACTGTAGGTTGCGAGACTTGGGAGAATAATTATAATAAATCATTGTATATTATTCTACATTAGATCTTTCGCTGTGAATGTATGTTTTAGATATTATTATTGTATTATTGTGAGAACGTGACGAACTGAATTCGAGAGACCAGTGGCAGTCTGAATTTGGGGACGTCACAGGTTGGTATCAAAGTTCTAGTTATAAACCTTAGGAGCGAGTGTCCTTAGATTATAACTTAGGAGAACTTAAGAAGATAGAAGGAGATAAGACTCATGTAGAGTTTTCCTTGAGAGACTTAGTATGTTATGAAATGTAACTTCATTCTATACAATGAACTTATGTTTTATTTAACATTCTAATGGAGTTACTGTTGTCTGTCTTGTGTTTGTGATTGTAGGATGGCAGACACAGGAGTACCTAGTAGAGTGGCCGAGGAAGAACCCAAAGATATACGTGTAGTATACGAGGCACTTTTAGAGGCTGTGCCAGTGCAGGCAGTTGCACCATCCGATTCTGACAACGACGATGAGATAGAGGTGGAGTTTGACCCCGAGGAGGAGCCTATTGAGGACGAGCCTACCAAGGAGGAGCCCATAGAGGACTCTTACTTGCATAACCTGGAGGAGCATATGTTGGGAGAGTACGAGGAGCGTATTTTGGAGTTGGACTACAGAGTCCAAGGGCTGGAGGCTGAGGCCCAGGATAGAGAGTATAAGTTCCAAAAGCTAAGGGACAAGGACCATCAGAGGAAGCTAGCGATGCATGAGTTAGAGGTAGAGATTGCCTACCGTAGGGAGGCAGGGATACAGATGGGGACCTTATTCCACATGTCGGTATCCAGAAATGTAGACTTGGCAGGAAAGTTAGAAGAGGTCGAGCAGAGGGAGTAGAGTGAGAAGACTGAAAAGGAGGCACTCCGTACTCAGCTAGAGTTGGAGGTTATGGATAGGATCCACTTTGAGGAGAAGTGGGAAGTAGCTAATGAGAGAGCTGACGACCTAGAGGATGAGGTCAGATGCAAGAAGAGGAAGATGAACAAGATGGGATATGTGTTCCGTTTAGCTTTTAAAAGGGTGATTGATGGTGTATACCACTACCCAACGGAGTAGGGACAGACCCTACATACTTTGAGCTGAGAGCTGATAGCATACATAGCACAGATCGATGAGACCCTTAGCTAGACTAGTAGTAGTTTAGTAGTGTTTACTTTATGTGATGTATATACTGTGATGTAATCCCAGTCTTTTGTGTAAGATATAGGATAGTGATGTAAACCCCGAGTAAGCTTATATTAAAGGGGTAATGTGTTAGTGTTCCCCGTCTTTTTGTGATATTAGGGGATATATGTGATAACATTTATAGAAATATGCTAGGGAAAATCATGTAATGAAACGATTTGACATATGGATATAAATGAAGCTTATTTTAGAAACGTGTTATAATTTTCTTCTTTTTTGTATAAAAAGAAATACTTAAGTAATATAACTGAGTAATAATAAAATAAAAAATTTTGATGCAAATAATGGCACCAAAACATAGATTGACTGCACCTGAGGAGTCAGTGAACAATGAAAGGGAACAAGTAGATCCCATCCAAAAGTTAGTTGATTTGTTAGGAGAAGCTCTAAGGGGAAGGAACAACGAGCCCATTCGCTCCAACCCTCAAGCTGTCCCAGTGACAAACTTCAAAGATTTTAGGAATGTAGGACCCCCAGAGTTCGAGGGTACTACTGACCCGATAATTGCACAAACTTGGATAAAAGAGATTGAGAAGGCTTACACCATCGCCCGAGTGAGTGAAGACTAGAAGACGATATTTGCTACATACATGATGAGAGGAGAAACGAACTACTGGTGGGAGGCGAATCAGCAGAGAGCTAGAGAAGGAACGATAGCGTAGAAGAGATTTAAGACGTTGTTCTTCGAGAACTACTTCCCGAAGAGCATGAAGAACCGAATGGAGGTGAAGTTCTTAGAACTAAAACAAGGTGATGTGACGGTGGCGCAGTACACGGCTAAGTTTAATGAACTAGCGCGATTTGCAGAACACCAAGTTGGAGATGAAGAGAGGAAGGCAATGTGACACCCCCAAATCTGGGTACTTCGTTTCCACATAATTTGCTGTTCACTTTCTAACTATAACAAACATCTACCCAATATATCACAAAATAAATTACAATCTTTATTCAAAATAATAAAATCTCCCTTAAAACAAGGGTTACAACCTTCTCAAACTCAATCCCAGGGTTACTCTAACCTTGACATAATAATAAAGTGCGGAATAAAAACATGACATAAAATTATTACAATCCTTTCAAAATAATTAAACAAAGATTCACTTGCTCATCTTTCCCTTGCCTTTACTCGTAGACGGGGCATCAACGTTATCAACTTTAACTACAATTGTTATTTAATGCAAGAGTGAGCAAACAACAGCTCACTAGAGTTTAACAACAATAGATACATGAAAGGATATCTTTTAAAAAGATTGGAATAATTTAGCTTACTTCAACAATAAAGAATTGAATAATAATTCTCTATCAACATTCAAATTCGAATATAGAATTTATCCGAGGGTCATAAGACCTTTGAACTCTTCTTGTCCTAGGTTATAAATATTTTTATTTAAACCTTTAACAGTCAATAAGACTATGGACCTTAACTCGTACTTATGGGGATCAGTCCATCGTACCATGTATTGTGCACAAATATTTTAACGCTATGCGTAATCATCTTCCCTAATAATTAGGGTTGTTCAACTCAGTAATTTGAATTCAAATCCGCACCAAAGAAAGTTTAGTTTGGATAAGCGTACAAAGATAATTTAGAATTCACGTTCATCAACTATGGATTAGTTAAATCGACTTTCAATAATTCATAAATAAAAGAATTATGAATTAACATATACTTTAGAAGTAAACTTAAAGCATTTAAAATGATAAACTCGATCTTACTTGAACAATAAATTAAGATCATTTCAATTAAATAAACAATTGTCCAATACAGAAATGGAAAGGACATTCTCAACAATGAATATATGAACTTAAAGAAATTATATAGAATTAATACAAGATTAGGGTTTAGAAAACTTGCATAAAATTAATACAAGATTAGGGTTTAGAGAACTTGCCTTAAGCGCAAGCTACTTAACACAATTCACGTACTTTAATACTTCCTACACATATATATTAAGTCATAAAAACCTAAATTAGTTAACACATAACTAATTCACATAAGTGGTTAACCCTCATGGTTAACTCACTCTAATTAAATAAATAATCAACTATCACATAATTAATTACATCACACACATACTCACATAATTAAATTAATTATGTATTTAGCTAAATTATAATTAAACTATTGTAATTCACACACTTAATCAAATTATAATTACCTTTTAAAGTATAAACAAATTATACTTTATAATCAATTAAAATATATCATGCCTTATAATTACACAAATTATAATTAATCATGCGATTATCAATTTATAATCTATAATTAAACATTCATTTATTAAATTATAATTACATAAATTATAATTTAAATTAACATCTAATTGATTAAAATAAATCAACTTCTATACATTATAATTACACAGAATTATAATTTAAATTAAATATTTACTCTTAATTATAATTAATCAAATTATAATGAAGTAACTTATTGTACAATTAAACAATTATAGTTTATAATTTAAATACTATATTAGGTTTTCAAAACTTCCTTTTTCTCAAATATGAAATTGTCACATCCATATTAACCACATGTTATAGCAACTGATTACATGCTCATCATCATAAACATTTTATCATAAGCCATCAAGTAAGACTACACAAGTAAGCAAAACTCATTGTCCAAGCATTGTGCCCGGTGCAACTGCGCAGCCAGCTGCCTTATAACCGGCGCAGCTGGGTAGGGAAGGAATCTGGGATCGGCCAGTGGCGCAGCTGCGCTGCTCTTGGCCTTGCTGCAGGCGCAGCAGCTCGGCCAGACGCAGACAGCCACGGCTCTCTGTTTAACAGAACAACCCAAACAAGCCAACAACGCCAAAAATACAGTACTATAGACTCTTTAAAAACATATATACGTTATTACACATATATAAAGCATGCTTCCAAAACACAAAATCATTTAAACAATGATAATCACAAGTTTTGAAAATCCATTTTGGCCATTTTCATGAAAACTAATATTTTCATAAAACAATTCTCTATAATAAAATTTTCTTACCAATTCAACTTATAAAAACATGTATTATGTTTGAAATTGAAGATATTATCACAAAAATTCTAAATAGGCATATTAACACACAATCAAATCATAACTTTTACTCTAAAATTGGCTAATAACATACAAAATCATAAGAACATCAATTTCTCCATTAAAATATGTTCTGACAAAAATTTGATTTCTGAAAATCCTTGATCTTGACATACAATTCATATAATCACCATTATAAACACAATTTATATATGTATATCATATTTGTATAACTTTCATGCTAAATCATATACACAGAGAACTCATATTCATGAATATTATAAAGAAAACACATAGAAATATAAAAAAATTAAAATAATACCCTTTTTGCTTACATGATTAAAGAAGAAGATGATAGTGATTCCCTTCAAGCTTCTCAAACTTTATCTTTTCTTTCTCTTCCTCTTCTCTCTATCTTCTTCTCTGTTATTTTCTCTGCTCTTTCTCTCTTTCTTTTCTTAGTTTCTCTAACTGACTAACTCTAAACTAACGTAACTTAATGTATATACAATAGACATATAACACATATAATTATAGAATATGTAACTCCTAATATAATTACATATACTAATTACTAATTAATACATAGGTTACAAAAATTTTGAATTTAAATATCCACAAGGCTTGTTTGGCCAAAACAGAATTATTTTTAAAAACAGTTTATTAGCTAAGGCCTTGTTTGGAAAATAGATTTAAAATCCTTCTTCTTTATTTTAACAAATCATTTTAACACATACCTTAATGTCATATTTTCATCAATTAAATATTAATCAACTAATTTAATCAATTAAAATCCAACATCAATTAATCACATAAACTTGTCACATAATTATAATTGCTCGCTAATTATAATTCATGTAACACTTCATCACATAATTCCTCTAATTCAATTATCTCAATTAAATTAAAACTATAATATAAAATTAATATACATTAATTAAATAAATATTACACATTCATTTAATTAATATATAACACTTAATTAAATCACTCCATAAATCACATAATTTATTTATTTAATTCAATAAATACATCACATAAAATATTTATTTAATTCAATAAATATTAAAATTAACTATAAAATCACAATCGTTACAATCTTCCCTCCTTAAAGGGATTCTGTCCCCAGAATCACACACAAAAAAAAATCTCGTCTATTACATTCTTCCCTCCTTAAAAGGATTCTGTCCCTAGAATCAATATATAACGGGTTACACAAAACTAATCAAATAAATGCAGATAAGATTTTATCATAATATCTTTGAGTTCCCACGTAGCTTCTTCAGCATTGTGGTTCTTCCAGATTACCTTAACAGGAGGTATCACTTTATTCCTAAGTACTTGTTCCTTTCTATCAACTATTTGAACTGTCACTTCTTCATATGTTAAATCCTTATCAAATTGTAAAGGTTTATATTCTATTATATGTTTATAATCGTGCTTGTAAGATCTTAATGCAGAAATATGAAAGACGTTATGTATATTCTCAAGCTCCGGAGGTAATGCAATATCGTAAGCTACCTCGCCCACCTTTCGTAGTACCGCAAAAGGTCCAATAAATCTGGGACTCAGCTTTTCCTTCTTACCAAATCGAATCTTCCCCTTCCAGGGAGATACCTTCAGGAACACGAAACTTCCTGGTAAGAATTCTTGGTTTTGTCGATGAAGATCGGCATACTTCTTTTGTCTGTCTTGAGCAGCAACTAATCTTGTTCTGATCAGCTTCACAATTTCGGCGGTTTGTTGTACCAATTCTGGTCCCAATAACTGACGTTCCCCGACTTCATCCCAGCACAAAGGAGTTCTGCATTTTCTGCTATATAACGCTTCGTAAGGCGGCATGCCAATACTCGTATAATAACTATTGTTGTAGGCGAACTCCACCAACGGTAGATGATCCTCCCAGCTTCCTTTAAAGTCCATCACAAAAGCTCTCAGCATATCCTCAAGCGTCTGAATCGTTCTCTCGCTTTGTCCATCAGTCTGAGGATGGTATGCTGTACACATTCGCAACTGCATGCCCATACATTCTTGCAATCGCTTCCAGAAATTTGACGTAAAACGTGGATCTCTGTCGGACACAATCGACACTGGAACACCGTGTCGAGAAATAATTTCCTTCACGTATAGCTTCGCTAGCTTATCCAGGTTGTACTTAACCCTGATCGGCAGAAAGTGGGCTGACTTCGTCAGTCGATCCACTATAACCCATATCGCATCAAAACCCATCTGAGTCGTTGGAAGACCTACCACGAAATCTATCGTGATGTGTTCCCACTTCCACTCTGGGATTTCTAACGGTTGTAGCAAACCACTCGGTCTCTGGTGTTCTTCTTTGACTTTCTGACACGTTAAGCATTTCGCAACCCATTCAGCCACATCCCTCTTCATATTCGGCCACCAGAAATGATGCCTGAGATCCTGGTACATCTTCGTACTCCCAGGGTGAATAGAATATATAGAACTATGAGCTTTGCTCAAAATCTTCTTTTTGACCTCTGGTACTGGCAGTACCCATATTCTACCTTCAAACCGTAACAGACCTTCATTATCGATCTTGAACTTGAACTCTTCGCCATTGGTTATCCTCCTCCGAATCTTTTCACATTCTTCATCATGGAGTTGTGCTTCTTTCACTTTGTCTACTAGAGTAGAACCAGTGGTTACTTGAAATAACATCTCGTCCGATTCCTTTCGAAGCTTCACTTCCAATTCCAATCTAGCCATTTGTTCTATCAACCGATCCTGATCAGTTAACACGTTCAGCTTCTCTTGACCTTTTCGGCTCAAAGCGTCGGCAACAACGTTAGCTTTACCCGGATGGTAAAGTATCTAGCAATCGTAGTCTTTAATCAGTTCCAACCACCTTCTTTGGCGCATGTTCAAATCCTTCTTGTTAAATATATACTTAAGACTCTTGTGATCTATGTATATTTCACACTTCTCTCCATATAAGTAGTGCCTCTAAATCTTTAGGGCAAACACTACTGCCGCCAATTCTAGATCATGGGTCGGATACCCCTTCTCGTAATCCTTCAGCTGACGTGACGCATAGGCAATGACTTTGCCGCTCTGCATCAACACACATCCTAATCCTTTATGTGAGGCATCACCATATACCATGAAATTCCCCGAACTATCCGGTAAAGACAATGCAGGCGCAGTACTCAGCCTCTTCTTCAACTCCTGAAAACTCTCCTCACACTTCTCCGTCCAAACAAACTTAACTATTTTACGAGTCAAATTCGTCAACGGAGTTACGATTCTAGAAAAGTCTTGGATAAATCTTCGGTAATAACCTGCCAATCCCAAGAAACTCCTCACTTCGGACGGCGTCTTCGGCTGTTCCCAATTCATAACAGCTTCAACCTTCGACGGATCCACCAAAATACCATCCTTGTCGATCACGTGGCTAAGAAATTGCACACGTTCCAACCAGAATTCACATTTCAAGAATTTAGCGTAAAGCTTCTCTCCTCTCAGTGCTTCTAAGGTTAGTCGTAAGTGTTCAGCATGCTCCTCCTCGGTCTTGGAATAAACCAGGATGTCATCTATGAACACTACCACGAACTTGTCCAGAAATGGCTTGAACACCTTGTTTATTAGGTCCATAAATGCAGCTGGGGCATTCGTGAGTCCAAATGACATTACTAAGAACTCGTAATGACCATATCGAGTTCTAAAAGCCGTTTGAGGTACATCTTCCTTCCGCACCTTCAACTGATGATACCCGCTTCTCAGATCAATTTCCGAGAAGTACTTCGCACCCTTCAGTTGATCAAACAAATCATCGATCCTAGGTAAAGGATACCTATTCTTGATCGTAACTTTATTCAACTCCTTATAAACAATACAAATACGCATCGACCCATCCTTCTTCTTCATGAATAAAACAGGCGCTCCCCACAGCGAAACACTCGGTTGGATATACTTCTTGTCTAGAAATTCTTGCAGTTGAACCATCAGTTCCTTCATCTCGACTGGAGCCATTCGGTACGGAGCCTTCGAAATTGGAGCAGTTCCCAGCTCTAAATCGATCACGAACTCTATCTCCTTATCCGGCGGAAGTCCTGGCAAATCGCTAGGAAAAACGTCCACAAACTCCTTAACTACCGATATTTCCTCCACCCTCGGGCTTTCCTTACGCGTATCTACTATGTAGGCTAGATATCCTACACAGCCTTACGTCAGAAGTTTCTTGGCTTGCATAACCGTCAGACAACTCACTTGCCTAGGCGAATTGCTACCATAGAACACCAACTTCGACGGAGATGTAAGGTTCACCGACTTCTTCTGACAGTCGATTACCGCCCCATGGTTGAACAACCAATCCAAACCCAGTATAACGTTGAATTCCCCAAGTTTAATCGGAATCAAATCTACTCTAAGTTCCTGACCCTTAATGTCCAATCTACAGTTCTTATAAACACACCTAACAGGAATAACTTCCCTATTCGCAATCTCTATGTTCAAGGGGTAAACTAACTCTTCTACAGGTAAGTCTAAGGTTTTAGCAAAATCATCAGATATGAATGAACAAGTAGCACCCAAATCAAATAATATATATGCATTTATACTATTGTCCGGAATAATACCTGACACCACGTCTTTTGATTGCACAGCATCCTGCACCGTCATATTGAATTTCCGTGCAGTGGGTCGAACAGCTTGCAATGGTGCAGCGATAGTCACGGAACTGCCGCTTCCATTCCCTCCGCTCCCTGTTGGCCCTGCTGTCAGCTTTTTAGGGCAGTTGCGAGCCATGTGATCCTTGGATCCACATGTAAATCAAGATCCCTTCTTCGGGTTTGGGCAATTAGGCACGATGTGGCCTTCCTGACCATAGTTGAAGCACATCCGCCTCCCCTTCATGCACACGCCAGTATGATTCTTGCCGCATTAGCACATGCTTCGCACTTCCTCTTTTGCTGGCTTCCTTGCTGACTCCCAGAAGAGGTATTATCAGACCACTTCCTCTTCTGGTTCACAGCGCTGCTACACCCAGTTTTGGTTTCTACCTCATTCTTCTTCTTCTTATCTTGGTTGAACTTCGTCACCGCTTCGCTTCCTCCCTCAGCAAGTATGGCCTTCTCTAACACAGCTGCAAAGGTATTCAACTGGAACATGGAAACCTTGCTGTAGAGCCAGGGCTTCAGTCCTCGCTCAAACCTTTTCGCTTTCCTAGCGTCAGTGCTAACCTGGTGAGTAGCGAACCTGGCAAACACGTTGAACTTAGAGGCATACTCGGACACCGTCATCCCTCCTTGCTTAAGTTCTAGGAATTAGACTCCATCTGGTCCTGGGAACTCACTGGAAAGTACATCTCGTAGAACATTTTCTTGAAACGTTCCCACGTGATGACTCCCTCTCCCTCTCGGGTCTTGTTAGCCTGCCACCAAAAATTAGCATCTGACTTCAACATAAAAGCCGCGAATGCTATCTTCTAGTCTTCCCCACCCTAGCCACGTCAAATACCTTCTCTATTTCCAAAACCCATGTCTGAGCTTCGATAGGGTTAGTCAATCCTTTGAACTCAGGCGATCCTACTGCCTTGAATTCCTTGAACGTTGTACGCTGCACTTGTGGCTAATTCGCAAGGGCTCCGATCAACAGGTTCACCAACTGCTGAACCGAATTGGGATTCGTCCCATCGTTATTGTTGTTATTCGTCGAACCTTCGGGGTTTTGACGCGTTATTCTTCTTCAAGGAGGCATTTTCTGTTAAGAGAATACTATTATTAGACCCTTTATTCAACTATTAAGTATTCCAGTTCATACTTAAACGTTCTAGACAATTCAGTTCACATAGAACACCAAGCACGTCAATAAACTTCTAACTATAACAAACATCTACCCAATATATCACAAAATAAATTATAATCTTTATTCAAAATAATAAAATCTCTCTTAAAACAGGGGTTACAACCTTCTCAAACTCAATCCCAGGGTTACTTTAACCTTGACATAATAATAAAGTACGGAATAAAAACATGACATAAAATTATTATAATCCTTTCAAAATAATTAAACAAAGCTTCACTTGCTCATTTTTCCCTTGCCTTTACTCGTAGACGGGGCATCAACGTTATCAACTTTAACTGCAATTGTTATTTAATGCAAGAGTGAGCAAACAACCGCTCACTAGAGTTTAACAACAATAGATACATGAAAGGATATCTTTTAAAAAGATCTGAATAACTTAGCTTACTTCAACAATAAAGAATTGAATAATAATTCTCTATCAACATTCAAATTCGAATATAGAATTTATCTGAGGGTCATAAGACCTTTGAACTCTTCTTGTCCTAGGTTATAAATATTTTTATTTAAACCTTTAACAGTCAATAAGACTATGGACCTTAACTCGTACTTAGGGGGATCAGTCCTTCGTACCATGTATTGTGCACAAACATCTTAACGTTATGCATATTCATCTTCTCGAATAATTAGGGTTGTTCAACTCAGTAATTTGAATTCAAGTCCGCACCAAAGAAAGTTTGGTTTGGATAAGCTTATAAAGTTAATTTAGAATTCACGTTCATCAACTAAGGATTAGTTGAATCGACTTTAAATAATTCATAAATAAAAGAATTATGAATTAACATATGCTTTAGAAGTAAACTTAAAGCATTTAAAAGGATAAACTCGATCTTACTTGAACAATAAGTTAATATCATTTCAATTAAATAAACAATTGTCCAATACAGAAATAGAAAGGACATTCTCAACAATGAATATATGAACTCAAAGAAATTGTATAGAATTAATTCAAGATTAGGGTTTAGAAAATTTGCATAAAATTAATACAAGATTAGGGTTTAGAGAACTTGCCTTAAGCGCAAGCTACTTAACACAATTCACGTACTTTAATACTTCCTACACATATATATTAAGTCACAAAAACCTAAATTAGTTAACACATAACTAATTCACATAAGTGGTTAACCCTCATGGTTAACTCACGCTAATTAAATAAATAATCAACTATCACATAATTAATTACATCACACACATACTCACATAATTAAATTAATTATGTATTTAGCTAAATTATAATTAAACCATTGTAATTCACACACTTAATCAAATTATAATTACTTAAATTATAATTACCTTTTAAAGTATAAAGAAATTATACTTTACAATCAATTAAAATATATCATGTCGTATAATTACACAAATTATAATTAATCATACGATTATCAATTTATAATCCATAATTAAACATGCATTTATTAAATTATAATTACATAAATTATAATTTAAATTAACATCTAATTGATTAAAATAAATCAACTTCTATACATTATAATTTCACAGAATTATAATTTAAATTAAATATTTACTCTTAATTATAATTAATCAAATTATAATGAAGTAACTTATTGTACAATTAAACAATTATAGTTTATAATTTAAATACTATATTAGGTTTTCAAAACTTCCTTTTTCTCAAATATGAAATTGTCACATTCATATTAACCACATGTTATAGCAACTGATTACATGCTCATCATCATAAACATTTTATCTTAAGCCATCAAGTAAGACTACACAAGTAAGCAAAACTCGCTGCCCAAGCACTGTGCCCGGCGAAGCTGCGCAGCCAGCTGCCTTATAACCGGCGCAGCTGCGCAGGGAAGGAATCTGGGATCGGCCAGTGGCGCAGCTGCGCTGCTCCTGGCCTTGCTGCAGGCGCAGCTGCGCAGCAGCTCGGCCAGACGCAGACAGCCACGACTCTCTGTTTAACCGAACAACCCAAACAAGCCAACAACGCCAAAAATACAGTACTATAGACTCTGTAAAAGCATATATACGTTATTACACATATATAAAGCATGCTTCCAAAACACAAAATTATTTAAAAAATGATAATCACAAGTTTTGAAAATGCATTTTGGCCATTTTCATGAAAACTAATATTTTCATAAAACAATTCTCTATAATAAAATTTTCTTACCAATTCAACTTATAAAAACATGTATTATGTTTGAAATTGAAGATATTATCACAAAAATTCTAAATAGGCATATTAACACACAATCAAATCATAACGTTTACTCTAAAATTGGCTAATAACATACAAAATCATAAGAACATCAATTTCTCCATTAAAACATGTTCTCACAAAAATTTGATTTCTAAAAATCCTTGATCATGACATACAATTCATATAATCACCATTATAAACACAATTTATATATGTACATCATATTTGTATAACTTTCATGATAAATCATATACACAGAGAACCCGTATTCATGAATATTATAAAGAAAACACATAGAAATATAAAGAAATTGAAATAATACCCTTTTTGCTTAGATGATTGAAGAAGAAGTTGATAGTGATTCCCTTCAAGCTTCTTAAGCTTTATCTTTTCTTTCTCTTCCTCTTCTCTCTATCTTCTTCTCTGTTATTTTCTCTGCTCTTTCTCTCTTTCTTTTCTTAGTTTCTCTAACTGACTAACTCTAAACTAACGTAACTTAGTATATATACAATATACATATAACACATATAATTATAGAATATGTAACTCCTAATATAATTACATATACTAATTACTAATTAATACATAGGTTACAAAAATTTTGAATTTAAATATCCACAAGGCTTGTTTGGCCAAAACAGAATTATTTTTAAAAACAGTTTATTAGCTAAGGCCTTGTTTGGAAAATAGATTTAAAATCTTCTTTTTTTATTTTAACAAATCATTTTAACACATACCTTAATGTCATATTTTAAACAATTAAATATTAATCAACTAATTTAATCAATTAAAATCCAACATCAATTAATCACATAAACTTGTCACATAATTATAATTACTCGCTAATTATAATTCATGTAACACTTCATCACATAATTCCTCTAATTCAATTATCTCAATTAAATTAGAACTATAATATAAAATTAATATACATTAATTAAATAAATATTACACATTCATTTAATTAATATATAACACTTAATTAAATCACTCATTAAATCACATAATTTATTTATTTAATTCAATAAATACATCACATAAAATATTTATTTAATTCAATAAATATTAAAATTAACTATAAAATCACAATCATTACAATCCTCCCTATTTAAAAGGATTCTGTCCCCAGAATCACACACAAAAAAAAATCTCGTCAATTACATTCTTCCCTCCTTAAAAGGATTCTGTCCCCAAATTCAATATATAAGGGGTTACACAAAACTAATTAAATAAATGCGGATAAAATTTCATCATAACATCTTCGAGTTCCCACGTAGCTTCTTCAGCACTGTGGTTCCTCCAGATTACCTTAACAGGAGGTATCACTTTATTCCTAAGTATTTGTTCTTTTCTATCAACTATTTGAACAAGCACTTCTTCATATGTTAAGTCCTTATCAAATTGTAAAGGTTTATATTCTATTACATGTTTATAATCGTGCTTGTAAGGTCTTAATGTAGAAATATGAAAGACGTTATGTATATTCTCGAGCTCCGGAGGTAATGCAATCTCGTAAGCTACCTCGCCCACTTTTCGTAGTACGTCAAAAGGTCCAATAAATCTGGGACTCAGCTTTCCCTTCTTACCAAATCGAATCTTCCCCTTCCAGAGAGATACCTTCAGGAACACGAAACTGTTGGGTTTGTACGTAACGCAATCATGCAATCAAATCACATAAATAGGGCGGAAGCGTAAAAACTAGGTTTTCAAAAATTTATACAAACCCATTGCCATGATCATTCTTGTGCATCAATTATCAGTGAATGAGGAAGGAGAAAAATATAATTATACCTTTGAAGATCCAAGCTTCCTCAGGTACAAGTTCTACTCCTTTGATTCCTTTGATTCCTCTGTAGTGGCTCCTTCCCTTGATCAATGTCAGCCACCCAAATGTTTGGCCTCTAACGGTGATCCACCAAGGAAGATGAAGAACTCAGTAAGATGGGTTATTGGCTTAACCCTTGTTTCTAAGGTTAGTCGTAAGTGTTCAGCCTGCTCCTCCTCGGTCTTGGAAAAAACCAGGATGTCATCTATGAACACTACCACGAACTTGTCCTAGAAATGGCTTGAACAACCTGTTCATTAGGTCCATAAATGCAGCTGGGGCATTCATGAGACCAAATGACATTACTAAGAACTCGTAATGACCATATCGAGTTCTAAAAGCCGTTTTAGGTACATCTTCCTTCCTCACCTTCAACTGATGATACCCGCTTTTCAGATCAATTTTCGAGACGTACTTCGCGCCCTTCAGTTGATCAAACAAATTATCGATCCTAGGTAAAGGATACCTATTCTTGATCGTAACTTTATTCAACTCCCTATAATTAATGCAAAGACGCATCGACCCATCCTTCTTCTTCACAAATAAAACAGGCGCTCCCCACGGCGAAACACTTGGTTGGATATACTTCTTATCTAGAAATTCTTGCAGTTGAACCATCAGTTCCTTCATCTCGACTGGATCCATTCGGTTCGGAGCCTTCGAAATTGGAGCAGTTCCCGGTGCTAACTCGATCACGAACTCTATCTCCCTATCCGGCGGAAGTCCTGGCAAATCGCTCGGAAAAAGGTCCACAAACTCCTTAACTACCGATATTTCCTCCACCCTCAGGCTTTCCTTACGCGTATCTACTATGTAGGCTAGATATCCTACACAGCCTTGCGTCAGAAGTTTCTTAGCTTCCATAACCGTCAGACAACTCACTTGCCTAGGCAATTTGCTACCATAGAACACCAACTTCGACGGAGTCGTAAGGTTCACCAACTTCTTCTGACAGTCGATTACCGCCCCATGGTTGAACAACCAATCCATACCCAGTATAACGTTGAATTCCCCAAGTTTAATCGGAATCAAATCTACTCTAAGTTCCTGACCCTTAATGTCCAATCTACAGTTCTTGTAAACACACCTAACATGAATAACTTCCCTATTCACAATCTCTATATTCAAGGGGTAAACTAACTCTTCTACATGTAAGTCTAAGGTTTTAGCAAAATCATCAGATATGAATGATGAAGTAGCACCCGAATCAAATAATGCATATGCATTTATACTATTGATCGGAATAATACCTGACACCACGTCTTTTGATTGCACAGTATCCTGCACCGTCATATTGAATGTCCGTGCAGTGGGTCGAACAGCTTGCAATGGTGCAGCGATAGTCACGGAACTGCCACTTCCATTCCCTCCACTCCCTGTTGACCCTACTGTCAGCTATTTAGGGCAGTTGCGAGCCATGTGATCCTTGGATCCACATGTAAAGCAAGCTCCCTTCTTCAGGTTTGGGCAATTAGGCTCGATTTGGCCTTCCTGACCACAGTTGAAGCACACCCGTTACCCCTTCATGCACACGCCAATATGATTCTTGCCGCATGTAGCACATGCTTCGAATTTCCTCTTTTACTGGCTTCCTTGCTGACTCCCAGCAGAGCTATTATCAGACCACTTCCTCTTCTGGTTCACAGCGCTACTACCCCCAGTTTTGGTTTCTACCTCATTCTTCTTCTTCTTATCTTGGTTGAACTTCGTCACCGCTTCGCTTCCTCCCTCAGCAAGTATGGCCTTCTCTAACACAGCTGCAAAGGTATTCAACTGGAACATGGAAACCTTGCTGTAGAGCCAGGGCTTCAGTCCTTGCTCAAACCTTTTTGCTTTCCTAGCGTCAGTGCTGACCTGGTGAGTAGCGAACCTGGCCAACTCGTTGAACTTAGCGGCATACTCGGACACCGTCATCCCTCCTTGCTTAAGTTCTAGGAATTGGACCTCCATCTGGTCCTGGGAACTCACTGGAAAGTACATCTCGTAGAACATTTCCTTCAAACGTTCCCACGTGATGACTCCCTCTCCCTCTCGGGTCTTGTTAGCCTGCCACCAAACACTAGCATCCGACTTCAACATAAAAGTCGCGAATGCTGTCTTCTGGTCTTCACCAACCCTAGCCACGTCAAATACCTTCTCTATTTCTGTAACCCATGTCTGAGCATCGATAGGGTTAGTCGATCCTTTGAACTCAGGCGGTCCTACTTCCTTGAATTCCTTGAATGTTATACGCTGCACTTGTGGCTGATTCACAAGGGCTCTGGTCAACAGGTTCACCAACTGCTGAACCGAATTGGGATTCGTCCCATCGTTATTGTTGTTGTTCGTCGAACCTTTGGGGTTTTGACGCATTATTCTTCTTCTAGGAGGCATTTTCTGTTAAGAGAATATTATTATTAGACCCTTTATTCAACTATTAAGTATTCCAGTTCATACTTAAACATTCTAGACAATTCAGTTCACATAGAACACCAAGCACGTCAATAAATTCTAACTATAACAAACATCTACCAAACATATCACAAAATAAATTACAATCTTTATTCAAAATAATAAAATCTCCCTTAAAACAAGGGTTACAACCTTTTCAAACTCAATCCCAGGGTTACTCTAACCTTGACATAATAATAAAGTGCGGAATAAAAACATGACATAAAATTATTACAATCCTATCAAAATAATTAAACAAAGCTTCACTTGCTCATCTTTCCCTTGCCATTACTCGTAGACGTGGCATCAACGTTATCAACTTTAACTGCAATTGTTATTTAATGCAAGAGTGAGCAAACAACAGCTCACTAGAGTTTAACAACAATAGATACATGAAAGGATACCTTTTAAAAAGATCTGAATAACTTAGCTTACTTCAACAATAAAGAATTGAATAATAATTCTCTATCAACATTCAAATTCGAATATAGAATTTATCTGAGGGTCATAAGACCTTTGAACTCTTCTTGTCCTAGGTTATAAATATTTCTATTTAAACCTTTAACAGTCAAAAAGACTATGGACCTTAGCACGTACTTAGGGGGATCAGCCCTTCGTACCATGTATTGTGCACAAACATCTTAACGCTATGCGTAATCATCTTCCCTAATAATTAGGGTTGTTCAACTCAGTAATTTTAATTCAAGTCAGCACCTAAGAAAGTTTGGTTTGGATAAGCTTACAAAGGTAATTTAGAATCCACGTTCATCAACTAAGGATTAGTTGAATCGACTTTCAATAATTCATCAATAAAAGAATTATGAATTAACATATGCTTTAGAAGTAAACTTAAAGCATTTAAAATGATAAACTAGATATTACTTGAACAATAAGTTAAGATCATTTCAATTAAATAAACAATTGTCCAATATAGAAATGGAAAGGACATTCTCAACAATGAATATATGAACTCAAAAAAATTGTATAGAATTAATACAAGATTAGGGTTTAGAAAACTTGCATAAAATTAATACAAGATTAGGGTTTAGAGAACTTGCCTTAAGCGCAAGCTACTTAACACAATTCACGTACTTTAATACTTACTACACATATATATTAAGTCAAAAAAACCTAAATTAGTTAACACATAACTAATTCACATAAGTGGTTAACCCTCATGGTTAACTCACTCTAATTAAATAAATAATCAACTATCACATAATTAATTACATCACACACATACTCACATAATTAAATTAATTATGTATTTAGCTAAATTATAATTAAACCATTGTAATTCACACACTTAATCAAATTATAATTACCTTTTAAAGTATAAACAAATTATACTTTATAATCAATTAAAATATATCATGCCTTATAATTACACAAATTATAATTAATCATACGATTATCAATTTATAATCCATAATTAAACTTGCATTTATTAAATTATAATTACATAAATTATAATTTAAACTAACATCTAATTGATTAAAATAAATCAACTTCTATACATTATAATTTCACAGAATTATAATTTAAATTAAATATTTACTCTTAATTATAATTAATCAAATTATAATGAAGTAACTTATTGTACAATTAAACAATTATAGTTTATAATTTAAATACTATATTAGGTTTTCAAAACTTCCTTTTTCTCAAATATGAAATTGTCACGTCCATATTAACCACATGTTATAGCAACTGATTACATGCTCATCATCATAAACATTTTATCTTAAGCCATCAAGTAAGACTACACAAGTAAGCAAAACTCACTGCCCAAGAACTGTGCCCGGCGCAGCTGCGCAGCCAGCTGCCTTATGACCGGCGCAGCTGCGCAGGGAAGGAATCTGGGATTGGCCAGTGGCGCAGCTGCGCAGGGAAGGAATCTGGGATTGGCCAGTGGCGCAGCTGCGCTGCTCCTGGCCTTGCTGCCGGCGCAGCTGCGCAGCAGCTCGGCCAGACGCAGACAGCCACGGCTCTCTGTTTAACCGAACAACCCAAACAAGCCAACAACGCCAAAAATACAGTACTATAGACTCTGTAAAAACATATATACGTTATTACACATATATAAAGCATGCTTCCAAAACACAAAATCATTTAAACAATGATAATCATAACTTTTGAAAATTCATTTTGGTCATTTTCATGAAAACTCATATTTTCATAAAACAACTCTCTATAATAAAATTTTCTTACCAATTCAACTTATAAAACATGCATTATGTTTGAAATTGAAGATATTATCACAACAATTCTAAATAGGCATATTAACACACAATCAAATCATAACGTTTACTCTAAAATTGGCTAATAACATACAAAATCATAAGAACATCAATTTCTCCATTAAAACATGTTCTGACAAAAATTTAATTTCTGAAAATCCTTGATCATGACATATAATTCATAGAATCACCATTATAAACACAATTTATATATGTACATCATATTTGTATAACTTTCATGCTAAACCATATACATAGAGAACTCATATTCATGAATATTATAAAGAAAACACATAGAAATATAAAAAAATTGAAATAATACCCTTTTTGCTTAGATGATTGAAGAAGAAGATGATAGTGATTCCCTTCAAGCTTCTCAAGCTTTATCTTTTCTTTCTCTTCCTCTTCTCTCTATCTTCTTCTTTGTTATTTTCTCTGCTCTTTCTCTCTTTCTTTTCTTAGTTTCTCTAACTGACTAACTCTAAACTAACGTAACTTAGTGTATATACAATATACATATTACAAATATAATTACATATACTAATTACTAATTAATACATAGGTTACAAAAATTTTGAATTTAAATATCCACAAGGCTTGTTTGGCCAAAACAGAATTATTTTTAAAAACAGTTTATTAGCTAAGGCCTTGTTTGGAAAATAGATTTAAAATCCTTTTTCTTTATTTTAACAAATCATTTTAACACATTCCTTAATGTCATATTTTAATCAATTAAATATTAATCAACTAATTTAATCAATTAAAATCCAACATCAATTAATCACATAAACTTGTCACATAATTATAATTACTCACTAATTATAATTCATGTAACACTTCATCACATAATTCCTCTAATTCAATTATCTCAATTAAATTAGAACTATAATGTAAAATTAATATACATTAATTAAATAAATATTACACATTCATTTAATTAATATATAACACTTAACAAACATCTATACAATATATCACAAAAAAAATTACAATATTTATTCAAAATAATAAAATCTCCCTTAAATAAAAAGGTTTACAACCTTCTAAAACTCAATCTCAGGGTTACTCTAACATTGACATAATAATAAAGTGCGGAATAAAAACATGACATAAAATTATTACAATCCTTTCAAAATAATTAAACAAAGCTTCACTTGCTCATCTTTCACTTGCCTTTACTCGTAGACGTGGCATCAACGTTATCAACTTTAACTGCAATTGTTATTTAATGCAAGAGTGAGCAAACAACAGCACACTAGAGTTTAACAACAATAGATACATGAAATGATATTTTTTAAAAAGATTTGAATAACTTAGCTTACTTCAACAATAAAGAATTGAATAATAATTCTCTATCAACATTCAAATTCGAATATAGAATTTATCTGAGGGTCATAAGACTTTTGAACTCTTCTTATCCTAGGTTATAAATATTTCTATTTAAACCTTTAACAGTCAATAAGACTATGGACCTTAACTCGTACTTAGGGGGATCAGCCCTTCGTACCATGTATTGTGCACAAACATCTTAACGCTATGCGTAATCATCTTCCCTAATAATTAGGGTTGTTCAACTCAGTAATTTTAATTCAAGTCCGCACCAAAGAAAGTTTGGTTTGGATAAGCTTACAAAGGTAATTTAGAATTCACGTTCATCAACTAAGGATTAGTTGAATCGACTTTCAATAATTCATAAATAAAAGAATTATGAATTAACATATATGATTTAGAAGTAAACTTAAAGCATTTAAAATGATAAACTAGATCTTACTTGAACAATAAGTTATGATCATTTCAATTAAATAAACAATTGTCCAATACAGAAATGGAAATGACATTCTCAACAATGAATATATGAACTCAAAGAAATTGTATAGAATTAATAGAAGATTAGGGTTTAGAAAACTTGCATAAAATTAATACAAGATTAGGGTTTAGAGAACTTGCCTTAAGTGCAAGCTACTTAACACAATTCACGTACTTTAATACTTCCTACACATATATATTAAGTCACAAAAAACCTAAATTAGTTAACACATAACTAATTCATATAAGTGGTTAACCCTCATGGTTAACTCACTCTAATTAAATAAATAATCAACTATCACATAATTAATTACATCACACACATACTCACATAATTAAATTAATTATGTATTTAGCTAAATTATAATTAAACCATTGTAATTCACACACTTAATCAAATTATAATTACTTAAATTATAATTATCTTTTAAAGTATAAACAAAATATACTTTATAATCAATTAAAATATATCATGCCTTATAATTACACAAATTATAATTAATCATGCGATTATCAATTTATAATCCATAATTAAACATGCATTTATTAAATTATAATTACATAAATTATAATTTAAATTAACATATAATTGATTAAAATAAATCAACTTTTATAAATTATAATTTCACAGAATTATAATTTAAATTAAATATGTACTCTTAATTATAATTAATCAAATTATAATGAAGTAATTTATTGTACAATTAAACAATTATAGTTTATAATTTAAATACTATATTAGGTTTTCAAAACTTCCTTTTTCTCAAATATGAAATTGTCACATCCATATTAACCACATGTTATAGCAACTGATTACATGCTCATCATCATAAACATTTTATCTTAAGCCATCAAGTAAGACTACACAAGTAAGCAAAACTCACTGCCCAAGCACTGTGCCCGGCGCAGCTGCGCAGCCAGCTGCCTTATAACCGGCGCAGCTGCGCAGGGAAGGAATCTGGGATCGGCCAGTGGCGCAGCTGCGCTGCTCCTGGCCTTGCTGCCGGCACAGCTGCGCAGCAGGTCGGCCAGACGCAGACAGCCACGGCTCTCTGTTTAACCGAACAACCCAAACAAGCCAACAACGCCAAAAATACAGTACTATAGACTCTGTAAAAATATATATACGTTATTACACATATATAAAGCATGCTTCCAAAACACAAAATCATTTAAACAATGATAATCACAAGTTTTGAAAATCCATTTTGGCCATTTTCATGAAAACTCATATTTTCATAAAACAATTCTCTATAATAAAATTTTCTTACCAATTCAACTTATAAAACATGCATTATGTTTGAAATTGAAGATATTATCACAACAATTCTAAATAGGCATATTAACACACAATCAAATCATAACGTTTACTCTAAAATTGGCTAATAACATACAAAATCATAAGAACATCAATTTCTCCATTAAAACATGTTCTGACAAAAATTTAATTTCTGAAAATCCTTGATCATGACATACAATTCATATAATCACCATTATAAACACAATTTATATATGTACGTCATATTTGTATAACTTTCATGCTAAACCATATACATAGAGAACTCATATTCATGAATATTATAAAGAAAACACATAGAAATATAAAGAAATTGAAATAATACCCTTTTTGCTTAGATGATTGAAGAAGAAGATGATAGTGATTCCCTTCAAGCTTCTCAAGCTTTATCTTTTCTTTCTCTTCCTCTTCTCTCTATCTTCTTCTTTGTTATTTTCTCTGCTCTTTCTCTCTTTCTTTTCTTAGTTTCTCTAACTGACTAACTCTAAACTAACGTAACTTAGTGTATATACAATATACATATAACAAATATAATTATAGAATATGTAACTCCTAATATAATTACATATACTAATTACTAATTAATACATAGGTTACAAAAATTTTGAATTTAAATATCCACAAGGCTTGTTTGGCCAAAACAGAATTATTTTTAAAAACAGTTTATTAGCTAAGGCCTTGTTTGGAAAATAGATTTAAAATCCTTTTTCTTTATTTTAACAAATCATTTTAACACATACCTTAATGTCATATTTTAATCAATTAAATATTAATCAACTAATTTAATCAATTAAAATCCAACATCAATTAATCACATAAACTTGTCACATAATTATAATTACTCGCTAATTATAATTCATGTAACACTTCATCACATAATTCCTCTAATTCAATTATCTCAATTAAATTAGAACTATAATATAAAATTAATATACATTAATTAAATAAATATTACACATTCATTTAATTAATATATAACACTTAATTAAATCACTCCATAAATTACATAATTTATTTATTTAATTCAATAAATAAATCACATAAAATAGTTATTTAATTCAATAAATATTAAAATTAACTATAAAATCACAATCGTTACAGGCAAGACATTTTGAGCAAGGGCTGAAGCCATGGCTGTATAATAAGGTATCAGTTCTTCAAATTAATTTCTTTGCGACGTTGTTAGAGAAGGCAATCATTGCGGAAGGCAGTAGTGAGGCCTTAAGTTTGTATCATAAGGAAAAGAAAAACAAGAACACTGGTGGTGAGCATCGTGGAGGAAGTAGCAGCGGGGGATGTAATTTGGGAAAGAGAAAGTGGGAGAACAATAACAACAAAAACAACAACAATCAGTCGGGAAACTTTCATGGAGGATTTAAGAAAAGGAATGAAGCTTGTAATAAGTGTGGGAGAAGTCATCAGGGGGAGTGCTGGAAAGGAAAGAGCACGTGCTATAACTGCGGCCAGGAGGGGCACATATCGCCGAATTGCCCACAATCAAAGAAGATCAGGGGATGTTTTGCTTGCGGATCAACCGAGCACCAGATTAAGGATTGCCCAAAGAAAGGAAGTAGTGGGACTAGCGGAGGTCAGGGAGGAGGTAGCAAGTTAATGATTGGTGGACCTGCGCAGCCCAACCGATCGACCACCCGAACCTTTAACTTGACCATTCAGGACGCAGTAACTGTAAGGATGTGGTGTCAGGTATAATCCCAATCAATGATATAAATGCATATATATTATTTGATTCGGGTGCCACCTGTTCTTTTGTATCTGAAGAATTTGCTAGTAGACTTAACACACCCCGAGAATGATTAGAAGATCCCTTGAACATAGAAGTTGCGAATAAGAAAGTAATCCCTGTAGAATACGTTTATCAAAATTATCACACAAACATTAGAGAACATGAACTGAGCGTAGACTTGATTCTAATTAGATTGGGAGAATTTGACGTAATACTGGAAATGGATTGGTTGTATAATCATGCAGCGATAATTAACTGTCAGAATAAATGTGTGAATCTTCAGACTTTGAGTAAGTCTAAGGTAGTGTTTTATGGTAGCTCATCGCTTAAGCAATCGTGTTGCCTTACGATGATGTAGGCCAAGAAATTATTAAGGAAAGGATGTGGAGGTTACTTAGCTTACATTGTTGATACTCGGAAAAAGGGAGTAGAAATTAATGATATATCCATAGTGAATGAATTTCAAAAGGTATTTCCGGACGATCTGCCTAGTCTTCCGCCAGACAGAGAAATCGAATTCGTAATAGATTTAGCACCGGGAACTGCACCGATTTCGAAAGCTCCATATCATATGGTGCTGGTAGAAATGAAGGAGTTGATGATACAACTGCAAGAGTTATTAGATAAAGGTTACATACGGCCGAGTGTGTCGCCTTGGGGAGCACCAGTGTTGTTTGTCAAGAAAAAGGACGTATCGATGAGGCTTTGTATCAATTATCGAGAATTGAACAGAGTGACGATCAAGAACAGATATCCGCTACCGAGGATAGACGACTTATTTGGTCAACTGAATGGAGCGAAGTGTTTCTCGAAGATCGACTTACGGACAGGTTACCACCAACTAAAGGTACGGGAAGAAGACATACCAAAGACTGCATTTCGAACCCGTTATGGACATTACGAGTTTTTGGTAATGTTATTAGGATTGACCAATGCTCCAGCAGCATTCATGGACTTGATGAATCGAGTTTTCAAGCCCTACTTGGATAAATTTGTGGTAGTTTTCATCGACGACATCTTGATCTACTCGAAGACAGAAGAAAAGCACGTCGAACATCTGAAGATTATTTTGGAAGCACTAAGAAGAGAGAAGATGTATGCAAAATTTTCTAAGTGTGAATTTTGGATGGAGAAGGTTCAATTCTTAGGTCACGTGGTAGATAAGAATGGAATCTCAGTAGACCCTGCAAAGGTCGAATCAGTGAGTAATTAGGAGCAGTCGAGAACACCAACAGAGGTGAGAAGTTTCTTAGGGTTAGCTGGGTACTATCGAAGATTCATCCAGGATTTTTCTAATATAGCAACCCCATTGACAAATCTGACGAGGAAGACGGTGAAATTTGTATAGACCGACAAATGCGAAGAGAGTTTTCAAGAGTTAAAGAAGAGATTAAGCGAAGCGCCTGTGTTGTCACTACCAGACGATGCGAGAATTTTTGTGGTGTATAGTGACGCATCACACAAGGGACTTGGCTGTGTGCTTATGCAACATGGCAAGGTCATTGCTTATGCATCACGATAATTAAAGGACTATAAAAAATGATACCCTACTTATGACTTAGAGTTAGCGGCAGTAGTTCTTGCATTGAAGATTTGGAGGCATTACTTATACGGAGAGAAATGTGAGATATATACGGACCACAAAAGTCTGAAATATATCTTCACACAGAAGGAGTTGAATATACGTCAGAGAAGGTGGTTAGAATTGATCAAAGATTATGACTGTGATATTCTTTATCACCTGGGTAAGGCAAATGTGGTTGCCGACACTCTAAGTAGAAAAGGAAGAGAGAAATTGTTTCACTTGACAACTCAAGAGGAGTTGATAAAAGAGATGGAGAAATTAGAAATAGAGGTAAAAGGACCGGAGAGGTCTGAAGAGAAGTTATTTGTAATGGAAGCTCGTCCGACATTGTTGGATAGAGTGAAGGAATCACAAGAAAAAGATGAAGAGTGCGAGAAAATCAGAAGGAGGATCGCAGAAAATGGAGAAGAGAGATTTTGAATGGATAAAGACGGTATCTTAAGATTCGAAGGAACCGTGTGGGTACCAGCGGTAACCGAGTTGAGAGAAGAGATTTTACACGAGGCACACAATACGACGTATTTCATTCATCCGGGAGGCACAAAGATGTACCGAGATTTGAGGCAACACTTTTGGTGGCCTAATCTGAAACGGGAAGTAGCAGAGTGCGTCAGTAGATGTCTTACTTGCCAACGCGTCAAAGCAGAGCACCAGCGATCGAGTGGTTTACTATAACCGTTAGAAATACCGGAGTGGAAATGGGAGCACATTACGATGGACTTCGTGGTGGGGCTTCCAGTCACGCAGAAAGGTTATGATGCCATTTGGGTTATCGTGGATCGACTAACGAAGACCGCACATTTTCTACCGATCAAGATCCGCTATAGTTTGAATCAGTTAGCGAGTTTGTACGTAAAGGAGATTGTTTCACGACATGGAGTGCCGTTGTCAATTGTCTCTGATCGAGATCCACGCTTCACATCAAACTTCTGGAAAAGTTTACAAGAGAGAATGGGAACACAATTGAGTTTGAGTACCGCTTATCATCCTCAGACAGATGAACAGAGTGAGCGAACTATACAAACGCTGGAAGACATGCTTAGGACTTGTGTGATGGACTTCAAAGGGAATTGGAACGACCACCTACCCTTAGTAGAATTCGCATATAATAATAGTTACCATGCGAGTATCGGCATGCCACCGTACGAAGCTCTTTATGGGAGAAAATGTAGAACGCCGTTATGTTGGGACGAAGTCGGAGAGCGACGAATACTCAGACCAGAGTTAGTACAACAAATCGTATACGTGGTGACAACGATAAGAGCCAGACTAGTAGCAGCTCAAGATCGCCAGAAAAAGTACGCAGACTTGCATCGACAAGATTGGGACTTTAATGTCGGCAGTTTCGTATTCTTGAATGTATCTCCTTGGAAAGGAAAAATCCGATTTGACAAGAAAGAAAAATTGAGTCCAAGATTCATAGGACCGTTCGAGATACTGAAACGAGTAGGCGAAGTGGCATACAAAGTTGCATTACCACCCGAGTTGGAGCACATTCACAACGTGTTCCACATCTCCGTGTTGCGACCGTACAAGGCCGACTACAAGCACGTGATTTCTTACGAGCCCATTCAAGTGGAGAAGAACCTAGCGTATGAAGAAATTCCTATACAAATATTAGATAGGAAAGAACAAACCTTAAGAAATAAAGTTATTTCATCTGTAAAAGTACTTTGGCATAACCACGATGTCGAGGAGGCTACGTGGGAGTTAGAAGATAGGATGAAGAGGGATTATCCGTATTTAATTGTGTAACCTTGTAGCAATTTTGAGGACAGAATTTTTATAAAGGGGGGGGGGAGGATGTAATACTCGATAATTTCTAAATATTATTAAATGAATATATTAATGGAAATGAATATTTATTTGAATATAAATATTTATGTGTTATGAGATGAGTAATTCGAATGAATTCAAATTGAATTTATAATAATTGAAAGAAATGTGGAGTTATAATAAACTCGTAGAATGCCTTGAGTGGCACGAGAATAGAAATGCTGATGAGTTAATCAATTCGAGGATGAGGGAATTGCTAAGTGGACGATTAGTCTTTATTAAATGTTAATTTGCTATTATGAGAAATATAATAATAGTATGTTAATTTATTATTATTGCAAGTAATAGTATAATAATGAGTAAATTGTTTATAAATATAATAAGAATTATATTTATTTAATTATTGAGAAATGCGATAATTAATCGTATAATAATGTTAATAATTGTTAATAACCGGTTAATAAAGTAAATGGATAATTAATATAATGATTACTCAATTAATTATTATGTGCAAGTATGCGATAATTAAACATATAAAGTATATAGGAAACAACTATATTATATAATGCAATGTGACATTCATGTGTGACTATACTATATAAGAGGACTATATATTATGATTTAATAAGTTATAAGAATACATCATGAGATTGTGTGACAATGTAAGTATGTGAACATTAAATTAGTACCTCATGAATATATTGGAAACAATTGATTAATTGATGATTACTTTAATATATAATTGAATAATAGAGCTGGAAAAATACAGTGAAGAAATAATATCCAATTGAAATACATTCGATGTTAACAGAATGTACATAGATTATATATGAGTGAATTACAATTACCACATTGAACTAGTATTTATTTGAATTACATAGTGACACTAAAATTATAATCTAAGCATGTATTACATGAATACAACTTAAGTATATAGTATGTGTAGGATGACTAAGTGTTATATTACATTGCCAATTGCTGAGCTTTTTGCCTTGTCCCATAATAAGAGACTCATTCCATCCTCACGTGTATTGCAAAGGCTATCCTAAGCCTATTCCCTCCTCAAACTCAGAAAAATCATAGCAATGATCAATAAGGGAGTGGGATTCATGATTGATTTCACCAACCATCTACCAACTTCTTCTTAACCACCATGTAAATTAACATTCCCGTTGGTTTAATTTGGAGAACAAAGTTAGGGACTGTGTTTTGGTTTTCCTATAAATAAAGCATCCCTCCTTCACATTTCATTTGGCTGAGAATTCTATTAAGTGAAGTAGTGCTAGTTCACTGAGATATATATAGTGAGAGATAATCGGTTGAGAGAGGAATCAATTTGCAGCAAGCTAAAATCTAAGGTATAATTTGCAGCAAGTTCAGGCTCTTCATTTCTTCATTCTGTAAATTTAAAATTCTTGACCATATTGAATTAGATTGTAATTGGATTATAGAATGCTTGTTTAAGTGTTATATGAACTAATAAGAATGTTAGTATACAATGTGGCGTAATTATAATCAATTTAATGAAGAAATTTTGGGGATTGGCTTGTATTCTGCCGAAGTAAGAAAAACTCTGGTACAGACCAGGCATGGCGCAGCTGCGCCAGTTTATTACTGAGGCGCAGCGCAGCTGCGCCAGCCTCTGGAGTCAGTTTCCTGATTCTGTTAGAAATCTGCTAAGTGTTAATTGATTACTACAACTTAGACAAGCATGCTAGCATGAGTAACCCGTATATATGAGTACGTAGAACTAAAATGAGCATGTTCTATTATGGTTGCATGAATGATTGATGAGAAGCTTAATTTTCAAAAGAAACTTAAAACTTTAAAAAGGGAACTTTGACATGTGTGTATCATCTTGGTGTACTAATTTTGCGAGCATGTTAGTATGACCTAGAAAGGCATGAAAAGCATGTTAATTGGTGTATATATGCTTCATAATGTAATGTGAACATACGGACCTCGCTAGTGAATGTTTCTAACAAAAATGTAAGTTTTGAAGGTGAACCTTGGCATGTAGGTATCATATATGCATTCTGATTTTGCGAGCATATTTATATGGCTTAGAAATGTATGATTGGACTTGTTAACATATGTATATATATATATATATATATATATATATATATATATAGCATGAACATGTTAGACCTTATTAGTGAACGATACTAACGAAAGTATAAGTGTTGAACGTGAACCTTGACATGTTATATTGAGATTTAGATTCTGATATTTTTGGACATGTTTGATAGAGCTCCTAACCTCACTAATGTATCATACATATATGTCTACCATGTTAGATGTCATGAAATCAAGTCAAGCATAAATGAAGCATATTTTTAAACCTATAATGATGCTACTTACATGTATGTGATATGGATACTCTTGAACATGCCTAACACGAGTTATATGAATACCTTATGTGTTTAAAAGGCAAGCATGTTAGACTTTCTAATTTTATGACCTTGAATGGCCTTAAGTTATTAAAGGTATTAACTTAGAAACTATATCATATATGATTGAACTTGGAAGGGTTGTACAAGTACGGAAGGACCTTTAAAATATTTATATGCTATGTTGTGTTGTATGCTTGCGTGTCAGACAGAAACTATAAGGCAGCAGTCCAACCTTGGCTTGGCCAGGGGGCAGCGCAGCTGCGCCACCCCTAGGCTTAGCCATGGCGCAGCTGCGCCAGATTGGAAGCAGAATTGAATCAGTTTGCTAATATGATTTTGCAGTTACCTCATATACATCCTATAGCTTGCTAAATAAAATTAGTTTGGCACTGGTTGTGATCTTATATGATAATGATGATATGTGAACTTGATTAACCTAAAAAGAGGAACGTTAAGGATAAAAGACTATGAGAGTTATTTTAATCAAGATTGTAAATTAGTATGACAGTATAGTAAGTAAAAGACTTAACTTAAATGTTGATTGTATATATAAGATAAAGTATGATGTTAAACTATATGACTAATGGATATCACATATATACATAACTATATTACGATAGGGATTCGAAAGTGTTGATTTATTTAATATGGATAGACTACGCTTAAGGCAAGTTCTCTAACTTACATTCTTTTACGGTGCAAGTATCCTATCCTTGTATTTACTTTATTCAAGGAGTATTGCAAGCAAGTTTTCTTACTTACTCATTTAAATTGAGATAGTATGCTTATTGAATAACTCTTATTCCATTGAGCCTTATGAAAGCTATTATTCATGTCGAACTTAGTATTATTCTTGAATATTGTGAAAGTGTCTATGCCATTTGATTCGGCTAGACTATATGCATGTTTAGAAAACTATCCAAACCAATTGACTGGTGCGGAAATCTTGAAAAAAAACTGAGTTGAACAACCCTTATGGTAAGGGGAGTATATATTGTTGGAAGCCCTAACACACGCGTGAAAATTACTGTGGTGTTATGCATAAAATAAAGTATTGTAGACTGATCATCTATCATACTTATTTCTTTTGGGTTATCAGTTTAATATTGATAATTCTAGTAGATGTTCAATAGTCCTTAGTGACTGCTCAGTATAAATTATTTTATCTATTTGGATATGTTGATTGCCTTGAATTCGTATATATCTTTTGATCTATATTGAGCTATCATTTCATATTCCAAGTATTTGATTTGAGAAGTGTTGATACTCGTTATTCATGACATTATCCTTCTGGATTATCGTCGAGATTATACTTTGATATTTTAAAGTCGTATTATAAAACTCATCAACCTTATTGTATATTACTTACTGGGCAATTTGTGCACATTCTTGCTTTTCCCTAAAAACATTTCAGTTAAGGCAGAGCAGAGTGGACCTTCGGGCGTCGATAAGGGCAAGGCCAAGGCTACCGACTAGCTTGTCCCTTTTATGTTTTAAAATCTCTGGTGTTGTATTAAGACTATTTTAGAAATATGTTTAAGCTTAAGTAGGGTTATGTAATAAGTCTTTATTTGATATTATTATGTAATCTATTAAGTATTGTAGGTTGCGAGACTTGGGGGAATAATTATAATAAATCATTGTATATTATTCTAGATTAGATCTTCCGCTGTGAATGTATGTTTTAGATATTATTATTGTATTCTTATGAGAACGTAACGAACCGAATTCGAGAGACCAGTGGCGGTCTGAATTTGGGGGCGTCACATTTAGTGTCTAGCAATTTTTATCCTGTTCATTCCACTACATTGCATGAATAAGATAAAGAGGGGCATCTGTAGAGACTCGAATTTTTCTCCAGTCATGTTGTAGACACTCAAAATTTAGCATTCTTTTTACTAACCATGCAGGAAGGCAAAACAGTCAACTCAACCCCGGTTTCAATACCGGGATGCCAGGTCAACCCCGGTCTCAATATCGGGATGTTAGTTCAACCCCGATCTCAATACAGGGATGTTAACTCATTCCCGGTCACAACCCAAAAGGTATAAGTTGACCCCGGTCACATCCCGGGAGGTACAGGTCAACCCCGGTCACATCCCGGGAGGTACAGGTCAGCCTCTGTCACAACTCTGGAGGTATAGGTCAGCCCCGGTCACATCTTGGGAGGTACAGGTCAACTCCGATCACAACTCAAGAGGTACAGGTCAACCCTGGTAACATCCCGGGAGGTACAGGTCAGCCCCGGTCACAACCTGGGAGGTACAGGTAAACCCCGATCACATCCCAGGAGGTACAGGCCAGCCCCGGTCACCACCCAAGAGGTCAAATTAACTTCAAAGACAACCCTGAAGCCTCACATCATCTCCAGAGACAAACCTAGAAGGACCAAGTCAGCCTCAGAGACAACCCTGAGGACAAACAAAATCGGCTGGGATCCAAACCTCGGAGATAATTTTGAGAAATCAGCCAAAGACCATGCCAGCACTAAAGACAACCCCAGGAAGGGCAAAATGGTAATCTTTCCAACTTGAAGCCGATTCAGTCAAACTCAAGACGAATTGATGCCACTAAGGTCAGAAAGAACCATAACGGTGATCCCGAGTGGAAACAGAGCAAGACAGCTCAACGGACAAACTACGAGGAATCAAAGACCCGGTTATGAACCCATCTTTTTGGACACAGAAAAGGTTTACACCCATGTCATTACGACACTCTCGGCGAGGGCTTTCTAGAAAGGTACATCACGCCTCAAACGAACGCTCCGATCAAAAGTTAGAAAGTTTCTAATCTGACCTCGCGTTGCTTGGAGTGCACGTACTTCGAGACGACGGGGCCCACCATGTGGGCCCTGCCATGTGGAGCGGTTGGTAGACCCGCGGCTACCTATGGAAGGGCGACTTCCATTTGGTCTATATATATGGGTGCACCCCCAGCTCATTTTATATAGAAAAACGCTCTGGAACTTTGCCCGTTTCATTTCTCAGCCCCACTCTTGTACTCCAAACCCAAATTCTATTACTCTAACACGTAGTTATACTAATATACTACCACAAACAAAAAATTAATCGGTGGAAACAGACTTTTGAAGCCTACCTAGTGGCAAAAAGCCCCTGTAGCAGTCCATTGTGAGTATTTTTATGATCGGGAAATTCATATTACTTCATTGCGCATTTATACACTTGCACGTTAAGTTTCATTTTTTGATTATGCCCGGAACTCAGTTCTGTGACCGTTTTTGCTTACATTTTCGTACATTATAGTACATTTACGCATTTTTTGGCATTTCCACATCTTGGATCGTCGATCCGTCACTTTTAACAGCTTATATATATATATATATAACTACGTTTAGAGAAACTTTGCCGGACTAGGTTATCTTTCCAGTCCCGATTTTGCTTCTTTATGTATATATTTAACAGTATATTTACTAACTTTTCAATTCTGTCAAGCCTGGATGTCAAATCTGTGGCAGTTTACCGCTTTTATATATATAACTATATATATATAAATTTTTCTAACTTATTTGGGTCTGGATTTCCATTTTGTGGCTTTTTTATTGCTTTAATATATATATATACTAACTGTATATATTAACTTTTTACATTCAAGTTTGTCCTGGATCATTCTGTGTCCTTTTTACTTCTTTTATAAATATATATATACTTATATTTCTGTCCGGGCAAAGGATAAAATGTTCGTCGCCCTTTTATAGTTATATATATATATATATATATATATATATTTACTTTCTGTCGAACCTGGACAATTTTGTGGCTCTTTTATAGCTTATATATATATATATATATATATATATATATATATATATATATATATATATATATATATATATTCATTCCAGTCCTGGCATAGGATTTGACATCCGTCGCCCTTTATTGCTTATATATGTATATATATTTCCAATCTGTTAGGCCAGGATAACTCCGTGGCTTTTTATAACTTTTATAAATATATATATATATATATATATATATATATATATTTCCATTCCAGTCTGGGAATCAAAGTGAAAACCCATCGCCCTTTACCTCTTTCGTATATATATAACTACATATATATCTTTTATTCATTATGATTAAATTGCTACTTTAAATATTCATTTGATATGAATCGACGCTGACATCTCTTCGGGCGAACTAGATTTCTTTAAATCTCGCCAACTCTACCTTTCAAACGGTTCAAAATAGGTCCAGACGAACCTGTGACGCCCCCAAATTCGGGACCGCCACTTGGTCTCTTGAATTCGGTTCGCCACGTGCTCATGGTAATACAATCATAATAATAATACGACTAAATATCGCATCGCACAGCGGAATATAATACACAACTACTACCGAATAGATTATATTTAAATAATATAATTTATTCACGTCCCAAGGTCTCGTAACTTAAAGAGTGATTACATAGCTTAGACATATCTTAAGCATAAATAACCTTAACTAGTACATAATATCATAAGGTCATTATTACAAGCATAAGTCCTATATAATTAAAGCTACTCAGTAGCCTTTCCCTTGCCCTTATCTGTACTCGAAGGTCCACACTGCTCTGCCTTAACTAAAATGTTTTAGGGAAAGCAAGAATGAGCACAAATTGCCCAGCAAGTAATATACAATAAGGGTGAGTAATATAATTCTCAATTCTCGAAAGGGTATAGCAAGGTTTGATAGTTCAAGGATAACAAGAATATCAATAGTTCTCAATAACACTCGCTAAGGACAGAATAATATCAATGTGATTCAATAATAAATCAATTCATGATTTCAAGATAATTGAATACTGAGCAGTCACTAAGGACTATGAACTTCTACTAGAATTAACAGTAATAAACTGAAAATCCAACAAAAACAAGTACAACAGGTGATCAGCCTAAAGTACCATACGTTATACATAACATTAAATCATACTCAAGTGCGCACATCGGTTCTCCGACAATTATATTTTCCCTTCAAAGAAGGTTGTTCTTCTCAGTCAAATACAAGATCTCACACCAATCAATTGGTTTTGGGTCACTTTCCAATAATATAAGTCTAGCCGAATCAAATGGCATAGACACTTTCACAATATTCAAGAACAATACCAAGTTCAACATGAATAATAGCTTTAATGAAATAAGAGTTCAAGTATGCTAATTCAATTCAAACGAGTAAGTAAAGAAACTAGCTCACAATATACAAGGATAGAATACTTGCACCGTAAAAGAGTGTAAGTTACGAAACTTGCCTTAAGCGTAGTTTATCCCCGTAATTTACTCAACACTTTTTGAATCATATAGTAATATAGTTACGTATATATGATATTCATTAGTCATATAGTTTAACATTATATCTCATCTCGTATATACTATTAACACATAAGCTAAGTCTTGACCTAGCGACACAGTTATATAGTATTATATTAATATAACTTCTATCCTTAACATGTAGGGTTTTCGGCACATAAACGCAGCGAAAATTAAAAATTTTCGAAACCCTAAAATAGGATCCATGCGAAAACATATTAATTCAGAGGTTAAGATAAGTTTTACCGATAATTCAAGCCTGAAAGGAGACGATGGAGATTCTGGAAGTGCTTCGAATCCTCAACGCAATCCAACGGAACTGCGCCTCTACGGTATCCACACGAACGTCCCGCGAATCGTCACACGATCTGCAGCAAGGAAAGCTGCGGTACTAGCCGCCAAGGATCTGGACTTTTCAAAAATTTTCTCTCTAGTCTCTCTCTAAGAGCGGCTAGGGTTTTGATATCGATGATACCCTAAACGGCTGATATATCATATATATAGCAGTTAAAGGAATTAACCAAAACCTAATCCAATTAGAAATATAAAATCCAAATTTATATATATATATATATATATATATTATATCTTAATTAAGTCTTACTTAATTAATATACACATATATATATATATATACAAATTATCCTATTAATTTAAATTCATAATTTAAATACTATCAATCATATTGATATATTTAAATCCATACAATTTAAATTAATTCCCTTTTAATTACGTTCTAAGTGTGTGACCCTATAGGTTATTATTATGTTGGCAATAATTTTAAAATCATATTATAAAATTATAAATAGTGAGCGGCATCTAGTAATGCATCACTGCTACCCAAATAATAATAAGATCGGTGATTCGATACAACCTTTTCGTGACCAATGTTTCAATGTAATTTAATCCTTTTAACCTTGACATCCTAGATTAAACTCGAGGCATGGAATGTGTCATCCTCTTCATAATTTAATCTGAGTTTTCTTGATCGATGAGTAGACTATATGAAACAAATCTCTATTTGAGCATGGCCATGCATTTCATAGTCCTACTCAATCAAGAGGCCTATGGATATCACCCCTAATATATAGGAGGGTTAAATTCCATCTAGAACACTCATATTCCTCACACGATTCATGATATACCCAATAATCACCTTTATCGTCCACCTATTAAAGGTGGCCTTTGATGATATCAAAGTACATAAATTCTCGTGTAGTAATATAGTGATTTCAGGTCGGAGGATCATTACATCATTATCACTATGAGAATTGCTTATGACACTTTGCATAATGCTCCACGTAGAATTCTCATGGTGGGTCTGCCCAGTACATTGTTCTCTAACATGTACCTATGCATTGACTCAATATCTCATATATTTATGACCAATGAGATTTGGCCATCAGTCAATCCACATACTAGTCTCAATGTATCATTGTTGTCCCATTAACAATGACACTCGACTAGGGACATTTAAGAGTAATGATACTAATTGTAACTATATGATCTCATGTTCAAGTCACATACTTGAAGCCATATAATTTGTATCATTATTCTAAGGACTTTTATTATGTTAACATTTATATAACGCAGTAAATAAAACCATAATAAAATAATTCATTTATTCAATCAAATATAATATCAAAAAATGTTTAAACAATTACATCAAAGAATTAGCCTCTAGGGCATAAACTCTAACAGTCTCCCACTTGCACTAGAGCCAATCACTCATGTATCTAATACCCATGGAACTAGTGTGACCTTCATACTTATGCTGCGACAAAGCTTTGGTCAGTGGATCTGCAACATTATCATCTGTTGGCACTCTGCTTATATTTACATCTCCTCTATCAATGATTTCACGGATGAGATGGTACCGCCTAAGTATATGCTTGGATCGTTGGTGAGATCTGGGTTCCTTAGCCTGTGCAATGGCTCCATTATTATCACAGTATAGCTCAACCGGATCAACAATGGTTGGAACAACACCAAGTTCAGTGACGAACTTTTTAATCCATACAGCCTCCTTGGCCGCACTAGAAGCAGCAATATACTCAGCCTCTGTTGTAGAATCGGCTACTGTCTCTTGCTTCGAACTTTTCCAGCTAACAGCACCACCATTAAGGCAAAACACAAAACCTGACTAAGACTTATAGTCATCTGTGTCAGTCTGGAAACTAGCATCTGTGTAACGCTTTACTGTCAGTTCGTCTTCACCTCCATATACCAAGAATGAATCCTTAGTCCTTTTCAGGTACTTGAGGATATTCTTGACTGCTGTCCAGTGACCTTCACCTGGATTCGACTGGTATCTGCTCGTCATGCTCAAAGCATACGAGACATCCGGACGAGTACATATCATTGCATACATGATAGATCCAATTGCCGAAGCATAAGGGATCTTTCTCATACGCTCCTCATCATCATGTGATTTAGGACATTGGGCCTTAGAGATCTTAACACCATGAGACATGGGTAAGTGTCCTCTTTTTGCCTCTTGCATACTGAACCGTTTCAGCACTTTATCAATATCCCCTTTTGCACCATCATTATGGGAGAGGGTCCTGTCTTTTTCATGTTGTTCTCGGCAGTTCTTAACATGCTCAACAACTCAGTAAGTGGTTTCTCAATTTCATTCATGAGGTAATTCATAACAAATTGAGAGTAGCTGATGTTCAAAGATTGCAAAAACAAGATCAGTTTGGGCTTCCGGAGTAATCGGAAAACCCAACTTACCAAGGTACTCAATATACCCAATCATTTTCAGCACATGTGGACCAACTGGATCACGTTCACCCATCTTGCAGTGATACAACGCCTTGCTTGTATCATACCTCTCCTGTCGAGCATGCCCTTCGAACAATTTCTTGAGATGCTCGATCATCTCATAAGCATCCATTAACTCATGTTGCTTCTGAAGCTCAGAGTTCATAGTTGCTAGCATGAGACAACTCACGTCCAGAGCATCATCTTGATGCTTCTTGTAAGCATTATGCTCTACACGTGGTGCAGTGTTAGTTGGTGCTGCAGGAATGGGCCCATCAAGGATATATAGCTTGCGCTCCTGTTTGAGGACAATCCTCAAGTTCCTATGCCAGTATAGAAAATTAACTCCACTCAGCTTTTCCTTCTCAAGGACTGATCGTAGTGAAAGACTATTTGTGTTGTTGTTTGCCATTGATATCTACAATTTATAAGTGCAAAAATAATAAGTCAAATTGCAGAATTTTGATATTATGTAATTGATAATAGTACATTCAAAATATACCTCCCACTATTTTATTCAAATTAATAGCCCTCACCATTAATTCGGAAAGCATTTTTCAATTAAATCTTTCTAGTGAGCTAAGATCCATATTTCATTATGCCTTAAGTTAGCTTTGGCTATTCTCTCAAAACATAATTATTTAGGTAGACAACCCTTTGTCAATTATATCATATATAACTCTTAGATAGTTTGGTGAACAACATTTGTTTCTAGTCCATCTAATGGTACCTACCAAACTCTATGCCTCTAAGTCCACAATCCTATTGTGATAACTTAGTTAAGTCTGGCCCAATGATTTTAACAGTTTGGATATCACAATTATCCTATCGCATCTTACCAAGATAAATGGGGTACTTTACTTTGGCAAACCTACATCCATCGGTCAAGGTCTTGATGAGTGTTATTCATTGGAAGGCATCTGATTTAGACTTAATAATTTTATGAGGGATTTTAATAATTAATTTAGATCTCACCAATTTTAATCTTATTAAACATGCACATTATTTATCATATCATATCGTATACAAGCATAAATAAAGTGCAAAATTAAATGTGTCACAGTTATGGCCCCAACCCTATGCCAATCTTTTCAAGCTAATGAAAAGATTGAAGGTCAGTCTAAGGTGGTAAAAGGTCTTCAAAATAGTAGCTTCCTTGGACCTTCCTCATGCATGTGTCTCCTCTCCATCATCGTCTTGTCATCTTGATAGGTTACAATTGTACATTACATGACATAAAGAAACCTCGAGTTACATTCGAGGGGATTTAGATGAGAAGAGAATATTACATCAGAATTTATAGAAAGGCACGACATGCAAGCCGTATTTCAAAACCAAAACCACTAACCTAAGGGTCAAAAGGGCCATAACTGTGCACCATGCATATCACAATAAGCACATGACACAATTTATATAATTAAAGAAAATTATATACAAAATATTGGGGTCACGACCATCGTGCGCTACGACGGGGGGGTCCAACGGGGGGGGGGGGGGGCTCCCCCCCTGTATGAAAAATTCTACAATCTATATTGTAGAATTTTTCATACAAATCTCTGAAACAATTCCAGAATCATATACAATCCGCTAACACACTCATACTAACAATACACCCAGAACATATCATATATGTCCAGTTTCGATTAATCATATTAAATCGAATCTTCATGTTTCTAATCCAATTAGAACAGAAGTTGAATTGTTATTCCACCTTCTAGGATACAAATATCAGAACATCATATACATGCATATATATTACAGATTTCCAGAATACGCATACATG
Source organism: Panax stipuleanatus (assembly GCA_020205555.1). NCBI lineage: Eukaryota > Viridiplantae > Streptophyta > Magnoliopsida > Apiales > Araliaceae > Panax > Panax stipuleanatus. The sequence goes on from CM035126.1 coordinate 102,612,569, forward strand.
CAGAATATCATATATTCAATTTCAGATCGGTAAACATGCATCATCATATATCATATATAACGAATACAATTAAAACATGTAATCTGAATTAATCATTTCGCAAGTAGCTCTGATACCACTGTAGGGTTTTCGGCACATAAACGCAGCGAAAATTAAAAATTTTCGAAACCCTAAAATAGGATCCATGCGAAAACATATTAATTCAGAGGTTAAGATATGTTTTACCGATAATTCAAGCCTGAAAGGAGACGATGGAGATTCTGGAACTGCTTCGAATCCTCAACGCAATCCAACAGAACTGCGCCTCTACGGTATCCACACGAACGTCCCGCGAATCGTCACACGATCTGCAGCAAGGAAAGCTGCGGTACTAGCCCCCAAGGATCTGGACTTTTCAAAAATTTTCTCTCTAGTCTCTCTCTAAGAGCGGCTAGGGTTTTGATATCGATGATACCCTAAACGGCTGATATATCATATATATAGCAGTTAAAGGAATTAACCAAAACCTAATCCAATTAGAAATATAAAATCCGAATTTATATATATATATATATATATATATATATATATATATATATTATATCTTAATTAAGTCTTACTTAATTAATATACATATATATATACAAATTATCCTTTTAATTTAAATTCATAATTTAAATACTATCAATCATATTGATATATTTAAATCCATACAATTTAAATTAATTCCCTTTTAATTACGTTCTAAGTGTGTGACCCTATAGGTTATTATTATGTTGGCAATAATTTTAAAATCATATTATAAAATTATAAACAGTGAGCGGCATCTAGTAATGCATCACTGCTACCCAAATAATAATAAGATCGGTGATTTGATACAACCTTTTCGTGACCAATGTTTCAATGTAATTTAATCCTTTTAACCTTGACATCCTAGATTAAACTCGAGGCATGGAATGTGTCATCCTCTTCATAATTTAATCTGAGTTTTCTTGATCGATGAGTAGACTATATGAAACAAATCACTATTTGAGCATGGCCATGCATTTCATAGTCCTACTCAATCAAGAGGCCTATGGATATCACCCCTAATATATAGGAGGGTTAAATTCCATCTAGATCACTCATATTCCTCACACGATTCATGATATACCCAATAATCACCTTTATCGTCCACCTATTAAAGGTGGCCTTTGATGATATCAAAGTACATAAATTCTCGTGTAGTAATATAGTGATTTCAGGTCGGAGGATCATTACATCATTGTCACTATGAGAATTGCTTATGACACTTTGCATAATGCTCCACAGTAGAATTCTCATGGTGGGTCTGCCCAGTACATTGTTCTCTAACATGTACCTATGCATTGACTCAATATCTCATATATTTATGATCAATGAGATTTGGCCATCAGTCAATCCACATACTAGTCTCAATGTATCATTGTTGTCCCATTAACAATGACACTCGACTAGGGACATTTAAGAGTAATGATACTAATTGTAACTATATGATCTCATGTTCAAGTCACATACTTGAAGCCATATAATTTGTATCACTATTCTAAGGACTTTTATTATGTTAACATTTATATAACGCAGTAAATAAAACCATAATAAAATAATTCATTTATTCAATCAAATATAATATCAAAAAATGTTTAAATAATTACATCAAAGAATTAGCCTCTAGGGCATAAACTCTAACATAACTATCCTCTTTTCTCAAGTTAATCATCTTCATACATCATTACTATCATGTGAGACTACCACAAATAGCAAACATATTCTATTTTAGCAAGTTATAGCATTACTATAAGTTAACCGTCAAAATCGGATCCACGTATCAACATATGATACCACATAGCACGTATACATATTAAAGAGTCTTTCCATGTTCGTTCAACCCTTTCACGACCAATTTACAGGATATAGGCTCTATGTTAATACTTTTGACGACTTACGGTCATTCAAGGTCATGACGTTATGAAATCTAGCATGCTCACCTTGTAAACATATAAGGTAGTCATATATTAGGCATGCTTATGAATATTTGCATTTCATACATGTAACTATCACAGTTACTAGTTGAAAACATGCTTTATTTACGCTAAACTTGGTTTCACGACATGTAACATAGTAGGAAAACATGAATGATACTTTAGCAAGTCTAAAAGTACTATCAAGCATGATCATAACTTTCAGAATACGAATCTTGTAATAATATGTTAAGGTTCACCATCAAAGCTCATATTTTCATTAGTAAGTCTTATTAACTTGTTCGTTTTACATCATGAAATCTGTATACATAAGTCAATATGTCCGACACGCTATTTCAAGGCCATATAAACATGCTTGAAAAATCAAAACTCATATATGGTATATACATGACAAAAGTTCATTTGCAAAAACTTACATTTCCGTTAGTAATGAGGTTTGCATGTTCGTATTTCGTCATGAAACTTATCTACACAAGTGAACATACATTTCATGAGTTTCTAGGTCATACAAACGTGTATCAAAAGTCAGAATATCTAAAATGGATACAACGAATAAACGTCCATTTTGAAATCCTAAGTTTATTTCAGAAATCTATAACTTCATCGTTCACGTAAGCGATCCGAATATAACATGCTCATACTATTTTAACAAGTCCATATATATGTATTAATCATATCAGCATATTTGTGCTATTTTATTTCATCAACTAACATATAGCAGACATCAAGCAGTAAACAAAAATCAAAAATCTGCAGCAGGCTGCTGGCGCAGCTGCCTAGTGCAAAACTGGCGCAGCTGCGCCGAGCGGCAGACAGTTCCAGAAATCGGCAATCCACAAACCCAAATCATAAAATTACTCCACGAAATCCTTCACAGACAACTACATTACATATATATCACACTTGCAAGTCTATATAGCAACTAACCAAGCAATTCATACTTCAATTGTCAATAATTTACACAATATCAGGAATTTGAGAATTTGCATAAATAGAAACAGAAAATTGAAGAACATGGAATTTTTTATATGAATTCGATTGTTAGTAAGCCACATTGCATTCTAAGATATTACAAAGTCTACATAACAACCATCAATTACAACCCAATCAATTATCTCCATATCCAAGCTTAATTCAAGAATTAGAAAATTTCAGAGAACATGAAATAAGAACAATGGAAGGTGGATTATACCTCTACTAGAATTCAAATAGAGTTACTGCTAATCCAACTTCTCCTACTGATATATGTATATTATTTTCACTCACCACTTATGCAAACTCTCAGCAAATTGAAAATGAAGAAACATGGCTGCTATTTATAGAAGAATCCTTACACAGACAATGCAATTGTCCATTAAATTGAACCAATAGATTGAAGCTTTGTATATCAGCTAAGGAAGAGTTGGTAGAATGGTTGAAGAACACTGTTGAGGCCACTCCCCATGCCATGATTTCTAGCTATATTGCTGAGAATTGGGAGAAGGAGAATAGGCTAGCCATTGTTTCACGTGTACAAGGATTGTGTCTATCAATATAGGACAAAGCACACTAAGCTCAGCATTTGTAAATAAACTACATGTTACACTTGTATTACAATACACATATCATATACTTATATTATATGTACTTTAAGTCATCATAAAATGTCCCAATATTATTCAATGAATAGGTAACATTGCAATGTAGCAAATGTAATTTGTACATATATAATCTATGTACATTTATCTCACCGGTATAATTTAATCGGATGTTATCTCATTACACTGTATCCCTTATTTATTAAATTACCTACCATATATTCATGATGTCTCACTTTAATGTATATTCACATTGTCACATATGCATTTCATGTAACTCATATAATTTAATAACCCTACTATGTAGTTTATATAACATAGTCACATTATAATATATAGTTAGTTACTATACTTTATACATTTTAATTCGTATGCTCGCACATACAAGTAAATAATTTACTTATCTCATCAATTAATTAATAATAATATTAATTAATTCACTTCTCATTAATCCATACAATTATTAATATTCACAATAATAGATTAACACTTACATGATTAAATATCACATGAATAATTGTAAATCTTATTATATTTATAAACACGTTTCTTATTACTATTATATTATTTGCAATAATAATAATCCATGCATCATCAATTAATTATCATTAATACTCTATAACAATTAATTAATATTCTACGATAACAATTAATAACAATTAACAATTAATATAGTTAATTGTTCGCTTAATAAATCCTTCGTTAATTAATATCATCATTAATATATCTCTTCGCGGTGCCACACAAGGCTTCCCGAGTTTATTATAAACTCCACATTTTCCTCAATTATTATAATTATTCAATTTAATAGAATTGAGTTAATCCTTCTCATAACACAAAATTATTTATATTAAATAAATTCTCATTCCCATTAATATATTTATTTAATAATATTAAGAAATTCTCGGGTATTACATCCTCCCCCCCCCCCCACCCTTATAAAAATTCCGTCCCGGAATTGATACAAGATTACACAAATAGATGGGGATAGTCCCTCATCATCCTATCTTCTAACTCCCACGTTGCCTCCTCGACATCGTGGTTACGCCAAAGTACTTTTACAGAAGATATAATTTTATTTTTCAAAGTTTGCTCTTTCCTATCTAATATCCGTACAGGAATTTCTTCATACGCCAAGTTCTTCTCCACTTGAATGGGCTCGTAAAAAATCACGTTCTTGTAGTCGGCCTTGTATGGTCGCAACACGGAAATGTGGAACACGTTGTGGACGTGCTCCAATTCGGGTGGTAAAGCAACTTTGTATGCCACTTCGCCCACTCGCTTCAGTATCTCGAACGGTCCTATGAATCTTGGACTCAACTTTCCTTTCTTACCGAAACATTTCTTTCCCTTCCATGGAGATACTTTCAAGAATACAAAACTGCCAACTTTGAAGTCTCGGTCTTGCCAATGCAAATCTGCATACTTCTTCTGGTGATCTTGAGCTGCTACTAGTTTGGCTCTTATCACTGTCACCACGTCTGCAGTTTGTTGTACTAACTCTGGTCCGAGTATTCGTCGCTCTCCGACTTAATCCCAACATAACAGTGTTCTGCATTTTCTCCCATAAAGAGCTTCGTACGGTGGCATGCCGATACTCGCATGATAACTATTATTATATGAAAATTCTACTAAGGGTAGATGGTCATCCCAATTTCCCTTGAAGTCCATCACCCAAGTCCTAAGCATGTCCTCTAGCATTTGTATAGTTTGCTCACTTTGTCCGTCTGTCTGAGGATGATAAGTGGTACTCAACCTCAACTGTGTTCCCATTCTCTCTTGCAAACTCTTCCAAAAATTTGACGTGAAGCGCGGATCTCGATTGGATACAATAGATACCGGCACTCCATGTCGTGAAACAATCTCCTTTACATACAGACTCGCTAACTGATTCAAACTGTAGCAGATCTTGATTGGTAGAAAATGTGCGGTCTTCGTAAGTCGATCCATAATAACCCAAATGGCATCATAACCTTTCTGCATAACTGGAAGTCTTACCACGAAGTCCATCGTAATATGCTCCCATTTCTACTCCGGTATTTCCAACGGTTGTAGTAAACCACTCGGCCGCTGATGCTCTGCTTTAATGCGTTGGCAAGTCAAACATTTACTGACGCACTCTGCGACTTCTCGTTTCAAATTGGGCCACCAAAAATGTTGCCTTAAATATCGGTACATCTTCGTGCCTCCCGGATGAACGGAATATGTCGTATTGTGTGTCTCGTGCAAAATCTCTACCCTTCGGTTATCGCTGGTACCCACACTCTTCCTTCGAATCTTAAGATACCGTCTTTATCCATTCGAAATTTCTCTTCTTCATTTTCTATGATCCTCTTTCGGATTTTCTCACACTCTTCATCCTTTTCCTGGGCTTCCTTTACTCTATCCAACAACGTCAGACAAGCTTCCATTACAAATAACTTCTCACCAGACTTTTCTGGTCCTTTCACTTCTATCTCCAATTTCTCCATCTCTCTTATCAACTCTTCCTGGGTCGTCAAATTAAACAACTTTTCCCTTCATTTTCTACTTAGAGCAGTCGGCAACCACGTTTGCCTTTCCCGGGTGATAAAGAATATCGCAGTTATAGTCTTTTATTAATTCTAACCACCTTCTCTGCTGCATGTTCAACTCCTTCTGTGTGAAGATATATTTCAGACTTTTGTGGTCTGTGTATATCTCACATTTCTCCCCGTATAGATAATGCCTCCATATCTTTAACGCAAAAACTACTGCCGCTAATTCTAAGTCGTGAGTAGGGTATCGTTTTTCATAATCCTTCAATTATCGTGATGCATACGCAATGACCTTGCCATGTCGCATGAGCACACAACCAAGTCTCTTGTGTGATGCATCACTATACACCACAAAATTTCCCGCATCATCTGGTAAAGATAATACAGGTGCTTCGCTCAATCTCCTTTTTAGCTCTTGAAAACTCTCTTCGCATTTTTTTGTCCATACAAATTTCACAGTCTTCCTCATCAGATTAGTCAACGGGGTTGATATCTTAGAAAAATATTAGATGAATCTTCGATAGTACCCAGCTAACCCTAAAAAGCTTCTTACCTCTGTCGGTGTTCTCGGTTGTTCCCAATTACTTACTGCTTCTACCTTTGCAGGGTCTACTGAGATTCCATTCTTATCCACCACGTGGCCTAAGAATTGAACCTTCTCCATCCAAAATTTGCACTTTCAAAATTTCACATACATCTTCTCCTTCCTTAGTGCCTCCAAAAAAATCTTCAGATGTTCGGTGTGTTGTTCCTCTGTCTTCGAGTAGATCAAAATGTCATCAATAAAAACCACTACAAATTTATCCAAGTATGGCTTTAAAACTCGGTTCATCAAGTCCATAAATTCTACTGGAGCATTAGTCAATCCAAATGACATTACAAAAAATTCGTATTGTCCATAACGGGTTCGAAATGAGGTCTTTGGTATATCCTCATCCCTTACTTTCAGTTGATGATATCCTGTTCGTAGGTCAATTTTCGAGAAACACTTTGCTCCCTTCATTTGATCAAATAAGTCGTCTATCCTTGGTAGCGGATATCAGTTTTTTATCGTTACTCTGTTCAATTCTCGATAATCGATATAGAGCCTCATCGATCCGTCCTTTTTCTTCACTAATAACACTGGTGCTCCCCAAGGAGACACACTCGGTCGGATGTAAACCTTATCCAATAACTCTTGTAATTATATCATCAATTCCTTCATTTTTATCGGCGCTATATGATATGGAGCTTTCGAAATCGGTGCCATTCCCGGTGCTAAGTCTATCACGAATTCGATTTCTCTATCTGGTGGAAGACCAGGCAGATCATTTGGAAACACATCCTGAAATTCATTCACTACGGATATATCCTTAATTTCTATTCCCTTTTTTCAAGTATCAACGATGTAAGCTAAATAACCCATACAACCTTTTCTTAACAATTTCTTGGCATGCATCATCGTAACGCAACACGATTGCTTAAGCGATGAGCTACCATAAAATACTACCTTAGACTTACTCAGAGTCTGAAGGTTCACACATTTGTTCTGACTGTCAATTATTGCAGCATGGTTATACAACTAATCCATTCCCAGTATTACGTCAAATTCTCCCAATCTAATAGGAATCAAGTCTACGCTCAGTTCATGTTTTCTAATGTCCGCGCGATAATTTTGGTAAACGTATTCTACAGGGATTACTTTCCTTATTCTCAACTTCTATATTCAAGGGATCTTCTAAACGTTCTCTGGGTGTACTAAGTTTACTAGCAAATTCTTCAGACATAAAAGAACAGGTGGCACCCAAATCAAATAATACATAAGCATTTATATCATTAATTGGGATTATACCTGACACCACGTCCTTTGCAGCTACGGCATCTTGGACAGTCATATTAAATGTTCGGGCGGTTGGGCGATTAGATTGTGCCGGTCCGCTGATCATCAGCTTGTTTCCCCCTTGTTGGCTCCCTCCGTTACTTCCCTTCTTCGGGCAGTCCTTAATTCAGTGCTCCGTCGAGCCACATGCGAAGCATCCTTGTATCTTTTTTGGTTTTGGGCAATTTGGTGATATGTGCCCCTCTTGGCTACAATTATAACACGTGCCCTTTCCTTTCCAGCACTCCCCTTGATGACTTTTCCCACACTTATTAAAAGCTCCACTCCTTTTCTTAAAATTTCCCTGCTGACTCCCACCTTGATTATTGTTTATGTTGTTGTTGTTGTTGTTGTTGTTGTTGTTGTTGTTGTTGTCCCATTTTCTCTTCCCGGAGTTACTCCTTCCGCCACTGCTTCCTCCATAATTTTCACTACTAGTGTTCTTTCCTTTCTTCTCTTTGTTATACAAGCTCAAAGCTTCACTTCCTTCCTCGGCAATAATAGCCTTTTCAAGCAGTGTTGCAAAAGAATCGATCTGAAGAACTGACACCTTATTGAATAGCCAAGGCTTTAGTCCTTGTTCGAATCGTCTAGCCTTCCTCTCTTCATCACCAACTTGGTGCTCTGCAAATTGCGCTAGTTCGTTAAACTTAGCTGTGTATTGCGCCACTGTCATCTCTCCGTGTTTTAGTTCTAAAAATTTCACCTCCATCATATTCTTCATGCTCTTCGGGAAGTAATTCTCGAAGAACAGCGTCTTAAACCTATCCCAGGTTATGGTCCCTTCTCTAGCTCTCTGCTGATTAGCCTCCCACCAATAGTTCGCTTCTCCCCTCATCATGTACGTGGCGAATACGGTCTTCTGGTCTTCACCCATGTGGGCTATAGTGAAGGCCTTCTTGATCTCCTTGATCCAGGTCTGCGCAACTATCAGGTCAGTAGTACTTTCGAATTCTGGAGGTCCTACACTTCTAAAGTCTTTGAAGGTTGTTACTGGCACAGCCTGAGGGTTTGGGCGAACAGGTTCGTTGTTCCTTCCCCTAAGAGCCTCTCCTAACAAATCAACTAGCTTTTGGATGGGATCTACTTGTTCCCTCTCGTTGTTTACTGACTCTTCGGGTGCAGTCAATCTACGTCTTGGTGCCATGATCTGCATCACAAATTTTCATTTTATTATTACTCAGTTATATCATTTAAGTATTTCTTTTAATACTAAAAAGAATAAAATTATAACATGTTTCTGAAATAAACTCCATTTATATTCATATGCCATTTCATTTCATTACATGATTATCCTAGCATACTGCTATAACTGTCATCATATATATCCCCTAATATCACAAAAGACGGGGAATATACCAACCTACTACCATACTACCCCTCTAACAAAAGCTTACACGGGGTTTACATCACTATCCCACATCTTACACAAAAGATTGGGATTACAACATAGTATGTACAACACATAAAGATAAATGCTACTAAACTACTACTAGACCATCTAAGGAAATCTCATCACATCATGCCACGCTCCACATCGCTCTTGTACTCTAACTGTGCTATATAAGCTACCAGCTCCCGACTCATAGTATGTAGAGTCTGTCCCTGCTCTGCCGGGTAGTGGTACACACCATCAAGCACCCTCTCAAATGTTGAACGGAACACGTACCCCATCTTGTTCATTTTCCTCTTCTTGCATCTGACCTCATCTTCCAGGTCATCTGCTCTCTCATAGACAGCCTCCCACTTCTCCTCGAAGTGTATCCTATCCATCACCTCTAATTCCAACTGAGTACGAAGTGCTTCCTTCTTAGTCTTCTCTCTTAGTTCCCTTTGTTCTACCTCTTCTAGCTTCCCTGCTATATCCACGTTCCTAGCCACTGACCTGTGGAATAAGGTTCCCATCTGGATCCCTGCCTCCCTGCGGTAAGCAATCTCCACCTCTAACTCCTGCATGGCTAACTTCCTCTGATGGCCCTCATCCCTCAACTTCTGGAACTCAGACTCTCTCTCCTTGGCCTCAGCCTCCAGCTCCTGGACTCTGCAGTCCAACTCTAGGATACGCTCCTCATACACACCTAACATCTGCTCCTCAAGATTGGGCTCGTAGGAGTCCTCCATGGGCTCCTCCTCTGAAGGCTCGTCCTCAACTGGATCGTCCTCCATAGGCTCCTCCTCGGGGTCGAACTCCACCTCGATCTCATCCACATCATCTAACTCCGATGGTCCAACAGCCTGCACTAGCACAGCCTCTAGAGGTGCCTCGTATACTACATGTATGTCTCTAGGCTCCTCCTCAGTCACTCTACTAGGTACTCCCATATCTGCCATCCTACAATCACAAACACAAGACAAAACAAACAACAACTCCATTAGAATGTTAAATAAAACATAAGTTCATTGTATAGAATGAAGTTACATTTCATAACACACTAAGTCTCGCTCTAGGGAAAACTCTATATGAGTTCTATCCCTTTCTAACTTCTAAGTTTTCCTAAGTTATAATCTAAGGGCACTCGCTCCTAAGGTTTATAACTACAGCTTTGATACCAACTTGTGACGCCCCCAAATTCGGGACGCCACTTGGTCTCTCGAATTCGGTTCGTCACATGCTCATGGTAATACAATCATAATAATAATACGACTAAATGTCGCATCGCACAGCGGAATATAATACACAACTACTACCGAATAGATTACATTTAAATAATATAACTTATTCACGTCCCAAGGTCTCATAACTTAAATAGTGATTACATAGCTTAGACAAATCTTAAGCATAAATAACCTTAACTAGTACATAATATCATAAGTTCTTTATTACAAGAATAAGTCCTACATAATTAAAGCTACTCAGTAGCCTTTCCCTTGCCCTTATCTATGCCCGAAGGTCCACACTGCTCTGCCTTAACTAAAATATTTTAGGGAAAGCAAGAGTAAGCACAAATTGCCCAGCAAGTCATATACAATAAGGGTGAGTAATATAATTCTCAATTCTCAAAAGAGTATAGCAAGGTTGGATAGTTCAAGGATAACAAGAATATCAACAGTTCTCAATAACAGTCGCTAAGGATAGAATAATATCAATGTGATTCAATAATAAATCAATTCATGATTTCAAGATAACTGAATACTGAGCAGTCACTAAGGACTATGAACTTCTACTAGAATTAACAGTAATAAACTTAAAATCTAACAAAAACAAGTACAACAGGTGATCAGCCTAAAGTACCCTACGTTATGCATAACATTCAATCATACTCAAGTGCGCACGTTGGTTCTCCGACAATTATATTTTTCATTCAAAGAAGGTTGTTCTTCTCAGTCAAATACAAGATCCCGCACCAATCAATTGGTTTTGGGTCGCTTTTCAATAATATAAGTCTAGCCGAATCAAATGGCA